>OX463300.1:11089916-13589916 GCA_949820665.1 Scrobipalpa costella
AGCGTATGCGTACCTACACTTTGTATAAGTAAGCGCTAGCTAATCTTTTATGGTTTTATACACGGGCTGGAGTCAGTAGTTAGGATTTCACTGACTAATAAATTAGATTTTGACGTGCTTATGTAGCCCGTATAATAGTCCTCCCACCAATTTTCGGTAATGGCGGCCAATCTCCCGGAGATGGGCCAACTGCGCAGGACTTGTTTTTAGTGCCCAAGTGTTTGCGCTACACACATTTATTCCGATGGAAATCTTATTCTGATGGGACAGATTGACTGACACGACCAGACAGAAATCAGGCGCAGGACCGACTATTTACATGCCCATCCGACGGCATGGATCATCTTACTTTTCGGAGAATCAGGTGATCAGCCTGCAATGTCCTAACCAAACTAGAAACAACGACACAAAGTCTTTGTCCCCTGCGGGGAATCAAATCCGGGACCTCCGGGTCAAGAGCCCATGGATCAGACCGCTAGACCACGGCAGCAGGTAGCCCGTATAAGATACCCCTTTCTGTAAGTATTTACATCTACCTAAAAATTAAAGGAAATAAAACTTGCAGAACGTAAAGAATGAATCGTGCGATTTTTAGTGCCAAAACGTTAAACAATTCCATATTATGTTTTTAAACATTCTTTCATATATTTTTTATTAAATGAAAACAAACACGATATCTTTGTGCTTCGGAACACGGCGTCACACGGTGAAATTTCCCTCGCTGTTAAATGCATACCACGTCTTCTAACCTTTTGAGGATCACAACATAACAACTACAGCGTGAAACGCGGCTGGTCATACATACGATCAATTAGATCCCTAGTACGGTAATAGGGCGTAGAAAGGCAGGGGGTAAAATTGTGCAATGTCCTATATAAGGTACCTTAATGTTTTATGACTGCATAGCTTGTTACAAAATTGTTATGTAATATTAGGATGTTTTATTTTGTAGCACATGCAATTTCGGCAAGTGGATGTTCTACTTTTGAATGGGTTGTCGTGCCGGTTGGTGTTCGTTCTTCTGTCAAAATCTATACATATAATAAATATCTAGAAGGATCGTGTCAGGACGCGACAGGTTAACAAAAATTCGAATAAAAACGATTTTTTTTTCGATTTTTTGTCTGTCTGTATGTTACCACATCACGCCAAAACTACTAAACCGATTTCGATAGGACTTTTTTTATTCAACTGTATGTTATTCGGGTTGCAACGTAGGATACCTAAAATCACGCTACTTAGGGGGTAGGCAGGAAATTGAAATTTGGTTGTTTCTTAACCGATTTTTATAGAACTTTTTTATTCGACTGAGCATTATTTAAAATCAAAGCAACGATACTAATAATCATGCCTTATGACTTAGGAGGTAGGTAGAAAATTGAATTTCAGTCGTTTGTAACCGATTTTGATGAAACTTTTTTGTTTGACTGAGCATTACTTAAACTCAAAGTTACGATACAAATAATCACGCCACCTGACTTAGGGGGTAGGCAAGAAATTGAAGTATCATTGTTTTTAACCGATCTTAAATGGACATTTTATTTGACTGAGATTTTTTAATTACCTGGTGTCCATCCTAGGTTAGAAATAATCACGCAAACCATTCTAATATTGAGTAAGTGCCGCAGTTTGTATGGAAAACACACAGTGTCGAACATACTAAAAATGCTTCTCCGCGCGTAGTAGCGGGATCTGCTAGCTCGCGCGCGGGATCGTGTTTTCCATACAACACTTCCGCGCGCGGGTTAGCAGATCCCGCTCCTACGCGCGGAGAAGCGTTTACAATATGTTCGACACTGCGCGTTTTCCATACAAACCGGGCGTACGAAGTCGCGGGCACAGCTAGTATATTATATACTTCGTGCTCTTGAGGGTAGTTCTACATCCTCCTCTAACATTATGGTAAACATGCCATCCAAAGCACGATATATTCTATTTGACAGACAAACACTGATTCAGCTTGCACTTTCCTAAGTGGGAACAACTTTAGAAAGTGGTGTGTAGCAGCTCTATATCAGGGATTTTCCAGAATGAGATTCATAGCAGATAATTAAGTATAATGGTTAGTGTAGGTAGGTGCTATCTATTGAGCTAAATGTGTGTTGAATATTATTTGAACTAAAACCTATAATAATTTTAGTTTTAAATTAGCATATGACTTAGTTTAGTAACAGGGTATGTTACTAATTAACAAAATGGTACATCTTTACTTAGATATTAGGAAATGACTTTAAAAATAAATGCATTATTCAATTTATATTTTGTTTTATTGCAATATGTTTCATAAATTCATCTAAAGGATCATTTTCAGTAGTATCATTACTTTCTATAGACTTCTTTCTTCCATACTCTTCCACAAGTTTCATGTGCTCCTCCAAGTTCTCCACCTCATTGGTGATTGAATCAAAGTATTTATCTTCAGCATCTTGAGACACCTGCTTCAGGTCATCATACTGCTCATCATTGTCAATGCTGCTGTAGTCAACATCCACGTCTCTCCCTTCAATGAAACTGCTGTACATTTCCTGCAAGAACTCTTCTTTGAGTAAGTTTCTCTCCGGTGCAGTGATCATAGCCTGTTTCCTAGGTTCAGGTTTGAAACTGGGTGTGGTATCTGGAGTTTCAAAATCACCCCATTGCTTGGCTTTAGCTTTTGGCTTAGGATTGTCCTGTTTACTATCACATTCTTGTGAACTTGGGGTAGGAATGTCTTCTGCTAGCATTTGTACATTTCTTGTTTCTCTCATTTGATTTCTATCAACTGTTTCTAGTATCATGTTGAGGAATGTAAGATTATCTCTGTCCACTCCATCTCTTTCTACTATTTCCTCATCAGATAGATATTGCCCAACAAGCTGTTCATACAGCAAAGGATTTCTGTACATCATTTCCTTCTCACTGAAGTAATCTGTTTCTTCTTGCATTTTTTGCATTGCTTTGTACCTTCTGTTTCTCGTTCGTTTGTTTTTGCTTTCTTCAGAGTGATATTTTTTTAGGCTGGCTAAACATTCTTCGAACTTGACTCTTTCATGTTGCAGGGGTTGTAAGTTTTCAAAGTACCCCAAATGGTTTGAAGTCAAATACTTTCCAAATTGCATTAGAAATTCAGTCGGCGAGCGCTGGTACAGGTCATAGGCCATGCGGATCCTATCGCTAGTTTTGACTTCCGTTTCATCAATTCGTGCGTTTTTAAATGAGATCTTAGCGCATCGCACGAGATAGTCGATTATGTCATTTATCGGGTCGATGTCCTCTTCATTTTCTCTCTCGGCCTCTGCGTTAATAGCTGGGGTTTCTTCAATATCCATGGATTACTTGAAGGAGGTAAAGGTTTATAGGTTATTTATAATAGTATTGCGTCACAAAGATACCAAGCAAACTATAACTGGTTCAGGTTCCTACAATTACTTTATTTTAATTAATAGCTAGCAAAATGTGATATTATTTCGGTAAATAAATAAAACAATCCAACACACAACAAAACAATCCAAATGTCACAGTCAAAGTGACAGTGACCACAGATTAGACAGTATATATGTCAATTCAATTTCTTTTATATGGCGCTTTCATTATGATTCCGCCAGTGTCAAGTGCGAATACTAAGATAACTTTAGCTGTCAAACGGGCTTCACACAAGAACAGCAGTAACGCGTTTTTTTTTTTTTTTTTTAATAAATCATCAATCACTCCTGTCTGTTGAAGTACCTAGAACAAAATAAGACAAACAACATGTAACAAAAGGTTAGTAGATTATTTAAACAGACAAAATAGATATTATAGTCTAATGTTATTGATGTTAATATAATTACTAAGTACATGAATAAATGGAGTATTAACAAGAGATAGTAAAAATTTAAAATTTGTAGGGCGAGGGACATCAGAAGGAAGTAAATCATAAAGGGAAATCGAAAACTTTGTGCAACAAAAAAATATATGTTCAAGAGTGCCCTCGTCCAATCCACATTCACAAATAGACGAATCCTTAACATGGATCTTAGCAAGATGAACAGGGGAGCAGCAATGTCCAAGACGTAATCTGCAAATGGTAGATGTTACTATTTTATTAGACTTGCGAAATTTAAAAAACCAAGGAACCGGGGGAATAGAATCTTGAATATCAGCATAATGTTTACCCTTCAAAGCTCTTGATTGTTTCCATAATTCATCCCAAATACAATACAAGCGTTTCCTAGCTAAAGGAATTAAATCAGAGATGTAGACTGCACTGTGAGTATCACAACCAGAAATTATAGCATCTTTAGCACACTTATCGGCAACCTCATTCCCATGAATACCAGAATGTCCGGGTATCCAGGCTAGAATAACTCTTATGTTTGAAATATGACATTTATGAAGAATATTTTTAATTTTTAAAATAAAAGAAAATTTTGATTTACAAGTAAATTGATTGGCCAAAATAGCTTGTAAGCAGCTTCTAGAATCAGAAAAGATTATGGTTTTGTCAAGGTTATAAGATTCAACATATTGAAGGGCTTCTAAAATTGCAATTGATTCGCCAGTAAAAACAGAAGAAAAAGGAGGACATTTGAAATTAAGGATGACATTATGTTTAGGAATCCAGACTGCAGCACCCACACATCCCTGATCAGAAATTTTGGAAGCATCTGTATAAATAGTAAACCAATCACTCCAATTCTTACCTATAAGACGATTGAGTTGACTATTAGCTGAGGGGGAATTTTTTTCCACACCCAAATCTAACAAAATATCAGGTTTATAAATAATAGACTCAAAAGGAGTCTCGAACAAAGGATTAAGTTTACATTGAACAACTGGACTAGGGAGACTGATAAATTTAACAAAACTATTAAAAAGACAAGGAGGATCTTTATTTACCCAATATTGGTCATGAGAAATAAAATCAGAGAGGGAATGTAATTTAGAAATAAGTGGATGATCTGAAAACTGAATTACTTTGTAGAAAAATCTGTCAGCAAGGTACTGTCGTCGTAAATGAAGAGGAGCTTCAGAGCATTCCACTTGAAGTGCATTAATGGGTGATGACTTCATAGCTCCACAGACAAGACGCAAACATCTTGACTGAATTTTATCCAAATTAGCTAAAGCAGACTTATTACACGGTTCCAGTAAAAACGACCCATAATCTAAATGACTCCGTACAAGGGCATTATACAATAATTTTTGGGTGTACGGGTGAGAACCCCACCAAACACCAGATAAGGAGCGAAGAACATTAATACTTTTTTCGCATTTTCTAGAAACATAGTCAATATGGTGAACTCCTTTCAATTTGGAATCTAAAATAACCCCCAAAAATTTTGATTTATCTTTCACTGGGACCTGCTGACCATTTAAAGAAATATAAGCATCCGGGATTAATTTGGCGCGACTAAAAACTGTAACAGAACTTTTAGCAATTGAAAGAGACAAACCATGATCATCTAACCATGAATTAAGATAATACATAGCAGAATTAAGACGAGAAGAAGCGTTATCAATGTTTTTAGAAGATACATATAAGACTATGTCATCTGCATACTGCAAGATATTACAAAAACTGTTCACTGAAAGATCCAGATCAGAAGTATAAATACTATACAACAATGGGCTAAGGACGGAACCTTGAGGAAGTCCCTTCCAAACTGTTCTTGAAGGTAAAAGATTATTTTGGAACTTGACCTGGACAGATCTAGCAGTAAACAGATTCGAAACAAAATTCACTATCTTTACTGGAACACTCAGCTGAAGTAATTTACTCCTGAGCACAGAAAGAAGTACATTATCATATGCAGATGATATGTCTAAGAAAACACCTACTAAATGTTCACGTTTGGAAAAGGCTAAACGAATATCAGTTACAAATAAACTTAAACTATCCATTGTACTAAAACCTTTACGGAACCCAAATTGGCTTTTAGATAAAAGGCCCCTACTTTCCATGAACCATTCAAGACGGTTTTTAACAAGATGTTCCAAAATTTTTGACATAGTACAGGATAGAGCAATAGGTCGATAACTAGTAGGATCCTTACAAGGTTTCCCAGGTTTAAGAATTGGAATCACAATTTGTGTTTTCCAATCCTCTGGTGGAGTACCAGTAAAAAAAATTAAATTTAAGATTTTTAGAAATAAGTCTTTAGAAGAGGAAGAAGAGTTAACTAAGAAAGAGTATGGAATCCCATCCATGCCAGGGGAAGAATTTTTAAGGTTAGACAAAACTATAGATAATTCCTCCTGAGAGAAGGGATCATCAAACTTATCATTAGAGGAAATGGAAGATGAAAAAATTAATGTATCATGAAAAGTAGGAACCGAAGGAGGGGCTAACTTATTGCAAAAATTTTCTAACCACTCAGACGGATCATTAGACGAAACATTCTGATCACATGAAACTGAACCACGAAATCTTCTCATATTCCTCCAAACCAAAGTTGGGGAAGTACGAGGGGAAAGAGACTCGCAAAATGAATTCCAGCCATTTCTTTTCTTCTCTGACAATGTTCGTAATGTCTTAGCAGAAACTCTCTGATACTCAACCCAATTCTCCGTAGACATAGACAAAGCATACGTTTGTTCAGCATCTTTCCTTGCTTTACAAGCATCAGTGCAATCGGAGTCCCACCAGGGAAGAGAAGGAATTTTATGTCGGGCAGAATTCTTAACTGGAATCGCCTTCTTAGCAGAGAATAAAAGAGCATCTCTAAAAACAACATATACATTTAGAACATTCTCAGAAGAAAGAGGTGAAATATGAGAAACTTTCTTATCTAATTCTGATCTGAAGAGAGGCCAGTCTGCTTTGGATAGATTAAATTTTGATACAGGATTAGATACACTTTGAGAAAAGGAACTACCAGAGTCTTGCAAAGAAACAATAATGGGGAAGTGATCACTACCATGGGCATTAGACAAAATAGACCAAGAAAGACAGGAAGAAAGAAGAGAAGAACAAAGAGAAAGATCTACAGCACTTTTATAATTATGAGAAGGAGGAACCCTGCGAGTAGGAGAACCATCATTAAGAATACATAGGTTAAAATCATCACAAATATCAAAAAACAAGGAAGAAATAGGGTCACATTTATAAGAGCCCCAAGAAGTATGATGAATATTAAAATCACCTAAAATGATAACAGGAGAAGGAAGAGAAGAGATAATAGATTTAATTTCCAAAAGAATGGACGTAGTTGGGTCAGGAGGAACATATACAGATAGAAAGGAAATATTAAAAGCTCTTACAGCTACAACATTAAAAAGAGAGCTATGGGCTGGTAAACTTAGTTGATTAAAAATTACAGATCTGGAGACCAAAATGGCAGCTCCAGCTTTACCATCAATTCTGTCGTCCCTGAGACATGAAAACCCAGAAACTCTGAAAAGAGTCCCAGGCTTACGCCACATCTCATGGACGGCAAGAAGGGATGGTTTAAATTTGTTAATCAGATATATTAACTCATTTTTTTTATTGGTTATGCTGCGACAATTCCACTGGAGGATTGTAGGCATTTTGAGAAATAAAAGGTAAAAGCTGAGACAGTTTTTCACGGAGGTTGTTCGGTAAATTGGGAGGATTCGATTGGGAGAGGATATTTAAGACAAAAGAAAGTAACTCATCAATTTGATTGAAATCTAAAGAATTGGAGTTAGAAGGTGCATTAGAATTAGGAGACAAAGCACATCCATTAGAGAGAATAGGGGCAGGAGGATTTACTAAGTTGTTATGAGCAGCTCTATCATAACCATGAGTTGAGGCAGGCAAAAAGGGGCCGCGTTGAGTTGTATATGTTCTGGTATAAGAAGAGGGCCTAGGAGGTTGAGGTAAGGGGAACTGTTGGGACTGTTGGGGGAACTGTTGGGACTGTTGGGAGAACAGAGGAGGAGAGGAACGGGATGCATCGGCAAATGATTTCCTTACTGGAGGGTGTCTGGCAGAGGCTTCCATATAGGACAAATTTAATTGAGACATATCAAGTTTAATATTCTTTTGTCTAAAATGCTCGGGGCAGGTAATGTCTGTAGCCTTATGATTTCCAGAACAGAACAGACATGTTGGGGAAGTCTTGGTGCAAGAGATCCCCGAATGAGGACCAGCACATATAAAACAGCGATCTTGAGACCTGCATTTGGAAGCAATATGACCAAACCTACAACACTTATTACATTGAATGGTTGGTAATACATAAGGAGTGATCGGAAGAGAATTATAGAAGCAGTAAACATGAGGGGGAAGCTTTTGACCAAGAAAAGTTAAGACCACAGTTTGGGTGGGAATCCAAACAGGGGAACCCTCATTAATAGTTTTTCTGTTTAGTCTGCGAGCTTTAACTACATTCCCATAGCCAGATGGGACTTCGATTGCATGAACTAACTCTTCAAGAGTCCACTCTGTGGGGACCTCCCGAACAATGCCCATGCGAGTAATATTGTAAGAGGGGATGATAGCTTCATATTTGGCAGAAGCAAGGGATGGATGGATCAAAAATGCATTTGCGTCTTCTGCTGTCTTGAATTCAACTGAGATCCGATTACGACCCACTCTTTTGATACCGTCTTTAACAACATTTAGTATTTTATTGTGATGCAAAAAATGACCAAACTTTATTGGCCGTAAGGAAGTACCATACGTGTTGTTTGGAGTTTCAGGAACCACTTTGCTAATCAAGACCACAAAAGGGGAAACATCATGTTCTCCATAGATTTTCTTTACCTCATCAAACTCTGGTAATGTGTATGTTAATTGAACAGAGGCAGCAGGATTATTGGGAGAATTTTTCTTTGGACGAGGCGAAACATTATCAGAATTCTCATCTAATCTCCGTTTAGCAGCTACAGAAATCTCATCTAAACGCCGATTAGCAGCTGATGCTGCCGCAATTTGTTCAACTTCCATTGAAACTGCAGTTAATAAGTTTTCAAAAGAAGCACGCGGAGGAATAACATAACCTCCCCCGGGGTCCCCGGGGGGGGGGTCACCGTCCATGTTTATAAACTTGAAATTAAATAGTGAAAATACTTATACTTACTTAGTTGATAATAATAATATGACTACTACAACAATCACGAAAACAACACAGACAAAAAGAGGCAAATCAACAGCTTAGAAGATAGCTAACAGTAAACGAAAAACACTAAAATTCGAAAACCACAAGTGCTTACGCTCAACCCGAAAGCCAAAGTCCCAGTATATATGTCCTACGACTCCTACGGTGAGGTGACACTTGACGGGAGCAATATGACAAACCATGTTTGTGTTTTGTTTTGTTAGTTTCTTTTCTATAATAATAAAAAAGAAAAAATCTCGCCTATGAAAATTGATTTTTATTGTTTTAATATATTTTTTAATATTTAAATTATAAAAGTATTTAAATTATATTTATTAAATACTAAACATTATACAAAAACATTTATTAATTTCTTTCACTTGACGTTTTGATGAATGATCTAAACGCATTTTGTGTCTAATAATTCATGTAATGACTAGAATAAAATAATAGTTACATTGCTGGTTTTATTTGATATTCAACATTAAAAATTTGAGTAAAACCGGCAATGTACGTAATACCATTAAAAAATGTATTAAAACTGTTATGAGAATTAACTAATATGTAAGTTTTTTAATGTATTTTTGCTTTATTAGTTTGAAAGAAAGAGATGGTAGATAGTAATCGCACTATATGTTTACCCTTGTTTATTTTTTTTTGTCATATTCAATGACAGGATAAAAAAGCGCAATCCTAAATCGCGAATGATTTTATTTTCTCTCGTTTATTTTGGCCGTTTTATAATGATTTGACGTTGCGGTGGTGCTGTGGATTGTGCTAAATTTGTGTAAATAAACATATTGAACATTAAAACATGATGAGAAGTTTGTCTGCTGAAGGATTACTTTGCTGACCGTGATGTTGTGATTGTGTGCACCTTATGAAAATAATGAATCACTGTTGTTTTCTTGCCTCGGTGCTTTGACAAAGCAGGAATCCCCTGCCGGACACAACTACTAGGACGCTTACTAACAGTGCTATCACTAGTGAGTGGTGTTTTGTGATGGAATTCCTCACCCAGTGGCGATGGGAGGATATGTGCGGGCCGGCGGGCCTGCAGCCTTGGGACGACGTCAACAAAGACTTCGGACCGTGCTTCCAGGAACTCTTCTTCCAAATACCAGTGTGTTTCATTATAGCTATCATATCTGGCTACTATGTGGGCTACCGAAAGGAATGGGTGATAAGAGAGAAAACTCAAGAACGCTCTATAGTCCTGCGTAGCTTTGTAGTATTAGCCTTAGTATTCATTCCTATCTTAGAACTGTACATTTGTATAACTAAAGTTGACTTTGTTTTATATCCTGTTGAGTACTTTGCTGCGGGAGCAGCATGTTTATCATGGCTGGTTCATTTTGGCTATGTATTGGCTCTGAAACATCGCCTGGGCCCCAGTGCCAGGGGTCCCTCCATTTTACTAGTCCTATGGGCTGTATCGGTGCTGTTCACCATGGTTGCGCTGCGCACCAGTATCAGAGATGGCACTCAGATAGGATTCCAGATTGCCATATTGGTCTGCCATGGAATCTACTTGCTTACACTGTTACCATCTAGTGACTCAAGACCCACTTTCTACTCACCTTGTCTGGTTGGATCTCAACACAATCATGTAAGAACCTTTATATTTACAGTATGTTTTGTTTATTTATTCACCTTGTCTTTATTATAAGCTTTTTGTTTAATTTCAGAGTGAATATACTCCACTACTTCCACATTCAGATGAAGGTATTTTAGGCACAGCAATGCAAGGAACAGGATGTACATCTCAATTAACATTTTCTTGGGTTGATCCATTGCTTCAAAAAGGTAAAATACTTTCCTTTCAATCTTAACCAGTTTTTATTTATGGCATGATTTATAACACATACTTTTTCTTCAGGATTAGAAAATAAGTTGAATGATCCTGAGGAACTATTTGACATCCCAGCTAAGTACCGGTGCTCTTATGTGGGTGCTCGAATGGATAGAGCTCTGATAGGCAACATAGACGAATACCAGCAGTTTGCAGAAGTACCTCATGAACCCTTTATAGCTTCTGGTAAGAATTTGTATTGTTATCCCTTATTATTGGTACAGTTATTCGTGACATGAATACACAAATCTAAAACATTTACTGAACTATTTGGTACTTTATCAATGATTTATTACTTCTTTCATAAGGAATAGTTATTTATTCATATTCAATAAATTAATTAATATATATAAAACATTAGTTTGAAACAACAATATAATGTTAATTTTAAGATTAAGTAGAATTTAAGAGTAGAATTTCTCACTTAAGTAGAATGGGTCTAACCATCTGCCTGCAATAGCTCTCTTTGCCTTGTGAATATTTTATTGTTTTTTTTTTATCGAAAACTGTGATAACATGTGAATTTTTAGGATATGGTGCAATTGGCGAGACAGGTCCTCAAACATCAACCCCAGTGACGCCGACCGCACGCGTATTGGTACGTCCGCGACGACAGAACGTCACATTACTGCGCGCTCTGCACTCTGTCTTCGCGTTTCAGTTCTACAGCATAGGGCTGTTGAAACTGGTGTCAGACATGACTGGATTCGCTGGACCCCTTTTGCTAAATAAACTCGTCGCATTTGTGGAAGACGAAACTATTGATCAACATCTAGGGTAAGCACACATAAAATCGTTAGCCTTTTGTTTGCACAAGGTAGCTAGTGCAAATTCATATCTAATCAATTTATTTCCAGGTATTCTTACGCAGCCGGACTCTTAGCTGCTACCCTAATTTCAGCTTTATTTAATGTCCACTTCAATTGGTTTATGTCGATTATTGGGCTTAAAATGCGAGGTGCGATAGTCGCCACTATACTGAGAAAAACGCTCAGCGTAACCTCATCTGAACTGACAAAGGCATTCTCTGTTGGAGAGATCACTAATTTCATGTCCACAGACACAGACCGAATCGTGAATTCGTGTCCAAGTTTTCATGCTTTATGGAGTATTCCTTTACAGGTATGTTATTTAGGTATATTATTATTGATATGATAACAACTAAATTACTCCATACTTCAGAAGTCACTATCCCTATTTTTTATTCTATCTTTGATTTCTTTCAGTTATTCATCACACTCTTTCTCTTATATCAACAAGTCGGTATCTCCATTCTTGCTGGAGTAGCATTCTCAGTGATTCTAATACCATTCAACAAAGTAATCGCGAACAAAATCGGCGATTTAAGTACAAAGATGATGACGCATAAAGATTCGCGCGTTAGTCTTATCAGTGACATGCTTAAGGGCATTAGAACTGTAAAAGTATATGTCTGGGAGGATTATTTTATTGATAGAGTTAATGGTAAGTTTTTCGTTTGTAATTTAACCTCATTTTCATCAACAACGACACCTCCAAGTTAGCACAGAATGTTAATGTTTTTTTATACTTTTAGAGGCTCGAACGCAAGAGCTAAAGTACCTTCGTGGTCGCAAATACTTGGACGCAATATGCGTCGTATGCTGGGCGACCACGCCGGTGATAGTAGCTGCTCTCACGCTGGGAACGCATGCATTGCGAGGACAACCTTTAGGCGCACCTATGGTAAGTAGCGCAGTCACGAAGCGCGAAGCTATGTTGTTATTTCTTTTATCTTTATTCAATATTTATCAGAAATTTTATTCAATATCTTTTGCAGGTATTCACAACAATCGCGTTGATAAATATGCTAATAGGCCCTTTAAATGCTTTTCCATGGGTGCTTAATGGCCTAACAGAGGCTTGGGTTTCGATTAAACGCATACAAAAACTTATAGACGTAAGTGTCTGCCATTTATAATTTCAAGGTAAAACTGGTAATTTATAGAAACCATTTAAAACATCTGTTTAGGTTCCAGATATGGACCCTGAAAAATATTACGACCGAGTTAACACAAATCACGACGAAGATAAAGTTATTATTTTCAAAAATGCTTCGTTCGCTTGGGCTAAGCCTTCTAAACGCCGAAAATTGCTACAGAGGACGAAAAAGAACAAAGGAAAATCAAAGAAGAGACTTTCGGCACAGCGGCACGATTCAGGCTCTTCCACAGAAGTATTACTTGATGAGCCTTTCATGCTCAAAGATATTTCTTTAGAAATCGGAAAAGGCGACCTTGTAGGAATAACTGGAGCTGTAGGAAGCGGGAAGACTTCGCTTCTAATGGCTATTATCGGCGACATGATAAAGCGAGGTGGTGACTTACAAATACCTGACAACCTGAATGGCTTCGGGTATGTTTCTCAGAAGCCGTGGCTAGTTCGGGGCACTATTCGAGACAACATTCTGTTCGGGAAACCTTATGACGAAGCCAAGTTCCGAAGTATTGTCGACGCTTGTGCACTCACAGGTAATAAACACATTATATATCTCGCGTCTATTTACTAACATATATGGCTTCAACCTACTCATATCTTAAATGTTTTGCAGAGGACTTGAATATACTGGGCTGGAACTCTTACGTCGGGGAAGGTGGTTTCACGCTGAGTGGCGGTCAAAGAGCTCGCATCGCATTGGCCCGCGCAGTTTATCAGGACAAACAAGGTGGGCAGGGTTTTGAATAGAAGTAGTGTTATTTAGTTTTTAAGCTCCTTTCATGATTCTCTCTTCTTCTTCCTTTTGTTCTTCTGCCTAGCGTTTTCCAGGCCTAGTGCTGGATGGGGCCCGCGTTCCGGCTTCTTCTACTGCACTTTTTCTAACGCATCCGCTGGTGCAAGATCGTTCTCTTCTCTTCCCTGACCGCAGTCACGACCTCTAGCTAGCACTTCTTCGACCTGCTGGGCTATTTAAATAAGACCAGTTTTCCAATTGTTTTGCTTTCCTTTTAGTATATCTTCTGGACGACATATTCTCCGGTCTGGATGGCGTAGTAGCATCTCATATCATGCAGCGCTGCGTGCTCGGGCTGTTACGTCACACGACGCGCGTGCTGGTCGCGCACTCGCCGCGGCATCTCGCTCGCACCAACACCACTATACTGCTCACAGATGGACAGATCACTGCACAAGGCAAGTCGTTATACGAGGTGTAGGGGACAGCGTCCCGCAAACTGATAGGGGTTGCTCAGTCAACGTTACTGAACAACTATCAGCAGGAGCTCTTTTCAGGAACCGAAAAACAAAAATAGCTTTTTCATACAAATTGACTGATCGAGGTGGTCATTTTGTATGGGAAGTTCAAATTTCTTTTCATCTCCTGAAATAAATTTCAGGTGATAGTTGTTCAGTTTCGTTGACTGAGCAACCCCTTTTAATATGCGGGACGCTGTCTCTTACACCCGTTATAGAAATATTTTAGCCACAGAAGTGCAAGAGAGACATCCGACGATCAGCCAACTGTTTGGTCGATGTGATAATTTGTATAATAAAATCGAAGTAAAATAAGTAAAACCTTATAATAATTATTATTGTCGTTAAATACAGTAACTACTTACTTTTTGTTACATTTAGTTGAGTTTTATGTTCGTTTAGTTTAGTATGGCTATTCCTTCCAAATGAGCGATTACCAGAATATTATTCTACTTTCTAATCTCCTCAGGTCCTCCAGAAATAGTGCTCAATGATATTGAGGAGTTCCTCCCAAGTGAAACAGAGTCGATTGGTGAAGAGGCAGCGAAACCAGTTGAGGTCGCCAAAGATAATACTGATAATGTCAGCAGAACCAGTTTGGAAGATGATGTATGTACTGTTCTTTAAGTTCACAATTATTTACAGTTGTTTTATATCACGAATGCCGCTCGGCGTTACTTGTGTATGTGTAACTACAGGTTTGCTATGCCGAACTCACGCACACTAAGGTAATTGTGGGTGTTCTTCTTCTTCTTCTTCTTAGCGAGTGGAGGCTCTGACCACTAGACCACGGAGGCAGTTATTGTGGGTGTTGGTACATTTACACACACAAGTATGGCTATGCGGCGATCGTTAGATAAAACATCTGTGCCAATTATTTATATTTTGATTTTATTTCAGGAATCCATGTCACAAGGGACTGTCGGTTGGTGGGTCATCTGTCTGTATATGAAAGCTGTGGGCATCTTCCTGTCAATCTCCATATTCCTTTCCTTAGTCCTAATGCAAGTCTCCCAAAACTTCACTTTCCTCTGGCTCACGTATTGGCTAAAGAATCGGCCTAAGAACTCTACCAGCGTAGGGGATACAGTGAAGTTATCAGAACCTCATGAGACTGCCAGTCTTATGGATCACGGCTTTAATACTATGGACAGTTTCATGCACACTATATTGAATACTTCCTTAGCTATATACCGAACTATAAGTGCCCCAGCCAATGTAACGGAGAGCCCGATAATAGAAAACGCTCCTATGAATGCGTCGTCAACGTACAACGACAATTTTTACTTGGAAATATACTTTGGCCTGGCGGGACTGAATTTAGTATTCACGATAATGCGAGCGTTCCTGTTCGCTTATGGAGGTGTCAAAGCTGCCGCCAAAATACACAAGCATTTACTCAGAGTTATTGTTAAGGTAAGTTCATTGATCGGTCGACTACTATAGTTCAGTTTACTTCCAAGCTGGACTGGGAGCGAGAGAAAAACATAGAATGTGCCAGCTGCATTTCCTCCCCGGCATGCTGTAAAAACCAGCTAAGGGATCCGAGGGTTTCTATATATTGCAATTTAGGCGATGGGCTGACAACCTGTCACTATAGCAATATACATTCGAATCTATTTTAAATAACCCTCAAAACTTTGTCAGACGTGGCGGAACGTCCTTTGTTTAGGTCGTTTACGCTCTGCCTACCCGATTAGGGATAAAGGTGTGATTATATGTATGTATGTATTTCTTGATGCAGAGAGGGTTATACTCATAAATATTTGGCACATGATTTTCGCTGCGAGAAGAATGCAAGACAATGCGATGATTTATGACAGACACGCAGCGAGTAATTCTAAATTTTTCAAATACCTTGCTTGCTTTAATGATGGCTAATTTAAGACCTCTATTTTTAGGCTAAAGTGAAGTTCTTCGACATCACTCCGACTGGACGAATTGTCAACAGATTCTCCTCAGACACTTACACGGTGGACGACTCGTTGCCGTTCATATTGAACATTCTACTTGCTCAATGTTTCTCTTTGGTTGGTAAGTAGAAAAAAAGATGAACAAACAGGTTCCAAAATTTTATGCCATTCTTTTGTAGCCTGCTCAAGATCTTCCGATCTGATCATTCTAAATCGGACAAAATGTTACAATTTGTAGCAGTTTCTGCTGCGTGGAGATTTTGCGCCTAGATTTTACCGGTGATAGATTTGATTTTGAAATCTGCCATAGATTTCACAGACTCCGTGAAAATTCATCTTACCTTATTTGAATATGCAATGAATTCATTTTTTAACACAGGATTTCGCCCAGGTTGCAGTTTCGCCATTTTTGTGATTTTCGCACCATTTGATATTTCAGATCAACTTCAATTCAGAAAAAAATTATGTAAAAATAACTAATGTACACAAAGGTTGTCTGGAAGAGATCGCTTCCAGCGATAAGACCGCCTTTGTGCACATTAATTTAAGTTTATTTTTGTGTTTCTTGTTTTTTGTGTACAATAAAGTGTTTTTACTTACTTACTTACTTAATGTAATGTTTTTATAGGTGCTATAGCAGTGACCGTGTATGGTCTTCCTTGGGTGATGGTGGCGATTCTACCGCTCGTGATCATCTACTACCGCCTGCAGCGGAGATACCGCGTCGCCTCGCGGCAGCTGAAGCGATTGCAGAGCGTTACTCTCTCTCCTGTTTATGCTCATTTCAATGACACCCTCGAAGGTGGGTTTCAGGAGATACGACACACAAATGAAACTCTTTTTATTATTCAGTCAGGTCGAGTCGAGACTGCACACTATGGACTATGTGAGAGAAAGCTATAGATTTTCTCTATCAGTTTCGACCACTTATTGTAGTAATAACATATTTGTATGTGATTTTGGTATACCCAGGTCTGACAACAGTGCGAGCAATGGCGGCGGAAAGTCGCTGGCTGGAACTAGGCGCGGAGCTAGTGGAGGCGTGGCAGCGCGCCGCGTTGTGCGCAGCCGCCGCCTCGCAGTGGCTGGCGCTGCGGCTACAAGCGAGCGCGGGAGCGGTCGTAGCGGCCGCCGCGCTCGTAGCCGTGCTACAGCGGACTACGCACGCCGCCGACCCAGGTCAGTGCTACGAGTTAGTTATGCGCAGCCGCCGCCTCGCAGTGGCTGGCGCTGCGGCTACAAGCGAGCGCGGGAGCGGTCGTAGCGGCCGCCGCGCTCGTAGCCGTGCTACAGCGGACTACGCACGCCGCCGACCCAGGTCAGTGCTACGAGTTAGTTATGCGCAGCCGCCGCCTCGCAGTGGCTGGCGCTGCGGCTACAAGCGAGCGCGGGAGCGGTCGTAGCGGCCGCCGCGCTCGTAGCCGTGCTACAGCGGACTACGCACGCCGCCGACCCAGGTCAGTGCTACGAGTTAGTTATGCGCAGCCGCCGCCTCGCAGTGGCTGGCGCTGCGGCTACAAGCGAGCGCGGGAGCGGTCGTAGCGGCCGCCGCGCTCGTAGCCGTGCTACAGCGGACTACGCACGCCGCCGACCCAGGTCAGTGCTACGAGTTAGTTATGCGCAGCCGCCGCCTCGCAGTGGCTGGCGCTGCGGCTACAAGCGAGCGCGGGAGCGGTCGTAGCGGCCGCCGCGCTCGTAGCCGTGCTACAGCGGACTACGCACGCCGCCGACCCAGGTCAGTGCTACGAGTTAGTTATGCGCAGCCGCCGCCTCGCAGTGGCTGGCGCTGCGGCTACAAGCGAGCGCGGGAGCGGTCGTAGCGGCCGCCGCGCTCGTAGCCGTGCTACAGCGGACTACGCACGCCGCCGACCCAGGTCAGTGCTACGAGTTAGTTATGCGCAGCCGCCGCCTCGCAGTGGCTGGCGCTGCGGCTACAAGCGAGCGCGGGAGCGGTCGTAGCGGCCGCCGCGCTCTTAGCCGTGCTACAGCGGACTACGCACGCCGCCGACCCAGGTAACCTTTTCTACCAACCACCAAATGGCCTGTTAAGCAGTCCGAAAATTGGTAAAATAAATATATAAAAGTGTCTTAGACAAGGCGGAGGCCGTATTTTGGTTTTTAACCTTGATACTAATATACAACCTTTGTCTTCACAGGTCTAGTCGGTCTAGCGATAGCGTACTCGCTATCCATGTCATCAGTGTTGAGCAGCGTGCTCAACTCATTCACAGAGACTGAGAGAGAAATGATAGCCGTAGAGCGAGTGGGAGAATATATGACGCAGGTGGAAGGCGAAGTTATTGACGGTGAAACACCACCTTATGGCTGGCCTTCTCAAGGAGTTATAACGTTTGACGACGTGTACTTAAAATACAGGTACTTTTTTGGTACAAGTTTGTTGTGTAAAATTAGTCCGAAAAAGATTTATTTTACAATTTATTCTTCACAGCGGCAAAGAAAATGGTGCAATGGCGTTACAAGGCGTGACGTTTTCAACATACCCTGGCGAGAAAATGGGCGTGGTCGGTCGCACCGGCGCTGGGAAGAGCTCGCTATTGGCTGCCATTCTGCGCCTAGCCACGCCCACCAGGGGGCGCGTCATGCTGGACGGCGTAGACCTCGCACACATACACTTGCGCGCGCTGAGGTAAGAGTGAGCTATTGGCCGCCATACTGCGCCTAGCCACGCCCACTTGTCAGACAATGAAAGCGAAGGCGTGAGGTCTAGCTTCATTCAACCAATCATAGTATCAATTACAGCTGGTAACGATGCGATATTGTAAACTAAACTCAAATGATTTTCCGAGCAGAACTGGGTATAATTTTACCTATTTTGTAACGCCGCCTCTATTTCCGGATCAAGATTCCAAGGCTCAGATCAGATTCTCAACTTATACATTTTGTTTTTTAGATCCCGTATTGCCGTGATCCCGCAAGAGCCGTTCATATTCACGGGAACTGTGCGAGAAAACGTGGATCCCTTGAAGCAGTATTACGACGCGGAAGTATGGCGAGCTTTGGAAGCTTGCGGGCTTAGAGACGCGCTCACGGGACAAGGGGGGTTGGCAGCCAACGCGGGCTCTTTGTCGAGAGGACGTGCGCAGTTACTGTGTCTAGCGAGGGCTGTGTTACAGAAGGCTAAGGTAAGGGATAGCATCGTCTTGTTAAGGTTATAGGTATGTCCAGCAGTTTCGACAGTTACAGCAATCTTGCTGCTCAACAATTTTGATCCCTACCCGGCAGCCGCTGTAACAAGCTGCGTACAAGTAAAAAAACCCCACCCTTTATTACAAAACAACGCTTGTGACTTGAAATCCCGTTCACGGCACAAACATAACAAACCCCACCCCTTATTACGACAACAACGCTTGTGATTTGAAATCCTGGTCACGGCACAAACATAACAAACCCCACCCCTTATTACGACAACAACGCTTGTGATTTGAAATCCTGTTCACGGCACCAACAACAAACCACACCCCTTATTACGACAACAACGCTTGTGATTTGAAATTCTGTTCACGGCACCAACAACAAACCACACCCCTTATTACGACAACAACGCTTGTGATTTGAAATCCCGTTCACGGCACAAACATAACAAACCCCACCCCTTATTACGACAACAACGCTTGTGATTTGAAATCCTGGTCACGGCATAAACATAACAAACCCCACCCCTTATTACAACAATAACGCTTGTGACTTGAAATCCTGTTCACGGCACCAACAACAAACCCCACCCCTTATTACGACAACAACGCTTGTGACTTGAAATTCTGCTCACAGAACCAACGTAACTAACCCCACCCCTTATTACGACAACAACGCTTGTGACTTGAAATCCTGTTCACGGCACCAACGTAACAAACCAGTTGAAACAATGTTGGTGATGCTTCAAACAGGGTTGGGGTTAAGTGTGTGCCCATAAGGAGTTTTAATAAACTCACAACAATTTATGATCTTTGATCGGAAAGCGTACCTTACAAAATAAATGTAGGGTCTTTCAGCTTGGTCTGTGTGTTACTGTATAGAAGAGTTATCAAGAGTTTCTTCCACGCTGGACTGGGAGCGAGAGAAAACGTAGAATGTGCCAACTGCATTTCCTCCCGTGCATGCTGTAAAAACCAGCTAAGGGATCTGAGGGTTTCTGTATATTGCAATTTGGGCGATGGGCTGACAACCTGTCACTACAGCAATATACGTACAAAACCATCTTGAATAACCCTCAAACCTTTGTCAGACGTGGCGGAACGACCACTGTTTAGGTCGTTTACGCTCTGCCTACCCCATTATTGATAAAGGCGTGATTATATGTATGTATGTATGTAAGAGTTATCAATTACCGGGCCATGCCCAGAATTACTTAAATATACGTAATCTTTTCACAGGTGCTACTTGTGGATGAAGCGACGGCTAATCTGGACCAGCAGACGGAACGCATGATCTTGGACACCATTCGCGGCTCGTTCGCCGGTTCCACCGTGCTCTTCGTAGCACACAGGGTCGCCGGCGTGTTGGAATGTTCGAGAGTCGCTGTATTAGGTATTTATTTTGTTCATCACAAAACGTTCAAAATGCATTACGTTTTTACAATACAATACAAAATTCTTTATTGCACAAAGAAACACATACAACAGAAATAAAAAGGAACAAACGTGACAGTACAATATAGGCGGCCTTATTGCTAAAGCAGCAATTTTTTGCCATCTTCTTTGGAATGGATCCTTAGATTGGGTGAAAATTTATGAGATCGATTTCCTTATTCCGTTGGTTATAGCGTCTGTATCCGTATCCGATTCGTATCCCATACATATCCATACATACATACATAAAATCACGCCTTTATCCCTTACGGGGTAGGCAGAGCGTTAAACGCGCGTTAAGTGGGAGCGAGAGAAAAACATAGAATGTGCCAGCTGCATTTCCTCCTGGGCATGCTGTAGAAACCAGCTAAGGGATCCGAGGGTTTCTGTGTATTGCAATTTAGGCGATGGGCTGACAACCTGTCACTACAGCAATATACCTACAAATATATCTTAAATAAACCTCAACACTTAGTTAGACGTGGTGAACGACCTTTGTTTAGGTCGTTTACGCTTTGCCTACCCCCATTAGGGATAAAGGCGCGATTATATGTATGTATGTAAAAGGCGCTTTCGTCACGTCTGACAAAAATTGAGGGTAATTTTAGATTGTATTACATACATATCCATACAGCTGAGCAACAGCTTAAGCGCTGGACCGAGCATTTCACCAATTTACTGACAAAATACCAGTCACCCTCACCACCTCAGTCAGATAACCCTGTCACACTGCTGGACATATCAATTATCCCACCAAGCTTAGATGAAGTGGTTAAAGCCATAAAGCAAATGAAGTCCGGAAGAGCTCTTGGTATAGACAATATCAACGTCGAAATGCTAAAAGCTGACCCCGTACGATCAGCTTCACTGCTGCAACCTTTAATCGAGCGAATCTGGGAATCGGAAGTGATACCGTCCCAATGGAGTCAAGGGCTTCTTGTTAAGGTCCCCAAGAAAGGCGAGATGACTGTGTGTGACAACTGGAGAGGAATAACGCTGTTACCAACTGCAGCAAAAGTGCTAGCTAAATTGCTCTTGAACCGGATGTCCCCACAAATTGCAGGCACTCTCCGTGAAGAACAGGCTGGATTTAGACCTGGACGCTCATGTACTGACCACACTAACACCTTACGCGTCCTAATAGAGCAGAGTGTCGAATGGCAAACAGATTTTTTTCTGTCTTTTGTAGACTTCGAAAAAGCCTTCGACACGGTGAAGTGGAGTGCGATGTGGTCAAGCCTGCGATGCAGACGCATACCCAACAAAATCGTGTGCATTATCCATGCTCTGTATCGAGGCAGCACGTGTAGAGTGGTGCATGAGCGCATGCTCGGAGACCCTATCAAAATTACGGCCGGCGTTAAGCAAGGCTGTCTGCTGTCGCCGCTCTTATTTATCATCCTGCTCGATGACATCATGCGAGATGTGGTGTCGACGCCGAGAGGTATTGCATGGAGCAATAACATCTTGGAGGATCTCGACTACGCCGATGATATCGTGTTAATTTCGCCAACTCGAAACCAGATGCAGGCCAAGCTTGAGAACCTCAGGCTGACGGCAGAGAATGTGGGATTGCGAATTAACTCAAAGAAAACGGTTGACATGCGAGTAATGTCGAGAAATGGCATACCTCTGAAGCTAATCAATGCCCCTCTGGACACTGTCTCTAAGTTCACGTACCTAGGCAGCTATATTACTAACGAAGGCGGCTCAAGTGAAGACATAGATGCCAGAATAAAAAAGGCGAATGGCGCTTTTGCTCAACTCAAGCCAGTCTGGACGTCAAATAAACTAACTCGTCGCATCAAACTTACATTCTTCGAGTCTATAGTGAAAAGTGTGCTCCTGTTTGGTTGCGAGACGTGGAGAGTGACGGCGACAATGACGAACAAACTACAAGTGTTCGTCAACAAGTGTCTCAGGTCTATACTCCGCATCTTTTGGCCGAACACCATCAGGAATGAGGACTTGTGGGCCCGATGCCAGCAGACGCCCATCAAGCAAGAAATTGCTCAACGTAAATGGCGGTGGATAGGGCACACTCTCCGGCGTAGCGAGACGAATGCCGCCTCGATAGCATTTGAGTGGCAGCCGAGCGGCAGAAGAAGACCTGGTCGACCCGTGCACACCTGGCGACGAACAATACAGAACGAACTCAAGACCATGGGATTGAGGTGGGAGGAAGCCAAGAGGAAGGCACAAGATAGGGGAGCATGGAGAAAGCTCGTGAAGGCCCTTTGTACCAGTGGGGTACCCTGAGGACCACAACAACAACATACATATCCATATGAAACGTATTGGTGCACAAGTTGTCATACACATACATTATAGCATGTCCACTGACTAAAAAGACCTGAAGAAAGAAATAAATAAGAGGACTTCCTATCAGCCCTTCTCTATGGACCGACAGGTCATTTAAGACATCGGTCAGGCTATACTATACATATAGGAATAAAAGCGGATGATTACTTCAATTTATCTTCTTTATTCACCTTTCATATCTTCAAACCATCAGCCTTCTTCACTCGTCGCCCGGTCCATCCAGACTGAACTTCCATACTCATGCGCTCATACTTTCGCACTCATACAACGTAACTCTATCATCGTCTCTTTCTCACAACTTCGTCTAAAAACCATCATACTGCATAATTCAGAAACTAATCATTCACCAAAAATATCCAATCCTACATACGAGGAAGGCCTAATCGGATTGGATACGGATATAATAAAAAAAAAGTGTTTTATTTCCATTTTCTTATGTCTAGATATTTTTTTTTAAAAAGTAAAAAAGTATGTATTCAATTAAACAACCTTCAAATAGAAAGAATTCTGATCCTCACACTAGGATACCCTGTGCTGTGAGTAACCAGCCTCTTCCTTAGAACAAAGTTATTAGTATAGTTTCTATTGCTGATTAATTGAGAAACTCGTAACAAGGATAAGCAAAACAACAATTTAACAAAGGTTGGGACACTTCTTTTAAGTAATAAATACCTGTGTTAGAAGGCCCCGCTCCTCCCACGGCATATGCACAAACGGTGTTATTATTTTTATTCCATGCTGGACTGGGAGCGAGAGAAAAACATAGAATGTGCCAGCTGCATTTCCTCCCGGGCATTCTGTGAAAATCAGCTAAGGGATCCGAGGGTTTCAGTATATTGCAATTTAGGCGATGGGCTGACAACCTGTCACTACAGCAATATACCTACAAATCTATCTTAAATAACCCTCAAAACTTTGTCAGACGTGGCGGAACGACCTTTGGTTAGGTCGTTTACGCTCTGCCTACCCCATTAGGGATAAAGGCGTGATTATATGTATGTATGTATGCAGCTTAACTTGGACTTGATTGTTTAGGTGGAGGAGAGCTGCTGGAACTGCGCACGCCGGACGAGGCTCTGGCCGACCCCACCTCGCGCCTGCACCGGCTCGTGCACGCCGGCGCGACGGACCACCACACGTGACGAGTTGCCTCACAACGACACTTGCAAGGATTTATACAGGCTTGGTAAAATTATACGGGGGGTAAGGGACAGCGTTCCGCAAACTGGTAGGGGCTCATGCAACGGAACTGAACTATCAGCTGGTTTTTTTAATACATACATAAAATCACGCCTTTATCCCTTACAGGGTAGGCAGAGCGTTAAACGCCTCGTAAAAGGCGCTTTCGCCGCGTCTGACAAAAATTGAGGGCAATTTTAGATTGTAATGTGTATTGCTAATGTGTAGTGACAGGTTGTCAGCCCATCGCCTAAATTACAATACACTGTAACCCTCGAGTCCATTTTGCTGTCTTCTACAGCATGCCCGGGAGGAAGGGCAGCTGGAATATTCTATGTTTTTCTATCTCTCCCAGTCCAGCATGGAAGAAATATTTTTTATAGGAAAGGAAAAATTTTTTTTTTTTTTTTCATCTCCTGAAAGAATGGTTCAGTATCGTTGGCTGAACAACCCCTATCAGTTTGCGGGACACTGTCCTTTACACCCGGTACGTTAGAGACTGATGTAACTTAGAATGTGTTGTGCGTTGTACTGTTTTGACTTGACTTATGTTTCTTTTTGCCAAACAAACGTTTATAAAAATGTGATTTAATTAGCCAAAAACACTCGATACTATGTTTGATACATTATTACGTTTTATAGAGTTAGTTTATTGCAAAATCAATTTGCATTGATTTTCTTCTGCAGTGTAAGTAAACATATCGATCTATACAAAGTAGACCTTCAAACGTCGTCATGATAAAAAGATCATTTAGCAGATTTTAATTTAAAAAAAAGTTACTGACAATTATAGAGTGACAATAAGTTGAATTATTATTCTATAAGGTTGTAAGATATTGTCTAATGTTATGTAAAGCGTTGATAATTTTGTTTATTTTGGCCACAGTTTTGTGTGTGAGTGTAAGTGTTTTGCCTTGCTCTGACCGAATGAGTACATTAGCAATAAAAAGGCTGGAAACTTTAGACTGATCGGGTGATGATTGGATTGTATTGGCAGATTGGTCCAACGATTGAATATGTAATTTTAAATGTGATTATTTCAAATGTTCTTTTATTTGTTTTTGTGAATTTAACGATTTATCTAGTCGTTAGCTAAAATACATTAATTAGGATATCATGATAAGCATGACAGTCAATTGCTTATTTATGGTATATGCCGAAATTATTATTAATTTTACATCTAGACTAATGCTTAAATTATTTCAGATAATAATAATTGTACATATGCAAATGTAATTCTATCAATATTATTTTGCATTGTCCATAGATTTAAATTAATTATTCCTTGGAACTATGTGATATAAATAAGCTATGACTATTGATAAAAAGTAACAAATGAATAAAAATAAATGTTATATTCGCACAATTTATTTCATTTCTAAAACTCTTATTTACATGTTGCGCTCTTCAGGTTTCTTGTAAGGAAAGTCGATGTATTCAAATATTTCCTCTTCTGAAGAAATAGGCACCGGCTCTCCAGGTACACCTACACAAAAACGATACAGCTTGGGAAAATACATCAAAACAGAAATTAAACAGACAAGCAACGTGACTAATAATCAATTACGCAACATGACTGGTGACACTGTGACAAGTAATGGTAGAGAAGATGCTATGGGAAGGCACAGGAATTGTGGAGATGACATGATAATGAAGATGCCTAATACTCAGTAATAGCTTATTTTTTTTTATGGACCTATTTCCACCATACTAAGTGTATATAATTCGTCACCGGACTAAAAGCGGGGAGTTGCTACACTCATTTTTTATATGCAAATGACAACTGCCTAAGGGCGCCCACTAGGGCTCGAACCTCGGCTTATGGCGTTGCCTGGGAATTCCTTATCGGAGAGAATTTACCCGGTACGTGCCGGTATACCCCACAGTGGGAAGCAAAGGAGGGACCTCCGCGACCCCGCCGGCTGCTGGAAGAGCTTCAGTTGAGTGTGGCTCGACTTGCGTTGGCAGCATTAATTGCCCGAGTAATTGGGTCTTCGCCGACGGTAAGGACATGCCTAGGTCTTCGTTTGTAACGAGTCGTGGGATGGGACTCAGCGGTAGCAGCAGGGTAGGAATGCAGGCCAAAATAGTATAACCGTCGCACATACCAGTAATTCCAACCGGTCGCAGCGAATACTCGTTGAGCGTGAAGTTGTGTTCCAAGGCGTGCGCCCTCATGGTCTTGTTGAAAACATCGCTTCCCGTAAAGTATAACACAGCGCAGTGGAACTGCTCCGGCGGGATCAAACGGATGTCCAAACGGCGGGCGGGAACATCCTCCGAGAGACGGCATACGCCCTAAAGAAACCATGCACAATCATACATACATATTATCACGCCTTTATCTGATGGGGTAGGCAGAGCGTACACGACCTAAACAAAGGTCGTTCCGCTACGTCTGACAAAGTTTTGAGGGTTATTTAAGACAGGTTTGTTGGTATGTTGCTGGAGTGAAAGGTTGTCAGCCCATCGCATCGCCTAAATTGAATGTACTGAAACCCTCAGATCCCTTAGCTGGTTTTTACAGCATGCCCGGAGGGGATGCATCTGGCACTGTCTATATTTTTCTCTCGCTCCTAGTCCAGAATGGAAGAACCATCACGTACCTATATTAATATCAAAGGACTGTCAGGCGGTTTACAAACTAACCTTGACTCTGGTGTCATCGGATCGTTTATCGAGTCGACAACTCATTTGATAAGTACAAAAAGCCTTTAGCTCTCTTTGTCATCATAGTACTTAGTTGCAGGAGTTGCGGAGTTCCTATGTACCCAGTTACAACATTTCTCAGCATCTAAAACCTGAGTTACACACATAAAACATAGTCATCATCATCATCATTAGGCCTTTGTCATCTTGTCAGATGATTTAAGCAGCGCCTACGTGGGAGGAGCATCGTCGCTCGTGGCTTAATAGGCCGATCCTCGAACGACACTTTCGTCCGCACTTACGACACGCGAACTGAGAGTCCGTTGCGACGGAACTCTCATAGCGCGCATATCTTTTTTCCCGCTTTTGTGCTAGATTTTGAAACCAGGCATTGTCGTGGGTTTCACAGCCCTCATGAATGAGTTTTCTCCAATTATCGCGGTCAGTAGCGAGGTCCTCCCATGTGTCATAGTTGATGTCAAATGCGATCATGTCGCGTTTTGCGCAGTCTTTGAACCGTAGAATAGGGCGTCCAACCTTGCGTTTTGCGAATACGACTTGGCTCAACATGGTCTGTCTGGGCAAACGAGTGCTGTTCATTCGGTGCACATGCCCCAGCCACCGCAGGCGTCTCTGTTTGAGTAGGGCGATGATGCTAGGAAGCTGTGTTATCTCTAGCACTCTCTCGTTTGTTACCCTGTCCTTCCATGTTATGTTCAAAATGCTCCGAAGACAGCGCATGTGGAAGGTATTAAGTCGTCGTTCCTGTTTGGCATTCGACGTCCAGGTTTCAGCTCCGTACAAGAGTATGCTCAAGACGCAAGTTTGGTATACGATCATCTTTGTCTTGACCGTTAGATGTTTATTATTCCATACTCTCGCACGCAGTCTGCCGAACGTCGTGGCCGCTTTGCCGATGCGAATATCGATCTCACCATCAAGAGAGAGATTGCTCGACACAGTCGACCCTAGGTAACAGAACTTGTCGACTACCTCCAAAGGTGTACCTTCCAGCAAGATGGTCGGCTGGTAGATATAACCCTGCGCTAAGATTACGGTCTTCTTTGCATTTATGGACATGGAGAACAGGGTACATGCGTGGTGAAATTTGTCCAGTATGACCTGGAGCTCTTGCAGAGTTTTTGTGACAAAGGCTGCATCGTCGGCAAAGAGCAGGCTGTCAACAATTAAGTCCTCGCGATTACGGCGAGAGTTTAGGAGGGCGGCATTAAATAACTTCCCATCTGCTCGTGTATGTAGGTGGACACCCTGCTGCGCGTCACCGAAGGCGACTTTGAGCAGCAGTGAGAAGAATATGCCGAACAAAGTTGGTGCCAAAACGCAGCCTTGGCGAACTCCTCTACGCATATCAAAAACATGGGACGTTTGACCATTGTAGACAACGGTGCCTGTCATATTCTCGTGAAAAGAACTCACCAACTTCAGCAGCTTCGGACATCCCATTTTCTCAAGTGCAATATAGAGACCCTCCCTGCTGACCGAGTCGAAGGCCTTATTTAGGTCAACGAACGCGATCATCAAAGGAGTATTCTGCTCACGACACTTCTCTTGAAGTTGTCGGATGGTAAATATCATATCCGTAGGGGAACGCTGGGAGCGGAAGCCACATTGTGCCTCAGGATAGACGCGTTCGGCAAGACTTTGCAGTTTAGTCAGTATGGCCGACGATGCTAAGAAGGGAAATACCGCGGTAACAGTTACAATCGCCGCGGTCACCTTTCCCTTTGTAAAGAGTCACAATATTTGCATCACTCATATCCTGTGGGAATAGCTCTCTCTCCCAGCATTTGCCCAGGAAGTTATGCAGGACCGGTAATATGCACTTGAGTTTTAGGAGCTCAGTGAGTACACCGTCAATCCCTGGACTCTTGCCACATTTAAGCTGCAAAACGGCACGAAGATCTCTCACAGTGGGTAAATCATCGAGCTCAGTCATAATGGGTAGGATCGGAATTAAATCCACGGCTACGGGACTGATCTCAACGGGTCGAGAATAAAGCTCAGTCTAGTGTTCTACCCACTGATTAAGTTGACGCCTGCTGTCGGTGATAACAGTGCCATCGATTTCTTTTAGAGGGGCCGTCTTTTTTGCAGTGGACCAAGAGCCACCCTAATCCCTGCATAAACCCCGCGAAAGTTTCCTGTGGCCGCGCAATCTTGAATACTTCTGCACAGCTCTATCCAGTAAGCATTAGCGAGCTGGCGGCTGGTTCGCTGCAGGGATGACTTTGCTGCGCAGAGTTTAGAGCGCGTGGCATCACAAGGGTCAAGGCAGTATCCTAGTGCAGCTTGGCGTTTCGAGTCAATTAGGGGCTGAAGTTGGGTAATATTTTCAGTGAACCAATCCGGTAATTTCATCTTGGCATAACCGAAAACCTCGCCAGCTGTTTTGGTGAGAAGATCTTAAATGGATTCCCAGTCCATTTGTACGGGTGCATCCACATCCCAGGTAGCTACTATCTATCGCACCAGCGAGCTGAAAGAATTCACTAGCTCAGGATCCCTAGTCTTGGGAAGATTTAACTTCTTCCATCCGGGTTTCTTGGAGGAGTGAATCTTTCTGGGCGACAGTAGGACTAAACACACTACCAAGGAGTGGTCGGTGTCGCATTGTGCACTGTGGTAGGATCTCGTGTGGGTGACTTCCTTCAAATTCCTTCTTTTGGTCAAAGCTAAGTACAGTTGGTGCCAATGACCGGACCGAGGATGTTTCCAGGAGACTTTACGCAACAGTTTGCCTTTAAAATATGTATTCGTAACACACAGCTGAAACTTGGCGCTGAACTCGAGTAGGCGTTGGCCATTTTCGTTCTGCTTGCCTATGCCATGGTTCCCAAGGCAATCAGGCCAGGCGGCGCTATCCTGTCCTACACGAGCGTTGAAGTATCCTAGAATGTAGAGTCGATCTCCATCCGGTACATTGGCCACAACAGAACACAGTTTATCATAGAAGCCATCTTTAGACTCTGCTGTCGAGGTGAGAGTCGGAGCGTAGGCGGATATCGAAGTGACAAAGCCGCTTTTGGTATTGAGCCGCAAGGCCATAATACGCTCATTTACCCCTTGAGGTATTTCTATGGCTGTTAGGAGTGTGTTGAGAACTGCAAAGCCCACACCGTGCTCACGATTTTCGCTAGAGGCCTTGCCTTTCCAAAAGAAGGTATAATTTTGTTCGCGCAATGAGCCCTCATCTGGAAGTCTGGTTTCTTGGAGAGCAGCGATAGATATATTGAGTCGTGTCAGTTCTAGATCGATCACAGCCGTTTTACGCAGATCTTGGGCGAAATCAGAAGTCTCCGAGCTGTCCGGGAGACCTGTCCTCATAGTTCGGACATTCCAAGAACCAAAACGCATGGAAGTGCAAGCTTTAGGTTTGTTTTTGTTTAGCTGTTTAGTCGCGGGTGTATAACAGCACAGCGCCGTCTTCCGGGTTGCCCCTGTGTTCCCAACACCCCAGAGGAACAAACGACGACGAGGCGGACCAGTACCTTATTAACTGGGGGCTGCCCAGTTTGGAGCGGGCGGTAACTGGTCAGTGAGCCTGCGATGGACCCTCCCACTGACGAGAGCGACCCCTGGCGCCCGCGCTTACGCCCATGCGCGCGGGCTTATAACCGGTGACTGCCACTCCCCGTGTTGTTATCCACGCCGCGGAACGACGTGGGTGAAGTGTCCTCTCCACAGACGCTGCATCGCCTGGGACGCAGTTGATGACGTAGGGTTGCCCAGAACCTACGCCACCCTCTCGGCCTCCCCAGCTTGGCTCACAGGAATGGCAATCCAATACGTGCGAGACCACCAGGTTGGCTGCAGACGACTGCCGCTGTTCAGATTAGATCCTACTTACGCCTAACGGAGTCATCAATTCCGGGTTTAATTTCGGAGTTTTCCTTCTCCTAGACAGGTTGCAGACCAATGCTAAGGACGCCTATCTCGCCTGTGAAAAGAAAAAACATAGTAAAGTGTTCTTAAGAGAAAATTTGTTGTATATAGAGGTATGTAAATAGGTTCATGGCGCCTACGACATACCATAAATTTTGTATCTCCAATAGAAAGAGTGTCGATGACGAGGTTATCCAAAGATGACACCAGCTTCTTCAATAGATGGTTTCCATCAGTTTTCTTTTTCCCCTCGGCCACTTTCACGGAGGGATGGGTGACCAGTGCGTCTATATCACCGCTTTCCTGCTTCCCGCGCCTGATCGCAAAATAACAATAAAAACTGTCATATAATCATGTCTGTATCTCTTAAGGGATAGGCAGTGTGTCAAAGGCTAATCTGGTATGAATTTGTCGATGGCAAAGATGGACGAATTTATGGATAATAATAGGTATAAAAAAATACAGGGTGTTAATTTAATTCGGTGCCAAGCTCTGCGAAATAAAATAATCAAACCTATAACTTCCACAAATTGTGACGTTGAATTCAGAATCTACGTTTGCAACCAATTCTTTGAGTTTCATTTCAATGACTTTGATCTCCTGGCGTGGTATCTTCTTCTCGAAATCCTCGAAATATCTGTAAAATTATTTAATTAAATAATTGTGCTACGGTTGATATCAGATCTTTCTTTAATTGAAATCCACAACAGGAAACTTACTTTAAACCAAGGATCTGATGGTGAGTGAGTTTATTTTCATTCTTTCGCAAGTCATCAATTGTCTTTATGCCATTTCTTACCAGTTCAGCAGCCTTGACTGGCCCTATACCAGATACCCGAGTTAAAGTGTTAATGGCCTGTGCTTCCTCGTCCTGATGAATATTCTCCAGCTTTTTCAACTTTCCCGTTTGAAGAAATTCATCTATTTTCTTGGAAATCTTTTCACCTATTCCACATAGCTTTTTCGCTTCATCCCCCGACTCAATACGTTTGGTATGAGAAGCTAGAACGCTGGCAGCTTTTCTGTATGCATTGTACTTGTGAATGTTGCGGCTAACATTCTTTTCGTATTCTGCTAATTCCATAAGAAAATCACAGAAGTCACCATTTAAGTTATCGGTGCCCGATGGATTCTTACGTTTGCTCATTTTTATAAGTTTTATGGACCCTTTATTTAGTACAAGGTGGAAGTTTTTAAACTGCGCGGGTTACGTATTTTTATGTTGGCGCACCTGCAGCAAGAAAACATTCCTATAGACGCATTAGTTAGATTTACAATATGATTTTCACTAATAATAATCATAAATTTCACACTTGATCAAAAACCATTAAATACTGTTTGTAAAGTTCGTTTTTTTAGCGTTGAGTTATGGATACCAACTTGTTTAGCAGACCATAAACAGCTTTAGTTTACAACTTTAAACAAGTAAACCACAAATCATATGTTTGTAACAGGGTCACCAGCGGTTCCGAAATTTGAAACTCTCCTGAGTTGCAAAGAAAATGCTGTTTATGGGCCGCAAAACACGTCGGTATCAATAACGCAACGTTATAAATAGAACTATAGAACAGTTAAAATTAATTTTGAACTCATTCTGTTTGGTGAGATTAATGATTAAGATTATTTTACTTTAAAGATTAGTTGCAAGGTAAAGTTATACATGCGTGAAATGAAATGTAGTGGCGCGAACGAAGTGCCAAACAAAATGTCAACCACCAACTGACGTTTGCCTGTATTTTTGTTTGAGGTTGTTTTGTACAAAATCAGATTTTACTTGTTAGTTATTTGTTGTTGTTTTGTGTGAATATGTGGTATAATTTTAATGGAATTCAAGTTGCTAAGTGTATAAGTTTATGTGCGTCACCTGTTATATCTGTGCGTCTCAAATAAATCTTCGTCATGGAAAACTTCACTGCAGAACTGTTCAAATATTTTGGACACCGCAATTTTAAAAGTGAATTACAAGAACGTGCAGTGAGAGCTATAGTTCGAGGTATGCAAGATTACATTTTATTTATGATTTTGCCAGAAAATACGCATTTTGATTCACACGCAATATCCTAATGCTGCTAAATTATGATGGTTATACTATCAAACAGTTGTGTAAATAAGAGGAGTACTTTTTAAATAAGTCACATAATACCAGTGCTGCCAAAATTACGAACGAAACTATTTAAGGCTACTTTCACACTGGCATATTGTGAACTGCTTTTTCTCTATTTTTATTTCACATTCCTTTAAATTTTAATTTATATTCATGGTCGCAATATTTATTTGGCTCTACAGATGTCCACGATGTGTATGTGTCAATGCCTACTGGATCTGGGAAATCATTGTGTTTCCAATTACCAGCCATGCTAAAGGAAAACAAAGTGGCTATAGTCTTCTCCCCTCTTCTTGCCCTTATAAAGGATCAGATAGACCACCTGATGAAGAACAAAATCCCAGCAGAATCTATAAACTCTAAAATGACAAAAACGGATAGAGAGAGAGTGTTAAATGATTTGAGAAGTATGAAACCCAATACTCGCTTCCTGTATGTCACCCCTGAGCAAGCTGCCACAGCGACATTTCAGTCCCTCATGGAGCATCTAGTCAAGTATAGGAAAGTATCATATGTGGTTGTAGATGAAGCTCATTGTGTGAGTGAGTGGGGCCATGACTTCAGACCAGACTATTTGAAGCTGGGTAACTTGAAGGAAAAATACTCAAACATCACTTGGATAGCACTTACTGCCACTGCCAGTGCTGAAGTTGCTAAAGATATACTAGAAAATCTCAAGCTACGGCAACCAGTTGCTCAGTTCAAAACTCCCAGTTTCAGAAAGAACTTGTTTTATGATGTGGTGTATCAGAATTGCATTGATGATGAAGTAGGACATTTAATAGACTTTTTACAAAAATCTTTGAAGGAGGAGGACAATGTGAAAACAGTAAGTGTGCATTAGCCTTTATGTGGCTGAGATAAATATTTTTTTATACAGTAGTGAAAAAGTACACTTGATTACTTGTAAACACAAACCAGTCTAATAATAATTGCTGATAATAAAAATGATTATTAGTTTAATAACAACTGTTATGTGATGTGTTAATTTTAACTAAAGAAAGTTGTAAATTTATTTTTAACTTTTACTTTCAGAAAGATAAAAATGCTGTAATAGTATATTGTCGTACAAGAGATCAAACTGAAGACCTTTCAAACATGCTCAATAAAAAAGGATTGAAGTCACTTGCATATCATGGAGGTATAAAACTGTTACTTACGTTTTGTACTTACAATCAAGCAATAAATCTCTTACAAGCAATCAATTATAGAAAACTTTGATAAGAGATTCAAAACATTGTAGAGAATTTGAACTGTGATTTGAGTTGAGTTGAGATATGAACAATGAAAGATAACATAATGTTACTACAGTAATAAATGGGCTGTACCCGCTGAAATAGTTAATCAGATTTCCTGAAATACACTGGTATGGATTTCTTCAGAAATCCATTTCAAAGATTACTTTTTCACTGTTCTACACTTAAACAACATAGCTAACTTGATTGCAGAACATATGCCACTTTTACATACAGTTTTTTAAACCATTGAATGTAATATAATGATAGAACATTCTCTGTTAGGTTTGAAAGCTTCAGAAAGAGTAGAAGTACAAGAGAAGTGGTCTCGAGGCGAATGTCCCTGTGTGTGTGCCACTGTGTCTTTCGGCATGGGTGTGGACAAGGCAACAGTGCGGGCCGTCGCGCATTGGGGACTGGCGCAGAATGTTGCCGCCTACTATCAGGTCAGCTACATAATGTTATTCCAAAAATATTATATTATACAACATGCTTAAAAAGATGACCATATTTTAGACTATAAATCTGCATACTCATAGTATTCATAAATATGATACTAAATAAAACATTTTTCTCTAAAGAATACAGGTCGCAATCTTCTTCATCTGCTGCATAGCGTTTTCCCAATAGGTCTGGCTAGGGCCTATGCTATAGTCCAGGTCGAAATGTTCTTCTACCTAGCGTTTTCCCAGCCTAATCCTGGGGTCTGGTTTCCGGTTTTTTATACACAATGCAGGTCAAAATATAAAAAAAAATATTGGCCCTTAAACAAAATAACTTGGTAATTGCAATAACTCAAATACAATTGTTATTGCAATTTAGTTATGGCATAACTAAACTACTACCTCCTACTGTAAAATTAAGTTATTGCTATTATTTTTTACCCAACACTGGACTCAAGCGGCTTACACTCTAAAATATGGTCAGCAAATTTGTTTACACATTAATACAAGAATATTTATTTGTTATTTTATTTGTAGGAATCTGGACGGGCAGGTCGCGACGGCAAGTCAGCTTTCTGCCGCATCTATTACAGCCACAGCGAACGAAACGCCGTCGATTTCTTGCTCAAGAAAGAGTTAGCTATGGCCAAGACTGAAGAACAGAAGAAACGCTGCAAGAATTCGTATAAAAGTTTCGAAATCATGGTTAAATACTGTGAAGATGTCAAGTGAGTGCCAAATTTACATAATTATTGATTAAGCAATGTTTGTCGTTAACATGAAAATTGTGGAAGTGGAAATGTGTCCTCAAAACTGAAAAGAGAGATCACGATTGGTAAAACATATTGGTGTTGAGGGTTGACAATATTCTTCTTGAATTACTATTTTAGATGTCGTCACAAGACGTTTGCAGAATACTTCGGCGAGGAGTTGCCGAAGTGCCTCGGTCGCTGCGATGTGTGTACGGACGAGCGCGCCGTGAGACGAGCGCTCGACCAGCACTCGCGCCGCGCCATGAGCGCGCGCTTAGAGCGAGGCGGGTTCGTGTCTAATGAGGATCCTTCCGGCCTCTACGGGGAAGGCAGATACGGGCAGAAGAAGTAAGTAATACTTAGCGAGGAGTTGCCGAAGTGCCTACGCGGGTTTGCAAACGGTCAGTCAATTGAGTCTATAAAAGTTTTAATCAATCAATTAATTTTATAAATCTAACAACGCTCCAGCAGCATTTGCGTTGTACTAACAATAAATATTCTACTTTAATTGATCATCATCATAATAGCGTACGGCAATCACTGCTTAGATCAGATGTCTACTTATAGATCGTATACTTTATTTCCGTGTTGTATGACTGAGATTCTATGAGATAACAATAAAAAAAGACTTCATCGCTATCATCGCTGAATTATTTTTATTTTTATAGGGAAGAAGAGGGTTACCACGACAACGATAGCGAGGGTTCTGACGGTGAAAGCAGTCGCAAACGAGTCGCAGAAGAGACGCGCTCGCTCATACTCAAGGAGTTTGCCAACCGGCGCCGGAACAGCGACAAACCGCGAACTAATGAAGAGGAATCCGCCAAATACTCCAAGTGTAAAGCGGCTGACAGTACAGGAACTAAGGTATACTTAAAAACTGAAACATTGTAGTTAGTCACCTTTGTTTTGAATTTGACACTGACCCCTACTAATTTGAAATTCATATCAACTGAAACGAAGTTGCAAACTTTAAAACCGCTAAGGATTACTGATTTACCTATTATTATAATTAAGTCCAATCAGTTTCCTGTTTTTACAATTATCCAAATTCCAGGTGAATGGTCTTACGGTCGCAAGTCGAGAAGGTTACATGAATTTACTCAAGGATGCTTTGAACAACAATCTTAATACCATGAGGGATATTGAGAGTCCAGAGAGAACACTAACTAAGACCGATGTAGAACAGTGCGCCATCGATATGGAGTACGAAGCATTCTCTAAGAGCACTGTTGTCAGTCTGTACAGGCGAGCTATGACTAAAATGGTAAATACATTTATATTACCATATTATTGTGTATGTATTTTATGAATACTATAAATACTATTATAGTAATTTTATATTGCATAAACGTATATACCTCTAAAGAAATGCATATATTTATTTTAGTTTTTAGTTATTCTTATTTTCACTATTCTATTTCTGTTGTATTTAAAATTATTTAAATATTTCCTTTAATTCAGCACTACTATCTTCTCTTTACATTCTCCTCTACACATAGGTTGTCTGGAAGAGATCGCTTCCAGCGATAAGACCGCCTCTGTGCACATTCATTTAAGTTTGTTATTGTGTTTCTTGCTTTTTGTGTAAAATAAAGTGTTTTTACTTACTTACATGCCACCAGACCGTGTTTTTATACTTCATCTTTGATTAAATTAGTTTTTCTTTTTTCGTTACTTTTAAATGTGCGACCCTCTTTCAAATTAAATAATCGTCCAAGACTCTCAGACTAACCCAAAAATATTGAAAAAATAAAAATCTTTACAGATATCAGCAGTAAAGGCATGCAAAGATAGCTTATGTCCAGAACTGAAAACATTTGAACCAAAGAAAAGATGCACCTTGAGCGAGTTTGCTCGAGAATTTGAAGCTCAAAGGAAAGAGAAGCTGCACAAACATCACACTGGCTTTGTCACTGCGTCAGAACTGGCGAGAGGTAAGTGTCATTCTATAATTATATTGTAAAATTCAAGAATTATTATTTTATTATTAAATGTTTGTTGTTTCAGGCGAGAAAGAAGTTAAGAATGAGGAAAGAGAATTATCTAAAGCAGATAAAGAGACAAAACGAAAAGCTAACTCTTTCAAAAGAGACCCGCTTACACAGACCAAATTAAAAACATTCTTCAAAAAAGCATCTGAAAAATCTCCTAATTCTGCAGTCGATGAGAGTGACGACGATGATGGGTTGGTCATCGATGAAAATGGCAGAAATAATTACGATGACACGACACTTAAATTAGAAAGTGTTGAAAATTTAGACAGTACACAAGAAAACAATAATCATGAGGATACTACACTTAAGATCGAAGAAAGTGACGAATATGACCACGAAGAAGAGGAGAGCACGACCAAAAAATACCGTATAAACATAACTTTGCAAGGTATTCCTGGTACCAAGAACAAAGCTATTAAGTCCGACGTTGATAAAAATAAAGACGCCAAGGATCACAAGAGTAAATCGTTGTCAGTATCGCCATTGAAAGCTTCGCCAAAAAAACGTAAGATTAAAGATTTGTTTGGTGAATCATCAGGCAGTGAAAATGAACCAGAAACTATAAAAAGAATTAAAATGGAACGGGATGAAATAAAAAAATCAACACCAGAATTAAAACCTAAACGATCTCATTCTGAATCAGATGAACAAAAAGTTAAAAAGGATAAACACGAACATAAGGTAAAATCAGAACATTCAGATTCCAAAAGACACAAGGGTGAAAAAAGAGGAAAAGATCCAAAAAGCCCTAAGCGGCATCATCATAAACATCATGAGTCCCCAACAAAACACCGAACTCACTCCAAAGATACAAAACATAAAAAAGAACATGACAAAAAACATTCTAAATCTACTGAAAAAGACAAAACCGTTATGACCAAAGACACACAAAAAGTAACAGAAACTGACAATGTGTCGGAGGATTCGAAATGCACAGAAAAAGCGAAAATCAAAAATACGAAATCAATTTTCGGAGATTTATCTGACAGTGAAACCGAAAAAGAACTGGTCATTGATGATGGGTATGGTACAGAATCTCATATAAAAGATGAAACAGTAGAAACCAATATGACAAAAATGTATAATAACTCCAATGAATCTAATAGTTCGATTCCATTTGAGGTGGATACATCGGAACAATCGCAACCAAATACCTCTAGCGAAATTAATGATGCGATTTCATTAGACAAAAACAATATAGACGATGCAAAATTAGACAAAGCTCTTAAATTAAGTAGAGAAGCTGACAAAGTGCTACAGGCGCTAAAGCAATTTGCTGAAATGCCACCGGAACCAATAGTCGTAAAAAAAACCGTAAAGAAAGAAGTTTCCGATAGTGCCGTAAAGGAAACGGGACCTGATTCGCCTCAAGCGTCGAGCAAACCTGATTCAAAGGATTCAAATAGAAGCAACTTAAGTTTAAAAAGTAATAAAGAAAAGCATAATAAAGAGATTCATAAAACAGATAAACAAAAAGAAGAAAGAGTTAAAAATGAGAGGCATAAGAACGAGAAACCTAAAACTGAAAAGAAAAAGGTCAAAGAAGAAGTAGTGGGGAAGAAGACGGAGAAAGTGGATGTCGCCTCGCTGGTAGTGAAACTACTCATGCCTTATTATAAAGAAAAGCAAATCAGTAATCGGGATCTTTTCAAAATAACGGCGCGGCACATCGTCCACCAGTTGCTTGCTATACAAGTTACAGGTAATATTTTTGACGCTATAATTCAAATAGGTACTAGAGCCCGATGGTGTAGTGGATAGGGCCGCTGCCTCCTTTGCGGGAGGTCGTGGTTCGAATCCCACTACCAATGTGTTATTTGATTTTCGAATTTCATATGAACATTTTATTCGGCGCATTTCCGTGTTTCGAAAGGCACGTTAAGCCGTTGGTCCCGGTTAATATCATTTTAATACCGTAGATATTAGTCGTTAAGGCATATCAGAAGCCAGTGCTAAGCATTGGCGGCTTGAAAACTGACCTAATCTAGGACCTTCTGGGTTGCGGAGGTCAGATGGCCGCTCTGTGTAAAAAACAGCACCCTCGTTCAATCCCCTCGATTAGGTAGCCGTCCCCGTAAGATACGGGATAAAGCTAAGGAGACTAATTCAAATACGTACTAATCAACGACACTACTACTATTAGAAACTAATTTGTAATTTTTCTTGTTGCAGAAGAAGCTGCTATCAATATGCTACTGAAAAAAGCTTTCAGTGAAAAGATAAAAATTGAAAACGAGAGTGATTTAGTGATGAAATTAAATTTAAGCAATAATTTGTAATTTATTGTTATGTTCAATAAGTAATAGATATTTTATGTAATCGTTGTGGCACGTTTTAAATGCCTTTCAATGTTCACCTTATTCTTGTACATGGTTGAATTAAATAATATATATAATTATATTTATTACATCAATGTTTTATTTCATGGATAAATGTAAAACTAAATTGAAGGACAGTACGTAAAGTATCTGCACACAATATAAAAATATATATAGTTAAGAAATAGCTAATAACAAAAATAATGCTTAGGATCAAATCATTAGATTACCAAGATTTGGTAGAAAATTTATGCTTAATCAGTACACTACATGCTTATAGCAAGATCAAACGTTATTCTAACATATAAGATTTATCGTATTATGTGCAAAGGCACCACAGTTTTTTAAATGAAGCGAGTACTAAACTACAGTCTACCACAATAAGAATAATTACTTTATTATTATTAACACATATGGTGCAGTGCAAAGGCACCACAGTTTTTAAAATGTAGCTAGTACTAAACTACAGTCTACCACAATAAGAACAATCACTATTATTATTAACACATGGTGCATGGCAACCAAAACCTTACATCAACTGGGCTTGAGCCCTGGACTAAGTCCAATCAATTAGAAGAAAAAATCGTCCGGCCTGCTGGAAGGCCCCGGGACTGGGGAGTAGCGGTCCCGCGACACCTGCGCCACGTACCCCCCCGCGCCCGCCACCGCGGCCAGGTGCCCCGCCAGGTCCTGCAGCCGTCCTGCTGGGACGTCACCCCGCCTGCTAGAAGGCGCCGGTGTGCCGGACGGCGCCGGCTCCGGCGAGTCGTGCCGGACCCACCTGGTGTCCTCGACGCGCATGCTGGAGGGCCCGGGCACTGGCGACCACCTCGGCCCGGGCCGTGTCGCTGACGTCACCATTCTCGGTTCCGGTGATATAAATGTACGACCGCGAAATTTAGCTTGCGCTGCAACGGGTTTCTTCGGTGCCGGTGAAAGTTTGCGCACCTTTTTCTTAGATTTCGGTGCGGGTTCAGGTTGGCGCGTAGGTTCCGGTGAAAGCTTGCGCACCCTTATCTTAGATTTCGGTGCGGGTTGAGGTTGGTGCGTAGGTTCCGGTGAAAGCTTGCGCACCCTTATCTTAGATTTCGGTGTATTCTAACATATAAGATTTATCGTATTATGTGCAAAGGCACCACAGTTTTTAAAATGTAGCGACTACTAAACTACAGTCTACCACAATAAGAACAATCACTATATTATTATAACACATATGGTGCATGGCAACCAAAACCTAACACCAACTGGGCTTGAGCCCTGGACTAAGTCCAATCAATTAGAAGAAAAAATCGTCCGGCCTGCTGGAAGGCCCCGGGACTGGGGAGTAGCGGTCCCGCGACACCTGCGCCACGTACCCCCCCGCGCCCGCCACGGCGGCCAGGTGCCCCGCCAGGTCCTGCAGCCGTCCTGCTGGGACGTCACCCCGCCTGCTAGAAGGCGCCGGTGTGCCGGACGGCTCCGGCGAGTCGTGCCGGACCCACCTGGAGTCCTCGACGCGCATGCTGGAGGGCCCGGGCACTGGCGACCACCTCGGCCCGGGCCGTGTCGCTGACGTCACCATTCTCGGTTCCGGTGATGTAAATGTACGACCGCGAAATTTAGCTTGCGCTGCAACGGGTTTTTTCGGTTCCGGTGAAAGCTTGCGAACCCTTATTTTAGGTTTCGGTGCGGGTTCAGGTTGGCGCGTAGGTTCCGGTGAAAGCTTGCGCACCCTTATCTTAGATTTCGGTGCGGGTTCAGGTTGGCGCGTAGGTTCCGGGGAAAGCTTGCGCACCTTTTTCTTAGATTTCGGTGCGGGTTCAGGTTGGCGCGTAGGTTCCGGCGAAAGCTTGCGCACCTTTTTCTTAGATTTCGGTGCGGGTTCAGGTTGGCGCGTAGGTTCCGGTGAAAGATTGCGCACCTTTTTCTTAGATTTCGGTGCGGGTTCAAGTTGGCGCGTAGGTTCCGGTGAAAGATTGCGCACCTTTTTCTTAGATTTCGGTGCGGGTTCAGGTTGGCGCGTAGGTTCCGGTGAAAGATTGCGCACCTTTTTCTTAGATTTCGGTGCGGGTTCAGGTTGGCGCGTAGGTTCCGGTGAAAGATTGCGCACCTTTTTCTTAGATTTCGATGCGGGTTCAGGTTGGCGCGTAGGTTCCGGTGAAAGATTGCGCACCTTTTTCTTAGATTTCGGTGCGGGTTCAGATCTGCGCGCAGGTTCTGGTGAAAACGTACGCACCCGTTTTCGCTGAGTTCGTGGTGTCGGACGAACGGCGGGCGTTCGTTCTGTTTCTTGGTCGGGTTCTACAAAGATGACGTCATCGTCATCGCTATCGTCACGTGTTGGAGCTGGCCTGTTCCTATCTGCCAGTTCTGCTAGCATATCTGTTGCTAGCATGTCTGAAATCGTTTCTGACAGTCGAGCTGCATCTACCTGTGCGCGAGTACGTACAATGCCAGTTTGAGCAGTTTTAGTGTTATTTTCAGGTCAAATGCGCAGTGCGCGTTTTTTTATCGGCGAACGGTTATTATTCCTCTGCGCGCGTTTCCTCGACGCTTTGGGCGTCTCTGGCTCGTGCGTGGTGGAGGCAGTGACAAGGTTTCTCGAGTTTCCGAACGAGGGTTCGGTTCCGATCGTCTCTTGGAACTGTCGCACGCTTTGGACTAGGTCCTCGTCGTTTTCAATTAGCTCCTCGATCTGGAAAGTAAAATGGTCATTATATTATAAACAGTATAAGTCTTCCATGCTGGACTGGAAGCGAGAGAAAAACGGCGGCTTAAAAACTGACCTAATCTAGGATTGGGTCTGGTTTCCCTTCTGGGTTGCGGAGGTCAGATGGCAGTCGCTCTGTGTAAAAACCAGTACTCTCGTTCAATCCCCTAGATTAGGTAGCCGACCCCGTGAGATACAGGATAAGGCTAGGGAGATATGGCAGTCGCTCTGTGTAAAAACCAGTACTCTCGTTGAATCCCCTAGATTAGGTAGCCGACCCCGTGAGATACATTATAAGGCTAGGGAGATGATGGGTACCTCGTGCCGGTAGTCCTGCAGCAGGTCGGTGGCCAGGCGCAGCAGGTAGGCCACGACCTGGCCGCCGGCCGCGCGCAGCCGCGCGTGCAGGCGCAGCACGGCCGGCACCACCACCTCCGCCACGGTGCGCTTCATTTTCTGAAAAACAATCAAACTCCACTCACAAAACCTATTTTGAACAATACATATAATCACGCCTTTATCCCTAATGGGGTAGGCAGAGCGTAAACAACCTAAACAAAGGTCGTTTCGCCACGTCTAACAAAGTTTTGAGCGTTGTTTAAGATAGATTTGTATGCATATTGCTGTAGTGACGGGTTGTCAGCCCATCGCCTAAATTACAATATACTGAAACCCTCGGATCCCTTAGCTGGTTTTTACAGCATGCCCGCGAGGAAATGCAGCTGGCACATTCTATGTTTTTCTCTCGCTCCCAGGCCAGCATGGAAGAGCAAAGTTGATATTTGTCAATTTATCACTTTGCGAGATTTTCCCTCCGACAATGCAGGCCGAATCACTTATTTATTTATTTACTGTTTATTGTACACAAGTAACATGAGAAAGAGAAGACACAAGTCACTTGATTGTCTGAAACAAAAAAGATTCCGTGCTTAGAAGGGCACATTAAGCCGTTGGTCCCGGTCGCTGTCTTTGATAGTGGTCGTTACACAAACCATGTGAGAGATCTATACCGAGTGTAACTTATCTATTGAATGAAATGAAATTTATTTTATCAACAAGTATAATTTTTATATTTTGAATTTATTTTGAATTATTTATGTATTGAATTAATGAATAACTATTGCCATCGGCCTAGTTTTGATAGATATTATTTGTAATGTAATGACCTTGCATTTTTATTTATTTATTTATTCAATCATAACTTAAGCTTACAGTTAGTACCAAAGCGCTTATATGTTAATTTAAAAACTAAAACGAATTACAAGGTAAACTACATCTTATTTAAATATATGTACATTTTCTTATTAATAACACTATAACTATCATAAAATAGATCTAAATCTGATTCTGGTAACTGTATTATACAGTTGAGGAGACTTATGACCCTAGCTGTAGGAGCCTGCTCAGCTTGCTGAGTGTGCAACTCCTGCCCCACAGCTTTTGACATGTATGTACTTTTGCTGTTAATTTGATTTTAATGTTAAATTATTTATTCTTAAAAATCTTGTGTATACGCCTGAAAAGGCAGTTTTTAGTGATAACTTATAACAATGTATAACATCTGCAAACATGTGACCTGAATTCTATACTCAATAAATCATTCATTCATTCAAGAGACAGCATCCCGCAAACTGATATCGATTGCTCAGTTGACGCTCAGTAGACGACACTGAACAATTACCACCAGGAAATTCTTTCAGGAAGTAAAAAATAGCTTTTCATACAAATTAACATTTTGTATGAAAATGCCAATTTTAATATTCACTTCCTGAAATAAAAACTCTGGTGGAAGTTGTTTAGTGTTATTGACCGAGCAACCCCCATCAGTTTGCGGGACGCTGTCCCTTAGACCCCGTATTATATTGTCATGAATAAATGAATTGAATTGAATTAGCTGTGTTATTAGGCGGCTGTGCGATTAAAAACTCTGACACCAGTAGCTCTAACATGCGCGCCGCGAGATCATTTCGTCACCGCAACTTCTCGCGCGTTGCTTGTTTTACACTGATTTAAAAAAAGAATGTATATACTTGACATACCGATTTTATATTTCTTTGAATTTTTTTTTAATATTTTTAGTTATTTTTAGGAGTTTCCTGTTTCATAATTTTGTTAATTTATTTTGTAACTCTTTTTAACTTTTTGAGTCTGTTAATTCCTTGACATTGTTGAAACTTATGTTGATATTGAATACTTTGTAATTGTAAACCATGTTTTGTTAGTATTTTAAGATTCGCACACAGTTGTAACTGTTTTTGAATAAACGATGATGATGATGATTAGCGCGTTGCTTCAGGCGAAGTGACGTTTCGGACGCGCGGTGACAAAACTATCTCGTGGCGCGCATGTAGGGTTCATCGGGTCGATTGACTCGATACCCACACGACAGAATAAGAAGAAGACCGTGTTCGATACTGTAGTGAGGTGATGGGTACAGTTACAGACAGGCGCGTTACGAACCGCGTTTTTTTTTTTTTAATGGTCCTGTTTGCAAAATACTACAAAGTGTATATAATGCGTCACCGGGCTAAGGCGGGGAGTTGCTACACGCAATCTACACCCTTAATGAATTGGCAACTGCCTAAGGGCGCCCACTAGGGCTCGAACCTCGGCTTATGGCGTTGCCTTGGGGACTCCTTATCGGAGAGAATCTGCCCGGTACGTGCCGGTAAATCCCAAAGTGGGCAGCAAAGGAGGGACCTCCGCGACCCCGCCGGCAGGGTGCGCGGTTGCTGGAAGAGCTTGTGCAGTGTGTGGCTCGACTAATACTGGCAGCATTAAACGCAAGAGTAATTTGGTCATCGCCGTCGGTAAGGACATGCCTAGGTCTTCGTTTGTAACGAGTCGCAGGTTGGGGAACGAACCGCGTCATTGCGACTGTTACTAAGCACATTGCACAACTATCACAATGTGTGTGCGATCGACTAACAAGTAGACTAACGACAAACAAGTCAAAACTTCGTACATACATATAATCACGCCTTTATCCCTAACGGGGTAGGCTGAGCGTAAACGACCTAAATAAAGTTCGTTCCGCCACGTCAGACAAAGTTTTGAGGTTTATTAAGATAGATTTGTAGGTATATTGATGTAGTGACAGGTTGTCAGCCCATCGTCTAAATTACAATGTACTGGAACCCTCGGATCCCTTAGCTGGGTTTTACAGCATGCCCAGGAGGAAATGCAGCTGGCACATTCTACGTTTTTCTATCGCTCCCAACCAGCATGGAAGAAAAGAACAAACCTTCAAAATGAAATAAAATATCTGTATATGAAAAAGTTACTTAAATTACGTTGAAAGAGACTGCTACTGTTTACTGTAATAATGCAAAAAAGCAAAACTTACATGGGAAACGATGTTGGTCGTGATACGTTCTTGTAAGTCTTCCATGTCTGCAGTTTCGCCGTCTCGTGGAGGCTTTCCTGTAAAACAAGTTTATTAAAACCAAGAAACAAATATTGATTTTCCAAACAACGCCGTAGGATATGATTCTAGTCTATAGTTTGTTCTAAATTTATCTTATGTTATATTTTTTTTTTCTCATAACTGTATACATTAATTTTTCTTTGTTATGGTTTGTCATGTTGAAAATACATACATACATATAATCACGCCTTTATCATTTATTAGTAGGCAGAGCGAAAATAACCAAAACTAAGGTCGTTCCGCCACGTCTGACAAAGTTTTGAGGGTTATTTAAGATATATTTATAGGTATATTGCTGTAGTGACAGGTTGTCAGCCCATCGCCTAAATTGCAATATACTGAATCCCTCGTATCCCTTAGTTGGTTTTTACAGCATACCCGGGAGGAAATGCAGCCGACACATTCTATGTTTTTCTCTCGCTCCCAGGCCAGCATGGAAGTTGGAAATGAAATACAGGTTTAATCTATCTATTATAAATTGATCTTCTTCTTCTGCCCAGCGTTTTCGCGGCCTGATTGGGGTCCGCTTTCCGCCTTTTTCCGCTCCATTTTTCCCAGTCTTCGGCATGCGCTGGTGTGAGAACGTTCTCTTCTATATACGACGTTCAGCCATAGATTATAAATTGGTAAAACATAAAATGCTATATAGTATTTCTAACTCGGTTTTAGAAAAAAGTTGCATGTCTTAATCGAAGATCCAGTTTTAGCTATTAGATATGACAACATTATGAAATAGTAGTTTTAGTGACTTAACTAATTTGCCAACACGTATCATTTATTTTAGAAATGTTTTTGAATAAAATTACATGAAACTTTGTTTACCTTTATTCTAAATACTATAGAAAAATGTTGTACATACATACATATAATCAAGCCCTTATATATTACGCCCAATGGGGTAGGCAGAGCGTAAACGACCTAAACAAAGGTCGTTCCGCCACGTCTGGTAAAGTTTTGAGAGTTATTTAAGATAGATTTGTAGGTATATTGCTGTAGTGACAGGTTGTCGGCGCATCGCCTAAATTGCAATATATAGAAACCCTTGCATCCCTTAGCTGGTTTTTACAGCATGCCCAGGAGGAAATACAGCTAGCACATTCTATGTTTGTCTCTCGCTCCCAGTCCAACATGGAAGTAAAAAAAAATATAATTCACGCTATAGGACTCACTTGGCAACTTCATCCTAGGTCCGCACAGTAAAGTGATTGTGTCCAGCAGTGCAGCATTCATGGCCGCGGACAGCTCCCCATCGCCTTCATAAGATAAGATAAGAATATACTTTATTGCACAGAAAAGACACAAAAGAAAATAAAATAAAAAGAAACAAATAGTAGTACAAATAGGCGGCCTTATTGCTAAGCAGCAATTTCTTCCAGGCAATATACCTTCATCGGTCATGTCCGCAGCGTGCTCGAGAACTTCCCGCGCCAGTCTGCACTGCAGGTTCAGCTTCTGGACGATGGAGAGACGCTGCAGCATCACGTCGTAGATCAGCTGACGGGAGTCGAATGACATGTTGGTCTCAGCTGGAACAAAATAATTATATTTAATTTTATCATTTATATATATATATATAAATGATATATATATATATATATATATAGGAAATATACGGTTAGGATATATCACAGATACGTCCATGAAGGAAATATACGGTGAGGATATATCACAGATACGTCACAAATACGTCCATGAAGGAAATATACGGTGAGGATATATCACAAATACGTCCATGACGGAAATATACGGTGAGGATATATCACAGATACGTCACAAATACGTCCATGACGGAAATATACGGTGAGGATATATCACAGATACGTCACAAATACGTCCATGAAGGAAATATACGGTGAGGATATATCACAGATACGTCACAAATACGTCCATGAAGGAAATATACGGTGAGGATATATCACAGATACGTCACAAATACGTCCATGAAGGAAATATACGGTGAGGATATATCACAGATACGTCACAAATACGTCCATGAAGGAAATATACGGTGAGGATATATCACAGATACGTCACAAATACGTCCATGAAGGAAATATACGGTGAGGATATATCACAGATACGTCACAAATACGTCCATGAAGGAAATATACGGTGAGGATATATCACAGATACGTCACAAATACGTCCATGAAGGAAATATACGGTGAGGATATATCACAGATACGTCACAAATACGTCCATGAAGGAAATATACGGTGAGGATATATCACAGATACGTCACAAATACGTCCATGAAGGAAATATACGGTGAGGATATATCACAGATACGTCACAAATACGTCCATGAAGGAAATATACGGTGAGGATATATCACAGATACGTCACAAATACGTCCATGAAGGAAATATACGGTGAGGATATATGCCAGATACTCACTATTGTCGCTGGTATTGGTGTAGTGCATGACGCAGTCGACGAAGTGATGGTATATGGTGTCGGTGGAGAGGCAGCACGTGACGTAGTACTCGGCCGGCTCGCGCACTTCGGGGTCCTCGTCTGCCAGCAGCGCGAAGAACCTGGTGAGAGCGAGATAAACAACATACATACATCACTACATAGTAAATATAAAACAAAGTCGCTTTCTCTGTCCCTATATCTCCCTATATTTATATGGTAGTTCAGTCAATGCCACTGAACAACTTCCAACAGATTTTTTTTCAGGAAGTAAAAAAAAATAATTGGCTACGCCATACTAAATTTGTAAAAGAATGGCACTTCCATACAAAAATTAAAATTTGTATGGAAGTGCCATTTTTTTCACTTCCTCAAAATCCATGTGGAAATTGTTCAGTGTCATAAACTGAGCAACCCCTATCAGTTTGACGTATATGCCTGGAGTTGTAAACTCTGACGCACGTGCTTTAATACGTCGCTTGGCGCCCCCGAGTTCTGAGTAACTCGGATCTCAGGCTCGTATTTATAAAGCGATCTCAAGATTGAGAGCAATATTAAGTATGGATTTGACAGGTCGTTTTGCACTCAAATGACATTTCTGATGCGAACTCAAACTTGCTGTCAGTCTCAAGAGCGGTTTATACGGGCCTCAGTCATACCTGTAGAAGAGCGGGGTGCGCAGGCGCAGGAAGTGGGCCAGCAGCAGGCGCGTAAGGGAGCGCGCGGCCGCGCGGCGCAGCGGGGCCTCCGCGCGCGGCGACAGGCAGCTGCTCACGCACGTCATCAGAGGCTCCACGATACACGTGTACCTATGGAACAATATCACTACATAGTATAAAACAAAGTTGCTTTCTCTGTCCCTATATCCCTATGTATGCATAAATCTTTAAAACTACGCAACGGATTTTGATGCGGTTTCTTTTAATGGATAGAGTGATTCAAGAGGTAGGTTTATATGTATAATACATGCATAATATAGTAAAGAAATACTGATGATTTCCGTGCGAAGCCGGGGCGGGTCGCTAGTTACTTATATGCGAGAATATACCGACCACGTGAGATCTATCGAATAAAACTTAATAACGGGCACTCACTTTAGAATATAGTGCAGCGATGTATCTCGAAGGGTGCTGTGGCGACCAAAAATTACAATTTGCGACTGGTCACAATTTAGGCTATCTCGAAAAAAAAATTTGGCTACTTCAAAAATTATTAGGCGAAGTAGGGTATTTTCATCATATAGGGTACGAATACGAACAATATGGACCGAAACATAAAGGGTTTCTTAATAATACCTGGAAATTTCTACCATTCACCCATGATACAACCTCTTTGACTCAAGATTTTGAGATCGAACCAAATTATTTAAACAACGTCCTTACTAAATACGTGGGACACTCAGAAAGTTTTGCGACACTAAAAAAAATTGTTCTACAGGTACATATATTTTTATTAAATCTTTTCAAAGTACTCTCCACCAGCCTCTATACAAAGATTCATGCGTCTGAACCAGTATTCAAAACACTTTTTCCAGTCCGCCGTAGACACCTCGTTTACAGCCTGCTCGAACTCAGCCAGCGCATCTTCCGGCGACGAAAATTGTATCCCCTTGAGCTGATTTTTTATTTTTGGAAATAAAAAGAAGTCACACGGTGCTAGATCAGGGCTGTAAGGAGGGTGACCCAGGAGTTTGACTGGTGTGCTGTCCAGGAAGTCCCTCGTTTTGAGCGCGGTGTGTGCAGGCGCATTGTCGTGGTGGAGCAGTAGTCCGCGGAGCCCTGTGTTTGGTCGCTTGTTGCTCACAACAGAAAAAAACTTCTGGTAAACATTTGGTAGTATACCATTCGGCGTTAATGCTTCTTTGATCTCGTAAGGGAATTGAGGCCAAGTGGCCAGTCAAATTAAAAAAGCTGGCGATCAAAATCTTCCCCCTGCTTCGAGATCGCTTCACTTTGGTAGGCGTTGGTTCATTTTGAAACACCCAAACTGTCGACTGGCGCTTGGTTTCTGGATCGTATTGATAAATCCAGGACTCATCACCTGTTACGATGTCGTAAACACGCCGAGACGAGCCTGCTTCAAATTTGTTCAGCATATCACGGCACCATTACACCCGGGCCTGCTTCTGAGCGTCGGTGAGGTAGTGCGGCACCCAGCGCGATTCTATCCTCCTCACGCGAAGATGCCCGTGTAGAATCTCGTGAACGCTTCCCGATCCAATCTTTAATATGTGCTGAATCTCCTGATATGTAATTCGCCTATTATCTTGGATTAAATTTTTCACTGCTAGCACGTTTTCTTCCGTAATAGCCGTCAAAGGGCGACCGCTTCTTTCTTCATCCCCCAAGGTTGGTCGACCGCGCCTAAATTCGTTATACCAACGATACACGGTTGCCTTAGAGGGGCTTTCATCCATAAATGCCATTTGAAGTCTATCGAACGATTCATCCGGTTTCAGGCGACACTTGAAATCGTAAAAAATCATAGCTCTAAAATGTTCCCGGCGCAGATCCATTTTTCAGTACGACACGATACTTTGAATTGGCTCGCAAAAAATGTGGAGGGAAATTTTGAAAATGGAACACACATATTTTTACTTACAAGTAATCATATTTTCAAAAAAGATTCTAACCGGCCAGACTGCCATATATAAAAACTATTTATCGCAATACTTTCTGAGTGGCCTGGTACAGTATTAAGGGATAAGTATCAAGCATTTAAAATGGTAGCTATTGAAACTATTCGTAAATTATTTAGGCGATTTTAGGCTCCTTTACCGTGGGCGATTTGATACTAAAAAGACTTGGCAACACTGACTCATACCTACACACTCAACCTGATGAAGGGACTCCGAATGTCCCGAAACATATCGTGAAGTACGCGACTTATATTCCAAACTGAGTGCCCGTTATTAAATTTTATTTAGAATGTCTCACTTAAGTTTAAATATTTATCGAATAGTTCAATTTAGATCTACTCATGACAATGTGAAACCAAAATCAAATAAATTATATAAATACAACAAAAGTGCTGATACTGGGTGCCGATGATGTAGGTATATGTATTTTATGATTATTATCTGCCTCACTTATGCACTCTCATTACCGTAGGTCAGCTGGAAGAGATTTCGTATTAGAGATAAGTTGTACCTGTTGCGCTATTGTTTTTTTTATGTTTGTGTCCTCTGTATGATCATGTGTGCAATTAACTGTTAAATAATAATAATGACTAGATTCACGTAACAGGTGACGAGGACAGACTTTTAAAAAACTATTTTTATTACAAAAGAAACGTTTAATTCGGAAGAAAGCGATTACAAGACTAATGTTCTAAATTAACAATAAAATGTTCGATTATAAACAATTTGTATGACAATGCAATAATCCACGCGGCGCGTGTAAGCGAGCCGGTGCAACCTCACCAGTATCCGGGCCACAGCTCGGACACTCCTAACTACAATGTAATTTTGGTCACACATCGACAGACGGCATGCTGCACTTGGCATGCGTTAGTGTGCGTGTTATAAGGGTTGACAAATTTTGTTATACCGGTCATAAGCATCACTTGATTAATCTGGTTCTTGATTAAACCAAAGTTTTAAAGTAGTTCACTGTAACTGAATAGTAAGAATAGATTAGGTTGCATATTTTGTATGAATTTACTTACCGTCTCTCATCACAGTGGAATCTAAAAAAGTTCCTATTGGAGTTCCTTGTGGTAGAATGACATGCGTACAAGGAACAGTATCTAACCATCTTTGGAATACAAAACTTAATTATTTCCGTTACACTGGGAAACATGCGCGCGCCATACCCGCTAAGCGTACGCTTAATGTGGCCCACAATCCGGCGCGGAGTGTGTCCATTCTGTATGTGGTACTATTATATATTCTGCTCTAACTCTAGCTACGGCGACATTTTTACAGCTAACCTCTACCATGCGCATACCTGGTGCATATATCGGTGAGTGCGAGCAGGGCGTTGACCCTGGGCGCGAGCGGGGCGCTGTTGTCGCGCAGCAGCGCCGCCAGCGCAGGCGCGGCCACTTGCGCAGTGTCGCGCGAGCGCACGCACAGCCGGCCCAGCCCCGCCACAGCTATGCCGCGGCATTCCGTCGACCATCCTGATACGAGAAAACTCGTCAACGAACAAAACGTGAAATAGCAAATTTGCCTTCCATGCCGGCCTGGGAGCAAGAGAAAAAACATAGAATGTGCCAGCTGCATTTCCTCCCGAGCATGCTGTAAAAACCAGCTAAGGGATCCGAGGGTTTCGGTATATTGTGATTTAGGCGATGGGCTGACAACCTGTCACTACAGCAATATACCTACAAATCTATCTTAAATAACCCTCAAAACTTTGTTTGACGTGGCGGAATGACCTGTGTTCAGGTCGTTTGCGCTCTGCCTACCCCATTAGGGATAAAGGCGTGATTGTATGTATGTATGTATGTATGCTACAATACTAAGTATAATACGAGAGCCCGATGGTGTATTGGATAGGGCCGCTGCCTCCTGAGCAGGGAGGTCGTGGTGCGAATCCCACCACGTACCGTGATATGTTTTTCGGTTTTCAAATTTCATATTATTCGGCACTTTTTCCGTGCTTCGGAAGGCACGTTAAGCCGTTGGTCTGGTTAATATCGTTTAATACCGTAGATATTAGTCGTTCAGCCTTGTCAGAGACCAGTGCTAAGCATTAGCGGCTTAAAAACTCTTACCTAATCTACGATTGGGTCTGGTTTCCCTTCTGGGTTGCGGAGGTCAGATGGCATTAGGTAGCCGACCCCGAGAGATACGGGATAAGGTTAAGAAGATGGTGGACCACAAACTTACTACTGGCAAAAACAGGAAAGCAATATTTAAGAGTAGATGGGGATATCCAAATAAAAGGTATACTGTATACTCCTATTTTGGCCGAAACTTGTGAATAATCTTTACTCTTACTTGCAATGAAAATAAATAAACCCCAGAATAAGATTCTTCTTACATACTGGCCAGGGAACGAAAGAAAAACATAGAATGTGCCCGCTGCATTTCCTCCCGGGCATGCTGTAAAAACCTGCTAAGGGATCCTTAGTGACAGGTTGTCAGCCCATCGCCTAAATTACAATATAGTGACAGGTTGTCAGCCCATCGCCTAAATTACAATATAGTGAAACCCTCGGATCCCTTAGCAGGTTTTTACAGCATGCCCGGGAGGAAATGCAGCGATATACCTACAAATCTTAAAAACCCTCAAAACTGTGTATATATCATCATCTCCCTAGCCTTATCCCGTATTTCTCGGGGTCGGCTACCTAATCTAGGTGATTGAACGAGGGTACTGGTTTTTACACAGAGCGACTGCCATCTGACCTCCGCAACCCAGAAGGGAAACCAGACCCAATCCTAGATAAGGTCAGAGTTTTCAAGCCGCCAATGCTTAGCACTGGCTTCTGATATGGCTTAACGACTAATATCTACGGTATTAAACGATATTAACCGGGACCAACGGCTTAACGTGCCTTCCGAAGCACGGAAAAAGCGCCGATTAAACGTACATATGAAAATCGAAAATAAAAAAATTACATTGGTACGTAGTGGGGTTCGAACCACGACCTCCCGCTCAGGAGGCAGCAGCCCTATCTACTACACCATCGGGCTCCTGTGAAAACTGTGTATATATGTATGTATATAATAAGTTAGATGATATAAATACCTGGCGGCGGGTTGTTGACGGCGCGCAGCAGCAAGTCCAGCAGCTGGGGCGAGGGCGGCGTGGGCGACACCAGCGACAGGTCCACCGCGCGCACCCACTCGTGGACGTCGTCGCCGCGCACCGCCGTGCGCTCCGCTGTTGGCAAACACACACGCTCAGCTCGTACCACACAACTGTCTGATATACACACGGTCAGCTCGTACCACACAACTGTCTGATATACACACGGTCAGCTCGTACCACACAACTGTCTGATATACACACGGTCAGCTCGTACCACAAAACTGTCTGATAACGGTTTTGATAAGAGTACATACATACATACATAAAATTACGCCATCCTGGACTGGAAGCGAGAAAAAAACTTAGAATGTGCCAGCTGCCTTTCCTCCTGAGCATGCTGTAAAAACCAGCTATGGGATCTGAGGGTTTCAGTTTATTGTAATTTAGGCGATGGGCTGACAACCTGTCTCTACAGCAATATACCTACAAATATATCTTAAATAACCCTCAAAACTTTGTCAGACATGGCGGAACGACCTTTGTTTAGGTCGTGTACGCTCTGCCTACCCCATTTGGGATAAAGACGTGATTATATATATATATATATATATGTATATGTAAAAGGCGCCATCGCCACGTCTGACAAAAATTGAGGGCAATTTTAGATTGAAAAGTGTATTGCTATAGTGAAAGGTTGTCAGCCCATCGCCTAAATTACAATACACTGTAACCCTCGAGTCCCTTTTGCTGACTTCTACAGCATGCCCGGGAGGAAGGGCAGCTGGAACATGCTATGTTTTTCTATCTCTCCCAGTCCAGCATGGAAGGAAATTGATTATTGAAATTTGATAGAATCCAGAAGATAAATGATAAACTGATATGAAAATGGAGAAATTTAATGTGACATGCTACGGCGGTGTGTACAATATGCTGACTAGCAAGATGTGCGATTGAGTGTTCAGATCGTACAAAGGGCAACGAATAAAATCAAGTTTTTTAAATAAAATTATCTCGCTGTACAATATTTTTGAGGTTTGCCGGAACCTCAAAAATAGGGTTCAGGCCGATAACAAGATAAATAGTTGTAATATTTATTTTCACTCTTTTCGATCCTCAAATTCGCAAACGCTAGCAATTTCTCCAAACGACAAAAACGACCGTTAACGACCGCTACGCGAAGTCTTTAAAGTATACACTAGTATGGATTAGGTGTTTTTAGGTTCACAATATTTGTTTTTTAAAGGCCGAATGCGAAATTTCAAAAGGAAAAGAATGAATGGAATGTGCTGTCAAAGGCGCTACGCAAATTTGAAATGTCAAAATATTATATAGAAATCGCAAGTTCGATGTTTATTTTTAAGGGTATTGTTGTTGTTTCCTCGCAAAATGAGAGAAAATTACTATACTAGTCTCAGTCGAAAACGCAATATATGGTCCCGTTTAAGAAGTTTACTCGACCATACATTGCATTTATTTCAACTTCAAAAGTAATGTACAATTATTAAACGAAACTTTTTACAATTGTTACTTACACAGTTGCATTAGTTCCGTGGCCCACGTCAGGTCGAGCGGGTCCAAATGGGCGGCGAGATTAGCACACGTGAGCCTGCAACCTGTGACACACGACAAATGCAGAAATATCATTACAGAAGTTAAAACAATAGTTAGAATAGAATAGAAAACACTTTATTCTCCAGTTCACAGTACAAAACACAACATAATCATAGAACAGTATACAAAAGATCTTAAAATAGGTAACACTATTAATTACAACAACGTCTGCTGGACTGGGAGAGATAGAAAAACATAGAATGTTCCAGCTGCCCTTCCTCCCGGGCAACCTGTCACTGTAGCAATACATATTACAATCTGAAATTGCCCTCAATTTTTGTCAGACGTGGCGAAAGCGCCTTTTACGAGGCGTTAAACGCTCTGCCTACCTCGTAAGGGATAAAGGCGTGATTTATGTATGTATGTATGTATGTCTGAAGCATGTAAACAACGTATAACCATTACTATAACTGCTATGCTATGTACTGCGCCAGAGAAAAGGAGCTGACTCAGCATAAGTCGCAGCAGAAGCCACGACGCTGATATTCTGCCAGCACCACGAGGTGACAACCGGTCGGCATCGCTACGGAGAATGACGTCACGTGATCATGTACCTACCTAATATATTTTAATATCGTAATACTATGGATGATATACACAGATAGTAATAAAATAACTATTTGTGTTTATTAGTGTATGGATATAAATTTACATACATAATCATGAGTAAAGAATAATAATATCATAGTTATATTTATATACTATCGTACAACGTAGTTAACCTTATCTGAGCTGGTTTTCAATCTCGAGTTCTAGTTGTGGTCATTACAGTTAGGTTTCAGACATTTATGTGGGATTGGATCTCTATCCGTCCTTACGGATAAAGGCGTGATTTTATCTATGTATCTATGTTGGATATGGTGAATGATCTGTTTCCGAACGATGAAGTATGATAGTGTTTAGACGACGAGGGAAAGGGACGATGATAGAGTTACGTTGTATGAGCACGAAAGAGTAAGCGAATCAGTATGGCAGTTGAGTCTGGGTGGAGCTGGCCAAGGCGACGGATGGTTAGGATTTTGAGGAAGTAAAAGTCGAATAGAGAAGTCAATTTAAAGTATAATAAGTGTTTCCTAGCCTCCGTGCCGGCCCCCATCCTACATTTATATGAACGGTTCGGACTAGACTAGCAGTGTATTGTACATGCTTGTACATCTTCCATGCTGGCCTGGGTGAGAGAGAAAAACATAGAATGTGCCAGCCGCATTTCCTCCCGAGCATGCTGTAAAAAACCAGCCAAGGGATCCGAGGGTTTCAGTATATTGTAATTTAGGCGATAGGCCGACTACCTGTCACTACAGCAATATACATATATATACTTTATTGCATAAACACAAAAGAAATGTAATTTACAAATATAGTGTGTAAGGGCGAACTTATCTCTATGAAGAGATCTCTTCCAGCCAACCCAATGGAAGTAAGAGAAAGTGAATAATTTTGAAGGGACAAGAAAATGCAACATTAACAGAGACTAATAAAAATAAAATAAAAATACTTATATTACTATCTTAAATAAACATACATATATGCCTACAAATCTATCTTAATTATCTCATAAACTTTGTCAGACGTGGCGGAACAACCTTTGTTTAGGTCGTTTACGCTCTGCCTACCCCATTAGGGATGAAGGCGTGATTGTATGTTTGTATGTAATTTTGTGTAGTAAACAATAAATAATAAGTGATAGGCCGGGCTGCGCTGTTCAGCTTCAGTGGAGCCAAAAACATGTAATGGGATCCTATAAATATCTTAATTAAGTATTATAATGATTTTGAATTTTAATTTATTACATGTTTTTATTATAATCTAATTTAATAATTGATAACTGTAATTTTAATTTTACTGATTGTTTTTATGTGACATTAATTTTATTCTAAGTTATTTATTTCATTGTAAATTTAATTTAAAATTTAATTTGTTTTTAATTAATTCAATTCTATTTTACTTTAAATCTAATTAAATTATTATTTTACCTATTATTGTTATTAACCTAGGATTAAGTTTTTCAGAAATGTATGATTGACTGTATGGATTGTAATAATCTGAAATAAATGATATATTATTATATTATTAATATTATAAATCAAAAAAGTATGATGTACGTACCGTCGTTGGTGGCGGTGGCGAGGCGGCGCACGAGGTGGTCGCGCAGCTGCGTGCGCGCGGCGGTGCGCGCCCAGCGCGACCACGCCTCCAGCAGCTCCAGCGTCAGCGCCAGCAGACGAGGGTCCCGAGGCTAAGGAATTCAAGGTTTTATGTTTTTTTTTTTGTTTTTTTTTTCCAGAAACAAAGTAATACAGTTTTTTATGATAACCTTAATCTACGGTCGCCGTGAAGGAGATATTAAATTAAGTATGTTCTGTAACGTCGGTTTTGTAGGTACTTATAAAGTGCTCTTTAAGTAAATATTTACATTGCTTGCTGTTCTTACAATTTAAAATTTTGTCCATTACATCGGTAGGTATACTGTTCATTATGTTAGGGAGCGCGTATGGTTTTGCTCTTTGACCGTATACATTGTTATGAGTAGGCAGGGTATATTTAGGTAGATAAGATAAGTTGCGCAGGTTAGTGAGTCTGTTTCGTCATGTCATTATGTACCTAGAGAGCCCGACGGTGTAGTGGATAGGGCCGCTGCCTCCTGAGCGGGAGGTCGTGGTTCGAATCCCACCACGTACCAATGTGTTTTTCGGTTTTCTCGACTCGATAGAAGAAGAATAATGAACATACTCATCTCCCTAGCCTTATCCCGTATCTTATGGGGTCGGCTACCTAATCTAGGGGATTGAACGAGGGTACTGATTTGTACACAGAGTGACTGCCATCTGACCTCCGCAACCCAGAAGGGAAACCAGACCCAATCCTAGATTAGGTCAGAGTTTTCAAGCCGCCAATGCTTAGCACTGGCCTCTGATTTTAGCTTAACGACTAATATCTACGATATTAAACTATATAACCGGGACTACCGGCTTAACGTGCCTTCCGAAGCACGGAAAAAGCACCGAATAAACGTACATATGAAATTCGAAAACCTGGTACGTGGTGGAATTCGAACCACGACAGCTCAGGAGGCAGCGGCCCTATCTACTACACCATTCGGGCTCTAGAATAAGAAGAATAATGAAATATACTTCTTCTTTTTCTGTCGAGTAGGTATCGAGTCTATCGACACGATGAACCCTGGTTTCAGAGTTTTTAAACCGCCTAGTAGCACAACTATCAGGCCTCTGACTTGGTTTTGAGTAACGACCACTATCAAAGACAGCAACCGGGACTGACGGTTTAATGTGCCCTCCGAAGCACAACATCTTTTTTCATTTCGGACAATCAGGTGCTTCAGCCTGCAATGTCCTAACCAAACTGGGGAAAAATTCACAAAGCGATAAATTCTCAAATATCAACTTTGTGTTTCTCCCCTAGGGGTCGAACCCAGGACCTCCAGATCGGGAGTCCACGGCACTAGCCACTAGACAGACCAGTTAAATATATATATAAAAAAAAAAAAATATTTCCAAAATTTTAAGTACAGTTAAACTAGCACTAAAACAATTATACAGAATTGGTAAGGCAAAAGGAGCTGTCTCAGCTTATCCTTGCATGGAACGATGCGGTTCCATACAATGCTGATTTTCAGCCAACCCCTTCTCCCTAAGTTGTAAGGCGGGAGGTTCTGATATAGAGGGCCTTTTCCTAAAATTACTCTTATAATGTTCAAAGATTAAAATTAAACAAAATTAAATTGAAATTAAATTAATTAAATTAAATTGAGATTAGTATTGGTAAAAAGTTGCGATCTTGGTACTCTTGTATATGCATGTATGTAGGTAAATGTTTGTGTGTATGTGTGTGTGTGTAAAATAAATGTTAAAATCTATATAGGGTTGATTGATTTTGATTTTAATTTGGCGATAGAAAAAAATCTTTAAGATGTAAATCTTTGCAGTCCGGACGCTTCAAGTTTTCTGTGGCAAGTTGTCGTTTTAGTAAAGCTGCTTTGTATTTACTTTTAAAACATTCGTTACTAATTTTAGTTCTTAGAGGTGGGGGTAAATCGTTCCAAATTCGAGCGGAATTGAACTTGAAGCATCCCCTGTATCTAGTGGTTCTATGGTGAGGAATTGACAGCAAGTTTAGTGTAACAGAACGGAGACATTTTTGTGTAATGTTTCGTATCCAGGTAAGCTTTTCAAATAGATACTCTGGCTTTTTATTCCATATTATCCTTTGAAAATTGCAGGCGTAATGAAGTTCTCTCCTAGCTTCCATATTAAGAATGTTGTTACTGTTTAGATATGGTGTTATGTATGATCTTTTTGGCACATTATAACTAAAACGTATGCATGCATTTTGTACTCTTTGTATTGCCCTATTCATACCAGTAGTTATTCTAGGACCATAAACCGAACAACAATATGTAAAAGGAGAGAGCACAAGTAAATCGGTCAAAATTAAACGCAACTTTTCATTTATATAAGGTCGAATTTTGTATAAGGTCTTTAGTTTGAAAAAAGCATTTCATATTTTTGTGTTTACGTGCTCTTTGTACTTTTGTTCCCCATCCATTAAAAGCCCCAAGTTACGAGCGGTTTTTACATATTGTAAAGCCATCCCATTAATTTTTATATCGTCATTACACTCCAATACACTCTTTATTTGATGTTTTGTCCCAAAAACTAAAACTTGAGATTTGGTTGGATTTAATACCAAAGAATTCTCAATAGACCAGGAGTAAATATTGGAGAGATCCTTATTAATCAGTTCTAGAGCTTGGGTGGTGTTTTCTTTTTTAAAAGAATAATAAATCTGTGTATCATCTGCGTATAGATGATATTTGCATGTCTCTATGCACTTCGGTAAATCCGCTGTAAAAATCGAGAACAGTAGAGGACTTAGCAATGAACCTTGTGGCACTCCTTGATCGAGTTTACCTGTAGATGAATATTTTTTTTCTCCATCTCTTCCCTCAGTAACTACAATTTGTTCTCTACCAGATAAAAATGTTTGGAACCACTGACATGTATCCGAAGTGAAACCGTAGCTTTCCAGTTTAGCTAATACGAGTTCGGAGTGCAAACAATCAAAAGCCCGAGAGTAATCTAGCAGGACCATAACACTGCTTAGACCCATGTCTGAGGACTCCGTTATATCATTTGTCACGTTTAAAAGTGCCGTCTCCGTGCCATGCCCCCTACGAAAGCCTGATTGGAATTTAGGTATGATGTCAGCTTTATCTAAATACTCCAGTACTTGATTAAGTACAACCTTTTCTAGCACTTTCGATAGTACGGGTAATATCGAGATGGGTCGTAGATCTTTTAATTCTGCAGGGGGGTTCTTTTTTTGTATAGGTCTAACAAGGGCTTTTTTCCAGCAAGTGGAGTATGTGTTGGTTTCTATTGATTTATTGACGATCGCCGTTATCGTAGGTAGAGTAGCGTCTAGGGTTAATTTTATCATCTCTATATTTAAGTTATCGCAGCCCGTTGCATTAGTTTTTATGCTGTTGATAATATTTCTTACTTCAGTTTGGTTAGTTAATTTAAATCTAAAAGTGCTTTGGTAATAGTTTGCCCTACTTGTTGTTATCTTTTCCAAATCGAGTTTATTGACGAGTGGAATATTTAAAAAAATATCATTTATTTTGCATGGATCATTTAAGTGTTCTGGAATTAGACTTGTGGTAGCGTCATCGAAAATACTAGTTAGCTTCAAATTATTCCAAAGTAGAGTCGGCTTTTGTAAATTCTTATTTATGAAGTGGTTAAAGTAAGCTTTCCGCTCTTTCTATTGTGGCTGTTACAAGATTTTTCAAGCTTTTGTAGTAGTCTTTGGAGCTTTCTAACTTATTTTTATGTGATTTTACCAGAGCTATATCACGCAAGTACATCATGAATTTGACCATATTTGTTATCCATGGTTTCGGTTTATCTTTTATTATTATTTTTTCATTGGGGCGTGTTCATCAAACAGAGTAAGAAAACGCGAGTTAAAGGTCAAAACCATGTCATCAACATTGTCTAAGCTTGAGATAGAGTTCCATCGGATGACGTTAAGGTCTGAAGTAAATTTTACAACATCAATATTTTTAAAATTCCGTTGGTATTTTACTTGTTTAATGAATTTAGGTTTTTTAATATCAAAGTCAACTAATATCATTGCGTGGTCACTTAGTGATTTGTTGTGCAGTACCGATATATTTTTGCAGCGTTGGCTGCTATTAGTTATAACAACATCGATTAAAGTTTGCGTGCTATCCGTTACTCTAGTAGGCTCTGTTACGAGCTGCTCTAGATTGTGCTGGTAACAAAACTCTAGTAATTTTTTGCTCTTCTTTTCATTCAGTTGATCCATGTTAAGATCGCCCATAAAACAAACATAATTACAGTGCGCCATAGAATTAATTGATTCGCTCAGAGAGTCCAGTGCAACCGAGGGATTAACTATTTCCGTTCTGTGAGCCGTGCCGAAAGCGAGAGTAGCACCTGGTAAATTAACCTCAAGCCAAAGTTGTTCTAGTACTGAAGGAGGGTGTGTTTTGACTCTAGCTGTTAAATTCAGTGCGATGTAGAATCCAACACCCCCACCAACTCGGTTTTTACGAGCTCTTTGAGTAAATCTGTACCCTGGCAACGCTGGTGCAAGCTTTTCTTCCCCTTCCTTGATCCATGTTTCATTCACGGCCAGTATATCCGGCTTGTACTTTGCAACTGTAACCGCAAGTTCATCTTGGCCAGTATTTAGAGATTGAGCATTTATTAACCCTAGCCTCAAATATTTATTTTTAGAACTAGCCATTGTCATGATTTAAAAAATATATACTTTTGTGTGTGTGTGTGTTTGTGTAAGTGTGTGACAGTTGATTATTACTACTAAATATAACAAGAGTACTACAATTGTTAAAAAGAACTTTGAATTCACTTAAGTCATAGTTAAAAATTAAATTAAATCTATCAATAAGTAATGACAATTTAGAATTACATAAATGATCAAATTCTAGGATAACCAAAAACCTTTAACAAGTCAGTTTCAGAATGAATTCTATTGCGGGCTTTTCCCTGCTCCTGTCGCACAAAAATTCTCCCATCACGGGTCCACACGTACTGGAAGTTATGGTTAACTTTTAGGCGTCGCGCTTGTTGAAATAAATATGTAGTCGTACCTGCGGGTCGTCAGCGATCTTGTAGTAGTACTGCAGCGCGAAGTCGATGTCGCTGTAGTCGACGTGCCTCGCCACGCTGGTGAGCAGCGCGAGCGCGAGCAGGTCGCGCTCGTCCGACAGCGCGCCCAGGTGCGAGCTCAGCGCGTCCACGAGCCGGTGGCTGGATCAAAACAAACTCATTTTCACTACATGCATACATAAATCACGCCTTTATCCCTTACGGGGTAGGCAGAGTGTTAACGTCTGACAAAAATTGAGGGCAATTTTAGATTGTAATATGTATTATATAAGTATATATATAATTTTCACTAGATTATAGCGGTTTGCCAGAGAGCCATGGAGCGCAGTGTGTTGGGTCTGCAACGAATCGACAGGGTCCGGAACACTAATCTGCGCTCTTTTATTTTATTTTATGAACTTATGAATTAATGACGATTGGTTGTTATTAATATTTAAGTGCCTGTTTAATATTTTGCATGCCAACAATCTGGCGGATCATATTATGATTCTATTTAAATGTACCTGTGTAAGAACTCTGTTACTATGATTCCGAGCAAATAAAGATATTCTATTCTATTCTTTTGTCGTATCTGTCCCCGGGGAAATAGCAGGAGAGTTTCTGAAAAGTGATGTCTGGCCACAGGGAGTCGTATTCAGGCGCTATCGACCTCCCGTAAAACGCGAGCCATTTTTTTCGCTTAAAGTGCCTACTTAGTAGTTTAATTATAATCAATATTGTAGTGTATTTATAGTATGTATTTTAAATTTTGTATTGTATTATTACATTCTGTATTACGGTGCTGACAGAATATCAGTGTTACTGGTTATAGATATAACTTGTAACTAATGCTGAGTCAGCTCGATTTCTTGTGCAATACAGATCAGAGCATTCAATAAGTCTACTTACTGTATGTTGAGTTTTGTATTGTTTCATGAATAAACGTTTTTCTATTCTATTCTAAAACCCAAATTGCTGATGTAACCCACGCATTTGCTAAGCTGAAGTACCAGGCCACTCAGAAAGTATTGCGATAAATAGTTTTTATATATGGCAGACTGGCCGGTTAGAATCTTTTTTGAAAATATGATTACTTGTTAGTAAAAATATGTGTGTTCCATTTTCAAAATTTCCCTCCACATTTTTTGCGAGCCAATTCAAAGTATCGTGTCTTACTAAAAAATGGATCTGCGCCGGGAACATTTTAGAGCTATGATTTTTTACGATTTCACGTGTCGCCTGAAACCGGATGAATCGTTCGATAGACTTCAAATGGTATTTATGGATGAAAACCCCTCCAAGGCAACTTGTATCGTTGGTATAACGAATTTAGGCGCGGTCGACCAACCTTGGGGGATGAAGAAAGAAGCGGTCGCCCTTTGACGGCTATTACGGAAGAAAACGTGCTAGCAGTGAAAAATTTAATCCAAGATAATAGGCGAATTACATATCAGGAGATTCAGCACATAGTAAAGATTGGATCGGGAAGCGTTCACGACATTCTACACGGGCATCTTCGCGTGAGGAGGATAGTATCGCGCTGGGTGCCGCACTACCTCCTCGACGCTCAGAAGCAGGCCCGGGTGGAATGGTGCCGTGATATGCTGAACAAATTTGAAGCAGGCTCGTCTCGGCGTGTTTACGACATCGTAACAGGTGATGAGTTCTGGATTTATCAATACGATCCAGAAACCAAGCGCCAGTCGATAGTTTGGGCGTTTCAAAATGAACCAACGCCTACCAAAGTGAAGCGATCTCGAAGCGGGGGGAAGATTTTGATCGCCAGCTTTTTTAATTTGACATGCCACTTGGCCTCAATTCCCTTACGAGATCAAAGAAGCATTAACGCCGAATGGTATACTACCAAATGTTTAAAAGAAGTTTTTTCTGTTGTGAGCAACAAGCGACCAAACACAGGGCTCCGCGGACTAATGCTCCACCACGACAATGCGCCTGCACACACCGCGCTCAAACGAGGGACTTCCTGGACAGCACACCAGTCAAACTCCTGGGTCACCCTCTTACAGCCCTGATCTAGCACCGTGTGACTTGTTTTTATTTCCAAAAATTAAAAATCAGCTCAAGGGGATACAATTTTCGTCGCCGGAAGATGCGCTCGAGCAGGCTGTAAACGAGGTGTCTACGGCGGACTGGAAAAAGTGTTTTGAAAACTGGTTCAGACGCATGAATCTTTGTATAGAGGCTGGTGGAGAGTACTTTGAAAAGATTTAATAAAAATATATGTACCTGTAGAACAATTTTTTTTAGTGTCGCAAATCTTTCTGAGTGTCCCACGTATGATTGGGCCATGTCTGATGAATTGTGGGCAAAAATCACTACACAGTGGACACATACTTACTTTAACTGCCTCCGTGGTCTAGTGGTTAGTGCCATGGTCTCCTGATTCGGAGGTCCTGGGTTCGATTCCCAGGGGGGAAACACAAAGTTGATATTTGAGAATTTATCACTTTATGAATTTTCCCCAGTTTGGTTAGGACATTGCAGGCTGAATCACCTGATTGTCCGAACAAAAAAAAGATTTCGTGCTTCAGAGGGCACGTTAAGCCGTCGGTCCCGATCGCTGTCTTTGATAGTGGTCGTTACTCAAACCATGTCAGAGGCCTGATAGTTGTTCTACTAGGCGGTTTAAAAACTCTGACACCAGGGTTCATCGGGTCGATAGACTCGATACCCACTCGACAGAAGAAGAAGTGGACACATAACGGCTACATAAGATAAGATATATAAAAAACTGTGTGTACTTCCATGCTGGACTGGGAGCGATAGAAAAACATAGAACGCGCCAGCTGCATTTCCTCCCGGGCATGCTGTAAAAACCAGCTAGGGGCTCTGAGGGTTTCTGTATATTGTAATTTAGGCGATGGGCTGACAACCTGTCACTACAGCAATATACCTACAGATCTATCTGAAATAACCCTCAAAACTTTGTCAGAACTTTGGCGGAACGGCCGTTGTTTAGGTCGTTTACGCTCTGACTACCCCATTAGGGATCAAGGCGTGATTATATGTATGTATGTCTTAGAGAATGAGTTCTTCTTAGAGAACAATAATTAGTTATTTATCCTATCTCCCATTAGCATAATATGTATTAGTTTATTATAAATATTTCTTCCATGCTGGACTGGGAGTGAAAGAAAAACATAGAATGTGCCAGCTGCATCACCTCCAGAGCATGCTGTAAAAACCAGCTAATGGATTCGAGGGTTATAGTATATTACAATTTTAGGCGATGGGCTGAGAACCTGTCACTATAGCAATATACGTCATGATCATCTGTAATAACCCTCAAAACTTGTCAGACGTGGCGGAACGACCTTTGCTTAGGACGTTTACGCTCTGCCTACCCCATTGGGGATGGAGGCGTGATTATATGTATGTATGTATGTATAAATATATATTACTTTATTTTATTTATGTATTTATTTAGTAGTATTTATATTGTTTAAGTATTCAGATTAACTTAGTATGCACTATCCCGCTATCTGCTATGTAGTATCCTACTACCCAAAGGTTGCCTGGTAGAAATTGCTGCTTTAGCAATAAGGCCGCCTATATTGTAATGTTTTGTTCCTTACTTTTCTGCTGTATGTATTTGTGTTTCTTTGTGCTGTGTGCTATCTTGTATTGTATTGTATGTATTGTTGGAGCTACCTGATGCAGGTGTTGGTGGTGGCCTTGGCGAGGAGCCCGCAGGCTTTGAGTAGGTGCCGGCGCATGTTGTGCCGCGTGACGCCCGCCAGCAGCATCCACGGCAGCGAGTCCTCGCGACCCCCCTCGGTGTACTTGCGCAGCCGGTCCATGAGCAGCTCCTTCACTAGCTTCACTACTAGATCTTGCACCTGTGAGTGAGAAACATTGGTTGGCATTTGTATTTATTTATTTAACTATTTATTGTACACATAAACATACACGGAACAATTACATAAGGAATTAAGACACAACATTCAACACACAAATTTCTTACAGCAGACCTAATAAAAGTGTGATAGCATAAAACATAATGCAGATAAGACGTGCACAATTTAAATATTTTATCGACAAAAATATATATTTATAATCACTAAACATATACTAAAATACCACAATGACAACAATACAAATATATACTTATCCTAAATATAATAGATATTTATTATAAATAAATATATACAATATATAAAAATACATACATACAATATACATACATACATATAATCACGCCTTTATCCCTAATAGGGTAAGCAGAGCGTAACCAAACATAGGTCGTTCCGCCACGTCTGACAAAGTTGTGAGGGTTATTTAAAATAGATATCTAGGTATATTGATGTAGTGACAGGTTGTCAGCCCATCGCCTAAATTACAGTATACTGAAACCCTCGATCCCTTAGCTGGTTTCTACAGCATGCCCGGGAGGAAATGCAGCTGGCACATTCTATGTTTTTCTTTCGTTCCCAGGCCAGCATGGAAGAAAAAAAAACTAATACATAATATATAATAAACTAATACATAAACTAATTTTAGATGGATACCTTAGTTTCTGGGTCGGACAGCTGACGCATGGGCCCGCTGAGGAAGGCGTCGAACACGGCCTCGCCGGGCCGGCTGGCGGCCAGCTCGCCCAGCGCCGATATCGCCGCCGACCGCACGAGGATGCTCGCGTCGCGGCATAAGCCCACCAAGATCTGACCAAATTTAATGCAATAGTTCATTAAGAGCGTTTATACATGGCGCCCCCATTCGTAAAGAAATCGTAACTCGCAAATATTGAGTTTTTCAAAAATTACTACTCATCATTCTCCTAGCCTTATCCCGTATCTCACGGGGTTGGCTATCTAATCTAGGGGATTGAACGAGGGTACTGGTTTTGACACAGAGCGACTGCCATCTGACCTCCGCAACCCAGAAGGGAAACCAGACCCAATCCTAGATTAGGTCAGAGTTTTCAAGCCACCAATGCTTAGCACTGGTCTCTGACATGGCTTAACGACTAATATCTACGGTATTAAACGATATTAACCGGGACCAACGGCTTAACGTGCCTTCCGAAGCACGGAAAAAGCGCCGAATTAACGTACATATGAAATTCAAAAACCGAAAAACACATTGGTACGTGGTGGGATTCGTACCACGACCTCCCTGCTCAGGAGGCAGCGGCCTTATCCACTACACCATCGGGCTCCTTTTCAAAAATTACTACTACACCCTTAGAGCTAATGTTTTTTTTGAAGTAATGAATTGGGAGCAGATATTAAGTACCCCGCAGTTACTATCGAAATTATTGCTAAAAACGGCCGTAGGTGGTAGGGGTACTATTAGCTCCTAAAATCATTATCACGTAATTCTAAGGAAGTAGTAGAACATACATACATAAATCACGCCTTTATCCCTTAAGGGGTAGGCAGAGCGTTTAACGCTTCGTAAAAGGCGCTTTCGCCACGTCTGACAAAAATTGAGGGCAATTTTAGATTGTAATATGTATTGCTTTAGTGACAGGTTGTCAGCCCATCGCCTAAATTACAATACACTGTAACCCTCGAGTCCCTTTTGCTGACTTCAACAGCATGCCCGGGAGAAAGGGCAGCTGGAACATTCCATGTTTTTCTATCTCTCCCAGTCCAGCATGGAAGAACCTATGTTAACTACTATTAGTAGAACATAGTTTTGAAAAAGCCAATATTTTGCGGGTTATGATTATTTGACGAATGGGGTTACCACCGGTAGATAGGTATGAACGCTGTTAAGAATAAAGATTGTGTATTGTGCTTTAAAGTACGGGACGGGACAAACGAGTTAAGGAGTGAGCTAAACCGATTTTTTTATTCTACTTACCCCCAGATCGTGTGGTGTCGGAGTGGGTGCGTCGCGTGCGGCCAGCGAGCGGTGCACGAGTTTGAGCGCAGCGCAGCGCACGGCCGCGCGCTCGTCCACCACGCCCCGAGCCGCCACCGCCATCAGGCGAGACACTGGCCCGTCGCCGTTCAGCTCCTAGATAACCACCACAGTACGATACCGTACATAAGCAAAGATTCAAACATCAGGAACCGTAGTTTTGAATCACTCCAATCGAAATCGTATACGCAAGAGCAAATTTCGCATGCCAATTTGTACGGAAATCGCATGCGAACTTTACTCTTTCGTATACGCATTAGCTTTCGAGCTGTTGAAAAATACTGCTCCTGCACTGTGATAGTTACATTGTACTATACAAGATGTAAGGGACAGCGTCCCGCAAACTGATAGGGGTTGCTCAGTCAACGACACTGAACAAATAGCAGCAGATTTTTTTTTTTGTAAGTGAAAAAGCAATGCATTTTTATACAAATTGGCTGATCGAGGTGAATGAACATTTTGTATGGAAAAGCCAATTTATTTTTCACTTCCTGAAACAAAAACCCTGCTATATGTATTTTCGAGTTTCTCTGTAATGGTTGTTTGGTTTAGATATTGTGAGTGTTGGGTTCTGCGATATCGATTATGTATGCTGTGTTATTGTCTTTGTCAAGGAGAGTAATGTCTATTGAAGTGTATTGTTTTCTTTGTAAGTATGGGTTATCCCAGTAGTTTGAATTTACTGTTTTCAAGTACTCAGGTTCAGGTTTCTATTTGTAGTATGTTTTTTTTTCGTATGAAATCTGATGCTAATGCGAGGTGTTGATGTATAATGGAAGCTATTAGGTCATGGCAATGCTTGTAATCCGTTTGTAAATAGTTTTTACGGGCTTCAGTAACATGCTCAATGGTCTATGGCGCGCTATTGCATTCATTCGTCATTCGGTCGGTCCAAATCTTTTGTTATGTGTTTACGGTAATTTCTAGTGGCTATGACGTGGTCTTGTTTAGCAAGCATGAACCCTTCTGTCTCGGGAAACAGTTCACCACGTCTGAGCCACGTATACTACCCATCATTGGCTCTTTTGGAATGTTTCATGGGCCCTCGCTCTGACTGCAGGCACTCGGTGAGCACGGCGAAAGCGCGCGCGCGTAGTGTTGATGACGTATCGTTGACGCGCTCGTACAACGCACGTAGGATCTCTTTGTGCGGTGCGGTGTACTGTGTCTATAGTGGGTACCTGTATAGCGAGTTTCATGGGTCCTCGCTCTGACTGCAGGCACTCGGTGAGCACGGCGAAGGCGCGCGCGCGTAGTGTTGATGACGTATCGTTGACGCGCTCGTACAACGCACGTAGGATCTCTTTGTTCGGTGCGGTGTACTGTGTCTATAGTGGGTACCTGTATAGCGAGTTTCATGGGCCCTCGCTCTGACTGCAGGCACTCGGTGAGCACGGCGAAGGCGCGCGCTTAGTGTTGATGACGTATTGTTGACGCGCTCGTACAACGCACGTAGGATCTCTTTGTGCGGTGCGGTGTACTGTGTCTATAGTGGGTACCTGTATAGCGAGTTTCATGGGTCCTCGCTCTGACTGCATGCACTCGGTGAGCACGGCGAAGGCGCGCGCGCGTAGTGTTGATGACGTATCGTTGACGCGCTCGTACAACGCACGTAGGATCTCTTTGTGCGGTGCGGTGTACTGTGTCTATAGTGGGTACCTGTATAGCGAGTTTCATGGGCCCTCGCTCTGACTGCAGGCACTCGGTGAGCACGGCGAAGGCGCGCGCGCGTAGTGTTGATGACGTATCGTTGACGCGCTCGTACAACGCACGTAGGATCTCTTTGTGCGGTGCGGTGTACTGTGTCTATAGTGGGTACCTGTATAGCGAGTTTCATGGGCCCTCGCTCTGACTGCAGGCACTCGGTGAGCACGGCGAAGGCGCGCGCGCGTAGTGTTGATGACGTATCGTTGACGCGCTCGTACAACGCACGTAGGATCTCTTTGTGCGGTGCGGTGTACTGTGTCTATAGTGGGTACCTGTATAGCGAGTTTCATGGGCCCTCGCTCTGACTGCAGGCACTCGGTGAGCACGGCGAAGGCGCGCGCGCGTAGTGTTGATGACGTATCGTTGACGCGCTCGTACAACGCACGTAGGATCTCTTTGTGCGGTGCGGTGTACTGTGTCTATAGTGGGTACCTGTATAGCGAGTTTCATGGGTCCTCGCTCTGACTGCATGCACTCGGTGAGCACGGCGAAGGCGCGCGCGCGTAGTGTTGATGACGTATTGTTGACGCGCTCGTACAACGCACGTAGGATCTCTTTGTGCGGTGCGGTGTACTGTGTCTATAGTGGGTACCTGTATAGCGAGTTTCATGGGTCCTCGCTCTGACTGCATGCACTCGGTGAGCACGGCGAAGGCGCGCGCGCGTAGTGTTGATGACGTATCGTTGACGCGCTCGTACAACGCACGTAGGATCTCTTTGTGCGGTGCGGTGTACTGTGTCTATAGTGGGTACCTGTATAGCGAGTTTCATGGGTCCTCGCTCTGACTGCATGCACTCGGTGAGCACGGCGAAGGCGCGCGCGCGTAGTGTTGATGACGTATTGTTGACGCGCTCGTACAACGCACGTAGGATCTCTTTGTGCGGTGCGGTGTACTGTGTCTATAGTGGGTACCTGTATAGCGAGTTTCATGGGTCCTCGCTCTGACTGCATGCACTCGGTGAGCACGGCGAAGGCGCGCGCGCGTAGTGTTGATGACGTATCGTTGACGCGCTCGTACAACGCACGTAGGATCTCTTTGTGCGGTGCGGTGTGCACGCGCTGATTCAGTAACCCTCTTACTTCTTCCTCCATCAGTTCAGGCTGTGTTAAAAGCATACATTGTAGATTATTTTTTCTGATTGGGGCTTATTGAGCTTTCCTGCAGGAATAAATAATTTTCCCTATAGTAAAAAAGTAGCCTGTTAAAAGTAGAATTTTAAAGCTAGTTCTGAAGAATATTAAAAATTGGTCTGGTAGAGCTATTTGTTGATAGATGTCGAACAGTATTTATTTTAACTCAAAGGTTATATTTATATACGTAATCATGTAATCACTAATTAGATATTCTTTATTGCTTTAGTAATTAAAAATACAGTCCAACTTAAAAAATTAAACAACAGGCGAGCTTATCTCTATAAGAAATCTCTTCCAGCCAACCTAATGGGGATAAAAGATGAGAAATTCACAGGAGCAGATACAATTAGTATAATTTAATTAAAAATTTATATGATTAAAGTAATATTTTATACTTTATAATATATATTTAAAGGAGGAAAGAGACGGAGGAAATCTTAAAACGTGTCACTTGAGTTGTAGTTATTATATTATTTATATAATATTAAGACAAATTTCAATATTCATAATTGCCAACAAACGAAATATATATAATATACACATATACATATATAAAACACATATAAATATATATACACTAAAATAACAATACAAACATTAATAAGTATTTATTTTTCAAATATGATGTGTTTTGTGATAAGGTATGCAGTATGATTATTAAGGAGCTTGATTTGATTGCAAAATAAAATATGTATATTATATATAAGGAATCATAACATAATTTTAAACACTATTGTAATAGAAGAGCGGTGTCTTCTGATACAGGCATTGTTTTGCTTACAAGAAGACACCAGATGTAATAGTTTAACTTAGAAATAGTGTGAAAGCAATAAACAATTTTATTTTTTTTTATTTTATTTTTTATATTTATTAGGAATATTAGACAAGGGGGAAAATATTGGCATGTGTCGTTAAACTGTTACTTACATTATCAAAAGTTCCCTGCGTGTCTTGACTGGTTTCATCTTCCATTTCTGCGGGAGGTTCTGGTGGGGGCTGATTCTCGCCTTCAGGTTGGGCAGAAGCTTCCGGGTTTTCCCCGTCTTTTGGCAATTCTCCCTCTTTGGCAGGTTGATCTTCTCCTTCCTTACGAGCTTCTAAAATAGGTACAAATTAAAGCCACAACATAACTATACCAGGTGTTATAGTTATGTTGTGGATTTTTGTTCGTTTTTAAGGTGTAAGGGACAGCGTCCCGCTAACTGATACCCCTATCATTGCTCAGTCAACGACACTGAACAACTATCAACAGGATTTTTTTTCACTTCCTTAAAAATAAATCCTGCTGATAGTTGTTCAGTGTCGTTGTCCGAGCAACCCTTATCAGTTTGCGAGACGCTGTCCCTTACACCTGGTATTATTATAAAGGCTTTTCACAAACCCGCGTTTTCAGGTATTGGTTGCGGCTGTGGCTCACGTTCCTTTTCTTTTTCCTCCTCAGGATCATTGGTCAGTAGCTGGACTAGCAGTTCCTGATAACAAATGAGTACATATTATACTTGTGATTGTCGGCACTTGCTGAAACTCCATATTACATACATACATACATAACGTCTCGCCTCTTTCCCGGAGGGGTAGGCAGAGATCACATCCCTTCACTTGCTACGGTCCTTGCAAACTTCTTTCGCTTCATCTACATTCATCAATCTTTTCATGCACGCTCGTCGGTTTAGGGTACTCCTGACCTGACCTTTCTCTAGAACGTCCCTGATTTGGTCGCAGTACGTTCGTCGAGGTCACCCCTTCCAACGTTCCCACTCACACTCGTCATATATATCTGTTTCCTTAATCTGCTTCCATCCATCCTCTCAACATAACCAAACCACCTAAGCATACCTTTTTCTATACCTGTCACTATATCCTCTTTCACACCACAACGTGCTCTTATCTCGCTATTTCTTATTCTGTCACTCAGTTTCACACCAATCATACTTCTTAACGCTCTCATTTCTACTGCATTTATTCTACTTCATGTCTTTTCTGCCAGACCCAACTTTCACTGCCATACATAAGTGTTGGGACTAACACTCCTCTACGCACAGCCAGACGAGCCTTTTTGGATACCTTCTGGCTGTTCATAAAGGTGTGCAACGCCCCATTCACCATGTTACCAGCATTCACTCTTCTTTCAATATCACTATCACACTTTCCATCTGCTGTAAACAATGAACCCAAATAAACAAACTCTTTCACTTGCTCCAATTTTTCACCTCCTATCAGAACGTTACACTCTGTCATTTGTTCCTCTTTCTCAAAAACCATTGATTTGGTTTTACTAACATTCACTTTCATTCCTTTCTTTTTCAAAGCTTCATGCATACTATTTACCATCTCCTGTAACTCTTTAGCCGTGGACGCAAGTATAACTTGGTAGTCAGCGTAGAGAAGACATTTGCCGAGTAACTCATTCATTCTTAGACCACATTCAGTCTCTTTCAAATCTGTCAAACAGCTATCCGTGCCAGCCATGGAGACGCTACACATCCTTGTCTGATACCTTTCTCGATGTTAAACAATTCTGTGTACGCCCCGTTAATCCTGACACAAGCACTAGACTCCTATATAAGGATTGCAGTGCTCGTATCAAAATACTGTTCACCCCATGCATAGGCAGCGCCAACCACAGTTCATTCCTCACCACTCTATCATAGGCCTTTTCTAAGTCCACGAAAGCGCAATAAACTTTTTGGCTTTTAGCCAAGTATTTTTCAGTTATGCATCGCAACGAAAAGACCTGATCCGTACATCCCATCCCCTTACGAAATCCTGCTTGTGCATCCCATATTTTCTCATCAGTTTCTTTCATCACTCTTTCAATCAATACCTTTGCATACAGTTTGCCGACGACGCTGAGAAGGCTTATACCGCGGTAATTATATTTATGCGCGTGTGCCTGCCGTCGTCTGGGTGGGAGTGGGAGCTTATGTGTACTTCCGATTCCGACGACGGTAATTGGAATGGAATATGAATTGTTTGTGTTAGATAATTTAGTTTGTTTAAGTTTTTAAGATATTAGTTAATAAAGGATTGTGCAGCACCAAGACAAACCGATACTTGGTTTAATGGTGCTAAGCTGTATAAGTTTATGTTTGTCTGTATGTTATGAATAATAAATAAATATTTTTTGCAGTCATGCTGTGACCCTTTCCCCTTGTATAGTGGTACGATAACAGCCTTACATCAATCTCTTGTCACTTGGCCGCTTCTCCAACACAAGTTGAAAAGGCAGTACAGCTGACTAGCAACGACTCCTTCGCCAGCCTTCAGCATTTCGACAGACACTCTATCATATCCTGCAGCCTTACCCAACTTCATACTTTTCAGTGCTTTCACAATCTCATCTATTTCAATTTCGCTTTCATTCTGACTTTCATTTACCTCTGGAATTGTAAAATCTTGCGATAGGTACTTCCTCTTTTTCAAATAAACTTTCGAAATATTTCTTCCATCTACTCAACACGTATTCTTCACCTTGTATAATACTACCATCCTGGCTTCGAATCCTACTCAGCTCGGACAGTGCAGTTTTACCGCGAGCTGTCCTTATGGATTTCCAGAAAACTTTTAAGTTGGACCGAAAGCTTTCTGAAAGCCTCCTGTCAAATTCGTCTTTATATTCATCTTTCTTTCTAGTCACTGCTTTCTTTACTAAATTTTTTAATACTTTGTACTCCTTTCGTGCTTTATGTACATCCTCATCTGTCGCTTTTTACATTCTTTGATTAGTTTTGGTTGCTAACCAGTCCAACCACGCTTTCTTCTTTCTTTGTACCACTTCTTGCACATCTTTACTCACCATGCACTCTTCTGTTTATTCCCTTTTGACTCCACATACTTCTATAGCAACTTTCAACTCTTTCCTTAAATTCCTTCCAACCTTCTTCAATATCAGACATGTCATTCAAACCACTAAATTCAACCTTCAACATATTCCTTTCTTACATCTTTTTCTTGCAAATTTTCTACTTTCACTCTTTCCAGAACACTAATCGGCTGATTCACCCTGTGCCTCCATCAATTGAAGAGACCACTTATACGTGATATCACCAGAAAGTGGTCTGAGTCGATTCCGCCTTGATCTGGGGTCACCTGGTCCCAGGGCCATCGGCACGCTTAAAACTAGGCTCGCCCCTAGCCATGCATCCATCGGCGCGACAGACCTTAGATTGGCGGAGGGGGAAGGACAAAGGAGGGTGGAAGGAAAAAGGTGGCTGGGAAAGTACAGATATGAGTTGGAATAGAAAACTAGGTGTAAGGATACTACTGCCTCGGAGGACTGGGTTTGTGGCTGTAGAAGCTCGGGAAGCCGGGGTCGCATACCCGTATACAAAAACCGTAATGTGTACAGTCCATATTACAACAAATAAAACATTTTATGTATGATATGTTTAAAGTTCCTGATGATGCTATAAGTTAGCGAAACCGGTAGGATTAAATTATATTAAGTGGAACAAGTACAAGTGTTTTTAATAACAACATTATTGAACTATAGATGTTATTGCTACATCAACTTACCAGGGCAAGCTGTCGGTGCATTACTTTGGAGGTAGTGGATAACTTCAGCGACCACTTAACGATGGAGCGGTAAGACTTGGGCGGTAACAAGCTCATCAGTCCCACCACGATATTAACGCGCGCCAGGCGCGTTTCAGCGCGCTCCTACGCAAAAAAAAATCATACGTACATACATATAGTCACGCCTTTATCTCTAATGGGGTAGGCACAGCGTAAACGACCTACACAAAGATCGTTCCGCCACGTCTGACAAAGTTTTGAGGGATTTTTAAAAAAAATTGCTGTAGTGACAGTTTGTCAGCCCATCGCCTAAATTGCAATATACTGAAACCCTCGGATCCCTTAGCTGATTTTTACAGAACACCAGGGAGGAAATGCAGCTGGCACATTCTATGTTTTTCTCTCACTCCCAGTCCAGCATGAAAGAAAACAAAAATCACATGGTGTAAACTAGCCTCAAACTGTTAACAGAGACATAAGAATCACGCTGCAAACATGTTCAATCCCATGGTGTAAACTAGCCTCAAACTGTTAACAGAGACATGAGAATCACGCTGCAAACATGTTCAATCCCATGGTGTAAACTAGCCTAAAACTGTTAACAGAGACATAAGAATCACGCTGCAAACATGTTCAATCACACGGTGTAAACTAGCCTCAAACTGTTAACAGAGACATAAGAATCACGCTGCAAACATGTTCAATCCCATGGTGTAAACTAGCCTCAAAATGTTAACAGAGACATAAGAATCACGCTGCAAACATGTTCAATCCCATGTTGTGAACTAGCCTCAAACTGTTAACAGAGACATAATAATCACACTGCAAACATGTTCAATCACACGGTGTAAACTAGCCTCAAACTGTTAACAGAGACATAAGAATCACGCTGCAAACATGTTTAATCACACGGTGTAAACTAGCCTCAAACTGTTAACAGAGGCATAAGAATCACGCTGCAAACATGTTCAATCCCATGGTGTAAACTAGCCTCAAACTGTTAACAGAGACATGAGAATCACGCTGCAAACATGTTCAATCACACGGTGTAAACTAGCCTCAAACTGTTAACAGAGGCATAAGAATCACGCTGCAAACATGTTCAATCACACGGTGTAAACTAGCCTCAAACTGTTAACAGAGACATAAGAATCACGCTGCAAACATGTTCAATCACACGGTGTAAACTAGCCTCAAACTGTTAACAGAGACATAAGAATCACGCTGCAAACATGTTTAATCACACGGTGTAAACTAGCCTCAAACTGTTAACAGAGACATAAGAATCACGCTGCAAACATGTTCAATCACACGGTGTAAACTAGCCTCAAACTGTTAACAGAGACATAAGAATCACGCTGCAAACATGTTTAATCACACGGTGTAAACTAGCCTCAAACTGTTAACAGAGGCATAAGAATCACGCTGCAAACATGTTCAATCACACGGTGTAAACTAGCCTCAAACTGTTAACAGAGACATAATAATCACACTGCAAACATGTTCAAGTAAAATAAATCTTGCCACATACAAGAAAGTAGAAATCAGACTTGATTTTGTTCATGGATAGTCCATCCAATGTAGAAGAACATGCCATAAGTACATACAAAATATTGAAACACAACACAAACATTGAAAATAGATCTTTTCTTTCATGTTAGTTTTATTTATTACATACTAGCTTTTACCCGCGACTTCAATTAAATTTTATTAAAATCCGTTCAGGCGTAGAATAAATCACTTATTAAATTCAGTTCCCTGCCTACTACCAACCCCCTAAGTACGGTGGCGTGATTATATATAGCATATGTCCGTCTCCAGGTTACCATCTATCGACATACCAAATTTCATCAAAATTCGTTTAGCCGTATAGGCGTGAAAGAGCAACAAACAAACTAACAGACAGACAGAAAGACGGACAGACGGAGTTACTTCCGCTTTTATAATATTATATTATAATATATTATATATAGTATGGATTATTTTATTCAACAGGTACAGCATATTTCTGATAAGAAATTTCTTCCAGCTGACCTACGGAAGTGAGACTTAAATTGAGAGGTATTTATTATCAGATCAGTTTTATTTTACACACAGACATAATAAAATGGCATATATTTAAATGTCCACCTATTTATTCCCGTTTTGTTCACCTAAAATTCTAGATCGTTAACCTAATTTTGGTCACCGAAAAAATCCAATTCATCGCACTATTTAATGCATTATGTTCATCTATTAAACTAAATGTTCACCTAAATAAAACTAAATTGTTCACCTAAATGTGTTCACCTGTTTATTCCCTTTTTGTTCACCTAAATATATTCACCTATTTATTCCCTTTTCTTCACCTAAAATACTAGACTGTTCATCCAAATAATGTTGCTTTCGTTATCGGCTTTGGGCTTTCGGGTTCGATGAGTCGACGTGGTTCATAGGGTCGACGTGGGTTGAGTACGTGGTGAGTACGTCAAGAGCGCATCGTGAGTACGTCATGAGGGCGCAGGGTTTGAAAAAAAAACAGTTCTTTTTAAATTTGTTCAAACATACAGTTCAAAATGTTTTAAGTTTATTTATCTTTTTAGCTGTAACTCATTAATATCAAATAAATTTCTCTGAACATCATTTATTTCTAGGCTATCTCAAAAACCGCCTACGTAAACAATATAATAGTGAAATATTATTTAAACTTATATTTTTTTTATTTATACTAAGGTACTTGGTACTCGACCCCTTATATACCTTCATCCTGTCTATGTCCAGTCGATGTTCGTTTTTAGTAGAGAAAACATCTAATGGCATATTTTTTTTATTAGGGAATATCCGACAGTTCAAGGAAATAATTCTTTTGACGGGCGATATTAGGGACTTTACCGACTAGACAGGGTATGTAATAATTGCTAGGACATGGATGTATAATAGCTAGGACAGGGATGTATAAATAATATTTAAAAATTGTTAAAAACGGTGTTTTAAAACACTTAATAAAAACATCGTTAATTTTTTTTATTTTGACACCCCTCATGACGCGCTCATGACGTACTCATGATGCGATCATGGTGCACTCATGATGCGATCATGGTGCACTCATGAAGTACGTTTGACACCACTCATGACGCACTGATAACGTACCCATGACGTTCTCGTTAGTGCACTAGCTGTTGCCAGTCTAGAGGCGTGTACCACCAGTGATGCACTAGCTATCGCCATTTTGGAGGCGTGTACCACCGGTGGAGCACTAGCTTTCGTCAGTCTGGCGGTCTACCACCGGTGGTACACTAGCTGTTCGTCATTTAGGCGAACAATTAGTTTTTTAGGTGACGATTACATTTTTAGGTGAATGTTTAGTATTTTAGGTGATCATAATATTTAGTGCCACATATTAGATTTTTTAAGGAAAATTATAAGTTGGACAACTAGTTTAAAAGGTGAACATTCAGTTTTATAGGTAACAATTAGTTTAATAGTGCGACAATTAAAGATAACCTAATAAAATTAAGTTTCCTTATTATACCATGCACACTCACACTAAGTTTACAATAAGAAACTAATAGGGACTAGGAATATAAAAATTGCATAAAATTTAGAAAATGTTTTTACCAGTCCCGCAGGAGAATAACAAAGATGTTGAAGTAGCACAGTAAACCCAGGGAGCGCTGCTTTGCCATATTGAGTCAGGAGTACGCCTGAGTATGTCACATATGAGGCTCTCACAAAATTCTGAAATATACATTATTATAATTACAAGCACAGTTATACTATGATTTGGTTTATTAAGAGACACATTAATTTTCAAAAATGGTATAGCTTTATAAAAGCACATTAGGCATATCATTAAAGGTGATTTTTAGTTAAAGATAATATGCATTAAGTAAACAAGTCTACCTAATATAAAAGACAAAAGAAAAATTTATTACTTACAATGGAATTTTTGCAATCCATAACTGATGCAACCAGTTTTGGTACAATACATTTAAAGAGAAGCCTGATAGCTACAGCATTTGGTCCTCCATTGACGTCACGTATCAAGCTGCTTATTATATCATAAATAATACCCGATACCTTATTTAGTTCAATTTTATCTGAAAATAAAGATATCTTATTAAAGAAAATAATTTATTTTTAGAAATAAGCAGTGCCTGTTCTGTCTTTGCTTTTTATGTCCTGTTTTTTATGATGTTTTTATGTACAATAAATTGTTTAATAAAATCTATAAACATATTTTTAACAAAAATAATTTTCGATTTTTGAAGACAAAATTATAATCACAGGTTAATAAGTAAACTGATTGTTCTCTTACCAGCACTAAGTCTGTTGATAATAGCACCTCCAGTAATATCCACTAGGTTGCTGAGTATGTCCTCAAAGTTCATATCGGCTGGGTTTAGTTGTAATGAGTCTGTTATTGCTCTCAGGTCCAGTACGAAATGTCGAAGCATCTTTATGACAGAGTTTACTTCATGTGTAAGCTCTGTTTTACTGTAGAAATTCTTATCGTTTGTACATAATGCGTGGGGGAACCCAAGACAAGCCAGTGAATGGGTAAATAATTGAGAATGATATATGTGGTAGGCCTTGTATCCGGGTATGGCCAAGAACTTGTAGTATAGACGGGCTGCCAGTAAGGTATTATTTCTGGAACACTTCATAAGAATATTCTTTGTTCCGTAGTCGATGATGTATGCTAATATTGCAAGTAATTTCTCATGTTTCACATGGTGAGATAAAGCAGCCCAAGATTTCTCCTCTTCATTTTCTGAGTTGAGCCAATAGTCAATGGACTTCATAATACTTTTAAATATCATTGGTAGGTCCAGCGGCTCAAGTATAGACTCATATTCAGGTGGGATCTCACCAAACTCGAGAAATTCTGAATAGTAAATTCCTTGCACCCAATCCTGCTCCAAAACATCGAGCTTCAATGCTTTCAGCTCTTCTACAACTCGCATCATTTTGAATGATTTCGATTAGCACTGTTATATTTAATTTAAAACATTATTTAGACCAATTTGACATGATTTACATGGAAATACAATTACCCAAAACATAAATATACGCAGAGACGCTTTTCGAGTGACGTAGTCATTTTGTTTTGCTCAATAAGTGCGTAATCTATATGAACGAACGAAATAGTGCTATACAAGTCATATTCATCTACACGTGTCTATAAATTTGATTATAAGCAAAACAAAATCCACAAAGCGCAACATAGGCTGTACGTAGTTATGTTTCGGCTTGTGAAGATTAGAAAGCTTACGTTGAAAAAAAGCGCGGGAAATCGGTTGTGTGAATTTTTGCTTTTCATTTTTAAATTGTTTTAACGCTGAATTTTTATTTTATTATAATATACATATCATAATATATGCAGATAGAAGTTGTGTATATATTTCTGTGAATTTGTGTAAATAATTTGTACATTATTACTGATTGGTTAGTTTTTCATACATTGTAGTTTTTTCCATTGCGGCAGGAAAACCCACCGACCCGGGGGGTTTAACTGAAGATCCTCCTGATCATACTGAGGAAATAAATAATATTGATATTGCTCAAGAAGTAACTATTTCAAATAATGAAGATTATTCAAGTATGGACACGGACGGATCTATATCACATGGGTCACAAATAAAGAATAAGCGTAAACATTCTTCTCGTATTTGCAAACATTGCAATAAGAAACGTAAACGTCGTAGCGGAGACAAGGACAGTGTATTGAAAGTATGTAGTAAAAGACTTTGAATGTCAATGTGAAGTTCACTTAGATGATCAACAAAACCTTCCTAAAGTTAAAGAAGTGGGTTCAAATATTGAGGATATTCACAAAGCTAACGAATCTTTGCTACCCCCAAAAGGACGCATAAGATCAGTAGCAAAGAAGTCTAGTACCAATAATAGTTCTCTATCACAGTCCAGTGACAATAACAAGATACCGGATAATGGCATGAATGTTGATCAATCTGCCCAGCCAGTCTCAGTAGCAAGACTTACATACCAGTCGTCTGACGCTGCTCCATATGTAATACATGTACAAAAGCAACAATCATCTCCGAATGACGGTGTAACATTGCATCCCATTACATTTGGGAGATTTCTGAAAAAAAAACCAACGATTTCCGTAACACGTATGGGTATTGTCAGGGAAGTACCTGCAGAGTGGACTGACGATGAAATAAAAGAAAACGTTTCTGTTCCAATCGGCTGCGGTCAGATCCTAAAAGTACGAAGGCTAAACAGGAAAGTTGTATCAGAAGATGGCCCTCAGCTAAAAGCCACCGAATCTGTTGTTTTAACATTCGATGGACAGATACTACCAAAGCGCATTTTTATTTGCTACAATGCCTTGCACGTCGCTATTTGTATTTTTCCCACGATACAATGTTACAGATGTTTTAGATTTGGACATGTGAAAATTAATTGTAGAGCAAATATGCCTCGCTGTTACAAGTGTGGCCGAAACCATCTCGGTGAAGGATTTTCAGTTAATGAAGATGATATTAAATGTTGCTTGTGCAAGGGATCTCATTATGCGATTAGCAAATCATGCCTAGAGTTTAATCGACAGAAGGCTATTAAAGAATCTATGGCAAAAAGCTGTGTCGCTTATGCTGAGGCATCTAAATTTCATCCTCCGATTATGAAAATGTCATACGCAGATGCATTGTTAATATCTTCAGTTATACAATTTATACTTGCGATTGTCGGCACTTGGTAAAACTCCATATTTATAATGTTGTTATTAAAAACACTTGTACTTGTTTCACTTAATATAATTTAATCCTACCGGTTTCGCTAACTTATAGCATCATCAGGAATTTTTTACATATCATACACGACACATAAAACATTTTAAATATACCGTTCATATTTAGCGAACGAAGTGCAACAATTGATATGTTTTTTTTTCTTTTCCTAGTGTTGGCATGTCGCGGTTTGCGCATTGCCACTTCCAAACACGGGGAACGAAAACGATATAAAAGAATGATGAATGAATTGGAATTTGGAAAAATCAATAGGATCAGTTTATAAAAAGTAATAAATTATAATAATTTATATATAAATAATCATAGGATACGAGGATATTAATAGATGTAAAGAAATGGTAATTTGGACAGGAGAAGAAAATATTATATAATTAATATTATATTTTTTTTTAATTTTTATATTTGATAGGCAATCATTTGTCCGCCATCTCACGTGATGGTAAGTGATGATGTAGACTATGATGGAGCATGATTGCCTAGAAAATGCCTGTTCACTCTCGCCTTGAAAAGGCCCAGGTTATAACGTTCCGGAAATAGATCCGCAGGCAGGGAGTTCCACACTTTGGCCGTTCGCATTAAAAATGTAGAAGCGTACCGCTTTGTGCGAAAACTTGGAATGTCGACAACATAAGGGCACAGATTAGACAGTATATATGTCCTACGCATAAGGGTGGAATCCCAACCGGCGTCTCGTACCCCGGAGATGGAATGGGGAGGGGGGTATCAGGTCATGAAGCGATGCTGCACATTCTCCGAAATGTATCCTGTAGAATACAGACAAGCAAGCTACTTTGCGACGATGTTCGAGGCTCTGCAGCTTTTCTTCTACCAGTGGCGGGTCGGCGATGAGCTTCTTGGCGCGTTTTTCAATAGAATCCAAGGTTGCCAGTTGGTATTTGGCAGATCCGTCCCAAAGGTGGCAGCAATACTCCATACACGATCGGACTTGAGCTTGGTAGAGCTGTAGTAGCTGTCCCGGTGTGAAGTATCGCCTAACCTTTGAGAGAATACCAAGTTTTTTGGCTGCAGTCGAAGCCAAGGATTCTATATATCGTCCAAAGTTCAGGTCCGACGTAAGGCTCATACCAAGAAGTTCGAGGTGATCGGAAATTGGAACGGATACATTTCGGAAAGTGGGAGTTAGATTGAAGGGACTCAATTTGGTCGAGAATAGACAGGCCTGTGTCTTAGATGCATTAAACTTCACCAGGTTGGCATCACCCCATTCGGAGATTGCCTTAAGTGTTAAATTCAAATGATCTACTACGGACTCTCGACAAGACTGAATAGCTTCCTTGCTGGACTTTGCACGGGACAAATATCTACCGACAACCGTACTGTCGTCTGCATACCCAAAGGTGTCGGGTGTCAGCATATCGTTGATATGCAGCAGAAATAGAGTTGCGGAAAGTACCGATCCTTGAGGAACCCCGGCATCAATTGCCTGATGAGCAGAGGAGCGGCCTTCTAAGACCACCCGTATCGATCGTCCTCTCAAGAAATCTGTGATCCGGTTGCAAAGTCCATCAGGGAGCCCATAAGCGGGAAGCTTGTTAATAAGGCTGCCATGCCAGACCCTGTCAAATGCCTTAGAGATATCCAGAGACACAGCGAGAGCTTCACCGTGATATTGATGTAAAGGCGCAGCCGCATACGAAACGAATAATGATGCATGTAACTTCCAAGCTCAATTTTGCGAAACCAAAGCACAGACAAAATACTCATATGAATCTGTGAATAAAAATCACTACCTGCTTGAGAAATCTCTATTCACATATGATCCGTATCTAAAAGATCGCATGCAGATGAAGGTACTAAACCATGAATACAATTTTTAAAAGGACTATTGTCGTCAATGATTGCAACAGTATTATTTTTATTTGTGTAACGTTATGAACCAAGCCTCTTGCAGAGACAAGAGAAATGGTTTATACGAATTTATAAAATAAAAAATAACAAGTTTCTTAGGAGCTGCGCTTTTGCAGTTCCACTAGAGAATTTTCAAATTCATTTTCATTGTTGTTAGATTGATGAATGACTACATCATCTGATGGGGCAGCGTGGGACGGTGATAAATTAGATTGTAACAAAGTTTTTAATAGAATCATTATTTGTTCAATGGTAGAAGTGACTGAGGAATCTGAACTATTACTATTCGCTACTAGAGCACATCCATTAGGTGATGACGGAATACTAAAATCACTAACGAGAGCTTTATGCGCAATTACATCATACCCTTTAGAAGAAGGAGGAGCAGGAACACGGGGTTTTGAAAAAACTGTTTTAGTGTAGGACGTGTTCATGTTCTGATTAATAGGACCATTATTTTGATAATTAGCTGATACTGAATGCATCTGCATAGGATTTTTAGAAATTTCCGGGTGCATTTTAGAAGCTTCTGCATACGACAAACAGTTTTTTCCATTGTTTCTTTTATACATTTTTGTCTTGCAAATTCAAGACATTTTCTGTCCGTTGCGTAATGAGATCCATTGCACAAGCAGCAATGGATGTCATCGTCACTAACCAGACATTTACTTCCCTCATGGGTTTCTTGTCCACACTTGAAGCATCGGGGTGTCCTCGCTCTACAATTTGCTCTTACATGACCGTATCTCAACACCTATAGCACTGAATCGTAGGGAATATATATAAATCAACCGGTAAGGCAGTAAAACAAAGAAATACCCTTTTGGGCAAAGTTTGCCTATCAAACGTAAAAACGACTGTCTCTGTTGGCTTTAGTTCAGAATTTCCATTTGTCATAACCTTTTTCTTTAATCGTCTCACTTTCAGAATATCACCATCGGCATCTGAAAGGAACATTAACACTCTCTTTGATCTCGTCCTCTGACATGTCAACGGGTATACCGCGAACAATACCCATTCGAGTAAGGTTAAAGGAAGGGACAAAGGCATTGTAATTATATGTGTCCAGAAGAGAGCTGTCTAAGAAAGAATTTGCATCTTCAAAATTTGAAAACGACATGGAAACTCTGTTTCTTCCAATTCGCTTTAAGCTTCCGTCAACAACATTTTTGTATGAATTTATTTTTAAATATTTACCAAATGTTACTGGATGAAGTGTTACGTTATCGTTTTGGGATACCATTTTTCTTTGAATATGCACAACAAATACCGTATGCGAGCCGGGTTAGAATTCCCTTGTAATAGGGATGAATCTTTTTTTTCTTTGTCGTTATCTTTTGCTTGACTATGATGCCTGTTAGTTACATTTTCAAAATGAGAAGTAGATTTCGTCTGAATATTATTTTGAGTTTTGTCTGCGAGTTTAAAATCATTACCTGAGTTTGGTCTAGGATGAATATTACAAGGATGTTTCTGGTTATTCTCTGAATCTTTAACGGAATTTTTAAAAACCTCTTCTAAGCAATTGCAATCATCGGGTGTCAATTCCCTTCCACTTCGAGTTTTACTACGTTTTTTATTACACTGTCTGCAAACGCGACGAGAGGAGACACGGTTGCGCGCGCTTTGGGTTGTATCTTTGAATAAGCTATCATCAGTGTCCATACTAACATCATTATATTCGTTCGAAATAGTTACACTGTAACCGACCTCAATAACATTGTTTACATTTTTTGTCCCACCAGGATCGTCAGTGCCTCCGGGATCATCTGGAGGCGGTATAATAATAAGATATCAAGAACTTACCAGTCGACAAAGAAGAATTTTTACACTATTATATATGTACAAGATATAAACAAAGAAAATAATAATAAACTACTATATTACAAATTTTATCATTTAACTAATTCTATTTTACTTAGTAAGAATAAGGGCAAAAAACAATAAAAATTAATAAAAAACCGGATCGATCGACCTTCACCGACGACGTTTCCCGCGCTTTTTTTTCATTGTTGTTTTTTTTTTTTAATTTGGCATGACGCGGTTTGCGCATTGCCATTAACAAAACTTGGGAAACGTATACAAAGTAAAAGGAAACGAAAGTTCGGAAATATAAATAGGATCAGTTAGGAAAGAAAATGAAATACTTATATACGTATATTATTCAGTGTAATGAAGGAAGATAGTAATCTATAAATATAATGGTCATTAGATGCCAAAAGTACATGAATGGATGTAGGAAAAGGAATATTGTATGTCAGTAAATTATTAATGAAATAAGATCTATTGTGATTAGGACAGGAGAAGAAAATATGGTTAAGATCCCCAACCTCTCCACATTCACACAAATCACTATCAATAATATTAAATTTATGCAAATGTTTTGGCGTACAAACATGGCCCAGACGCATGCGTATAATGATGCTTGTAGATTGTTTACCAAGCTGAACATTACGAAACCAGGGCTTGCGCAAAACGTTAGTTTGAATTTGCGAATAAGTTCTACCTTTTGCTTGGGAACTCTGTACCCACATCTGATTCCAGGTCTCTAAAAGATCACATGCAGGTAAAGAGACCAAATCATGATTATAATTTTTGTAGGGAAAAATATCTCCACATACAACCGCATCATTGGCTAGGCTATCTGCCTTTATATTACCAGAAATACCGCTATGACCCGGTATCCAAGCAAAAGATACTCTTAAGTTTTCTGTAGTGTATTTGTATAAAAGCTTTCTTATTTCAATTATTATTGGATATACAATTTTGCAATTAAAAGGAAATTTTGCCAACGCCTGCAAGGCACTCATGAAATCTGTAAAAATTATCGTATTTCTAAGTTTAGCTAATCTAATATATTCAACAGCCTTATATAAACCAAAACACTCACCCGTAAATACGGATGTTTCAGGTGGGAGTTTAATTTGCTGAAATATTTTGTACTGGGAATGATAAACCCCAACACCAACAGGACTAGTTGAAGTATGTTTCGAGGCATCTGTAAATATGTAATGATAGCCTTCCCAGTCTCTATCCCGCACAAAGTTGAAATGAACATCATTATTTGGGTCATCTTTAATCAAACCTAAGCTAAGGACTACATTAGGTTCACAGATTAATGCTTCAAAAGAGCTACAAAATAAAGGGTAACGAGGAGTAAAATGGGTTGGGGCCTGAAGGGATTTAAATTTTCGATAGCTGTTAACGATACATGGAGCTGATTTATGTGTCCAATAACTAGACGAATTAATACATTCTGAAAGTTCTTGTAATTTAAAATGGAGAGGATGATGCAAATGTTGAAGAGTCTTAAATAAAAATTTATCTGAAAGATACTGACGACGGATCTTTAATGGTGGCTCACAGCACTCAACTTGCAAGGCATTAATGGGGCTTGATTTCATGGCTCCGGTTATCAATCTTAACGCTTTTGACTGGATGTTGTTTAGTTTTTTAAAAGCCACAACACTACCTGGTTCGAGTAAAAATGTTCCATAGTCTAATACACTCCGAATCAAAGCATTGTACATTAACCTCATGCAAAATGGGTGAGCACCCCACCAAACGCCAGATAGACATCTAAGCATGTTTAATAATCGTTCACATTTAGCGTAAACATATTCGCAATGAGCAGAACCAGTCAATTTTGAATCTAATATTACACCCAGAAATTTAGAATTTTCTTTTACAGGGATTTGATTATTATTGTAACAAACGGATATTGGGGGAGGTAGGCGCATTCTAGAAAACAGTACTACTGAGCTTTTTGAAGGAGACAAGTCTAGTCCATTCAAATCCAACCATCTTTTCAAATGTTCTAAAGAAACTGTCAGTAAAGCACTAGCCCTTTCTACAGAGCGATTTGTACAATATAACAATAAATCGTCAGCATACTGAAGAACATTAACAGAGTTATACAGAGAAGGTTCTAAATCATAAGTGTAGATATTATAAAACAGGGGGCTCAAAACAGATCCTTGAGGAAGACCCTTTGTTATAAGTCTGGATTCTTCCTTACCATTATCCAAAAAGACTTTAATACGTCTCTCAGTCAAGATGTTCATGATAAAATTAGAGAGATGCAAAGGAACGTTTAAAGTTTGTAGTTTCTCATTTAAAATACTTAACACGACATTATCATATGCTCCATTAATATCTAGGAATGCTGCAACTACTGATTTATTACAGGAAAAGGCTAATCTTATGTCAGTTATAAAAATACTTATACTATCAGTAGTGCTTCTACCACGCCTAAAACCAAATCGATTTTTACTCAATATTTCTTTAGACTCAATAAACCACTCTAATCTGTTTTTGACTAAATGTTCTGAAATTTTCATTAATACAGATGATAGAGCAATTGGCCTGTATGACATGGGATCTGATGAATTTTTGTTAGGTTTCAATATTGGTAGCACTTCCTGATATTTCCAATTAGGGGGGATATTACCAGTAACTAGAATAGAATTGATAATGTCTAAAAAATATGAAAGTGATATATCACTAAGATTAGATATAAAAGAATAGGGAATTCCATCTAAACCTGGGGCTGAATCCTTAACTTTAGATAAAACTCCCTTTAGTTCTAATAGAGAGAATGGTCCATTGAGACCATCGGAATTAGCAGTTAAAGACGATAAAGGAGGGTAGGGTAATACTATATTTTCAGGAACAGATGGCGGGGCTAACCTATTCAAGAAACCATTAGCTAAGTTTGACGGAAAAGAACGTGATGACGATTCTTTAAAAGCAGATCGAAATCTTCTTATATTCTGCCAGACTTGTGTTGGAGGAACATCAGGGGACAGAGACGTGCAGAAGGATTTCCAGCTATCAAATTTTTTCTTTTTGAATAATCTGTTATTATTGGTTATTATATTTATTAATGCTTCGAAATTAGCATCAGAACTACATTCGTTGTAAATCCGCTCCATTTCCTTTTTTTTTTTAACTGCAATAGAACAATCACCATCCCACCATGGAGGAGAGGGAATAAAATCTCTACCCCATTGTTTGACTGGAAACATTTCATCAGCTGTTTCTGTAATAGCCTGAGCTAATTCAGATGCACATAACGGTTCTGACCCCTGATTGACTCTAGGAAGAGACATGATTCTACGTTCAATTATTTTGCAAAATTTATCCCAATCTATGTTTTGAAGCTTATATTTTAATCGTGGGGGACGTTTCGTAATAGGTCTTATCGTAAAAGGAAAAGTTATTAAAATTGGATAATGGTCACTTCCATGAGTAGACGTCAATGTTTCCCATGTCAAAGAGGACGCTAAATTAGGAGTACACAGAGAGAGATCAGGAGCACTTAATCCTTCATTAGGATTAGTTCGGCGAGTTATTGAGCCAGTGTTTAGAATACAGATATTGTGGGAATCTAATAAGTCAACTACTATAGGGCCATAATGATTAGCAGTAGAGCTTCCCCAAAATGGGTGTTGAGCGTTAAAATCACCAAGTATAATGTAAGGCTTAGGACTAGAAGGAAGTAACCGGTCTAGTTCATCATATATAGCTACAGTTGGATGTGGAATGTATAGTGAAACAAAACAAATATTTTTTATAATAGCGGCAATAATAGAAAAACCATTACTGTGAAAAGGTATAGGGAAATGAGAAAAAGAAACAGTGTGTTTTATTAAAAGGGCCACACCACTATATCCATCACAGCGGTCTTCCCTAAGGCAAGCATAACCAGGTATCTTAAATAAAGATACCGGTTTTAACCATGTCTCTTGCAAGGCAAAGATAAATGGTTTATATGAATTTATTAAATATATAATTTCATGTTTTTTATGAACTGCACTTTTGCAGTTCCACTGGAGTATCTTGGATTGTAAATCCATTATTGTTTGATTGACTAACGATAACATCAACTGATGAGGCAGCGTGGGACGGTAAAGAATTCGATTGAAGCAAGGATTTTAAAAGTATCATAATTTGTTCTACGGTAGACGTAACAGAAGAGTCTGAATTATTCAATACTAAAGCGCATCCATTAGGTGACTGTGGATGGCTGTCTTTTATGAGAGCTTTATGAGCAGCAACATCGTATCCTTTGGAAGAAGGAGAGGAAGGGGTACGCGGTTTTAAGAAATAAGTTTTTGTGTACGAAGTATTCATATTCTGTTTAATAGAAGGAGTTTTAAATTGTGGTGTAGATGAACTAGATGATGGTGTAGATGAACTAGATGATAGTGTAGAAGGAATGTTTGGAGAAGAGAGAAGAGCATCTGCATAGGATTTCCTAGAAATTTCCGGATGTTGTTTAGCAGCTTCTGCGTATGACAGACAACATTTGGCCATAGTTTCTTTTATGGATTTTTGCCTTGCGAATTCTAAACATTTTTTATCAGTTGCAATATGAAGTCCATTACACAAACAACAGTGGATGTTATCGTCATATATTTGGCATTTATTTCCTTCGTGTGTTTCCTGTCCACATTTGAAACCTCGAGGGGTTTTCGCTCTGCAATTAGCTCTCACATGGCCATACCTACAGCATCTGTAACACTGAATTGTAGGGAATATGTACAAATCAACAGGCAAGGCGGTAAAACAAAGAAAAACTCGTTTGGGTAAAGTTTGCCCATCAAACGTAAAAATAACAGTTTCTGTTGGTTTTAATTCTGAATTGTCATTTGTCGTGATTTTCTTTTTTAAGCGTCTTACTTTCAGAACTGGTCCACATCTAAGAGGAACATTAACAGTTTCTTTGATTTCTTCCTCTGACCAGTCGACGGGTATGCCACGAACAATAACCATTCGAGTGAGATTGAATGAGGGGACAAAGGCCTTGTAATTATAAGTTTCTAGTAGAGGGCTATCAATGAATGTATTAGCATCTTCAAAATTGGAAAATGACATTGACACTCTGTTCCTCCCAATTCGTTTAAGACTTCCATCAACTACGTTTTTAAATGCATTTATTTTCAAAAATCTACCAAATGACACGGGATGAAGTGTGACATTATCATTCGGTGATATAGTTTTTCTCTGGACGTGCACCACATATGGGGCAGCGTCAGATGACTGGTATCTTATGCGGGCAGGGTTAGAATATCCCTGTGACGGGGATAAATCTTTTTCTAAGTTATGTGGCACATTGCCAACTACTTTTGTTTGGGTGTTATTTGGGATTGATTTTGAGCCTTTCAAATCATTATCAGAGTTCGGTCTAGCATGGGCCTTACAAGACTGTTGCATATTTTCTGAACTATTCAAGGAATTTTTAAAGACATCTTCTAAACAACTGCAGTCATTGGCTGTTAATTCCTGACCACTACGGGTTTTACTGCGTTTTTTATTGCATTGTCTGCAAACACGGCGTGAAGATACACGTTTGCGTGCGCTATGGCACAGAATATATAATAGTACTAGCGTACAGAAGGCTCACTCCCTAAGAAACAGCAAGTTTAGGTATGATTAGATACCTACACTTCCCAGCGCCGCTTGCCTGCAAGCTAATTTGTACCTTATGTCAGCGCGCGAACTGTGAACGTTGTTTGCGCGCCGCAGTTCAAGGACGTTGCCGCCGGCGATCGCAAAGGTTGTCACTTGCGAACTTTTTGAATCTTATTCATAAATGCGATTTTGATTTTAAACTAAGACATTATTATGTGTAACTAAGAAAACTACGAATCATTAAATTATTTAGCATAATAAATACACAACGGAACGGACTGTTGAGTGGGTCAAAAATAGCTGGGTAACGTTTAGGTAGGTAAATTTTGTACGTGACCGACCAGACATTTTATTCACAGTTTTATTCAAACAAAACGATATTACCTAATTGTATGTGATTTGAGATTTTCGCAGTTGTTCACTATAAAAAGGTATCCAATCGTTCGATATTTCATTGTTTACTACCTAATAGGTGCCAATTATAAATTACCTATACGAATTAATATAGCTAAATTACTTACCTTTCAATATCGCACGGTACTTGAAAGAATGTTAGTTCGGATTCCTTGGTCTTTCTTTTATTTAGACATCCGTAAACACAACAATACCTTTTATACGGATTACTATAACTTTTAGCTTTGGTTTTATTATTAGATGCCATATTGCTTGTTGATTTTAGCAGCAAAATCACGAAAAAGAAATTGACGCAACGCGACTAGCGTGCGAAATGCGAGCCGCGCGGCAGCCCACTGACATTAGCCGCTCCAAGCGGCAGTTCGGCCGAACCTACCTAAACTCGCGAGTGAACCAGGCCTGGCTATGGGTCGCATCTTTGACCGAGCTGTCTGTGTCCATACTGGTATCATTACATTCATTCGTAATATTTACATTATAACCAACCTCAATTTCATTATTTACATTATAATTATTTGTTCCACCGGGACCATCGGTGCCTCCGGGATCATCCGGGGGCGGCATAGTGAAAAAAATGCAAAAAACTTACCAATTAACAATGAAGAATATTTACACGTAGGTACATAAAAATATTTACAAGAAAATTATGAAGAAAACAATATTATACTACGAGATATACCAATGAACTGATCCTATTTTTATGAGAATTAAACCAGAAAAACATATAATTTTACGGAATAACCAGAAAAATCGACCACCACCGACGACGTTTCCCGCGCTTTTTCCACTATTATGTTAGTTATTGTGACGGTAGGAAACATAAGATTTCGGGATGCCTACCGTGGGGAAATTACCCCTAAGTGGGAAGTTTTAAAAAAGTTTTGTACCTCGAATAGGTAAGTCAAATATAATATAAATATTAGAATTATTAATTAAATGTCAAGAAATATATAATTATAAATATCAGTTTAATATATTAAAATAATAAAAATGTTTTAAAGTCAATTTATTAAATAAATAAAATATTTGTTTATATATAGGTAAAATAATTGAATTAATGTTAAAAATTTACATGATGAATTATAATATGTCATAGAAAATTTGATGTCCTTAAATAAAATAATAATGGGGATTTGTTAATTCTAACTGTTTATTGAGTAATAGAGCATCCCCAAGATTGGTGTTTGTTTAGAATTAAAATCCCCAAGAATAACATATGGCCTTGGAAGTGTTGAAAGTATAAGTTCAACTTCATTAAATATGGCAACAGAGGGACGGGGAATATAAATAGAAAATAAAACAAATATTTTTAACTATTGCAGCTATGATGGAAAAAGATTTTATTCTATGTGGTGTAGGAAAATAAGTGAAAGGAAAAGCATGTTTGATGAGCAAGGCAGAATCCCCCACCCATCGGTTCTATCTTCTCTTAGACAAGCATAGCCAGGTATCCTAAAACAGGAATCTGGCTTGAGCCATGTCTCTTGTAACGAAACAATTAACTGATTATATTTGTTTATTAAATAACTTATTTCACTTTTTCTAGAAATTGCGCTCCGGCAATTTCACTGTATTAACTTGGACATTGTTCGGAATTTTAGATAAAGCTTCAATCAAGGGGGCAGCGATGGACGGTGTCAATAAATTAGATTTCGCCAGTGATTCTATAAGTGCTAATATTAACCTTTGATCAGGTCATTATGAGCTTCACGATCATATCCCTTATCTAATTTAGAATGTATTTTAGGATTTTTGAACACTAATTTTCTGTAAAAAAATGTTGTTGTGTGATTGTGATTGATTATGTAAATGAGGAGGAGGGCTTGATACAGAAGGAGTAATAGCTGAAGATAATGTTGTTATTAAAAACACTTGTACTTGTTTCACTTAATATAATTTAATATTACAGGTTTCGCTAACTTATAGCATCATCAAGGATTTTATACATATCATACCTACACATAAAACATTTTAAATAAACTGTTCATATTTAGCGAACGAAGTGCAACAATTGATATGTTAGTTATAGTCAATATTATTGTGACGGTAGGAAAACATAAGATTTCGGGATGCCTACCGTGGGGAAATTACCCCTATGTGGGGAGTTTTAAGAAAGTTTTGTACCTCGAATAGGTAAGTCAAATATAAATATATAATTATAAATGTCAGATTAGTATATTAAAATTATAAAAATATTTTAATGTCAGATTATTAAATAAATAAAATATTTGTTTATATTTAGGTAAAATAATTGAATTAATGTTAAAATTAATATGATGAATTAGAATGTTCATAGAAAATGAGATGTCCTTAAAATAAAATAATAATGGGGATTTTTTTAATTCTAACTGTTCATTGAATAGTATGTCACTATTTTTATATGCAATTTTATCGATTTCAATTGCTTCTAGGTTATTCAATTTACGTCCTTTTTCGCCTAATTGTAAAATTTTGAAATTTATCGTTGGGTCAAAATTATGATTTTATGATATAAAATGTTGAGCAAAAGTCGAGTCATTCTTTTTAAGTCGCCAGCTTCTGAGGTGTTCCTTGGTTCTGGTTTCAAATGACCAGTGACCAAGAAATACGTCTGACCGATGTATTTCTTGTTGCAGTCTTTACATGTTAATTCGTATATACCGCTTCTTTTGTTCAACGGGGTAGAATCCGATTTATGCGTCAGACAGTTCTTCAGTGTTGCTGGCGTGTAAAATGCCGGGATTTTACCTTGAAAGAGTCTTCCACATTTATAAGATATATTTCCTAAAAATGGGATTCTAGCCCATTTTTTATTAGTTTTTTGGGGTTTTATATCATTGAATAACAAATTTGTGGTAATTGACTTCTCTTTTTTCTTAAATATCTCTTCTATAGTTTGTGGATCGTAACTATTACTATTAGCAATGCTTTTGATGGTGTTCAGTTCTTTTTTGAAATTTATTGTTGTCATGGGTACAGATACTAGTCTATGTACCATAGAATGGGAGGCAGCATGCTTATGACTAATAGGGTGTTTAGAGTAATTATGGATTACGATGTCACTGTATGTCGGTTTTCTATAGATTTTAAAGTCATGTCTATTGTCTATTATTGAAATGAATGAAAAGGATATCATCAACGTACCGGTACCAGTAAATTATATTATATTTATATCCTTTATGTCTATGGATGTCCTTTTCAAAAAAGTTCATAAAAATATCAGCACAAATTGGGGAAAGAGGGCTACCCATGGCGAGTCCTTTTGCATACATACATAAAATCACGCCTTTATCCCTTACGGGGTAGGCAGAGCGTAAAACGCCTCCTAAAAAGGCGCTTTCGCCACGTCTGACATAAATGGAGGGCAATTTTAGATTGTAATGTGTATTGCTGTAGTGACAGGTTGTCAGCCCATCGCCTAAATTACAATACACTGTAACCCTCGATTCCCTTTTGCTGACTTCTACAGCATGCCCAGGAGGAAGGGCAACTGGAACATTCTATGTTTTTCTTTCTCTCCCAGTCCAGTATGGAAGTGGTCCTTTTGTCTGTTTATATATGTTGTTAGAGTAGAAAAACCACAAGGAGATATCATTCCAACGTAATACCCATATTAACAATGAAAAGTTTTACCCCCGGCTAATAAATACAACAAATATTGCTTTCAGTAAAAATGAAACGGATCTTCTGGAAAAGGGCCTAAAGTACGCACCAAATCTAACCAACACAACCAAAGACTTGGATAACTTGGTAGTAGATTTGGAGGTTGCTATCACGGAGACGGCTAACAAGCACTTATGTACTAAGACTATAAGAGAGGACATCAAAAAATCATCTATAAACAGAGATAAAAATACTGAAGCAAAAATTATAAAGAACATAAAAAAGAAGATTATATATAAAGATCTGATAATAACCAAAGCCGACAAAGGCAATACCGTAGTTGTCACTTCCCAACTGGAGTACAATGAAAAAGTCAATAAGTTCCTTTCAGACTGGTAGGTCATTTGAAAGCAGAACCAAGGAACACCTCAGAAGCTGGCGACTAAAAAAGAATAACTGAACTTTTGCTCAACATTTAATATCAGAAAATCATAATTTTGACCCAACGATAAATTTCAAAATTTTACAATTAGGCGAAAAAGAACGTAAATTGAATAACCTAGAAGCAATTGAAATCAATAAAATTGCATATAAAAATAGTGACATACTACTCAATGAACAATTAGAATTAAACAAATCCCCATTATTATTTTATTTTTAGGACATCTAATTTTCTATGACACATTCTAATTCATCATATTAATTTTTAACATTAATTCAATTATTTTACCTAAATATAAACAAATATTTTATTTATTTAATAATCTGACATTAAAATATTTTTATAATTTTAATGTATTAAACTGACATTTATAATTATATATTTCTTGAAATTTATTTAGTGATTCTAATATTTATATTATATTTGACTTACCTATTAGAGGTACAAAACTTTTTTAAAACTCCCCACTTCTAATTCCCCCACGGTAGGCATCCCGAAATCTTATGTTTTCCTACCGTCACAATAATATTGACTTAAACTAACATATCAATTGTTGCACTTCGTTCGCTAAATATGAATGGTTTATTTCAAATGTTTTGTGTGTTGTGTATCATACATGATATGTATAAAATCCCTGATGATGCTATAAGTTAGCGAAACCGGTAGAATTAAATTATATTAAGTGAAACAAGTACAAGTGTTTTAATAACAACATTATCTTCAGCTATTACTCCTACTGTATCAAGCCCTCCTCCTCATTTACATAATCAATCCCAATCACACAACAACATTTCTTACAGAAAATTAATGTTCAAAAATCCTAAAATGCATTCTAAATAAGATAAGGGATATGATCGTGAAGCTCATAATGACCTGATCAAAGGTTATAATAATATGCCCCAATCGAACAATGGGTGTGCCATTATAAACAAAGATCCTAGTAGTTCAGTAGCTGACTTATATTAGCACTTATAGAATCACTGGCGAAATCTAATTTATAGACCCCGTCCAACGCTGCCCCCATGATTGAAGCTTTATCTAAAATTCCGAACAATGTCCAAGTTACGAAATTATAAATTATAATATTTTTATATTAAGTTTATATTAAGTTAAATATTTTTTTAATAAACAAATATAATCATTTTATTGTTTCGTTACAAGAGACATGGCTTAAGCCAGATTCCTGTTATAACTGGATACCTGGCTATGCTTGTCTTAGAGAAGATAGAACTGATGGGTAGGGGGATTCTGCCTTGCTCATCAAACATGCTTTTTCTTTCTCTTATTTTCCTACATCACATAGAATAAAATCTTTTTCCATCATAGCTGCAATAGTTAAAAATATTTGTTTTGTTTCTATTTATATTCCCCGTCCCTCGGTTGCCATATTTGATGAAGTTGAGCTTATACTTTCAACACTTCCAAGGCCATATGTTATTCTTGGGGATTTTAATTCTAAACACTAATCTTGTGGATGCTCTATTACCAATTATGGGAAAATTGTTTTAGATATATTAGATACATACAATTTATGTATCCTAAATACTGGTACGCCTACTCGCCGGACCAGCCCGTATGAGGGTGATAGTGTTTCTGACCTTTCCCTTTGTACCCCTAGTCTTGCCTCTACGTTAACTTGGGAGACTTTAAAATCAACTCTGGGGAGCGATCACTTTCCAATAATAATAACTTTTGCATTTACCACTAGTCCAACATATAAACACCCGCCACGATTAAAACATAAACCACAGAATGCAGATTAGCACAAATTTAGTAAAAAAGTGGAACAAAAAATTGGATCTCTTCCTAGAGTTAATCAGCTTCTGCCTTAGCTAAGTTAATTATTGAAACAGCCGATGATGTTTTTCCTACTAAAAGATGGAGTCAAAATTTTATACTGTTTCCGCCGTGGTGGGATGATAAATGTTCCGAAGCAGTGAAGAAAAGGAGAGAAATGGAACAAATATATAATAAATATAATGAGTGTGGCTCCGACGAAAATTTTACTTTACCTACTAATATCATAACTAATACTAATAAATTAATAAAGAAGAAAAAGTTTGAAAGTTGGAAAGCCTTTTGTCTTTCGTTGTCTCCTGATGTGCCTCCTTTAGAGATCTGGAAAAATATAAGAAGATTTAGGTCTGCTTTTAGAGAGACTACATCAAAATCATTCCCTTCGTCTTTGGCGGATAAATTCTTATGTAAACTGGCTCCACCTACTGTTCCTAAATATGTATTGGTTTCTCCTTCTATATCACTCTTAGTAACAGACCCCAAGGGTCTTGATGAACTTTTTTCTATTTACGAACTTAAAGGAGTTTTATCCAAAGTTAAGGATTCTGCCCCTGGTTTAGACGGTATACCCTATTAATTTATATCGCATCTTAAGGATGATTCTCTTGCTTTTTTTTTTTTTAGTATAATTAACTTTATTCTTATTTCAAGTAATATACCTTCAGAATGGAAATCCCAAGAGGTTCTTCCTGTCCTTAAACCTTAAAAAGATTTATCCATAGCTTCATCATACAGGCCAATTGCACTTTCATCCGTTCTGATGAAAATTGCTGAGAATTTAACTAAAAATAGGTTGGAGTGGTTTATTGAATCTCACAATTTATTAAGTGCCAGTCAGTTTGGATTTAGGCGGGGCAGAAGTACGATGGATAGTATTAGTATTTTTATCACTGATATTAGATTAGCTTTTTCGTGTAAGAAGTCTGTCATTGCAGCATTTTTAGATATAAATGCCGCTTATGATAATGTAGTCTTAAGTATTAATGCACAACTTGAACATTCCATGCCGCATACCAAATTTTATTATAAATTTTTTAGCAGATAGACGTATTAATCTATTTAAAAAAAATGGTAATGAGGAATCTAGGCACATTTTTAAAGGACTACCACAAGGCTCTGTTCTTAGCCCATTGCTCTATAACTTATACACCTATGATCTTGAATCCTCATTGAATGGCTCTGCAAATGTGCTACAATATGCAGATTATTTATTGCTGTACTGTTCTAATCGATCTGTTGAAAAAAGCCAGTAACTCCTTAACTGTTTCATTAAATCATTTGAAAAACTGGTTGAATCTACCTATATGGATTTGATTTATCACCTTCCAAAGGTTCCGTGGTATTGTTCACAAGAAGTCGGCTTCCACCTCCAGTTTCCGTATTTTTTAATAACAGTGAAATTCCTGTGAAGGATCACTCAAAAGTTCCTAGGTGTGGTATTGGACTCAAAATTAACTGGTGTTCCACACTGCGAATATGTATATGCCAAATGTGAACGGTTATTAAACATGCTCAGATGTCTGTCCAGGGTTTGGTGGGATGCACATCCTTTTTGCATGAAGTTACTATATAATGCATTAATTCGCAGCGTATTAGAATATGGGATCTTCATACTAGAACCAGGTACTGTTGTAGCTTTTAAAAATCTGGATAAACTCAGTCAAAAGCTTTGAGGCTAATAACTGGTGCTATGAAATCAAGTACAATTAATACCCTTCAAGTTGAATGCTGTGAACCACCCTTATATCTACGATGTCAATATCTATCTGATAAATATCTTATTCGTTGCCTTCAACATTCATATCATCCCCTTCATACAAAACTACGTAAGGTTTTAGAATATATTACATATACATATACTTCTAGTTACTGGACACACAAATCAACTCCATGTCTCATTAAAAGTTTTCACAAATTCAGTTCTTTTCAAGCCCCTACTCATCTCTTTTGGCGCCCTAGTGTATAAGCCCAATGTAATACTTAATATGGGTGTGATAAAAGATGACTTAAGCAATAGTACTAATTTTAATTATGTGCGGGATAGAGATTGGGTAGACTACCATTATATATTCACAGACGCCTCCAAACATTCTTAATCTGGTCCTGAGTTTTTCAGCAAGTTAAGCCCAGAGACATTGTTTTCACAGGGGAATGTTATGGTCTATTTAAAGCTGTTGAATACATCCGAATAGCCAAACTTAAAAATGTTATTATATTTACTGATTCCATCACGCTCTGCAAGCCTTGAGCAAATACCCATTCAACTGTACAACTATTTTCCCAATTATAATTGATTTACGAGTACCTACTATTATATAATTACACATCACAGGGTAACGTTTCAATTTATTTTGCTTGGGTTCCGAGTCATTGTAGTATTGTTAGTAACGATAAAGCTGATCGCCTTGCAAATGAAGCTGTTATTTCAAAAGATATGTTCCCATACAAAAAAAAATTCATGATCTGGTATCTTTGCCTGCTTGTAATCTTAAGGAAGATTGGGAACAATTATGGACCGTGAGATCTCAAATAAAGGGGAAATTTTATGCGAAAATTCAACCTAACATTTTACTTAAGCCTTGGTATCGCAAACTGGAAATAGGAAAACAATCTACTAGTATACTAATTCGTATGCGTCTAGGTCACGTGTGCACTCCGGAACATTTAAATAAACTTCATATTGTAAATAATGATCTATGTGAGTGTGGTGAAGTTGGAGATTTGAACCATTTATTCTTTTCTTGTCAACGCTACGACTGCAGTTCGTCTTTCATTGATGATTTGATATCTTTAAAAACTATCTTACACACCTATCTTACTATCCTCTCATAACTCTTCTATCTATAAATGTATTGCATCTTTTATTAACATTAATAATATACGTATTTAGCTTTAATTTTATGTGTTTCTAAAAAACAAACTGATCCTATAAATTAGTTAGAAATCGCTTTGTTAAATTTCGCGCTTTTGATTTCCTACGGTTTTGTCTGTGGCAATACTCAAATAGGGTTATGCCAAAAATACAAAAAAAAAAACGCTTACCTTTTTGACACTATAACCTCAAAATAGGAAAATACACAAAATACAAGTTAAAAAGTGGAATTACGTGTATTAAAACGGACATATATACTGTCTAATCTGTGATTAAAACATTCTGAGCGCGATTAAACTCTGGAAGTTTAATAATGGTAACTAAACGCCCGACTAGTTGGTTCTTGACTGATAAAGGACGCAAGTTTTCGTTCGGTGTAATAACTGCAACCGGGCTGGGATGTACTCTGGCCAAATTTGCTCCTCACACCTTTGGATTGGACTACTATAAAGATTTCGTGCGATATTATAAGTAAGCACAACTCAGAAACACGAAATTTTGCTAAGTCTTTTTTCCCTTTAAATTTTTTTTTTATTTTTCTAATATTTTTTTTATATTTTTTTCTTTGCGTTTCATAGCGCCCCAAAGCGTATACTCCAACTCCAACACTCCGCCCTGAACTTGACACTCTGACCCACCTCTTACAGTCACTGCATACCTTCAGGCATTGTATAAAAAAAAAACAATTAACAAAGAATTAACAATATTGGTATTGTACTTTATTGCAGTAATGGTAAGCCGGCGGAACTTCCCAAGGAATTAAAGGACCGTTGCCAAGAATGTATCGATATCCTAAAACTTCCCGACATCTATAGAAAACTAGTTCAGCCCTTCAGTGTTTTTGGATATGACTTGTTTCATGCAGGTGAGTTTAAAATTAAGTGTTACAGGTGACTTTATATGAATAGAAGACGGAATCGAGTGAATTAGTTAAAACCGCACAAGAACAGTGTATATATTATAATTGAAGTTTTTGAAGTAAGACTATAAACAGATAGTCGTTAGGCAACAACACAGACCATACAAGTTCAGTATAAAGGAGTATCCTAACATCCACCCATTTCTTTTCTTTTTTGTAAGATCATGATCACTTCAATAACACAGCAGGTTTGTCACATCCAATCCTCAAACACAGTAGGTCAAGTATGGGCTTATATAACAACTTTGTGAACATGTCTTCCAATTGTCTTTCTGAAGGAACATGTTTCAGTTGTAGTTGATTCGTTGAGACGTATTCTCTAACGAAGAAGTGTTTCTTTATAATGTGTTTTGTTCTCCCATGCATCTCGTGGGGTTTATCGTGAGAGAGCTTTATGGCTTCCCCTGCAAAGTCGGCATCACTGTACCCAAGCAAAGATCTACTGCTCTCTCTTTTAAATATAAGACCCTTATCAATGGTCCCCTTTAAGTATTGTATGATCCATATGACTTTCCCTACATCCTGATCTGATGGGTTATCAAGGCATCTGGACACCACGATTACGGCAAAGCCTATGTCTAGCCTTGTCCCCCAACCATTAAATAAGCCAATGCCCCTACTGTTTGGCGGTAAGGAAAGTTCGTTTCTTTTCTTGTTTTATAGTTCTGTGAGCTTTCCTTTACTATGGGAGTTAAAGCAGGTTTGCCATTCCAAACTTCTCATGCAGTTTATATAAGCTTTCTGGTCTATTCTTATGGAACCATCTGAGACATGTTTAATTTCTATTCTTAGAAAGAAGTTTGCTGGCTTCGTCATTATTTTGAAACAATTTTGAAGTTCCATTCGGTATTGTTTTCCTTCTTTTTCTGTAGTTGAGGTTATATATATATATATATACATGAATATATATGAATTTATATATATATATATATATATATTTTGATTTTAAGTATTTATATAATTAGTTATTAAGTAATTTGCCTCTCAATTTAAGTCTCACTTTCGTGGGTCAGCTGGAAAAAATTTCTTAGTAGAAATAAGCTGTACCTGTTGTGTCGGTATTCCTTGTGTATTGTCTTTCTCATGTTACTTGTGTACAATAAACAGTTAATAAATAAATAAATACAAGTAAATTAATAAGGCACGCACCCTGTCTAGTTGGAAGTTGTACATGCAGTTTGTGGTGTATTAACGAAAAGACAGTTTAGATGACAACTGATTTTATTAAGATTATCTGCTACTACCCACAACATCTTCCCCTTAATTAAAATAAGATCTTAATAAAAAATTAATACTAACTTAAAATTAAGTTATAAGTTTCACAGCTATTCCTTAACCTATAACCGCCATTTTTAATTTATAAATAACCATGAACCATAGCTGTTAATCAACTATAAACTAATTTAAACACTATTATATCATATCATAAAAAAAAACAAAAGATATTCTGCCTCCCATACCTTTTTTCAAACTAAATTAAATAAGCAACAGGTCTACTGATATTTAGCCTATAAATAATCATCAATTACACTTAATTAACTCAACATCGCTAAATTAAATTAATAATATTGTACCAACTACTTTTTTCTTATAGTTACCATCGGTGAATGAGATTCAACCACCGTTTCACTAAGTGAATCTGCAAATTCGTAATTATCATCATCAACTGCCGGTTTTACCACTAACGGCGTTTTTACATTGGACATTACATAATCACTTAACTGTTCTGGCACACAAGGTTCACATTTAATCAAGTGTTTACGGTTACGGCGATATATACCTCTTTTATTCTTAACAATGTAAGAACGAGGGGTGCTGTGCTCTGAAACTATCTGCCCTCTCATTCTTTTATTCTTTTCAATCATAATTACATCGTCTCCTACATTAAATTCAGGTAAAAGCTTGCAATGTTGATCGTAATATAATTTACTTCTTCGCTGTTTTTCTACTAACTCGTCATGCTGATTAGATGATATAATTCTTGGTTTTAACAATTCTGGATGCACTGGTAACCTGCATCGTAACATTCGGCCCATCAACATCTGCGCAGGAGAGCTCAAATTTTCCCGAGATGTATTAATATGTCGATATTCCAGTCTCCACAAAAAACCATCTTTAAGTTTTTTTTGTATTTTGTGGCAAAGACACCTAAAATTTTCTCTATCTTGTAGAGAAAGAGACGTACTTGAGCGTTGTTTTTGTTGGGTATACTATAAATATTTACAATAATAAGGCCTAAACTTATAACCTCAATTTCACAACATTCAAAATAATCTTTTGTTGCCAGGTCGGCAACAAAATGAAGCGGCTTAAATTCATATATGTTTTTTTATGAAAATATAACTTCCACCTCTACTTTTACCGCGAGAATAATTTGATGCTAAGTGAAAATTATTAAATTTAACGTTCCTCTCCGATCCTTATTTGATAAAGGATTCACTAACACATATTATATCAACCTCCTTGCCCTGCTCTTTTCGTTCATGCAATATCATCTCTAATAAGTCCTGTTTATTACATAGTCCAGCTATATTTTGGTGTAATAATCTTAATTCGTCTAATTGGGTTGGATATTTGTCATTTATATTGGTTACATCAACTTTAGGGACGAAAAAAAGTGTTTTGTATTGTCTCATTTCGTTGATCAATAGTGTTAGCTAAATTTATGTTTTGTAATTGTAAATTTCGAGGGTTGGCTGATAAGTAATCTACCTAACTATGAAAGAAAAGACTTTGATGGCTAGTTTATTTTTTATTTTTCTATATAGTCTCCTGCAAGTGAAATACACTTATGACATTTGCAAATAAGTGACATCATGCCGTTATAATAGTAATTTTTATTTTGCTCGTCAAAATGGTCAGTCACAGCCTCTTTCATTTCTTCGTCCGTCGAAAATCTGCGACCCCTCAATTTTTTCTTTAAATCTTTGAATAAGAAATAGTCACAGGGAGCCAGATCTGGACTATAAGGTGGATGGTTAATTTCTGTGAAGCCGTTTTTGCTCAGGGCTGACCTCGCCGTTAAGGCTGTGTGTACAGGAACATTGTCTTGTAAAATCAGAACACCTTTGCTGAGTTTGCCTCTCCGCTTTTCTTCGATTTGTTCACGAAGCTGGTCAAGGAAGTTTGCATAATATTCAGCATTCATTGTTGTATTTTTAGGCAAATAATCTATCATCAAAATCCCTTCGACATCCCAAAATACGATGGCCATTAGTTTTCCAGCCGACGGCCGAACCTTGAACTTCCTTGGCGGCTTTTCTCCTTTAAATTTCCATTGCATTGACTCTTGTTTGCTTTCCGGATCCCACTGGCGAATCCAAGTTTCATCACAGGTCACAATTCGAGAGATAGTCTCTTCTTCTTTACCTTTGACCAGGTCTAGAAATGCCTGACAACATTCTACTCGCCTTTGTTTGTCAAAGGAGGTCAACATTCTAGGGACCCAACGCGCGCTCACCTTGGACATGCCCAAATGTTTGTGAATAATTTCATGAACTCGTTCCTTGCTAATGCCCACATCTCTGGCTATCTCCCACTGCTTGATTCGCCGATCTGCAAGAATCAGGTTCTTCACCTTTTCAACATTATCTGCGGTAACAGCAGAAATTGGCCTTCCACTACGTGTGTCGTCTTCCAGGCTCTCACGGCCATGTTTAAATTGCTTCGACCAAAACTTTATGACGAATTCAGAAGGACTTGAATCACCAAACACCTTTAACATGCGCTCTCTGATCTGCGTAGGCGTATTTCCTTCTTTACTCAGGAATTTAATCACTGCTCGATGCTCAAATTTCATCATTTTGCAATTTTCTTTCGACATGGTGAAATCAAAGCCGCGCCAAAAAAACAAAAGCAAGCGAAAAAAAATAAGCGTCAGTATTTTGAAAAAGGAATAAATATAGAATATGATTTTGCAATGGCCAGTTCGATTTTCAAAACTTTCTTTAACAAAGTATATTTTATATCAGCCGCCTCTCGTACAATATGATTTTGAAAGGTTTATTACTGAATTTATTTTCCAATATTTCTTCTCTGATAGAGTACATCAATTAGTTTACAATTTATGTAAATTTTCACAAATTACCGCATTTCATATTTGAACGCGTAGGTAATTATCTAAATACTTGTATTTGCCAACATTTAATAACAGTATATTATTACTTTTAAATAAATAGAGGATGCTACATAGATTAGAAAACAAGGCATAGGGTCATTCATCATTACAACCAGCAGATAAAATAATTACATCATCATCAGTTATGCTTTTCCTTGCGTTCTCCAAATCTTTCAGGATGTGTGTACTCGACGCGTAAGGTTTGACCGCAGCTGAAACGTTGTATGACTTTTCCTGTTTACCAAATCTGGTACGGATTATTCGTGTAGAAAGCCCCCGTACTTGCTCATCTCCAAAGATATAGATAGTGGGTTTTTGAGAAACAGAAGGATTGTTATGCAGTATTGTAGATGAAGATAGTTCAACAGGCGGTGATGTTGTCCCGGCCGTCGGCGATGTATTCGGAGTACTAACGAATTTAGGTTGTTTCTTGGCAAAGGTTGCTTGAATTTAGGTGTCATTCTAGGCGTTTGTACATTATTTGTTTCTATCTCTGTGTTTACTATGCTGAGGTTTGCCCTTTGTTTGTTAATGGGGTCATTCTTTTGTTTTGAAGGCGTTGTTTTAGATAACATGGTTGGTTGTTTTATCTTAATTTGTTGGCGTTTTATTTCGTCTTTTAGTGAACAGTTATCAGAAATCAAATTTTCAATTTCATGTTCAGCTGATGCCAATTTTTCTCGTAAGTCCAATATTATTCGTTCCATACCTTCCGCCTGCGCATATACGTTCGTTTTTTTCAGGACAGCTTCTGTTGAACTGATTTTCAGTAGTTGATACAAATGAAGAACTATTTGAGTCATCCTCTCCGTCAGTTAAAAGACTGGACAAAGCTTCAAAAGAGTTTTCTGTTGGTACAATCGCCCTGTAATTTCGTTTCGTAACATTGTCACTTGAAGAGTTTGGTTTTCTTAGGCAAGGACCACACTTCCAAGCAGTTTTATTAGACATCAAATTAAATCTTTTTATGGATAGGTACACTACAGCAATCTAGATGATACGTTCGTTTGCAAGATGAACAAACTAAAAATTCTCTATTTTCTATCGATTTTGTGCATTTATCGCAAGACATCGCGCCATCTTCTGAATGACTCCGTAGACAGCTGGTAATTGTAGTATGTAGTCGAATAACCAAGGTAATCACAATAATTGATGTATGGTACGTTTTAATTTAGTTCCGCTACTAATCGCTAGATGTCACAGTATTGACAATTTCAACCATAAATATGGAATGATTTTATAACTCCATGATCTTCATATATAAATAATATACTACTTTTTAGTTCTTCCATGCTGGACTGGGAGAGATAGAAAATCATAGAATGTTCCAGCTGCCCTTCCTCCCGGGCATGCTGTAGAAGTCAGCAAAAGGGACTCGAGGGTTACAGTGTATTGTAATTTAGGCGATGGGCTGACAACCTGTCACTATAGCAATACACATTACAATCTAAAATTGCCCTCAATTTTTGTCATACGTGGCGAAAGCGCCTTTTACGAGGAGTTTGACGCTCTGCCTACCCCGTAAGGGATAAAGGCGTGATTTTATGTATGTATGTATATGTACTACTTTACTATAAATGCAGCTTATCGCCTATCTTTGTCTTAATAAAATTACTAAGATAAAAAGTCAACATTTTTGGTTATATGTCCGGAGCCCGGAATCGAACCCAGCCTTCTTGAAGTAGAGCGTGCGCGCAGGTGCCCAAAAAATCCAGCCGCACAGACCACTAGACCACTTTGGCTTACATGGTCTCAGGTGAAATTAATGGTCAATATATACCGATGTGAGCTACTCTGCCCTCAGAAGAAAAAAAACCATAACTACAGATTTTAGCGAATCTAAAAAACTATTCAAAATATGCAAAATCTATGTAAATCAAAAATAAAATGCTTCCTTTAAAAAAAACCCTGTACCTTTAAGTTTATTTAACCAAAAGATATGATAGTCGAAAGTCTTTTGCATTTTACGCGGAACATGGTAGGATGCAGTTATGGTTTTTTTCCTTCTGAGGGCAGTACTCATCAGTTGTCTATCAGCTGATTCACGCAGAGTCTATTGTGTTCACTGGGTCACCAATAAATACGTTAAGATTTTATTTTTGAATTTACGCACATATGCACTTGAATTTTAATAAAATGTTTTTGATTTTATGAATCCTTAACACACATAGTTTGTGTTAATGCACAGTTTAGTTTTAGTTTATTGATATTAAACTAGTATTTGTCTATAGTTATATTTTTAGGTATTAGCACTGTATTGTTTTTAATAAAACGTCACAAACGTTCACACACGTGAGCTGAACACTAAATCACAATTTAACGTAACTTATTGCTCAAGATTAATGAATTTACTATTTTTAACAATAAAGATTCGTAAAGACACTTACTTATTATGATTACTTGACACCTAGCGGATTTCAAATACTCACTTTTAAGCTGACATTTTTTTTACAAGTTTACCTGGAACTAGTTAAAAATAAAAAAAATTGTTGTAAACGGTACTCTGCTGCTAATTTTGTGACTTGTTCTCGAGTGTTAGGAAAAAATATGCAAATGTGAGAGTCAAATTCGTTCTCTGACAGAGAATAGTTGACGCATACCGTCGAGACCGACAGGCGTAGGTTAGCTGTAAGAATGTAAATATTTAGAAAATAAGATTTTTTACAATAAATAAGTTTCACACCTTTATTTTTCCTCTTCGGGATGTAAGGGGACCCAACCAACATCTCTCGGGTCCCAAACCAACCTCACCTGCCCGTGGTGCATCCTGCCGATAAACAAACGAGGCTCTGGCCACCTACCCAACAATGCACTGGACCGGCATGGTAGGTTTTCGGCCCAACCCCCCCCCCGCATATCATGAACGACAACATATTGCCCAGGCCCCAAGTTCCCGGCGGGCCCAGTGCCCAGGCCGGCCCCGACGGAAGTCGGACTAGTGCTGGGTCCAGGGGCGCATACAATCCCCGGGCGACGTCGATACCCCGTCAAACGACCAATGCTAACATACTAAAGGACTTCGATAAGCTCAATGTTCTAACTTATAACGTAAAGACTCTAATGAGCGACGAGCGATTGCTTGAGCTAGACAATGCTCTAGAGAGTATAAATTGGGACATAATTGGTCTCTCCGAAGCGAGAAGAGATGGAGAATCAACAATCGATAGACACAACGGCACTTTTTATTCCGTCGGCACAACAAGATTCTATGGCGTTGGTATGGTATTCTTAGTAGCGAAACAATGGTCTAACAATATAACAGAATTCAGAGGATACTCGGAAAGAATTGCAGTAATGAAATTCAGACTTACCCAAAACTAAATATTGACCCTAATCCAGGTGTATGTTCCAACAACCGCGCATACAGACGATGAGGTAGAAGAGTTCTATGACACTTTGAATAAAGCTTGCGATGAGTGTAAAGGGACGTTCAATGTTGTTTTAGGCGATTTCAACGCTAAAATTGGCATAAGACAGCAACGAGACAACACCGACGTTTTAGGCCCCTACGGCTTAAGCATTCGAAAACGACCGAGGCTTTCGGACAAAGCCCGCAATAAGCAACAGTTATTTCCCTAAAAAACCTCAGCGACGATGGACATGGGTCTCACCTAATTCACACACCATGAACGAAATAGACTACATACTACCTTCTAATAAACATATTATTAAAGACCGTGGAGTAATAAATAATATTAAATTCAGTTTTGATCACCGACCACTACGCGCTAAACTAAAATTCGAATTTAAAATCCACCGACAACGCCTATTCAAACCAAAAATTAAACTAATAGATTTGGACACTGACCAACAATGTTAACGTATTCAATTTAGAATTAAAATACCTTTTCGATGCTTTGCCGACAGATGTGAATGATGTTCAGATCCTACATGACAATAATTATTACAGATAAGTATAAAAACAGCTACCAAAAATATACAGCAAACTAAAATAAAAAACAATAAACTATCGAGTATTACTTTGACACTAATAGAAAATAGACAAGTGACAGAAAAATGTATGGAAGATTACAGAAGAATTGACAAAGAAGTAAAACGAAATATACGAAATGATCTACGGAAATACAACACAGAACTGATACAAAAGGCTATAATAACTATCGTCCTATTAGCCTCATATCCCACATTTACAAAATTTTCATCAAGATCATAGAGAACCGCATAGCTGGATTTCTAGACTGCCATCAACTACCGGAGCAAGCCGGCTTCCGACCATCTTTTTTAACAACCGACTAACAGCACTGCTTCTATCAATATCCACTCTCCGGGTCCTTTTTTTGAAATAGAAAAGGGAGTGAAACAGGGCGATCCCCTTTCCCCCAAACTATTCACAGCCACCCTGGAAGAAGTGTTTCAACATCTATCAGTGCTATGGGAAACTCGGGGCATTGTCGTCGGCGAAAAACGATTGACTAATCTGCGTTTCACCGACGACAATGTTCTGTTTGCTAATACGGCAGTGGAACTCAAAGTGATGCTTCAAGATTTAAGTGCAGCAAGCCTTGAGGTTGGACTTCAAATGAATAGAACAAAAACGCAATTGATGACCAATAGCACGAAACGTAGGGTACAGGTAGACGGGCAGACAATACAATATGTCCGTTAGTATATTTACCTAGGCCAAGTTGTATCTTTCGATAACAGGCAAGAGGAAGAAATTGATCGTCGTATCGAAAATGCCTGGAAATGTTTCTGGTCGCTAAAACCATTTTTGAAGGGTAATTTGCCCATATCTCTCAAAAGGAAACTCATCGACATGTGTATTCTGCCTGTCCTAACCTACGGTGCACAAACATGGTCGTTAACTGAAGGTCAAAAGTCCAAACTCAAGGTTTGCCAAAGAGCGGAGTATCCTAGGCGTCAAGCGAACGGACAGAGTTCGAAACACTACGCTGCGAGCCAAGACGGGCATAACTGACGTAGGGTTCAAAACCGCCAAGTTCAAATGGGCACTCCCATTTGAACTGGCTGGGCATGTTTGTCAGATGCACCCGGATCGATGGGCCAAAATTGTCACAGAAGATTGGTCCTCAAGTCGGTTTTCGGCGAAGAGGTAGACCCCGAAAAAGAGGGCGTGACGGTCTCGACGCCCATCTGAAAGACTGGACTGAGGTTGCATTAGATCGTAATGAGTGGAAAACCGCGGGGGAGGTCTTTGCCCAGTAGTGGGATCTAATAGGCTAGCTATAATATAATATTTTTCCTATCTTTTTATGTCATTACCCTTTCCACGCCAAGAGTTTTCGTCAAAAACGTTTACCACACGCCACGACAATAAACGTGGTTGATTTACTAGTGTTGACGATATTGAGTATCGATTTTATTAATTTGTTATAAATAAAAAAATATATAATATATTTATAGTTATTTTTTTAAGTTCATGGGTTTAATTTCATTATGTTTTACTCCTCGAAACATTTTAAAATGTATTGAAACTCAGTGGCGTATTAATATAGTGAAAAATCGCACCAGTAATGATGATATTAATTGCATCACTACGTGTCTGATTATATCAGACAGTGGCGTACGCTTAATATGAGTTTTTGGCGAGTGTTAGTGATGTGTCAACTTCCGGTCATAAACTTCGATACCTTACGAAATTTTTAGTTAACCTTTTCAGCGCCAAGTCTGATATGTCAGACGTTTAAGTTTTCTGGCTCTTAGCCGCCAAAGTCGATATTATCAGACAAATAAATCTTACCAATCTAAGTCTATTTTTTCTTATCGTTATAGCACCTGACGACATATGCATACAATTTTCAGACAGTTTATACTTTGGTTAATCAAAAAATTCACAATGTATTATAATGTTATTTTTATAAGAAATTATTAAAAACTAAACAGTGTTTATTAGTTAAATCCGACTCCTTTTTTACTTCAATCCTCAGCGCCAATGTCTGATATATCAGACATGAGTGATGTCACATTACAATTTTACTACCAAAACCAGAAATCTGGTACTATAAGTGTTAACTATAAAGAAACACCTAAGATAGTAAAAAATATACGGGTTTTTGTTTTAGGTGTAAAACTTTTTTTGGTGTGACGTAATTTTACCAAGTTTTACCACAGAAAATGCATTTATTTTAGAATGATATTTTGCATCGCATCCAGTAAATAGCATGGAATGTCACAACACTATAGCGACACGATCATGCTTCAGTATCGTACGACGATATATCAGACACGGAAGTGACGTCAGAGGCGATAGATGTTTCTAGAACTATCTATTTTGTGCTGTACAATAACGGTAGGAGATATCGATAAATTATGGAAGTACCTTGCAAAATCATGTTATTTAGTCGGTTATCATCTTTGCGTTGCTGTGTTAATATAATCAAAATAACAAAATCGGTTAAAAACACTAACTAAATTCAGTTCCCTGCCTACCCCCTAAGCCCAGAGACGTGATTATTTGTAGCCTTAGCTTTTGTCTATGTAACACTTAGTTCAATAAAAAAGTCTTATCAAAAACGATTAAACATCACTAACTAAATTCAGTTCCCTGTCTACTAACTACCCCCTAAGTACGGAGGCGGGATTATATATAGCCTTTATCTTCTCCAGGTTACCATCTATCACCATACCAAATTTCATAAAAATTCGTTTAGCCGAAAGAAATCACTAATTAAATTCAGTTCCCTGCCTACTACCAACCCCCTATGTACGGTGGCGTGATTATATATAACCTATGTCCGTCTCCAGGTTACTATCTATCACCATACCAAATTTTATCAAAATCCGTTTAGCCGTTTAGGCGTGAAAGAGCAACAAAACAAACAGACAGAGTTACTTTTGCTTTGATAATATTATATATAGTATGGATTTTTAACCTGTTCAGCGCCAAAGTCTGATATATCAGACGTTTAAGTTTCGGGCCCTCGACGCCAAAGTCGATTATATCAGACAAATAAATCTTACAAATCTAACTCTATTTTTTCTTATCGTTATAGTACCTGACGACATATGCATAAAATTTTTAGACAGTTTATACTTTGGTTAATCAAAAATAACAATTACACAATGTACTAAATGTTATTTTAATAAAAAATATATTAAAAACAAAACCGTGTTTATTAGTTAAATCCGACTCTTTTTTTACTTCAAGCCTCAGCGCCAATGTCTGATATATCAGACATTAGTGATGTCACATAACAATGTTACTACCAAAACCAGAAATCACGTACTATAAGTTTTAACTATAAATAAACATCGTAAGAAAGTAAAAATTATACGGGTGTTTGTTTTATATATAAAACTTTTTAGTGTGACGTAATTTTACCAAGTTTTACCACGGAAAATGCATTTATTTTCGACTGATGTTTTGCATCGCATCCAGTAAATAGCATGGTATGTCACAACACTATAGCAACACGATTATGCATCACCGTACACGGAAGTGACGTCAGAGGCGATAGATGTTTCTAGAACTATCTATTTTGTGCTGTACCGGTAGGAGATATCGATAAATTATGGAAGTACCTTGCAAAATCATGTTTTTAGTGGGTTATCATCTTTGCGTTGCTGAGTTGATATAATCAAAATAACAAAATCGGTTAAAAACACTAACTATATTCAGTTCTCTGCCTACGCCCTAAGCACAGGGACGTAATTATTTGTATCCTTAGCTTTTTTCTATGTAACACTTATTACTTCAATAAAAAAGTCTTATCAAAAACGATTAAACATCACTAACTAAATACAGTTCCCTGCTTACTACCTACCCCCTATGTACGGTAGCGTGATTATATATAGCTTTTATCTTCTCCAGGTTACCATCTATCACCATACCAAATTTCATCAAAATCCGTTTAGCCGTTTAGGCGTGAAAGATCAACAAACAAACAGACAAAAAGACAGACAGACAGAGTTACTTTCGCTTTTATTATATAAGTATGGATTTTTAAATCAATAAGTTAAAAGTAACTCTTTCGTAAGGTATCGAAGTTTATGACCGGAAGTTGACACATCACTAACACTCGCCGAAAACTCATATTAAGCGTACGCCACTGTCTGATATATCAGACACGTAGTGATGCAATTAATATCATCATTACTTGTGCGATTTTTCACTGTATTAATAAGGTACTGAGATTTCAATACATTTTTCGAATGTTTCGAGGAGTGAAACATAATAAAATAAAACCCATGAACTTTAAAATAACTATAGATATATTTTTAAAATGATTTATCTATTACAAATTAATAACATCGATACTCAATATCGTCAACACTAGTACATCAACCATGTTTACTGTCGTGGCGTGTGGTGAACGTTTTTGACGAAAACGGTTGGCGTGGAAAGGGTTAAATCAATAAATTAAAATTAAGTGGTTCGTAAGGTATCGAAGTTTATGACCGGAAGTTGACACATCACTAACACTCGCCGAAAACTCATATTAAACGTACGCCACTGTCTGATATATCAGACACGTAGTGATGCAATTAATATCATCATTACTTGTGCGATTTTTCACTGTATTAATACGCCACTGAGATTTCAATACATTTTAGAATGTTTCGAAGAGTAAAACGTAATATAATAAAACCCATGAAATTAAAAATAACTATAGATATCTTTTTAAAATAATTTATTCATTACAAATTAATAAACTCGATACTCAATATCGTCAACACTAGTAAATCAACCACGAAACGTTTTTGACCAAAACTCTTGGAAAGGGTTAAGTTAGTTACTTTTAACTTATTGATTTAATTATTGGTTTTAAAATCCATACTTCCATACTAATATTATAAAAACGTAAGGAACTGTCTGTCTGTTTGTTTGTTGCTCTTTTATGGTTATAGATAGTAACCTGGAGACGGACATAGGCTATATATAATCACGCTACCGAACACAGGGCAGGTAGTCAGGGAATTGAATTTAGTTAGTGATTTCTTTCACGGCTAAACGGATTTGGATGAAATTTAGTATGGTGATAGATGGTAACCCGGAGAAGATAAAGGGTATATATAATCACGGCACCGCACTTAGGAAGTCGGTAGTAGACAGGGAACTGAATTTAGTTAGTGATGTTTAATCGTTTTTGATAAGACTTTTTTATTGAACTAAGTGTTACATAGACAAAAGCTAAGGATACAAATAATCACGTCCCTGTGCTTAGGGGGTAGGCGGGGAACTGAATGCTAAATTCAGTTCCCCGCCTAGTGTATTAACCGATTTTGTTATTTTGATTAAATCAACACAGCTACACAAAGATGATAACCCACTAAATAACATGATTTTGCAAGGTACTTCCATAATTTATCGATATCTCCTACTGTCATTGTACAGCACAAAATACATTGTTCTAGAAACATCTATCGCCTCTGACGTCACTTCCGTGTCTGATATATCAGACGTTGGCGTTCGAGACTGATGCATGATCATGTCGCTATAGTGTTGTGACATACCATGTTATTTTCTGGATGCGATGCAAAACATCATTCGAAAATAAATGCATTTTCTGTGGTATAACTTGGTAAAATTACGTCACACTAAAAAGATTTTTGCCCTAAACAAAAACCCCACATATTTTCTACTTTCTTACATGTTTCTTTATAGTCAACACTTTTAGTTCCAGATTTCTGGTTTTGGTAGTAACATTGTAATGTAACATCACTTATGTCTGATATATCAGACATTGGCGCTGAGGGTTGAAGTAAAAAAAAAGAGTCGGATTTTACTAATAAACACGGTTTTGTTTTTTATAATTTATTATTAAAATAACAGTATAATACATTGTGAAATTGTTATTTTTGATTAACTAAAGTATAAACTGTCTGAAAAATTCATACATATGTCGATAGATACTATAACAATAAGAAAAAATATTTACTAAAAATACTTCTTTTTTAGGATACTTAAAACTAGAGAGATAGAGATAAATTTATTAATAATTGTAAATTACAAGTCAAGAAATTATAAGCACTTAAGTATATCACATTAATAATCATTTAAACTGTATTGCTTTTATTATCATTGAAATTAATAAAATCATTATAACTATAGAATGCCTGTTCGAAAAGCCAACGCTTAAGCCGTGATTTAAAGCTATTTAAGCTTGCTGCCTGCTTGATTACATCGGGTATTTTATTAAATACAGCCGCGCCCATCACATGCGTGGTTCTGGCGGTCTTTTCCAACGTGTGCCTCACTACGTACAACATGTTCGCATGACGTGCGTTTTCTCCAAGTCTATCGCTTCTGCTCTGATACTGGTTCCTATTCTCCCACACGTACAGGGCTATATTATAGACCAGAAGGGAAGGGACCGTCATAATTTTAAATTTTATAAAATAGGGTTGGGCAGACACATCACTCGGGATCCGCGCAATCGTCCTCACAGCACGCTTTTGCATGCGGAACACACGTTCCCAGTCCGCGGCTCGACCCCACAGGTCTATGCCGTACTGTAAGAGCGACTGCACCACAGCAAAATAACATGACCGCACAATGTTTTCCGATAAACAAGAGTTTATTCTGCTTAAGGCAAATACCGTGCTACCCAGTTTACACACCAGTTTCTCGATATGAGACCTTGATCGAGGGTAAACCCAAGGAAAGGCGCTGATCTTACTTGTTCAACAGCGTTACCGTCGGCCTGAACCAGAAGAAGTGGATATTTGCGATTGGCCAAATTAAAATGTATAAATTGGGTTTTTGATAGATTTAGTATTAAGCCGTTGTTGCTAAACCATTGCAAAAGCGCATTGGCTATTGAATTAAGCGATATTTCAAGCGCGGTTATACTATTTTCGACCACTACCACTGCAACGTCATCAGCGTACATGAACACCTCGGCATTATTCACAGCCAGAGGCAGATCATTAATTAGGAGACAAAAAGCGAGATTCGATAGTGATGAACCTTGAGGCACACCCTTCTCCGTAGACATCCCACAAGACCTCGCCGCGCCAGAATCAGCAACCACGTACTGAGTTCTCTCGCGCATAAAATTTTCGAGTAAGTCCGCAGCGGGACCACGGATACTGTAATGATTAAATTTAGCTGATAGTATGGTGTGGTCGGCTACGTCGAATGCCTTATATAAGTCACAGAGAAGAATAGCCACATGTTTTTGGGCGTCTTTTGCCTCCAATATGTTGCGGATTACCCTACGTGCTAGCATAGTGGTTGAATGACCTAGGCGATAAGCATATTGCCGATCGGATAGCGTACTCATTTGCGTAAGGAATTTTGTAAGACGCGTCGATAGCCCATTCTCAAAAACCTACCTACCTAAACTACGCTATCATAAGTTGCGTTTATATCTTAAAATGCTGCAATGACATATTTTTTGCAAGAAAATGCTAGTCTGATATCAGTGATGAAAATACTGATGCTGTCCATCCTACTTCTGCCCCGTCTGAAGCCATACTGGCTATTACTTTATAAACTGCGAGATTCAATAAACCATTCCAACCGATTTTTAATTAAATGTTCTGCAATTTTCATGAGGACAGATGAAAGAGCTATTGGCCTATAAGATGAACATACAGATGAGTCTTTGTTGGGTTTCAAAATAGGTAGTACTTCTTGGGATTTCCATTCTGAAGGAATGTTGCCAGAAATTAGAAGATAATTAATAATATCAAGGAAATAAGACAGATAATAATCACCAAGATGAGACAGGAACGAGTAAGGTATACCGTCCAAGCCAGGGGAATCCTTTACTTTAGGTAAAACTCCTTTTAGTTCAACCAAAGAAAACAGATTATCAAGATCAAACAAGGGCACATATCTTGTCCTGCCAAAAAGTCCCAGCTGATGCACACTCCAGGATCTGCAGGAAGCAAACTACAAAGCAATCGCCGTTTCAAAATACTGGGCAAAACTGTTATAACGTGTTACCAATCGACTCGAAAAAGAAGATAAAACTCCTTTTAGTTCAACCAAAGAAAACAGATTATCAAGATCATTGAGCAATAGTGGAATAGGAGGAGTAATCAATAAACTTTCAGGTACTGTATGAGGAACCAGTTTATTTAAAAAAATATTTGCTAAAGCCGAGGGAAACGATTTTGAAGGAGATTCCTTAAAGGCAAACTGAAATCTTATTATATTTTTCCATACCACATAGGGAGGGACATCCGGAGACAATGATAGACAAAAAGCCTTCCAACTTTCGAACTTTTTCTTTTTAATGAGTTTATTTGTACTCGTTAACAAATCAGTCAGTAAATTAAAGTTTTCGTCAGGACCACAGTCATTATAAATCATCTCCCTAGCCTTATCCCGTATCTCACAGGGGTCGGCTACCTAATCTAAGGGATTGAACGAGAGTACTGGTTTTTACACAGAGCGACTGCCATCTGACCTCCGCAACCCAGAAGGGAAACCAGACCCAATCCTAGATTAGGTCAGAGTTTTAAAGCCGCCAATGCTTAGAACTGGCCTCTGATATGGCTTAACGACTAATATCTACGGTATTAAACGATATTAACCGGAACCAACGGCTTAACGTGCCTTCCGAAGCACGGAAAAAGCGCCGAATAAACGTACATATGAAATTCGAAAACCGAAAAACACATTGGTACGTGGTGGGATTCGAACCACGACCTCCCGCTCAGGAGGCAGCGGCCCTATCCACTACACCATCGGGCTCTCCACAGTCATTATAAATCTGTTCCATTTATTTTCTATTTCTAACAGCTTCTGAGCATTCACTATCCCACTATGGTGGAGACGGAATATAATTTTGACCTCACCGCTTAATAGGGAACACAACATCAGCCGTTTCAATGAAAACTGCAGCTATGGAAGAAGCACAAAAACCCTGACTTACTACTGGAAGAGACACAAATTTTTGTTCTATTTGTTGACGAAAATGGTTCCAATCTGCATTTTGTAATTTATTCTTTAACCGGGGAGGACGTTTATGTAGTGGACCAGTAGTGAATGTAAAAGTAATTACTATAGGAAAATGATTCTATATGTAGATGGTAAAGTGTCCCAAGTTAACGAAGATGCAAGGCTAGGGGTACAGAAAGAAAGGTCAGGAGCACTGTCTCCCTCGTCCGGGCTAGTCCAGCGTGTAGGTGAGCCTGTATTAAGAATACATAAATTGTACGTATCTAGTAAATCTAGAATAATTTTCCCATAACAATTATTAGTAATAACGCATCTCCAAGATTGATGTTTGGAATTAAAATCCCCAAGAATAACATAAGGCCTTGGAAGTGATAAAAGGATGAATTGCACTTCATCAAAAATGGCAACAGAAGGACGGGGAATATAAATGGAAACAAAATATATATTTTCAACTATTGCAGCTATATCGGAAAAACTATTAATTCTATGTGGTGTAGGGAAATAAGTAAAAGGAAAACCATGTTTGATGAGCAGGGCTGAACCCCACCCATCAGTTCTATATTCTCTGAGACAAGCATAACCAGGAATCCTAAAGCAGGAATCTGGTTTCAGCCATGTCTCTTGTAAAGAAACTATTTTTATACTGATTTTAGTCAAAACATCAATTATAGGGGCAGCGTTGGACGGTGACAATAATTTAGACTTCAACAATCCATACTACGAGGGCGGAGTGATATATAGGGTAAAAATCAATCTTAGAAGAAAATTATCACAAATTGCATGCAACCTCCTTGTTCGCGACTCTTTTAAAGTACTAAATTAAATTTTTCAGCCAGTACAGCTGGCTACTTTTTTTTGGCGGCCATTAAAGAAAAAACAAGTGGACACATTTTCGCAAAGATGGAGAAAAGTGAATTTCTTGTGTTGATTAAACATTATTTTTTGCGCAAGAAATCTATTACAGAAACGAAACAAAGGATTAATAAATATTATGGGGACTCTGCTCCGTCGATCAAAATGATTCATAAGTGGTTTTCTGATTTTCGATGTGGTCGGACAAGCACAAGTAAAAACGCTGTGCTAAACGTCCAGGGCGTTCAATTGAGGTCACTACTCCAGAAATTATTGCTAAAATCCAAGATTTAGTGTTGAACCACCGAAAAATTAAAGTGAGGATAATAGTCGAGATAGTATCTCAGAAGAACGTGTGCGCAGTATCTTACACCAACATTTAGATATGAAGAAGCTGTCCGCGAGATGGGTGCTGCGTTTACTGTCTATTGATCAAAAACGCGTGCGTGTGTTTACTTTGGAGGAAAGTTTGGCGTTGGTAAGGCGTAATAAATCTGAATTTTTTCGTCGTTTTATAATTGTTGATGAAATATGGATCCACTACCATACACCAGAAACCAAGCAACAATCGAAAGAGTGGATTGCTGCCGGTGAACCAGCTCCGAAGAAGGCAGTTTTATCGACCAATAAGGTTATGGCTACAGTTTTTTTGGGATGCATGTGGGGTAATCCATATTGACTACCTAGAGAAGGGGAAAACAATCAATGGCGAGTATTACCTACGCTAATTTATTAGACCAATTTCACAAAATTTTACTTGAAAATCGACCGCATAAGGCCAAGAAGAAAATCTTGTTTCACCCGGACAACGCACGAGTACACACCTGTGCGATTGCCATGGCCAAATTCCACGAGAATTTAAAAAAATGGCTTGGTGGAAAAAGATTTGGATCAAACGAGGAGATCATGGACGCAACAAATGCCTATTTCGAAGGGTTGCCTAAATCGTATTATATGGCAGGGATAGAAAAGTTAAGAGAAACGCTGAATGAAGAGCATTGACTCAAAAGGAAACTACGTTGAAAAATAATTAATAATAATTAAATAAAATTCATTCCTTGTTTAATATTTACCTTACTTATCACTCCGCCCTCGTAATATTATAAATGCGAAAGTAACTCTGTCTGTCTGTCTGTTTTTTTGTTGCTCTTTCACGCCTAAACGGCTAAACGGATTTTGATGAAATTTGGTATGGTGATAGATGGTAACCTGGAGACGGACATAGGCTATCTATAATCACGCCACCGTACATAGGGGGTAGAATGATTTAAGTGTTACATAGACAAACGCTAAGGATACAAATAATCACGCCCCTGTGCTTAAGGGGTAGGCAGTAGGCAGGGAACTGAGTTTAGTTAGTGTTTTTAACAGATTATGATGGGACTTTTTTTATTCAACTGAGTGCTACCAAGACACAAACTAAAGATATACATAATCACGCTACCGTACATAGGTGGTAGGCAGTAGCAGATAACATAATTTAGTTAGTTTTTTTAACCAATTTTGACGGTTTTTTTTATTGAACTGAGTTTTATCCAAACACAAACAAAGGACAAATATAATCACGCCACCATACTTAGGGGGTAGGCAGTAGGCAGGGATCTGAATTGATTTTGCATTTTAACTGATTTTTATAGGACTTTTTTCAGTTTACTCAGTGTTACCTCAATTTACGATATCATCACGCTACCTAACGTAGGGGGTAGACAGGGAACATAAAAATGAGTGTTTGAACCGATTATGACGGAACCTTTTTTATTTAATTCTGTGTTAAGTGGACTAACTTAGAATACATTTCATCACGCTTCTTTACTTGGGGGGCAGGCAGCCAGAATTATATATATATACTTTATTGCATAAACACAAAAGAAATGTAATTTACAAATATGTATAGTGTGCAAGGGCGAACTTATCTCTATGAAGAGATCTCTTCCAGCCAACCCAATGATAGTAAGAGAAAATGAATAATTTTGAGGGGACAAAAAAAAGCAACATTAACAGGGACTAAAAAAATAAATAAATAAAAAATACTAACATACCTATACATAGAATAAATACCTACCGTTTATTACTATCTTAAATAAACATACATATATGTATACTTAACAAAATATTGATACATACATATACGAATAAACTACATAAATACATACATACAAATTGTGCAGATAAGAAGTGCTCTTTTAATCTTTTCTTAAAGACATTCACTGAGGGACTTTCTTGAATTGTCTTAGGCACTTTATTCCACAGTTGTGCAGCTTTTACAAAAAAGGAGTTGAAGAAGAACTTGGTATTCGTACTAGGCAACTCCAGCCCCTTTAGAGATCGGCGCGCCTAGATCGGGGATCTGGAGGAAGGTGTTGGAAACGGGAGCGGAGATAGTCAGGAGTGGCAGGATTGTGGAGGATGTTGTAAAGAGTGGTCAGGATGTGCACATCACGCCGAAGGCTACCTTCTTCACCAATTGGATAGAGACCCAGGATCATATTTAGAGCTGCTGTGGAAGTTGTTCTCATTGCCCCGGTGATCATTAGTCTGGCCAAGCATTGGACCTGGTCCAGCGCTATTCTATTTTTAATGATTGAGGCTCTATGCCACCATACTGTTGCTCCATAACTAATTCTAGGGAGAATTGTAGCTTTATAGATCCATAGGACTATGTGTGGCTTGATTCCCTATGTCTTACCCACGGCTTAACTGCCTCCGTGGTCTAGTGGCTAGTGCCATGGATTACCGATCCGGAGGTCCTGGGTTCGATTCCCGGGGGGGAATCCGTGAAAAATTGCAAATATCAGCTGGCCTTACCTCAAAACAACATAAGAAGAGTGGCGGTCTCATGGGATCACTTTCTGCTGAAGTTATAACCACAAATATACCAAGGTAAACATAGAATTTGTTAATTAAGGTGGCAAGAAGCCGTTGATCCTTGTTTTTTGAATATCTCCATCAGCAGACATAGTGTAATTATCGTGTTTTATACGGTAAATGTCTAATAATAACACAAGAAATAACAGCCTAGACGGTGCGGGCTACAAGATTTTGACAGTTGTGTCTGACATTGACATTGTGATGCACAGTGCTACCAACCTAAAAATAGAGAGGCGCGTTCCGAAATTATATTAAGAAATCGGATACACCATCAAACTCTAATGGAACTTCTATACTGAGCGTCATCTATCTTTTATAATATAACTCGATCCTAATAATCCAAGAGATGGCGCGATTTTGCAATAAATGTAAAAAGGAAGTTAACGACAGGAAGGATAGCATAGCATGTTTTACTTGCGGAAATTGCTTTCATGAAAAATGCATAACATATTCTTCTAGACTATTTGACGTAATAAAATCCAAGAGGGAATGGAAGTGCAAGGAATGCAAGGATTTTCGCCCGTCATTACCTCAAAAAAATCATAAATCAGATTCACTGTCAAAGATTAAACCTGTTCCTTCTACACACCCACCCACGGCAAATTCATCAGCAGTTAAGACTGGGCATAGGATGAAACACATATCACCAACGAGTACGGGGACCCCAGTTTCAACCGGTACTTCCGACATTTCCTTAAACCCTCCTGGTGACTCAAATCAGGTGACTCTGCAGACTCCAATATCACAGCATTTATCCAGAGAGGAACCCATTCGGGATATCGCGGATCACGATCATCCCTCCCTTGAAAAAACAGTTATCAATGTTGTGACAAGTAACTCATTCGAATTATTGAATAATGAGGATGCCGAATCGCCTGAGGAACTTGCACCTCTATATCAGGTCCCTGCCCCCCAGCCAAAGCCACCAGTGTTTGCTGCTGCGCCAGATGAGTCTCAGGTTGAGGTTGGTCACACCCAGATTGCTACGCCCACGACACCTACCAACAGAATCACCTTCAGGAGGAAAAGGGCACTATCCATCGGCTCCTCATTTCGTTCATCTCATTCAGATCAGTCAATCTTTGACCCCCAAATGAATTCCATGTACGGAAATATATTGCACCAAAGCATGCCTGCTGCGCTTGATGATGATAAATCAAACATCAATGAGTTAAAGCTTCAAATTTCTCTACTTACGACTCAACTTCAATCGGCAGAGGCACAAGTCGAAGAGTTGTGCTTGGAAAACGCTGCTCCTACAAAAAAGGTACTGCATTATGATACCATAATAAAGCGATACAAAAGTGTCGGTGGAGAAGTTTCAAAAAATAATACCTTTTTTTCCCCAAAGTATCGCAAAATGAACTCAACTTCGAATATCTCAAAATCAACTACTATAGATACAAGTTTTCATTCAAATCGGGATAAGCTAATTACCTCATCGCCAAAAAAAATATCGTTACTGACGGTACTGTAAACCGAGTGCGTGAAGTTCTAAAACCTATTCATCAAGAATTGCACAATCATCCAGTAAAAGCTAAAACGACTACTCAACATCAGATTATGATTTTTGCGGACGAAAGAGGCAGACGTCTTCGGCAGCATCTACAGAGGTTCTTGGGAAATTCGTTTCTCGTTAAATCACAAATCAAACCTTACGCGACAGTGAATAGCATAATAGAGAACTGTAATAGCTGGTGTAATAACTTTACCAACAGAGACTATATTGTTATTGTGACTGGTACGAACGATTCAAACGATGTAAACTTTAAATCGACACTTGAACATCATGTAGAATTGTTTTCTCATACAAATATACTTGTAGGTGATGTTATGTTTAATAAGTACGGAATGTCCGATGCTTTCAATGACATTATTAGCCTTATTCGCCTTAGCAACCCTAACTTTCAAAACTTCGAAGTGTTTAGGACGCCAGCCAATACTAGTAGATCCTTGTGGAGGGCCATTATGCATCTCCAGCACAGGTCAGTTGGGGAGGTCCATGAACCTTCTACTCGCAGGTCTCAATCTCAGATGAACTTGGGTACTGTAAATGACTTGCCTAATAGAATTGTCCCTAGTAATGTCGGATCTAAGCAAATAAATTTACATAAAGACACTGAAATTGTAGTTCAGCCGGGTAAGTCATCATTTTTTCGGCACGGAAACGTGGACGAAGTGGTAAGGGATCCATAGCGCATGTAAATATCGGTGGCCCAAATATAACCAAGATTGCACAAATTGAACTATGGCTAGACACCGAACAGGGCAAATGCGTTAAAGTGCTTTGCTTTACTGAGCATTTCCGAAAACAAGCGGATTTGAAAACTATACATATTTCTAACTTTTCTCTCGCTAGCAGTTTTTGTAGAAACACAAAGAAGGATAGGGGTGGTACCTGCATTTATGTACGTAAAAATGTACATTTTGAGGAACTTCCAAAAATACATACAAAAAGTTGTTATTTTGAAACTTGCGGCATAAACCTCTCCGGTGTTCAGGTGATTTGCGTGTATCGACCCAATACTATCCCAAACGATGGCTTCCTTGATAATATGGAAGAACTTTTAAATTTTGTTATGACCTCCAGCAAACGTAAGTTAATCGTCTGCGGTGACTTTAATGTAGACACTTCGCAGAACTCTAATGAAACCAGGGACTTGATAAATCTTATCACGTCATTTAATCTTACTAGAGTAATTCACGAGCCGACTCGAATAACCAGCCACAGCAGAACGTGCATCGATAACATGTTTACCAACATAAAACTTAAGGATGCCAAAGTTCTGGAATTGGCTGTCTCTGACCACACTTTGCAAATGGCAAGTTTTCCATGCAAGATAGAAGAACGGCCAACTAAACATTATAGGTGGGTTAGGGATACTAGCTTAGGTAACTTGCAAGCTCTGAAGGACAGACTAAAAAGTCTTTCTTGGGAGAAGGTGTATGAGTCCAATGACGTGAATGTGTGCTTTAATGCTCTTCATAGCTTGATTGTCAGAGAATTTGAAACATTCGTCCCAAAAATTAAAGTAAGGGGTGACAAAAGGGCGGATCGGTGCTGGTTAACTGATGAAATCAAGAATGCAGCCACCGCCAAGAGGGCTCTATTCATAGAAACTAAAAATCAAAAGGATAATGAAACACTAGCTAACAATTATAGGAAGGTGTGTGACACCTTGAAAAAAGTAGTAATTGCTACCAAGAAAGATAAGAACGAAGCAATAATTTTAAATTCTAAAGATAAGGTACGCTCCTCTTGGTCTTTAATTAATGACAACGTAAATGGGCCTCGAGCCGATATCGTTGCTAATTTTGTAGGTCTCACAGATGGCTTAACCACGGTGCAATCGAACAACGAGGCTGCAAATTTCTTTGGAGACTTTTGGATGAGAACGCTCCGGATGGATGGATCTATTCCAGGTAACGTTTTACCTTTGCCGCCATTTATCGGTAATAGTATATTCGTGAGGGCTCTTAGTCCACACGACATTATTAAATACGTACGTGGATTAAAAAACAAGAAATCTTGTGGCCACGATGGGATACCGTCAAAAGTTATAAAATTCATAGTCGAGGTGATCTTGGAGCCTCTCGTGTTTGTAATAAATCTCTCTTTGAGTAAAGGTATCTTTCCTGAAATATTAAAGAAAGCTCACATTAAGCCGATTTTTAAGAAGGGCGATAGTAATGACATCAATAACTACCGTCCAATATCCCTGCTGCCAGTCTTTTCCAAACTTTTCGAGGTAGCCATGGCTGATCAACTGAAGTCATTCCTGTCGTATAATAAAATCTTGGCTAAAGAGCAGTATGGCTTTCAGAAGGGTGTTTCCACTGTTGATGCTTTGTTCGATATTGTGGAATGCATTTCAGGGGCTATGGATGGTGATGAAAACGTCATGGCAGTGCTGTTGGACCTTTCCAGGGCGTTTGATCATGTAAACCATAAAATCCTTTTGAATATACTCGAACGGCTTGGTGTTAGAGGCGTTAATAATAATTGGTTTAGATCTTATCTGGAGGGGCGTAAACAAAGCGTTGTTATCCCTGTGTTTAAGGAAAAATTGGAACTAGTCGAGGATATTAAGTCCGGGGAGTTTTCGGTTGATCGGGGTGTCCCCCAGGGAAGCATTTTAGGTCCCCTTTTACTCCTTATTTACGTAAATCACTTACCTCACGTAGTTAATAATAAAGTAGTTATGTTTGCCGATGACGTTTCGATATTTTTTCCATTTAGAAGGAATAACAATAGTAATTTATCTAATGATATAGGAGACTCCATGCGAAGTGTGGTGCGCTGGTTTGAGGGGCTTGACCTCAAGACTAATGTACATAAAACGAACATGATTCACTTCCGGAATTATAATACAAAGACTGTTAATGTTAGCGTCGATGTAAATGGCAAAAAAACTCAGCTTGTTGCTGACGCTAAATTTCTTGGCATTGTTGCTGATGAGCACCTGAGCTGGAAGGGGCATGTTCAGGTCTTGGAAAGCAGGCTAAGTAGCTTTTGCTTTGCACTAAGAAATCTACGACAGATTGCAACAAAAGAAGCAGCTCTACAGGCCTATTTTGCATTTTTTCAGTCCAGGGTCTCATACGGAATAGCCATCTGGGGAGGATGTGTTGACATTGATGTGCTATTCATCCTTCAGAAGAGATGTATACGCATCATTAACCAGATTAGCTCACCTAGGGAGACATGTCGTAGTTCGTTTAAAGAGCTGGGGCTGGCCACTCTGACAGCGCTCTATGTTGTAGATCTATGCAAAATTGTGAGGCGTTACCCTGAAAAATTTCCCTTACAACAGCATCCAAGGTGTACAAGGTTACAGGAACGATTTCAACATGATGTCGTAGTTCCATCACGCCGCACAGCTACATTTGATAGAAATGTTAAATTTAGGGCGGCCAAAGTTTATAACGCATTGCCGGTTGAGATTAGGATTGCTGAGGGGAATAGGTTTTTCAGTGCATTGAAGAAGTACGTTATCAACCTGTGTCCATATAACCTAACTGAATTTTACAATGGTGTGACTAACGATAGTAATATATGAAAATGTTTTGTCTAGTACATGTTAACAATTTTATTGATTTGATACTAAATTATAATTAAATTAAAATTTCTATCTATAAATTTGACATAATAATGAATTTGATGTGAATTTAATGATTTGTTTAAGGAGATTATTTTATTATCTCAGACTCTATTTTTAGATGAATGTGCCTACTGACTACACCACTAGTGGTAAATTGCATTGTACTTATATTCATATCAACCACCTTCTTAACATGTAATTATGGTTAAATAAATGATTTGATTTGATTTGAAACACAAAGTTGATATTTGAGAATTTATCACTTTGTGAATTTTTCCCCAGTTTGGTTAGGATATTGCAGGCTGAATCACCTGATTGTGCGAAAAAGAAAAAGATTTCGTGCTTCGGAGGGCACGTTAAGCCGTCGGTCCCGGTCGCTGTCTTTGATAGTGGTCGTTACTCAAACCATGTCAGAGGCCTGATAGTTGTGCTACTAGGCGGTTTCAAAACTCTGACACCAGGGTTCATCGGGTCCGTAGACTCGATACCCACTCGACAGAAGAACCCACGGCTCTCTTGCACTGCACTAGAGCCATCTTTGCTTTCTTGTTTAAATTTTCTATGTGTGTGTTGAAGAGCAATTTGCAGACTGTGTCTACACCCAAATATCTAATTTCATCTACCACTTGCAATACGATCTACGACGACGTTTATCTCTATTCCTGGTGAAAATGATTAGTTTAGTTTTGCTCGGGTTGAGGTTTAGACCTCTGTCCCTGAACCATTTCAGGACCAGTTTGAGTGTCCTATTCATGATATTACTAATCATGTTCAGTTCTTTTTCAGTGACTAGTATTACTCCGTCATCAGCATGCTGATCTGGTGTCCACTGGACACCATGGTTCTATTTATAGTCTTTATAAGGTCATTCAAAAGAAGGCACCACATAAGTGGTGAGAGACATTATCCTGTGGGACACCTCTTTTGGCTCGAACTGTGTGCGATGTGCCTACCAATTCTGCCGTGATAGCACGATGTATCAGAGCATTCATCACCCATCTGGTTAAATTTTATTCTATTTCTTCTCTTTTTAGGGAGTTAGCAATGGCATTGGAGGTCGCCTTGTTGAAGGCAATGTCAAAGAAGCATCCCATAGTGTAGCGGGCTCAGCTGCTAGCGTCTCGCTGCTCCGCGCGGTCGTGTGCTCGCATATGGCTGCTGTAGCCAATTTTGGCCTTAAAGGTCCTTGAGCACTTTGGGCAGGTGAGAACGCCGCTGCAATAATGGTATATTAAAGCCGTTGGTGGTCTGGCCTTTAACTTGTCTCTCTTAGCATCGAGTTCGTCTTTGCGTGAAATTTCAAAGGCATCGATCTCTTGCCTTACAAGACGTCTCCACTCTGGGCGATTTGCAGCTGTAGACTCCCACGTCAAGGGGTCAATACTGCAGTTCTTCATATGTCGCTTAAGCACGTGCTTGTACCGCAAGAGCTGTCCGCCATGCTTGCGCCTGCCTTCTTGAAGCTCGCTGTAAAAGATGCGCTTTGCTACACGTTCATCTGGCATGCGAAAAACATGGCCACACCAGCGCAGCTGACGCCGCATCAGGTATGCTTCTATGCCACAGATATTAGCGCGTCGCAGAACTTCAGAGTTTCTGATGCGGTCCGTCCAGTGAATGTTCATAATGTCCCGCAGACATCGGAGGTGAAATTGGTCGAGTATTTTTATGTGTCTGCAGTAAAGGCACCAGGTCTCAGAAGAGTATAACAGACTCGGTAGGGCAATGGCTCTGTAAACAGCTATTTTTTTTTGCCTATTTGAGATCATGCGAGTGATATACCTTGGATCGGACTTTACCGAAAGAAGCTGAGGCAGCACCAATTCTGCTGTTTATTTCGGCGTCAAGATCGCACTGCGATGTGATCGTGCTTCCCAGGTACTTAAAGTTCTCTACACGCTTCAGTACATCCTGATTGAGACAGATTTCCAGAGGTTCGTCTGCTGACATGTCAGTGGTCATTACTTCTGTCTAACTGACACTTATCTTCAGACTGAACTTTGTACATGCCTCATCAAGACCAGTCATCAGCTGTTGTAGAGAAGTTGGGGACTCACCTAAGAAGCACAAGTCATCCGCGTACATGATCTCGGTGATCATTTCATGAGAGACCTTGATACGTGCTTTTAACCTGGCTAGGTTGAAGAGCGATCCGTTAGTTTGAAAGCAATCGTGGATGCCCGCAGATACTTTTTGTAAAGTTTCATTGACTACGGCTGCAAAATATTAAAACAAACCGCATTATTAAAGCAAACAGCGTAGGAGCAAAAACGCAGCCTTGCTTGACTCCACAACTGACAGGAAAGAAATCCGTTTGTTCCCCATTTGCAGCCATCGTGTAGTAGTCTCAGCAAACCTACAAATTTAGCTGGGCAACCTACCTTCTCCTGAACAATCCATAAGGCTTCCCGAGGAACGCTGTCGAATGCCTTTTCTAGGTCGACAAAACACAGAAACAATGGTCGACCTTGTTCTCGGCACTTTTCTTGCAGTTGTCGCACACAAAAGATTGCCTCACAAGTTCGTCTATCTGGGCGGAAGCCAAATTGGGTTTCCGGTAGTATTTCTTCCGAAACTGAGGCTAAGCGATTGAGCAGAACCCTGGCATTTTTTGTCGGATGTAGAGAGGAGCGATATACCACGATATGAATTGCAATTGGATCTGTCACCTTTGTTCTTATACAGTGAACAGATACGGGAGATCGTAAATTCAGATGGAACCTGCTCGTCGCACCACATCTGAGTAAAAAAGCCTCCATATCACATCATGGAGTGCCCCTCCTCCGTACTTCAAAAGTTCACCATGGATACCATCTATGCCAACCGCTTTCTTATTTTGCTGGCTACTATCACTTCCTGCAACGTGGGAGGCTTATCTAGCTCAAGCCTTTGTGGAAGAGATGTGATCGTCGTTATCTGCTGAATGTCTGCAGCATTGATCGATCAACATTGAGCAGCTCCGCAAAGTGCTCAGCCCAACGATCTAATACATCCTTCTTGGACGTCAGGAGCGTCATGCCGTCACGTGACCTTAAAGGTACACTGCTCCGTTGAGTTGTTCCGGTGAGTGATCTTAACTATCCAAAGAACGCACCAAGTTGGTTTGTATCTGAGAGCCACTGCAGGTACTCCGATTTATGTAGCCACCATTTATCTTTTAACTTCCTAGTCATTTTTCTGAGATCAGCGCTACTTTTTCTTATTTTATCTGACAAATCTTTCCGACAGTTTTCTTGTTGACGCAGAAGGCTGCGATTTTGTTTGAGCGCTTTACCTAATACCTCATCACTCTCATCAAACCAGTCTTCGTGGATAAGCTTTTTTGGGCCTAGGGCTTGCGTTCCAACTTCAACAATCTGAGATGTGAGGGCACTCCAGTTGGTAGTAAGATCACCGTCATTGATGGTAGGTGGTAATTTTATGGAAAGAATGCGTTGGTACTCCTTCCTCACTTCATCGTCTGTGAGCCTCTCAACATTAATGCCGGAGAGTTTTGCTTTGCAAGACCTGCGTGGAGGGTGAAGACGAAGCCTAAGCCTTGTTATTATAAGTCTATGGTCTGGTCTGACTTTCTTTTAGATAAGTGAACTAAATCGTCTATGATAAATTCTAGTGCTTTCTGTAGCATTTTAGGGAATATACCATCTGGTCCCGGCGCCTTGTATGGTGCGAACGATAGTATACTCCATGTTACAGCTTCTTCGTTAATCACTTCGTCAACCTCTTCCCACTTACTATTTGGGTTGATGTTGAGTCTCTCTTCCTGGTAATCTATGCAATCTGGAAAATGGGTTTTCATGCTTATGTCCAAAACCGATTTTAGTTCGGTAATGAGATTCCCGTTTTTCCTGATGCATCCTAACCAGCATGTTGTGTCTTTCGCCAGGGTTCTCATTAGTTTGGCGGCTTGTGATGTGTTGTCAATTTCCTAGCAGAAAAGACGCCAGCCTTTTTTGCTTTCTCTGTGACTGGTGTTTCGCATGTTATTTCTAGCTTTCCTGTACTTATCCCAGCTCGCCGGGGCATCCTTTTTAAGGGCTGTTCTTAGTGTGCGGCGAGCTAGTTTTCTTTTCTTTTTTAACTCTTTGTTCCACCATTTTTGGCCCTTTCCTGTTGTTAATTCTTGGAGAGGGCATGCATCGTGGAAGGCCTTATTTAGAGTCTTATTTAGTCTTAGGAGTTTTACTCCAACTTGTCTATAACAAAGCGTTTCTAATCATAATCTTTTCTATCCTACATTCTAGTTTAATGGTGATTCTTAAGATAACATAAGAATATACTATTGCACAGAAAAGACACAAGAGTAAATAAAATAAAATGAAACTAATAGTAGTACAAATAGGCGGCCTTATTGCTAAGCAGCAATTTCTTCCAGGCAATATATTGTATTGGTAAGTAAATAAGCTACTAAAGTGTATTTATATAATTCATAACAATATTTAGTCATACATATAAATTACTTATACCTATATAGAAATACATATATCCATATATATATATAATATTAATGAAAGAAAATGTTACAACCAATTATTCCGGGAAATACGCAAGTGCAAGCGGTTAAGGTAGAGAAAGATAGTGGGCATTAAGGTGTTTTTTAAAAGAATCTAATGAAGAAGCTTATCTTATAGACGCAGGCAATAGATTCCAAAGCCTAAGTGCACGAACTGTAAACGAATTAGAATAAAAATTGGTAGAATGAGATGCGATAGTAAGAGACAGGTAACGCGAAGGACTAGTGTGCGATTTAGAGTAACCGAGTGGAAAGGGAATCTTTCTTTAAGATAAGGCGGAGACAGTATTGAAGAGAATATAAAAAAGAAAAGATAAAAGATGGTCTACGAAGGCGAATGGGAAGCCATTTGAGTTTAGTTCTGTAGGCTGAGACATGCAGACATTCGGCAATCGCTCCAGTTCATTGAGCAACTCTTCTGTCAGATCGTTCGATCAGTCTTTCTGTGGTCAGATAAGCTTTCCTCAGTATCCATCCTCCAGTCGGTGATGGAGGTACGTTAGTACTGATCATTGGGAAGCTTGTGGTATTGTTATTCTACCGTGCCACATTAGGATTCCATTTTCAACAGACAGTTCGTCCATCACATTTTCTGGTAAAGTGTTGCATTTCTTGATCGAAATTCAGATTTCTCCATCCAGTTTTAATGCAATTTGAAACTTTAACAGGTTTGATTTCTGATCAGCTCCTCTGTAAGATGTAGGCCTGCCATTCTGGATCCTAGTAGTTGTGACACAATTCTACACACGGAGTGTTCTGCTGTCTTCTTCTTCTTATCGTAACGGTCGTAATAGCTTAGATTAATTTCGACCTGCTGTGGAGGTTCGTGTTTCATTGTTGGGCAGTCTAGATAGGCAATCGGCTAGGATGTTACTCTGCCCTTTTTGGTAGCAAATTTCGTAACAGTAACTTCCAATAATAAGTGCCCATTGTACCAAACAGTTATTTGCAAGTTTAGGGAGGTTTCGTCGCGGACCAAGTATGTGAATGAAATTGGTTCTTCAGAACTTCCATTTTAATGATATAAGACTGCTCCCAAACCTTTTTCCGAGGCATCACAAGCGAGGTACTTTTGTTTTATCTGGTCAAATATTATTAAGGGTTTTGAAGCAGCAATATATGATTTCTGGTCTGTCCAACGTCACGTGTGTCTGCCGCTGGTCAGTTCATAGAAGTCTGCACAAAGTTCGTGCAGGTGTGGAATGAAGCGTTCGTAGCAGTTAACTAACGTCGATTCTTTTGAATTAGTTGATGGTGATGCTTTCGTAGTTGCTTCAATTTTGAATTTGGTTGGGCGAATTCCGTTACTGTCACTAATGTGGCCCAAATATTCCATTTATTTTTGAAGGAACATGCATTTCTTTAGGTTGACTTTAGGTCCTGCTTTTTAAAAGCGGTCGAAATCAACGGTAAGTGTTTTCAAATGGTCTGTCTGCTAGATAACTCCTATTATGGCGATGTCATCGAAGTAAACTGCCGCATTAGGAATGTTTTCAAACAGTTTTTCGAGGTAGTGTTGGAAAATTGATGCCTATTTCTCTTTTTCCTGAATGACTTTTTCCCTGAACGTCCATTTCTCCTAACGTCCATTTTCTTGATAGTCTAATTCACGAAAGGTCAAATTCTCGGAATGTCCAGTTACTTTAATATGTCTTTACTTGTGTCTATCTCTGAAACTATTGAATATTGAACTACTTCTACTCGTGTTATGATACTCGTGTGTATGTTTAGGGACGAATGATGTCTTGACGAGATCTGCAACGTTAGTAACTAGGGCAATAGCTTAACGTGCCCTCCGAAGCACGGAATCCTTTTTCTTTTCGGACAACCAGGTCCTTCAGCCTGTAATATCCTAACTGAGGAACATATCTCAAAGTGATAAATTAACAAATATCAAAGTTTCCCCTTGGGAATTGAACCCAGGATCTCAGGATCAGGAGCCCATGGCTAATACCACTCGACCACAGAGGCAGTGTATGAGTTGAGTACCCATAAGAATATCAAAGATAATACCTAGTAAAGGTATATTACAGAAACTAGGCATTCCGAGAATTGGGCCTTCCATGAAATAGACTTTCGAAGAAATGGTCATTTCGGGTAATGGACTTAATACCTCTAGTGCACTTTCCGGTAATAGGACCTTCCGTGGCTGAGGGTAAATAGCTTTTTTCTTTGCACCATTCATTAGGTACTTAGGCTCTGCAGAGCAACAACAAAGGGCTCTTTATTTTCTTTGAACCTGCTAAAATCTTGATCCATGTTTACTTATTTAAAAACTATTATTATTTTCTTACAGGCAGCAGCTTTTCTAAATTTGGTATGGCTGTGGGTATTCCAGTAAATTTCACTTATAAATCTCTTGCTGATATTGAAAAGGATGCCATCCAGGTATGTAATTAGCCTGCAGATAGTATTAAAACAGTCTGTGTAAACTTGTAAGGTTTTCTTACTTGACGTTAATTAAAATAAAATAAACATCTTAGCTATTGAAATACAAATTATTTAGAGATCCATCTTTACTTAAATACTCATCAGTACAAACGTTATAAATGGGAAAAATATCTTGAACTCACCCTGCCTATGTGCAAACATTAAACCGTTATTAAACCGGCAACATATTCAAGAACAAAGAAGTAAATAACAGTGAAGAAAATGAATTTCTTAAAATCAGTCCATATAAGTTACAATCTACACTGTTAATCTATACTATACCTAAAATAATCATGTTTTTTACAGGTTAATTTGAAGAAAGTGGACTGGCATTCAGAAACTGGGAAGAAACTTGCAGATGCATTGATACTACCAGAGAAAGTGCAGAAGTTTGCCATTTGCAGGGAAATACTCATGACCACGAACAACAAAGCTATGTATGAAGCAGTCTATCCATTCTCATGTGTATTTCTTGTTTATAATATGGCCATGATAGTCAATGGGAAACTCAATTTATATGCGGCAGTACCAGCTGTCAGAGCCACTATGTACAGCATATTAGGGCTATTTGGTCTTGGAACTTATTTTCTTATGAAAGATATGACTGAAGTCTACTATGAAACCCAAGCTGATAAGAAACTCTGTGAGTTGGGAGAAGATTTCATCGAAAGTGGTGTCATCTTCTACGATAAACTTTTAAAAAGGAATCAAGCCCTGAGAGAGTTGATGGGAAAAGAGGGAGAGAATAAGTATAGCATGTTAGGAAATGAAAATTTTGGACTACGACAACCACGCATTGCTCTAGTACACAGGAAACAATTTTTTGAAAATAAATTAAAAGAGACTAGAAAAAAAGATTTGGAAATACTCGAGAATTCTGTATAGAATTAATTATTAGAAAAGTAGATGTTGTTACCTAGACATTTAAGTATGTTATTGAAATAAATGAATTGCATTTCATAGTACGTTTACGACATTTTTAATCCTATTATGTAGTATTATCTACCTATCTACCCATATCGTACATAATATAGGGTTTTTCATTTAAGGTGGGTAGATGTTGAAATGGAATAAAACAAGCTGTGTGTGAGGTATTAATTTTTTTTAAAGGCTTAGTTAATCTCACAAAGTTCTGAGCTTTGAGGAGTTATAAAAGGCATTGGTGGCAAGGTTGATATCATCCATGATATCGGCCTTACTTGTAGACTTAGGACTTTAGGAATTCACTCCAGATAAAGTCTAGACGAGTAAATAAATACGCAAAATATAATCATAATTTTTGCGATATTTTGCAGTAATTGAAATAAAGCCCCTAAAATACATACGGATAATTTTGTAACATTGCTGTCGATTCGTAGAGTGCACAACTTAGCTAAATCTAACTGAGACTAAAATAATTGGCGTCCCTTTCTCATGACAGAAAACTTAAATTAGTTAAGTCGTGATTTTTGCAACTACGAATTGGTACCTCTGTCATATACAGCATAAACCCAGACACATACTAAACAAATTGGTATTGTTGAGCCTTTCAAATAAAAATAAATAAATATAAATATCTCACACACCTGAACCTAATGCATGCTTAACATTATTAGTGATGACCGGATTCTTACGATAATTAATGACTAATTAGTACATTAATTCCTTTATCCTATTTTATTACCTATCTGTGTAAAAGATTTTATAATCGCGCTAAATCTTTTGATATCACTGTTTGATAAAGTATTTATTATTTGCTCATTAAGAATGTCAATAACAATAGCAGCACCATGTTGAGTAGCAGTGTGCTATTTCTGCTTGCTAGTTTATTCGACCTAGGGTTCGCCCGGGGACCGCCTTATGCTCATCTGGCAGAAGAATATTTTAAAAGTAAGGGTTTTGATGGGAGCCGATTTTCAAACAACTTACGAGAAGATGCATCCCTTGAAGTGGTGAGTTCAATTTATACTACTTTACTGACACCAGGTTACATCGAATCTTATCTCGAAAACAAGCTATAGAAGAAGATGAGTGTTTACCGGATTTAAGTTAGGCAGAACATCATGCCCATCGATTCTATAGCCTTATTGTTCGGGCAATCAGACGACTCGCCTAAAGTATCCCATTAAAATTCGAAAAATCGACTGAAAGTTAGAAGTAATTCTCGTCGGGAATTGAATTCACGATCTCGAAATCGAGAGCCCAAGGCTCACTGGAGCACAGCGTGCTGCATGTTTCAACATAATTTCGCATCAATGTTCTATAAATTCTAGCCTGCCCTCATAAGAAAATACGGATACCCTTCTGAAGTGCACGAAGTTACGACCGAAGATGGGTACATTCTGGAGCTGCACCGCATCCCTCACGGCCGAGATGAGACTAACATGACAGACCCAAACCGACCAGTCGTGTTATTCATGCACGGCTTGATGGCCTCCTCGGCCGATTATATCATCATGGGGCCAGGGACAGCTTTGGGTAAGCACTTTCTTAATTTTAAAAAGAAACGCACCTTCTTCAATCTCGCTCCTATAGTACCTACCCCGCCCCGCTGATACAAAGGGTCCTAACGGTTTCCTCAATCTCCTCTATCTTGCGCAATGGTTTACGTTGCTTCCCAAATTTAGCCAGTCGCATGTATTATATGCACAGGTTTGCCAGGATTTTTTCGGCCGAACGGTCGGTTGCCATTCAAATGCGACGGTCGCAGCATCAGCCGCCTCATTACGCAGAATGAGCCCTATCCACCCTCCACTTCCGTTGTGCGATCTCCTGGCCAACGGGGATTTGAAAAAGAAACATAAAAAATAAATACAAATATAAAATAAGGAGAAAGTTTGAATATTGGCAGCCTTGTTGCTAAACGGACGCGTTGGGGTCTTTTGTCTATTTGTTCGATTGTCTCGTCCAAGTTCCAATTAAATAAATGAGTTGTTTGTTACGTGTTTTACTACTTTAGCTTTAGTTTAAAACTTTTTTGCTATCCACAAAACTCCCAATAACCCTAAGACAAACCCGTTTTTGGTTTATCAGTGTAGTTTTAATTTTAAGTGTATTTGTTAATGGAAATTACTAATAAAAAAATAAACACTTAAGCTTGACCTGCTCTAAAATGTATTCTGTCTTTCAGGTTACACCCTCGCTGATGGTGGTTTTGATGTCTGGTTTGCTAACGCACGTGGGACATACTATTCGAAGCGACATGTCTCTCTGAATCCCAGAAGTGATCTTAGTTATTGGGACTTTAGTTGGGAAGAAATTGGACAATTCGACATACCGGCTATTATAGATTACATACTTGCCACCACTAATAAATCGCGCCTGCACTACATTGGGCACTCCCAGGGAACCACAGCATTCTGGGTGATGGGATCTTTGCGACCAGAATATAACGGCAAGATTATAAGTATGCAAGCCTATGCACCTGTAGCTTATTTGGAGTATAATACGAATCCACTGTTCATGATTATTGGTCCCTTAGCCAATAATATAGAGGTCAGTACACAATGTTATTTTACTTCTTCTTCTTCTGTCGAGTGGGTATCGAGTCTATAGACCCGATGAACCCTGGTGTCAGAGTTTTTAAACCGCCTCTGACATGGTTTGAGTAACGACCACTGTCAAAGACAGCAACCGGGACCGACGGCTTAACGTGCCCTCCGAAGCACGGAATCTTTTTCTTTTTGGACAATCAGGTGATTCAGCCTGCAATGTCCTAACCAAACTGGGGAAAAATTCACAAAGTTATAAATTCTCAAATATCCACTTTGTGTTTCCCCCCTGGGAATCGAACCCAGGACCTCCAGATCGGGAGTCCAAGGCACTAGCCAGTAGACCACGGAGGCAGTTAACCATTTAACTATCAGAACATTAACTAAATAGTATAACTAAGGTTTTTTTTTGTATTTCAGGCTATAGGACGAGCACTTGGGATTGCGGAAGTATTCTCGCGGAATATAATAACCAGGATTTTTGGTAGTACAGTATGTCGAGACGGATCGCCCTTGCAGTTCTTGTGTAACAATTTGATTTTCTTCCTGGCAGGACCTAGCCCCGAAACTCAGTTTAATACTGTAAGTATATAAAAAAATATTAATTTTTAGGCTTTCGTGTGATCGAATGTTATATTATATGTGACGGGCTACGCGTCAAACTGATATTTTTTTTTTCTCAGCTGCAACTTCGTACATAAGTTAAGGTCGTTTTTCGCGCCCCCCCTTCATTTCCGTTCCTTGCGTTTCCCCTGTGCGCGTCAGATGCGATGCATGTTGGGGTTTGAGCCGTGTCCGGTAATTTTTTGTATTGTATCATTTTAAAATAAATCTATAATTATATCTAATGATTTCCTCCCGCTTGCAACTTTTATATGATGTTGCTCTGATAGTCTACAAAAAAATTGTCTGCTGGCTTCCGGCGGGGGGAAATATGTCAACTCAAACACATAAAAAAACTGGTTAATGTTTTTTACGTTGTTGCTCTGATAGTATATACAAAAAAAAAAAAAGTCAGCTGGCTTCCGGCGGGGTGAAACATGTAAGCTGGACACTCAAACACGTAAATAGAAACTGGACCCTAATTTTCTCTTTTTGATAAATTCCATAATCTATACATATAATAAATCTCTAGAAGGGTCGGGTCTGTACATTGAATATTTTTACAAAAAAATAGTTGCAGCAGGCATTATTAACGATATAAAGACCAAAACGATTGTTTTTTGAATTTTTGTCTGTCTGTCTGTATGTTACCACATCACGCCAAAACTACTGAACCGATTTGGATGCGGCTTTTTTTTATTCAACTGTGTGTTACCCAGGTTGCAACATAGGATACCTAAAATCACGCTACCTGACTTAGGGGGTAGGCAGGAAATAGTAATTTGGTTGTTTCTTAACCGATTTATATGGAACTTTTTTATTCGACTGAGCATTATTTAAAATTAAAGCTACGATAGAAATAATCACGCCTCATGACTTAGGAGGTAGGTAGGAAATTGAATTTAGGTTACTCCGTGCGTAGGAGCGGCATCTGCTAGCTCGCGCGCGGAATCGTGTTTTCCATATAAAAACAAAGATCAGACAATGCGAAACACGCTTCCGCGCGCGGGTTTGCAGATCCCGCTTCTACACGCGGAGAAGCATTTTCAGTATGTTCGACATTGCGTGTTTTCCATACAAACCAGGCGTACGAAGTCGCGGGCACAGCTAGTAATTAAATATTTTTGTTTATTTTATTTAATGTGTGTATTGTGCTGTAGATCACTAGTACATTACGTGGTTTAAAGGAACTTTTCTTACACTCTGTATACTATTAGAGCAACAACATATAAAAGTTGCCAGCGGGTGGAAATCGTTGACCGGAATTAGAAACCTATGTACGAAGTCACAGATGAGAGGAAATCACTTACCAGTACGACACCTGGCCCGCAGTTTATTAGCACCTAACTAATTCATTTAACTATCACAGGTGTAAGGGACAGCGTCCGCAAACTGATAGAGGTGGCTCAGTCAATGATACTTCTACCGGTTTTTTTTTCAGGAAGTGAAAAAAAGGCTTTTCCATACAAAATGTTCACCTCGATCGGATTTTTTTTATGGAAAATCCATTTCTTTTTCACTTTCTAAAAAAAGATCCTAGTGGAAGTTGTTCAGTGTCATTGACTGAGCAATCAGTTTGCGAGACGCTGTCCCTTACACCCTGTATATTGATTTCAGACGATGTACCCTGTGATTTTGGCGCACGCACCCGGCGGGGCTTCTGTGCGTCAGATAGCCCATTACGGTCAATTCATCAACAGAAACCACTTCAGACGTTACGACCACAACATGCTTACCAACTGGTTCAAATACGGCAGCTTCACCCCTCCCAGTTTCGATCTCAGTGTAGTCACCGCGCCCGTCTACATGCATTACATTGACGATGATGCTTTTGCTGATCTAAGAGATATGGACAAGTTATGGAATCAACTTGGTAATCCAATTGCAAAAATAAGAGTGCCTTACGACGGGTTCTCTCATCTTGATTTTGCCTGGGGCCAGAACGCGAAAGCTGTATTGTATGATAGAACTGTAGAAATTATGAAAAGCTACCCTAATAATTAAGTGCAAATAAAAATTAAACACTGAAATGTACTTTTTAATTTTGAGCCAAGTAAGATTTCCCACATATTTACTATGCCTACCTACTTAGGTACTAATCATAGAGTTATTCAGGCTGAGTGATTGTGTAACAACAACTATCAAACGGAGATCGGTCGGGGGGGCGGGGGGCAACACGGCTTAACTTAACGTGCCTTCCGAAGCAAGGAATAATTTATACTTGCGTTGACCTTGCTAAATTAGTAAAATTATATTGTAATCTACACCAAAGAACGTAACAAAGTGACAAATTAATGGTCAATTGATCTTCGGATCGTGGGTTCGAGTCCCAATAGAATAGAAACATAATATAACATAACATAAAAATACTTTATTGCACGTAAGAATACAAATCATACAACACAACAGATAACAACAAAAACAAGTACAACATAGGCGGCCTTATTGCTAAGGTAGCAATTTCTTCCAGGCAACCTTTGGGTGAAAGAAAAAATGCGTAGCGGTAAGCGGGATAGTGCAAACCTAGTAAAATATATCCTAAATACATTACATTACATATAATACATAAACTAGGTACAAGCTACTACATAGAACCACATGAAGCAAATAAACGAATATGAATAGATATTGTAAAATAAACTAATACATAAACTAATGGAAGATAGGATAATGCAAACTACTTACAATCAGAACTAGACGAAGGAAATGACAGCAACAGCACAGGATAAAAGTGAAGGAAAACTAATGATCAGACAGTAATGTTTTTTAATTCGGCTCTTAAAGAGACGGTGCACGTCGAATGTCTTCGGGTAAGTCATTCCACAGCTCGATCGCTCACACTGTGAAAGACTGCGTAGAAGTTAGTCTTGTGAGAAGGCAGGTTAAGCGTCAATTTCGAGCTGGCACGCAAATTGCAAGCCAGGGTTGCCGAGTGAAAAATAAAGCGATCTTTAAGATAAGGAGGGGTGTTAGGGTGGGAAAGAATGGAATGAAAGGAGGGAGAGGATGTGACAGTCCCTTCTACGGGTAATAGGCAGCCATTGAAACCTCATTTACAGTAGTATAGGCAGTGTGATAATCGTTATCTTTGTCTCGCAAGTACTTATACTATTAAAAAAAATAATGTCATCTGACATTGCCAACTATGGCGTAAAAAATCGTATTTAGCAAAGTATTTAGGATAGTAACTTGAGTACTGTGCGATAAAAGACAAGGAAAGATTGACTTCCCCGAACAAAAATATTTGGACAGCTTTATTGGTGACCTTTAGTACATTAAAAAAAGTAATATAAGGCGCTGGTCTCGTAGAGTGTATACCGATTTCTTATTACGAATAAAAGCTAATGAATGACATAGAATTTACCAGGGAGAATTCGATAATAGTTTGTAAACCCAGTTGGCAACATTGATCAGCCAGTTGTCAGTTGGCTCTCCAATAGTTGCGAGCAGTGTTTCTGCGTTTTTCTAGATTTATATATCATTATCGTAATTCCATGGTTCGTTTGTGTTGTCAAAAGCTTAGAATGATTAGTTTGTGATGATAGGAGAGTTACAATACTGTGCGTAGACGTTCTTCTCCAGTGATTTGCCTTTGGTGATCGTGAGGCGCAACGTTTTGGCGAAGAGCCTTGGTGTGGTGATTTTAGGAAGGAGACTAGATAGTTAGCAAAATGTGTGGGGGTTTCACGTGCTCGAAGAACGCTCTGATCGCATTAAACATCCTCTATGTGGTCAGTATCTTTCCAGTATTTTCTAAAGGAATATTGCCAGTAATGCTTTGAACAAAGAAGTTTAGCGACCTGTTTGACATGGCATGGTGTTATCTATTGGATTGATAAGCTAGTCTAATAATAATTTAGAGTAGTTTTAGCTGCTTCATCAAATATTGATAGCAATACAGTTTTATGATGGTATTCAGAAATGAATCAAATAATGGTGTCTGTGGCAGGTGGTGGCGTCGATCCTGATCTCGGTGGCGGTGTACGGGCAGGCGTCGTCCCTGGTCACCAACCTGCCCATCGTGGGGGGCATCCTGGCCTGCGGAGTGTTCCTCATCCTGGTATCTTTCCTGGGCCTGGCTGGGGCTGTCAAGCATCACCAAGTTATGCTCTTCTTTGTATCCTTTTTCAATTCAAAACAATTCTACTGATGAAACTTGCTAATAATTAGTTTAGAAGAATAATAATAAACAGCATACAAGTTTTTAATCTAATCCACAATTTATTTTAGAAGTTACTGATTTATCTATAGTACTCTCTGCACTCCACTTTCTCATACTTTAAGGTCATTCATAACATAAGTGATACGATGCAAGCCCACATTACTTGAGAAATAAGAGATTGTAATACAATTTTCAACATATTGTAGTTTCATGTTAGTAACTGTAGGGATTTGCAATAAAACATATTGTATGTTTGTAATATTGTTTGTGATGAATAAATTCAATAACAACACTAATGAGATACAATATTGGGATTTTTTTTACTGCAGTAAACTTTTTTATTTCCTTGGGAAACTTCATAAAGCCACTAAAGATCCTCAGTAGAAAATTCCAGTAGTTGTATAATTTCCTGAACCAGATCTCAGTACATGGTGATTCTGTTCCTGCTGTTCTTGGTGCAGTTCTCAGTGGCTTGCGCATGTCTGGCTGTCAATGGAGACCAGCAGGGAATGCTGGCTAAGCAGGTATGTGATATCACTTGTACAGCAAATTGTTTGCTAGCTTACTATAATGTATTTGGATAATTCATATTAAAATAATATAAAAAATAGGACCTTTGTTAATCTTGGGATATTTTTTCTTATTTTTTTGTATAATGGTTGGTATCTTCTTATTTTAAAAAGCTACTTGTTTATAATTTTAAATAATTAAAAAGTATTTAGCACAAAATATGTTTGTATTTTTGGGGAGTTCATTTTATTTATGTATTGTTTCAGTATGTCTACAATCTACCTACATCCTTTTCCATTACACCTTTATCAGACATTACAGTTTTATCTACAATCTGGAGTATCACTTGAAAGTTATCTAACTCATTTTAAATGTTTATTTATATTGCAGTCTGGAAAACTATTACATGTTTTATTATGTGACATGTAAATTATTTTCTTTTATTGTAATGATTATGGAAGGTGGAGATTTAATATTGTATTGTAATCTTATAGTCAACAAGAGAGATAAATAAAACATTGCTTTGATCACTCTTCATTTTGTGGTCAAGCTGTGATTCAGCAGAAAGCAATTTCATTCATGAATGTGACATTGTGTGCTACATCAAGTTTTTTTAAATAAACCATAACATAAATAATATTATAATGTTAATAATAAAAATATGCATTATTTCCATCAGGGTTGGGATCGAGTAGACATGGGTGTGCGAGGGCAGGTGCAGGAGCGCTTCCAATGCTGCGCGTTCATGGACCGCTCCAGCACCAGCAACTCCACCATCGACCAGCATCCTGCATGTGATGCTGTTGATGTAAGTCAGATTTTTTTATGACATCCATAAATCTCTTCAGTGATACTTGCAACTGTGACGCGCCGACGCAAAATATCGCGCACATCATCCGGAAGGGCCTTTTCTTAGATACAAGGGATGGAGGGACCTTTTCACCCTTGACAACATGATCCAATGGATTTGAATCCAATTTACATACACATAAATAATCACGCCTTTATCCCTAATGGGGTAGGCACCTAAACTAAAGTCGTTTCGCCACATCTGACAAAGTTTTGAGGGTTATATTTGTAGGAATATTGCTGTAGTGACAGGTTGCCAGTCCATCACCTAAATTATACTGAAACTCTCGGATACCTTAGCTGGTTTTTACAGCATTCCCGGGAGGAAATTCGTTTTTCTCTCGCTCCCAGTCCAGCAAGGAAGCCAATTTAAAGGTTGTTTTATAAATGTAATTAAACTAGAATTAATTCTATATGATGAAAAAAAATTTTTACATATCTTATTTGACTCTGAGTAGGTACTCTTGCCATTTGTTACTTATTCTAATAATGTTTTTTTGTATTCCAGAAAATTTGCTGCGGCAGTGATGTGTTATCTGAAGATTGTCTGTGTAAACCTTGCGTTATCAAACTGAAGGAAACCATCGATTACGCGTTTAAACTGTGCGGCGGCATTGGACTATTCTTTAGCTTCACTGAGGTATGTAGGGAATTTTTTTGCTAACGAATTTTCTTCATAATACACTTTTTTTACCGCAGTTCTGCTACCCATGTTTAAATAGTGCCAAATGATAATATATGATAAAAAACAAGGTTACAGACTATTGATAATTATGATATGGCAAACACTTCTTTACAACAACATAATTTGTACATGAACAAAAAGATTATTGAAATTTTCATGTTTTGAAAACAAAACATTTTTTTCTTATTTAGACAAGCTTTAATTAAAGTATGCGTAAAGTTTCTGAACATTGATTTTGGGAATTTTATGCAAATGCACTATTATCTCAGAGGTGTGGCATTTTAACTTTTCGGTCTTGGCAAAAGTTTTCACGACTGTATCTAGATTTTATTAACTTTTTCGAACTATAAATAAATAAATAGAAGGTCATGTTCAGATTTATTTCATTGAGGCTGCACTTGATATTGTAATTGTAGATTGAGTTTAGCCAATTTTGTAAATTGCTAATTTGTAATTTTACCAGTTTTCGTAACATTGTAGTATTTAGCTCGTTCACTAATCCATTTACGTAAATTTGTAATCTGTTACCTCAATGAACTAACTTTGTGTTGTAACCATCTCTGGATGTATGTTTGTGATTGTGTTGTGACTAACACAGACCGATTACTTTCCAGTTTTTGGGTGTGTGGTTGACAGTAAGATATCGTAACCAAAAGGACCCGCGTGCTAACCCGAGTGCATTTCTGTGAATGATCTGACGAAACGGACTCACGGCATTTATCTATTGAGGTGGTTTGGTGTTACGCGCATGTGTTCTAAAAAGTTGAGGCTATAATTATCATAAATTATAATGAATAACGTAAATTTACGTATTTTATACCTAAGGGGCTGTCCTATTGTCATGGTTCGGACGATTGGTACGCCCATCGGTCGTAGAACCATGCGGTCCTACTCAAGTTATGTGAGCGTCCATGTATATTTTCGTCGCATGATTAAATCGGATAACATCGTTGACCGACCAATAACTATATGACAGCCCCAGCCGTTAAGATAATTTATGATGTCTTTGTTTTAATGCAAACTGTAGTTTTATTTGTTATAGCCCCAACTGTTCTTGTCGTATTGTCTTGTAACGCGTCATGACGTGCATACTTTGGTTTCATGTACCTGTATATCCATCACAATAACGCTTCCATGGTTTGATGTTAACAAGGCTTTGCCCACACTACCGCTTTCACACTTGCTTAGGTCTCAAAATATGCGTTAGTTTTATGTATGCGTGTATAAAAGAGAACATTTTGAAAATGACAATCGTCCATCTTCGTTCAATAATAAATAAAAGGAATCCAATATTCAAATGTACATATTAGCAAGTGGAGTTGACTTCGAAAAATATAAAGTATACCATAACGAATTCATAAAAAAATGCAAGAAAATTGTGTGCAAAATCGCCAAGAACTCATCATAGTAAGTAGCATAGTTTCATTGTTCATTAGTTGAATGGATATCCTGTGAGATGCTTTCAGTGTCGTGTTATTTGTTAATAGTTTGCAAGCTCGTTATCAATGACATTGTACATACGAGTATCTATTAGCTTACAGCAACACGCAATTTCCACTTGCATGTGTTGTATTTATGCATGCGAGATATTTTTTACAGATTGACTTACTGCATTGCATGATTTTTTGGGTCGTTTTCACACAGTCATGTAAATATTACCCATATGTTGTAGCATCCCTGTTGTGTTTTGGTTTTAATGTGTTTAAGAAAAACTACTCTCTATCAAGCTTTTATAAGCATAATGTGCCCTAACAAAAAATACCAACGTGTGTATAATTCTTTTTATTTAAATTCTATTAAAAATACCATAATTTATGTCAACACTATCTCTTCTCTGTACTTGAAAGTTGAAATGTATGAAAACGACACTCGTGCAGGACACAGTGACTTTCTTTGTAAGTGTGTGTTGTTATCTTGCAGTTATTCGCCGTGTGGCTGGCGCGTCGCTACCGCAACCAACCGGACCCCAACTACAAGGAACCTCACGCTATCTTCCCCAGTAGGAAAAACTATCTCTATTAGGAATCATATTTCAGTTAAATATTTCATTGAAATGTGCTCTACGTTCTCTACAAAATAGGTCGGGCTGTTGTTATAACTCCGTTTTTTGTTTAATTTCAACTCAATTTTAGAATAAAGGTAAACAAAGTTTTATACCTTTTAATCGAAGATTTTGTTTCTAAAATAAGTTTTAGCTATTAGACAACATAATGAAATACCATTTTTAGTATTTAACTAATTTGCCAACACATATCATTTATTTTTGAAATATGTTTTTGAATTAAAAGATATGAAACTTTGTTTACCTTTATTCTAAAACTGAGTTAGAAATACTATAGCATGTTTTATCTCTTTCTGTGTCAGGTGCAAGCAAGCATGGGCGCAAGTGTACTGTACAGTACATAGAGGTATATTTTGAAAGTATAGTAAAGCTATAACAATATCCATTTTACTTTGACGCCCAGTTTAAACCACCTTCACTTGACACACTGGTTTAAGTTCATGGAATAGTTTACGCTAAAATCATTGTCAAATCTTTATATTTCACGACATTTTAACTCGTATTTTTAGTTCGATCCCGTCTGCAAAATATGTAAAGTTTAAATAAGTGTCCCATAAAAGTGACTTACCACCTATTAATATGTTCACTATTGAAAAGAATAAACTTTAGTCATTTTTAAGCTACTCATATATTTATTTGAATCCAAAAGACAGTGAATGAATATTTTTATTCCATTCAATGATAGATAGTTTACTTTACAAAGAGGCTTAATTGCAGTTATAATTATTAAGAATTGCGTTTTACAATATTGTAGTAAATTATTTTAATATATTTTTATTAAAACAGGGTACTTGAAATTGTGTTCGGAAACGTATAGCTAAACGTACATCCAGTGCAGCTAACTCCTGGGTAGAACGAGATCAAAATGTTTTGAAATAGTTTCATTTGACCAATTTGGGCTTGGAGGTTATATAGTGTTCATTTATTTCAAGTACCTTTACTATACCAGACGAACAAGGTATGAAAAGGCATAATATTTAGTTATACCACGTGATCTCACGATCGACTGTTAAGACATAAGATGCGGGGGATTATGTGATTTTGTGATTATGATTACTAGTTACGTGATCAGCATGGTTAATAATTTGTACATTTTGTGTACTAGTCAGTAGTATAATTATTTAAGCTGAGTTCTTTGCTGTAAACTTGCAGTGACCCTTCATAAACCCAAATGAAACAAGTCCTACTTTAAGTCAGAAAAATAATAATATATTTTTGAGTTGTTTAAGTGAAAATATATCATGCAGATTGATTGAGTGTGTGTTCAGACTCGACGTACGTCTATGTGGCTAGTTTGTGTTCTTATGTTATGATGTTAGTTTGCCATGTGTTTTAAATATGTATCCGGTATATACAGTCAGGAAATGAAAAAAAAAACACGATGTTTTCCCCCAATGATGTATAATTGTATAGATCGTATTTTTAGCGTTGCGTTATCGATACACCAACGTGTTTTGCGGCCCATAAACTGCTTTTTCTTTGTAACTGAGCAGAAGTTCAAATGGAACCGCAGACGATATCCTTGTTACAAACATATGTTTTGCGGTTGACTTTCTTTAAAGTTGTAAAGAAAAACAGGTTATAGGTCTTAAATCAAGATGGTATCGATAACGCAACGTTAAAAAAACGGAGTTTAGCATGTATTTTCCTTGCCCCTATATCTGTACAAAGCTTTAATTAGTTTGCTAGTGCCACTTAGAAACGATTTTCGTATGAATTTATTTTTAGTATGATTTTACCTTTTTATTTTAGTTAGAAACAGAAAGCTTTGTTTATTAGAATCCTTTAAGTATAAGTAGGTAATTCTTTAATCAATGTCCATACTTATTAAAAATAACTGTTTAGTTCACTGAGCTCTATATTCATAAGTTCATGTTTCTAGTAGATCCATATTTTCTCATATTTTCCAAAGATATAATCACATATTTTAATATTCTACCGATGCCCGTGTAATTTATTCTGGAATAAAGTGTGATGAGCATTATGGATTGGTTTCATTTATAAATCACTAGCGAACCGCCCCGGCTTCGCACGGATATCATCAGTGTTTCTCTACTATACTCTGCATGTATTATACATATAAACCTTCCTCTTGAATCACTATATCCATTAAAAGAAACCGCATTAAAATCCGTTGCGTAGTTTTAAAGATTTAAGCATACTCGTACATAGGGATATAGGGACAGAGAAAGTGACTTTGTTTTATACTATGTAGTGACTAGCGACCCGCCCCGGCTTCGCACGGAAATTATCAGTGTTTCTCTAGTATATTATGCATGTATGATACATATTAACCTTCCTCTTGAATCATTCTATCCATTAAAAGAAACCGCATCAAAATCCGTTGCGTAGTTTTAAAGATTTATGCATACATAGGAATACAGGGACAGAGAAAGCGAATTTGTTTTATACTATGTAGTGATGAATTGTAACAGCGAAGTTTCGTGTCAAATGACTTTTTCTAACATTGACTCATTTGTAGTTGTATAATTATCGTCATAAATGGTACATACATACATATAATCACGCCTTAATCCTTAATGGGGTAGGCAGAGCGTAAACTACCTAAACACAGGTCGTTCCACCATGTCTGACAAAGTTTTAAGGGTTATTTAAGATGAAATTGTGGGTATATTGCTGTAGTGACAAGTTGTCAGCCCATCGCCTAAATTGGAATATTCTGAAACCATCAGATCCTTAAGCTGGTTTTAAGAGCATGCCCGGGAGGTAATGCAGCTGGCATTTTCTATGTTTTTCTGTTGCTCCTAGTCCGACACGGAAGTCATAAATGGTTGTACCTATGTAAAAATGCCAAATCCACGGACCATTTCCGTTTAACAACGTCACTATTTGCATACGTTGATAACCATACAGATAGGGATATTCGCGTGGCGTTGAACGTCTATTCAATGTGCGAAATGCGATTACATTATTGGTGTGAATAATAAGGGCACGAGACGGGGTTCGGTGGAGTTGGCAACGGCGCGGTGCTAGGTGACAAGTCTCGCGCAAGTTGGCGCGCACGGAGCACGGAGCGCCGCGCGCCGCCGCCGCCGCCGTCCGACGTCACCCGCCCGCCGCCCGCCCGCGCCGCTACAGGGCGGAAAACCCCACTACCCGACACACGACTGACACTCGACAGTCTACAGTCGCGCGCCGCCTGCAAACACCCATCGATCCATACAAAAACCATCGCGTTACACTCATTATAAAGTGTGTAGTGACAGTGCAACCACGATGTCCTTCGATCACGATGAACTACGCGACGAGTAAGTAATGCGAGCCGTGAAAAACTCTACTTCAATGCCCACTTTTATAATCGACAATCAAGCAAATTGAGGGTCTTATCATCTAATTAACCGTAATTTATTTGCGTTCAAGATTCAGCTATGTATTGTTGTGGCTATTTGCTTTGGTGCTGTCATATTTTTGTGTATTCAGTAAGAGACCTGCCCATTCGAAGAACCCTTTAATACGTATGAAGTTATACGCGTACATAGCTATTATGTGTATAGTCGAACATAAAATCGAGAGTAAAGTAGCGGGAAGTTTTAATTGAACGTGTTTGCGTAATGTAATACTTCGCGTGGTTCATTATAAGCAAGGAGGAGTTGAATTGTTTCTCCCGCAGCAGTTCCTGGAATTGATCTGTCTATAAAGCATTGTTGCTTCGGTAAACAACGGGCCAGTGATGGTAAATGGGGGAAAGCGCCTGAACTTGACACGACCTCATCGCGTCATGTTAAGTTAACCTACTTCCTAAATAGGTATACCCATAGGCGTCTAGTTTGTTTTATCATACGGCTTCGGTTCGGATACTCTTTGATTGTCAGTAAATAGAAGCCCTAGGGTTAAACAACATGAATAGTATTTCATGGTGTTTACCGCATTACGATATAAGTAGATTCTTTATGTGTGTGTGGTATGAGGGACCCACCCAAAGAGAGGCAAAATAACTATAGCAACATTTAGTGGTATTCTTAAAATAATTGTAGAATCGATCCAGGTATTTGTAGAAGTTATAATTAAAAAGATACAGCCATTTGTGTGTGGTCCCTCGGTCCACACAAAATGAAAGTGTGATCTCCGAGGGGAGCTTGAAAATGAGTTTGCTTTTATTGTTGACTTTTAGTAGAAAGTTTGCAACGCTCAATAAACAATACATTTTGCTGTATTCATAGAAATACATAAATTATATCGAAATCACGAGACTTCAACATACCGGGTGTAAGGGACAGCGTCCCGCAAACTGATAGAGGTTGCTCAGTCAACGACTCTGAACAACATCCACCAGTAAATTCTTTCGGAAACTGAAAAATAAAATTGGGTTTTCCATACAAAATATCCACCTCGATCAGACAATTTGTATGGAAAACCCAATTTTATTTTACTTTTACTTGGTATTACTTCAGTCACCGTTTCACCCTGAGGGTTAAAAAAAATACCTCCTAGAAATGTTAACGATCTACTAGCTGTGCCCGCGACTCGCGCGACGGCGCTATACTTTAAACAGCGATGTATTTTTTTCTTCCATGCTGCCCTGGGAGCGAGAGAAAAACATAGAATGTGCCATCTGCGTTTCCTCCCGAGCATGCTATAAAAACAGCTAAGGGATTCGAGGGTTTCAGTAAATTGTAATTTAGTCGATTTGCTGACAACCTGTCACTACAGCAATATACCTACAAATCTATCTGAAATAACCCTCAAAACTTTGTCAGACGTGGCGGATTGAACTTTGTTTAGGTCGTTAACGCTCTGCCTACCTCTAGCCTATTTGGGATAAAGGCTTGATTAAATATGCATTTTTTTATATGTATGTATTTTTTTGTTTTAAATTTTACATATTGTCATCTAGTGGTCAGTGGCACACCTATCAAATTTATAATTGCTTTAACGTTTCGTAAACTGTAAGTGCTAAAGTTTGTGATTAGGTTTTCATGGTCTTTACTGTAAATACATAAAAAGATCTCTATACCGTGTATTTACAGATGTCACTGTACGATTTGGCGATATTATTATGTTTATGGCGCCAAAGGCGGTTGGGGTCGGGTTGTCCATCGTTTCGATGAACGTTTTAATGTCTTTACTCTTATTTATTTGTGTGCGTAATGAGAGTTACTGTATTCTAATAAGATTTTTAAAAAAACAGGATTCAATTTTCTGTCTAATCATTAAGTCAGGTGGCGTGGTTTTTTTTACGTATATCTATAAAGTTTTGGTAACATTCAGCCGAATAAAAAAAACATCAAATCGAGTAAGAAACAATCAAATTTTAATTTCCTACCTACCCCCCAACTCAGGTGGCGTGATTATTTGTATCCTTTCTTTTTTCCTAGATATCAATCAGTCGAATAAAACAAGTTTGATCGAAATCGGTTAAAAAACAGCCAAATTCGAATTTCCTGCCTACCCTCTAAGTGAGGTGGCGTGATTATTTGTACCCTGTGTTTTTTCCTACATAACAATCAGTCGAATAAAAAAAAGTTTGATCGAAGTCGGTTACAAAACAGCTGAATTCGATTTTCCTGCCTACCCTCTAAGTTAGTTGCCGTGATTTTAGGTATCCTAAGTAGCAACCCTGAGTAACACTGAGTTGAATAAAAAAAGTCCCATTGAAATCGGTTCAGTAGTTTTGGCGTGATGTGGTAACATACAGACAGACAAAAAATAATAAAAAAAAAACAATTCGGTCGAAAAATCGAATCGATTTCTTTATATCGTTAATAATGCCTGATGCAATTATTTTTTTCGAAAATATTCAATTTACAGACACGACCGTTCTAGAGATTTATTATATGTATAGATTTTAGTTCAGTTAAAATATGAAAGTAAAAATATCGTTACGACTGGCTAACCAGTTGGCAGTTACTAATTACACACAGATAGCGCTCTACCCATACCATGAAGTTAATAATTCAGAGCAGCATTGAACGTTGCACACGTCCGCATAGATCGCTACGAATCGAACACAATACTCGTAGAATACATACATACATATAATCACGCCTTTATCCCTAATGGGGTAGGCAGAGCGTAAACGACCTAAACAAAGGTCGTTCCGCCACGTCTGACAAAGTTTTGAGGGTTATTTAAGATAGACTTGTAGGTATATTGCTGTAGTGACAGGTTGTCAGCCCATCGCCTAAATTACAATATACTGAAACCTCGGATCCCTTAGCTGGTTTCTACAGCATGCCCGGGAAGAAAAGCAGCTGACACACTATGTTTTTCTCTCGCTCCCAGTCCTGCATGGAAGAAATGCTTTCTAAATGAGTTCTCCTTTCTACCGATACATACAAAGGTGATTGCAGAGTTTCTATGGACATTAATCAATTCTACTCTCTACAGTGTATGTGTTCTTTTTGCTATCTGGCTTCGGGCTAAATAAATTCCTGACCTGACTTATTAATTTTTGCAACCGTCGGATCAAACTAATTGTAGAGTTCGAGAACGTGCTCAATCAAGTTGATTGTGTGTAGACTGTAGAGCAGAGAGGCTTCCTACTGTGAAGTATCTGGTTCGAGCTGATTGTCAATAAGCGTTAAGCGGAATCCACTTGCTTACTTTCCACATAATCATTGTATTGATTGACATTTGTCTCTACATACATCGCAGCCAAGATCGCAAGACAAACTTGCGTACTTGCGTGGATTAATATTGTTTGTTTCTCATTGCGGGCTTACAGGCAACTTGTGATTGAATCCGCTGATGTGAAGTGGCAATGTTTCATGTTGCTGGTAATGTGTCGTTGTTGTGATAGGTTTGCATGATCGGCCAGCTGAACCGGTCCTATTGAGTGAACTACTATTATTCGGCTCCCGACAGTTGTCGCAGCTGTACGTTCGTTTGCGTTATTATTATATGTTGATATTTTAATCGATCGTTTATGAATTAAAAATAACTATAAATTCATATTTAGTGTCTTGTCTTGTAACTGGAATTTAAAGGTAAGCTCTAAAAATTTAAGAACTCTACATTTAATTTTATTTCTACGTTTTCTTCTATACTAATTACATTTTTATTTTCAATTATTTGCAACGCAAATTCAATTAAATTCTTATATTATTATTTTGTTAATGGCTAACAAATTTTACAATGTTTTAATTTACAATATTGTTTCAAAACTAAATTATCCTAAACGGTAAAATCTAAAATCTGACCTGAGTTTTAAAATGAACCTAAACTAGTTGCCTGCCCACAGGTAACCTTCATATGTTGTATACTTACAGTACAATGCGCTCTTGCAAATGAAAGTGATACGATATGAAATTCCAGACATAACACAGGTCGATATTAATTTTTCGTAGCATGTTAGATACAATAATATAAGTAAGTATTTATGATAATTAATAAACCTATGAAATTTATGATACTGTTTTTTAGTTTGCGAATATTGCTGGTTAAATCAAACTAAAAACTGAACAACTTCTCTACACTAATTTAACTTGTTGTTCAGCTGTCTAATTTACTATAGAGAAAAACCACAAATACGCACATGTGCCATTGGCAAACTTGTCAGGTTCTCCTCATGATCCCTTCTTCGTTAAATATTATCTAGTACCTACTAATACGGAAGCACCTTATTTGCGGATTATAATCTATATAAGGATCTCGTTATTCAGAAACTATTACTAGCGTGACCTTGAAGAATCTGTTTGTCAACAAAGATAAACACCAGTTCGCCGAGCAAGTGGGAGTTTACCAACAAACTTTTTGATACTAAATTAAGTTTATCTTATTACGATAACCTCAAATAATCTCTCGAATTTGCTATTAGTTGTAATGCTCCACTTTTATTTTCGTCTTTTAACCATGGAGTAGGCATGAGCTCCCAGCTGCTTCAATGTGATATGGCATCCATTAAATGTTTCATTGTTAGACGAATAATGGGTCGTATTCTCCCCTTGTGAAACAGGAAACCCGCAGATCGGAAATTCCTAATAATGTTAAAGATTATTATAATAGGAAAGGGATCTGGACGTCCCTTGCCACAAAACAGAATAAATGTAGCACAATCCCCTGCTGAGAGAGCGATCGAAATGGAATCAAAACGGTTGGCTATAATTAGTAACTATAGTTGATAAAATTTGTATTATGTATTCATAGTCCCAACCACTGATTTAAGAAATCGCTATAGTCCCAAAACGGGTTGACCTTTTGAAGTGATGAAATGAATTATTAATTAGTTAGTTATATTTTCGGATAACAACAAAACACACGAATACTTTATCTTTTATCTCTTGCGTATTCAATTTCTGTTTTTGTTTCTTCATAATTTATGTTTGCGTATTTTATTTTTATTATCTTTAAGTTGCACTGTTTTATTTTTCTTTTTTCGGTGTTTTCGACCAGTAGAGGGCAAGATGCCGTGTAACTGCGAAGTGGAATTGAGGAGCAGCACGAATGGCTGTTGTGATAAAGCACGCGCGGCTTCTCATCAGAATGGTTCCCAGGCGAAGACTCACCAGATTGGATCCCACCAGAACGGCCACCAACCGCACAGACGACTTTTCGACGAAGAAGAACAGGAGATGCTGGATCGTGAAGAAGAGGAATCCCACAGCGTTAGGTTGTTTGCTTGCTCTATTCGTACTCTCAAATTCACTTAGCAAATTAGGTCACGAAGACTGGGCCAGGTTCGGTTTTCTTTTCCTTGAACAGGAAAATAGTGCATATAAACATGGCATGTAACTAGGTTTTCTAACCGCGTGTAAAATTCCCGTTAAGATTATTCAGCAATGAATTTACCTACTATTACTCCTATAATTTACTAATACTACCGTTTTCCTCATCATGTTTTTTAAATATTAATCATATTATTAACGTTCCCTGGTCTTTGTCAGGTATCACGTATCTCTCTGAAATGAATCTGGTAGTATAATTATTATATTACTTGGGCATGTTTAGTGTTTTTCCAATAACACTTACTAACAAGAGCATGTGTCGGATGTGGGCAAATCGTAATTAACTTCCAAACAGCTGACGTCGATCGGTTATCTATACAGGGTGTACATACTTATCTAACTGCCTCTGTGGTCTAGCGGTCAGAGCCATGGGCTCTCGACCCGGACGTCCCGGGTTAGATTCCCGGCGGGGGCCTGAATGACTTTGTGTTGTTTTTTAGTTAGTTTGGTTTGGACATTGCAGGCAGATTACCTGATTGTTGAGGACCTGGTCCTCAAAAATTTGAATTGAGTTTGCCTCGAATCGAAAAGAAGAAGACCTTATTGTTCGAAAAGTATTATGACCCATGATGTAGGATGGGCATGTAAATAGTCGGTCTTGCGCCTGATTTCTCTCTGGTCGTGTCAGTCAATATGTCCCATCAGAATAAGAGATTGAAGGAAGGCGCATTTGGACGATTTCTCGACGACTGGCCGCCATTATGTAGTACTATTATATATTCTGTGCCGCCATCACCGAAAATCGATGGGAGGATTGTTACTCATCTAACTTGAGATTACCTTGAACAAACAAAGAGTACTAAATGTTAGCTATACCTGCTGAATATCAAATAAATTTGGGGAACATGTATGTACCTATATCGAATAAAATGTAATGACCGGTTCTAGCATCCGGTTTTATGTTGAGGGATCACCCTATACATACATACATACATAGCGTCACGCCTATTTCCCGGAGGGTTAGGCAGAGATCACATCCCTCCACTTGCTACGTTCCTCATCTACATTCATCAATCTTTCATGCACGCTCGTCGGTTTAGGGTACTCCTGACCTGACCTTTCTCTAGAACGTCCCTGATTCGGTCGCGGTACGTTCGTCGAGGTCTTCCCTTTCCAACGTTTCCCCTCACACTCGCCATATATATCTGTTTACTTAATCTGCTTTCATCCATCCTCTCAACATAACCAAACCACCTAAGCATTCCTTTTTCTATACCTGTCACTATATCCTCTTTCACAACACAACGTTCTCTTATGACACTATACCTAGGCTATTAATATATTAAGCGGAATTAATAAAATTTAAAATTACGTAATGAACTAAAAACCGCATCGGGCTGGCATAGACATAAATAACATAAATTAAAATGGTGTAGTAGGTACATTTCATGAAGCTCATGCTTAGAGTATGGAAATGACAAATGTAGCCTTATTTTTTTTTGTAACATATTTATTTTCCAAAAGTCCTGTGTAAGCACTGTAAGCTCGTTAGCATTTACATGCCAGTAAAGCTTCATGTGTGTTTAGGACTTGTAGTCTAAGTAAAGATACAATGTCAACTTAGCTTCCATGCTGGACTGGGAGCGATAGAAAAACATAGAATGTACCAGCTGCATCTCCTCCCGGGAATTCTGTAAAAATCAGCAAAAAGCATCGAGGGTTTCTGTATATTGCAAATTAGACGATGGACTGACAATCTGTCATTAATGCAATATACAGATCTATCTTAAATAACCCTTAAAATTTGTCAGACGTGGCGGAACGACCTTTGTTTGGGTCGTTAAGGTTCTGCCTACACCATTAGGGATACAGGCGTGATTCTATGTATGTATTATGAAACTTATTTGAACAGGTACATGGTGAATCCAAATATGTCCTTAACAAGATCATATCTAAATATCCGTCTCTGAAAACCCAAACTTCGTACCAAAATCACATCTCTATGATACTTCGTTTGCAGCAGCATCTGGCGCGAATCCAAATGTATGCAACTATACATTATTTAGTACGAGCCGATCCATACGTACCTCGTGTGGCTTGTGTGGTTATGTCAATACTGCCAACATCAATAAGTATTCAAAATTCCTGATATTCTGAGCTGCTATACTGCGGCCTATTGGAACCCTAAGACGTTAATTACTGCAGGATCTGTAGGTTAAATAATCATAACCCGCAAAATATAGACATTTTCGAAACTTTTCTCTGTCACTTCCTTAGACCAAAGGACTTTTTAGAAGTAATGAATTTAGTAATAAATTTCGATAGTTACTGCCCGGTACTATTTGCTCCTAAATTCATAACTAGGAGCAAATAGTACCGGGCAGTAACTATCGAAATTACTGCTAAAAACGGCCACATTTGGCGGAAATTTCAATAGTATCTCCAGGGTACTATTTGCTCCACAATTCATTACTTCTAAAATATCCTTAGGTATAAATCTAAGAAAGTGACAGAGAATAGTTTTGAAAATTTCTATATTTTGCAAGTTATGATTTTTTAACGAGAGAGGACGCTACCGCTCGCGGTGAGGCATCTTAATATTTTCGTCTCAAATGTGAGTGAACTAATATTCTTAAAAAAATGATTTTAACAGGAGCATGCCTGCCAAAGATATCAAGTATGTTTTGTTTCGAAAGTTTGTAAATCTAGTTTAACACTATGTTTTCCCTCAGGTACCCAGACGGGACGGTGAAACTCCGGAACCCGAATATAGAGCTGATGGACCAGGACATCCTCTACCATCTGGCGCTCGGCAGTGGCTCTCACGACCTCGTCGAGATGTTTGGCGACGTTAAGGTACGTTCCGGGCTTTGGAGAGCACGTAACCAGGACATCCTGTACCATGACCTCGTTGAGGTGTTCGGAGACGTCAAAGTTTGTTTCCAAACATCAAAAACTACGACAAATAATGATTCCGGATTAGCGCTGAAAACTCTCACATGAGAGTTCGTTTGTCAGACAGTTCACTACAGGATTACTTTTAGGTAAGAGAATGGTCCAATTTACTCCCCACGAAGGAAACATTTTGTCCTAATTATTCTGAAGGAAAGACGATCCGTGGCATCAGATAGTCTTGTTAAACTGACTGACTATTAATAGGGGGGTCTTGATTTATGTTACGCCCACATTTTAGTGAGGCGGTTTTTTAGCACTAAACGGAACATTGATACTAAATTTAAAGACAACAGATTTTTACACAAAAAGATTCACAAAAAATGGCTGCGGAGTCAAGGCGGAGTAACTAACTGTAAGTCGAGATCACTGGAAGTTTCCGCGCAATAGGAGTAGTTAAGATAAACCGCAATGGTTTTGTTCCGGTTCCTGGAGTTATTTGCGATGTCTGTTTCCTAATTCGCTTGAGATTGCTTGGTTAGGTTGATAAATCGGACCTCGTAGATGGCGGAAGTTTTATGAAATCGGGTGGAAACAAAACACGTAGACTTGATTCAATATATATTTTTGAAAATACATACATACATATAATCACGCCTTTATATGCATGCGTTAATGGGGTAGGCAGAGCGTAAACGACCTAAACAAAAGTCGTTCCGCCACGTCTGACAAGGCTTTGAGGGTAATTTAAGATCGATTTGTAGGTATATTGCTGTAGTGATAGGTTGTCAGCCCATCGCCCAAATTTCAATACACTGAAACCCTCAAATCCCTTAGCTGGTTTTTACAGCATGCTCGGGAGGAAATGCAGCTGGCACATTCTATGTTTTTCTATCGCTCCCAGTCCAGCATGGAAATGAAATTTTTGAAAATGGTCCGACTCATATTTGTGTTGTGCGGGAATCGAACCAAAGACCTTAGGCTCAGTAGGCAGAGTCACTTCCGATTGCTCACTTATCGAGGTAGCATACTGTTTAAAGTATTATTATTGGTAGCAATTCGTTCGTGGTTGCGATAACTAATAGGGTTATTTATACCTATAACTATAAGTGTATACCTGTAATTTTATACGGGGTGTAAGGGACAGCGTCCCGCAAACTGATAGCGGTTGCTCACTGAACAACTTTCATCAGGTAATTCTTTCAGGAAGTGAAAATAAAAATTAGCTTTTCCATACTAATTGTCTGATCGAGGTGGACATTTTGTACGGAAAATCCATTATCTTATTTCACTTTTGTAGGTTTGAGCAACTCCTATCAGTTTGCGGTATAATTACACCCGGTATAATGAAGAAACTGAAAGGGACGGCAACAATTTTAGTCAAGATTTTGTTAAGTCGTGCCCTCTACGAATCGATAGCATTGTGTAGTTCGTTTTTATGTGTAGAGGACTACTATATAGGTAGTATCATTTAGTTTCTTTATATTGCTATGAAAGAGAGAGGCCTTCGCCCAGCAGTGGGACACTTTAGACTAATATAATAATAATAAAAAAAATATTGCTATCCCGTTCTGTTCCCTCATGACAGAAACTGACAGATTTGTGTATTCTGCAACTACGAATTGCTACCATTACCTTACCTTCGTTAGTTTCCATATTTCCGCAGTTCTATTAATATACCCTTGAACTATGTACATCTTACAATGCGTTCGATGGCGTTGGAGATAAATAAAAAACTGATATTGCAATTTTAATCAATTTTAATATTTGCACGAACCTGAAAATGAAATGAAAATGAAAATATTTATAATTTATTTCACAAACAAAGCAGACTTAAGTATAGCTACAATTTGTTAAATGAATAAAGTTTTATTTGTGAGAGTCTGGTGTCCATATTAGGATAAACCTGTGTCACAGAGCCCCAGGCTCCCACCCCTTGATCGCTGAGCAAACAACACAATTTTTTGTTTGTTTCAGAAAAAGAAATAAAATAATAACAAAATATTAACTAGTGTTGTTGATATGATGTATACTTGCGTGTGTGTGTGTGTGTGTGTGGAAAGTTTTGAAGCCAAGCGTCTTGAAGATCTTGACGCAAAACGCCAAGTACGGAAGACGAAGCCAAAACCCTTCTACAATTACACTACCAACTCAGCTGGCCAGTTATACTGTGCTTCTTGTAACCGAGTCTTCAAAACAAAGTTCGGTTTTGCTAGCCACATCAGAGCTCACCAGAATAAAGAAGCAGATTAAAAACTAATAGGAGTCGCCGTCGCCGGATACGGTGTGGACGACATGATGATGATGATGGTGTGTGTGTGTGTGTGTGTGCGTGTGTGTATGTGTGTGTATGTGTGTGTGCGTGTAGGACACTGATGATGATAACATATTTTGATCTTAACTAAAATATCCGTTTGTTTGTACAGTTCGTGTGCATGGGCGGCACACCGAAGCGTATGGAGGAGTTTGCATACCACATCATGGCGGAGATTGGCCACAAGCTGCCCACTGGGACCACGCTGCAGGACATCAGCCAGTTCTCCTACCGCTACTCCATGTACAAAGTGGGGCCAGTGCTCTCTATCAGCGTGAGTACATACATACTTATAATCACGCCTTTATCCCAAATGGGGTAGGCAGAGCGTAAACGACCTAAACAAAGGTCGTTTCGCCACGTCTGACATAGTTTTGAGGGTTATTTAAGATGTATTTGCATGTACGTATATTGCTGTAGTGACAGGTTGTCAGCCCATCGCCTAAACTGCAATATACTGAAACCCTAGGATCCCTTAGCTGATTTTTACAGCATGTTCGGGAGGAAATACAGCGTGCACATTCTATGTTTTTTATCTCGCTCCCAGTCCAGCACGGAAGATTGAGTGAGTATTATACTATTTCTATGCTTCCTGAATATTTACACTAAAATCACTATTCTACGTCTTCCTAAACCCACCCACCCATAAGGACCAACCTGCAAGACATCAGTAAGTTTATCTTGCAATAGCGGTTTTATGATCAAAGTGGAGCCAATACCATCTGCCCAACACGTGTTTTCTATCAGTTCACAATCATATCAATCACAGTTCATTTCTTCTATTCATTTCAATGCATATGATTCGGCATTCTCTATTATTATTATTTTTACCATACATAAATTTAGTGCTACGAGGTCAGAACAAAATAATTTTATCTAAAAAACAGTAGAAATTTCTCAAGGTCCATACAGCAGCTGCCTGTTAAACAAGAGTTACGTGCGCGGAAAGAATTAGAGTGTCCAGGAGAAGCGCAAATTTAATTTCAAAAGTTGGTTTCATTTGGAAATAACAAAGAAGCTTAAATTAAAAGGCACGAAACCCTTTGTATTGTATTGAAAATAAAGACGGTACAAGCAAGACACGAAAACTTACCTACTGATGAAGAAGACAATAAATAAATTATTTCTGAAAGCATTTCATATACTAACCACAATTTTTGTAGTTCAGTCACAGTTCAACGAATGCATTCTATCTGCATTGATCAATTGACTTTCATTGCTATCATGACCGCTTGATTAAAGCTATTCATATACGATTTATTTATCAATAAACTGAAGTCGGGGTTCACGAATGGAATATTTACCTACTACCATAGTTTGTTTATAAAATGTATAATTTACACACAAGAACGTAAAAACACCCTTGAAAATCTGGTGATGCGCAGTATTAATTGCGAAAATGTGATCTCTATTGACAATATGTCTGATAACAGAGATCGTAGTTCAAGATGAATCTAAGTCACATTGAAATACGCCTCAATATAAATATCTGATGCTCCGGGGTAAATTAATTGACTTTCTTTGAGTTCTTCTTTCTATTAATTTACTGAGAAAAACCCATGAAGTACAGCATGCAGGCAAGGTCGCTACTCACTTAGGTATGATCAGTCATTAGTACCGATTCCTAATTGTTGCCGTCCCCTTCTGTTCCCTCATGATAGAAAGTGACGGGTAACGATTTTAGTCAAGATTTAGTGATTTTATGCGCACTCGAATTGCCCCCAATATATTACGATTCTCAAAACCAGGGAAATTGGTTCACCGGAAACCGGAATTGACTGCAATCACTTGAATTTGAAGCGCCGGGCGATGTGAACCGGGCAGTATCGACCCGGTGCCTAGCCTAGAGCAGACACTGGCCAGGGCATCTAAACTACTAATTTACCCAAAGGTTGCCTGGCAGAAATTGCTACCCTAGCAATAAGGCCGCCTAATTGTACTCTGTTTGTTTTGTAATGTTTGTTCCTGTACAATGTGTTGTTTATGTGCAATAAAGAATATTTGTATTGTATTGTATTGCATCTATAAAACGCAAATTGGAGACAGACTAATGTCCCACTGTACCTATTGGAAAATAATTAATTTTCTATGGTCTTTTAATGCTACAGTCATAATGTTAATGGTATTACTAGAAAATACCATTGATTTCATAAAGTAATTTATTTATTTAGTATAGTAGGCTGGTGCCCCTCCGTGGGATGAGCTTATGATGATTGTTATATGACGTACCAACATTATTAGCTACAACTAAGTAACAAAACAACCTAAGGTTAAAAAAACAATCAGGATCGAATAGATGGAACTGATGTAACCGGTTGTCCCAAGTCCGTCCCTGGCGAGGGCTTGTTGAGTGGCTCAGCTCGTGAACACTCGTGCTGTCTGCTCAATCAGGAGGAATTGATAAGCACTCGCACTGGTGTTTACAGCATTCAGCCGGTTAATATTACACCTATTACCAGTTCTTCCATGCTGGCCTGGGAGCGAGAAAAAACATAGAATGTGCCAGCTGCTTTTCCCGGGCATACTGTAAAAACCATCTAAGGGATCAGAGGGTTCCAGTATATTGTAATTTAGGCGATGGGCTGACACCCTATCACTACAGCAATATACCTACAAATCTATCTTAATAACCCTCAAAACCTTGTCAGACGTGGCGGAACGACCTTTGTTTAGGTTGTTTACGCTCTGCCTCCCCCATTAGGGGTAAAGGCGTGATTATATGTATGTATTACTAGTTTATGTGATTAGGTTAGGAACCAGTTGTTGTTCTGTTCACACATACGTAGTCGGACTTACCTAGTCTTTGTTGATATTTCTGTTTGAAAACGACTATCATATCAAATTAAGGTATACATAAAAAGGTATTCTTGTAACATCGGTTTATGTTTATTTATCTATTTAATATTGCAAGTAAAAAAAAATTCTTCTATCTATCTATCTTTATATATCAACCTATATCTACCCTAAAATCACAGAATAGTTAAAATACTTACAAACAGTTCATTCCTTTACTTTACTTGTCCATACAAACTCACCGTACTTACAGATATATGTACTTACATATATCACCGCTGAACTACATTACGCTGATTAAGGAGAGCTTTTACCATATTATCTCGTTATTAGCACCTGTATGAGTGAGCCTACATGATATGAACATTACCTACTCATTGTCAGACAGAGAAGTTTCGATACAGACTATCGCAACTTAAATTATTATTGTTGTTGCATATCGCAGTGATTAGCTCAAGTACTTTTTATTATTATTCTGTAAGTAAGTAAATAGTTAAATAATAAAATGAAACCACCTTTCGCGAAATATATTTCTTAACTTATTTTATTATTATGTACCTATGATACAACATAACATAAGCAATCGACTTCAACCAAGCCTTTTGGCAATAAAAGACCCAGGAACTTTTGTATTCACTCATAGGTCGGAAATCCAGTCGGAGAATCCAGCTCCCGTAAACAAACTCTTTTAGTATCGTTATGAACGGCAATCAATACCCACCTGGCACATGATAGATCGCGCAGCTAGGCAAACAATGATTGATTCATTCTGTACAGGGTGGAGTGAACAAAGCCTTCTCGGAAGGCAAGATCCCTATTAGAGAATAATACTGTAGCCTACCCTAGAGTATTTATTTCATAAAAGACCCATGTAGTTAATTTGAGGAATACAATCACAAAGCACAATAAGGTTAAGGTTTTCCCATTAATAATGATTTAAATTTCGTGTCAGGGTTTCCCACAATTTTTGACCGGTTTGGCCAATCCACCAAATGTATATTGATTTTGTTTTTGTGACGACTTGAACTGTATCTAAATGGGAAATGCTAAGTGGCTGGCAAAAATGCAAAGAAAGATAAATAAAACAATCCGTACTAACTCTCTTAATACTTTTTGGAAGGCAATCGATATTCGCATGATAGATCGCGTGGCTCACTATACATTAATTGATTCATCTACCTATGTTAGCTTTGGTTGATATGTACTAGCTTAACTAATTGGATTTCCACATCGAATCGTTTGATAACTGACTCTTGTATGTATCACATGTAAGGGTGCCTGATGTATTTGATCACGTTGTAATGCTGTTAATACTGATAAGTTCAGTTAAGGTTCAGTTGCTACGTTGTATAGTATATTATCACTATCAATCACTGTTATCAACTTGCAACCATATAGTAAAGTTACTGTACGTAATGCTCTGCGTTGCCGTTGCCATGTATAATTAGTTATTATTTACGTTCGTTTTCAAATGAAAAGGTCAGGTCAGAGATCGATTTATATTCTGAAAAATAACAAGATCTAACTGCAATTTTATTATGACTGCAGCAAGGTATCGAAACTATTAAAAACTTACAAAAACACGACATATCACTTTTTGGTTAAAAGCTGAAAGGTTGGTTCCGTCACGACCCTCGTTTAATTCGTGCACACTGTTTGGCCCGGTGCCACCGGATTGCTCACTTACTTACTTATTCATAGCCACTCCTATCCTCTCTCAGCATTATGGAAACACTCTGGGGACTCTGCAGCTGAAAGTTTTTTTTACTAAACCAGTAATTTTTTTCACAAACTTTGCTCGATAAAGTTTTCACAAAGTAAAGATCTGCTTTAAAAAAAAATACTCGTGCCAACGGAAAAACTCGATTAGCCACTGGTGGAACGTCGATTTGAATCCAGCTTCAAATAATAATTAACTCTATTGTCAGTGATCCAATATTGACCTCCAATGCGTGCTGTTTGCACTGAATCCAAATACATTGCTTTTGTTCCTAGATATTTAATATACTTCTAGTATGACAAGAGTTTTATTTTCCTAACCTGCCAAAAGCCCCTCACCCCTCTGAGAGTAAGATTACTACGAAACTAATAAACATGTCGCTTCCTTTCAGCACGGTATGGGTATCCCATCAGTGGGCATCTTGCTGCACGAGGTGATAAAGCTGATGTACCACGCGAAGGTGCGCGACCCGGTGTTCTTCCGCATCGGCACGTGCGGGGGCGTCGGCTATGAGGGCGGCACCGTCGTCATCTCCGAAGAAGCTGTCGACGGCGCGCTCAAGAGTGCGCTCGAGTTGGTGAGTGGAGACAACACAGAGCAGGGGCAACAGTGGGCATCAGCACTTGCGGGGGCATCGGGTACGAGACGCTTAAGATTGCGCTTGAGTTCGTGAGTGGAAGCAACACAGAGCAGGGGCATCAGTGGGCATCGGCACTTGCAGGGGCATCGGTTACGAGGCGCTTAAGATTGCGCTTGAGTTGGTGAGTGGAAGCAACACAGAGCAGTGGCAATAGTGGGCAGCAGCATAAGCGGGAGCATCGGTATCGAGGCGCTTAAGAGTGCGCTTTAGTTGGTGAGTCGCCATCTCCGAAAAAGCTGTCGACGGCGCCCTTATTACAGGAATCTACCAATTTCCACCCATACGCTATCATTCGTCCAACTAGCTACTATAATATCTAAAAATCTTGTTCTAATTTGTAATTTTTGCAGACGGTTCTAGGCAAGAACATCCAGCGGCCGGCCAAGCTGGACAAGTGGCTGGTGCGCGAGTTGAAGGCGCTGCAGGACCCTGAGGACCCCTACGACACAGTCACCGGCAAGACCATGTGCACATACGACTTCTATGAAGGTATCCAATATGATAGGCTCCAACATTCTATCACCAAAAAAGACATACATTTTCTAACCAGCTTACCAGACGTCTATAGATAGAAATTAAAAATCGACTTTAAACCCACACGATAGAGTTAAAAATTCACAGCGGACAGCTCTTTCTAATTTAAGGGCACCACCAGCCTCACTATTTTCGCCGAAACAGAACCCTCAAAACTTTGTCTGACGTGGTGAACGACCATTCTTTAGGTCGTTCACGCTCTGCCTACCCCATTAGGGATAGAGGCGTGATTATATGAATGAATGAAAAACTTCGCTACAACCCGAACACAAAGGAAGCGATCCGCTTCGTCACATTGTTGATCGCCGATCGTTGAATGCCGCGTAAAGTAAGATAGGGAGAAGACTCCATAGGTCACTGTTGTCAGGCGTTAATTTACCAACCGAATAGTTCATACCTAACTTATTTAAAGGTCGTTCGTTTCGTTTCAAAATTCCTCATAAATTAATCATTTGTTTCCAGGCCAGGGTCGGTTAGACGGCGCGTTCTGCGACTTTACCGAAGCTGACAAGATGGAGTACTTGGACAGCGTGCACAAGGCGGGCGTCGTCAACATCGAGATGGAGTCCCTCGCCTTCGCAGCATTAACCCACCACGCTGGTATTAAGGCCGCTGTCGTCTGCGTCACAGTGCTCGACAGACTCAAGGGGGATCAGGTGAGGACACTAATATTTATGGAGAAACACGCTAAATCGACAGAATGAAATGCTACGGGAAAAAACAATAGTCATGCCTGCTTGTCGAGTGATGAGTGGGCAATGGGCGACGTGGAGTCAAATTGGCATAGGTCTGTGTTTTATAAAAGAGTGTGATTGAACGGGTGACTGATCCTTCACCTTTTAGTTTTACCATGTTCTATTCATATCTGATACCTGTCGATACGTGATTTTTGCGCGTGAATTCGTCAATAGATTTCGGTTATGAAAAGAAAATCGGAAGTATACTAGAAAGTCGTAATTGGTCCAGTTTCATGATCCAATACTTACTTAAACTATAAAAGGACTTATGAATCAGTCATATTATTGCTGTAACGTAATAATGAATCGCGTTTTCTTTTACATACATACATAAATCACCGTTTAAAGCCTCTTAAAAGGCGCTTTCGCCACATCTGACAAAAATTGAGGGCTATTTTAGATTGTAATATGTATTACTTTAGTGACAGATTGTCAGCCCATCGCCTAAATTACAATACACTGTAACCCTCGAGTCCCTTTTGCTGACTTCAACAGCATGCCCGGGAGGAAGGGCAGCTGGAACATTCTATGTTTTTCTATCTCTCCCAGTCCAGCATGGAAGAAACTTTTCACTGTTATTACATTTTCATGTCTATCTTTTCCAGGTGTTAGCGCCTAAAGAAGTGTTGGATGAGTGGCAGCAACGACCTACAAAGCTCGTCTGCCGATACATCAAGAAGTAAGTTCTGCATATTATTATATTGAATAAGAAGATAATTTCGTGCTAAACGGCTCTCAAAAACTAAGCTGATATAGTGTAACTTTAATGAAAAGTAAATAAATCGATTTGTCGAAAATTTATTATATCATATTTAAATCCGATGGTGTAGTGGATAGGGCCACTGCCTCCTAAGCTCCAGCTCGTGGTTCGAATCCCACCACGTACCAATGTATTTATCGGTTTCCGAAGTTCATATGTACGTTTATTCGGCGCTTTTTCTGTGCATTGGAAGGCACGTTAAGCCGTTGGTCCCGGTTAATATTGTTTAATACCGTAGATATTAGTCGCTAAGCCATGTCAGAGGCCAGTGCTAAGCATTGGCGGCTTGAAAACTCTGACCTAATCTAGGATTGGCTCTGGTTTCCCTTCTGGGTTGCGGAGGTCAGATGGTAGTCGCTCTGTGTAAAAACCAGTACCCTCGTTGAATCCCCTAGATTATATAGCCGACCCCGTGAGACAAGGCTAGGGAGATGATGATCATTATCAATATCCCTGAGCGTCTTATACACAATGCCGCTACGGGGCGTGCTGCAGTGCGTGCGGAGAGGCCGCCGGGCTAGAAAGCCGACGTGTCACCTGGACTTAAGATTGAGTTTCTTTATTGCGTAAGCTGGCCTGGAAGCGAGAGAAAAACATAGAATGTGCCAACTGCATTTCCTCCCGGACATGCTGTAAAAACCAGCTAAGGGATCCGCGAGTTTAAGTATTTTGTAATTTAGGCGATGGGCTTACAACCTGTCATTACAGCAATATACCTACAAATCTATTCTAAGTAACCCTTAAAACTCTGTCAGCCCTGACGGAACGACCTTGGTTCAGGTCGTTTACGGTCTGCCTACCCCATTAGGGATAAAGGCGTGATCATATTAATGTGTTTTCCGCAGGTACCTGCAGATGAAGGGGCGCATTTCTCTGGACGGTCACGGGTCGGTGGCCGTGAAGAGCCCGCGCCGGTTCAAGCTCGTGCAGCAGGAGTCCGAGATGTACGACTAAACCAGTAACACCTAACCAACAAACACCTACTGACGACGATTTAGACACTTCTGGCCAATGATATTTTAAGAAAGATACGTTACGTTCATACTGCACGCACATTTTAATTGTTCCGCGACAAATATACATACATATTTATATAACATTGCATATCTAAACAAACGCTGAGTGCGACACAAAATAGGCAAAGTGTAAGAGTGAAACAGATAGCTATTTGTAATCAGTGCAGCCTTAAATATAATTTAACTTTTTTTCTCACTTCGCAGCTCGCAGCTCGACTGCCTAAAATGGTCACAATTACGACCATTTGACGGCACGAGTTTCGCGCGTTGGTAACGTATCTACCTATATATAATATCATTGCTTCTGGTCCATTGCGTTTACTTTTATGTCTAGACAGTTGGCCTAAGATTACTCGGATTGGAAGATATGTTCATGGCCAGAGATAAGTCCCATTTTTGGTGGGTCAGGAGTGTTTATCGATCGTACGTTTTTGCGCTCATTTGTCAAAAGAACCAGCCATCGGCCAGCGATCCAAAAATCTTTATGTTGTGAAAGACATTTTGTGTACTTTTATTTTATTTATAAGCCTGTGGTGTCCCACTGCAGGGCAAAGGCCTCTCTCCCTTCCTTCCACATTTCACGATCCATTGATAGCACTCGCCATTCTTTTTGACATGCGTCCATTTCATCGCGCCACCTCTTTCGGGGTCGTCCACGTCGCCTTATTGCATTTCGTTCCCATTTGGTGGTAATTTAAGTCCATAGATCATTCGGCATACGGTTGACGTGGCCAGCCCAGTCCCTCTTTAAGTAGGCAGCCTTCTGAGCTATTTCTACAATTTTTGTTTGGGATCGCAACACTGAATTCCGAAGACGATCGATCTGTTTGACTCCAAGATTGAATTTTTGAACATCGGCCAAAGATCAGGTTTGAGCTCCGTTGGTAAGGATAAGAAGAATAAGGTAAGGGGCAAGTCACCTTTCATAAGGTCTTTCATTACCCAATAGCTATTCCAGGCGTTTTCAGTCCGTCTTTCGACTTCCCTGTCTTGTCTCGCCTGGTAAGAGTCTATTTGGCCTAAGTAAAGGTACTCATGAACATATGCTATTTTCTCCCTATTGCTATTCATGTCAAGTCGTATTGTATTCTCAATATCAATTCTATTGACGAGTATTGAGATGTCAATATCTCCAGCAGCTACTGCTCATTGATTTAGTTCGATGCTGGTTGTATGAATATTGTAGTGGCTGATGGTTGATGGTATCGCTGGTCCCGTTGATCGCTGGTCGCGCGCTCTGATTGTAGTGGCTGATGGTTGATGGTATCGCTAGTCCCGTTGATCGCTGGTCGCGCGCTCTGATTGTAGTGGCTGATGGTTGATGGTATCGCTAGTCCCGTTGATCGCTGGTCGCGCGCTCTGATTGTAGTGGCTGATGGTTGATGGTATCGCTGGTCCCGTTGATCGCTGGTCGCGCGCTCTGATTGTAGTGGCTGATGGTTGATGGTATCGCTAGTCCCGTTGATCGCTGGTCGCGCGCTCTGATTGTAGTGGCTGATGGTTGATGGTATCGCTGGTCCCGTTGATCGCTGGTCGCGCGCTCTGATTGTAGTGGCTGATGGTTGATGGTATCGCTAGTCCCGTTGATCGCTGGTCGCGCGCTCTGATTGTAGTGGCTGATGGTTGATGGTATCGCTAGTCCCGTTGATCGCTGGTTGCGCGCTCTGATTGTAGTGGCTGATGGTTGATGGTATCGCTGGTCCCGTTGATCGCTGGTCGCGCGCTCTGATTGTAGTGGCTGATGGTTGATGGTATCGCTAGTCCCGTTGATCGCTGGTCGCGCGCTCTGATTGTAGTGGCTGATGGTTGATGGTATCGCTAGTCCCGTTGATCGCTGGTCGCGCGCTCTGATTGTAGTGGCTGATGGTTGATGGTATCGCTAGTCCCGTTGATCGCTGGTCGCGCGCTCTGATTGTAGTGGCTGATGGTTGATGGTATCGCTAGTCCCGTTGATCGCTGGTCGCGCGCTCTGATTGTAGTGGCTGATGGTTGATGGTATCGCTAGTCCCGTTGATCGCTGGTCGCGCGCTCTGATTGTAGTGGCTGATGGTTGGTGGTATCGCTGGTCCCGTTGATAGCTGGTCGCGCGCTCTGATTGTAGTGGCTGATGGTTGATGGTATCGCTGATCCCGTTGATCGCTGGTCGCGCGCTCTGATTGTAGTGGCTGATGGTTGATGGTATCGCTGGTCCCGTTGATAGCTGGTCGCGCGCTCTGATTGTAGTGGCTGATGGTTGATGGTATCGCTGATCCCGTTGATCGCTGGTCGCGCGCTCTGATTGTAGTGGCTGATGGTTAATGGTATCGCTGATCCCGTTGATCGCTGGTCGCGCACTCTGATTGTAGTGGCTGATGGTTGATGGTATCGCTGATCCCGTTGATCGCTGGTCGCGCGCTCTGATTGTAGTGGCTGATGGTTGATGGTATCGCTGATCCCGTTGATCGCTGGTCGCGCGCTCTGATTGTAGTGGCTGATGGTTGATGGTATCGCTGATCCCGTTGATCGCTGGTCGCGCGCTCTGATTGTAGTGGCTGATGGTTGATGGTATCGCTGATCCCGTTGATCGCTGGTCGCGCGCTCTGATTGTAGTGGCTGATGGTTGATGGTATCGCTGATCCCGTTGATCGCTGGTCGCGCGCTCTGATTGTAGTGGCTGATGGTTAATGGTATCGCTGATCCCGTTGATCGCTGGTCGCGCGCTCTGATTGTAGTGGCTGATGGTTGATGGTATCGCTGATCCCGTTGATCGCTGGTCGCGCGCTCTGATTGTAGTGGCTGATGGTTGATGGTATCGCTGATCCCGTTGATCGCTGGTCGCGCGCTCTGATTGTAGTGGCTGATGGTTGATGGTATCGCTGATCCCGTTGATCGCTGGTCGCGCGCTCTGATTGTAGTGGCTGATGGTTGATGGTATCGCTGATCCCGTTGATCGCTGGTCGCGCGCTCTGATTGTAGTGGCTGATGGTTGATGGTATCGCTGATCCCGTTGATCGCTGGTCGCGCGCTCTGATTGTAGTGGCTGATGGTTGATGGTATGGTATCGCTGGTCCCGCGCGCTCTGGTACATTCTGTCGCAGTAGAGACAGTCACAAAGGTAGATAACTAGCTTTAATTGCCGACACCTCTGTTCAGTTGTTGTTAGCAATCGACGAGAAATTCGTTATGTAATTTTGAAACTAAATTCATCGCCTCACTGCCATATTATTTATATGAAGTAGTATTGGTCACGTTTACTAAAATGAAGAGATGTAGATATTTGAACTTTCTCAATGATGAGAAGATGCTAAAAATATACAAATATTGTGTCTATACTCGACCAAAAGGCGGCCGCTTTACGGTTCTGTGTGGGATATACATTCCAGTGTGTTTAACAGGGGCTAATGTAGCGACGAAATTGTTAGTCATAATGTGTTTAAAATGTATTAGTTACACTTAGCTTAATTATATCTGTCGAATTAACGACCAAAAAAAGCTTCGCATTAAATATATATATATGAGATGTTATTTCGTAGATCTTTTTCGGAAAGACATCTTAATCGTTAACGATATCACACGTGACTGAAATAAACTATTATAGAACGTTATACATATCGCAATTGATATGCCAAATTTAAATTTTCAATATCTCCTTAGAAGCATATCCTTACTTTCAGAAAAAGTAACCTAATATCTTAAAAATGTTTCGTAAAATTTAATTGTAAAAGGCAGACGTAATTCCAATTGGTAACTTTCAAGCTAGTAGTCCTAAATTAATAATATAATTTAAGAATAATTTCTCATTAAATCCATTATCATATGTACTTGCCTATCTTCAACTCAAATTGATTATCTTACTAAATTATAAATACTTATAAGTAATTATTACGAATCTAGTTCTAAGGTAGTTATCATTGTGTTTACGAGTTACAAGCATTAAGTTATTTCAATTTTTAGCGAACTTGTGATAAAGGCAGTAGTTTTTAGACATAAGGACCACATCGGACGACGAGCGTTTGCTCAATACAGTCGCAGCTCATACATGGGGCATAAGTATAGGTTGAGCTCATTCGTACTCAGCAAATATAATATTCTATAAATTTTAAAAAAAGCTAATGAACTAAAGAGACCAAAGCCAAGTCCCAGTATTTTTGTTGCTAAAATAGTTTAGATAAAAGAAATTCACTTGAAAATACTATTCTATAGTGCACATTTGAAATAATTATTACAAAATAACAAAGCGACTGACTGTATTGATCAACAGCCGTCTGTCTCTGATTGATTTAATGTGCTTCCACGTGTGTTACATTGTTGTTGACTGCACAAAGTGTTGTCGAATGATTTTTGACGTTTCGAACTGTTTACGTTCTATGTTCACGTTATTCTGGTTGAATGTCTGTTCATTAAACGAGTGCTCACTTTTATTAAGTATTATATGTTAGTATACAAAGATCTAAGATTAAGTTCCAGTGCAAACGTATAAAAATGGGTTGATTGTTATCAAAAGATAAAAAAATAGTTTTTCTTAAAGAAACCGTTTCTCAACTTGTGGGTCACGACCGCTAGGTAGGGGGTCAATCTGTCAACAAGGTTGGCAACAAAAAAAAAACAAATAGTTGATACGTATTACATAAATTGTAGTGTGCTTATATTAAAACTACCGAGTCATAAAGCATTAACGCGTCGATTGCCATTAATTTAATTTTTGGTGCATCGTAAAAGCATACTAGATATTTAGTCATCAGGAATGTATAGGATGGTTCACGAGTCGCGTCGCTACAAGGTTGAGAAACGTAAGAGTAAGAAATTAAAAAATGAGATATCAATCAAAATAAATATTCTGAGCTGTGTACCTATCAGCGTAAAAAACAAAAACATTACAATATTTTCATCTAGATGATTTTCAATCATATCGTTATATAATAAAACATGTAATAAAATGCTTGTTTAGTTCAATGGCACCAGTCAACACTGTACTGCATATTACATATAAATTATAAGAGAAAGTTTTCTGTATGTAGCATATTTCGAGCAATTCACATTGTACCTTACAGTAGACTTACATCAACTTGAAGAGGGATCATTTCCATAACTATTTCAAGAAAATGTTTTCAAGAATAGATACTATTGCATATTTGTCCGTTGTGTCAATCAATCGAGTAGCTCGAAATGTTTTTGCATTCATGACTAGTTAGTAAGCTAACTTAACTAGTTATTTACGCCAATCAGACAAATATATTGCCCAAGAAATGTGTATTGTATCATATGCAGTGGTAATGTACCGCTCGCAATACTGATAGCGTAGTGTATACATACACGGCTTCTCATTCCGCTATTTTATTATAATACTTTACTGTAAGTACATAAGGTATATTATATTGGATGTTGACGTTGAGTATTGAATGATTGATGGATTAATCATGAAGTTTAGCAAATATTTCAATATACCAATTGTTGTTTAGGATTAAGGCAGCATTGACGACCTAGATGTAAATAAAATGTTAAAACAAGTTTAAAGGACAGTGTGTTTCAATCAACTTCTATCCTTGACCTATAAATAAATAATTTACCAGATATCCTTCAGAATATTGAAGAGTAAATAAAAATTAAACAACAAGTTGCATTTCTTAACTTTTAATTGATTTACTTAAAGCACGAATATTAACTACTTACAGTTAATACGAGAGCAAGTTTCGAGTCAATTTACATATTTCACCTACAAATGGCACCATACTCTTTCTAGATAAATGTTTACATATCTGAAAGAATACTTATTGAATTATTCTACACTTATATAAATTGCAAGTGCTTTATATTCCCGACTTGCCTCATGACAGTATGACGTTCGCGGGCGGGCCTAGTGCGTTATCATAATTGCGATTATCAATTTTGGAACTCGTTATGGAAAATAAAAATATGAGATGACGTAAATCATCAGTCGCGGTGAGTAGACACTACTGAAGCGAAACGAAACTGACGGCGGAAAGTGCAAGTGCGAATTACAGAACGCAATAAATTACCATCACTCAGTCTTCAATAAATAATGTTCCGCTTAAACTGTTATGTAATTTATGTTTCTGGTAAACCTACTTATAGTTAAATGAGCAAATAAGTGTCGTGTAGTGATGGATCGTGTCCGGGGAGAGCGCGGGTAAGGTCTCGAGGGTGAGCTGATTCTCAGTCAACTGGTTCTCACTATGTCGTTGTTGCATGCGTCAGTGCGATTTTGAACATCGAAAGGAGTTGTTTAAAACCGCACGTTGACGCAGTGACGCGTACGCAACGCAATGACATCCGTCATCGTGTGGGAACGACTTCACTTGAGCTGTAGGAACTTCATGAGCGCGTCGTAGATGAGTCGCGGGCTGGCGTCGCTGTCGGCGGTGTAGCGCACGCCGCGCAGCGTGCCTTCCTCCTTGCCCACGACGCCGTACTCGCCCACGATGAACCCGTCGGCCGTGCGCTCCTCCACGCGGTACTTGCGGATGCCCTGTCCCTCCACCACGTACGTGGACTTGCAGTTCTCCTGCTTGCAGCTCTCGGTGCTGGAGTGTCCCTGTACGCCGTGGCTGCGCCCGTCCGTCATCACGCTGATCTTCTCGTCCACCTCGTAGTTCTTCTCCGGCTGGTGCTCGACGGGGATGCGCGCTCTATTTTGCCCCGCTGGTGGAACTGCAGCCGTGGTATACGGAGCAGAAGTGACTACAGTGCTGCTCACTTGACCCGGTTGCTGCCAAGCGTGGTTGTTCGTGCCGAGCGGTAGATGCAGTGACGCCGGCTGACTGTAAAACTTTGCGGGTTCACTATAAATCTTAGCAGGTTCACTATACACCTTAGCGGGTTCACTATAAATCTTTGCAGGTTCACTGTAAATTTTAGCCGGTTCACTGTAGAACTTGGCAGGCTCACTGTAGACTTGTGCGGGTTGGCTGTAAACCTTCGCAGGTTCGTGATAGTACTTCGGCGGTTCGTTGTAGTATTTGGGCGTTTCAGCCGTGGCCCTCTCTTGGGTCACATACGTATCACTAGGTTCATAATTAGTTGTAACTTTGGGCTGGTCGTGCACTATATTGAAACTCACGGTCGTTAATCTCTGATTGTTCCTCCTTTCGCTTAACGGTTTACGAGTTAGACCTTGGATATAATTTTTTGAGGACGCCAAGAGTGACACCGACCTAGCTAACGGAATGTTTTCCACATTCTCACCGGTTTCGTCATTTTTTAAATCGACTTCCAGAACTGACGTGGGTTCAGCTACGGAATCGGCGGTATTATTAGAGTACTGGTTTTCTATATTTGTTGTATACGAATGTATGCTTTCGAAGTGCTGTAGACCTCTCGCCTCCTTCTTGGAGTGTAGTTGTTTTATGAACTCAATGTTGGCTCCGGCGAGTTCGGGAGGCATTAGTGATGACACTTCAACATCTCTGTGTCTCTCTGTTGCTGCAGTGGATATGCTTTCAGTAACAGGAGTGGGCTGGTAAGAACTGTGCGGAGAATCGTGCCTCATCTCGTGCACCTTGCTGGGCTTGCCCTTGCCGCGGCTGACGGCGACTGACGAGGTGATCCTGACTGAGATGACCTGTTCTTGGGACTGTTCGGGGGGTTCCGGCTGCACTGGATAAGGCCATACCGATGCACATGACAGTAGCTGAAACAAAACAAATACAAGTGTTAAACCATCAATAAAAACAAGTTTAGAATGAAAAGATAAATCTTCTAACCGTAACGTGCAAGTTTTCTCCAGTTAGTAGAATTAATGCGGAACTTACACGATGTCATTATTGTTACCTGCGTCAGTCTTTTGAATGGTTTAGATTATACTACGCTACACGTGTCATGTCAAGCTTAATCTATGGGCTGATTTTTTACTTCGGTAGCTACATTGCATCTACTCGTATGTAATGTTTTCTCGGTTAACGTGTGCTTTCGTGACAGGTTCCGGATACCCGCGCCTGCGTTAACGTCAGTGTAAAAAGTTAATACGCGCGTTTGACCGGCGAGATATGTTGAACTGGTCGTTAAGTGGACCGGGACGTGACTCAACCTCAAACAAAGGGACCTGTAGTTGCCTGTAGCCTGTGGAACTGACATTTGGGTAAAGCTGGCGCCGACGCCTCGCCTAGTGCCTCCCGATATACATACCGGGCTTTAAAGGGCACATAGTTATGTTATTGGGACTATTATTTTTAATGGTGGACGTACTATCTATAGGTACAAGGTTTACTGCTGATTCCCACCCTGATAGTATTTAATTAAAAGAAAAAAATGTGACCAACTGTAAGTGGTATGGACTAAATTAAAGCAGCAGTAAAACACACATAATGATCCATAAAACCATTTGCAAATATCTAGACATATCTAGTTATAAAAACTTTCTGTGAAGTTCAGCCGCATATTACTTTGCCACTTATTGTTATAGCGCGAAGGTATGTTTTATTGTTCCACCGATTAACATACAAAGAATGCCAGCAATATGGATTCTTGCACCTCTGTTTTAATCTGAATCCAGATTGTCGGGGGTACTTGCTGTCGCCATCCGGATTGCGAGTAACTCGATCTAGTAAAGGCCTTGCGAGGTTTCTTTTCAATGTCATACATGTTTTTTACCCCTTTATTCATTACTGTGTTTGTTTTACAAAAATACTTTAATAGTTTGTAATTGCTTTTTTTAAATAGAGGTGCGAATTAGTTTGATTGCTTTATTATTATTATTTTCCTCTTCTGGCCGCATTTAACGCGCATACTAATTATGTAGAGCAATTAATTATGGCATAATGATTCGCAAGTTTTTTGTTACGCCATTCACGTGTTTATCGAACGATAAACAGCTGCGTGCTAATATTTAGGATTGATAAAGAATTCGTTTTGCCAAAACCAAAGTATATTTACATTAATTGCCAATAGGTAAATCCCTCATAAATTAGCAGTTTCCTATTATAGTAAAATAAAATTAAAAACTGGTTACTAAAGGAAGAAGATCTCCAAATGATTACTTTTCCGAACTAAATACAGTAATTGAAAACCTGTAGAATGACTTTCATTTATGTATTCTACGGTCCAGGCCCGAGGTCTATCACATAACCATGTTATTCATCACTATAATTTTAGTGCTTCAATTTACGGATGTTCAGGATGAGCAAGATAAAGACCCTTCCAATTTACTATAATAGATCCTACACTATTTATTTAAAGAATTTATTTATTTTTAGGGTTCCGTAGTCAACTAAGGAACCATTATCATTTCGCCATGTCTGTCTGTCCGTCTATATGTTTCTAGACTAGTATGTTTCTCGTCTGTTTCTGGAGCCCTATACAAGTGAAAGGGGGGCAAAAATATATATATTTTTGTGATATATCGAGTGGGGTATCGTTAGACAGGTATTTTTAAATAAAATAGTAATAAGTCTCTAAAATGTTCATGTCTCGAGATATTTGCATTCAAAGTTGCACTTTTTGTCACAAATTTGTTTCATTTATAGTATTGAAGATATGACATCTTCAATACTATAAATGAAAAAAATATTAAAAATGTATGGAATATAGCTCTTTAGTTGTAGTTTCAACGAAAACTATAACGAAAAGTGGAGCTTTTATGCTTCGCGAATTATTCAGGAAAAACCGTTTCAACTACCTATATAACATGTCAAGGTGAAATGATCCTTATAGCGTTCGTATAAGGTGAAATTGTTTTGAACCCTACATTTGGGCGTGTCCGACACGCTTCTGGATATTTTTTTTATTTCATTTATGCTGAGGAAAATGAGAAGCGCGCGCGTTCATGTCTTTTGTATGCAAGTGCGCAGATTGACTTCGTAAACAAATTTAACTGTATTTATCTATCTTAGTTTGATATTTCGGCATTTTGAGACTAGTATATATTATGATGAATCAGGATGTGTGTATGATTCAGTTTCTTCACGAGGTCGGAGCCACTGCAATTTAGGTTTTACCTACCTATTGCACTTACTTTTAGATTGAACTTCCTCTGCCAACTACTTATTATGAGTCAGTGAAATCATTGCAATTATTGTAGACTCTGAAGACTTAACGATCTAGAAAATATGCGAAGTATCGCTACTTTGTTTTAATCTTTTTTGTTAAATATGAGAAGTAATTATAACATTGAGCTATTAAAAGCGACGGAGCGTTCATAGTACGAGCGGAAATAGTTTTTAACGTGGTATGTGGGCCAGGGCTGGACCTAGGTTGCTTGAAGATTATAATTATTATCGGTTACTAATAATATAATTATCTTCGAGAAAGAAATATAATATAACACGATGTTGCAGAAGATGTAAATATTTAACTTTTATCCAATTGCATTTCAAATGACTAGCAGTTCAAATTAAATATATATTTTAACGTATAAAAAAATTATCACACGGTGGTTCTGCAGCCGGCTGTGGCACGGCGCCTGCGCATGCGCTGTCAGCGACCGGCGGCGGCGGCGCGAGCGCGACCTTGCCACCCAAACAACGCGTGCAGCGCCCGCGCCGCGCCCGATACCAAACACCCGCGCCCAACACCTCACCTTACCATTGACAGTCTATGAACTGTAAACTATCGCAGTTTTACATATCACACCTCGCTTACAAAAAAAATACTATAGCAGAGCAGACATAGTGGCCGTAAGATTTTGACATGTTCTTGATTTTATTTTTACACTAGCTGACCCGGTGAACTTTGTTCCGCCTTAGACGCCATAAATAAGCAGTTTTTTTATTCTCGTCGTCGTCGTCGTCGTCTCAGCCGATAGACGTCCACTGCAGGACATAGGCCTCCCCCAAGGACCTCCACGATGATCGGTCTAGCGCGGTCGCTTTTTTATTCTATTAAGGAAGAATCCGTTTTAAACGTCATTTTTTTTTCATCCTCTTTGACTATATTTGCAGCACGCATTCAGTCAATTCTATGTCAAATGTCTTAAGGTTACATTAAAAAAGTTTAATAATTTTATATGGTGGTTAAGTAATTTTAAATTTTCTAATTTTCCGCGCAATTTCCTTAATTTTTTCTTCCATAAGAACCTTCTCCTGATAATAAAGAACAGAACAAAAAATAATTAGCGAAATCGGTCCAGCCGTTCAGGCGTGATGCCGTGACCAAGGGAAATAGGGGTTCATTTTTATATATATAGAAGATAGATGAAGCTTAATCGTGTTATTTGCACGAAAAACAGTTGACCTTTAAACAAAGTTAAGTGTATGCGGTATAACCCGCCGGGAAATCCAGCTGAATGGTTTCGATGAAGCGATGGTAAATTCCCGCAAGGACTTGCCTGTATTGCGAATTTGTGGCCACCCACCGTAGAACACAGCAAATAAGCTTGCTGGCATTCCATCGGTTTGTATAATTCTAGAACTTTATGAATTAATTCAAGAGAAAACGCATCACATACAAATAAAGGAAAATGTAATTAAGATCCAGGTACGTTACTGACATCGTCCCTCCTCGTGATGATTTTATTTTCGAGGCTCGAAATGTTATAGCGTTACAAAATATTTACTAACCAGATGCCGTAGTACATCTGTCTATGTAGGTACTATAATATTTTAAACACAGTTTTAGTATTCTAAAAGTTCAACAAAGGTCAACAAAGTTTCATGTCTTATTGAAAAACACATTTTAAATATAAATGAAACGTCTCATGAAACTACTATTTCATTATGTTGTCATATTTAATAGCGAAAACTTATTTTAGAAACAAGATCTTCGATTAAAGGACATGAAACTTTGTTTACCTTTATTCTAAAACTCAGTTGGAAATACTATAGCTCTAGATTGTTCCAATCTGTATGACTAATAATAACAACTATTACACTGACGTAATTTTAATTGAACCAAACAAATAAAATACCTATCCGTGTCAATAAGCTGACAATTAAAATGTACTCTTCAAAGCAGTAGGCCTTACTAAATCAATATGTATATTAACAACATATTTAACGTCTCAATAATGAATTAATTAAATGGAAGAATAATGCAAATATTGCATCTTAACATAGCAATAGTCAATTTAAAGTAGTTCGATCGATATAAATAATGACTGTAATTATGTTAGCACGTCAATGTTAACTGATTTATCTTTTTTGTTGGAGCATTTATAAATATCAAACGAAGCGAAAAAAATATTACAAAAAGTGGACTACAAGTTGCAGGAATTTTGGACAAAAACGTGGGCGCCGCCGACTCGCGGGATCTTGATCTTATTTTTGATTACCGCCAGTAAATAGAATCATCATCATCATCATTCGCTTACCCTTATCCCATTTACTTGGGGTCGGCGCAGTACGTTTTCTTCTTCCAGTAAATAGAATATAAATAGAAATATTTTGGATGCTATATGACCTAATTTTCTATTTTCACATTTGTGATTTATAATTAACATATCTACTTATCGAGTGTATTCAATGAGCGGAAATGCAATGCCATGTCGTGTGGGCGATGTAAATTCGGAAGCAGCCGAACAGACATGTATATAAATTAGGTAGGCAGGAATATGAGTAGTGCTGAATAAATGTCGCTTGCTTATTATTCACATCGACTGTATTATATACATATTCACAACATTGATGCAGTTTAAAAAAATAATAATCTTAATATTTGTCAGACGTGGCAAGAAGCCTTATACTACGCTTTCGATGCTCAGTATACCCTATAACAGCTATAAACACGGCTTTGCTTCTGCAGGTAAATAGGATATGACATGACAATGACATTATAAGACAACTTTGCAAAAAAAGTAGGAGTCATCAATGGGCGGGCGGATATCGCACGGCCTAGTGGGCGGATTGCGGAAGCTGGCAAAATTCCGCGGTGAAGAAACACCGGCCTTTTCAATTACTTATACGTGCTTTGAAATAGAATATTTTTTACATTACTTAATGATAAGTTGATGCTTAGGTTACGAATCGTGACACACACTACCTTGTAGTATTAATTCGGCCAGTGTTAGTTTGGTGTTTAGGTAATTTCGTTATTTTTTACTATTATTTCCGGAAATAATACGTTTTAACAGATTATTGATATTTGATTCATTGGAAACAACCGGGATAAATTTAAAAAATATTCAGAGAAAAAACGACATTACATACTGGCAGACAGATGCAAAGACAAGCGGAAGTTAGAGCGTTGTTACCTTACCTACTGATAATTTGGACAACATTTTCAAAAGATACGTTTGGAAATGGTTTGATCGACTTTATATTGCTTCTATCATTGTTATACAGTAAGCTGCAGATATTTAAAAGGTATTAAATTGCTAGTAAGTGGTCCAGTCAGCACAGCAGTGGGCGTAGACAGTGGCCACGTCGTCGTGCCGACCGTACTACCGCCGTGGCAGTGAAAATAAGACATACGAACTAAACGTGATACTGCAAGGCCGCGGACCAAGTGTTTTTGTCCCCTACTCTACCACTACACTACTCACTAGTGCTATCGATTGAATATCGATTATTTATTAACAACTTTTCAAATCCCGATCTATCAAAATTGTACTGCAGTATAATTTATTAAGTACTGTTAGCGATAAATAATATTTAATTTTTGATTACATATTCAAATGAGCGAATTTACTACTTCCTTTATTTGCTCTCCGATAAATCATGTTACTTGCTATATTAAATTCAATTGAATTATCGGATAGCATTTACGAACAGAAATGATCAATAATTTAAATATACGGTCAGTCTGTACTTGTATAAAATAGTCAATTATTCACAATAATATAATAATAGTTTTCCACGGGCTTGAGTAGACCGAGCCCTTGAACAGATAAATACACAGTGATCATAATATAATACATAGTAGCGACTGATAATGGCTAGTGGCCGCGTGTTGCCGGGTGCCGGGTGCCGCGTAGGATGGCGATGGCGACAGTTCGCGCCCTCTCCCACAGACCACGGCTAGATCCGGCTCAGCATCATTATTGCACATTATTATTTGGTTGTATTATAGACCTTGCTATTGTACCTATGTCCCCATCATTCATTGTTTAAATCGAAAATGTGCGGCCCCCTACGTTTTACGTAGAGCGTGAAATCTCAAAGCTTGATTTGATAAATATAGATAACCTACGTTTGATCTGTTCGCCCTGATGTTTATCTAATAATTAAATGTCTAGTCTGGCTGCTTGCGCTTTTTTTGTAGCATGAAAGCACAAAGGAAGTGTCAGTCAGTCCGTTCATGTGCGTTGCGCTACGTGTAAGGGCGTTTGATAAAAGGCTGTCGAAGGCCGCCCGCCGTCAGCCGTCCGCGCTCCACATCTCGCACTGGTCGAACAATAACCGACTACTGTCACACCTGCAGTGACATAACGACCGTAATATTTCTACCAATGTGCTTTTTGAGGCAAAGGTCAGCCGGAGACAGCGCTCATATACTTGATGGATACTGATTTTAAGAGTAATAGCTATGACAAGTACTTACGTCTGTAATGGAATGCTGGTACAGATAAATTAAAATAATTATAAAGGTGACGTTCAACTGAACTATTTAGAATGTGCAGAAGTAAGAAAGGCGACCTTGAATGAGAGTTATTAACCGACTGTAGTCAAAGGAAAAATTAATACATGGGACATATTGATCCAGAACCCTGTGTAGATAACGCATTTGTGCGTGTGTATTAATGTACAGATTCAGTACTGAGCTACATGTTTTCGTTTTAAACACAAGCTTCCTGTGTTAATACTACGTTTCCTGCCCTCAATTTTTACTTGTGGCAAAAAGTAGGCGCAGTTAATAATACATAAGTGCTTGCCGTGCAGCTGATAACGATGAAAATTGCAGATACCAAATAAACATAGCAGATTCCTTAGTTACGAATATCTTGGTTGAATCTACCAGAGAATTCATTCTAGGTTTTCTGATATGTACGTATAAAATAACGTTTTATGCAGTAAGTCACGTAGGACTTGTTACGAATTCGGGACCATCGAGTTCCTTGTCTCAATACTTGATCGATAATACAACACGTCAGTCCTTGTAGGGTAAAACGGGTGCACATGTGGACCGAAAGAAGATTGATATGTGAAAGAAGAGGCTGTTTTTTATGCAAATCTGAGCGTGTAAAAAGGTAAGTCCGAATAAAAAACTACGTGTAAAACGTTAAATTGAAACATTGGCATTTATCGTTTATTTAAAGCCCGTAATGAGCACGATATGAGTCTTTTACGGCACCTAGTAACCTTTAATAAAACTTATTGATTGTCATGAACTTCTTAACGTCGATATTAAGAAGACGTTTCCTGAGTTTTTGTGAAATTTATTGGATGCAGACCTATAATCTTTACAACGCCCGGTGTATTTACTACCTGTATACTACAAGTGGAATGCTCAAAACTAAAAAATGTAACCGACTTCAATCGCCCTACCACCTACGCTCTTGGTATATTTTGAAAACTTTGAACTGTTACAAATTTTCATTACATTACAAATGACATAGCTATAAAACTATTTTGAAAGTAGACTAATGGGCCCGAGAAATCGGTAAACAATACACAAAAGAAATATGATTCTAAATGAGATTTGAATATAGTATAGTATCCAACATAGAACCTTTTCCTTTTTTTTAAAGTCGGTTAAAACAATTAAATATCTTTCTGCCCCGCGGTGTCACCCGCAATTAAATGTAGGTATTCCCGTAGAATTTTTCCACGGGAAACCTATAAGCTTTCTCAATACTCACTCATTTATTGCTTTTACAGCCCATATAGTTTCTCTGTATACTTTTTATTCCTATTCGTTATCTGTTTCAGTGAGAAGGAGTGACACAAACTTTTGTATTTGTAGCAAGCAACCAAGTAAGCGTGATAAAGACCACTTCAGTGCAGTTGCACTTTCAAACAACTTGGGAATCGGTTGAATCTAAACGTAGGTTTTTATGGAGATAAATATAACGTTTGTCGTGGAAGATTTAGTGATTCGCCTTTGTCTTTATTGACTGTATAAGGAATGGTAAGTGCAGGGAGAGCCATAACCTGTTCTCATTCTGATTTACCAGATCGTGCGGCATTTTAAATACGAATGCAAATAAATCCTCTTGATAAAGAACTTGGATTGCAGGGATGGCTACTTCAGAATATTTCCTATACAGGTGTAGGTACAAAAATATGTTTAACATTGAACCAGATCACGCAGAATCCTATGATAGACGTTTCGTAGGAACGATTCGTTCCGTTTTTTTTAAATGATTTTGTGTATATTGCGTTGATTAATAAATATTAACGGATCACAGTCTTTTTCCTTAGTGTATGTATATTTTTTATGACTTAATCAAGGTCTGTCACTACTCAGCTTAATTTATCCATCCAAATGATTAATGTAAGTTCAAAGAAACAAGATTAATGTACAAATTGATACATCAAGATGTATATTTGCTTTTGAAAGCTTTGGATTAAAGAAAGAACGTCATAAAAAGCGCATAATAAAAAGCCCACGCAAGTACCTAACCTTTCATGAACATCAGGAAGTATCCTAGACCAGTTTCGTCCTCAAATGGAGCAAAAATTAGCGTTCGATCCAGTTTGTTAAAGATCACACTGACATTTATTATGGGCGGATTCGAAGTCTACTTTTTAACTGATGCACTCATTATTCCAGATATTTTATTGTTACGGCCTACGGTCCGTAAAGGCGGTTGCTATGCAGTAATTAAATGTGGATTACAAAGCATCGCCGCTGGCTGTAGCAAGCTATAAGGAACTGATTGACGCTGGATATCCTGCTAATATATATATGCGTTATTCAAAATATTACATTTATTCTTGGGAGCATTATTTCATTGGTTATTTTGTTTGAACACAGCTGAAATTGTAATTTAAGTGATAATAAATCAGTATACATTTCTATAGAATTTCTTTTGTTTAATACTTTTTTATATTTATTCAATATAAAAATGACATATAATATGCAAAATAAATAAATTCGTCACTGGCTTCATATTTTACGGAGTGTAAGGGACAGCGTCCCGCAAACTGATCGGGGTTGCTCAGTTAACGGAACTGAACAACTATAAGCAGGTTTTATTTCAGGAAGTGAAAAAAATAAAATGGTTTTCCATACAAATATTCTGATAGTAGATGGTATTTTTGTATGTTTTTTTTTATCTTCTTAAAAAGTTCCTGGTGATAGTTGTTCAGTTTCGTTGACTGAGCAACCCCTATACAAATAGCATAGTGAGTGCTAAAATTCTCAAAAATGTATAAAAATGACAATTGCTTAATTTACTTAAGTTCAATATTTATTTCCGCGCTAATTCAGGGTAAGCTCGTGCCGCTCGTGCCGCTCGCTAGGGACGTAGGTATACGAGCTGATGATGCTTTTATATGTAAAACGTTATTAGATCAATATCCCGTAGATTATTAGTTATAGTATTGCCAACTCAGTTTTAGAATAAAAGCACTTTAACAAAGTTTCATGTATTTTAACTAAAAATTTTGTTTCTAAAAAAAGTTTCAGCTATTAGATATGATAAGATAACATAATGAAATAGTAGTTTTAGTAATTTAACTAATTTGCCAACACGTTTCATTTATGTTTGAAATGAGTTTATGATTAAAAAGATTTGAATCTATGTTTACCTTTATTCTAAAAGTGAGTCGGAAATACTATAGAACTAATCATCATTATTAGAGTGATAAACAAACTATGTATAAGATTGGAATGATCTAATCACAGGGTTGTGGCTAGGATACTCAGATTTACTTATTTTGCGCGAATTGAAACATGACGTAACAGACAAATCGTTTGCACGTTGACGGTCACACTTTACAGTAACTGCGAATTAACTTGCGTTAATATATTTTTTTAATTTAGTCGTGCGCGCATTTGGATTTGGTTATTGAATTCGATATTTAAATTTCGAAACACATACTTAGGCACGTTTGAGACGAGCATTGTTTAAGATCATCCGACTCTTTTATTAGCTGCTAAGTTTTATCTAAAACCTAAACAAAACATTTGAAAACAAAAAATATGACAAAACTTACCAGAAAGAAAATCCATGTAAAATTGTTCCTCATCTCGGCACAGGTCAGGGTCGCACTATTACACTTGAACGATACTACTGTATTGATAAGGACATGTCCACTCTTTCAGGGATCAATAGCAAGAACATGGTTTCAGTGATTTCTATTGCGGTAGTTTGATTTTGAACATTATTGGTGGTTTAAAATCGGCGGCTCTAGTCACAGTGTAAAACTAAGCGAAGTTTGTTTGCGGCTGTTCGCTTCTAGTACACGTGTGCAGTGCGCGCGCGCAGCGGACAACTACAGCGCACAGGCTCATAGTGACCTTCCCAATTACCGATTTATAATATTAATGCACTTTCTTGCTACATTAACCGCTGGAACGAGAGCGAACCGATTGTTTTTACGATTCTAGAATTACTAATTTGTATTGATTTTAGGTACCGTTAGATTCAAATTAAGTCATTTTATAGAGATTTATTTTTATTGGAAATAAATACAAATATCTATTGAAATACATACATTATTGATTCAAAAATATGAGTTTCAACTCTGTTTCTTTAGACCAAAGAATTTAGAGAGAGAATGTAAAATGTAAATGGACTCGATAAAAATATACACAAAAAATGCGACCAGCGCGTTATGTTATAGAATTCGAAGAATTCGCGGAATATTTCCTAGTTATTAGTGTCCGTGATCGTGTTGGCGGTACTGCTGGACCGTAGGGGCGTAGGGGTCGTGAGCGTAGGGCGCCGGCGGCGGGGGAGGCGCGGCGTAGGGCGCCGGGGCAGGGTACGGAGCCTCGTATGCTGGGTATGCAGGAGCAGGCGCCTGGAACAAATTTTGTGGAATATGGAGACTGAATTCTTGACAAGATTTAAATTGTCACATTAAACTTGTGAGTGATATTTAAATTAGAGCAGCCATTATTCATAGTGAGTGTCCTACGCAAATTACGCAATAAATGACGTAAAGCGGTGACAAATTCAAGTTCTACCAATTTATGAAGTCAGGAGCGTTAGAAAATAAATCTCGAAAGTACCTTAATTTTTTCTATCCTCCTTGGTCTTACTCGTCATCAAGGTTATTTATGCTACTGTATCTGATATTTTTACCCTTGATTACTGTAATTGGCAATTTGGTACGCCGTAGTAATTGAAATAAATAATTTGAAATTGAAATGTCATCATAATCTACACTACACTACAGGAAGATAAAAAGCTTGCTTACATAGCCGGGCGCTGGGTAGCTTGGTTTGTCGTGATGGTGCTTCTTGATGGTGATGAGATGGTTCTTGAGCATATCTTTGATGGACAGCTTCGTCGCCAGCATGTTGGCAGCCAGAGCCTTATTGAAGGCTTTCAACTCCTGTTAAAAGCAATACAACATCTTAATATTTTAGTAATTTAAAAATCGAATCTAATTTAAGAATTGTATCTAATTAATTTGGACAAAATGTACAGAGACACAAAATCACGTGTTTAAAGCTTAGTTACAGAGTATGCAGATTATCTAGATTCTAGACAGATCAGATTAAAGAAACTTTTCTGTAGTGAGTGACGGGTTGTGAGCCAATTCCTTGGGTCCCGCTCCTGGCTTTTGCTGTATACCCAGGCATAGAAGCAGCTGTTGAATACTGTTTTTTTTACGCTTTCAGTTCATCACGGAAGAATAGCTTATTAGGAAATACGAGTAGGTACCTTGATCTTAGCCTTGAGCGCCCAGAGCCCGTCTTTCAGCAGGTCCAGCTTGCCGGGTTGCAAGTCCTCCTCATAGTACTCCTGGTTGTAGGAAGGTGCTTCATACAGATGGTGCTCTTGACCGTAAGGCGCCGGTTCGTCGTAAGCGGCACGGAACAGGTGCTTCTCATCTTCGTCGAGCTCAGAGAAGTTCGGCACGTGGCGACATAGTACTAAAAGATTTATGTAGGTAACGTAGAGATAAGTTTGTAATCCATAAGACTACTTTTTACATCAAAAATCTATCATTTCCAATTTAGGTATTACTTGACTAAAGAGTGAAGACACTTAGGGCCGTATTTGTAATCAGCTCTCATGAGTGACAGCGAGTTCGAGTTCGTATCAGAAATGTCATTTCAGTACAAACTGGCCTATCAAATCCATACTTAATATTGCTCTCAAGTTTGATATCGGTTCATTAATACGACCCTTAATCCTTTACTAAGCAAGTACCTACTACGTGACATTTAACAGTAGATGAAATTTTATTTATTAATGATGATTTGAACAACCACTTGTGGCTGTAAGAATAAAAAAATGAAATTATCATTGTGGTCAATAAATTAACAGAAAAATCAACTGCAAATGAGTTACCTCTTACTGCGAGAAAAATAAGCAGTTAAAAAATATTTACGTTATCTCGTTCGATATGAATTATGAAAATGGCAGTCGATATCAAAACTTCATCAGTTGACCGAACGACCGCGTGGTTATTTACAACTTTATATTTTTATTCTCAATCATCAGTGTAAAATATTTGCAAGCAAGTCAATCTGCTGAGGAAAAATGAATAACTTACCCGAGGTGACAAGTAATACAATATAAATTAAACGGAGACACATTTTTAATCACAATTAAAGCTATCTTGTCGCGAGGCGCGCAATAAATGGCAACTGGCTTTGTGCGATTAATATCTACGGAGGACTACCCTCGGTTAAAATTTACTAACTTTTTAATCTACGTTGACACTCATGATGAATCGTTTTTTTTTTCTACGTAAGCAGGAACCCACCTGAGATACCCACAAACAAATAAACAATCAAATAAATAAAGTAACAAGTGATTTATATGTGCCATAATATGTATATTTTTTATATGCACTTACATTATTCGTGAATATGGTAGAACCATGCGTTTACATTAATGTTGCTACGGACTGATTTACAAAATATTTTATACTCTTATATTAATTGGAACTGTTCAATATAAACAACACAATAAAAAAAACAGGCATTTCGGAATTATTTATAAATAGTATAACGCTTAAATAACACAATAGTTAAAACAATTAAAATAAAAACAATCATTAAAAATTAACAACCATAATAAAGGAAGACAACAGTAATTAAAACATTCGAAGAAATATACCAATTCAATAAATATTGATACAGAGTGGGGCAAAAGTAATCACCCGATGTTCATATGCTGTATTTTTTTCTAAATAAAATTAATTATTTATGCTATTGAAATTATTTGTAGGATTTAGTCTATTAGAATTTATTCCATCATATCGGGAAAATTACATCGGTCAAGTAGCCGCCGCCAGGTTGATGTGCATTGTGCATTTTTCATCACTATTGCCAGAACTTTAGGAGACAGGTTTTCGCATTCCTGATGGAGTTTTGTTGATATTAAAACGTGATTTTAAATCCCGGTAAAATAAGCCTAAAATCGTTAATCAGTTGATCTGGCCACCACTGCAAATCTACGTGTAAATCACCAAAACTAGAGAAAAAGCGGCCTGCAAATAGATTTGTCAACTTTAGCGCGGCCAACTGGCCGATATAATTTCCCTAACTTGATGGATAAATTCTAATGGATAAAATAAACATATTTTTAAGCAGAACCAAAGATTTCATTCAATAAAAAAAAACGGCAAAAGAACATCCGGTGACTATTTTTGCCCCATCCTATAAGTGTACATAAATCTACCGCCTTACCGAACCGTATTGCTTATTTTACACTAATATATAATACCACAACCAGGCGAAGGTACCAAATATTACAATGTTTTCATAAAGAAAAGCATATAGGTTCGTTACTATTTGTGATTATTGATCGTTAATAAACGTGATCGATCATACTTTCTTAATTTAATTAAAAGGTACTTTTGTGTATGTTCTTAACATTAATCATAAAATCCACCACGCAGTTCTAGATATAGTATTAATAGCCATAACAATGGCACTGAAGGCGGATCGTTTAATTTAAACATGTAATGTGTCCAACTAGAGTCAGTTCATTCAGTGACCACCAAAATGTATTATGTTCTACACAATTCAGTTGTAATTGGTATGCCGCCAATTCTGATTCTTAGCTGTTTAGTTAGGAGGAATTTCATCCAAAAGCGCTCTATTTCTCGTTAGTATGGTCACGCATCGCCGAGTACCAAACACAAGTGTCAGGTATCGTAGTACTCGTCCAACATACATACATATAATCACGCCTTTGTCCCTATTGGGGTAGGCAGAGCGTCAACAACCCAAACAAAGGCCATTGCGCCACGTCTGACAAGTATTGAGGGTCAGTTCAGATAAATCTATGTACTGGTCTAGTGACAGGTTGTCAGCCTATCGCCTAAATTACAATACACTGAAACCCTCGAATCCCTTAGCTGGTTTTTACAGCATGCCTGGGAGGAGATGCAGCTGGCACATTCTATGTTTTTCTATCGCTCCCAGTCCAGCATGGAAGAAAATCTACTAAAATACCACGTTTCGTCATCTGGAGATCACGCCGAATCTTACGATACCTGTCATAGGTACGCGGAGATAGATATGTGAGCGATCACTTCTATTGTAAAAATCTTTTCCCACCGCTCCCTAACTAGTTTAGAGTATTCTTTCTCTAGGACTTCCATGGTGGACTGGAGTGGGAGAAAAACATAGAATATGCCAGCTGCATTTCCTCCCGAGCATGCTGTTAAAACTAGCTATGGGAAAAGAGGGTTTCAGTATATTGCAATTTAGGCGACGGGCTGACAACCTATCACTACAGCAATATACGTACAAATCTATCTTAAATAACCCTCAAAACTTTGTCAGACGTGGCGGGACAACCTTTGTTTAGGTTATACAATTTATACTTGCGATTGTCGGCACTTGGTGAAACTCCATATTTATAATGTTGTTATTAAAAACTCTTGTACTTGTTTCACTTAATATAATTTAATCCTGTGGAATCGTCGTTGAGCAGCGATGTGGAGTCGTATTTTTGAATCACTCGAACTTCAATGCGTATACGAAAGAGTAACTTTCGCATCCGATATTCATACAATTTTCCATGCGAATGTTGGTATTTAGTATGCGCATTTCGGTTCGATCGGTTCAAAAATACTGCTTCTGGTAGATAACACACGTATCGGTGGCACTTCCATTGGAACCTGTTTAGATAAGAGTATATAACTCCTCTCTAGGATGGTGTGATGTTGGTTGTGTTCTAGAAGCGCGCGCGGCGTCGTGACTGTCAGAGGTTTGGGCGTGGCCTGTACAGCTCCTCCTCCAAGTCGAAGGCGGGCGGGTCCGCGTAGCCTGAGTCGTCGTAGCGCAGCGACCTGGTACAAAACAAATACGTTTTACTTCACCTATCAGAAAAAAGCGAAATAAAAATCAACTGTAGGTTATACCTTTAAGAGATTTGGATCTATCAGCGCGACATTAACAGGTACACCACTATGAAGTGAGTCGTTGTAGTGGTGCTACACCACCGTGAAGTGAGTCATCGTAGTGGCGCTACACCACCGTGAAGTGAGTCGTCATAGTGGTGCTACACCACCGTGAAGTGAGTCATCGTAGTGGCGCTACACCACCGTGAAGTGAGTCGTCATAGTGGTGCTACACCAACGTGAAGTGAGTCGTCATAGTTGTGCTATATCACCGTGAAGAGAATCGTCGTAGTGCCGCTACACCACCGTGAAGTGAATCATCGTAGTGGCGCTACACCATCGTGAAGTGAGTCGTCGAAGCGGTGCTACACCACCGTGAAGTGAGTCGTCGTAGTGGCGCAACACCACCGTGAAGTAAGTCGACGTAGTGGCGCTACACCACAGTGAAGTGAGTCGTCGTAGTGGCGCTACACCACCGTGAAGTGAGTCGTCGTAGTGGCGCTACACCATCGTGAAGTGAGTCGTCGTAGTGGCGCTACATCACCGTGAAGTGACTCGTCGTAGTGGCGCTACATCATCGTGAAGTGAGTCGTCAAAGCGGTGCTACACCACCGTTAAGTGAGTCGTCGTAGTGGCGCGACACTGCCGTGAGCTGTGGTACGCTCACCTGTCGGGCGTCCTGGTGCGGCAGCGCGAGGGCGGCGGGGAGCGTGATGAAGCCCGCAGGAGCGCCGGGTCGTCGTAGCGGCGCGACACCACAGTGAAGTCGTGATGCGCGTCGATCAGCTTCTGCAGCCGCGACACCATCTCAAAGTCGGACACCGACGCCGGAACCAGGATGCCGAGCAGCTTCGCGATCGAATGCCTGCGCGTCATAACCGCATCCGTCATTCACATGAACCAGACGAATATCAAAAGTCGATCGTAAATTGTCCCTTATCGGGAGTTCGATTATTACTACTTTACGACGACGGTGCGTTATAAACAGCCAATCTTGTTAAATACGGAACGAGCATAAAAGCTAGAATTAAGTTTTCGATCAACGATTATGTCGAAGTTAAAAGCGTAATTCCTACTATTCGTCCAGTCCCCACTTTACTGGCCATAAATTGATTTGATGTGTGCGAATAAAACCAACATTTCCGCAGGCGAGTGCAAAGTGCATAAAATACGAGGAGAACGGGCAACGGAACGGCGCGATCATCGATCTACCGTGTCAGCGAGATTGCAGATTCGCGTCCAACGATCCATTGTTCGGGTGAATCAAGCGACTGATTGTTGTATATCTCCCGACTGACGGACGGAGGCGATAAGATCGATCATTTTCTTTGTTATTGTTCGGTAAAAAGATAAAGTTTTGCGACATTGATGTATGCACCTGAAGCTCTGGAGTTGTGCCTCCCTTCGCTGGCATTCGGCTAAAGCTTCCTTAGTCCTGGCGAAGTCGTCACGCAGCATGCTGATCTGATGCTCGGTGGTGGAGCGCTCCTGCTCGAAGGTCTCCCCGGTAGACCGAACTTGATCCTTCAGCACGTTAACCTTGCGGTTGTACCGCGCACGGAGAATCTCTGCCTCCTCCAGCTTCTTTTGTAGCTCCTCGATCTTTCGCGCGCGCTCCAAAGATGTTATCTGATAGACAATAATAAATGATGTATCTGCAAATCATGTAAGTGCTTTAAAAAAGGAACTCTTAGTGCGATGTCCGCTTGAAAGACGTTAATGCCTCATATCTTTGTACAAAGAGGTACAGATATCACAAAGGCTAAATGAACTATCGGATAAACTGAGTTGTTTATAGCAATGATACTGTGAAATATCAGGGAGTTAAACCTGGAAAGGTTGGCATTAAGATCGCTAAATGCGCGATGTTATCCTCTCGTTGTGATAAATATTAATATTTTAATCGAAAATAAAAAGCGGCTGAATAATTAACAATTGGTAAAATTATAAAGTAATGGCCCATGTTTTAGTTCAATTCAGTAGTATAACTATACTATAGTTTAATCATCATTACCTTAACAACTACTTACCTATTAAATCCAAATTAGTTTAAATCCAAATAGCAACGAACATTACATCTTAATTTTTAATAGGTAGAATCTAAGTACTACTTGTGCTGCACTAAAGGTATTTTTATTAACTACAACGTATATTTACGAAGACTTCCATTATGAATATGGTTTGCATATTTTGACGATACAGAAGCCCGTAAAGTAAAGCTTATTGAATAGCGAGCAAGTTCAATCAGTGAGATCACGGCTTTAGGTATGAGAGTAAATCGGTTTAACCTTGCATGTAAATTATTCCAGTAAATCTACTTTGCGCTGTAGAATAAATAAATTGACACTTATAGTCTACATATTTCATCCAGATTATTCGAAGTTCCAGCGATTATTATTAGATGTGCTTTTAGCTCTAGCCTCATTTTAATACCGAAGGGAAAACTCATGCGAAGAGGTTGTCAAATACTATAAGGTTTGGAGTGAAAAGAAGTGTGCAAGATAGTTTATTTTCATAAAACAATCGTGAATATAAAAGTTATTGACATGGGTTGAACCTGAAAATGAATTTTAGGTTAAAACAAGGTTATTTGCATATAGTCTCCAACAACCCTGCTTGAAATCCTGGTTGAAAACCAACCACATCATTGTCCGGGTTTACAACGGCTAAACGACGCGCGGTGACGGCGCGGATTACATTCACGCACCAGACTGATGGTGTTTTGATGAACCAGCGCTATTTTGACAGGCCTATGCTTTGTTCATAAAATGCAGTTTAGTTCTACGTTTAGGCTGTACAAAGAGATAAGTTCAGTTTAAAAAATGTTTTTTTTTTTGGCGACCGTGACTCGTGAGTAAAGATCCATGATTGTACAATGTCTACATTGCATAATTATTTGCACATAGAGGAGAAACCAGACAAACTATAGCGTAAAAACTGCATATTTCTAATACCTACCTTATACTCTGCAGCGTCGGCAAGCTGTGCGTTGAGGTCCCGGAGCTGAGCGCGAGCGTCGGCGAGTTGCGTGGCGAGCTTTTCCGCTTGTCTCGCCAACTTCTTACTACATCATATCGCTTTAGCTAACCTTATACTCTGCAGCGTCGGCAAGCTGTGCGTTGAGGTCCCGGAGTTGAGCGCGAGCGTCGGCGAGTTGCGTGGCGAGCTTGTCGGCATGTCTCGCGAACTTCTTACTACATCATATCGCTTTAGCTAACCTTATACTCTGCAGCGTCGGCAAGCTGTGCGTTGAGGTCCCGGAGCTGAGCGCGAGCGTCGGCGAGTTGCGTGGCGAGCTTGTCCGCTTGTCTCGCCAACTTCTTACTACATCATATCGCTTTAGCTAACCTTATACTCTGCAGCGTCGGCAAGCTGTGCGTTGAGGTCCCGGAGCTGAGCGCGAGCGTCGGCGAGTTGCGTGGCGAGCTTGTCCGCTTGTCTCGCCAACTTCTTACTACATCATATCGCTTTAGCTAACCTTATACTCTGCAGCGTCGGCAAGCTGTGCGTTGAGGTCCCGGAGCTGAGCGCGAGCGTCGGCGAGTTGCGTGGCGAGCTTGTCCGCTTGTCTCGCCAACTTCTTACTACATCATATCGCTTTAGCTAACCTTATACTCTGCAGCGTCGGCAAGCTGTGCGTTGAGGTCCCGGAGCTGAGCGCGAGCGTCGGCGAGTTGCGTGGCGAGCTTGTCCGCTTGTCTCGCTAACTTCTTGCTGCGGCATATCGCTTCGTCGCGCTCGGCCTGCAGCACCGCACGGACACGGCTACTCTCCTCCTTATAGACAAATTTTCTAGGTGTAAACAAGTGCTTTACAAATTGCCAATGACCTAACAGTACTAAAGACATTTTCTTTTTAAATGTGTAACGGTTCCAAAATTCCAGGTTACAAAAAGTTTAAATTGCAAACATGTTACTGGTAGTTTAAAGTACGTTTGGTCTGTAACCTTTTAACGTTAACGGTTTTACGTAACGTGAAAAGGCGGCAGACAAACATAACATTCGCATTTTTATGCTATTTAACATATTTTACAACTTGGAAATTACCTAAGTATTTTAATGATAACATAACGTTAATGCCTTAATACATAAACGCCGCAGACAGTTGTCTAAAATGACCACCCATCTGGTGCCAAAATGGCTACTAAATGTGGGCTCACGTCACGTTGCACCGCAAATTAGAAATAAATTAATTAATAACAGTTTAATGTACGCTAACCGCAACCTTATCGTAAAATTTGTAGGATCATTTACTCAGATTACATAACTTTGTACTCTGAAACTGTTTGAAGATAAGTACCTGTACACTTAGCTTGCGTCGCAACATATCTAGATGGAGATCTTTCCTTTGCAATTGCTCTCGGAGAATCCTGATACGTCGTTGTAGCTGGTACACCACAGCTGTCTGCAATAGCGCGCAAAAATCAACAACAGTTTGAAAATGTTTAGTAACAGACGCCGACCAAAACCCGCTTTTAGAATAAGTAGGTATAATTACTAACGTCAATACCTATCTCATCTAACTATTATAAATTACTTACATAACATTATTCTCGAGTTCAATACTGGCTAATGACTGCTACTGATACTATAGGTACTACTGAATTAATGAGAATTAAATTGCGTGAGACATTTCGACTGTAGTGCTGTTTTACGTGCGAATGATAGGAATAAAATGCTATTACAAGGTCATCAAGGTGTCAGTCAGTAGCACGCTAATATGCGGGAAGTATAAATTGCTATTTAAATAGGTATATCTTAGACCGATGTCATGCCAATTTGGAAATATATCTTACTTCTTTAAGATAAGGCAAATCATGGAAAGATCTTTCTCTGCGCAGTCTCGGCAGCGTGCCATAGTATCCGTAATATAGCAGCTACGCAAAACACACATCTTAAACACCAAAAACAACACTTACTGTACAATACAACATCTAAAAAAAAATAGTACACACGTTAATTCACACAAAAAATATAACGAGAGTGTTAGCCAAGTCAAGAAAGTTTAGCAGCATCAGCTATCACTCTCCTCTTTTGGAAGCATCAAAAACACATTCAATGACCGACTATACTGAACGAAAGTACCTACTTCACACATTAACATCGAGGAGGTCAAAAATTTCGCTGAGTGGTATAAATATGAAAACACAATAGCTCAGTTGGTAAGAGTAACAGACGCACTACACGAGGAGCCTAATTAACAGGTTCAAACCTCATTCGTCAACTCGTGTAGAGCTTTTGGTTTCAAATGTCATGGAGATTTTGAGACCTTAGGTTGACCGTCCTAGGGAAAATAGTTCAATTTGACAGATCTTGCGGGCACCAAAGCTGTAAGAACCAACCTTGTCAACGATCTTGTCGCTCTCGAGCCTTGCCAGCTGCTCGGCGCGGTGCAACAGCGACTCCGTGTGCAGCTCGATGCCCGCGTCCTGGCTGATCTCGTCCATGTTCAGTGTGCGGCTCAACCGCTCCAGGAACGCTACGAACTAGGAACATCGCCTTTATCAGTTTCTTCTTCAGCTTACTTCAGCCTAGTGTTTGGAGTCGGTATTCCAGCTTCTTTTTATGTATCTGCAGCTTAGCTAAGCTACTTATTAGGTACTTTACAAACAAAAATGTTCTGCAGCGCATATTTTAACTTATCGAGTCAGAAGTTGGGTGCCAAGACCAGGATATTTTTTGCGTTACATGCTTTTGTGACATGTGTATCTTTCCATATTATCACTATAAGAAGCAAATCCATTCAGTAGCGGCTAAAACTTGGGGTTAATAGAAAGACAGCTTGTTCTTCATAAATCAGCAGAACAGAGTATATTGATACAGTACCTACCACGGCGACAGTTCATGTGTAAACCAGTCGACTATCATTATAGATCATGATGTCAGGTTCATTCTAGTTTATTTATGTTGACAGCCTTATTGAGATACCTAATCTGAACTATGTAGTGCAGTTTCTTACTTACTAGCCTCCTCCATTATGCGAAAAAATATCTCGAAGCGCGTATTCTGCACTTCCGCGCACGAAATTAACATAACTGGATCGTTAAGGAATATCTTTGGGTTGTAAACACGTAGTTATAAGACATTAACTACTGTTTTATCTTATAACATATATGATAACTTTAATCGGGTCTATTGTTCATCTGTAGGTATTTATTGAAATTATGTTAGCACGTTTAGTAATCAGTTTTTGTCTCAATTTTAGAATCCAGATCATAAGTAGGTACCTACTACTTAAGTAGTTAGGTCCCAGCCTACTGTATTGCATAGCTATAGGTACGAGTATTCAGGTAAGGTAAGCTTCCGTGATACGCTGGCATGCAATTGAATAAATCTCGGCCAAAGTTTTCCATTTTATGAAAACGTATTTTGTGAAAGATCGTGGGCGAGGTATAAATAGCGTTTAGTCTATCTCGCCCTCTTGCTGCATTTTGATAGCAATTCAATCCCACTTGTCATACAAATACATACATATAATTACGCCTTTATCCCTAATGGGGTAGGCAGAGCGTAAACGACCTAAACAAAGGTCATTCCGCCACGTCTGACAAAGTTTTGAGGGTTATTTAACATAGAATTGTAGGTATATAACCGTAGTGACAGGTTGTCAGCCCATAGCCTGAACTGAAATCCCCGGATCCCTTAGCTGGTTTAAACAGCATGCCCGGGATGGAATGCAGCTGGCGCATTCTATGTTTTTCTTTTGCACCCAGTCCAGCATGGAAGAAGCACACTTGTCGGCGCTCTTAATTTGGGCGCCTGACGGCCAGCCCTGAATTTTCGCGCATCTTAGCACAGCTGCCCCTTTCCAAACAGAATCCTGGCTATGCCCTCGACTACAATAGTATAATATAACTTACATTCGCCTTATCTTTGCGCAGGTTATCCCTCGCGATCTCCGCGGAGTTGAGCTCTGCTTCCAGCTTGTGCAGCTTGACTTCTAGGATGGAGCGCTCGTCCTCCAGCACGCGAGCGCGCGTGGCCGACTGCTCGTGCATGTGAGCTGTTCGGGACAGCTGCTGCGATTCCAGGCCTAGCTTGTCGCGCAGAGCTTCGATTTGCTACACAAAAAGATTTGAAATCATGGAATTTTAGGTAACAAAATGAAGTTTCTACTCCTGAGCAGAAGAGTTCGAATTCAAGGCTGTGACGGACGGCAAAAGTCTGAACTGTGTGGAAGCTGTGTCTTATTGTACTTACGATACAACACAAGATACTTTATCGCACAAAGAAACACAAATACATACATGAGAAAAGTAAGGAACAAAAGAGTACAATATAGGCGGCCTTACTGCTAAAGCAGCAATTTCTACCAGGCAACCTTTGGGTATTAGGATTACTTACCACGGTTTTGTCTTTATTGTCACTCAAAATTTCACGTATCCTGTCCTTTATTGTGCTTTCGTGTGCTTCAACGAATCGCGTCGGTAGGCTTAACAGAATGGCTATAGATTCCATTGTGTTTCTGAATTCTGCTTGAAGCCGCTGATACTTCTCATCTCGATGACGCAGATCCTCTGAAAATGTTATATTTTTAAAAACCAAGGATAATTTTCTGTATCATTACACTAATCTGAATACCTTTTACCTTTTAACTGCATAATGATCGATTCGTTTTGAGTAACATTGTCAGTCACCACATTCAAATTCTTGCTGCAATGTGATAACTTTTCTCTTGCCTCGTGCAGTTCTCGCTCTAGCACTCTGGTTTGTACTGACAAAGATTCCTTTTCCTGTTTGAGCCTCTCGATATCGATTAGTTGCGACGACAGTTGTCTTTGTAACATATCTTTATCAGCATTGGCTCTTTCGAGTGCATCTCTGCAGCTTCTGAAGTCTTGTTCAACAGATGATAAGTTTTCCGTGGTATTCATGCATCTATTTTTGAGTCTAGCCACCTCCTGCACTAGTTCAGCTGCTTTGATGATGAGGCTTTCTGGGGAGTGCGTGTGCGTCGTGTCGCAGAATTCTGCGTCTAAAGCAGCAGACAGTCTGCGGATCAGGTCGTGGTACTGGCATCGAGCGTTTTCTTTCTGTTGCTCTTCATTGTGACATTCCATTTCAAGTGAGCGAAGTTTCTTCTCATAGTCTTTGATTTTCTCCTCACAGTAGCGATTATCTCTCTGTAATGTTTGTACCGTAAGTTCGGTTCTCCCTCTATCAGCTTGTAAATTCCTCTGCATTTCTTCAAGGTCTTGAATCTTCTTCCTGAGTGATGATATGATGGCATTTTGACGGGCATTTTGTTCGCGCAGGTGGTCTATTTCCACCTGCTGCTCAAGTATTCTTTGGTCTCGGGATAACATTTGGTTTTTCAAATCGCTGTTCTGTAAAAAATAAAGTAGGTCAGCCTTTATTCCGATGATACATAAATAATGATAACCATAATGATATCAATACATACTTCAGATAATAGTTTATCACGTTTGTACTGAAGACCAGCGAGATCGCTCCTCAGGGTGGTGACAACGTCATTCCCAACGTCTGCTTCCATCTGGGAAAATTAAAAGCATTGAAATCCCATTGCAAGAATTTACTGATTACTTTTATGATCCTAGATATACCTGACGTAAGAAGCTTAATAACTTACGAAATTCCATGATGGCGTTATTTTTAAACCAGCTGGGAAGACAGTTTTACTTGCCGTGCAAAAGACGACTACTGAAAGTACTTCGTATTTCAACGTAGCGTGAGAGGGGTCGCTATTTCAGGCAGCCAGGAGTCACGATACCCTCTTATATTCACTCTAAGTATACTGTATAGATAATTTCCATAAAATGAGGACGGAAAGGTATACGCATCGGATTAAGCTTGTTTGCTCGATGGCTCGAAGCTCGAAGGTTTGTCATTTACTGTGGGGGGTGGGATGTCATTGAAAAGATAAATTATTTCGTGAAAAATTAGACATGTATACTATACTATATCTGTATTGCGAGTAAGGCAATTTGAGCTGAAGGCATGTTATGGGTAGTTGTATGTAACGGAGGGAGCAAGCCGTGCGAGGTACGAGTTGCACACGCTATCTTTGCTATCTGTAGCTCAATGTCCGCACCGCAATGGAACCATGATTAGGCGGTATTGCACGGCTAATTTTATAAACAGGCTGTGCGCTTGATTATTATCTTATCACGTAACATTTCAATTTCGGTGTGAGAACGCAAATTATCGAAGGGTAACATATTGTACTGTAAGTTAGGTAGGTTTACTGTGTATGGTTAGGTATGTTGGAATGACAAGTCCGATGATGTAGTGGATAGGGCCGCTGCCTCCTGAGGGAGGTCGTGGTTCGAATCTCACTACGTACCAATGTGATTTTCGGTTTTCAAATTTCGTATGTACGTTTATTCGGCGCTTTTTCCTTGCTTCGGAACGCACGTTAGCCGTTGGTTCCGGTTAATATTGTTAAATAGCGTAGATATTAGTCGTTAAGCCATGTCAAAGGCCAGTGCTAAGCATTGGCAGCTTGAAAGCTCTGACCTAATCTAGGATTGGGTCTGGTTTCCCTTCTGGTTTGCGGAGGTCAGATGGCAGTCGCTCCGTGTAAAAATTTGTACCCTCGTTCAATCACCTAGATTAGGTAGCCGACCCCGAGAGATACGGAATAACGCTAGGGAGATGATGATGTTTGAAGGACGAGTCACTTTTTAAATATTAAAAAGTGACTCGTCCTAAACTCATACTAAAATATTAAACAACAAAAATTACGTCTTATTTTACTACCAACACTATACCACGGTTACCTAAATGTTTTATTTTACCATGTTTTATTGTGGTGGTAATTAATAAGTGGCCTGGGAGCGAGAGAAAAACATAGAATGTGCCAGCTGCATTTCCTCCCCGGCATGCTGTAAAAACCATCTAAGGGATCTAAGGGTTTCACTATATTGTAATTTAGGCAATGGGTTGACAACCTGTCACTACAGAAATAAACCTACAAATCTATCTTAAATAACCCTCAAAACTTTGTCAGACGTAGCGGAACAACCTTTGTTTAGGTTGTTTACGCTCTGCCTACCCCATTAGGGATAAAGGCGTGATTATATGTATGTATGTATAAGTCATCGCGTTTTCCCGCAGTAAAAAGTAGCCTATTTTATTTTACTGTGGTGAAAAAGTAGTTTATACTCTTACTTAGAGACCAAATTCTATCCCAATCCGTCCATTATCGTAAATCCCGACGTGTGTGTGTCCACACTCTCACATGTATTTGTACTACAACATACAGGTTGTATGTTTATGTACTACAACATACAGGCTGTATGTATATGTACTACAACATACAGGGTGTATGTATATGTACTACAACATACAGGCTGTATGTATATGTACTACAACATACAGGGTGTATGTATATGTACTACAACATACAGGCTGTATGTTTATGTACTACAACATACAGGGTGTATGTATATGTACTACAACATACAGGGTGTATGTATATGTACTACAACATACAGGGTGTATGTATATGTACTACAACATACAGGGTGTATGTATATGTACTACAACATACAGGCTGTATGTTTATGTACTACAACATACAGGGTGTATGTATATGTACTACAACATACAGGGTGTATGTATATGTACTACAACATACAGGGTGTATGTATATGTACTACAACATACAGGGTGTATGTATATGTACTACAACATACAGGGTGTATGTATATGTACTACAACATACAGGGTGTATGTATATGTACTACAACATACAGGGTGTATGTATATGTACTACAACATACAGGCTGTATGTTTATGTACTACAACATACAGGCTGTATGTTTATGTACTACAACACACAGGGTGTATGTATATGTACTACAACATACAGGGTGTATGTATATGTACTACAACATACAGGCTGTATGTTTATGTACTACAACATACAGGCTGTATGTTTATGTACTACAACATACAGGGTAAATGTATATGTACTACAACATACATGGTGTATGTTTATGTACTACAACAAACAGGGTGTATGTTTATGTACTACAACATACATGGTGTATGTTTATGTACTACAACAAACAGGTTGTATGTTTATGTACTACAAAATACAGGGTGTATGTTTATGTACTACAACATACAGGGTGTATGTATATGTACTACAACATACAGGCTGTATGTTTATGTACTACAACAAACAGGGTGTATGTTTATGTACTACAACATACATGGTGTATGTTTATGTACTACAACAAACAGGTTGTATGTTTATGTACTACAACAAACAGGTTGTATGTTTATGTACTACAACAAACAGGTTGTATGTTTATGTACTACAACAAACAGGTTGTATGTTTATGTACTACAACATACAGGGTGTATGTATATGTACTACAACACACAGGGTGTATGTATATGTACTACAACATACAGGGTGTATGTATATGTACTACAACATACAGGGTGTATGTATATGTACTACAACATACAGGGTGTATGTATATGTACTACAACATACAGGGTGTATGTATATGTACTACAACACACAGGGTGTATGTATATGTACTACAACATACAGGGTGTATGTATATGTACTACAACATACAGGGTGTATGTATATGTACTACAACATACAGGGTGTATGTATATGTACTACAACATACAGGCTGTATGTTTATGTACTACAACATACAGGCTGTATGTTTATGTACCACAACAAACAGGGTGTATGTTTATGTACTACAACATACATGGTGTATGTTTATGTACTACAACAAACAAGTTGTATGTTTATGTACTACAACAAACAGGTTGTATGTTTATGTACTACAACATACAGGGTGTACGTTATGTACTACAACAATACAGACAGAGTGTAACGTATAACAGAAAGGGTATATAGATTATTTGATAATACAAAGCTTTGGCGTTGGGAAACGTCGGCTATTATGAAATAAGAACGCTGAATGGTCGGTCAGTAAGCCAAAACTCCCCTACGTCAATCATCAACGGATGTTATTTAAGTAATCAGAATAGGATTAAGTTAGTAAGCAGAAATTTAGCCAATCAAAATTAAGCATATCTAATGTTAAGCTACAACGACTAGTTTTTTCGCAAAAAATCTATTGTCTAATTCTCTGCCAATCTGTGTTTTCGCGAAAATTCGAATTATCAAATATTCCTACGACATATGCAACCTGCTGTGAATCAGCTCACGAATCTGATCAAATGTTTTGTTTTTGATTCTTTATCGTTACTATTATAAGTTATATAGCAAGCAATTAAATTAACATTCCGTATTTGACGTCTAAATACTAAATAAATTAATACACACGGTCACTTTGACCAGGAATGAAGTGCATTAATAGAGAGGGTTAATTTGATTTCATGCCATAGCTGAGGAGTTTTAGTAACGTAAAAAGGAGCCTATAAAAAATATTTGAAAAAATCCAACTCGACTTCTTCTTCTGTCGAGTGGGTATCGAGTCTATCGACCCGATGAACCCTGGTGTCAGAGTTTTAAACCGCCTAGTAGCACAACTATCAGGCCTCTGACATGGTTTGAGTAACGACCACTATCAAAGACGACTCAATGAATGCAAGTAAAACAAAAAACGCCTTACCTCTGTAGGGCTTTTGCTGCAAAGGGTTTCGTATATTTTCCAGTCCTCAGCGTCGTCCTTGCCCTTCTCTTCGTCCATATCGTGTTATTTTGATGCACGCGTTACTTCGTCAGTCGTCACACAGTCCTTCGACTTTCTACCCCGTTGCTAGGATCACACCGTGTAAACACTGAAATTAAATCGATTCAGTACCTCTATTACAGACGAATGAAAATGAAACTCATTTTACTATATCCCTAAACTACTGAACGCATATTTAACAGGGTTAATTGGCACCTATTGTAATGTTCGTTTATAAATTAGGTCAATCGCAATTTAGGCCCGTAATTATAATCCGCACTTGAGATTGACAGTCAGTTTGAGTTCGTATCAGAAATGACATTTCAGTACAAAATAACTTGTCAAATCCATACTTAATATTGCTCTCAATCTTGAGATAGGTTTACAAATACGAGCCTTAGACTTTCTACAACGCTGCTAGTATTGTTCATGACAAAAAATGCACCTATACGATTATTAAGAGAAGTCGGCTTCTGCCGGTCATTCCAAGAGCCGTGTATTGTTGAATCACTCAATCACATGCGAAACAGCTTCGTTCGAATGCGATTTTCATACTATTTGGCATGCGAATGTTACTCTTTGTACGTGAAATGAGATTCGAGCGGTTCAAAAATACGGCCCCCGGTCCACACCGAAGCGACCAATTGGGACCCCTTCTTTATCTATCATTTATCTGCAAGATATTTGAGTTCGAAAGAAGTGATCTGATGGGGGGTATCTATATCTGGCAAAATGTCCCTTTTAAATAGATTTGGCCAGTGGGCTACTAAAACGACAAAAAACAAGGGGACATTTAGCGACGATACCTTTAAAGTGTGCGTCTCCCCACCCAACCCAAACGAGATAGGTGTTTTTATCATATATCAGGATTTAGAGCATAGTTGGAGCACCCACATACTAAAGTCAGTAAATTGGAGCATCAATAGGAATGACGCTGCGAGCTAACAGCGAGTTGAGAGTAGAGCAATGTGTTATATCTCTAGATTTAGAGCATAATTGGAGCAATCTGCTGCCGAAAAATCAACTTCAAAACTGTAATATGAAAGGAGTTATACGCGATTATCTGTGGGCTTTCTGGGGAGACGTCTCTCCAGCGAGCCCATTTGGATCTCATAAACGGTAGCGGATTTAAGTTTTGATCTAACGTTTTACATACGTGCCATAATTGGAGTACTAAGCTCCAAAAAAATTAGTACTGTGTGTTCAGCAGTTTTCAAGATCTACTGAACACACCGATAGATATAACACATTGCTCTACTCTCAACAGTACTTGAGATCTAGCATGAGTTCGCTGCCGAGAATCTCCCCAGCCGGCCCTCGGTTTTTAGCTCGCAGCGTCTTTCCTATCAATAATGCTCCAATTTACTGACTTCAGTATGTGGGTGCTCCAATTATACTCTAAATCCTGATATATGATAAAAACACCTATCATGTTTGGGCTGGGTGGAGAGACGCACACACCTTTAAATAGTTGTACCTTTTATACACATACTAGTGAATGTGTATAAAAGGTACTGTGTATTTTTAAAAGTAGGATTTTAGGTAGGAAGAATTTAACGTTATTTAGTCAAATGAAACAAATCACATGGAAAAGAAATGCAGTTTTATTTCGATTATCTTCAAAATAAGTTTATATCTAATATAATGATCGCTAAAGTAGCTGTCGTGGGGCTTACCAGTAAACAACAACGACAAGACGTTACAGAATTAATTGCATATTCAATCGTGACTATAATTTCGTCTGGGAACGTATGAACACGCCGCGCGCTAGCCCCTAGGATGCAATGCACTACTTTAACGATCCTCAGATCTAGAATATCGTCTAAACATCCTTTCAGTGTCACTTTTATTCTTGATAAGACAATTAAATGTATTAAAGTGAAAAATGAAAGTATATTTAGGTCTTATTATTTATATCACATGTTTACAAGCACGAGTTTGTAACCATCATGGGTAACAATTTAGTTCTTTGACGAAAGAACTGTAACATGGATAGTTTTGTCTGTTACATGGAAGTTCTTGTGACCTCATTAAATCTGTAATAACTTTCTAAGCACCCGTCAAACATTTAATGTCACGTTCAGGTTTTGGACTTTCTTACCTTATTAAAGCTAATAAATGGTTTAATCAAAAATATTGGAATCGGTGGTTGTGTGTTCCGCAGAACACATTCTTAATTTCTAAAAATATAAAAAAAATAACGTCAGTTGTCTGTTCAACAATTCTTACAAACTATAGCTTAATTAATAATCTTATTCAAACACAAGAGCCCCGCTCTTATTGAGGTAATCATCCATAACGATACCGATAATTAACAATAATGTTAATTCCTTCGGTAAGTAACATTGGACACTTAACCAACTATCTTTTGCACCACATAATCCACTGGTTATGTGATCACTTTGACTTAACAAAAATAAAAATATAAAAAAGGAAAAAAAGATGTAATGTGCTCTGTGAAATTGCATGTGCATATATAGGCTAGTTGAAATCGCTCAGACCTCCTTAGTAATTCGTTTCAAGAGATTTTATTGTTTATATGTAATGGCTAATAAAATATTGTAATGGCTTCATTTATTGCTCAATATGACTTAGATTTCCCACCTTGACGGAGTTGTGCATAAGTGGGAGGGCTTCCTATTTTTTTTGTATCGGAAATATTGTTTTTTAAAAAAAAAAAAAATATTGAACAGTTTTGCATCTAGAGCAGTTCAAACTTTTATTATTTTTTCTCAATTTTAATTTATTTCGGTATCGGTGATCTTAATATAATGATGTTATATATATATATATATTTAGAATCAGGTCAAAATGCCCTTTCATTTGGTACCACACACGATATGAATCAGAACAAAAAAAAACATTAAAATATAAATAAGAAACCCCCCATTTATGCACAACTTCGTCAGGTTGGGGAAACTAAGAGTCGTATTGGGCAATTAATGAAACCAGTAATACAATAAAATATCTTGTAGCACTTTTCCGGTCGATCCGATCGATTCCAACTAGCCTTATGTGAGTTATTATAACAAGTGATATCGTTTATAATTAGGTAGGTACAGTTTTTGACTTAAATATTTTTTCAACAAACGCCCTAGGGATGTGAGCTTCGTGTTGCGTGTGCTCGCGCGCGGACGGTCCCACGTTTGCTCAGCACACGCGTCCCACGCGGATGTATCAATTTGGTTGGTTTACACGCTTTGAACGCGACCAGCGGAGTATTATTGATTCATTCGAATAAAAAATCTCATATTAAAGTGTAACTACGTTCTTGTGCCAAATAGTATAGCCACACATAATACTCATCGTGATGTCCAACGTTACCTCAACGTTGAACGTTATATCCACGTCGCACAACGTAACATTTCACGTGAATACTTCGTGACGGGGCATTTTGCGACAATGTTGCATGGATTAGCCTGCGCCTGGCCGGTGACTAAAAAGACTTGTCATATAGGGTCCACAAATCCTACTCTTATTCTTTCTCTCTTCAGGTCTTTTAGTCAGTGGTCATACTACAGAAATAGAAATACCGTAGTTATTCTCGAAAACTTGGCCGCAACGTGCCCCGTTACGATGCCGTGACGTGACTTTCAACCATGTTCAACGTTGACGTGACGTTGGACTGTAGCCGCCCTTATTTAAGCTTTCATAAGCGAATTTGAATTTGAGTGATTCTTCCCTTCCTATTGGCGTTGCAGTCGGGTAACAGTACAGCTCCCGTGTAAGCCTTGCATCGGTCCGCACGCGGTCGGCCGCCTGCCGAAGCTCACTCCCTAACAGATCACAGAGCAGTATGGCAGCTGTCAGCTGACCCCGGCCGGTGTCCGGAGGCCGGCTACAGGAAGTAGAGGGTCTCGTTGAGGGAGTAGTGCGGCTGGCTGTGCAGGCTGTTGGCGGCGAGGAAGGCCAGCTTGTGCGCGTACTGGCACACGGAGGGCACGCGCACGGCGCACGAGTTGTTGAAGTACATGTGCGTCAGCTTGTACGTCAGGCGCTGGATCTGGAACAGCGAACCGCACATTTAGTTTGTACAGCTTTCTGGAGCCGTATTTTTTAAACACTCGAACTCCAATGCGCATATGAAAGAGTAACTTTCGCATACGATTTTCATACAATTTACCATGCGAATCTTAGTCTTTCGTATGCGAATTCGATTCGAGTGATTCAGAAATACCGCTGCTGGTCTGCGGGCAGCTTGGTCATTTTTGTTTATTTATTTATAGCTAGCCTATTAGATCCCACTGCTGGGCAAATGCTTGGTCATAATAAGAATAATTTATTAGCTCAAAATTATGATTTACATTTCATATCTAGTTGCAATATTTAAAACTAAACTTAAAATGACTACTGCAATGCTGGACTGGGTAGGATTAATAAGTTTTTGGTCTTTTCGAGCGAGGTTATATTACCATTTAATTAACTGACCATTTTGTGCTGTCCACGGAGTAGCTGCAGACACTCTGCCTACCTCTCAATGCGATATAAGTATCTCATATCATGATTATTTTTTTTGCGGATATGCTTGCGATGATGAATATTTTCAAATTAGTAACTTACATGATCAGGCTCCAAAGTAGTGGTGTCATAAATGACGTTGTAGCTCGTGGGTGCGATGGTGCCCTCACGCACGTTCTGCGACACCAGGTAGAAGTCGTATCTGTAACAAAAAAAATATAAAGCTAGTTAATAAATAATCTGACAGGTTTAGAGGGAGTCGTGGGTTGATACTTACGTTACTATGCCATGCAAGATTCAAATAGGATTTAAAAACTCTAGAACTTATTTCCTTTGTGAATTTTATTCTTTCTCCTTTTGACAGAGTTGAAAGTCACAGGCGCGGGCTTTTTAAATAAGAATAGGCGAGCAGCCACAGGCTGTGCCTATATCAAAGCTGGTGTGTGTTCATGTTCGCTTTAGTCACTTCACTACACTTATTGTCTGTCACAAATCTTGAAACTGTTTACTGATGGAGCATCAATCACTTTCTTTTTTAACTTGTTCCACAGTGTTAGAACACAATTGTTGACGATATGGTATCCAATGTTAGTATCGGATATCTAAAGAGCTAGTTGTCATGACGTACACGATTAACAACATTGGGCTGGACACGGTGCATTGGCTCGATTTCTCACAATGGAGAAGATAACGCGTATAGTCCCCCCCCCCCCTCACCTCTCTGGCAGCGTGACGACGTCGTCGATGACGGTGCCGGGGCGCGGGTTCTCGCCGCTGCGGCCGCGGTCCACGAAGATGCGCGTGTTGATGCGCTTCGACACGATGATGAACGCGAATTTCACCGGCTCGCCCGCGTAGATCTCTTCTAATTTCTTTTTTATCTCTTCCACCTGGAAATATTACAATGTATATATATGACATCTAATAACGACAGCAATCCAAAATACAAGAAGAAAGCTTTGATGGTTTACCTCGTGGCTGTGCACGTAGGGTATTTGGCCGTCACCGACTCCGTCACGGTAGATGAAGATACGGCCAGGCAGCACATCTGTAAAATAATTAGTTATATGAAACAATCTGAAGGTGTGTTTTTGGTTGAACTTGCTGAGTCTCATGTTTAGACAAGTGAAGTATGACAGACTCTTCGGCAGTGACTCGCGGATTAAGGTAGCCCCATGTGCGCGCTGTCGGTGCTGCAGTGCTGCGCGCCGCGCAGTGTACTCACTGTTGCGCTCGCGGTACTTGCGCACGGCGGTGGCGATGTTGAGCCCCATGTGCGCAGTGCTGCGCGCCGCGCTGTGTACTCACTGTTGCGCTCGCGGTACTTGCGCACGGCGGTGGCGATGTTGAGCCCCATGTGCGCAGTGCTGCGCGCCGCGCTGTGTACTCACTGTTGCGCTCGCGGTACTTGCGCACGGCGGTGGCGATGTTGAGCCCCATGTGCGCAGTGCTGCGCGCCGCGCTGTGTACTCACTGTTGCGCTCGCGGTACTTGCGCACGGCGATGGCGATGTTGAGCCCCATGTGCGCAGTGCTGCCGCCGCGCAGTGTACTCACTGTTGCGCTCGCGGTACTTGCGCACGGCGGTGGCGATGTTGAGCCCCATGTGCGCAGTGCTGCGCGCCGCGCTGTGTACTCACTGTTGCGCTCGCGGTACTTGCGCACGGCGGTGGCGATGTTGAGCCCCATGTGCGCAGTGCTGCGCGCCGCGCTGTGTACTCACTGTTGCGCTCGCGGTACTTGCGCACGGCGGTGGCGATGTTGAGCCCCATGTGCGCAGTGCTGCGCGCCGCGCTGTGTACTCACTGTTGCGCTCGCGGTACTTGCGCACGGCGGTGGCGATGTTGAGCCCCATGTGCGCAGTGCTGCGCGCCGCGCTGTGTACTCACTGTTGCGCTCGCGGTACTTGCGCACGGCCGTGGCGATGTTGAGCCCCATGTGCGCAGTGCTGCCGCCGCGCAGTGTACTCACTGTTGCGCTCGCGGTACTTGCGCACGGCGGTGGCGATGTTGAGCCCCATGTGCGCAGTGCTGCCGCCGCGCAGTGTACTCACTGTTGCGCTCGCGGTACTTGCGCACGGCGGTGGCGATGTTGAGCCCCATGTGCGCAGTGCTGCCGCCGCGCAGTGTACTCACTGTTGCGCTCGCGGTACTTGCGCACGGCGGTGGCGATGTTGAGCCCCATGTGCGCAGTGCTGCCGCCGCGCAGTGTACTCACTGTTGCGCTCGCGGTACTTGCGCACGGCGGTGGCGATGTTGAGCCCCATGTGCGCAGTGCTGCGCGCCGCGCAGTGTACTCACTGTTGCGCTCGCGGTACTTGCGCACGGCGGTGGCGATGTTGAGCCCCATGTGCGCAGTGCTGCCGCCGCGCAGTGTACTCACTGTTGCGCTCGCGGTACTTGCGCACGGCGGTGGCGATGTTGAGCCCCATGTGCGCAGTGCTGCCGCCGCGCAGTGTACTCACTGTTGCGCTCGCGGTACTTGCGCACGGCGGTGGCGATGTTGAGCCCCATGTGCGCAGTGCTGCCGCCGCGCAGTGTACTCACTGTTGCGCTCGCGGTACTTGCGCACGGCGGTGGCGATGTTGAGCCCCATGTGCGCAGTGCTGCGCGCCGCGCAGTGTACTCACTGTTGCGCTCGCGGTACTTGCGCACGGCGGTGGCGATGTTGAGCCCCATGTGCGCAGTGCTGCGCGCCGCGCTGTGTACTCACTGTTGCGCTCGCGGTACTTGCGCACGGCGGTGGCGATGTTGAGCCCCATGTGCGCAGTGCTGCGCGCCGCGCTGTGTACTCACTGTTGCGCTCGCGGTACTTGCGCACGGCGGTGGCGATGTTGAGCCCCATGTGCGCAGTGCTGCGCGCCGCGCTGTGTACTCACTGTTGCGCTCGCGGTACTTGCGCACGGCGATGGCGATGTTGAGCCCCATGTGCGCAGTGCTGCCGCCGCGCAGTGTACTCACTGTTGCGCTCGCGGTACTTGCGCACGGCGGTGGCGATGTTGAGCCCCATGTGCGCAGTGCTGCGCGCCGCGCTGTGTACTCACTGTTGCGCTCGCGGTACTTGCGCACGGCGGTGGCGATGTTGAGCCCCATGTGCGCAGTGCTGCGCGCCGCGCTGTGTACTCACTGTTGCGCTCGCGGTACTTGCGCACGGCGGTGGCGATGTTGAGCCCCATGTGCGCAGTGCTGCGCGCCGCGCTGTGTACTCACTGTTGCGCTCGCGGTACTTGCGCACGGCGGTGGCGATGTTGAGCCCCATGTGCGCAGTGCTGCGCGCCGCGCTGTGTACTCACTGTTGCGCTCGCGGTACTTGCGCACGGCCGTGGCGATGTTGAGCCCCATGTGCGCAGTGCTGCCGCCGCGCAGTGTACTCACTGTTGCGCTCGCGGTACTTGCGCACGGCGGTGGCGATGTTGAGCCCCATGTGCGCAGTGCTGCCGCCGCGCAGTGTACTCACTGTTGCGCTCGCGGTACTTGCGCACGGCGGTGGCGATGTTGAGCCCCATGTGCGCAGTGCTGCCGCCGCGCAGTGTACTCACTGTTGCGCTCGCGGTACTTGCGCACGGCGGTGGCGATGTTGAGCCCCATGTGCGCAGTGCTGCCGCCGCGCAGTGTACTCACTGTTGCGCTCGCGGTACTTGCGCACGGCGGTGGCGATGTTGAGCCCCATGTGCGCAGTGCTGCGCGCCGCGCAGTGTACTCACTGTTGCGCTCGCGGTACTTGCGCACGGCGGTGGCGATGTTGATCCCCATGTGCGCAGTGCTGCGCGCCGCGCAGTGTACTCACTGTTGCGCTCGCGGTACTTGCGCACGGCGGTGGCGATGTTGAGCCCCATGTGCGCAGTGCTGCCGCCGCGCAGTGTACTCACTGTTGCGCTCGCGGTACTTGCGCACGGCGGTGGCGATGTTGAGCCCCATGTGCGCAGTGCTGCCGCCGCGCAGTGTACTCACTGTTGCGCTCGCGGTACTTGCGCACGGCGGTGGCGATGTTGAGCCCCATGTGCGCAGTGCTGCCGCCGCGCAGTGTACTCACTGTTGCGCTCGCGGTACTTGCGCACGGCGGTGGCGATGTTGAGCCCCATGTGCGCAGTGCTGCCGCCGCGCAGTGTACTCACTGTTGCGCTCGCGGTACTTGCGCACGGCGGTGGCGATGTTGAGCCCCATGTGCGCAGTGCTGCCGCCGCGCAGTGTACTCACTGTTGCGCTCGCGGTACTTGCGCACGGCGGTGGCGATGTTGAGCCCCATGTGCGCAGTGCTGCGCGCCGCGCAGTGTACTCACTGTTGCGCTCGCGGTACTTGCGCACGGCGGTGGCGATGTTGAGCCCCATGTGCGCAGTGCTGCCGCCGCGCAGTGTACTCACTGTTGCGCTCGCGGTACTTGCGCACGGCGGTGGCGATGTTGAGCCCCATGTGCGCAGTGCTGCCGCCGCGCAGTGTACTCACTGTTGCGCTCGCGGTACTTGCGCACGGCGGTGGCGATGTTGAGCCCCATGTGCGCAGTGCTGCCGCCGCGCAGTGTACTCACTGTTGCGCTCGCGGTACTTGCGCACGGCGGTGGCGATGTTGAGCCCCATGTGCGCAGTGCTGCCGCCGCGCAGTGTACTCACTGTTGCGCTCGCGGTACTTGCGCACGGCGGTGGCGATGTTGAGCCCCATGTGCGCAGTGCTGCCGCCGCGCAGTGTACTCACTGTTGCGCTCGCGGTACTTGCGCACGGCGGTGGCGATGTTGAGCCCCATGTGCGCAGTGCTGCGCGCCGCGCAGTGTACTCACTGTTGCGCTCGCGGTACTTGCGCACGGCGGTGGCGATGTTGAGCCCCATGTGCGCGCTGAGCTCCTCGCCGCTGGTGTGCGCGTTGACGGTGCTGTAGTACTGCGTCATCTGGCGGTCGAGCGTGGCCACGAAGGCTCCGAAGCTCTTGTCCTTGGCGCGCGTGTCGTGGCACACGTCGTAGCCGACCACCATCAGCGTGGACAGCGGCACCTCCACGGACCACGGCGCGCCGCCCAGCTGTACAACCACTCGACAGTCAGATCAAAACAATTCGTTATATATAATAAATACCGATGTAGAGCCCGATGGTGTCGTGGATAGGGCCGCTGCCTCCTGAACGGAAGGTCGTGGTTCGAACCCCATCACGTACCAATGTGTTTTTAAATTTCATATGTACGTTTATTCGGCGCTTTTTCCGTTCTTCGGAAGGCACGTTAAGCCGTTGGTCCCGGTTAATATCAATTAATACCGTAGATATTAGTCGTTAAGCCATGTCAGAGGCCAGTGCATTGGCGGCATGAAAACTCTGATCTTATCTAGGGTTGGGTCTGGTTTCCCCTTCTTGGTTGCAGAGGTCAGATGGCAGTCGCTCTATGTAAAATCCAGTGCCCTCGTTCGATCCCCTAGATTAGGTAGCCGACCCCGTGAGATACGCGATAAGGCTAGGTAGATGATGATCATAAATACATCATTCACGTCGGGAAAATTCATATAGTAAGGAAGTCTATAATTTGTTGTAAATTTATCGTTTATGTTAATTTCTGTTTTTGTCATTTAACTGTATACATTTTCTTTTTTTTGTTATGGTATGTCGTGTTGGAAATGAAATAAAGGTTTTATCTATCTATCTATAGTGAAACGGCGGACGGAAAGTTAGTACATAAGATTTGAACCAACCTTGCAGTTAATCTGTATAGCGATTTTGGTGGCGATAGACATGGCGGACTTGCTGGTCATGTTGCGCGCCACCACGCACTGCGTGGGCACCGCGCGGTCCACCGTGCACTTCTTCTTTATCGCCTCGTATCTGGATATAACAACAAATAGCTGTAATAACGACCCGCGCAGCCTAGGTGGCAGTGTACCTGCCTGCTACGCAGAGGGTCCCGGGTTCGATTCTCGGCCGGAGCAGACATTTGAATGATGAGTTTAAATGTCTGTTTCTGGGTCTGGGTGTTCTTTGTGGTTGTTTCTGTGTATGTCCATGGCACCCCGATACAGGGAATTCTAGTGGGGCTATGAGTGTGACCGTGTTTTTTTTTGTTTTAGTCATTCTTTCGTGTACAACTGCGAGTGGTAAAAACAAACCATGTGCCAAATGGATCTTTCTGGTGTTGTAAAAACCAGAAAGTGTGTCGGCGATGGGCTGACAACCTGTCACTACAGCAATATACCTACAAATCTACCTTAAATAACCCTCAAAACTTTGTCAGACGTGGCGAGATATATATATATATACGAGATAATATAAAGGCGTGGTTGATATGAGATATATATATATATATATATGAGATAATATAAAGGTGTGGTTATATAAGGAGAATATATAGCCACGCCTTTATACCTAATTGGGTAGGCAGAGCGTAAACGACCTAAATAAAGGTAGTCTCGCCACGTCTGACAAAGTTTTGAGGGTTATTTAAGGTAGATTTGTAGGTATATTGCTGTAGTGACAGGTTGTCAGCCCATCGCCTAAATTACAATATACTGAAACCCTCAGATCCCTTAGCTGGTTTTTACAGCATGCCCGGGAGGAAATGCAGCTGGCACATTCTATGTTTTTCTCTCACTCCCAGTCCAGCATGAAAGAAAACAAAAATCACATGGTGTAAACTAGCCTCAGAGACATAAGAATCACGCTGCAAGCATGTTTCTCTCCAGCAAGGAATACATGGGTTATGGAGTGAATATCTAAAATAACTGATAATAACGAAAATGAGTAATGTACCTGTCGGTGACTTTCTTCCCGAGCACGCACAGGATGAGGGCCGGGTTCCTCCTCGCGATCACATTCTCGCACATGTTGGCGTAGTCCATCTGCCCGTCGCGGGCTATCGGACCTGCAATCGACGTTTGTGAGTATCAACCGCTCATTACTTTTAAGGGGGCGGCAAAATGACCTGCCTCTGGCAGTCAAGCGTCTAGGTCGGGGTACCTTCTTCCACTTAACGTATTTATTCTTTTGTATATTTATATATTTGAGAGCCCGATGGTGTAATGGATAGGGCCGCTGCCTCCTGAGCGGGAGGTCGTGGTTCGAATCCCACCACGTACCAATGCCTTTTTCGGTTTTCGAATTTCATATGTACGTTTATTCGGCGCTAAGCCGTTGGTCCCGGTTAATATAGTTTAATACCATAGATATTAGTCGTTAAGCCATTTCAGAGGCCAGTGCTAAGCATAACATAACATGAAAATACTTTATTGCACGTAATAATACAACACAACAGATAACAGCAAAAAACAAGTACATCATAGGCGGCCTTATTGCTAAGGTAGCAATTTCTTCCAGGCAACCTTTGGGATAGTGCAAACCTAGTCAAATAGGTATCCTAAATACATAACATTACATATAAAGCATTGCCGGCTTAAAAACTCCGACCTAATCTAGGATTGGGTCTGGTTTCCCTTCTGGGTTGCGCAGGTCAGATGGCAGTCGCTCTGTGTAAAAACTTGTACCCTCGTTCAATCCCCTAGATGAGTAGCCGACCCCGTGACATCCGGGATAAGGCTAGGGAGATGATGATGATATTTAAATCCTTTGTGAAAAATCGAGCTCGCTTTGCTCGCGTTACGACTAGGTATGTTTCGATTTTTTGTGATTGAAAGTTGTGATTGGTGTTCTCGCATTAAGTTTTAATTATTATGTGTGTTTGTTTACCTACCTATTTATAGTAATAATTCGAAAAGCAACAATGTAAAATTTTGCTAAGAGACCTTTTCTGGGATTTTGATTTCGTGTATTGATTTTTGCGAATAATCGATTTAGCTCTACGCTTATATTTTTTAATATAATTCGAGCTCGCTTTAAGTTTGTTTTTATTTGTGCATTTATTTTTTCGAAGTGTCGAGCTCGCTTTGATCGCGTTACGTGTATATATATTCCTTTGCGTCTTTCTTTGTTTATTTTCGTAAAAATTCGAACGCGCTTCGGTTGCGTTACATTTGTTCTATTTGATTTATTTATTTTTGCGAAAAGTTAGGCTCGCTTCGCTCGCGTACATTCCTTTCTGTGTTTCTCTTTGTATTTCCGTGAAAATTCTAGCTGCGCATTTTATTTCTTTTTTTTTTTTTGTTAAATATGTATCGCGATCTCAGTTTAGTCTGCAATCATTACATTGTACTTGCTGTATGGATAGAATATACCAATGAATTGCGAACAATAAGGATATACGGTTTTATTTAGTTTCTTAAACACCTAGTAAGAAAAACTACATATGTGTGTGTGTAGTATGAAACTCCTAAGAATGACTTACAAATGTCCGGTCTGGGCATGCGGAAGCCGACGCCGCCGCCGGTCTTCATGATGAGCTCGACGAAGGACTCGGCGTCGCGGCGCTGGCGCTCCGGCGTGATCACCACCCACGAGCCCACCGGCGCGATCGTCAGCAGCGGCTTCGACCTGCACAAACACATCAAATAAATATCGTCAATATCAATATCTGACAAAAATTGAGGGCAATTTTAGATTGAAAAGTGTATAACTATAGTGACAGGTTGTCAGCCCATCGCCTAAATTACAATACACTGTAACCCTCGAGTCCCTTTTGCTGACTTCTACAGCTTGCCCGGGAGGAAGGGCAGCTGGAACATTCTACGTTTTTTTATCTCTCCCAGTCCAGCATGGAAGATTCTATCTCTCCCAGTCCAGCATGGAAGTGTACAGTGGCAGCGGAATTAAATTATCACAATGGCTTTCGAAGGAGAGTGTAACACCAGCACAGCTCGGACACTCTTAACTACAATGTCATTTTGGTCACACATCGACAGACGGCATGTTGCACTTGGCATGTGTTTGTGTGCGTGTTATAACATACATACATACATATAATCACGCCTTTATCCCTAATGGGGTAGGCAGAGCGTAAACGACCTAAACAAAGGTCGTTCCGCCACATCTGACAAAGTTTTGAGGGATATTTAAATTTGTAGGCATATTGCTATAGTGACAGGTTGTCAGCCCATCGCCTAAATTGCAATATACTGAAACCCTCGGATCCCTTAGCTGGTTTTTACAGCATGCCCGGGAAGAAAACCAGCTGGCACATTCTATGTTTTTCTCTCGCTCCCAGGCCAGCATGGAAGTAAGGGTTATAAGGGTTGTTAAACCGGTCATAATCCCAGGAACAGTATCTAACCATCTTTGGAACACAAAACTTTATTATTTCCGTTACACTGGGAAACATGCGCGCGCCATACCCACTAAGCGTACGCTCAATGTGGCCCACAATCCGGCGCGGAGTGTGACGTATGTCGGACTGGGGAAGGGAGGTGAATGTCCATTCTGTATGTAGTACTATTATATATTCTGTGACATCAGTATATTCCGAGTATGCAATAGGTGCTCACACCCGAGGAAATTGTCAGCTATACAACATGTAACAAAAAGGGTATATGCATCGAGAAAGGTGTGGATCTACCAATGAAACTGAACAACTTTTCCTAAGGAACATACAAAAGTTTTGCCTCGCCATACTACACGCGCTATCATCAGTCGATGCATTTTGTATGGAAGTTCAAACTTTTTTTTTCTTATTTTGGCCTATGTTAATTTGGGAAAGTTGTTCAGTTTCATACCCTTTCTGATACACATCACTACATAGTATAAAACAAAGTCGCTTTCTCTGTCCCTACATCCTTATGTATGCTTAGATCTTTAAAACTACGCAACGGATTTTGATGCGTTTCTTTTAATGGATAGAGTGTTTCAAGAGGAAGGTTTATATGTATAATACATGCAGAATACTGCCTCCGTGGTCTAGCGGTCTGAATCATAGACTCTCGATCCGGAGGTCCCGGGTTCGATTCCCGTCGGGGGACAATGACTTTGTGTTGTTGTTTCTAGTTTGGCTAGGACATTGCAGGCTGATCACCTGATTGTTTGAAAAGTAAGATGATTCATGCTGTCGGATGGGCATGTAAATAGTCGGTCCTGAGCCTGATTTATCCCTGGTCGTGTCAGTCAATCTGTCCTATCAGAATAAGAGATTGAAGGAATAGAGAGTGCACCTGTGTGTAGCGCAAACACTTGAGCACTAAAAACAAGTCCTGCGCAGTTGGCCAATCTCTGGGAGATTGACCGCCGTCACCGAAAATCGGTGGGAGGACTATTTTATACATGCAGAATATAGTAGAGAAACACTGATGATTTCCGTGGGAAGGCGGGGCGGGTCCCTATAGTCTGTCAACGTCGTGCTGACCGCGCCTTAGGGGTACAGACGTGCGCGGGGACGCGGTAACGGGGGTGCGGGCGGTGAAGCAGGAGGGTGAGCGAGCACGACGCAATGTGTTCATGTTCGCAATCGCCGCGTGCTACCGCGTCCCCGCCAACGTCTGTACCCCTAGGGCGCGGTAAGCACGACGTTGACAGACTATAGTTGTATATCTGCGGTGGTGGTATTCACCTCATGTCCCTGGTCCAGCCCTCGGTGGAGTCTCCGGCGGGGTACTTGACGTTGCCGGCCTGCACGATGTTCTCGGCGGCCAGCTGGCGGCCCTTGAACCGCACCAGGTCGTTCGACAGCTTCAGGGACCACGACGCCAGTTCCTGGAACAATATTTATTTTATTACAAATTGGAACACCAACATCAGTCAAATTTTGCATTCATGGGTACAAACAAAATAATAATACATTTCTAATTTGAGTGACAATTAGAGGTGTAAACATCGTTCACCACAACAACAGTAAACTAAACTTAAAATTTAAAACTATGTAAGTATTATAAAAAAATATTAATTAGAAATACACAACTAATTGTGTAAGCACATACGTACAGTCAACAACGTGTTTAGGGTAACAGGGCCGCTCGAAACCGATGAAGATTTATGCTTTTTCATTAAATTTCGAATAGTTGTGCAGGTTGTTTAACAGTACAGGTATATGATTTTTATCTAAATATGTATATAAACAACTGAGAAAACTACATTGCTTTGGAGCAGGCCTGTTACCCTAAGGGTGTTGTTGACTGTTCATATAATCACGCCTTTATCCTTAATGGGGTAGGCAGAGCGTAAACGACCTAAACACAGATCGATCCGTCGCGCCTGACGAAAGTTTTGAGGGTTATTTAAGATAGATCTGTAGGTATATTGCTGTAGTGACAGGTTGACACTACAGCAATATCTAAACAAAGGTCGTTCCGCTGCGTTTGATAAAGTTTTGAGGGTTATTTAAGATAGATCTGTAGGTATATTACTGTAGTGACAGGTTGTCAGCCTATCGCCTAAATTGCAATATACAGAAACCTTCGGATCACTTAGCTGGTTTAACAGCATTTCCGGGAGGAAATGCAGCTGGCACATTCTATGTTTTCTCTCGCTCCCAGTCCAGCATGGAAGTATTTCTCTCGCTCCCAGTCCAATATGGAAGCACAACATTGTGTAAGTACAACTATACCGTATGCTTTTATAACGAATTTTACGATATTTATTTTTTATTGACAGAACAGGACAGGAGCCTCAGTCGCGGGAGATCAGAGCGGCAAACTAATACGTTTGATGTTACAACATAAAAATTCGATTTTTTATACCATATGAAGTCCTAACTTGCCTCTCAATTTAAGTCTCACTTTTGAAGGTCAGCTGGAAGAAATTTCTTAGTAGAAATAAGCTGTACCTGTTGTGTCGTTATTCATTGTCATTCTCATGTTACTTGTGTACAATAAACAGTAAATCACTACATAGTATAAATCAAAGTCGGTTTCTCTGTCCCTATATCCCTATGTATGTATAAATCTTTAAAACTACGCAACGGATTTTGATGCAGTTTCTTTTAATGGATAGGGTGATTTAAGAGGAAGGTTTATATGTATAATACCTGCATAATATAGTAGAGAAACACTGATAATTTCCGTGCGAAGCCGGGGCGGATCGCAAGTAATACATAAACTAAGTACAAGCTACTACATAGATATTTGCAAAATAAACTAACTCACTCGTGTATAAAGCCGTGACTCCAGCGCTAAGAAAACATGAAACATACCCCCCCCCGCGGGGCAGAGGGGAAGAGAAATGTTTGAGAAACTTGTTTCGTGTTTTGTTTATGCGCTGGAGACTCGGCTTTATGGACACAAAGACATACATACACACAATCACGCCTTTAAATAACGCCGGTCCGTGCACATACCTCGACCACCTCCTTGGTCTGCGTGAGGCGGCGGTTGAACTGCAGCAGCTTCTGTATGCGCAGGTCGGGGCCGATCTTGGTGTGCTTGGCCATGGCGGACATCAGCTGGAAGTTGTTGCGCATGTCGTCGCTGAGCCCGGTCTGGCGGCACAGCTCCGGCACCAGGTACACCAGCTCGGGCATGCCGGAGCGCACCTCGCGCGCCTTGGCGCGGTACACCAGCAGCGGCTGGTTGGGGTCCTGGATGCGGATGTTGTACTTCTTGGAGTAGTAGTCCATGTAGCAGACGGTCTCGTCCTTCATCTTGAAGGTGCTGCGCGGGGAGGTCTCCCAGTGCACGTCGTCCACGCGGTAGGTGCGCTTGTTGTAGTCCGTCATCACGATCTTGCCTGATAGATAAGAGGTTTATAGCAAAAAAAAACATTACATTCGTAACAAAAAAACAAGTAAGAGACATAAACATGAAAAACTTAAACGAACACACTTTATAAATTCTGTTACATGTGTACTGAAGCTATGCAGAGGGTCAGAGCTCAGTGTATTATTGCCCATAGAGAGCAACACTGATTTTCAGCTCGGGACGACAACCACTGAACACTGCTGGTAGCCACGCTAACAACACTAAACGATGTCTCATCATGTAGGCGCGAGTTAGGGATGGTGCCTCAGTAGCTTCCTGCTTCAGTCTTGTGTCGGCACAACCACATATATAGTTGGTTAGTACCTGAATAGCTCGAGTATTATAAGTTATCCCTGCTATTGTTACTCTTACTATGCTCGGGGACTACGGGACATATTTGGATTTACAACAAAAATATAGAGCAAAACGACAAATATTGAAGAACAAAAAACATAATTTCTCATTATTACCTAGTATGGATAATATAACACGCTAGGTTATTTTCACAATCAAATATTCACACGGTTCACTGAAAGTCGTGGTCTGTGCGAAATTTTTGGTATTTAATTTAAATATTAAAAAAATATATATTTAGACATCAATATTTAGGAATTTTGATATGATTTAATGTTTCATATAAAATTATTATAAGCGGAACTACTTACCAACAACATCCTCAAGGAAGATCTTCTTATAGTTACTGCCCTTGGTGTTGGCATACTCATTGAGCATTTGCAGCACATTATCCATGCGCAATACCTATGAGATACAACATTACAAATAATAACAAACTTTTCCATGTGAATTATATATACTTTTTACTTTAAATAGTTAGCATGTAATATTAAAAATAATAATAATGATTTAGTAAAAACAACTTTAGAACAATGCTTACTTTATGGGCAATTTCCGTGACCATAAGAAGGCGGTCTTCATACTGGTTAATGGTGGTCTTGTACCCCGGCCAGATCTGGAGCTTATGCTCCGGAATGTCCACCTGAAAAGTATCATTGAATTAAGATCACATCATTATAGTAAAGCATTCAATGTTTTTAAACAGACCAGGATCCATCAGTGCAGTAATCTGACGAAAGGACCGGGGTCCATCAGTGCAGTAATCTGACGAAAGGACCGGGGTCCATCAGTGCAGTAATCTGACGAAAGGACCGGGGTCCATCCGTGCAGTAATCTGACGAAAGGACTGCAATGTTCATTACCTTGGCGATCGGATCGAAGAAATCGCGACCCACAAGCTGGAGATTCAGCAAGTTGAAGCACTTCCTGATAATGATGTTGAACACCTGGATGTAGTGGTAGTCACCCGGGCTCACGTCACAAGTCAGCTGTAAATAAAAATATATGCTCAGTTGGCAACATTACATCAGCTAGTATTTAATTTCACGAGGGCAGTCGCAGAAAATTGTATATTACATACATACATACATATAATCACGCCTTTATCCCTAATGGGGTAGGCAGAGCGCAAACGACCCAAACAAAGGTCGTTCCGCCACATCTGACAAAGTTTTGAGGGTTATTTTAGATAGATTTGTAAGTATATTGCTGTAGTGACAGGTTGTCAGCCCATCGCCTAAATTACAATATACTGAAACTCTCGGATCCCTTAGCTGGTTTTTACAGCATGCCCGGGAGGAATTGCAGTCGGCACATTCTATGTTTTTCTCTCCCAGGCCATCATGGAAGAAATTGTACATTACCTTGATAAGAATCCGCATTCGTTCTCCGTCATGCTTGCGGTCCGAGTATAGCTCCATGGGATCCGGGTGCAGTCTCTTCACTGTATAGAGGATCGCGCCATCGAACAAATACCTTCAATAAAATAATTATGTATTATTTATTAAAATTTGGAAATTATTTGTTTGAAACCGAACTGACCGGCCTGGTCGCCCGTACCCATTAGCGAGGACCTGTCCGGGTCAACAATACCAAAGTCTGTATCGTACATTAAATGTTTATTCAATTAACTCCCCCTGAAGATGGGTTCACCTCCAGCGAAAAAAAAAAAACATAAACAGACACATACCAGGCACTATGATCTCATGAATCCTACTAATATTATAAATGCGAAAGTTTGGTTCGGTTTTGTTTATTAGTCGATCACACTTCAACCACTGATCGGTAAAACTTATATACATACTTTATTGCATAAACAGAAATAGTAGATTTTATGCCGAGTGCATAAAGCAAGTCATTAATATCCGAGATCGTTATATGCCCGAGCCCGCAGGGCGAGGGCAGATGAAGAAGTCGAGGATAAAAATGATTTGTGCACGAGTTATAAACTCTGCTTTTCACTTCGATTGCGAGAAAATAAAACAGTAACATAACATACTAACATTTATTTAATTAAAATTCAAAGTAAAATTTCACAGCTTCTTTCCCGCTACTTTACTTTTTTTAATTTTTGTGCATGATTTTCGGGCAAAGAATAAAATATATACAGCCTACTCTTAAATTATTTTGGAATATTGTTTTTTTTAGTGATGAATATGTCTTGATATTTAGTTACTTGTTCGTATTATCTTATTAGTAACCAAAAATGCAAATAGGGAAGGATATATTATAAATTAGCAAGTTTTATCCGTGCACAATTTATTATGTTTGGCTGCATGGTCTAAATGGTCACTGCCTTAGTATAGATACATTTAAAAAGCTACTTTTTTGCCCTTGTGCATAAAGTTCAACTTTATGTCGCCTAGATTCTGCATAAAGTAGTACTTTTTCGAGCATGAGAAGTGAAAAGAAATGTAATTTAGAAATATAGTGTGCAAGGGCGAACTTATCTCTATGAAGAGATCTCTTCCAGCCAACCCAACGGTAGTAAGAGAAAGTGAATAATTTTGAGGGGACAAGAAAATGCAACATTAACAGAGACTAGTAAAACAAAAAATTAAAAATACTTACATACCTATACATAGTGTAAAACCCTATCCCTAATTAAATAATAATCTTATAAAATTAATATGGCCAAAGATAAATATGTGATCGTCTACAAAATGATTTTACGAGTATGTCAAAAGACCCATATGTTGTGTATTGAAATAGAAAATTGAAACAAATTTAAGTTAAGTTTGAATAGGGTAATCGTAATTGAAATTATGACGTAAGTAAATAAATGATTAGTAAAAAAAGAATCAAATTCAGCTGAAAAATAACACAAAATGACAGAAAATAAAATATAAATGAGTAATATAAAGCATGCGACTTACATAAAATATTTTCAGCAGAAATTCAGGAATCAGGAATCTCCATCTTCTTTCTTCTTGCGCATAACTAACCCAAATAAAATAAAACCAAACATACTTAATATTAAATCTCCCGGCTAATGTAGCGTGCTGAAAGGTACAAAGACTCAATAACCAGGGAAGGGAATTTGAATAAAGATCTTTAAGATCTTAGAATTAGGATACCTAGGCAAATGAAATGGCCCTCCCTTCCAACCTACAGACCATGCCAACGCGCGAAAACCTTGCACAGACTAACACTAAACCCTAGTCTTATCTAACTTGCAAACCTTCCATCAAATATTCCGATCATCTTAATTCATTCACAAACTTCTTTCATACTACCAATCATTCATCAAAGTCATACAAGTTACCTATTAACTGCAGTTTTGGTCACCTGTGACGGTGTACTAATGTTCAAACCTTTTAATAATCAATTTCTCTGTTCAGTTTGCAATATGGTATAATTTTCAAGGACTGCTGTACCAAAATCACATGATATGCGCTAAGAAGTCAGTTCAAATGATAGAGACTGTGTCAAGAAATTATCACCTTTATAGCTCGCTACGTCAGCTGAGAAATAGACCATTAGAGGTTTGTATGAATACCTATTCGAATGAATTCTCGAGAGGGATTATGGGCCAGCTACTCTCGGAGCCCATAAGCCTTGTCGATGTGTATTTAATGTATGTAAAGTGTTATCCTGAATATAAAAATAATTAAATATTTCATAATACAAGTAATTGATTTTAACCACTAATATCTTTAAAACACCGTGTTTTGTTTTAACGTGTAACACTGTATCTTAAAGACATATCAAAATATTCCTATTAGTTTTTATTGCATTTATTCATCCTCACACTCTCGCACACTGATATTTTACACATAACACACACCTACTATTTCCTATTCTAATAACACATTTCCCTACGATTATCATTGAATGATGTTTGAAAACTCGCAACGCTGCAGGTACAGAAAGCTGAAACTATCACTTTATTACGAAATCGTCTATCTGTAAGGTTAAGAAACACTTACAGTAATAATCACAACGATGGACTTCGAATTAAAACACAACGCCGAAAATAAACAACACATGATGCTCGGCATCGCCAATTTCCGCGTTCGAACATCGTCCCGGCCCTTCAGCAACTGCCAACCCCCACTGCATGCCCGCTGTTCCTCTGTTTTTTTTTTAATCTTCCAAGTTCTATGCTATATTAAGACAAAGTAAAATATCTTTTGTAACATTCAAAATTTAACTCTATTTCCAAGAAATAAGTATGGGTATTTATGCATTTGATACTCTTGTTTAAATGCTGGGTCATGTCAGGTAAAGATGTCTCAATTTTTGAACGAAAAATCTAAATGCTATTTGTTTAAGTGTTGGGTCGATTTTATAAACTAATTATTCTATATGTAATGATAAACGATCGTTACAATAGAATAAATACCTACCGTATATTACTATCTTAAATAAACATACATATATACTAAACAATATATTGATACATACATATAAGAATCTACATAAATACATACATCAAAATTGTTTAGATAAGAAGTGCTCTTTTAATCTTTTCTTAAAGACATTCACTAAGGGACTTTCTTGAATTGTCTTAGGCAGTTTATTCCACAGTTGTGCAGCTTTTACAAAAAAGGAGTTGAAGAAGAACTTGGTATTCGCACTAGGCAACTCCAGCACCTTAGTGATGCAGGCGCGCCTAGGGCGGGGATCTGGAGGAAGGTGTTGGAAACGGGAGCGGAGATAGTCAGGAGTGGCAGGATTGTGAAGGATGTTGTAGGACTTAGGGACTGGTTCGGTCGAGGAATAGGACCAGCTAATTGAATTTCTACAATTTTTTATTAATTATATAAATACACCTAAGTAGCTTATTTACTTACCTATACAATATATTGTCTGAAATGTATACCAGCCCACGAGTTCAACTTTTATTTTCCTGTACCCTAAGGTTGCCTGGAAGAAATTGCTGATTAGCAATAAGGCCGCCTATTTGTACTACTATTTGCATTTCTTTTCTTTGCAATAAAGTATATTCTTATCTTATTTAACGCGGGTGAAACCGCGGCCGGATATAGAGTGTAAGGGACAATATATCGAAAAAAAACCTAAGGAATTGAAAGAAATTTACTAACTTAAGGATATATAATAGAATAAAACGTGTAAACAATAACTGATAAGCTTAAAATACGTACTAAAAGTTAAACTAGGGTCTCAAAAAAATTGTATTGATACCTAAACTAAGTAAATATTTACCTGTATGTTAGGTATCTTACAATTAAGGCAATAATATTTACCTGAACTTGTGCACAAAAACTGCTACTACTATTCATTAAAAAAATCACCTAAATCAGAAAATTTGTACATGTGAGTATGTAGGGCACTCACCCGCCGAGGGTCTTGGCATGCACGCGCAGCAGGGCCTTGCGCAGGAAGGTGCTGTCCTCTTCGGGCTGGAAGTCCACGTGGTACTGGTACAGGCGCCACTGCGGCGTCGTCTGCACCGTGAAGTAGTTGGCGCTCAGCTCCAGCGGGGTGCCCGAGCTCCCTGACATGTCACATCATTCATTGAATAGAATAGAAAACACTTTATTCTCCGGTTCACAGTACAAAACACAACATAATCATAGAACAGTATACAAAAGATCTTAAAACAGGTAACACTATTAATTACAACAACGTCTGAAACATGTAAACAACGTATAACCATTACTTTAACTGCTATGCTATATACTGCGCCAGAGAAAAGGAGCTGACTCAGCATAAGTCGCAGCAGAAGCCACGACGCTGATATTCTGCCAGCACCACGTGGTGACAATCGGTTGGCATCGCTACGGAGAATGACGTCACGTGATCATGTACCTACCTAATATATTTTAATATCGTAATCGCATTGCACTGCATATGTGAAGCGGCTTGTTCAATCGAAGCTTAGACCTCGACCGTATACAATTGTCTCCATCAGAAGGACCACGACCCATCGTTTTTGGTCGAAACGACAAGGTTAAAGCCTCCAAACAAGTAAGCCATTATAAATATTCACTATGAATAAAACTTTCTTCCATGCTGGACTGGGAGTGAGAGAAAAACAAAATGTGCCAGCTGCAGTTCCTCCCAGGCATAATGTAAAAATCAGTATATTGCAATATAGGCGATAGGCTGACAACCTGTCACTACAGCAATATACCTACAAATCTATCTTAAATAACCCTCAAAACTTTGTCACACGTGGCGGAACGACCTTTATTTAGGTCGTTTACGCTCTGCCTACCCCATGAGGGATAAAGGCGTGATTATATATCTGTATGTATGTACATTTACAACCTCAGTACCGACGCGAGCCTACCCTCAAACCAGACCAGGTTATAGTCAACCATGGGGACCTAGATGGATTGGTAGACTTTACACATGGACGTTGAAAAGGTAGTTAAATAAATTGGCTGAAAATATGCCCTCAGTCATTTAAATTGTGCAGGCATATTTTGCTGGGACTAATTGCTTCTGGAATAATCATGACAAAAACTTGGCATAACTGTGAGCGAAGCATTGCAAGGTACGCTTGAGGTTATTCAACATCTAAATTTTATTGATGGATTATTATCCTTCCATGCTGGCCTGGAAGCGAGAGAAAAACATAGAATGTGCCAGTTGCAGTTCCTTCCGGGCATGCTGTAAAAATCAGCTAAGGAATCCGAAGGGATTCAGTATATAGCAATTTAGGCGATGGGCTGACCTGTCACTACAGCAATATACCTACAAATCTATCTTAAATAACCCTCATAACTTTGTCAGACGTGGCGGAACGACCTTTGTTTAGATCGTTTCCGCTCTGCCTACCCCATTAGGGATAAAGGCGTGATTATATGTGTGTGTGTGTGTGTGTGGATTATTATAACCCTAACACCTGCGGAATTAATGGACGGCAGCTTATACGCAATACAAGTCGCTGAATTCTGGGCCCCTATGATGTAATTTCTCGTTCCATCGTCACGCTAAGAAGAAGATAACAGTATATGTTTCACTTCTGATCAAAAGTGACTTCAAAACATGGGTCCAAAAATAGGACTACAATCACTGAACTCGATAGACAGCAAGCGCAGTAAGAGTTGTAGATTTTGCTGGAAACAATGGTACCTAATTTCTAGTTTTATCCAAGTTATACTCTTCCATGCTGGACTGGAAGCGAGAGAAAAACATAGAATGTGCTAGCTGTATTTCCTCCCGGGAATGCTGTAAAAACCAGCTACGGGATTCGATGGCTTCAGTGTATTTCAATTTAGGCGACAGGCTGACAACCTGTCACTACAGTAATATACCTGCATATCTGTCTTAAACAACCCTCAAAACTTTGTCAGACGTTGCGGAACGACCTTTGTTTAGGTCGTTTACGCTCTGCCTACCCCATTAGGGATAGAGGCGTGATTATATGTATGTATGTTAAGTTTTACAACACCCTTGGGAAAATAGGTTTTAATTCAAAATAGATAGCCACAATGATAATGAAGAAATTCAAAAACTAGTTAAAACGTCTGATTTACTTGTGCAATGTTTACCTTTCTTGGACTGTACAGTGGCGGGTCTGGTGCGCAGGATAGTCATCTGTTCGGGAAGCACGCGGCCGCCGCCTCGCCGCGAGCCGCGCCCCACCACCGCCGCGCCGGGGTCGCCCACGCCCCCGCCCTGCGGCGGCTGACCTGTATCACAACACGACATACTCATCAAATCACATTTAAGGATAATCACTACATAGTATAAAACAAAGTCGCTTTCTGTACCTATATCCCTATGTATGCATAAATCTTTAAAACTACGAAACGGATTTTGATGCGGTTTCTTTTAATGGATAGAGTGATTCAAGAGGAAGGTTTCTATGTAGAATACATGCATAATATAGTACTGTCGGCTTCTTTGTAGTTGTGTTCGTGAACAATCATTTGCTTCATGCTAATATGTTTTCTGGACTTTTGTCCTGGGTGTAGATTGAGGTGACAGCGTACCATACGGTGGTTGGTGTTAAAGTTGAGGTTTTGGATAACATGAGTGTCTGTGAAGAGTTATGCTTTGTTTGTTATTATATAATCAATTTCATTTTTGTATCGTCCACCTGGGGATTTCTATGTCCATTTGGACTTGGGTTTTTTTTAAAGACTGAGTTGAGCAATGTGAGGCTGTTTTATAGTAGAAAGTTGATTAGCTTTTGACCATTTTTACTTCTTTTCCCATGTCCAAATTTTCCCATTATAAATTCCTCGTTAGGTCCTCTAGTCCCAACCTGTACATTTAGATCTCCCATCACTATGAGGTAATTGTTGGAGTATTTTTTCACTGCTTCTGATAGGGTGTCGTAGAAAACATCTGTCTCACTTTTATTTGCAACTTAGTGGGCGCATGCATATTAATTACATATACTTGAAGAATAGCCTAGTTTTTATTGAAATGGGGTAAGCTTACATGGAGGATAGCTAGTCTGTCCAATATACCTTCAAATTCAATAATTTTGTTTTTATGTATTTTGTTTATTAGAGAACCTACTCCATAGTGGGCAACTTTTCCGCCTTGGTGGTACATTATATAATTATCGTGCTCTTCAATACCTTCTCCCGTTCTTCTCATTTTGCTTATGCCTAGTAGTTAATTATAGTAAGATAAAAATAAACCATGTTGCATTGCTTTCATGTTGGACTGCGAAAAAACAAAGAAAGTGCCAGCTGCATCTCCTCCCAGACATGCTGTAAAAACCACTAAGGTATTTGAGGGTTTCAGTATGTAATTCAGGAGATGGACCATCACATCTTAAACAAATCTCAAATTTGACAGATGTGGCGGAACAACCATTTTTTGGGTCGTTGACACTCTGCCTACCCCATTAGGGATACAGGTGTAATAGTATGTATGTATAAAAATAAATATTGCATTTGCTAGTACTTTTAAAACCGGTTTCACAAAGTTGTCAGACGTGGCGGAACGACCTTTGTTTAGGTTGTTTCCGCTCGGCCTACTCCATTAGGGATAAAGGCGTGATTATATGTATGTATTTACAAAGTTTGAAAGGTTTTCAAAAATGAAGTACTTTTTAATTATTAGATAGCGAAGTATGCAAGACAAAATACTGCAGTGAAGTACTGAAATATGCCACATTTCAATTGCAGTGTTCATTCATTTCAGTGCAATAGTATATGTTAGAATAATATCAAATACGTAGATTATTAAGGGTTTACAAGCTACCTTGTGACAGCACAGAATACAAATGTCTTTAAGAACAAATTTGACAAATACCTACAAAACACAGTGGGATACAGGCACTATCAGTTGCTAAAACTGCCTGCCTGATTAAATAATATAATAATACATACCAATATCAAGTTTCTGCATCCGCTGCTGCACGTCCACGTCCCCGGGATGGTCGTGCGCGGCGGACGTGCTGCGGTGCGTGGCGCGGCCCATCTGCACGGTGGGCGCGGGCACGCCGGCGCGCACATTGGGCGCGGAGGGCGGCGCCCCCCACGCCGACGGGGGCTGCGGGCGCGGCCCTGGCGCCGCGTGCTGCTGCTGCGGCGGGCCCGGCTGCTCGCCAGGCCTTCGTGGCGGCGCCGCCGACGGGTCGACGCCGCCGCGCCCGCGCGCTCTTCCAAATCCACGAGCTGTCATTCTGTAGTATATAAATTTAATAAATATTACATACGTACAAACATTTAATCACGCCTTTATCCCTAACGGGGTGGAAATGCAGCTGGTACATTCTATGTTTTTCTCTTGTTCCCAGTTCCCAATGAAGTCATTACAAGTGCATACAAGTGTATACGACCACTAAGTTTGAGTATGGTAAAATTTACGGAAAGTGAATCTTAGTCGTATCTATAATTTTCCCTAAAGAACAGCAGATTAACTTAAGGTAATACACATGTAAGTATATTTTTTTAAAAAACATACCAAGATTGTTTACATTTATTAATCTTAAATTTCATTCTAGCGCAAGTAAGGTAAATTGTAACAAAGAAAGTTGAATAAAAGGTTGGGTGAAAGATTCTTAAGCTACTGTTATATGTCTATTACTGTTAATTAAAAAGTTAGTTTTTGAAAAAATCTAATAAATCATAATTTAATAAAAGAAAAAAACAACATTAGTCACAATATTTATGACTTTTTCATTTTGTGAAATAAATTTTTATTTTATATATTAATTTGTTAATTATTTTTTTCTTTTTTACATACATACATACATACATATAATCACGCCTTTATCCCTAATGGGGTAGGCAGAGCGTAAACAACCTAAACAAAGGTCGTTCCGCCACGTCTGACAAAGTTTTGAGGGTTATTTAAGATATATTTGTAGGTATATTGCTGTAGTGACAGGTTGTCAGCCCATCGCCTAAATTACAATATACTGAAACCCTCGGATCCCTTAGCTGACTTTTACAGCATGCCCGGGAGGAAATGCAGCTGGCACGTTCTACGTTTTTCTCTTGCTCCCAGTCCAGCATGGAAGAAATTTTTTCTTTTTTGACAAAAGAAAATCAAAAATGTTTCAATATAAGCCAAAAGTAAAGAATATTTATTTCAGTATTATTTAAAAGGCAAGAAGTTCAAGCCCAAACTGTAAAATAGTTTCTTGGGTACTTATTTTGCCTTGGTGTGGCGGGCTGGATGACATATTTAATTTGTAGTCACAGGGTTAGCATAATATCATAATTTGAATCAAATGATTTAATCAGTGTCTTTATGTTTGAACTCATTCCATTCTGAAATAGCACTAGTGAACAAACAGTCAGGGACCATCTACATATAACCTACCCTGTGGGGTTGTAGGTAAAATATGCAAAATTATTTGCTTGGCAGGTTTTTATCACATACAAACAGACCAAAAATTATACAATCTTAAACTAATGCTCTAAAAGCAGGTTAGTTTTCTATGCCAATTCTATAATTTGTTTCACATGGGCACTAATAAAATTACAGGCAGAAATTAGTAGAACAATAATTATGAGTAAGAGAAGATTATTTGGATTTCAAAGCTTTTCACCTTCGGACCAAGTCAGGGATAAACAAGGCACATTCTATTCTTATGGGCACTAGAAAAATTACTTAAGAGTCATGTAATAAAATAATGGGCAAACATAGAATGTAACAAGCAAATAAGTAATGGGCAAATGGAAATGACAAAAATGTGATACATATAAGGTTGTCTTTTACATGAGTTATTCCCCAAGAATAAAAGAACAACAATCTTAACAAGCTACTAACAGAACAGATACAGGTTGGTTTAAACATCCTAATGCCCACAGGCTTTTTAAGGCATCCCGAGAAGGCTAGGACAACCAATAGCTGTAAAAAGGAACCTATAGAAGCATTCGCGCTTGATATCAAAATACCTACTATGCGGCAAACAGTTGTCTTATAAACATCATCTTGCATGCACCAGTAATTTCATGACTTGCTGTCATCACTAGTTTTAGGGTAAAAAGTCAAGTGTAAGAAAAGAGATCAAAGTTAACTGACAAAAAATTCAATATTATTTGTTTTGAACGAAGAATCCGGATAAGACTAGCTCAGATTCTAATACCTATATAATATTATACCAGGTGTAAGGGACAGTGTCCCCGGACTGATAGGGGTTGTTAACAACTATATATCAGCAGGATAAAAAATATGGCTTTTCCATACAAATTGTCTAATAAGTCTCAAGGTGAACATTTTGAATGGATATGCCAATTTTTTTTTACATCATGAAAAAACATCCTGCTGATAGTTGTTCAATGTCGTTTACTGAGCAACCCCTATCAGATTGCGGGACGCTGTCCCTTACACCTGTAGGTAGGTATAAAGAGATTAGAGTGGGTAGTTTAGGGGGGTTAGATGGACAATACTGAGATTGTTGTTACATGTTTAAATACAACATGATGACGACAAAGAAGGTAAAAACTAAACTAAACCCTTCTCATTTTATTTTTGATGAAGCGACTTGAACAAGGTCAGAGAAACGGTGTCAAATTTCAAACCGCCAAATACTTGCTGATACTATATACTTTTTAAATTGGAAGTGTTAAATCATAAATGTGAAATAAATATAAGAATGTTTCGCTTTGAACAGGTAAGATATAGATAGAAAATTTAATTCTTACTCTTTAGTTTAGTCAGCAAAATCGAAAATTCTTTGAGTGCATTCAAAAAATGGCGGAATGCATGGTGTAAAATAAACCTTAAATTTGGGTCAAAGTAGTTATTATCTGAAAACGAATGATTCTCAACATTACCATTAAACACCACATGTCAGAAAAACAAGTATTATTTCGTTGGTAACAACTTGTTCGATTCTGCAAGCATGCAGTTTCGGTAAGATTTCATTTAAAATGAAATTATGATAAATCTAGTAAAATTAATCAATATTCCAAGTTAATTACTTACCCTAAATCTTCACAGGATCGATCTTTGCTAGTTTCTCAGTTTTAGTAAATATTTTGATAAAGGCCTTGAGCGGCCGACAGCGTCTCCCTCGACGACAAAATAAAATATGTCGAACGATTTGCCGATAATGCCGATCAAAAACAAATAACAACGGAAAATGAAGTGAGTGAGTGAGTGACTAAAAATAAAAATCTTCCGGTTGTAAAACTGTGTTGCTATGTGAAAAAAACTTTGTCTATGTCTATAGAGTATTTTTTTTTGTTTTTGTATTTTGGCATAACCCTATTTGAGTATTGCCACAGACATAAACGTAGGAAATCAAAAGCACGAAATTTTACAAAGCGATTTGTAACTAATTTATAGGATCAGTTGTTTTTTTTTTAGAAACACATAAAATTAAAGCTAAATACGTATATTATTAATGTTAATAAAAGATGCAATACATTTATAGATAGAAGAGTTATTGGAGGATAGTAAGATAGGTATAGAAGTGGGTAAGGTAGTTTTTAAATATATCAAATCATCAATGAAAGACGAAAAGTCGTAGCGAGGACAAGAAAAGAATAAATTGTTCAAATCTCCAACTTCACCACACTCACATAGATCATTATTTACAATATGAAGTTTATTTAGATGTTCCGGAGTGCACACGCGACCTAGATGCATACGAATTAGTATACTAGTAGATTGTTTTCTTATTTCATCCTCCTTAAGATAACAAGCAGGCAAAGATACCAGATCAGGACAGCAATTTTTGTAGGGAAACATATCTCCCGAAATAACAGCTTAATTTGCAAGGCGATCAGCTTTCTCTTAATCAGTTTAAGTCATCTTTTATCAAACCCATGTTAAGTATTACATTGGGCTTAAACACTAGGGCGCCAAAAGAGCTACAAAAGAGAGGATATGTGGAAGAAGAATGTAGAAGTAGAAGTAGGGGCTGAAGTGAAAAGAACTGAATTTGTAAAAACTTTTAATGAGACATGGAGTTGATTCTTCCATGCTGGACTGGGAGAGATAGAAAAACATAGAATGTTCCAGCTGCCCTTCCTCCCGGGCATGCTGTTGAAGTCAGCAAAAGGGACTCGAGGGTTACAGTGTATTGTAATTTAGGCGATGGGCTGACAACCTGTCACTATAGCAATACATATTACAATCTAAAATTGCCCTCAATTTTTGTCAGACGTGGCGAAAGCGCCTTTTACGAGGCGTTAAACGCTCTGCCTACCCCGTAAGGGATAAAGGCGTGATTTATGTATGTATGGAGTTAATTTTTGTCCAGTAACTAGAAGTGTGAATATATTCTGATAGCTTACGTAGTTTTGTATGATGGGGATGATATGAATGTTGAAGGCAACGAAAAAGATATTTATCAGATAGATATTGACGTCGGAGATATAAGGGTGGTTCACAGCATTCAATTTGAAGGGCGTTAATTGGACTTGATTTCATGGCACCAGTTATTAACCTTACAGCTTTTGACTGAATTTTATCTAGATTTTGAAAAGCTACAACACTACCTGGTTCTAGTAAGGAGATCCCATAGTCTAATACGCTGCGAATTAATTAATATACGTAACTTCATGCAAAAAGGATGTGCACCCCACCAAACCCCGGACAGACATCTGAGCATGTTTAATAACCGTTCACATTTGGCATATACATATTCGCAGTGTGGAACACCAGTTAATCCAAGAGTCCAATACCACACCTAGGAACTTTGAGTGATCCTTCACAGGAATTTCACTGTTATTATAAAATACGGAAACTGGGGGTGGAAGCCGACTTCTTGTGAACAATACAACCGAACTTTTGGAAGGTGATAAATCAAGGTCATCTACTATATTTAACCAGATTTTCAAATGATTTAATGAAACAGTTAAGGAGTTACTGGCTTTTTCAACAGATCGATTAGAACAGTACAGCAATAAATCATCTGCATATTGTAGCACATTTGCAGAGCCATCTTGTGGTAGTCCTTTAAAAATATGCCTAGATTCCTCATTACCATCATCTAATAATAAATGAATACGTCTTTCTGCTAAAATTTTTATAATAAAATTTGTTATGCGGCATGGAATGTTCAAATTGTGCATTTTATTTTTAAGAATACTTAAGACTACATTATCATAAGCGGCATTTATATCTAAATATGCTGCAATGACAGACTTCTTACACGAAAAAGCTAATCTATCGCTATAGCTATCAGTGATAAAAATACTAATACTGTCCATCGTACTTCTGCCCCGCCTTAATCCAAACTGACTGGCACTTAATAAATTGTGAGATTCAATAAACCACTCCAACCTATTTTTAATTAAATGCTCAACGATTTTCAAAAGAACGGATGAAAGTGCAATTGGCCTGCATGATGAAGCTATGGATGAGACTTTTTTAGGTTTAACGATAGGAATAACCTCTTGGGATTTCATTCTGAAGGTCATCATCTCCCTAGCCATATCCCGTATCTCACGGGATCGGCTACCTTATCTAGGTGATTGAACGAGGGTACTGATTTAATTCTGAAGGTATTACCTGAAATAAGAATAGAGATAATTATACTCAAAAATAAGCAAGAGAATCGTCCTTAAGATGCGATATAAATGAATAGGGTATACGGTCCAAACCAGGGGCAGAATCCTTAACTTTGGATAAATCTCCTTTAAGTTCGTCATTAGAAAACAGTTTATCAAGACCTTCGGGGTCTCTTACTAAGAGTGATATAGAAGGAGAAACCAATACATATTCAGGAACAGTAGGTGGAGCCAGTTTACATAAGAAATTATCCGCCAAAGACGAAGGGAATGATTTTGATGTAGTCTCTCTAAAAGCAGACCTAAATCTTCTTATATTTTTCCAGACCTCTGAAGGAGGCACATCAGGAGACAACGAAAGACAAAAGGCTTTCCAACTTTCTAACTTTTTCTTCTTAATTAATTTATTAGTATTAGTTATGATATTAGTAAATAAAGTAAAATTTTTGTCGGAGCCACACTCATTATATATTTGTTCCTTTTCTTCACTGCTTCGGAACATTCATCATCCCACCACAGCGGATACGGTATACAATTTTGACTCCATCTTTAAGTAGGAAAAACATCATCGGCTGTTTCAATAATAAACTTAGCTAAGGCAGAAGCACATAATGGTTCGATTCCCTGATTAACTTTAGGAAGAGATCCAATTTTTATTCAACTTTTTTTACTAAATTTGTGCCAATCTCCATCCAGTAGTGGTAAATGGAAAAGTTATGATTATTGGGAAGTGATCGCTCCCCAGAGTTGATTTAAAGTCTCCCAAGTTAACGTAGAGGCAAGACTAGGGGTACAAAGGGAAAGGTCAGGAACACTATCACCCTCATCCGAGCTGGTCCGGCGAGTAGCCGTACCAGTATTTAGGATACATAAATTGTATGTATCTAATATATCTAAAACAATTTTTCAGAGGGACGGGGAATATAAATAGAAACAAAACAAATATTTTTAACTATTGCAGCTATGATGGAAAAAGATTTTATTATATGTGGTGTAGGGTGGTGAAAATAAGTGAAAGAAAAAGCATGTTTGATGAGCAAGGCAGAACCCCCCCATCATCAGTTCTATCTTCTCTAAGACAAGCATAGCCAGGTATCCTAAAACAGGAATCTGGCTTAAGTTATGTCTCTTGTAACGAAACAATAAAAGGATTATATTTGTTCATTTAATAAATTATTTAACTTTTTTTAGATATTGCGCTCCAACAATTCCACTGTATTAACTTGGACATTGTTCGGAATTTAAGATAAAGCTTCAATCATGGGGGCAGCGTTGGACGGTGTCAATAAATTAGATTTCGACAGTAATTCTATAAGTGCTAATATGAAGTCAGCTACTGAACTACTAGGATCTTTGTTTATAATGTCACACCCATTGTTCGATTGGGGTATATTATTATAACCTTTGATCAGGCCATTATGAGCTTCACGACTATATCCCTTATCTAATTTAGAATGTATTTAAGAATTTTTGAACACTAATTTTCTGTAAGCAATGATGTTGTGTGATTGTGATTGATTCTGTAAATGAGGAGCAGGGCTTGATACAGTAGGAGTAATAACTGAAGATGTTAACAATGCATCTGCGTATGACATTTTCATAATCGGAGGATAAAATTTAGATGCCTCAGTATAACAGACACAGCTTTTTGCCATAGATTCTTTAATAGCCTTCTGTCGATTAAACTCTAGGCATAATTAGCTAGTCGCATAATGAGATCCCTTGCACAAGCAACATTTAATATCATCTTCATTAACTGAAAATCCTTCACCGAGATGGTTTCGGCCACATTTGTAACAGCGAGGCATATTTGCGCTACAATTCATTTTCACATGTCCAAATCTTCAACATCTGTAACATTGTATCGTGGGAAAAATATAAATATCGACAGGCAAGGCATTGTAGCAAATAAAAATGCGCTTTGGTAGTATCTGTCCATCGAATGTTAAAACAACAGATTCGTTGGCTTTCAGCTGAGAACCATCCTCTGATACAACTTTCCTTTTTAGACTTCGTACTTAGAATCTGACCGCAGCCGATTGGAACAGTAACGTTTTCTTTTATTTCATCGTCAGTCCACTCTGCAGGTACTCCCCTGACAATACCCATACGTGTTAAGGAAAAAATGCTGAAATGCGGTTGGAATAAATGCCTTATAATTTTCAGTATTAAGACTAGAACAATCCAAAAAAATATTTGCATCCTGGTAATCGGAGAAAGACAGTGAAATCCTATTCCTACTAATTCGCTTGAAGATCCCATTAATGATACTGTTGATATTAGTTCTTTTCAGTAATCTCCCAAATGTAATAGGATGCAATGTTACACCGTCATTCGGAGATGATTGTTGCTTTTGTACATGTATTACATATGGAGCAGCGTCAGACGACTGGTAGGTAAGTCTTGCTACTGAGGCTGGCTGGGCAGATTGATCAACATTCATGCCATTATCTGGTATCTTGTTATTGTCACTGGACTGTGATAGAGAACTATTATTGGGACTAGACTTCTTTGCTACTGATCTTATGCGTCCTTTTGGGGGTAGCAAAGATTCGTTAGGTTTGTGAATATCCTCAATATTTGAACCCACTTGTTTAACTTTAGGAAGGTTTTTTTGATCATCCAAGTAAACTTCACATTGACATTCAAAATCTTTTACTACATCCGATACACTGTCCTTGTCTCCGCTACGACGTTTACGTTTCTTAATGCAATGTTTGCAAATACGAGAAGAATGTTTACGCTTATTCTTTCTTTGTAACCTATGTGATATAGATCCGTCCGTGTCCATACTTGAATAATCTTCATTATTCGAAATAGTTACTTCTTGAGCATTATCAATATTATTTATTTCCTTAGTATGATCAGGAGGATCTGCAGTTAAATCCCCCGGGTCGGGGGGATTTCCTGCCACCATGGAAAATACAATGTATGAAAAACTTACCAATCAGTAATAATGTACAAATTATTTACACAAATTCACAGAAATATATACACAACTACTTCTACATATATTATGATATAAAATCAAAATGATCCTATACCAGAATTCAGCGTTAAAACAATTTTAAAATGAAAAGCAAAAATTTATTCAACCGAAAGGTACGAGATTTCCCGCGCTTTTTATCTATTGTGTATTTGCGTATTGTGCTTGTAGCGTCCTCTGAGCTGAGCTTTGAGAAATGTGTAGTTAGTGTAATAATAAAAAGGATAGATGTCGCTGAAACTAGGGTTGCATCATGGATTGCATTGCAGCGTTGCAGAAAGGTTTATGTATTATGTACTACATACATAAATACATAAAATCACGCCTTTATCCCTTACGGGTTAGGCAGAGCGTAAAACGCCTCCTAAAAGGCGCTTTCGCCACGTCTGACATAAATTGAGGGCAATATTAGATTGTAATGTAATGTGTATTGCTATTATGTATGTACTAATTATATAAATACCATTATGTACTAATTACATAAATTCCTTCTTTCTTCCATGTTGGACTGGGAGTGAGAGAAAAACATAGAATGTACCAGCTACATTTCCTCCCGAGCATGCTGTAAAAATAAGCTAAGGGATCTAAGGGTTTTAGTATAAGTATTCTAATTTAGGATGTGCGATGTGCTGACAACCTGTCACTACAATTTTTTTTTAATGTATTACCTACTAAGGTAACAACATTTAGAAATTACGATCTAGCCTAATCTTACTAAAGCTAATGAGAAATTTTACTATGACTTAATTTGCTAGGTAGACTAAACTAAGAATGTGTCCATTAACACGTTTCATATTGTCTCTATTAAGGGGAAGTCACTTTGTTCTTGTGTTCTTTATGTATAGCATTCAGTACACTATATTACATTGTCACTTTACAAAACTAACTCAATAGGTTTTATCCTCTTCAGTCTTCTCACTATGTCCGTGTTATCGAGGAGCTGGATGGCCTCGACGTTCACATGGTGAAGAAGTCTTCGTTCGTGAGCGTTCTTCTTAATTATGTCAGTGACGAGGTCTACTTTAAGGTCCCGATGTAGGTCGTCATTTCTTATGTATCAGGGAGTGTTTATTATTCCTCTAAGTACTTTGTTTTGGAATCGTTGTATTATTTTAACGTTACATTGTTTGGCGCAGCTCCAAAGCTGACTACCATAAGTCTACACAGGCATTAGGACTTGTTTGTATAAGAGTATTTTGTTGCGTACTGATAATGAAGAGTGCTTTCCAATTAGCTAGTACATAGACTTGTAGCGGAGCCCTAATTATTCGCGTTTCTGTTTGACATGAGCCTTCCAGCGAAGCTTTGCGTCTAATGTCATACCCAGGTATTTGGCTGTATTCTCGTATGGTATAGTATGTCCATTTATGTACACAGGGTGGTAAATGGCCTTTTTATTTGTGAAATCTATATGAGTAGATTTGGATTCGTTGAGTTTTACTCGCCATTTTTTTGTCCAGTATAAGATAGTATTGACCGCTGTGTGCACCTTTTCTACTGCTTCTTCACGAGTGACACCCGTAGCCATTATAGCGGTGTCGTCAGCAGATGTAGCAATAGTATTGTTTTCTAACTCGGGAATATCGCAAGTATACAATAAGTACAGTATGGGACCCAAAACGCTTCCTTGCGGTACTCCAGCTTTTATTGTCTTAAGTTCTGAATATGCATCTTCTTGTCTAACTCTAAACATACGCTGCGACAAGTAATACTCTAAGATATCAGCAAACAATTTTGGGAGCATATTTCTGAGTTTGTGTATAAGCCCTTCCTGCCACACTTTATCAAATGCTTGAGCCACATCTAAAAAGATTGTAGTGCAAACTTTCTTTTCTTCTAGAGCCTTTTCAATTATGTTGGTTATTCTATGTACTTGATCTATAGTACAATGATTTTCTCTAAAACCGAATTGGTAATCAGGAATTAAGTTTATTTCCTTTATGATAGGTTTTAATCTTTTCAACAGAAGCTTTTCAAATAATTTTGACATGATTGGCAACAGAGAGATTGGCTGATTGATGCGATGTTGGTTGTTGGGGGAGGATTGAGACAAACACAGTGTGCGGTGTTCAGACGTGTAATGAGCGACAATAGCTACATGCAATGCCTTATATCTAACTTATGACTAATGAGTGGAGAGTAGGTAAGGTGTCACCACAGTACACTGTAGTAAGTTGCCTCATTTGGTGGTTTACCAGGTTTTGGTATCATTATAACTTCAGCCACTTTCCATTCATCAGGCACATACTTGAGCCTGAACGTAGCATTGATAAGAGTGGTTAGTTTAACGAAAGCCTTACGTGGCAGGTTTCTTAGTAATAAGTATTTCTCCAGTAATAAGGTCATAGCCAGGAGATTTCTTTCTGCTAAGGCGTTTGATTGCACTGAACACTTCTCTTGGTGTTACTAGCTTTATTTCCAGTTCATCATTTGAAGCATTATCTGCCAAGGCGAATTGTTCATTTTCTTAATTAGGCTTGAAGATTTGCTCCAGATGCTGCGCAAACCTTACAGCTTATTGTTCGTTGCTAATTGCCCATTTTCCATTTTCTTCTTTGATTGGTGGTACATGCATCATTGGTTTCTTTGAGTTTCCATAAGGAGTATTCTGTGGTTCGATCACTGGTTAGTTGAGTTAAGAAAGCGTCCATTGTTTCATCTTGAAACTTTTGAATAGTTTTTTTAAGTCGTTTAGTTAAGTTGTTTAATATTGTTTTATCTTGTGGAAATCTTGTTTGGTGCCAAAGCTGTCTCTGTTGCCTTTTTTCAGCTACAAGTTTTCTAATTTCTGGAGGATAATAAGTAGTTCTTTCCCATCTCGTGACTGTAGGTGTGTTATTCCAAGCACTTTGTTGTATATCTATAATATATTTTCTGATTTCGTAGTCTAGATCTTCCTGACATTTTAGCGGAATTTTTAAATCAATTAAAGAATCCAAATCTATTTTAAAGCTTTCCCAATCAGTATTTTTGTTTACTAGGGTTGGGAAGCTTTCTCTCAGCATTATACTCTGACTAAGAGTCAGTATAATAGGTGAATGGTCTGAGCTCATATCATAGCCTTCCTTAATGTGAAGGAAATTTTGCGATATATTCTAATATATAAAAAAAGTCTATTAAGTCTGGAATTTTATATCGATCGGTTGGCCAATAAGTAGATTTTGCCGTTGTTATAGTTTTGCATTGTGTATCTCTAATTGCACTTAACAACTCTCTTCCTTTTGTTGTGGTCAGTCTGGATCCCCAGATAGTGTTTTTAGCATTGAAGTCACCTCCTTGTATAAATCTATTTCGAAGATTTTGTTATAAGCTCTTGTACTGACCTGATTTTATGGAGTACCTCGTTGGGCAGTACAAAGCTGATATGGTTATAAGGCAATGTTTTGTTTTGACATTAACCGCTTTGCTTGTATTTCTTCTTTTTCGCATTTATGTACTTCATAATGGTAGATGTTCTCCTTAATTATGACGGCACTTCCTCCTCTTGATGTATTAAGGGGATGCAAAGCGTGATATACTTTATAGCCTTTTATTTCTACATGAGATTTTCTGTTGAAGTGTGTCTCTGAGATACAGCAAATATCAATATTTTCTATGTCTAGGACTGCTTTTAGTTCATTCTTATGTTTTAAAAGCCCATTTGCATTCCATGCCATAATTTTTATCGAGTTGGCCATTTTTATTGTTTTTGTTTGGCAGCTGTTTTATTGCTAACTCCAATCTTTTTCAGTCTTTCATCAAATGTAGTTAAAAGATTTAAGATTGTATTAATCTTTTCTTCCTCATTAGGTCTCATAGGCTTATTTTGCAACTGTAGATGTTGTTGCGGCTGCGTTCCTTTTATCGCTAATGCATAAGAAACATTTTTAGTAGCCAATTTATTAAGACTCTGTCCTTTTGCTTTGTTGTTGGTTGGTGGAACATGGGAACCAGGTATCTCACTCCTTTTGATAGTTTTATTTTTAATATTTTGTAGCTCTTTAGCTACTACACATCCTCTATAGTTGGTCGGGTGAGGCTCTCCACAGTGGACACATTTTGGTTTTTCTTCATTTGGTTTCTTACAATCTTTAGTTAAGTGCTTACCAGTACATTTGACACACCTGGGTTCTTTGGCACAGTCTTCATCCTTTTGAAATGAGAGCATTAACATATTCAACGGTTCTTTCTTTTTCCAGCTTAGCTTGTTTACAGCATCCTGGACGTACAAATCTATCTTAAACTAGAAATAATCACGCAAACCTTTCTAGTATTGAGTAAGTACCCCAGTTTGTATGGAAAACACACAGTGTCGAACATACTGAAAACGCTTCTCCACGCGTAGGAGCGCGATCTGCTAGCTCGCGCGCGGAATCGTGTTTTCCATACAAAAACAAAGATCAGACAATGCGAAACACGCTTTCGCGCGCGGGTTAGCAGATCCCGCTTCTACGCGCGGAGAAGCGTTTTCAGTATGTTCGACACTGCGTGTTCTTCATACAAACCGGGTGTACGAAGTCGCGGGCACAGCTAGTCTTCAATAACCCTCAAAACTTTGTCAAACGTGGCGGGACGACCTTTGTTCAGGTCGTTTGCGCTCTGCCTACCCTATTAGGGATAAAGCCGTGATTATATTTATGTATATAAATTCCTTGGTAAGTTGGAAAGGGAAAGTGGTCCAAAATCAATAGTCCTCACGGCACGCCTAATTTTGCCGCATAAGAGGGTACAATTATGAAAATCGATGTAAATAATATTTAGCCCATATTTATCGATTTCGCCAGCAACAATAAAAAATATTATTTTTTTCACATTTCTTATTTAATTCCAGAAATTTGTATGTTCGTTTTTTTAAAGAGATTATTAAAGTAGGCCTATAGGGTATTGTCCAAAGAAAAGTGTATTTCTTCATGTTTTTTTTTCGACCTACGAGACACTTCTTTCAGTGTTTGCACATCTATACATATAATAAATCTCTAGAAGGGTCGTATCGGTACATTGAATATTTATACAAAAAAATAATTGCAGCAGGCATTATTAACGATATAAAGATCGACCTTTGTTTGGGTCGTTTACGCTCTGCCTACCCCATTAGGGATAAAGGCGTGATTATATGTATGTATGTACCGTTTTTAGCCGACGACGACGTCAAAGAAGTCAAAGAGTAATAAGGAAAAAATATGGACTACGCTTTTTTCGCGAATTGGTTTTGATTTCGCGAAACCACAAAAAAAATCCTAATCAGTCGTAGTCTATGAACTAAAAGTTGAAGTTTTGGATTTGAACATGGGATTTGAAAGACTTAAAACAACTGAATAGTGGTCAGATCGAACGGAGGTTGAAGGTACTGATAACAGTACGAAGCACTCCGCTCCGATGCAAATATTTTACACTCTGCATCTTTAGGTTCTAATTCCAATAGTACCACAGAGTAACTAATAATACTAACGTACATATAGTACTAATATTTGCCGTGCCAATTCATAATAAATTAAATAATTAATTCATATCATAAATAAAATACATGTTCTTATAAAACTACTGCATACGTTAAAATCGATTATATTTCTTTTATGTCCTGTATCTATTGGCCCGTAATTATAATCAACTCTCAAGAGTGATAGAGGGTTTGAGTTTGTAACAGAAATGTCATTTCAGTACAAAACGGCCTGTCAAACTCAAATTTAATATTACTCTCAATCTCGAGATTGCTTTATTACGAGCCTATGTGCATTAAAACTCGTAATGTAAGTTTTTTACCATACGGTACAGTAACAAATTGAATAAGCAGCGATAAGGTACCTAAGCGAATCATATTATACTGTAGTGCAAATCCACATGCCTTTTACTTGTGTTTTTAGCCTTATTTGAAATCACCAACAATCAACTTCCATGCTGGCCTGGGAGCGAGAGAAAAACTTAGAATGTGCCAGCTGCATTTCCTCCCGGGCATGTTGTAAAAGTCAGCTAAGGGATCCGTGGGTTTCAGTATATTGCAATGTAGGCGATGGGCTGACAATCTGTCACTACAGCAATATACGTACAAATCCATCTTGAATAACCCTCAAACCTTGTCAGACGTGGCGGAACGACCGTTGTGTAGGTCGTTTTATGCTCTGCCTACCCCATTAGGGATAAAGGCGTGATTATATGTATGTATGTATGTGAAATCACGCACGCACAATTTTGCAGATCCCAGTGTGTGAATCACGTTACTTATCTCTTTGAGACCTTTCAAGTCGAACCTTCGGCCTCTAGATCAAAAGCCGATCTACTTTCTTCCTTACCTAACTACCTACTTTCCCACAAATAAACATTAAGTTTCCGTATTGGCTCGTAAAGGCATGAAAAATACTAGTCTAATGTCGTTTTGATGTTATCGAAAGTGGTATAAAAGCGTCCAGTGTACTTTTCTATAGAAATTAATGGTGGTGCCGGTGTGACGAATCGCCACGGTCCGCTTGCCCAGGCCGCCTGAGGGTGGCGGTGGCGACTTGAAATACGAATGACGAATGAATAGTGTTCTCAAATTCTCAAGATAGAGCACCGTATGTTTGCGCGGCGCTACTATCGTTGCATTGTAATTTATCGACTCTATATAAAAGGCTGTATGAACCTAAACATGTACTTACCTTATTTTATTTATTACCTTGCTATGTACCTATTTAAATAATTCATAGTACTACCGATTGTTTTTTCTTTTATGTTTTTTCTTTTAGGTTTGGTTGGTTTACAAAGCCGAATATTCCGGTGGATACAGCAGCAACATGTCTCCCCTCTCATTAGTCCGCTCTGCGTCTGCTGTCTAGCGTCTGCTCGACTCTCGTCAGCATACGTATAATCACGCCTTTATCCCTAATGGGGTAGGCAGAGCGTAAACGACCTATACAAAGGAAACGTCTTACAAGTTTTGAGGGTTATTCTAGGTAGATCTGTATATTGCTATAGTGACAGGTTGTCAGCCCATCGCCTAAATTACAATACTGAAACCCTCGAATCCGTTAGCAGTTTTTTACAGCATGCCCGAGATGCAGCTGGCACATTCTACGCTTTTCTATCACTCTCAGTTCAACGTGGAAGTAACTCTCAGTCCAGCATGGAAGCAAACAGCACTAAAAGCCTACTTATCCCGCGGGTAGAGCTTAGCTCATATTGAAATCAAGCCGAATACTCTGGTGGAAACAGCAGCAACATGGCTCCCCTCTCATTAGTCCGCAGCGTCTGCTGGGCTCTCGTCAGCAACCAGCGCTAAATTCCCACTTATCGCGCGGGTAGAGCTTAGCGCATATTGAAATCAAGCCGAATATTCCGGTAGATACAGCAGCAACATGGCTCCCCTCTCATTAGTCCGCAGCGTCTGCTGGGCTCTCGTCAGCAAACAGCGCTAAAAGCCTACTTATCGCACGGGTAGAGCTTAGCACATATTGAAATCAAGCCGAATATTCCGGTAGATACAGCAGCAACATGGCTCCCCTCTCATTAGTCCGCAGCGTCTGCTCAACTCTCGTCAGCAAACAGCGCTAAAAGCCCACTTATCGCGCGGGAGAGCTTAGCGCATATTGAAGTCAAGCCGAATATTCCGGTAGATACAGCAGCAACATGGATCCCCTCTCATTAGTCCGCAGCGTCTGCTGGGCTCTCGTCAGCAAACAGCGCTAAAAGCCCACTAATTGCGCGGGTAGAGCTTAGCGCATATTGAAATCAAGCTGAATATTCCGGTGGATACAGCAGCAACATGGCTACCCTCTCATTATTCCGCAGCATCTGCTCGGCTCTCGTCAGCAAACAGCGCTAAAATTATCGCTTATCGCGCGGGTAGAGCTTAGCGCATATTGAAGTCAAGCCGAATATTCCGGTGGATACAGCAGCAACATGGCTCCCCTCTCATTAGTCCGCAGCGTCTGCTCAACTCTCGTCAGCAAACAGCGCTAAAATTATCGCTTATCGCGCGGGTAGAGCTTAGCGCATATTGAAATCAAGCTGAATATTCCGTTGGATACAGCAGAACATGGCTCCCCTCTCATTAGTCCGCAGCGTCTGCTCGGCTCTCGTCAGCAAACAGCGCTAAAAGCCCACTTATCGCGCGGGCAGAGCTTAGTGCATATTGAGCTCAAGTAGCTCCGGTAATGCACCCTCTTCATCTTCACGGACAGAGGATGTATCGATAATGGGAAATATAGCTGTATACCTGTAGTACCTATCATTTACCTATACATTTAAAACAAATTTAACGACTAAGGAAATTCTTTGAAGAAATAAAAAATATTTATGATTTTCCCATATAAATTAATCATATTGATCAGACGGGGAAGCCACATTTTAATAATTTCCTGAAAGAATTTCAATTAAGTGTTGCAACATTGCAGAACCTATGCAATGATACAACACAAGTGGGGTAAGCATAAGTAGCGCCACGAAATGATTTACTGAGTGTAAGAGACAGTGTCCCGCAAACTGGAAAGGGTTGCTCGTTGCTTGCAACTGGACAACTTCCACTTATGAACATTTTCAGGTATTTAAAAAGAAATGGCTTGGCCATACAAAAGTGTTTTGTCGAGGTGATAATTTTGTATGTCTAGTCTAAGCTATTATCATTTAGCTAATGTCATCGTTTTCGGATAGGATAACCATTTAGTTAGCGCTGGTTAGGACAGTACAGTGGTAGGTAGGGACTTTTTCTTATCTCTACAAAAATGCATGCGCCAAATGATATTTTTACTTGATATAACTTACAATGAATTGAATAAATATAGGTATGCTATTATAAGGTTAAATGTTAGGGTTTACGGTTAAGGTGCCAAGGTTGCCTGGAAGAAATTGCTGCTTAGCAATAAGGCCGCCTATTTGTATTACTATTTGTATCATTTATTTTTTTCTTGTGTCTTTTCAATCCAATAAAGTTTATTCTTATCTAACACCTAATTTTGTCCTCAAAAACTAAACCGGAACATTCTTCTTTGTTCTTGTTGTTATGAATGTTAGATGGAACTTTTAATTTTAAAATATTCAATTAATACCAGAAAAGTGGTCACCATAGTTTACTTGACTATGGGGCTTTGCGCGCCAGTGAAGATGCTTATTGCTCACCGGAAGGTGAGGAGGGCTGATGAATATTGTTACGTCATCATCATCACATCCACACGTCACCGTCTTTATAAGTACGTAGGTAGAGTCAATTATGGGGGCTTCATTTTGAATAGTTAGAAATAATTATCTACAACGGCTGACTCTATAGTATTTCCATCTCCATCTTCCATGTCTTTTAATCAAAGATCTTGTTTCTAAAATAATTTTTAGCTATTAAATCATCATCTCCCTAGCCTTATACCGTATGTCACGTGGTCGGCTACCTAATCTAGGTGATTGAACGAGGGTACTGGTTTTCACACAGCGACTGTCATCTGACCTCCGCAACCCAGAAGGAAAACCAGACCCAAACCTAGATTAGGCCAGAGTTTTTGGTCTCTGACATGGCTTAACGACTAATATCTACGGTACTAAACGATATTAAGCGGGGCCAATTTTGAAATACGAAACCCGAAAAACATATTGGTACGTAGTAGGATTCGAATCACGGCCTCCGGAGCTCAGGAGGTAGCGGCCCTATCCACTACACCATCGGGCTTATACAATTTTTAGTTATTAGATATGACCACATAATGAAATTGTAGTTTTAGTCATTTCACTAATTAGCCAATGTATCATTATATTTTTGAAATGTGTTTTTGAATAAAAAGACATGAAACTTCGTTTACCTTTATTCTAAAACTGAGTTGGAAAAAGAAGTAGGTATTTCCGATGAAGTTGCTGTACCATAAATTCTCATTTTTTAAATATCTACCCGAAAAGATCAAAGTATAACTATTATGTATATTCTGTGATAGTTAAAAGTTATTTATCTCTAGAAACTGGAAACATTATGTTTTTAAAAATACTGCATGTCAACATTGCTACGGCTAGTTGTTTTTATAAACAAGTAGTTATAAACATCAAAAAAAAGGTAGTAATAAATTGTAACCGCAATACTTTATTGTTCCACTCTTCTCTTTTTATCTGTAAGTACAATGAAGTCAATAATTCGTATTCTGTTACCCTCTTTATTGCCATATTTGTTACCGGGGACTGAATTTAAATCATGGATTTATATCCATTTGACACTGCTTTAAAACTGCGCGTTTTGCTCCGGAATTTTTATTAGCTCCCGTTTTCCTTTTTGTAACGAGAGCCCTCCCTCACTTTAGTGGAAATTTATTCAAATTCTTAAAAGAATATTCCCTTTTCTTTGATGGTTTTCTCTTTTTTCGGTCCGGGAAGTCTTAAGTGAGTTGGTTAGAGTTACTACTGTTTGTTAGTTGAGTGTTATTTATATTCTTACTTAGGTAGAGTCGTCTTTCCGCGTTGGGTTTTCAATTTGCGCGGGACAAAAGAAGCTGTGCGGAGCGAATCAGTGCGTAATATTAATTAAAATGTATTGAGTCGGTCGCTGCTTCCCCTTAATTAAGTGCTAGTAGAGTTTTGTCGTACCCTTCCCTGGGGACAGGGAGCCGCCGCTCCGACCGCTCCGACACTTCGACACACATCGCATGAAACATTCACGCCCTAACCCGGTTAATAGCCGCAGTTTAGACGGAGCGGGAGTTACACCCGCTCAGCGTTTATGTAACAGACTCATTTTATATTCACGCTAAGTGCCCGTCACAGTTTCGGCTCTGTGATTTTAGGGATTAGGACTTTATCTATATTAGTCACTGCGACAGCCTGGTTAGATTAATAATAGTATAGTAAACTGCTACGTTTTTGCTACGGCGTAGCACTTTACCTGTGCGTTGGGATTTCTAAATTTTAATATTTTTTTAACTTATTTTTCAGAAAGTGATTGAAAAACCCTATCAATCGGGTCTTTTAACTTTTGATCCGTGAAATTTTACTAGCTTTTCACCGCAAGGTGTGCCCTGCGACCTCAAATAATTGATCTAAGCCTGCAACCTCCTGCGACTAAATATTTTTTTCCGTTGAAAAGATATATTTTCCGTATTTAGTTATTCAATTCCAATTCGATGTCACTAAAACCTTTTAGCTTGAAAAACATTTTTTTATCTCGTCCGTTATTGTTTTATTAGCATTAGATTAATGAACTCTCATTTTTCAGATAGCCAAAACATTAATATACCGGCGCTCTCCGACATCAGTGCAAACAATGTGTCTGCGAATTAATCAAAGTTTGAAATAATTTAAATATTGATTTAACTCCAGTAAGTAGCGGCGAGAGGGGAGGGGAGGGCGGTGCGCGCGGGGCCTGCAAATGTTTGTGCTCGGCAAACAGCAATATCGTTGCGCCTCCGGGCTATTCGATTCGGCGCCAAGGAGCAACAAAATATAATATAGGAGAGATGATCTATTGTGGTGTAGTGGATAGGGCCGCTGCCTCCTGAGCGAGAGGTCGTGGTTCGAATCCCACCACATACCAATGTGTTTTTCGGTTTGGAAGGCATGTTAAGCCGTTGGTCCCGGTTAATATAGTTTAATACCGTAGATATTAGTCGTTAAGCCTCGCCAGAGGCCAGTGCTAAAACGTTGGTGGCTTGAAAACTCTGACCTAATCTAGGATTGGGTCTGGTTTCCCGTCTGGGTTGTGGAGATGGCAATCGCTCTGTGTCAAACCAGTACCCTCGTTTAATCCCCTAGATTAGATAGGCGACCAAGTGAGATATGGGATAAGGCTAGGGAGATGATGATGATCTATTGTGGAACATGTCCGTGTGGTGCCAGGTTGAAATAACACCATCCCATATCTTGCTGCAGGGGTCGTTAATGGCAACTAAATGATAAATCCGGAGAATGTAAATAAAAATTATAAATAAAAATATCACTTATAATGTGCTTTCCAATTTGACTGCCAGGTGTGTTGAATGCTTACCCTTAATTTAGGATTTAAGTGACTGATGATTTTCACAGATGGCTGATACGTCAACGATTGCAAGATGCGAATTTAAGGTGGTCTAATTTTTTTTACATTTGTTGTTTTCAAGTATCTTCAAGGAGCAAGAGAAAAACATAGAATGTACCAGCTGCATTTCCTCCTGGGCATGCTGTAAAAACCAGCTAAGGGATCCGAGGGTTTCTGTATATTGCAATTTAGGTGATAGGCTGACAACCTGTCACTACAGCAATATAAATCTATCTTAGATAACCCTTTAAACTTCATCTGACGTGGTGGAAGGACCTTTGTTTAGGTCGTTAACGCTCTGCCTACCCCATTATTGGTAATGGCGTGATTATATGTATGTATGTTTTCAAGTATAACTGTTAAATTTGTTCTCCTTTATTTTGGTGTTCGTTACTCCCCTACGCGGTTTTCTTCATATATACCGATCTCCAATCGTACCCCCCAATATGATAATGACGGATACGTAACGACTGGATGTGTTCTCTTCGGCTTAGTCGGGTTATTGAAATCCCTCTTTAGCTTTTTTGGGCTTTGGTATAATTAAGTCTGTAAAAAATATAAATACTCTTTTCGTCTCACGGGTTAACCTAGAACGGTCAAATAATTTAAATCGCGGTAAGAAACCCGTAAAATGTCTTATAGTTATAGTGAAAACAACCGCGAAAGTTTAAAATTAAGTGTAACCTAGAATGGTACACATTACGGTTGTTCTGTGGGAATTATATTTTTTTTTCTGTTTTTATCTCTTTTAGCTACACTTCAACATCAATCTGTGGCTCTGCTTCACTTCGAATTGGGAGAGCAACAACACTAAACATTGGTGTAAGTTGCTATTGAGTAAATCACGGGCGTGAGTCCATACTGGACTGGAAGCAAGAGAAACACATAGAATGTAGCAGCTGCATTTCCTCACGGGCATACTGTAAAAGCCAGTTAAGTGATTCGAGGGTTTATGTATATTGCAATTTAGGCGATAGGCTAGCAACCTGTCACTACTGTAATAAATAAACTACAAATCTTTCTTAAATAACCCTCAAAACTTTGTCAGACGTGGCGGAACGTCCTTTGTATAGGTCGTTTACGCTCTGCCTACCCCATTAGGCGTGATTATGTATGTATGTGATATATGTGGTGACCACATAAGAAGACGACTCCTTGATATCATGTAGGTTGGTATTGAAATGTATACCTATAGTAGGAGTATTTCCAACTCTGTTTTAGAATAAAGGTAAACAAAGTTTCATGTCTTTTTATTCAAAAACACATTTTAAAAATTGATATGTGTTTGCAAATTTGTTATATTACGAAAACTACTATTTCATTATGTTACATACATACATATAATCACACCTTTATCCCTAATGGGGTAGGCATAGCTAAACAAAGTTCGTTCGCCATGTCTGACGAAGTTTTGTGGGTTATTTAAGATAGATTATTAGTAAGTATATTGCTGTAGTGACAGGTTGTCAGCCCATCGCCTAAATTGCAATATACAGAAACCCACATCATTACGTCTAATAGCTAAAACTTATATTATAAATAAGATCTTCGATTAAAAGACCTGAATCTTTGTTTACCTTTATTCTAAAACCGACTTGGCAATACCTAAGCCTAAGTATCAGGCTCGATAACAAACGCATAGGATTATGCGTTTGTTATCGAGCCTCAGATGTAAACTGAGCTGAGGCTGAGTAATTATAATCAGTGCGGTAACGCTATCCCACTGTCACCCCAGCTTCCCCTTAATGATTCGTCACTTCTAATGAGAGATCGCTAATTTGTTCCCGCTGCCATCAAACATAGACTGACAAACTTTGCTTTTAAAACTAATAATTATTATTACAAAGGATAAAAGCGTACAGCATTTTGCGATAATGCGGTAAGAGCAATTTAAGCTCGCGTTTATCGGATAATTAGATGTACCTTAATAGTATTTCAAATAGTTTTCAAATAATGTAGAAGGTACCTACTGTTAATTGAAATGAGTTAAATATGTTAGAAAAATAAAAATGTATGAACCCGGACAAAAAAAACATATTTTTACGACTGAATATTAATTTTATACACATGGGACGAATAATAAATTAAAGATTTATAGCTAAGACTGTAGACCTCATAGTGTGCCAACTTTTCACATTTTTGCTAGAGTGGTTGATCTTTAAGCTACGCCGGCGACTGGCGAAGTTTCAAGCAGAGTAATGAAGACTTATGAGTCTGCTGTCTCTCAAGTTGTCATCCCGCGATTAGGGGCAGCTCTGCCCTCGTTATCGGCTAATTCCATGATGGCTGTCGACGTGGAATCCTGACACACCACTTTTTTAATTAACTTTGTGTTTAGAACAGCTGAGTGAGGATTTATCAGCAATTTTGCAGACAATGTTTAAAATCAGAGCTGTTGATTTTAAACATCCATTGAGCGAGATGTATCAGGACTCTTATAATGTCCTTATGATATCTTTTGTAAGATTTAATGCAACTAAGCAGAAATCTTTTGCTAAAGGAAGCTTAAACGATACACTATAAACGCAAGTATCATCTAATACCTCTTATAGAGGGATAAAATGCGCTGCTTACATGTTTAAACCCTCTTTTGAGCGGTTTATAAGAGGCGGTGTGAGCTGCTGTACAACTTGCAACTAAAGTTTACTGGTTTTCGCTGTAGGATACTTACTGTTAGGTGGTTAACTTTGGTGGGTCGGGTTATGCAGCATCGTTCCATGCGAACGGCCATGATTCATCAGGGCCCATTCACGCCGATCTCTGGATTCAGCTGCGGTTTTAGCTAGGGATGTGTAGAATGGACATTAGTGGCATTCTGTGAACTGGACAGAAATCTTTTGTAGACTTTCTATAAAACACACATGTCTTGTTCAAAGTTATCAAACGTTTAACCAGAAATATATTAATAAGTATGCAACGCAGTTTCTAACTTTGACTTTGCCATAGGAAATAAATAAAGACTCAAAAGCAAGCTTTTTGCCACTAGCCGTGGTAATGGGGAGGTTACCGACACGTATAGGATAGTTCATATCGTGAAGACGTTGCGTGGGGTAAACCGTGGAGAAGTATACCACATAAAAAAAAATCCATCCCAAAAATGTAATATTCAAGCATACAATAAACTTATAGGACACCATAACAGTAGTTTCCCATCACTATCGGCGTTCGACAGAGATTTAGCCGATGCGTCGTCGACGTCGCGGATTACGGTGATTTCCCGGGGGGCTCGGACCGAAAAGACACCTCGCCGCATCCACATTATTACTTCCCACTCTTGCCGGCTCCCGAGCCCACCGGCGCATCCATGTTATTGCTTTCCCATGCTTCAGCTGCCTCCTAGTCCCTGCTCTTACGGATAATCACTTAGTAATTGTTATTTGACTTGACTTGTGGTACTAATTGTTTTTTTTTTTTTTATCGGATTTTATTTGAGTTAAAGTTAATTTGTTTACTGTCGTCTAATCGTAAATCTACAGTATTGGAAATAATAAGTTTCTACGTATAGTTTGGCGAATACCTATCTCTTCGTTTTAGCTTATAATACTCTTTTTGTTACATATTCGTATACGTCGCAGAAAATTGCTAAACGGATCGGCCGATCATCGAGATCTACCTGGGATATTATAATTTGCAACCCTCTCTCATAATCATACCATACACATCAATAATGAATAAAATATCCTCATCTGTATTTATGTTTACGATGGAAATAAAATTGTCGGTGTCCACCCTCCGAGGCGACGACAATGCGTCACGAGGCGACTTCCGGCGGAAGTGGCGTAACGAGGCCGTTGTTCCGCCCCCGCCCCCGCTCGCGCTTCCGCGTTCGCTTCTGCCTTCAATACGGACAGTTTCCTGCAACAGAATTTGCATGAAATAGAAATGATATACCTATAGGTAACTTACAACAGTTACAAACACAACCCTTAACTAGTACTACGGTAAATACATATTATCTAACAATTCCAACCTCTTTAAGGCCCGTATTTATAAAGCGATCTAAAGATTGCAGAGCAGTATTAAGTGTGACTTTGACAGGTCATAAAGTACTGAAATGAAATTTCTGATACGAACTCAAACTCGCTGTTAGTCTCAGGTTCTGATTATAATTACGGGCCTTAAAACCTAAACTAGAAGTTATAATAACTTTATTTGGTAGATTGTAGTATAGAGCGTGTCATAAAGAAAACACTGGATTATTTATTCTTTTTTACGTTTTGTAAGTACCAGTAAGTATTCTTCCATGCTGGACTGGGAGCGAGAGAAAAACATAGAATGTGCCAGCTGCATTTCCTCCCGGGCATGCTGTAAAAAACAGCTAAGGGATCCGAGGGTTTCAGTATATTGTAATTTAGGCGATGGGCTGACAACCTATCACTACAGCAATATACTTACAAATCTATCTTAAATAACCCTCAAAACTTTGTCAGACGTGGCGGAACGACCTTTGTTTGGGTCGTTTACGCTCTGCTTACCCCATTAGGGATAAAGGCGTGATTATATGTATGTATGTATGTAAGTACCAGTATAAGGTTTAACATTTGATCACATTAAATAAACTCATGTGTTACACTAGTTACGATTACGTAGTATAAAGTGTTTTCTAGGGCCGTATTTATAATTAGCTATTAAGACTGACAGCATGTTTGAGTTCGTATCAGAAATGTAATTTCAGTACAAACCGAAATGTCAAATCCACACTTAAGATTGCTCTGAATCGCTTTATAAATACTACCCCTAGTCAGTCCGTGCTCCGTGGTCTAACTGCCTCCGTGGTCTAGTGGCTAGTGCCATGGACTCCTGATCCGGAGGTCCTGGGTTCGATTCCCAGGGGGGAAACACAAAATTGATATTTGAGAATTTATCACTATGTGTATTTTTCCCCAGTTTGGTTAGGACATTGCAGGTTAAATCACCTGATTGTTCGAAAAAGAAAAAGATTTCATGCTTCGGAGGGCACGTTAAGCCGTCGGTCCCGGTCGCTGTCTTTGATAGTGGTCGTTACTCAAACCATGTCAGAGGCCTGATAGTTGTGCTACTAAGCGGTTTAAAAACTCTGACACCAGGGTTCATCGGGTCGACAGACTCGATACCCACTCGACAGAAGAAGAAGACCCCTAGTCAGTTCTAGTCGATATCCCTTCCGACAATCCTCGCAGTGTAATGTCGACAGTCGGCACCCCATGGAGATTATTCCGGGCATCATTCACTGCGTCTCAATACCATGGTGATGAATACCTGCTCGCATTAACAATTTGTCCCCGGGCTGATATGGATGTTGATACTCAAACTTGCTAAAGTAATAATAATAACTCATAAAGACGAGACTCCCAAAGCCATTTTTTTATGACGAGCTGAGGGTTCCTGATTAAGGCCGTTATTGGAAATGGTTTCGTCTTCCTTGATGAGGAAAAAATGTTTCAATAGAGATTCTAATTAGAGAAATATTTCCTTGGGAGAGTGCTTGATTATGTTTTTTTCGATAGAGCTATATTTACATAAATTGTATAGAAACTTGCTGGCCTGGAAGCGGGACAAAAACATAGAATATACCAGCTGCATTTTCTCCAGGGCATGCTGTAAAAACCAGCTAAAGGATCCCAGGTTTTCAGTATATTGGAATTTAGGCGATGGGCTGACAACCTGTCACAAAAATATAACCTACAAATCTATCTTAAATAATCCTCAACACTTTGTCAGATGTGGCGTAACGACCGTTGTTTAGATCGTTTACGCTCTGCCTACCCCAATCACAGATAAAGGCGTGATTGTATGTATATAGAAAGTAATGTAATTATTTCAAGACAAATTGATGTGAATCAAATAAAAAAATATTGAATTATACATATTTCAGTCAAAGATATTTTAGCATGAATTGTGCGTTTTATTTCTGAGTTAAAATAATATTTTTTTGTAACTGTTGACCATTGCCAAACATTTTTTTACTATTTCGATATTTAGCATTTAACACATTTAATTTTGTTGTTGCCCCATTTCTTTGATACGTTGAACATGATTGTCTCTAGCAAAATAAGGTAAATCATTGATACTACATAACAATAAACCTATGACTTATACTGTAGGTACAATATTAAAAAGCTGTCGCAAGTAGAAGTTTTCAGCTTATTCCCAGATATCAGAAGTTGTGTGCAGTCGAAGCTGGGAGCTGGTAAGCCTCTTACGGTAAGCTGGCTAATTGGAGCCTTTGAACAGCTCTTGGAAACTCACTAACGATGCTCACCTGCCAAGCTGAGGGTCGATCTATGACTTCACAGGAATACTAAGGAGCATTATATTGCAGATTGTAAGATGGTCAGGTTAAAATTAATAGCGTGCCATTTGTTTTTCCCGATATACATAAAATTGTTTTCTTTTTCGACCTATTATAAATAGGAAAGGATTCATTATGTGTGTATATTAACTAAAAAGTACCGAGTAATATAATCATAAATTTTGTTACTGTTTGTATATACATTGTATGACCAAAAATATATCTATCATAACTGGACAGTAAGCTTCCAATAAAAGTAAATTATAATTTGCAACTCATCATCGCCCTAATGGTCCAACCATAACGGGTTGGAATGAAATCAGGCGGAAAGTTTTTAATCTTTTAGGCGCAGCGTGAGGCAGAAGGGTTGCAGCCATGGTGCCGCGTTAATCAAATCCGGGAAAAATGGGACCCGTTGTCCTGCGATGAATTTAATCATGATGATACGCATAGGGTTTTTGCGTATTGCTGACTTGTTGGATAGCTAGACGTGTATATCTTATATTCAAGGTGTACGCCTATACAACATGGCCAACCAACTTTTAAACATTTATAACCTAACTTGACATGAATGTAAGAAATCGTTGTCAACACGGTTACTTGCACTCTCATATGATGAAACCGAAAAACTGCTTTTAATTACGACATGAACAAACATAGACGCGCGCACACACACACTCACACTCGAGTGTGAGTGCACTCACACACACACATTCTATATTGCAATCATTTTAGTGTTTTATGTTATAGAATACATTTTATTTTATTTTTTATTAGATTGCAAAGATCTTTCGTACTTCCTTGCTGGCCTGGGAGTGAGAGAAAAACATAAAGTGTGCCAGCTGTATTTCCTCCCGAGCATGTTGTAAAAACCGGCTAAGGGATCCGAGGGTTTCAGTATATTGCAGTTAAGGCGATGGGCTGTCAACCTGTCTGTCTAAAATCTATCTTAAATAACCCTCAAAACTTTGTCATACGTGGCAGACCAACCTTTGTTTGGGTCGTTCATGCTCTGCCTACCCCATTCCATCTAAATAAAGGCGTGATTATATGTATGTCAATGGTTAAAAAAGGGCGCTTCTGCCTACACAGTTTTTCGAGCTCGTAAAATAAATACACAATAATATAATGCTATAATATCGTTACATTTATGGTAGTCTGTTATATACGGATAGTCTGAAAAGATAAAGAGCAAACTTACAAACTTTCACGTTATGCTACTCTCGCTGGAGTTATAGGCTCGTATTTATGAAGCGATCCCAAACTTGAGACCAATACTAAGTATGGATTTGACAGGCCACTTCGTAATGAAATGTCATTTCTGATATGAACTCAAACTCACTGTCACTAATGAGAGCTGATTATAAATACGGGCCATAGCCCTACTGTACAGAAAAAAAGTTTAGTACTTATTATTTAATACTATTGTTTACGAGTAACTTGACAATAGATTATAACATAACAGGCTTTCTATCATACAATGTATCGTCTCGTATAAATAGATGTTGATAAAAACGCGTGGTAACTAGTATAACAACGATGATTCTGTTTAACCGTTTGTTATCTATCAGGTTACTCATTGGTCGCGTGCCACCGTACCAACGGTGACGGTGACACAGCCGGTAATGGTGGAAATGCATTAGAGGATAATTACTGGGGTAATTCATAATTATACACCATTATTTATGTTATGGTAACTTTAGCAATTTTATTTCCAACAAACATATCTATTGGTCTTTTCATTATACGTATTTTCTTTTGGACTATATTCTATAAACGCCAAGAAGATTCAGAGTCAGGCGACAATATCCGGCGACGGAGTTTGACGACTATGTGCTCCACTGGCTCCACTATATCCGGCGACGGAGTTTGACGACTATGTGCTCCGCTGGCTCCACTATATCCGGCGACGGAGTTTGACGACTATGTGCTCCGCTGGCTCCGCTATATCCGGCGACGGAGTTTGACGACTATGTGCTCCACTGGCTCCGCTATATCCGGCGACGGAGTTTGACGACTATGTGCTCCGCTGGCTCCGCTATATCCGGCGACGGAGTTTGACGACTATGTGCTCCACTGGCTCCGCTATATCCGGCGACGGAGTTTGACGACTATGTGCTCCACTGGCTCCGCTATATCCGGCGACGGAGTTTGACGACTATGTGCTCCACTGGCTCCGCTATATCCGGCGACGGAGTTTGACGACTATGTGCTCCGCTGGCTCCGCTATATCCGGCGACGGAGTTTGACGACTATGTGCTCCACTGGCTCCGCTATATCCGGCGACGGAGTTTGACGACTATGTGCTCCGCTGGCTTCACTATATCCGGCGACGGAGTTTGACGACTATGTGCTCCACTGGCTCCGCTATATCCGGCGACGGAGTTTGACGACTATGTGCTCCGCTGGCTCCGCTATATCCGGCGACGGAGTTTGACGACTATGTGCTCCACTGGCTCCGCTATATCCGGCGACGGAGTTTGACGACTATGTGCTCCGCTGGCTCCACTATATCCGGCGACGGAGTTTGACGACTATGTGCTCCGCTGGCTCCACTATATCCGGCGACGGAGTTTGACGACTATGTGCTCCGCTGGCTCCACTATATCCGGCGACGGAGTTTGACGACTATGTGCTCCACTGGCTTCACTATATCCGGCGACGGAGTTTGACGACTATGTGCTCCGCTGGCTCCACTATATCCGGCGACGGAGTTTGACGACTATGTGCTCCGCTGGCTCCACTATATCCGGCGACGGAGTTTGACGACTATGTGCTCCACTGGCTTCACTATATCCGGCGACGGAGTTTGACGACTATGTGCTCCGCTGGCTCCACTATATCCGGCGACGGAGTTTGACGACTATGTGCTCCGCTGGCTCCGCTATATCCGGCGACGGAGTTTGACGACTATGTGCTTCGCTGGCTCCGCTATATCCGACGACAGAGTTTGACGACTATGTGCTCCGCTGGCTCCACTATATCCGGCGACGGAGTTTGACGACTATGTGCTCCGCTGGCTCCGCTATATCCGGCGACGGAGTTTGACGACTATGTGCTCCGCTGGCTCCGCTATATCCGGCGACGGAGTTTGACGACTATGTGCTTCGCTGGCTCCGCTATATCCGACGACAGAGTTTGACGACTATGTGCTCCGCTGGCTCCACTATATCCGGCGACGGAGTTTGACGACTATGTGCTCCGCTGGCTCCGCTATATCCGGCGACGGAGTTTGACGACTATGTGCTCTGCTGGCTCCGCTATATCCGGCGACGGAGTTTGACGACTATGTGCTTCGCTGGCTCCGCTATATCCGACGACAGAGTTTGACGACTATGTGCTCCGCTGGCTCCACTATATCCGGCGACGGAGTTTGACGACTATGTGCTCCGCTGGCTCCGCTATATCCGGCGACGGAGTTTGACGACTATGTGCTCCGCTGGCTTCACTATATCCGGCGACGGAGTTTGTCGACTATGTGCTCCACTGGCTTCACTATATCCGGCGACGGAGTTTGACGACTATGTGCTCCGCTGGCTCCACTATATCCGGCGACGGAGTTTGACGACTATGTGCTCCGCTGGCTCCGCTATATCCGGCGACGGAGTTTGACGACTATGTGCTCCGCTGGCTCCACTATATCCGGCGACGGAGTTTGACGACTATGTGCTCCGCTGGCTCCACTATATCCGGCGACGGAGTTTGATGACTATGTGCTCCGCTGGCTCCGCTATATCCGGCGACGGAGTTTGACGACTATGTGCTCCGCTGGCTCCGCTATATCCGGCGACGGAGTTTGACGACTATGTGCTCCACTGGCACCGCTATATCCGGCGACGGAGTTTGACGACTATGTGCTCCGCTGGCTCCGCTATATCCGGCGACGGAGTTTGACGACTATGTGCTCCGCTGGCTCCGCTATATCCGGCGACGGAGTTTGACGACTATGTGCTCCACTGGCACCGCTATATCCGGCGACGGAGTTTGACGACTATGTGCTCCGCTGGCTCCGCTATATCCGGCGACGGAGTTTGACGACTATGTGCTCCGCTGGCTTCACTATATCCGGCGACGGAGTTTGTCGACTATGTGCTCCACTGGCTTCACTATATCCGGCGACGGAGTTTGACGACTATGTGCTCCGCTGGCTCCACTATATCCGGCGACGGAGTTTGACGACTATGTGCTCCGCTGGCTCCGCTATATCCGGCGACGGAGTTTGACGACTATGTGCTCCGCTGACTCCACTATATCCGGCGACGGAGTTTGACGACTATGTGCTCCGCTGGCTCCACTATATCCGGCGACGGAGTTTGATGACTATGTGCTCCGCTGGCTCCGCTATATCCGGCGACGGAGTTTGACGACTATGTGCTCCGCTGGCTCCGCTATATCCGGCGACGGAGTTTGACGACTATGTGCTCCGCTGGCTCCACTATATCCGGCGACGGAGTTTGACGACTATGTGCTCCGCTGGCTCCACTATATCCGGCGACGGAGTTTGACGACTATGTGCTCCGCTGGCTTCACTATATCCGGCGACGGAGTTTGACGACTATGTGCTCCGCTGGCTTCACTATATCCGGCGACGGAGTTTGACGACTATGTGCTCCGCTGGCTTCACTATATCCGGCGACGGAGTTTGACGACTATGTGCTCCGCTGGCTTCACTATATCCGGCGACGGAGTTTGACGACTATGTGCTCCGCTGGCTCCACTATATCCGGCGACGGAGTTTGACGACTATGTGCTCCGCTGGCTCCACTATATCCGGCGACGGAGTTTGACGACTATGTGCTCCGCTGGCTCCGCTATATCCGGCGACGGAGTTTGACGACTATGTGCTCCGCTGGCTTCACTATATCCGGCGACGGAGTTTGACGACTATGTGCTCCGCTGGCTTCACTATATCCGGCGACGGAGTTTGACGACTATGTGCTCCGCTGGCTTCACTATATCCGGCGACGGAGTTTGACGACTATGTGCTCCGCTGGCTCCACTATATCCGGCGACGGAGTTTGACGACTATGTGCTCCGCTGGCTCCACTATATCCGGCGACGGAGTTTGACGACTATGTGCTCCGCTGGCTCCGCTATATCCGGCGACGGAGTTTGACGACTATGTGCTCCGCTGGCTCCGCTATATCCGGCGACGGAGTTTGACGACTATGTGCTCCGCTGGCTCCACTATATCCGGCGACGGAGTTTGACGACTATGTGCTCCGCTGGCTCCACTATATCCGGCGACGGAGTTTGACGACTATGTGCTCCGCTGGCTTCACTATATCCGGCGACGGAGTTTGACGACTATGTGCTCCGCTGGCTTCACTATATCCGGCGACGGAGTTTGACGACTATGTGCTCCGCTGGCTCCACTATATCCGGCGACGGAGTTTGACGACTATGTGCTCCGCTGGCTTCACTATATCCGGCGACGGAGTTTGACGACTATGTGCTCCGCTGGCTTCACTATATCCGGCGACGGAGTTTGACGACTATGTGCTCCGCTGGCTTCACTATATCCGGCGACGGAGTTTGACGACTATGTGCTCCGCTGGCTCCACTATATCCGGCGACGGAGTTTGACGACTATGTGCTCCGCTGGCTCCACTATATCCGGCGACGGAGTTTGACGACTATGTGCTCCGCTGGCTTCACTATATCCGGCGACGGAGTTTGACGACTATGTGCTCCGCTGGCTCCACTATATCCGGCGACGGAGTTTGACGACTATGTGCTCGTTTTTTTTAAGCGATGTTTCTTGGGGAAAGATTCTGATTAGTAAAAAGTCACGCTTTATTTTACCACTGGAAAGTTTTTATTCTCACAGGAAAATCCAATAAAAAATGTCAGCGAAACCACGAGGTGATCTTTTATTACCTATTTAATAAAGACGTATTGCCTCCCATAGTGAGAGTAAGCGCCAACAATTTGCTGCAGGAGTAAAGTCAACTTTTATGGCACAAAGCCCCTTATCTCGCCTTCCACTCCGTCGCTTCGCTCGGGAAATAGTCCATGGTGTAGTGAGATAATAGAATCAAATCTATTTATGGGTACTTATGTAGAAAATACGTATAAAGATTCTAGTTTATTCAGTACCAGTTCATACAGGTGTATGTGTAGTACAAATTTGGTATTTTTATTCTTAAGTTTATGGCAAAACTCTACCTCATCGAGCAACCTAGTACCTACGTGGCTACATAGGCAGAATTTTAAGAGGCATCCATCAAATTTTGTTGCAGGTAAGTGGCATCGACAGTCATCCAATGTTATTAATAAATGGTTTTATAAAATGTGATGTTCAAAATGGACACAAAAACAGGAAAACTCGCCATACGTCACGGTAAACTGATAAGCGGAAATCTGTGAAGATCAAATAATGGTATAAGTGGGGAGGGTGAGGGGTGTGGGGTATGGGGAGCGGGCGGCGGCGGCGGGGGCAGCCGTGGAGTCCGTGGATGTAAACACAAAGGTTGCGCTGCGGCAGTCACGTGGCGCGCCCGCCCGGGGCGCATCACTCTTAGGGCGGAATCGGCCCGGCGCCGGCTACAATACGGCCTGATACCGGCAAATATACACCCAGTGTAGCAAGTACTACAGACACAGTATCAAGTACTATAGACGCTCAACACCTAACACTATTTACAACGGTCGACTGAATGTTTCCTTAAGAGTGATGCTCTCCGGTTAACCCGTTATCTTTGACTCCACGTTATATCAACATATTGTCAACATGAACTGTCAAATACGAAATAAATATGAACTATGTATTGAATTAGAGTAAATTGTATCTTATACAACAACCACTCTGACGAATATCAATACAAAACATATCAAACCTAAATTATCATATCTAAGTAATATCATAGTTTAAAGTTATATGCGCATATATTATCCTATATCTATATCTTATAACGTATAAATAGATAATTGATGTGGTGTTTAGTGTAATATTTAAAGAACTATATAAATACAACAAGTCCGTAAACATCAAACTTTTGGTAAGTAACCTAAAGTTTATTTATTACATTTAGATAAGTATACAAATTTACAACTAGGCTCTACATTTCTTTTACACTGAGATAATATTTTTTTTTCCTCTAGTTATTTGACATATATTTTTCTTAGTGCTTGACATAAATGTATTTATCATCTTTAGGCCTTTGTGATCTTGTCAGATGATTTAAGCAGCGCCTACATGATAGGAGCATCGTCGCTCGTTGCTAAATGTATTACTATTGTACTTAATCTGGTTAAAAACATAGTAAAGTAAGTACTTATGTATCAAGATGGTATCAACTGTGCGGGCATATTGATTTATTCAATTAAGAATTTGTCACTACTTATTTACTTTACAATGCAACTGATTTTTTTTGACTCAGTTGTGGCTAAAATGGCTTCAACAAGATGTAAGGAGTTGCTACCCGCAAACTGAATGGGGTTGCCCAGTCAAAACAAAGAAATTAATTTAGGAAGGGAGTTTCAGAGAAGGAGTCAGGTCTATGGCTGCAGGCCTACCTAATCTGCCAATGTTGGCACCCTATTGGACGGCACTTTGTCTTTGGCGGTGAGACTTCGTTTGGGTGTCAAGTCGTGTGAGAGTTGCCATCGTTGTCTTTGTGGAGAGTTGGTTGGAGTGGAGAGCTGGGTTATCATGACCTGACTTGCCGAAGAGGCGCAGGTCGTATCCCACGACATGTCAATATTTCAGTTGTTTTAGAGCCGACCGGATTTTAAACGAACTGACGGCAAGAAGCCCATTGGGAATGTCACTAGAGCCGCGGAAGCTCGGGAAAAGTCTAGTATGGGATGCGACCTGCGTCGATACATTGGCTCCTTCCCATATACCCTCCAGTTCCTGCAGTATCTTCTGCGGAGACTTTAAAAAGAAGAAAATAGTCTCGCCTAGGGGATTTAAATACTTTCATTCCTTTCGCTTTCCATAGGCCTATGGGGTGCAGCCGCTAATGGTTTTCTGCACGATCTATCCAGACGTCTCATCGATGCATCCGGTGACCCGATGGCTGGCTGTTTTTTACCCAACCCCGTCGCAGCCTCCTCGGAACCCTGGCTCGATATGACGTCTTGGATGAAATTTTCTATTTCTAAAAATGTGAATTGTAAAATTTGACACTTGTAATTGTCTACTAAAAAGTTTCATATGATTTTAGGAAAAGAAAAACTACCTATTTGGCATCCCCATATAAATTGTCTGATCGAGGTGGTCACTTAGTATGGGGGAGTAAATATATTATTTTGCTGAAAAAAAAAACCTGATGTAAGTCCTAGTTTCGTTGACTGATCAACCTCTGTCACTTTGCGGGAAGCTTCCCCTTACACCCGGTATTAAGCCATTGATGTTCTGCTTGCTGTAAGCGGTATACTTACATGTATTATCTTGGAAGGGATACAGCCGTGACTGTATGATTGTAGATATAAAAACACAAAAATATTTGAAGCACGTGTTAGTGTTTTTACACAAGCCCGATGTTACATACATACATACATATAATCACGCCTTTATCCCTAATGGGGTAGGCAGAGCGTAAACGACCTAAACAAAGGCCGTTCCGCCACGTCTGACATAGTGTTAAGAGTTATTTAAGATATATTTGTAGGTATTTTGCTGTAGTGACAGGTTGTCAGCCCATCGCCTAAATTACAATATACTGAAAGCCTAGGATCCCTTAGCTGGTTTTAACAGGATGCCCGAGAGGAAATGCAGCTGGCACATTCTATGTTTATACATATAACAATCTAAAATTGCCCTCAAGTTTTCTCAGACGTGGCGAAAGCGCCTTTTACGAGGCGTTAAACGCTCTGCCTACCCCGTAAGGGGTAAAGGCGTGATTTTATGTATATATGTATGCAATAGCAGTGAAGATAAAGCTTTCCCTAAACAAACAACGATGTAAATTAAAGAATAATTATCTAGTAAATAAGTGCAATAAGGAAACAGATAATCACAATTTATTTTCAATAGTTCAAAGAAATACAAACGCTCTACAAATTAATAAAAAGTATTTATGTGTGTTACGTATGTAGAAGCAAATCAAATAGTCCCTTGGGACGTTAGATCTTCTTCTTATTGAGTGAGTTATTCAAGTCGACATACGACCTTATGAAGTACAAATGAATAGGACTCTGATCTGGTTTGTGTAACAACCACTATCCAAGATAAAGACCTGCATTATCCTATCAACTGGGGAAAACATCGCAGAATCTTCTTCTCTCGAGTCAAACGACCCGATGAACCCTGTTGTCAGAGTTTTTGAAATCACCTAGATTAGGCTTCTGACGTGGTTTGAGTATCGACCACTATGAAAGGATCGTAAGCCCATGGAGGCAGTTTTGAACACCTTTGTTAACAGTTTTGAACCTCGCAGAATGATATATTGACAAATATTGACTCTGTTTTCCCCTCGTGGGAATCGAATTCACAACCTACGGATCGGGAGAACACAGAGGCAGTTCACAGCGGTGGTATCGTTGGAGTCAAGCGAGCCAATTGATCCCTTGGGAGGTTGTGCTGGACTTATCCACCTTGTTAATAAAAATAAATTAAATTATATAGCACGTCGGTTCTATGATAATAAAACATCAAAGAGCTAAGACAACAATCGGAAATTTATATATTTTTTCTAAGCGCCCTAAAGAAATCTAGATGTTTAAAACTGAAACGTTTTATTATCTTCAAAAGTGACTTCAATAAAAAATATGGAAAAGAGACTTTTAACTCACTTTACTTTATAGAACATACACCAATTTAAATCAGGGTACTGTTAGAAACCAATTAATAAAACCAAAAAAAGTCTTTTATAAGAATAGTATCTAAAAATAGCAATTGAAAACATGAATGGCTTAGTAGCAGAGTCTGCCAATGGAGTTAACTATTCTCCAATTAGGGCATTGCAGCTGGTTTCCAAATACCCCTCAACAGAAAGTCATCTTCCTCACATCTGCAGCCCACATCCACCCACTGCAGGTATAGGGAAGTAAGTAGGATTATTTGAATCCGTATGAAAACTGCAATCATTGGAAGAGTATCGTCAGTAGTTTGGCCTTCCTACTGCTACGTATTTCAATTTTCGAATTTAGTTTTGTGCGACTTTTAAATTTTGTTTGGGAACGTTCAAAATCAATAACAGCTTTTAGCGGTACATAATAAGATCATAACAGAGTGCTCTCCGCTCTCCGCCCAGCAAACACCGAAAGAAACTAATTGAATCACGCGGCCCCGCTCCACTACTCCGCGGCTATCAGTTGTTTGCATCAGCGCTAATACAGTTATTAAATTTACCGTTAATTTATTCAATTTGCCGGAGACAATGGAGGCAAAGGGGCGGGGCCTGCGATGCTCCGCCCCGCTCACCTGAAATGGACCCGGTTTAACATAGCCATTTATTACTGTGCCGCTTTGCGTTTCCATTTTGAATTTCACCCTTTGTCCGCGAAATGTAGTCGTATGTTGCAGGATATGGACCGTGTTGGCCACTGATTTGTTGCGTGTGATGTTTCGGAATGACATTCGTTTTGATTAGAAATAAAACGTCGAAGCAGAGACTTTAATTTTCATTTTAACAATACTTTATGAAAATTCTAGAATTCACTCAGGAGTTTCACTAAAATTACCATTTAACTTAAAAAAAAAGCAAGAGATCGTCGCTATTTACTCTTTTAACAAAATTATGAATAGATAACTCTACGCACACCGCTTCATTTTTAAATCCTAATATGAGTTTCAACCATAGACGAACCCATAGCTTCAACTTATAACTTACTGAATATTACCTTCCAATCTTAATTTTTTTATTTTAAAGATAAAATTAACGTAAAATTAAATTTTCGGTTACTTTGGTGTGTTCATTTTGTTTTTTACTGTTCCTAGTCAAAGTTCTAGGACATTATGTGTCAAATGCATGTCATTTCAAGTTTGCATAAATTTTTACTATGTGAGTGAGCTCTAACTGCAGAATAAATCGCTACCAAACCAAATAAATTTCAAATATTTAGCTGAAAAGGTGCGCGATCTCGACTATTTGCGGAGTTTCTCGACGCGTCCCCGAGGAGCGATCGGTTGGCAAACACGAGACTCAGAGCTGTGCCACCGAGCCACCGTTTACCGATCAAAATGTATTTTGTTTTTCGCCGCTTTCCAATGCGATTTGAAATAAGAATCGCCGGAAAATTTGAAATAGGAATCGACGGGTTTTTTTAAAATAGCGAGTATTATTTTAAAATAGGAGAAATCGTTTATGTTTTGTTCATGTTGATGATAGTTTTCTCATCATTTTCCCCTCTGCTAACATGAATTTAATATGTAATTTCCATTCGTCAAAATCTAATAAATCTGTCCGTGTCAAACTTAAACAAATAAATTAATCGTGATGAAGGACATTATGAAGTGAACACGCTCCGAGTTTCAAGAATTTAATAAACTGTGTACAAGTTACTTACGGTTCGGTTCACAGTTTTCTATATTAAATCGACGGAGCGGGAGAGGTTGCTATGATACCTTAGAGAAGTTAATAAGTCATAAATAGCGTGGGGGAACGAGATAGAATGATCCGTTGATGTTTGATAGATAGAGAGGGATAGACCATGGTTCCCCCCAGGTGGTGATGGGCAATCGTGTGGAAAAAGGTTTGGAGGTGCTGCCACCGTGAGGTGTCCCCAACTCTCGTAATGCGATTTTTGCCGATTTATCTGTAGTCGATTAAGTTGTTATGTTCTTGTTGTGGTACTGATGTCTCTATTTTCTACTTTTTACTAGCGGCAGATAACTACATTAAATTGCTTCCCATTGATTTTTTTTTCAAAATTTGGCATTTTGTACTTTACTTAAATATTACAATAATACTAATAAGAAGTTTATTGACAACAAAAAATTTGAATCTAAGCATAGTTTTACTGTTTGTATTGCTAAATTGTTGAAAATTTTATTACTCTGCTCCTTAAACTAAGATTATCTTAAGGAGCATTTTAATTCAGGAAGACAACAGAACATTTTTTTTATAGATAGACTGAGCCTTAAAAGCTTACTACACCCGCTTGGTTTGTATGAAATTGTAAATTGTTAACAGTAATTTTCAAAAATATACCAAAATCATTCAATCCTAATACAGATTTTCACTGACTTAGACATCTTTGATGCAATTTATGTTTTCATTTGACTTCTTATCGATCCCAGTCCAGCATGGCAATAAGCAAAGGACTTGAGCCGCGTAAAAAGGCTTTTAAGAAAAAGCTAACGAGTGATATAAGCTTGTCCTGAATCAAAGCTCTTTATAGATCGTTATAGCTTGTTGACGGATGTAACAGACTCGCGTGTGCATTGTTCGTGCAGAGAGGCCGGTACTTGAGGAGAGTGGAGGCCGAGGGCCGATAGCGCTTAGTGTGCACCGTTGAGGGCCTGATCGCAGCGGAGTGGTTACTGGCTGATATCACGTCACACTTTTTTATGGTCTTTTGAATATTCGCTATTAAACAGTACCTAAGAGCAGCGTAAAAAGCTTTTAAGAAAAAGCGCTATAAGCTTGTCCAGTACCAAAGCTCTTTATAGAGCTTTATAGCTCGGTGATGGCTGTAACAGAGTCGCGTGTGCATTGTTCGTGCAGAGAGGCCGGTACTTGAGGAGAGTGGAAGCCGAGGGCCGATAGCGCTGAGTGTGCACCGATGAGGGCTGATCGCAGCCGAGAGGCTACTGGCTGATACCACGTCACACTTTTTTATGGCCATTTGAATATTTACTATTAAACATAAAATAATAAATAACGTAGAGAAATGTAAAAAGCTTTTAAGACAAATATGTATAAATCTAGTATTGAGGAGAGTGGAGGCCGAGGGCCGATAGCGCTGAGTGTGCACCGATGAGGGCTGATCGCAGCCGAGTGGCTACTGGCTGATATTACGTCACACATTTTTATGGCCATTTGAATATTTATTATTAAACATAAAATAATATAACGTAGCGCAATGTATAAAGCTTTTAAGACTAAGTTAACCAGATCTATAAATCTAGTATTGAGGAGAGTGGAAGCCGAGGACCGATAGCGCTGGGTGTGCACCGCTGAGGGCCTGATCGCAGCCGTGTGGCTACTGGCATATATCACCTCACACTTTTTATGGCTATTTAAATATTTGCTATTAAACATGAAATAATATAACGAAGAGCAATGTAAAAAGTTTTTAAGAAAAAGCTAACCAGCGCTATAAATCTAGTATTGAGGAGAGTGGAGGCCGAGGGCCGATAGCGCTGAGTGTGCACTGATGAGGGCTGATCGCAGCCGTGTGGCTATTGGCTTATATTACTTCACACTTTTTATGGCTTTTTAAATATTTGCTATCAATCATTAAATAATATAACGTAGAGCAATGTAAAAAGTTTTTAAGAAAAAGCTAACCAGCGCTATAAATCGATAGAGAGTGGAGGCCGAGAGCCGATAGCGCTGAGTGTGCACCGATGAGGGCTGATCGCAGCCGTGTGGCTATTGGCTTATATTACTTCACACTTTTTATGGCTTTTTAAATATTTGCTATCAATCATTAAATAATATAACGTAGAGCAATGTAACAAGTTTTTAAGAAAAAGCTAACCAGCGCTATAAATCGATAGAGAGTGGAGGCCGAGAGCCGATAGCGCTGAGTGTGCACCGATGAGGGCTGATCGCAGCCGTGTGGCTATTGGCTTATATTACTTCACACTTTTTATGGCTTTTTAAATATTTGCTATCAATCATTAAATAATATAACGTAGAGCAATGTAACAAGTTTTTAAGAAAAAGCTAACCAGCGCTATAAATCGATAGAGAGTGGAGGCCGAGAGCCGATAGCGCTGAGTGTGCACCGATGAGGGCTGATCACAGCCGAATGGTTGCTAACACCTATACTTGAAATATTGCTAAAAGGGTGTAATTGGTTCCGTTGTTTGGACAAGTATTTTTAATAGTTGATGGCAGTGATTTTCGCCATCTCACGTAAGGGGAAGTGGTGATGAAGTCTCTGAAGACTATGATGGAGCATTATCTAAATATATAAAAGAAGAACTGACTGACTGACATATCAACGCACAGCCCAAACCGCTGGGTCTAGAGGTTCCAAATTTTAAAAAAGGTTTGGCATGCAGGTTCTTTGTAAGATCTAGGGGTGCACTAAGAAAGGACTTTTCATAATTCATTCCCTAAGGGGTCAAAATAGGGGATGGAAGTTTGTATGAAGTCCGTGAGTTTCGAAGTTATGATCATCAAATTTTGGATTTAGGCTAATGATGGAAAAGTAATAAACACGTGTTTCCGCGATTTTTTTAATACAGCTCCCTAAGGAATGTAAATGGGGGATGAAGTTCTCTATTAAAAGTCCTTCATTTCCAATAAAATAAATCATTTGGGAAAGTAAAATAAATACTTTCTTATTTGCTAAATTACTTCCATGCTGGATTTGGTGAGAGAAAAACATATAAATGTGCCAGCTGCATTTCCTCTCTAAAATGCATGCTGCTGTCTGCTTTCCTCTCTAAAATGCATGCTGTAAAAACCAGCTAAGGGATCAGAGGGTTTCAGTATATTGTAATTTAGGCGATGGGCTGTCAACCTGTCACTATAGCAATATACGTACAAATCCATCTTATATAACCCTCAAACGTAACGACCTTTGTGTAGGTCGTTTACGCTCTGCCTACCCCATTAAGGATAAAGGCGTGATTTTATGTATGTATGTATGTATTGAAATATTTATTTAATAGTGTGTAAATATTGTCTAAGTATTATATGTAGTAATATGCACTATCCCGCTTTCTGCTTGTACAATTTCTATACCCAAAGGTTGCCTGGTAGAAATTGCTGCTTTAGCAATAAGGCCGCCTATATTGTACTGTCACGTTTGTTCCTTTTTATTTCTGTTGTATGTGTTTCTTTGTGCAATAAAGAATTTTGTATTGTATTGTTTTGTATGTAAATTAATACATAATTATATAGTCACGCCTGTATCCCGAACGGGGTAGGCAGAGCATCAATGACTAACTAGAAACCTTTACCGCCATTTTCTTACGTACTTTCTCAGTCAAATAAATTTAAACATACTAATAATAGTCACTTCTGTATCCTTAACGGGGTAGGCAGATTATCAATGGTTTACTGGGAACCGTTTCTATGAGTACTTCATTTTCTTTAAAAAAAATAATGTTTTGTTAGGGCTATGACTGATACTTTCTAATTTAATAAATAAATACGCCTCTATCGCTAACGGGGTAGGTAGAGCATCAATGACTAACTAGAAACCGTTGCTGCTACTTTCTTCAGTAGGTACTTTTTAACTCCAATAAATTTAAACATACTTATAATAGTAACGTCTGTATCCCTGACGGGGTAGGCAGATTTTCAACGGAAACTGTTTCCGCTACTTTTATCCCTACTTTTCATTCCAGTAAATTATTAGGATTTCAATAAATTTAACAAATGAAGTTTTCAACAAATGTTTGATAGAAATTGAAGAAGCATGTTTTGGGTTGGGCGGGCTTTCCCTAAAGAGTATGGCTTACCACAACCAAGAAAGTCTCTAGCATTAGAAAATACGGAATTGATTAAAGAAACTAGCTGTGATATGATAGCTTTAGAGGGGTTAGTAAGGAATAAGGAATTTCTTCCATGCTGGACTGGGAGCGAAAGAAAAACATAGAATATGCCAGCTGCATTTCCTCCCGGGCATGCTGTAAAAACCAGCTAAGGGATCCGAGGGTTTCAGTATATTGTTATTTAGGCGATGGGCTGACAACCTGTCACTACAGCAATATACCTACAAATGTTTCTTAAATATCCCTCAAAACTGTCAGATGTGGCGGAATGACCTTTGTTTAGGTCATTTACGCTCTGCCTACCCCATTAGGGATAAAGACGTGATTATATGTATGTATGTATGTATGTAGTAAGGAATAACTCTAGCTCATTAACAGATGAACAAAAATTCGTATACGACCACATTATAAGCAGTGGGAATTCAAGTGAGGGCCAAATTTTCTTTTTGGATACGCCAGGGGGAAATCCCCCGGTAGGCAAGACCTACCTACTAAATTTGATTTTGGGAAAAATCAGGGCTACTCGTGATATTGCTTTAGCTATGGCTTCTTCAGGAATTGCCGCAACACTTTTGCCACTTAATCTGACGAATGTAGAAACTCCCTTGTGTATATTATCTCAATATTTCGAAACAGAGCAAATTCGCAGACGTATTGAGAAAAAATAAAATTATTGTCTGGGATGAAAGTACTATGGCCTTCTTCTGTCGAGTTGGTATCGAGTCTATCGACCCGGTGAACCCTGGTGTCAGAGTTTTTAATCGCCTAGCACAACTATCAGGCCTCTGACATGGTTTGAGTAACGACCACTATCAAATACAGCGACCGGTACCGACAGCTTAACGTGCCCTCTGAAGCACGTTTTTTTCTTTTCGGACAATCAGGTGATTCAGCCTGCAATGTCCTAACCAAACTGGGGAAAAATCACAAAGTGATAAATTCTCAAATATCAACTTTGTGTTCCCCCTGGGAATCGAACCCAGGCCTTGCGGATCGGGAGTCCATGGCACTAGCCACTAGACCACGGAGGCAGTTATAGTTTGGCCCATGAAAAAGGTATAGAAACTCTGAATAGGACTTTGCAACATATACGCAGCAACAAAAGTATAATGGGTGGTTAGACTGTATTGCTGGCAGGAGACTTTCGACAAACTCTACCAGTAGCTCCAAGGGGAACGCGTGTCGATGAGATAAAGGCGTGTCTTCTTCTTCTTCTTTCGAGTGGGTATCGAACCTATCGACCCGATGAACCCTGGTGTCAGAGTTTTTAAGGCGTGTCTTAAAAGATCATCATTACATTCTCATCATCATCGATCATTTACAAAAAAATATGAGAGACTACCTTGGAGGTAATGTTTATCGTACCTTTTTTTTAAATTGGGTAACGGTGATTACCTCGAAAAAAGATGGCATGATATCTGTCCCTGCCAATCTGTGCACTACAGTAACAACAGTTGAAAACTTGATTTCACGGTCAATTTTATGTAGCGTGCTTTCTTGTAAGTTCAGCTCAAAGTTTGGTTTAGTTTGGTGTATTTTTTTTTTACCTTCGAACATGGTAAAAAAAAAATGTTAATAAGGAAGTATTAAGTTAAATAAAAAGTAAAAATAAAACGAAATTAAAGTAGGTATAAAGTTCTTCAAATTTGTGATATAAATGACCAGTCTCGTAATAAGTATTTAAAGTGTTCAAGAACTGATGATTTGATTTGCCTTCTGTATCGTCGGTATTTACCACAGTTTTTCTATCCTTCAAAGGACCTTAGCATTAATAACCGCCGCTTCACCTTTATCGAGAATTTCTTTCTGTTGCTGTTACTGTAGTGCCCATTCCCTGGATTTATCCCTTAGTCGCCGTTTACGGCACCCACGGGAAGTTATGGGGTGATGCTATGCTAACCCGGCACCACACGGGGAATCACATACATCATTAAGTAGCTTTTAGCTGTACAATTTATTCTTATGTATGTTCCGTGACAAACATTATTTATTCTTATGTAATGTTTGTCACGGAACATGTTACATTTCCGTGAATCAGGAGACTACCCAAATTATATTAGTGGATTAGGATGCTTCTGCTCTCTATTATTATTTAAAATATAGCCTGGGTCTTGATTAATATTATACGCATTGTTTTGTATGCTTTTATTAATTAACCCCGAATATTACGCGAGCGAAGCCGCGGGTTAAAGTTAGTTACTTATATAGTGTCTGATCACTATTGCCTAGAAAAAGCCTAGGTTATAGCGTTTCAGGAACAGATCTGAAGGGAGGGAGTTCCACTCCTTAAGGTAGCCTGTCGATCTTCAGCCCGAATCGGAAAGCTACCTATAGCCGTGCGCATTCAAAATTATGAAGCGTAATAGTACTTTATAGAATATCAATAGGCAATCATATAATTTTTAAATTTATTATTTAGTAACATAAATTCATAGATACACGTTAGTGCACGCGGACAGATAGCGTTGAGTGTGCACTGATGAGGGCCTGATCGCACACGAGAGTGGTAGCTGACAGACTACATCACGTTACACCTTTATGATGGACTGGCTTTATAAATTGCTTAGTAAGGGTGAAATCTATCGGATTGTAACTGCTCGCTTTTAGATTTATACATACATACATATAATCACGCCTTTATCCCTAAGGGGGAACACAGAGCGTAAACGACCTAGATTTATAATAAAGAAAATTCGTTTTAAAGGATTGTAGGGTGTTGCAAACCGTCTTCCTGTTGGATAAAATAATGCAATCATCACCATACGGGGCAAGGGGGTACTTTGGGCTCGATTTTAGATTCCACCGGATAAAACAAAAAATAAAATCTATCTGTCACTTTCAAAATTATAAAATTTAAAAAGGACAGGCGATTTATGGTTTTACACTTTGTCCGCTAGATTTGAGATTGTTGCGCTCTTGCACGTTTTCCCAGTATTTCTGTCAATTTTATCCGCTGTATCATATAACGGCGATAAATAAAAATACTTAAAAAGTAATTTGTTGGAAGTTCAGAGAATATTTAAGGTACATTTTACTCTACGGTTAGAAATAATTTTATTTCAGTGAATAATGTTGTTGGAGATCTCGGTTGAGTAGTCTCTTTGTTATGATTTTATTATTTCTTGATAATTACGTCAAGGTCTTGTTTTCGAAATAAAAATAAAACATTGTATTTTTCTAAATTTCCCAATTTGTGGTGAAGCATTGTTAAAAAGCAAAAGTTCGAGCCTGAATGGCAATAAAATGGCGACCGTGAACATGGAAAAACTTAAAAAACGCCGAAAAGTGGCAAGAACGCTTTTTAGATATAATATATACTTATTGACAAATAATTGAAATTAGGAAAAAAAACTGTCAATGCCTATGCTTCCAAGCTTTGCTTCTTAAAAATATGAATTTAAAAAAGATAAATAGAGTCGGTTTATTGGAAAGGGTCATAAAAGTTAAAACGATATGACGGGCACGGGACAGGCAGATCTGATTCAAACGGTATTCAGCGAGCGTAGCGCTGTGAATCATGACATGGCAGACATGGAGCTACGAACAATTATTGTGTCCTCTAGCTGTGTTGGGGGTAGAGATGTGCCAGCGGCAATATTGCCGTTGCCAGAAATATTCCCAGTGGCAATATTGTCAAAGTTGTCAGTAAAAATATATTTAAAATAAAATTATTTCTAAAGGAATGTATCGTTTAGCAACTTAAGATTAGAATTCATTCGACATATTATTCAATGCATTATATTATTATTAAGTAAATCTTAAAAATAACTCAAAAACAAGTATGTTTGAATTTGTTAAGGTAGTAAAATAACGAAAACATCATACATACATATAGTCACGCCTTTATCCCTAATGGGGTAAGCAGAGCGTAAACGACCTAAACAAAGGTCGTTCCGCCACGTCTGACAAAAACATCATGATTACAATATTTGAGGTAAGACTGGTTATTTATAAGGGTATGTTATAAAAAAACACTTTATTATATTAAACGCATTTGCTTCTTTTTTGCTATAGCAACCCTACTCAACATCCTTTTAAATTAAAAAATAGTTTAATTAATATAAATAGAAATATCAAAATGCCGGTCAATTATCGGAAATATTTCCGTCAATATTGCCAATACTGCTGGCAACATTGGCAGTTTTGGTCATACAGCGTAATTTCAACTTTTCTAAGTTGTAGAAATGATATAGCGTATCAAATTGTTACACATAAAATACCATATATATATTCATATTTTTTAAGCAACATTTCCCTAAATTTCCGATCGGGGCAATATTGCCGTGAATATTGTTTGGGGGTGAATTTGTTTCCATTTTTTTGCATCGCTTATAGTCTCTAAATTAAACTTTTACGTTGATTAGTTTGTGGTGCTTATCACGTCATACTATATAGAAGTGTAGTACCTAAAACAAGAACAGGTTTTTTAAATAATTACAATTAGAGTTAGGTACAAAAATATTCTTTAGTTTAAATTTGTTTGATAAGGTTTAGAATAGAAAACCATCCAAATTAATATAACTTTGGCGAGAGTCATTTTGTGCTACCTATTTTAAAGGATAAGTTGGAATTTGTCAAACAAATAGGAAGGACATGCTGCAATATGACAAACATAATTAAGTGAAAAAATTAGGGAAGCTGAAATCAATCTGAAGTTGGAATATGACAATTATTTCAGTCACGCTGGCAATACCGCATCTACATCCTTTCGTACACCACAATCATAGGGAAAATCTGGCAGCTTGCTCAGTGGACCGGGGAAACTTCATTTGCGGGCTCCCTGGCCGTGAAATGAACCCGTGCTTGCGATACGGCTGCGATATTATACCGACTCAACCGTCGGGTACTTAGCATGGATGCTGATCGAGCGATTGTTTCTACCGTGAGGGGCGTTTAGGGGACTGATATCTGCATAAAGTCTTTGTTAGCGATTTCAGATTTGTTAGCATAGATGTTGTAAGTTTTAATAAGGATGGGATGAAATATTAGGTACCTACTGTTTAACTGTAGAATATATTTTCAATTTTTTTACAAATAAATTAAATATACATACATCAAAATTCTGTAATTGTGCAACAAATCGCATTGAAAATACTGTAGACGTTAAATAAGAGAATAACAAAGGAAAATTCTTAGGGATACCATATAAAAGATCTTTGAATTAAATATCTAGTTAACAGTTTTGATTCTGTTCACGCTTTAATTTCATAAGTCCATAATCACATCATTATTGTTACGGTGACGTATTGTCAGTCCATGACCAAACTGCAATACCTACTACCCTCGGGACCCTTTACTGGTTTGTAAACCATGTCTGGAAGCAAGTGATAATATACTAAGATTCTATTTATAAGTTACCTATAAGTTATTGAATTTATTAATTTATTTAATAGTTGAGCCCGATGGTGTAGTGGATAGGGCCGCTGCCTCCTGGGCGGGGAGGTCGTGGTTCGAATCCCACCATGTACCAATGTGTTTTTCGGTTTTCGAATTTCATATGTACATACGTTTATTCGTGCGCTTTTTCCGTGTTTTGGAAGGCACGTTAAGCCGTTGGTCCCGGCTAATATCGTTTAATACCGTAGATATTGTTCGTTAAGCATTGGCGGCTTGAAATCTCTGACCTAATCTAGGATTGGATTTGGCTTCCCTTCTGGGTTACGGAGATCAGATGGCAGTCGCTCTGTGTAAAAACCAGTACCCTTGTTAAATTACCTAGATTAGGTAGCCGTCCCGGTGAGATACGGGATAAGGCTTGGGAGATGATGATTATAAGTCAATTACTTTGTTCAGCTTATTTTATCGTACGTGGAGAGATAACAATATTTATTTAGGTATATTTCCAGAATTGTGAACCACATTGAATCCGAAATGACGAACTTTTACCAATAACCCTGGAAAACATATTTCCTTTTTGAGACTGAATAGTGACAATCTGAATAGATGATCAAAGGCTATAGGTACCACTGGTATATATACTTCGCTGTGGGCTGCATTCCGTGCACATTGATGTGGAAACATTGTTGGGGATGGGTACCAGGGCTTCCTGAAATTTTCTGAAAATTTCAAAACCACGCCCCATTCACAGGTCGCGTTCCTATTGGCCGGGAAATGTCTACGTCTGTAGCGGCGGGCTCCAATGGCGGGCGGGGCTACGCGCAGCCGTAGCGCGTAGCGAGCGCGCGCGGGGAACTACGATCGACAGACGCTGCCGCGGACCTGCTACGCCGAGGAACTGAAAAAATGTAAGTTTGCTTCATTATATTAGTTAATGCTTTATAATTGGGCTCATTTTGACATAATTACTTTCAATTAGTCCTCGTTTTCGTGGTATTCATTTCTAACATACATACATACAGATAATCGTAACTATAGGTATGTATATATGCATAGGCGATATATTATGTAACTGTGCTTGCCTGTTATTCCTATGTAATATTTTTTGCATCGGTGTAACATCATATTAAATCAGTTGAGACCTTTCATATTACCTATGACAATAAATACTCTGGGGTAGGATTCCAACAAATATTGTTCCTGTTAAAATAATAATTAATCTTGTTTCTGAATTTATATATAAAATATACCTAAACATTTGAGGAGCTTAATTTGAAACATTTACTATGTGAGTGCTTAAAAAGGTTAATTAAACAATTCTCAAAAATTGATTCCACAGTACTAATAATCTTTCGTGTTTATGTAATCTTTTTTTATTCGAATTGACTGTAAAATATTACTATATTGCTTTTTTTATATATATTTTTCTTGTGGATTGGGTGTTCCGTCGGCAAATCTAGAATGTATTGTCCGTTAACTAAATTCCATTTCATAATGTATAGGTATTTCTATATTGCATAAATAAATCAACTATTCATGAAAATACTAACGTGGATTATTAGTATGAGAGTCGCTTCAATTACTTTAGTTTGGGCTTGGCTTTTTCTACTCATGTGATGTGAGTTAGCCGTCAAATTATTTTAAATGGGAAGTCGACTCCTTCCTAGTTTTTTCCAATATCGTAGAATAGGAATAACAAACTTACTTCCATGCTGGATGCATTTCCTCCCGGGCATGCTGTAAAAAGTAGCAAAGGGATCCGAGGGTTTCAATATATTGCAATTTAGGCGATGGGCTGACAACCTGTCACTACAGCAATGTACCTAAAAGTCTATCTTAAATAACCCTCAAAACTTTGTCAGTCGTGGCGGAACGATCTTTGTTTAGGTCGTTTAAGCTCTGCCTACCCCATTAGGGATAAAGGCGTGATTATATGTATGTATGTAGGAATAACAAAATTGTGACAAATGTTTTACCTCGGTGATGTTTGTTCCAGGTGTTGGTAGTGATAGTGCTCAGTGGATGCGGACAGCCGGGCCATGCAGGGGCTGTCAGCCGCCAAGGAGAAGGCCTCGGGCCTGTTCGCCAATAGGCCCCTGCTCTTCAAGTAAGTTGTACTCAATGTTTTGCATAAAGACCACTCTTCAACAAATTATAATTTTTATACATTTCTTTGTCTCTTATCTTTAAGAGAAGGTAATAATCTTCCGTACGGGCCTTAGCTTAGTGAGGCAGATGGTTAAGCCATACTTGGTTATTATTCTTATGGCTGGGCAATGGCCTCCTCAACATATATTTTAGTAATTTAATGCCTACAAAGAAAATTCTTTACCCGAATTGCTAGCATAGTCTGTGCGGTGTATGGCTAAATACGTTGTGTATGTTTAGTAAACTAGGATACAGACCGATAGGATATTGTATACCTAGGATACGTCACTGGAATATTACGTTACGTTTGACGTATCGGTAATTGAATCATAGATAAGATAATTCAGTCGCCGAACATTCAGTGCTATACTACGAAAGCAAAAGCAAAAAACACTCCTGCATACTTTACCTAAATATTGTTTCTTCATTTCTTGCGAGGAAAACGACTACTTGATATAAAATCCGCGAAGATGGGTGGAAGGAGAAAGAGAAAACAAAAACAAAAGAAATAATAACAATATAGCAGTGTCTACAAACTAGGGGCCACGATCGGGATATTGACGGCAGAGAGAGTCGACTCTAACGAGCAGGGGCGAGAAAACCTTGCAATATTTCTCGAAAATATCGACAACTCGAACAAACTATTGGTTTTCGAGGACGAAACACCAAAAGTATCAAACTTATAAAGTTTATCGTTATAACAAGAGGTTCTGAAAACAATACTGAATAAAATCTAGCAAACTTTATGGAATATTCCAGAATAAAAATATCGTTTTAATGGAAGCTGGATAATAAACTGAAACAAGCAGAGGGGAGAGTTGTTCAGCAATAATATTGTCAGCCGATTATGTGGCATTGGGGATTTGTCTAGGACTCAATATTTTATTTTTCAGGTGGAATCTTACCTAGGTATTTCGTAGAATTTGCAGGAACGCTATTCATCTCTAGAAAGGTTTGGTTATTTCTAGAGTAGTTGAGATGAGAAAAATAATGACGCTTTTTTTACAGAAGGTTTTAATTAAAGGTACCTTAGGGCCAATTATTAGGTTACTGGTGAAACTGGGGGCAGAAAATCCCTATAGATATTCAATTGAGAAAGGAGTCTTATCTTATCGTGTCTTGATAAATATTTCGTTATCTTCTTTATCTCCAAATCCATTCTAAGCACATCATCAGCAAAAATTGATATAATATCAGTTAAGCTGTTCTCCCAAATCGAGCGAGCTTAGCAAATAATGCGATTACTGCTAGGCAACCCTGTCGGTTGGCGGGTTGGCTAGCGGCTTGGCGGCTCGGGGTAAAGGCGGTTCTCATACCGTCGCGCGCTCCGCAGGATACAACAGCTCTGCTCCTACTCGCGAAAACTTAAGGTTCTTTGTGCATACATACATACATAAAATCACGCCTTTATCCCTTACGGTGTAGGCAGAGCGTTAAACGCCTCGTAAAAGGCGCTTTCGCCGCGTCTGACAAAAATTGAGGGCAATTTTAGATTGTAATGTGTATTGCTAATGTGTAGTGACAGGTTGTCAGCCCATCGCCTAAATTACAATACACTGTAACTCTCGAGTCCCTTTTGCTGTCTTCTACAGCATGCCCGGGAGGAAGGGCAGCTGGAACATTCTATGTTTTTCTATCTCTCCCAGTCCAGCATGGAAGAAATGCATACATACATATAATCACGCCTTTATCCCTAATGGGGTAGGCAGAGCGTAAACAACCTAAACAAAGGTCATTCTGCCATGTCTGACAATGTTTTGAGGGTTATTTAAGATAAATTTGTAGCTATATTTCTGTAGTGACAGGTTGTCAGCCTATCGCCTAAATTACAATATACTGAAACCCTCGGGTTCCTTGGCTGGTTTTTGCAGCATGCCCGGGAGGAAATGCAGCTGGCATATTTTATGTTTTTTTCTCACTCTCAGTCCAGCATGAAAGTCATGAAAAAACTTTGTGTTTGTACAAAAAAAAATGCTTTCTCGCGCTACAACGTGCGAAGAAGATTGAAAAAAATCATGTACTTTTGTGCAAACAGTGGCACAAAAAAACGTTAGAGCTCAATTTTGAAGGTATTTTTGAAGTAATTTATTGAATCTGAAAGCCCCGTAGTAGGTGCTACGACGTTCTACGTATTTTTTTATCATGATTTTAAACATCGGGATTTGACTTAGTTAGTCTGATTTGGTAATAGCTTCAATATAATAGATCTGAGTTCTGACCAGTTTCTTCCATGTTGGACTGGGAGCGAAAGAAAAACATAGAATGTGCCGGCTGCATTTCGTCCCGGGCATGTTGTAGAAATCAGCTAAGGTATCCGAGGTTTTCTGTTTATTGCAATTTAGGCGATGGGCTGACAATCAATCACTAGTCACTAATACCTACTAATCTATCTTAAATAACCCTCAAAACTTTGTCAGACGTGGCGAACGACCTTTGTTTAGGTCGTTTACGCTCTGCTTACGCCATTAGGGATAAAGGCGTGATTATATGTATTTAGTTCTGACCGCAAAAAAGTAGGGAGTGATCTGCTCTGCACCGCGTAGTGCGGGGCATTGTGAGATCCGCTTTAGGCGCTCAGTGGAGTGCGCCGCGCTGATAACAAACAGACATCATCCGGATTTGTGTCGTCATGCGGATATGAACGAGGAGCGGAACGAGTCAGATTTGAGATCCGCGAAGAATTCGAACGATTGTTTTCCCTGTTAGCTCTTTCAATGCTCTTGAATTGGGAAACTAGAATTGTTATATATGAAATAATTAGTAAACGTCTTTTGACTCCAATTTTAATGTTTGGTATCGAGCGTAGCAGGTAGGGCTACTTAGTTTTTAAGCTGATTCCTAACGGCAAATACATAAATATATACATATAGTCACGCCTTTATCCCTAATGGGGTAGGCAGAGCGTAAACGACCAAAACAAAGGTTGTCCCGCCACATCTGACAAAGTTTTGAGGGTAATTTAAGATATATTTTGTAGGTATATTGCTGTAGTGACAGGTTGTCAGCCCATCGCCTAAATTGCAATATACTGAAACCCTCGGATTCCTTAGCTGATTTTTACAGCATGCCCGGGAGGAAATGCAGCTGGCACATTCTATGTTTTTCTCTCGCTCCCAGTCCAGCATGGAAGTAACTAACGGCAAATGGTTGTTTTTTAGAGCTTATTTCTCCTAAACGAATGATTAGAAAATTTAAAAAAAATATACATCTAAGAAATTACTTCATGGCCTGCAATTGCAACATTTTAATATATTCTAGTTCATAATTCAGTATCCTAAAAAAAACTGGAAATACAGCTATTTGCATCAATAAATTTGATATTCCTTCTAAACTATTAGGAGCGGTTTCACGGTACCTTCGGGAAAATATCCGTATTATGATTATATGAAATTTGCCCAGCAGTGGGACAGAACAGGCTAGCTAAAAAAAAAAAATATTATATGAAATCGCAACACAGCTTTTTTAAATCCGGGTCCTAGTTTTTATGCAATTAGCTTTTTGTGCGTATTTCGCACATTTTTGACGCGGCAACGGACGTAACCGCCACGCTGTATCGCGCGCTGATTTGAACGATATTCTAAGGCATTACGGGCGATGGTTGCATATCTTGAAATCTAAGTGCTCATCTGCAGGCAGGAAGCACCTTAAGTTAGTACCTAAGAAATACTTTTTGAATCTTTCTTTCTTACTACACTGCATGCCGTACTAAGTTATTGCATGCAATCATAATGTTTATTGCAATTCCGTTTGTTTTTGTCAAAGCCCGAGTGAGATGACCTATTATCACATTACCTAGAAATGAATTCTATAAATTAGGACCAAAAAAGTTATAGCGCATAATTTTCAACACAATGTGAAGGTTTTATTTAAATTTATTTGTGATATGAACAGTAGGGTTTTCAAACTAAACTTCAATCAAATGTGCATTAGGTTTATGTTTTGTTAGCTGTCCATGGTGAAATGTACGTCAGTGCGTACTCAACCGACTGCACTTTGCTAGAATAATACATGGTTGGATGCTTGACTTGTCAGTCATTGTTCACTGTTACAGGCAGATCATAAAACTTTAAGGCGCGTATTTATAAACTCATCTCAAAATTGGGAGCAATATTAAGAATGGATTTGACAGGTCACTTTGTACCGAAAATTCATTTCTGATACGAACTCAAACTAGCTGTCAGTCTCAAGTGCTGTTTATTAATACGGGCCTAAGAGTGGAAACAGGCTATAAATAATAAGTTTTTTTGATCAATTTCGGACTTTCCAAAGTTTTTTCCAGTACAAAAAGTTATTATATTAAAGTTTATTTATTTTATTGAAAAGACGAACACAACAGTTAACAACCAAAGAAGAACAATATAACAATATGTTAATATTAGTTGGCGGCTAACCAATTAAGTGATCGTACAGCTATACATGCAGCAAACTATGTTATATAATTTATAATAATGAATACAAACAAAATAAGTGGGGAATATGGAGCTGTGAAGAAAATATACGCAATTATTCATTTGAGGACACATGGGATACAGTTTTCTTGATGACCTCCAAGGCAGACTTCTTAAATCTTGAATGAATGGGGTTGAAAATGTCTATCGGCTTATTTTCTTTTACTAAGTCTAAATATTAATATTATTAGTAAGTTTGAATAGTTATAAAGATAACTAGCTATTATATTCACTTCATTGCGTAATGAATAAAATATCTTCCTGCGGTAGTCAATACTGGGTGTAAGGGACAGTGTCGCGCAAATTGATAGGGGACCAAACTGAACAAATATCACCATGCAATTCTTTGAGGAAAAAATTGTCTTTTCCATACTAATTGTCTGATCGAGGTGGTCATTTTGTATAAGGAAGTAAAAAAATGCGTTTCCTCAACAACAAAAAATACAGGCGTTAGTTGTTCACTTTCACTGACTGAGCAACCCATATACTTTACGGGAAACTGACCCTAACACTCCGTAAATAAAAGTCATTCTATCTTCATAATAATTGCTTTATTTATGTTATAATTTAAAATCAAAAGGTTCTAAAATTTAGACTTTGCTACAAATCGCATCGTATAAGTCTAGCTGTGTAGTTTTAAGCTCATAAATTGCTGTCAGGGCTGGTTGGGTGGTCGGGACCGGCAGCCAGGAGGAAGGGTGGAGGTTCATTATTTAGTCCGTTTAAATCACTAAGTCCTTAAAAGACATTAGCAGGCTTTGTACCGTTATCGCACAACACAAAAGAGATTTGCAACGAGTTGACAGGGGGACGACGCACCGACAATTATTGTACATAATGTAACGATGTATTGAAATACTTTGTTGTGCTTTTCATCTAAGTCTCTATTGAAATTTTAGTTTTAGAAAATATTTTTCGTCATTCTCATACTTTAAAATGATTTATTAGAATCGTAATTATATCCATTCATGCTGGACTGGGAGCAATAGAAAAACATAGAATGTTCCAGCCGCATCTCCTCTGGGGGATGCTGTAAAATTCAGCTAAGGGATTTGAGGGTTTCCGTATATTGTAATTCAGGCGATGGACTGACAAACTGTCACTACAGCAATATACAGATCTATCTCAAACTACCTTCAAAACTTGTCAGACGTGGCGAAACGACCTTTGTTTCGGTCGTTGATACTCCGCCTATCCCATTAGGGATAACGGCGTGATGTATGTATGTGATAATATGAATGTATTTATTAGAAATTAAGAAAAATATATTTCCAAGAAAAACAGAACACTCAAACGTGTAAAGTTTTTCAAAGTTAACTCAAATAAATACGAAAACAAAATTTATCCCTAAAAGTTCCATCGAAATTATGGGGTTGCATTGTTTTAGTGTCGCTCTCGGGTCCCGTCGGCGGCTAAATACTCGCGTAGCACTCTCACTAATTATTTCCGCCATTTGAATATTGCTGTGACAATTACCCGATTGGTCCAGCGGCCCAGGCAGGCCCCAGGATCCGCTGTTCAGCCCTAAATTAATTGCTCTGCCATTTTGTTTCGTCTGCCAGGAAGCAATAAGCTGCTAATGTGTCGCGACGGTTGAAAATGTTTTTCTTTTATAACTGCTGTAATTATGACTATTCTCTGAGTTCTGAAGCTTTTAAAAATATTTGTTTTTTTTTCTAATTCTATATAATTAGGGTTTCTACTAACCTGAAGGTACTAAGCCTTACACCTGCTAAACATAATATTTCCAAGGAAAATAAAAATGTAAATTACGATTAATAAATATGTTATTTCTATCCATGTTAACTAAATGCATTTTTAACATAATTATATTTACTGGATATTCTATGATAATAGAGATGGTGGTGTGGGCTGGTTTAGAGATATCTCCATTTGGGGGTAGTCCTGAAAAGGACCGTTATTTTTTGTTGTTTGTTACCATATCGTGGTGAGAGAATTAGACAGCCTAGATACTTTCGGTGTCTAGCTGCTTTCAGGGTGCTTTTTGGGCTGTTCTTTCATGCACCCATTACTACAGGATAAAACTATTTAAACAATATCATTATACAAAATTAAAAACTTGTACCCTATTTCTAGCCGGTCAGAATGTAGCAGTATAAACTCTATAAGAATAAAATATTGAATACTTTTCAAAATTTGCATAAAAATAGCTGGCAGTTCACCACATTGATCAAAGGTATATGATCCCAAGGATTATTTGACATGCATTGAAGACATTGACAGGCGTCAGTAGTCGTGTTACAAGTTGAATGGGCCGAGTATTCGCCTCGGGCAGCGGATGAAATTTTAATGAGCGGTTTGTAGGGAGGGCCTATTAGTTACAGCCGCAATATTAACTCATCACTTGCTGTTTGGAGGGGTGTTTGACGGGATGCATCTATCATGCTCATTAAATTGCGATTTATTGACATTTCGGCGCTTTTGTATAAATATTTTTCTAAGGGAATGAGTTAGATAGGTATTTATTGAGTAATTCGATCGCCGTAGCATAGTGCTACGAAGTACTACGACGTATTACGTCATTTTACGCAAGATTTTAAACGTCGACATAGATTGTGTGTTTTTTAAGTAACATTGATGGTTAACACCGTCACCACCGGTACGCATGATAATGCTGTATAACCATAAAGTCTAAAGCAAAATAGAGATCGTTTGGCAGCAATACTCAAATCTAATTGTACTAGTTTGACTATCTGCATATTACTGTCGGAGTAGCCAAAACTTTCACAAAGGAGCACAAATCCTCAAACTGTGTCAACGAGACCTTGTGATAGTGAAGCATCTGACGCGGTGGCGTGGGTCGATGCGGTGTCGCCGGTGCGTCTGGCCGGCGGGACGGCGCGGCGCCGGCGAATCTCGCGGCGCCAGGGGGACGCCCAGATACATCATCCGGTTCGGTTCGTGGGTATTTTGGGCTGCTTAGGAAAGTGAAGGGACTGGTAATGTTTGGTTAAGGCGTTCGTGGTTTGTTTGTACACATTTTTATGACACCTCGACCAGTGGAAGTCGGTTGAAAATAGGGACATCAGATAATTTCTAAATTGTTAAAAATATACCTTTGACATACGTATGACCTAATTTTAAACATAAATATTGTTTTATTTTATTTATTTATTTTTTCAAATAACAGACATACAAATAAATATTTTTTTTTGGTGATTGAGTTACTCACCATCATAGGATTATTTTTTGGACTCAGTCTTTAGGTTAATTATTTAGTGTATAAGGAAGTAAGTAGTCTGTAGTTCTCTGGCCATATACATTATTACGTATATTTAGGTAAAATAAAAGTTAGTATGTGTGACAAGTTACGCAAGTATTTTGTTTCAGATTGTACAAATGATCAAATTATTGACATATAGTAGTTTATATATACTAGTTTTACTTTATCGAAAATTCTTAATACTTTGCAATAACTGAATACATACATACATATAATCACGCCTTTATCCCTAATGGGGTAGGCAGAGCGTAAACGACCTAAACACAGGTCGTTCCACCACGTTCTAACAAAGTTTTCAGGGTTATTTAAGATGGAATTGTAGGTATATTGCTGTAGTGACAGGTTGTCAGCCCATCCCCTAAATTACAATATTCTAAAACCCTCGGATCCCTAAGCTGGTTTTTACAGCATGCCCGGGAGGAAATGCAGCTGGCATACTCTATGTTTTTCTGTCGCTCCCAGTCCAGCATGGAAGAAATATATAACTGAATAACCGTCATAATCGTCCTAAAGTTTATTCTTTTTTTTGTGGGGTACAATAGTTTTTAATATTTTTGTTTGTAGGAAGTTAAGTATGATTTAATTATTTTTTAAAATTTATTTAAATTTTAGTTATCTGTCAAGTATGATTTAAAGCTTCGATCATAACTACTCAAACCGTACGTAGTAACTGAGTCCGCCAATAATAGGTACATTTTTCGGAGAGTGTTGTATGGAAGTCATATAATGGAATATTAACTATTTGATAGAGCTGAAATACACCCAAATATTTCATCACTAATCTTAATATCCAAATAACTTGACTTTTTTACGTTATTTAATTTGAGCTAGAGTATATTTGACTCAAATGTCATAACCACAAAAAAAATTGTTTCAGTGAACTCCTAAAAAGTAAAAGAAGCAAAAATAAGAATGGTACTCAAACCAAACTTTCTATATAAATATAAATCAAGGTCAATTTTGTCTCAATTTACAAAGTAAAAAACAAATCAACAGAGTGTAAGGGACAGCGTCCCGCAAACTGGTAGGGGTCGCTCAGTCGACGACACTGAACAACTATCTGCTGGAAATTCAACGCGGAAACACTGAGATTGTGATAGACACTTGGACAAAAATTCTGAGTGACGATGTATACCTACTTACGGATTTTTGATATTTGGTTTTAATTTTAAGATGACATTTGTATAATTTTAATAATAGAAAATCGAACAGAAATAGAAAAATCATGATGTGGAGCTGATGAATCGATTTAGAGCTTTCATGAAATCATTGAAAATTTACGATATAGGTTGAAGGAAATAGGAAAAACTATTAATTCAAGATATGAAGCATCTAAGCATATTAAAAGGCTTCTGCGCTTTTGGATTGGGCCCCACGTATGCCTCAAAGGACCGGGTCCCTGTGGGCCCGTGATACTGAAAAGTATACCAACAAATATTAATAAATCAGTTTAGTTTTCTCCACAAAAATACAGTTACTATAATAAAATTGGCTACAATGATTAGCTATTTCATCTTCGAATGGCGCCGAGGGGTCGCGTCTCGCGGTGCAGTAGTAGGATAAAACATAATAAACATTCTGTCTGGAATCTGTGAGTCAGACTACTTCACCATAGGAAGTGGATAAGTAGAGGTGTGTAAAAAATAAATAGAACCAACATTTAATTGATTTCAGTAGATGATTATACATTTTGTCTACATAAAACTAAATAAAATGATTTTACATACATACATACATACATATAATCACGCCTCTTTCCCGGAGGGGTAGGCAGAGACCACATCTTTCCACTTGCTACGATCCTTACATACTTCTTTCGCTTCATCCACATTCATTAATCTCTTCATACATGCTCGTCGGTTTAGGGTACTCTTGACCTGACCTTTCTTTAGGACGTCCCCGATTTGATCCAAGTACGTGCGTCGAGGCCTTCTGATTGATGATTGAATGATTTTACAGTTTCTTAATTTAAAAAAAAACATAGATTGTGCCAGCTGCATTTCCTCCCGGGCATGCTGTAAAAACCAGTTAAGGGATCCGAGGGTTTCTGTATATTGTAATTTAGGCGAAGGGTTGACACAGCAAACATACAAATCTATTTTAAAAATCCCTCAAAACTTTGTCAGACGTTGCGGGACGACCTATGTTTAGGTCGTTTACGCATTAGGGATAAATGCGTGATTATATGTATCTTATTCGTATGTTTTATTACAGACTAAAATAAAGGGGATATACTGAACTGACTACTTGTAATGTCAATAAAGCAATGTCTATTTTTATACTGAAAACAAAGAACTAGCACTAATATTAATATATTTCTGTTGTAAAATTATATTATTGTCAACACTCTAATCTACCTTTAAGATTAATGAGCCGTATATATATGTTTATGTTTGTTAAATATACTAGGCAAAGTTTAATTTGTGATATTACGTACAAATTAATCATCGAACTCAAAGTCAATATCGGGGAGTCTCATTATAGTACTAAATTGTCATAATGAGAATCCTGACAGCCGGGGCAGGTTGGTAGGATTTAATTTGGCGCGGTGTGGCCGGCAGACGGCGCGGACGCAGGGGCGGTGCTTAATCTCACTTCAAAGGACATCGCTCAAATTACATACCGGCTTTGCATAGACCTATACAGACCTGTATACGTCTCCATACATTGTATGCAAAAGAGCAGCTTTGACTTCCCCGGATTAATTAGTACGGGTAATGACGTCTATACAGCAGTCTTAATTATCGAGTCACGATGGGTTTCGTTAAGAGTCTTACTGTATTTTTTGTTTAATCATTAAGGCTCGTATTTATAAAACGATCTCAAGATTGAGAGCAATATTAGGAATGGATTTGACAAGCCACCACCATAATGTACTTAAATGACATTTCTGATACAAACTCAAACTAGCTGTCAGTCTCAAGTGCTGTTTATCATACGGGCCTAAAAGTAAGTGGTATATTTTAGTTGCATTGACTTTTTTTTTTAATGAAATAGGAATGCAAGTTAGGAAAACTATAACGCTGTAGCTAATTGTATTGTGAGACAAAATAACCAATACTACTATTCAGACCCCCCGCTACTTATATTTCGCTTTACAAAAATATACCGTCACAATACTTTGTTAATGTGTAAAAAATAACACGATAACACACGATCACACTCATAGCCCCCACTAGGATTCCCTGTATCAGGGTGCCATGGACATACACAGAAACAACCACAAAGAACACCCAAACCCAGAAACAGACATTTAAACTCATCATTCAAATGTCTGCCCTGGCCGAGAATCGAACCCGGGACCTTCTGCGTAGCAGGCAGGTACACTGCCAACGAGGCTGCGCGGGTCGTCAAGATACTGAACACTTTATAACAAGTCCCTTTGTAAATTAACTGATCTTAAAAGAAAAGAACTGACGAGTTCATTTAAGAAAACTGATTATTATCAGCAATGAATGCTAAACAGAGTAGCCCCGTATCGGACTTGGCTCCCCTCCGCGCGAGATGGATGTCTGGCGCCACTCCACGATAGCCATAGTGATGGGAAATACATTTCTTAATATTCGGGACCGTTTAATTCCCGGTATACGGGGTGCAAGGAACAGCGTCCCGCAAACTGATAGGTGTCGCTCAGTCAACGACACTGAACAACTATCAGCAGGTTTTATTTCAGAAATTGAAAATTTAAATTGGCTTATCCATACAAATTGTCTGATCGAGGCGGACATTTTGTATGCATAAGCCAATTTATTTCACTTCCTGAAAATATAACACCCGGTTTTAGTTGTTCAGTTTTGTTGACTGAGCAACCCTATCATTTTGCGGGACACTGTCCCTTACACCCTTTATGTAAAATAGTAATAAGCTGTCGAGTTAATTTAAGAAAACTAATTATTATCAGCAATGCATGCTTAACAGACTAGTCCCGTAGCTGGCGCCACTCCAAGATAGCAGCAGCGTTTGTAATTCAGAACCAGTTTAATCCTGGATATTAATAGTTGTTACTATTGTCACCATTGCACTGAATATTATTTGGTTATAATTCTTCCATGCTGAACTGCGAGCGAGAAAAAAGCATAGACTGTGACAGATGCATTTCCTACCAGGCATGCTGTATGTATGTAATATTGCATATAGGCGGTAGGCTAACAACCTGTCACTACAGCAATATACCTACAAAATATATCTTAAATAACCCTCAAAACTTTGTCAGACGTGGCGGGACGACCTTTGTTTTGGTCGTTTACGCTCTGCCTACCCCATTAGGGATAAAGGCGTGACTAAATGTATGTATGTATCTTTTTTCCCAGGTTGCTCTCATAAATCAATTGAAATTTAGATTTGATGACGTACCTTGATATTGTTTATTCAGTGATTATGTGGTATTCTTTGATTCTGATTTTTCAAGAAAATACTGTTAGATTTTTGTCAATATTTATTCTTAGGTTTAACCTGTGCATTTTACCCTCGCATAGGTGATAAAAAATTCACACAATTACCTCTATTATATACACATATATTTTAGGTCATTTTTACAGATCCATGCAAAGTTACAAATCTCCAAAAAATATAGATGTTCTAGATAACTAAGACTCTTGTTTGAGAGCAATATTAAGTATGGATTTGACAGGTCGGATACGGGCCTAAAAATCGGGGCAGTTTTGAGTTGTGTCCCGGAATTTGTTTGAATATAGGGATATCCCGCAAAAACCAGCAACCATTACCACAGCCCTATACATACGGCACTCGCCTCAGAGAGCGGAGACGTCGAGGCGCCCGCTCGCCCACTCAACGCATCCTTGCGCGTGCAAAACCACCGATGTTTCCGCGCCATAGAGTAACAAGCTTCTTCTTCTGTCGTGTGGGGATCGAGTCTATCGACCCGATGAATCCTGGTGTCAGAGTTTTTTAAACCACCTAGTAGCACAACTATCAGGCCTCTGACATGGTTTGAGTAACGACCACTAGCTATTAGCTATAGAAAAACGCAGAAGCTTTACATACTTACTTGGGATAGGTTTTAGTGTATCATGTTTGATAACTATATTTTTATTGAATATTGTCCTACCACGTTTCGAGATATCAGAAGTTTTTTTAAACAAAACTTTTTTCCAAATTCATGTTTTGAGAATCTTTCTCAGATTTTTGATTATGGATTGAAAATATTAATACAGTTCGTGATCATTTTGAAGAATATTTACTCCATTAGTTGTATAGTTTGCAACTAAGACATTTTTGTGTTGTTTAACATTCATCATAATCTCCCTAGCCTTATCCCGTATCTCACAAGAACGGCTACCTAATCCAGGTGATTAAACGAGGGTACTGGTATTTACACAGAGCGACTGCCATCTGACCACCAAAACCCAATCGAAAAAAGCCATCAGTTCTACAGTTTGCAACTAAGACATTTTTGATTTGTTTAACATAGGTATATTTCTTATACTTCCATGCTGGACTGGGAGCGAGAGAAAAACATAGAATGTGCCAACTGCATTTCCTCTCGGACATGCTGTAAAAACCAGCTAAGGGATCCGAGGGTTTCTGTATATTGCAATTTAGGCGATGGGCTGATAACCTGTCACTACAGCAATATACCTACAAATCTATCTTAAACAACTCTCAAAACTTTGACGCGGCGGAGCGGCCTATGTTTAGGTCGTTTACGCTGTGCCTACCTCATTAGGGATATAGGCGAGATTATATGTAAGTATATTTTTTATATTCAGATATTGAATGGAATCTCTGCACCACAGCCTTCTCTACATATTTTTTTAGCTCACCTTACACATTCGCGTTACTGCACGCACACTTCTCGTCCTCTAATGTTCGCCGTGTGCAAATATTTGACTCAGCCACGTATTGATCACGATCGCGCCCGCCGCGTCACTGCCGTCACGTCTCGGGCACTTGTCATTGCTATAAGACTACTACAAGACTACTATAAGACTATTGTGCAAATATTTGACTCAGCCACGTATTGATTACGATCGCGCCCGCCGCGTCGCTGCCGTCACGTGTCGAGTACTTGTCATTGCTATAAGACTACTATAAGACTATTGTGCAAATATTTGACTCAGCCACGTATTGATCACGATCGCGCCCGCCGCGTCGCTGCCGTCACGTCTCGAGTACTTGTCATTGCTATAAGACTACTACAAGACTATTGTGCAAATATTTGACTCAGCCACGTATTGATTACGATCGCGCCCGCCGCGTCGCTGCCGTCACGTGTCGAGTACTTGTCATTGCTATAAGACTACTATAAGACTATTGTGCAAATATTTGACTCAGCCACGTATTGATTACGATCGCGCCCGCCGCGTCGCTGCCGTCACGTGTCGAGTACTTGTCATTGCTATAAGACTACTATAAGACTATTGTGCAAATATTTGACTCAGCCGCGTATTGATCACGATCGCGCCCGCCGCGTCACTGCCGTCACGTCTCGAGTACTTGTCATTGCTATAAGACTACTACAAGACTACTATAAGACTATTGTGCAAATATTTGACTCAGCCACGTATTGATTACGATCGCGCCCGCCGCGTCGCTGCCGTCATGTGTCGAGTACTTGTCATTGCTATAAGACTACTATAAGACTATTGTGCAAATATTTGACTCAGCCACGTATTGATCACGATCGCGCCCGCCGCGTCGCTGCCGTCACGTCTCGAGTACTTGTCACTGCTATAAGACTACTATAAGACTATTGTTCAAATATTTGACTCAGCCGCGTATTGATCACGATCGCGCCCGCCGCGTCGCTGCCGTCACGTCTCGAGTAGTTACTTGTCAACTGCTGCTACAAGACATCTATAAGAACACTATAAGGCTCGTATTTATGAAGTGATATCAAACTTCCGAGCAATATTGAATATTGATTTTACAGGCCAGTTTGTACTAAAATGTCATTTTTGATTCTCATGACAGCTGATTATAAATACGGCCCTAAGACTATTGTGCAAATATTTGACTGAGCGACGTCGTATGATCATGATCACGCCCGCCGCGTCGCTGCCATCACGTCTCAAGTGCATTTCATCCGGCTCGTTCGCTTGCATTACACTGATATTATACCGCTATAAGACTTATGTGAAAATATGCGATTGAGCATCATATTGATCACTATGTTCAATCCGTCAGGTCCTCAGGTCCCATTCTGCAGGTAACATTTCGTACATCCGAATTTCTAAAATGGTTGCTTGAAGTATTATTTTATAAATAATATATATTGACACTTTAATAAAATCGCAGACGTTTATTTGCCAGGCATATAATTTTCCAGAAATACTATTACCTTTAAAATGCCTATTTTACTTCTGACAAATATATTTCAAACCAGTAACAATATTCCAACCTTTTTAATTTGCGAAGTAACTTTTCCCACAATGTCATTAGTCAAAAGTTACAGTTGCCAAATAGACAGAAATAAACATCATATTTCATAATATTTGTGCAAAACCGACTCGGGGCACCCCGACACGGATAGATTAGGTTCAAAGGTAACTTACGTACTTTGAGGTTAGGTTGCTAGTTATGCTTGCTTGTTTGCTTGCATGCTTACATGCTTGCAGGCTGCATGCTTGCTTAGCATTTATAAATTGAACCTTTTTTTTACCCCTTTCAACAGCCAAAACAAATAAATATGCTATTTTATGCCATTAAAGTTTTGCAATAAATATATTTGGAAAACAAAGTGGTGGAATAAAGTTATATTTGGTTTTCGTTACTGCGGTAAAAAGGTTATCTGTGATATAAGTCAATGTTTCAATGAAAAAAAGGTGAAATACAAATCTGGAATTTATTAATATGAATTTTGTAATTTCTGGAAAACGAAAAAGGTAAAATAAAAAGAATTCGAATCGTCTTCGGAAATTTAAGATTCGGTTTTAAAAAATCGGGATTTACAATAAATAACCCATTCTGCATAGTTTATAACGGAATTAGTGTAATTTTTATATCCTGAATAATAACGCATAGAATGGTAAATTGAGATGTATTTTCTCAAAAACGAAATGCAATTTAATACAAGTGTGTATGGAGGCTCGATTGAATTTCCGGTGCGTAACGACGTTGGAAAACGGCCGGAAATACCGCTAATGCTTGTCAATTGTTGGGCCCCAACTTTGTTAGCCGGAGAGCGGAGTGCTTTTCACTACGGAAGAAATTTCTCAGAGTCACCTTCACCTTTTAACTTTAAGCATAGTAAATGAGCTTTAGTTGCGAACTGGACCTCATTGTGTTGTGACCTTTCATGTTGTTATTATTTTCCTGTCAAGTGTTACCCAGACGCCTAATAAATCTCTTTTTATGAATTGTGTTGTACCTACACTTGGAGTATAGATCCGTATTACATGATGTTAAATGTCGACTGCTGAAAAGACTCCTTGACAGTCGTATAAAGAGTAAGTTCATAGGATAAAATATTTCATATCAGCATTATTCCATTTTCTTTTCTCTAACTTTGTTAGTTAATAGTTATATAACTATAACGTAGATAATTTTTGCCTCGTTATTTCTACATGCCCTAAGGTAGACTGGTAGATAATGTTTTTGGTGTTAAGTCCGCCCATGTAACATTTTGTGCTTAAAGTTAAATAAATGAATAAAAAAAATCTTCAATAAACTAGAGAATCCTTTCCCTAATAGTCCCTAGCTAGAGTTGTCAACGCCTCGTCCCTCACAAAGGGTTGGCTTCACCACTCACACGCGCATTGCTTAATGGAGAGTGAAGCTGAGATAGCGGGTGATAGATCACCGCGCTGATTACCCGCGGCCATTATCTAAAACATCATCTCGGGGCGACAAGTTTTGGGAGAGTTGGTCTTGATGGAGACGGTAACGCTGAAATCAGTGACGGAAAAGTTAGCTTAAATCCCGTTTGCAATGTCTGATAAGGAAAATCTAAAACAAAAAATTACATTGGTCACATGCGGAAATATCTTTTCCTATTTTGATTTAATTTTACTTACGTGTAGTCACGCCCTTATCCCTAATAGGGTAGGCAGAGCGTAAACGACCTAAACAAAGGTCATTCCGCCACGTCTGGCAAAGTTTTGAGGGTTATTTAAGATAGATTTGTAGGTATATTGCTGTAGTGACAGGTTGTCTACCCATCGCCTAAATTGCAATATACAGAAACCCTCGGAACCGTTAGGTGGTTTTCACAGCGTGCCCGGGAGGCAATACAGCTGGCACATTCTATGTTTTTCTCTCGCTCCCAGTCCAGCATGGAAGAAATTTAATATTTATTTCCTAAAAACATAAAGCAACGTAGTAAAAAGCGAAATGTTACGGTTTAATTATATGAGATACGACGTCACAGTTAGTTATGGCCGGAGTTACGAGGTAAGAAGCAAACGCATTTGGGAACACTGTTTTCCATTTAGCCAAGTAACTCAATTAACAGATTCGTTTAAGCGCATTGACTAAAAACAGGGGCTGTCTCTGTGAGAGTAACGAAATTTATGTCAACTCATGTCATGTTTAACTTTCATGTTTTACATCCTTTTTATTCTCGGCCGGATTTTCGGATGTAATTACTTATATTTATACAATAACTATGATATATTTGAAAACAATTTAGGCGATGGGGAAAACCTGTCACTACAGCAATATAACCACAAATCTATCTTAAATAACTCTCATAACTTTGTCAGTCGTGGCGAAACGACCCTTGTTTAGGTTGTTTTCGCTCTGCCTACCCAATTGGGAATGTGGGCGTGATTATATGTATGTATGTATATTTGAAAACTACGTGGGCTTACGAATCACTCACTAAATCAATCACAGAACAGTTATTTACGTGGAACTTCGGAATCCGTTGGAAAAACACGTGCAAACACACGAACTCCCCCAAATTGCATCGCATCCCCACAAATCCGCACTCAACGTCGCACAAACGGAATCGATCAACTGCAAACAAATAAGCCGTATCGCTCCTGATCGTAGGAAGTAGTACGGCAAAGCTTTAAATGGACGTGATCGTAGGCACTGGAATATCTACTAGGAGAACTGTCATTGCGCTACGGCGTTAGCTCCTATTTTCGCCACGTGCATTTAAAGCCATGTCATAGTATATGAACACGCGAGGCTTCGCAACTGCTCCCTCAAAGGGCCGTAGAGAAGCCAGAGAGTCTTTGAAAGAGAACCAGTGAATCCTTGCAATAGAAGGAAAGTAGACGACAAAGGAACGCGCTACAGAGAACTGATGAAGTAATTACGTAATTTAATGGGAATATTATTTGAATCTCTCTATAAAATAGTTCATGGGAGGCCTTGTGAGAGAGTTTTAATTTATTGTGTTACAATCGTTTTAGGACAAACAATAAAATAATAATACGAAGGTTAATACGTGTCACACGTGTTTAGGTCAATACTTATCGAATTTTATCTAGTGCAATTTTATAGACAAAACATTCTTCCAAAACTAAAAAAAAAACATCCTTTGTAAACTAAGTTTTAAATTTAGTTAGATATGTAACTTTGATATGATCGGTGAAGACGAAAACGATGTTGAAGATAGATACCTTCATCTAGGTATTACACAAAAAATCTAACATTGTTGCGAATTGTGTAGATATAGGTTGGCAATATCGTAAGAAGTTCTGACCCTCATAAGAACTGAAGGCACAAAGGAATGAAAAGAAACCTTTTAACATAGCGAAACTCAATTGCGGCTGTATCCAAATAGCGAAACACTTCACATCGCCGTATTGAAACGTTGGCTTAGTATTTAAATGGATCCCCATTTGTAGTCCCGAAACATGAAAATAGCGTGGCTCTTTAGCAGAGAGGGTGCATAGAGCTACAGAGTGCAGGAGGCGGCACCAGATGATTATATGCAAATGTATGCAAACAGGATTGATGGTACACGCTGATACTTTGTTGTAATTGAATCGCCAGATTGAATCAAATATGGTGTTTAATAGCTTCAATTTAAGAATCGGATAGCAAGTATTAACAGGAGTTAAGGGTCGTATTTATAATCAGCTCTCATGAGTGATAGCGTGTTTGAAATCGTATCAGAAATGTCATTTCAGTACAAACTGTCAAATCCATTCTTAATATTGCTCTCAAGTTTGATATCATTTCATAAATACGAGCCTAAATAATAAATCAAATTGTACATAATTTTAAAATTATGTTTTTGCATTTACAGTTAAAATAACCGTTAACAAGTAAAATCGGTCTTGAAAAAACTGCGAGCCACTAAAGAATAGTTGAGACGTTTGTTGTCTCTACAGTAACGTACTCTTATATTGCGTATCCTCATAAATACGTATGGTGAGGGTTATTGTTGTTTTTCAAAGCCTACTGTGACGGCGAGCGCTCCGCTGAAAGCAAGGGGTGCGCCTCTAACTCCGACTTGTTCGCGCGCTTTGCAAATCTCAGCAACGTTTGGGATTTAGAAAGAAATACTGCTCTGAAAACTCGTGGTAAAGGCGGATTTCCTTTGTATTGCCGGTTCTGTCCGCAGTCGATAAAACAAGTTGAAACGAGAGAAGGCAATGTAATGTAAAAGTGCCGCAGTGTGCAATTGTATACTCTACTACAGAATAACACCACATCGCTACCCGCAGCCGCTATACACTGTTTACGGACCATAAAAATGCAAATCCGAATGGATTGTGAAACATCTTTTTTACAGTGATGAATCATTGTTTAAGGGAAAGCCCTTCCAAACGACGATTAAACCTTTTATAACCTAGACTTTAAAAAAATGTGCAAACTTTGTAGACTGTCGTAACTCTTAATTTGAAAGAAGATTTAAGAGTCCAGCCAGCGAACGTATTCAACTAAATGGATATCAGTGCGCGTCTTCTATCAACGAGATAACATCCAATGGGTGCAACTTAAATAAGCATTAAGAAACATTTTGGCGAGGACCTCCGAGATAAGTTTCTTGATCCCGGCTATTGTGATAGCCATCTGTAGAAAACTCCGTGAAAAGCCCCGGGTTCATTCGCCATTCATGGGGCGATTTGATTTACTTAAGATCTTCCTGATACCGTCTATTAAACGAGCGGTTGAGAGGACGCTCGGTTATTATAAAAACGGATAATGTCCGTTGCTACTGTTGCTACGTAACAGAAACAATCTCCCTTGAATACAGTGGAGTCAGGAAATGTATTGTAGTCGAATTAAGGTTTCTTAGCGACTACTTTTGCTGCGGAAAAAGACTTATTTCTCTCCTAATACTCCAATAAACTTATCAAGAATATTTTGAAAAATCAAAACATATACAATTAGTTGTAATAAAATAAAATTGTTGCAAATGCTTCCATTAATATTATTGTGGGTGATAAGTGATAACTCAACCCGTACGTAAGTTTTAAATTGCGAGTCGCAAACGGGACCGGGATTTCACCCATTTCGATTTAGTAAAGGAGCTTTTTATTCTAAAGATTGATGTATTAAGGGTTGGTTTAGGGGGGGTTATAGAGTGGAGGAGAAGCGGGGGGTGATGCGTGGTTCCGGCCGAGCGGACGACGATTTATAAAATGAGTTTGCGGTGCAACCGCGCCGCCGTGATACCCCATTGGTTACGTCTCACTTCTTTGTTAGGGATGTACAGTCGTAAGTATCGATGAAGGGTTAAAATACCAATTCACACTTTTTAACATACATAAATCACGCCCCTATCCCTTACAGGGTAGGCAGAGCGTTTAACGCCTCGTAACAGGTGCTTTCGCCACGTCTGACAAAAAATTTAGGGCAATTTTAGTTTGTAATATGTATTGCTATAGTGACAGGTTGCCAGCCCATCGCCCAAATTACAATACACTGTAACCCTCGAGTCCCTTTTGCTGACTTCAACAGCATGCCCGGGAGGAAGGGCAGCTGGAACATTCTATGTTTTTCTATCTCTCCCAGTCCAGCATGGAAGTGTGACACTTTTTAAAAACAAAATAAACAAAATTCTATGAAAGATTGAATGTTTCTTGGCAAAATAGTGCTACGCCGCGACAGTTCTACGATTGCTACGTAGGCATATCCGCGTTCATTGTTTATCATTGTTTTCTATTTTTGTGTTGTAATTTTTTTGTTTGGCCAGTCAAATATAAGAATGCGTTTATATTTTTTCATTAAAACAACTCGATATAAGTAGCTGAACAACTATCAGCAGGATGTTTTATTAGGAAGTGAAAAAAGATTGGTATTTCCATACAAAATGTTCACCACATTCAGACAATTTTAATGGGAAAGCCATTTTTCACTTTCTTAAAAAAAGAAACGATGTCGTTGACTGAGCAACCCCTATCAGTTTGTGGGACGTTGTCCGTTAGACCTGGTATATTAATATTTTATCTTACATTATTTGATATAATTTTTACTGAAGCACTTTTATTGTTCGTAACTAATGGTAGCCATACTCGTAATAAAAAAATTGAGCAGACAGTCTTCTTCTGTCGAGTGCGTATCGAGTCTAATGTCCCGATGAAGCCTGGTGTCAGAGTTTTTAAACTGCCTAGTAGCACAACTATCAGGCTTCTGACATGGTTTGAGTAACGACTACTATCAAAGACAGCGACCGGGACCGACGGCTTATCGTGCCCTCCGAAGCAAGAAATCTTTTCCTTTACGGACTATCAGGTGATTCAGCCTGCAATATCCTAACCAAACTGGGGAAAAATTCACAAAGTGATAAATTCTCAAATATCAACTTTATGTTTGGGAATCGAACCCAGGACCTGCGGATAAAGTGACATCCATGTCAATCTACGTAAGTAAAATTACTCACCTCACCGCATCGTTCGCATTTCCAATGCAAGCATGAAATTTATCATATTCTACGTATATTGGGTGAGATTCTAGATACCACCGGCTAAAACTAAAATTAAAATCTATCTGTCACTTTCAAAATAATAAATTGTAAAAAGGACAGGCAATTTATACTCTATGGTTTTACACTTTGTCCGCTAGATTTTGTCGCGCTTTTGCACGTTACCACAGTATTTCTGTAAATTTTATCCGCCATTTCAGATAAAAATGACAGATAACGCATAAAACCACCGGCTATAAATCAAAATTTCTTCCATGCTGGACTGGGAGCGAGACCAAAACATAGAATAAGCCAGCTGCTTTTCCTCCCGGGCATGCTTTAAAAGTCAGCTAAGGGATACAAGGGTTTCAGTATATTGTAATTTAGGCGATGGGCTGACAACCTGTCACTACAGCAATGTCCCTATAAATCTATCTTAAAGAACCCTCAAAACTTTGTCAGATGTGGCGGAACGAGCTTTATTTAGATCGTTTACGCTCTGCCTACCCCATTAGGGATAAAGGCGTGACTATATGTATGTATGTATGTATAAATCAAAAACCGGAGAGAATAGATCTCCTGTCCTTTTCCAATGTTTTTAGTCTGAAAGTGACCAATAGATTTTAATTTTAGTTTCAGATGGCAAATCTAGAATCGAGCCCATTGGGTGGGGTACAAATTTTCGCCTGTACTTTATTTGTATCGCGAAACCCGCCAGTGGTACCCCATGCCTATTTCACGGGTATTTGTCGCGGGCCGTCACAGTCTTCCCTCCGCGCGCCATCAGCGAAAGTTAAAAGCATTGAAGACATATCGCGGCTCTCGCATTGTTCTCACCCCCCTACCACGCTACCCTGCGACTCGCGACCGACGCACAAATGTTTTAATGTAATTGGCTTTGTGCTTGTGCCCGCTTTTTATCAACTCGCGTTTTGTTCAGTTTCTTTGGGACTACGGTCATTGATTCCGCGGATGCATTGTTGGAACTACTTACTTAGTTTTAATTGTGTTGCTTTCCAATTTTGTCACAGTATTTTGTTGTTCCTATTTCGGAGGACGCTTCCATCGGCACCTATGTAAAATCATGCTAATATCTCTTATAGGTCTCTTGTACCTTAAAAAATTATCATTCTAAAGTAAATGAGTTATTTCAAATATTGCTTTGTCTTGTAAACAAAAATAACCCAACTAGAAAAAAGAATTAGTTCTTCGTTCAGAAATATGTTAAGGACAGACAACTTAATTACAAGTGAAGTGACTCGCGCTGATTGAAGTTTCTCTGAGCAGTAACGCGATGTAGGTCACGCCGACTCACTAGTGCACATCCTGCCGGCACCGGCACCCGGCATCCGGCGGCACGCAGCAAATAGCACCCGGTGGCACCCAGCACGCGGCACCCGGCCCGGCACCCGCTGCCCGCTGACTCGCGCTAAGTGAGTTGGATATAAATTGGGGCATTGTCTGTGAATCTGGAGCGAGTCGAGCGCTCGCAACACTTTTCACGTTATTCTGCAATACCCGTAAAAAAGAAAACCCACCGATAAAGTCACTCTCTTTCCAGTAGATTGGTTCCCGCGGAGGCGCGATAAGGAGAGCCGGGGGTTGATTATCAAATCGTTACGGAATCCTCGCAGAATAAGATTGCTGATCTTGAATGAATCCCTTTGTCTTCTCTTTCTACCGGTGATGTTGTTTCGCTCTGGCGCACAGGACCTTTCTCTACATGCTTCTGTCACCATAATACAGGCTCAATCCGGAGAGTAATTCTGACTCACAGAGTTTTATAAGAAATCTTATTGTTTTTAATTATTTGTTTCGTGTAAAGTACTTAAAAATCATTTTCTTTCAATTTTACGAAGAGCACTAGAAATATAGAAAAGCTCTACAACAACCATGAGCTTTGAATTGTCTATTGTATCTAAATAGATATTATTTATAGAAACATCTTTTAGTTATTATAGATGTCATCTTTTTTACTATAATTAATGAGTTTAGATTTTGAACTTATTTTATGAATAAGATTGAAAACTGCTAAGTAAATTACTTAACATTATTTATTCAATATACGTTTTTTTTTCTGCATCTTACCACACTATGACGCAGGCTTCAGATACACTGATATAATTTATACAAACCATGGTACATGAAAGCTAAGTTTGACGGAAATAATTCATCAAGAAAAAAGCTTATCAGGTTGCAGAATATCTCTGTGAGTGAGGACAGAGGGAGCGTGGCACGCATTCTGGCTAGTTTGATGTCGGCTGTCGAGAGGTCGACGCGCGCTCGCTCCCACCACTCATCACGAGACTATTCATCACACGAACCCATCTGCAAATATCACTAACCTCACCTAAACAGACAAAGTGAACTAATTTCAGCACATTTAGACTACGCGTGAAATCATGAAAAACAGTGTGCTCTAACATGTATTTCAGTCGTTTAAAACTCAAAGATATTCATTAGACGTTTTTCTTCCAAATTTTTCTGATAATCCAAAGAATTAAGAAAATCCACAGGTTGTTTTCCAAGCATATATCTCTCGGGGTTTGTAATTGAAATTTGGACTCTGCAAGTGGAGGGCTAAGGCGGTAAATTGTTTAATAGTAGCGGAGGGTGTGAATTGGGGATCACCTGTTGATTCAGAAGAAATCCTCAGGGAGCATGTTCTGGCGGTGGATACAGTACTTGTGAGTATTCCACGGGATTCGAGTCTTAAGGATAAGCTACGAGAATGCCGTTGAGCTTGTTTTATTGTTTTATTTTACGATTGTTTTGCAATTTTATTCTTTCACTTCGAATTTTGAAGTACTGACACAAATAAACTTATTCAGGTTCAAGAAAAGAACAGACAGTCATATTATGATTATCCATTTTCCGAACTTTATATGGCGTCAAAACTTTTTATTATCAAATAGTATAAACCTTTGTAAAATTTGATATTTTTAAAATTAATAGTATCCCAGAAATAGAGCTATATTTCATATTGGACCAGGCGTCTGAACTAGATTTCACAATCTAATCTCCTTATACCGTAGTTAGTATTAAGGTTCCTATTCTCTTGGGGATTTCCCTAACAAGCGCAGCGTCATCCCCTGTCCCCTGTCTCTCAGTGCGTCATACTTATGTTTTATGTCTTCACATGTCGTCCCAACAGTCCCTTGGGGACTCTATTACGTCACAGGTACAACTATTTCTTTTTTATGATTGAGGGTAACCGTAATTTAAGTAGCAGTGAACCGAACACGATTTTTCACATTGTGAGAGGCCATTGTAGAAAAAGCTTGTGAAAAGCTGTCGCCGGAATGTCTAGCGGTCTAACGTGATGTATTGTGGAAAACTTGTCTGCTTTGAATACCTATGTGCCTTAACATGTCGGTCGTCTTCTTCTGTCGAGTGGGTATCGAGTCTATGGACTCGATGAACCCTGTTGTCAGAGTTTTTAAACCGCCTAGTAGCACAACTATCAGGCCTCTGACATGGTTTTTGTGTAACGACCACTATCAAAGACAGCGACCGGGACCGACGGCTTAACGTCGGTCGTGACTACTGGGGTTGTATTTTAGTAGTAAGTATAAATAGGAGTCGATTATATTATACAGCTTTACTATATCATACTATGTTCTATACAAATAATGTCAAGTATGAAGATATAGGTATATTTGATTTTATCAATCAACAATTATTCATTATTTCGGGCAAATTTACTTTTGCCCACAAAAATATTTACCTAACAAAACGATTTCAGGATATAATATTCTTCTTATAGGTGACTAATCAATTAACACTTTCGCGTGAACAACGTCTTCCGACGGCCAATAGTGATTATTCTACACCTAACAACGTCCAGTGACGTCCAATTTAAATTAGCTGTTACTTATACAACGTGTCCAAACGTAAAATGCTCATACTAAATTCTTAAAGCTACGTCATTGTGTCACCCCACGTAGAAATCTTAAATTTCTACCGTCACGCAGCATTGAATTATCGGCCTCTTTTTGAAGGTCACTCACACATATACATATTAACCCACACATTCTCACAACGTCACTATACGCTGTCCGGTGTATCACGCGTCATGCATTCAGTCGTCCTGTTCGCGGTTGAAGGGAAACGCGTTTGCGCCGCTCGCTGCCAAGCGATATTTACCTACGGAACAACGTTTTTACGAAATCGTAAGTGTTTTTGTTTATATTGAATGGTTTTTTGATAATTAGAATACTTTTTGATGTAAATGTTTGTGTATTATTGATGTACTATAGTAAATTATGCTTGTTTTAGATGGATGACAAACGGCGGCTGAATAAAAAGAAGTCGTTAAAAATTTTTGAAGAGGTTGCGTCATCAGAATGTTCATCTCGGGATCCTTTCAGTGACGACGGGGAATACGGGTCTGATAATGATTACGATCCTGGAGGTGACGATCAAGACAGCTCATGTAGCGTAAGTGAATCTCATATTCGTTCAAATAAGAAACGAGTTCGTCATCAAACTTCATCTCGTGTGAAAAAAAGATCAGCATCAAAAACTGGTACTCAGTCTAGTACAAGCTCTCAGGCCACCAGCAGTGATAGCAGTGGGACATCTGAGGATGATACAGAAGCATCTGAGCATTCCGATGATGAGTATTCTAGCTCCGGAAGCATATTCGACACTCACAAGAGTGCTAAAGATCACGGTTCCGATGAGCCGAAAGCAAAACGGGTTAAGGTAGGAAATGACAAGACATCAAGTTGCAATTATAATTCGGATGAAGATGCAGATGCTGATACTGTTTCCATGGAGAATGTTTCTTTGAAATCAATAGCGATGGAAGTTGATGCAGCACCTCACATTTTGGCGTCGTCTTCTCGTGATCCAGCGAACACCGAACGGAATCACTCGCCTCGCAATACGCCGCTTCCTGATTTTGGGGATGCCGAAGGAAGGCACTTGCCTCGCGCTGCACCGCCTCCTGCACCAGCGGATATTGAAGGGAATTACTCACCTCGCGCTACGCCGCCTCCTGCACGAGCGGATATCGAAGGGAATCACTCGCCTCGCGCTGCGCCGCCTCCTGCACCAGCGGATATCGAAGGGAATCACTCGCCTCGCGCTGCGCCGCCACCTGCACCAGCGGATGTCGAAGGGAATCACTCGCCTCGCGCTGCGCCGCCTCCTGCACCAGCGGATATCGAAGGGAATCACTCACCTCGCGCTGCGCCGCCTCCTGCACCAGCGGATACCGAAGGGAATCACTCGCCTCGCGCTGCGTCGCCACCTGCACCAGCGGATATCGAAGGGAATCACTCGCCTCGCGCTGCGCCGCCACCTGCACCAGCGGATGTCGAAGGGAATCACTCGCCTCGCGCTGCACCGCCACCTGCACCAGCGGATGTCGAAGGGAATCACTCGCCTCGCGCTGCGCCGCCTCCTGCACCAGCGGATATCGAAGGGAATCACTCACCTCGCGCTGCGCCGCCTCCTGCACTACCGGATACCGAAGGGAATCACTCGCCTCGCACTGCGCCGCCACCTGCACCAGCGGATATCGAAGGGAATCACTCGCCTCGCGCTGCGCCGCCACCTGCACCAGCGGATGTCGAAGGGAATCACTCGCCTCGCGCTGCGCCGCCTCCTGCACCAGCGGATATCGAAGGGAATCACTCGCCTCGCGCTGCGCCGCCACCTGCACCAGCGGATATCGAAGGGAATCACTCGCCTCGCGCTGCGCCGCCACCTGCACCAGCGGATGTCGAAGGGAATCACTCGCCTCGCGCTGCGCCGCCACCTACACCAGTAGATGTCGAAAGGAATCACTCGCCTCGCGCTGCGCCGCCACCTGCACCAGTAGATGTCGAGAGGAATCACTCGCCTCGCGCTGCGCCGCCTCCTGCACCAGCGGATATCGAAGGGAATCACTCGCCTCGCGCTGCGCCGCCTCCTGCACCAGCGGATACCGAAGGGAATCACTCACCTCGCGCTGCGCCGCCTCCTGCACCAGCGGATACCGAAGGGAATCACTCGCCTCGCGCTGCGCCGCCTCCTGAACCTGTTAATCCTGTCGACGACCGCTCACCACAAAACTCATCTCGCCCGTCCCGTAGCCACATACGAATGCATTCTAGAGATAATCAACGGCGTCCCAGACAGCGCACCCCAAGTTTAACCGAAGTTTGGGAGAACTCAAGAGCAGAAATACCTACATTTCAGTTTGATGAGAGCACAACAGGCGTCCAATTTGAACTTGACCCTGATGCTTCAGTGAAAGACGTTTTTAGTAAAATGTTTCCTCCAAATTTAGTAGATTACATAGTTTCGTGTACCAATGCATATGGACGAGCATTATGTTCAACAAACAGACCTTCAACAAGAAACTCGCGGCGCTATTCTTATAAAGATACGGACCAAGATGAAATGTACAAATTTTTGGGATTATGCCTTCTAAATGGACAAGTAAATGTTCCAAAAAAACGAAAATTGTTTACGTATAGTGATCCACTGTACTATCACCCCGTATTTCAATATACAATGTCTGGACGACGGTTGGAACAGATATTGCGATGCCTATGTGTCTCATCGTTAGATTCTAGAGGAAAGGAAAAAATTATAAAATACATAGACGCTGTGACAAAAATTTTTCGTGACTGCTACAAACCGCCTAAAGAACTCTCTTTAGACGAATCACTTCTTTTATTTAGAGGCCGCCTATCATTTAGGCAATACATAAAATCAAAAAAAGCCCGCTATGGGATCAAATTTTATGAATTGACTACTTTTGACGGTTACGTTCTCAATATACTTATGTATGCTGGAAAAGACGAAGATAATCCAAGTGAAAAAGGAAAAAAGACAGAGAAAATTGTAACGCGTCTCATGAGGCCATACTTACTCAAGGGTCACCATCTCTACATGGATAATTATTATAATTCTGTCACATTATCCCATAAACTTTTGGATCTTAAAACACACACAACCGGAACTCTTCGAAGCAATAGAAAAGATAATCCAAAAGAACTAATAAAGAAAAAACTGAAAAAAAATCAACATGAATGGGTACGAAAAAATAAAGTGTACGTTTCAAAATGGGTTGATAAGAGACAAGTGTTGATGGTAACCACTTCAGAACACCCGAAACTTGTAGAAGTGACGAATCGTCATGGGAAGAAACGTATGAAACCTCAAGAAGTATCGACATATAATAAATTTATGTCCGGAATAGACAGAGCTGACCAAATGGTTTCTTATTACTCTTCACCCAGAAAGACATTGAGGTGGTATAAAAAAGTTTTCTTCCACTTGTTGGATTTATCAGTATGGAACAGTTACTACATATTCAAGAAATATTGCAAAAGTAACAGCCCAAGATATGATTTCCTGACGTTCAGAGAAGAATTGATAAAACAACTTACGAATTTGCCTCCAAATTTAAAACCATGTATGTTATTAAAGCGTAATAAACATGACAACCGACTAAAAGAAAGGGCCGACTTTGTGCTGCCAGAAACTCAGCACAATGACACATTTAATCACTGGCCAGAAAAGATTCCGGTGCGACTAAATTCTAAAAAGACATCAAATTACATGAAATGCAAAATGTGCACAAAAAAAAAGATTAGAAAAGAAACATGTCTAAGATGTAAAGGTTGTGATGAAAAACCAGCCCTGTGTGCGTTATGTTTCGAAGAATGGCATAGCCAAACTTAATCATTTATTATTCGTTATGTTTAGGACATAGTAGACTTAGTAAGTTGATTGTTCACATATTTTTTTATAAAACGCAATTATTGTAGTGGTATTCACACTAATTTTTTTTCCTATTTTTGTGTCTTTAACTAATGAAAACCCTCTTTGAAAGAAGACTTTTATGTAATTTTAAAGACTGATTAATATAACTCTACTTTATCAATAATTATAACTTAGTGCCTAATTAGAAATACTCTTGTGTGCCATAACGTTCTTAACATGATAACTAATAGTTGATCTGTATTGTCATTTTTACGAATTGAAAGTACAAATTTTCATTATTATTTAGGTTATTTTCTCAGTTCCTATTCTAATCTAAGTTTGAAATAAGACATAAGAGACTGATTGTTATTTCAAACTTTAATAAAAAATAATCACAATCAATGTTTTTCTTTTATCCTAAACTAATATTAATTCAAATTACATAATAATACATAATTATTATATCAAATAACGTTCCTTGACGTCGACGTTATAAAACGTAGGTAGAAATTCTTACAATATAAACTTGATCACAGATAAAACAACGTCTTAATACGTCAACTTTATAAGACGTAGTTGTTATAAAAGTCAAATATTAAACTATCATTTGTGATAGAACGTCTCGAAACGTTGACGTAATTAAACGTTGTTGCTAAATAAGTGAAATATAGATACGTAATTAATAACAGAACGTGTGGTGACGTCGCCGTGATTAAACGTTGTTACCTAATTCAATAATGTACGTGGATGCTACTTGACACAACGTCTATATACGTTGACGTAAATAGACGTTGTTTGATATTCCAAATATTTTCTTTTATTGGTTTCGCAACAACGTTGTGGCACGTTGACGTCATGAAGCGTTGTTTCTCTAAAGTATAAAGACAATCCATAATTTGTGACCGAGCGTATATGGACGACGACGTATAGTAACGTTTATGTCACAATTAATAGAAGTGAATAGTTCGAGAACAAAAGGACGTATATGAACGTCGTTCTGAATTGTATGGAAAAATAGTGTGTCGCAACATAAAATTTCATAAGGTCAGTCGCTCGCGCGAAAGTGTTAATTTTATCAAAAGATCGTTTCACACAATGTTTAGAATTCCGCAATTACCGCTCGGACCGTGACCTAATACCGTGAGATTGGCAGGATCGATAAACGTGCCGGGTTCCGTCGCGAATATTAAAATCATCTATACGAGACCCGCCAGCGGCTCTTTTTCCACTAGACAGTAAAGCAACAACAGGGCAACTGCACGATAACAATATCGTCATGATACCGTGGCTCTGTTTTTCCACTAGGACGGTAATATCGTCGACGATATCGTCCATCTAGTTCCACTCTGAGCGCACACACACAAGCGCATGCTACGTACGAATACAAAACACAAGCAGTTTGGCAGGCCAGCGACGATACCGATGGAAATCAATGCCGTGACGTTGCCGTTCCGTTGCCGTGCTGGCAACTGGAAAAGCATGCCATTTAATTTTATTGTATTCATTGTACTGAACATCTCTTCCACGATAACGTGTTGTTGTCGTTGCCGTGGACGTGCCGTCTAGTGGAAACACGCCCAGTCTCATTGCCGTGTGCTATTGAAAAAAAAAATGCCCATGGGACTGTTTCCAATTGCCCGCCTCAGAAGATTTCATCGGTACTTCTTAAATATCATTTCGTATTACGATTCGTGACTTTTTGTGACTTATCTGATATCGATTGAGGGAACTTCAATTAAGACGACGAGACAATTAAGTATCTGTCTTGTACTTTTGTCATGATATCGTAAGTTTTCTAAGAGAGGACTTTAACGACAATTACACATGAAACTACTTTACCCGTCGACGTGGAACGACTTCACTCAAATCCTTTGAAGTGCCCCGCCTTATACAGGGTGGAAATAAATACCTTAAACTATGCATGACCTTATGTATGTTTTGAGATTGACTATTATGATCCACCATTATACATACATATAATCACGCCTTTATTCCTAATGGGGTAGGCAGAGCGTAAACGACCTAAGCAAAGGCCGTTCCGCCACGTCTGACAAAGTCTTGAGGGCCATTCAAGAAAGATTTGTACGTATATTGCTGTAGTGACAGGTTGTCAGCCCATCGCCTAAACTACAATATACTGAAACCCTCAGATCCCTTAGCTGGATTTTACAGCATGCCCGGGAGGAAATGCAGCTGGCACATTCTATGTTTTTCCTTCGCTCCCAGTCCAGCATGGAAGTACCTTAAATTACGGATGAGCTTATGTATGTTTTGCGATTGACTATTATGATCCACTATTATAAAATTACATTATGTTATTATTCGACCTGCTTGTCTCCCAAGACATACCTACAAGGGTCTTCATAGCTATAAGTATAAAAAAATAAGTATACATACATATATACTATCACGCCTGTATCTCTAATGGGGTAGGCAGAGCGTCAACGACGTAAACAAAGGTCGTTCCGCCACGTCCGACGACGTTTTGAGGCTCTATATCTCTATTTCACTCACATATTGCTGTAGTAACAATTTCATATGGGCTAACCCATCGCCTTAATTACAATACATTGAAACCCAAAAAAGTATGAAAATTAAATGAGTATCATCTACCTAGCCTTATCCTGTATCTCACGGGGTTGGCTACCTAATCTAGGTGATCTACGGTGACAAAGGTACTGGTTTTTACACAGAGCGATTACCATCTGACCTCCGCAACCCAGAAGAGAAACCAGACTCAATCCTAGATTAGATCATAATTTTCAGGCCGTCAATGCTTAGCACTAGCCTCTGACATGGCTTAACGATTAATATCTAGGGTGTTAAATGATATTAACTGGGAACAATGGCTTAACGTGCCTTCCGAAGCACGGAAAAAGCGCTGAATAAACGTACATATGAAATTCGAAAACTTAAAAGCACATTGGTACGTGGTGGGACTCGAACCACGACCTCTGGAGGCAGCGGCCCTATCCACTACACCATCGGGCTCTTCCTTTCTTATCTTTAATAAAGAAATGAGCATTGCAAGTGTAGCGACACATGTTATTGTAAGTTTTGACGATTCAGCAATATGTAACGTACTGTACCGTTCGGCGTGATGACGCTAGTCCTCCCGCCATGCGCCATACAGAATGCACACCAATGTCATTGTATAAAAAGTATTTGTGAAAACAATAGAAGACCTCAAAACAGTTTCCGACCTCATAATTTCTACCTCCATCCCCCAGCATCATATATACCTCTAAATAAGTATAAGCATTTTCTTTTATTTTCTAGGTGAGGTTCGTTCTTTCTATTCATCCTGTATCACTCAGGCCACCCTCTACCCGCTACACTTCTCTCGATTCGCGCATTACGTTTAAGCCCCGTATTTGCGTAATTGATATTTACTACTAACCTGGATTCAATGCTCTTTCCCGGATTAAGGCGGGATTTGTTCGCATTCGTCTCGAAACTCACTTCAATTTATTTACAGTGCCCGTAGGCCCGCTGATCACGATTACAGTTCGGTTGTAAAAGTACGATTGGATTTATTTTGCATTTCTTTTGAACCCTTAGCTTTCGAAAAGGGTAACCATCGTACCAATTTTTCAAATGTGTTTTTATATAAACAAACACTTAATATATTGTCATCACGTATTTGTGCACCTAATTTACTGACAGATGACATGTCATATTTAACTCCTATGACAAAGATCTTTGGTAGTAAGAAAGTGTTGCGAAATTCTCAGACTATGGAAAAATGCACAATGAAATTGAATACGTATTGTGAAACAATATCAAAATAGGAAGAAAAGCAAGAAACAAAAGGGCAGACGTAGATCCGGCGCGTGAGGTCCGCGCCTCCGAGCAGATTAGGCCGCGGCGAAGAATTCGCGACCAAATATCACGGCAAATACAACCCACTACCGCTGTTTGCACTCATTTTTATGATATTTGTCAACCGAACTCCATCGCCGACAACGACCAAATAAAATTAATATTTGGAATAGAAATATCGACTGAACGGCACGTTTCCACTCTTGTTTTGGTTTTAGAGGAAAATGGCGAAAAACGCGCTGTTGTTTTTAAGAAGTTGTTGATTATTTTGCTTTAAAATGTGTTGTGTATTTTACATTTTATTAAAGCAAATTGATTTTAAAATGGCATAAATAATGAAGACGACGAGGATTATCGCAACTGCCCACGCCGCTGTGTCTCGTTTCGTCCGGTCGAATCGATGAATGTTATTGTTTCAGTCGCCCTCCGATTGTGTCCTGGAACGGCCATAAAATAAATCCTGCCATAAATAAAGCCGCGAGACGCTAACAAGCGTCGGGTTCGCCAAGTGATATTTCTCGGCCGCCATTTTTGTCATAACTCTATTATGCTCGCGAGTGTCGAAATGCGAGATCGTTCCACTGATTTATTTATAGGCTTCTTTATTATACTTTTTTGCATACGACATTGTCAATTTATGTATACGTAATATCATTTTAGGTAGGTTCTGAATACAATGTGTAGTTTAATTATGTAAATTATTTTATATTAGAGATCTTTTGTACAGGCTGAAAAAGAAAACTTATATACCTAATAAGTTACTTTATCAATTTACGTAATAAAATTTGTTTGATAAAATTGAAAATTGTCAATACACCCATAAAATCTACAGCACAGAAGCGAAAGAGCGGACGTATAAGTATCTAAATATCAACGTATAAATTTAATAGTTTTGAAAACAATATCCTAAAATGACGGATTTAGGCTGAGAGTGATTTTGACCATCATGATAAGGCCCAGTCACCCAGCACCGGTGTAATAGGTCGTTACATTTATTTATTGCATGTTTTATTCAGGGCGGCTCGAGGTTCGACCGGCGTCCGTGTCGTTTGCTCAAACACAAGCCTCAAGCCTCACTACACTCTTTAGTATAAACACCACTATTAATTCACTTATTTCAACACTTTGCTGGATTGAACACAAAGAAATGTGAAACATTTGATTGTCAGTCAAATTTCTTGTTCTATTTGGAATTTCTTTCTTCCCGTTTACATCATGATTCGCTTTAAAATAAAATATTTTTAGAAACAGGATAATGCTGATTCAAAAATAGGGCTGTGGGGATGACTTTCGTTAAGCATTTTATTATTCATCTATCGTAGACGAGTGCATAGCGATCGGCGATCTCCGAGGGTGGTCGGGAAACAAATTTAACCGACAATTGTAAATCAATTAGAGGGGGTGGATTTATGGGGTGTAATAGCTCCAACCCCCCACCCCCGCACTCTACACCGACCCACCCGCACGCTCCATCGGGGTCGGAATTGAAAAATATACATACAAGGACGCGAGACAATTTGCATCTCCATTCGTACTGCTGTTATATCACACTAGCTGTGCCCGACATCGTACGCCCGGTTTGTATGGAAAACACGCAGTGTCAAACATACTGAACACGCTTCTCCGCGCGTAGGAGCGGGATCTGCTAACCCGAAGCGTTTTCAGTATGTTCGACACTGCGTGTTTTCAATACAAACTGGGGTACTTACTTAATATTAGAATGGTTTGCGTAATTATTTCTAACCTAGGCTGCATACCAGATAATTAAAAAAGCTCAGTCAAATAAAAAGTCCCTTTAAGATCGGTAAAAACGATCAGAGTTCAATTTCCTGCCTACCCCGTTAGTCAGGTGGCGTGATTATTTGTATCGTAACTTTGAGTTTAGGTAATGCTCAGTCAAACAAAAAAAGTTTCATCAAAATCGGTTAAAACGACTCAAACTCAATTTTCTACCTACCTCCTAAGTCATGAGGCGTGATTATTTGTTTCGTTACTTTCATTTTAAATAAAAAAAGTTTCATAAAAATCGGTTAAGAAACAGCCAAATTTCAATTGCCTACCCCCTAAGTCAGGTGGCGTGATTTTGGGTATCCTAAGTTGCAACTTGGGTAACACAGTTGAATAAAAAAAAGTCCCATCGAAATCGGTTCAGTAGTTTTGTCGTGATATGGTAACATACAGACAGACAGACAGATAGACGGCAATAATAAAAAAAAAATCGTTTTGATCTTCATATCGTTAATAATGCCTGCTGCAATTATTTTTTTGTAAAAATATTCAATGTACAGACACGACCCTTCTAGAGATTTATTATATGTATATATTAAACTTAGTACTTGAAAGATTTCTATAATTTAATTATATGCATAATGAAAGCGATCTGAAGTCTCGATCACCTCTTTCATCCGAAGGCCGGCCTTGACCGGCGCGCCAATCAGACTAGGACAAAAGATTCCGTTCAAACTATTTTAGAAAAGTTGAAAACATTCGTTTGACACGTTAATTAAACCTCCTCTCGACCGGGACTTAATTAGTGAAGAAGGAACTTCTCCCTAGTCCTGATATTCCTAGTGGGCTCGAGGCTCGAAGCTCGAGTGCATATTGTGATCGCGGCACCTCCTCTCCACGTCTGTTCCAGCCCATGTCTTGAGAACACCACACTTATTTTTATTATTTCTTGATTGCAAAGATCGTTTGAAATTTTAATTAGTTTTTTGTGGAGCACTCAACAAGTAACTGCCGCAACTATCAAGAGAGTTCCATAAAGACTTGTTCGCGAAGTTGTATCTATAGTTGAGTGGAAATGTCTCTACATTGCGATAGAGCCACAATTAACAAAGTTGCCAGCCGAGAAGTTAGCTAGGAAGTGGAGCTCGGCCAAGAGCTCACTAATCCCATATTGTACATCACATCTTATCGCTACAGGCAAAGGAAGCTTAGAAATAGATTGATTACGACCTTAATAAGAGTTAGAAAAGTCACTCAAAGTTGCGTCATTCATCAATAAATATGGAGTTAAACTGTAAAATTGCTGTATCCATTAAGGGGGTGTGCACACCGGGACAAAACAGTAATTACGGCATTAGAGTGACGTCACATAATGACAGTGTGCGCGCTGCATTAGCGGCACAATGCTGAGGGGAGTCGACTCGCGGACCAAGATTATGATCATACGCTTTTTACGACGATACCATGTATTTAGAGTTATGGATTTAAATGTTTGTAATTGGTAAACTACATTTATTTAAATTACATTTGTTTTTTCATATATATATCATCATATCCCTAGCCTTATCCCGTAATTCACGTGGTAAGCTACCTAATCTAGGGTACTGGTTTTTACACAGAGCGACTGCCATCCGACCTCCGCAACCTAGAAGGGAAACCACACCCAATCCTAGATTAGGTCAAAGTTTTCAAGCCGCCATGCGCCAATGCTTATCACTGGCCTCTGACATGTCTTAACGAGTAATATCTACGCTATTAAACGATACTAACCGGGACCAACAGCTTAACGTGCCTTCCGAAGCACGGAAAAAGCGCCGAATAAACGTACATATGAACTTCGAAAACCGAAAAACACATTGGTACGTGGTGGGATGCGAACCACGACCTCCCGCTCAGGAGGCAGCGGCCCTATCCACTACACCATCGGGCTCACTTGTTTTGTTATTTTTTTTTAAATAACATAATATATGTTTGACATAATTAGTACTCTTAATTAGTTTGACGGGGTGGTGGTGGGTAACATAATATTCTGTCAATAAAATTTGATGAAATATAATAATTAACATCTCGTATACTAAAATCTAAATTTCTTAGGGCTCTTTACACAACTCTACTACAGTAAAAGAGCAAAATTCAAAGTAACTAAGGCTCGTATTGATAAAGCGATCTCAAGATTGAGAGCAATATTAAGTATGCATTTGCAGGTCCTTTTGTACTGAATTTACATTTCTCATTCGGATTCAAACTAGGTGTCAGTCTCAAGTGCTGTTTATAAATACAGGCCTTATTCATGGATGGATAGTATTGCAACAGAGTGTCGGACAGCATGGCGTTGTCATAGAACCAGCAACCGGCAGTCGGGCCACCCCTCGGCGCTTCCACTTGGTTATGCCTTTTATTCTGCGATTCATTACCATTGGCGAGGCCGGTTGCACCACGCTCCAAATACAATTTTACATACATACATATAATCACGCCTTTGTCCCTAATGGGGTGGGTAGAGCGTAAACGACCTAAACAAAGGCCGTTTCGCCACGTCTGACAAAGTCTTGAGGGCCATTCAAGAAAGATTTGTTCGTATATTGCTGTAGTGACAGGTTGTCAGCCCATCGCCTAAATTACAATATACTGAAACCCTCAAATCCCTTAGCTGGTTTTTACAGCATGCTCGGGAGGAAATGCAGCTGGCACATTCTATGTTTTTCTCTCACTCCCAGTCCAGCATGGAAGATATACAATTTTAAATCACAAAAAGAAATCGAAGAACGGAAAACCGCTAGGCAGAAGAAGAAGACACCGTGCAAAAAAAAAACACCCAGGGTTAAAGCTGAAACCAGACTTGCTTATTAAAATTGGAGCATCATGGACCAAATTTGGTCCTTAATATAAATAAAAATATAATAAAATGGGAGCACAGTGGAACCCTTGGCTAGGGGCCGACAGACAGATAGCCACATTTATTACTTTTGTCAGCGGAAAAATGAATTCACACGCCGATGACTCCGTCATAGAGATCGAAGAGAGATTACTCAATTCTGTTACCGGAAGCGTCGTTAATGCAATCTACTTACCGAATATTCACGAGTTAGGGATACATCTTGTTATTGATAAGTTTTCTAATTATCTTCGAGAGATGGGTCTTATATTATCCAAGTATAACAGGGAACATGAAATCATTAGTGTAATATTATGCAAATTCCTCGCACAACACAATAAAGTTACAATATTTGTAAACAGCCTCAGAAACTTACAGTGTATTGCCTGAAATGTACCTATAGCAGCCGACTAGTTCAACTTATATTTTCCTGTGCCCTAAGGTTGCCTGGAAGAAATTGCTGCTTAGCAATAAGGCCACCTATTTGTACTACTATTTGTTTTGTTTTTTCTCTTGTGTCTTTTCTGTGCAATAAAGTATATTCTTAATCTATCTTATACATAAGAAACAAAGACACAACAAACACTGCTGATCTCTATAACGAAATATCTTACAGCAGACCTACAGAAGTGAAAAGGCAAGAGACGATATGCGAAGAAGAGCACAAATATTATTACATCATAATAAAAAGTCGCGATGAAAGCATGTCACTTGCAATCAGCTTGCAGATGCGAGTATTGTCGTAGAGGCGTGAGTCGTCGTAGGGCGTCGTGCAAACCCCGGCAACCCGCGACTGAGACCGGCGACGCCACTCTGATAATTCAATCTCCGCGCTAATGGCCCTCTGACACTAACTCTGACTTTGATACTAAACGATCTCCACCCGGATAATTGCATTTGTTAAAGAGAACATACGCTAAACAATGAAAAGTTGTTTAAGGATATTAAGATAAAGCCCATAACAACATACACAAAGTACAAATACTACTAACTTATAACAGCCTCAACAGTAGGTACAGCTGCTGGACAAACTTCTCCAGTCAGTACGCTTAATAGGAGGATCGGCAAATGCTTTATTTACATTTTCAACGAATGCTGCAGCTTTTATCCATTACGTGGATTTGTATTTTTTTTAAAATCGCCTTCATACAGAAAAAGAAATGCTTTATTGTGAACAACATCTCCTCTCCCTAGCCTTATCCCGTATCTCACGGGGTCGGTTTCCTAATTTAGGTGATTAAACGAGGATACGGGTTTTACACAGAGCGACTGCCATCTGACCTTCGCAACCCAGAAGGGAAACCAGAGCCAATCCTAGATTAGGTCAGAGTTTTCAAGCCACCAATGCTTAGCATTGGCCTCTGATCTAAAGTGTTAGCCGATATAATCCGGGACCAACGGCTTAACGTGCCGAAGCATGGACAAAGTGCCGAATAAACGTACATATGAAATTCGAATACCGAAAAACACATTTCTACGTGGTGGGATTCGAACCACGATCTCCCATTCAGGAGGCAACGGTCCTATCCACTACACCATCGGCTTTACTGTAAACATCAAAAGCAAAATTTCGTTATTGTGCTATGCAGACAAGTCGCGTGTATGTTTGGGCTCAGGTGCGCTCCAATATCGTCGCTTTTTAATTGTATTTCGTCGCAGGCAGCTGGATCGTCGCATGCGATCAACTTTACGAGTAATTACACGAAAATAGAATAACAAGTGCACGAGCACTATGATCAAGCAAGCCTCGCTTCCGGAAGCGCTTCCCGACGAGCTAAGCGAAACTGTGTATGAGCAGTTATGGGAATTAAGATACGGCCTGCCTTCTGAAGTACGGCTCAGAAGGAATACAATTTGCTAAGCAACGAGGTCAACAAGTTTCTAGAACTGTTATCTTTCTATTACCTAATTTGGATTATTGTTGTTACAGAAACACACAATATGAGACATTCCACGTGGAGCAGAAGGGTTATCAGATGTACGATGGCGACGACCTGGAGACGCCACCTTCACCTGATAGGCCTCCACCTCGGAAAATAGGTACCTACTAAATACCTACCTACGCTTTTGATATCGTTTTGTAAGTTTACACGCCTTCGGTCCGATAGACTCACCTACAAATATTTATCTTTCCTTTTTTGTGCTTTCTGAAAGTTAAAATATCTAAACGCTGATGGCGAGATAAAATTCGTCTCAAATTATTACATGGAAAGCAATAATAATCGAAATAACTATGAAAAATCTTACTAGGCCTTTGCAGCTCAGCTATGTAGTAGGATTCTTTATGTAGGTGGGTATAGTTTTTATGTGTTTGCAGACCAGTACGTCCGCGCAGAATGTCCGTGCCTGAGCGCGCGGTTCACGGTGGCGCTGCTGGCCTGCTTCGGCTTCAGCATCATGTTCGGCATGCGCTGCAACATGAGCATGGCCAAGCTCAAGATGACCGAGCAGCACAACGTGAGTACAGCTCTCTGACTGGTTCTGCAGCTCAGTGACCTGCCTGCTGCGGCGCTGCTGACTGCTTCAGCATCATGTTCGGCATGCGCTGCAACATGAGCATGGCCAAGCTCAAGATGACCGAGCAGCACAACGTGAGTACAGCTCTCTGACTGGTCCTGCAGATCAGTGACCTGCCTGCTGTGGCGCTGCTGGCTGCTTCAGCATCATGTTTGGCATGCGCTGCAACATGAGCATGGTTAAGCTCAAGATGACCGAGCAGCACAACGTGAGTACAGCTCTCTGACTGGTCCTGCAGCTCTGTGAACTGCCTGCTGTGGCGCTGCTGGCTGCTTCAGCATCATGTTCGGCATGCGCTGCAACATGAGCATGGTTAAGCTCAAGATGACCGAGCAGCACAACGTGAGTACACCTCTCTGACTGGTCCTGCAGCTCAGTGAACTGCCTGCTGTGGCGCTGCTGGCTGCTTCAGCATCATGTTCGGCATGCGCTGCAACATGAGCATGGTTAAGCTCAAGATGACCGAGCAGCACAACGTGAGTACACCTCTCTGACTGGTCCTGCAGCTCAGTGAACTGCCTGCTGTGGCGCTGCTGGCTGCTTCAGCATCATGTTCGGCATGCGCTGCAACATGAGCATGGCCAAGCCCAAGATGACCGAGCAGCACAACTTGAGTACACCTCTCTGATAGACATGTTGTACTGCCTGGATTCGATTCCCGCACAAAAAAATAATTTATAAGTCTATTATGTACCTACTTAATTATTATACGTTAGGTAAATTCGTCCAACATTATTGTTGTATAGAATACAACTAATAAGTACAAGTTTTATCTACGTTTTCAGCATTTATCCTTGGTGTCAGGTGACATAAATCTTTATACCGGGTGAAAGGGACAGCATCCTGTAAACTGATAGGGGTTGCTCAGTCAACTAAACTTAACAACTTTCCCCGGGATATTCTTTCAAAAAAATCTTTTTTGTTATATTTCTCATGGTCAACCATCCCATACAAAATGAACAACTCGATCAGACAATTTGTATGGAAAACCAAATATTTCTTTTCACTTCCTGAAGAAAAAATACCTGCTGGTAGTTGTTCAGTTACGTTGACTGAGCAACTCCTATCAATTTACAGGACGCTGTTCTCTACACCTTGTAATTATAAGTATTGAGTTAATTCCTGGTAATTTTACAAAAAAAGTAATTAAGTGAAATCTTTAATAATATTTTATTATTCATGATAAACTGTAACGACATAATAAATTATATTCAAGTCGTGAGAAGTACCCTAAAATATGCAGACGGCGCGCGTGACGGCGTTCCATAAATTGAGGTCTTATTCTTTGCGAAAAGCCACACTTACGCACTTAGGGAACCACATCTCACAAATCATATTCAATCAATAGAATAAGAGTTCGCTGTAAAGATATTACTTTTTCTTTAGACATCAAGTGGCGTAAAGGAAGACACTCCCTTCAACTGGACGGTGTCGGTGGAATCCTCGATAGACGCGTCGTACTTCGCTGGCTACCTGATCACGCAGGTGCCTGGCGGGTACCTGGCCGGGATGTACCCAGCCAACAGGATCTTCGGCATCGCCATCGTCACGTCCGCTATATTCAACATGGCGATCCCTGGTGCGATGTCGCTCGGGCCCGCTGCCGTCGTCATGCTCAAAGTTGCTCAAGGGTTTGTTGAGGTAAGTAATACGTTGAAACATAGCTTATTCCTGTCTACAAATCGTTTTAAAGAGGAATTGATATCTACATGAATTGAGATACATTAATATTCTTCGTAGCATCTAACAGATTCTTGATGTGCGAAATAAAACACATGCGATCTATTTTCTTATTAGGATAGAACTATTAAATAATAGACAGAGTAAAGGTCGTGTGTTTTAACTAAAATTTTAGCTACTAATTATATCAGTTACCATTGCTACCTTGTAATTAGCACATTTTTATCATCATCATATATCTACCCTAATACAAATAATTACTAAGGAGGTGTTATCCCGTTAAATCGTGTAAACCTGTCTATGACAGTCTTAACGGGTGTCACGAGGGCTTTTAAACAAGTTTACTCGGGCTTAGTCGAGGGAGGCGATGAACACGTAACAAGGATATAATGGGATGCGTTTAAAATTTGTAACATTTGGCATTCCGTCCGTGCCGGTGCATGATGAGGCTTATTACCGGCGCCAGAATTCGGGAGCTGGCGCCAATCGTCACGTTTGGATTTGCTCCCCTTCCTTTTGTGCTCTAGATAAACTCGATTCTGCATATTGTCTGGGATGTCAAAGGGACAACGAATAAATATAAATTGATTCTTAAAATGGGTAGCCATTTGACATACCTATAAAAGTATGTCAAATAAGTATACCTACTTAGAGGTAATATAAATTTTACATCTAAATAAAATGTATTCTACAGTCTACCTATCTCCTGCTCCTGCTAAGTTGCAGATATTCGTCTCTAAGACTGATTTTCAATTACATATCGACCCGTAGATATCTATCTTGAATCGCACTTGACTACAGTCGGCGTCGCTTCGCAATATACAAAGCCTCTTCAGGATTACTGAGCCCTCGGTCGCTATGGCAACGCATTTGCTCGTCTCTCTACATCCCAGCTTACTTGATTCTTCAATGCCAAATGCTATCCCATTAAATCTACTGATTGTACCTCTGATATCTATTGAATCGAGAGATATATATTTTTTGCTTTCTTAGCAAAATAACGATCTTTTGTACTGAGAACTTTTGTTATAGATAGTGGAAAATTACATTGGGTGTTTTTTTAGGGTGTAACGTATCCATCTTGCCACGGTATCTGGAGGATGTGGGCTCCCCCGTTCGAGCGCTCTAGGCTGGCAACCCTGGCTTTCTGTGGCACCTACGCTGGAATCGTCATCGGGATGCCCTTGTCTGGTATTCTGACCGACTACATCTCTTGGGAAGCGCCATTTTACTTTTATGGCGTTGCTGGAGTCATATGGTAAATATCCATAGCATAATATAATAAAGTACTCTACATTTATGAAAGAGTACCTTTTATATATATTTTTATCCAACAGGTATGTCTTCTGGCTATGGTTGGTATTCGAGAGACCCAGCAAGCACCCTCATATCTCTGGCAAAGAGTTGACGTACATAGAACAGTCGCTGGGAACTGCTACACAAGCAGCCATGCCAGGATTCTGGGCTACACCATGGAAAGATTTCGCTACCTCACCGCCTGTAAGGATTCTATTTTCAAATTATAATTTAGTGCATTCTAATTCAAGATATTTCATAATTTTCCCTTCGTTTCAGGTTTATGCCATTATAGTAGCAAATTTCTGCAGAACATGGAACTTTTGTTTATTAGTTATTTTCCAATCTGCATACTTCAACTCCAGATTCAACATGCAAATTACTGAGGTAACTGAAATATAATATTTATGATCTCTCTTAGATTCCTCTGTTTAACTCTTTTCAACTTCTATAGTGTTATTTTCGAACTTTCTTTGATCCGTTTATTTTTCTCTTTTTAATGTTTGTCTATTTGCAGTCTGGTTTCGTGGGAGCTATCCCTCACTTGCTGATGACGTCATTGGTCCCGATCGGTGGTATGATCGCCGATTACCTGCGGAAGAACAACATCATGACCACGACCAACGTGAGGAAGCTCTTCAACTGTGGCGGGTTTGGGCTCGAGGCGTTCTTCTTTGTCCTCGTCGCTTATGCCAATAATAAGGTACATTTTGTCTTACCAGTACTCTACACAATTTCTGTCAAAAATTGTATACGAGCTAAAACTTTGTGGTAAAATAATAGCCATGAAAACATGTGCCAAAGTAAAATGATAAAATTTATTGGACCTACACAAAATGCACGATCAGTAGATTGAATTAGTAAGGGACGACAAATTTTGTTTTTCGTACTTCAACTCATGCTTTTTCGACGTGAATCTTTGTTTTATGGGCGTTATCATTATCACTGTTTTTTAACTTCTGAGTTAGATCCTTAATTGCAATACTTGATAGAAGAGTAATATTTTCTTCAAGTCCTAATGTGTTATTTTATTCTAGTACGTGGCAACTATAGAGTTGACGCTAGGAGTGGCGTGCAGCGGTTTCGCCATATCAGGATACAACGTGAACCATCTGGACATCGCTCCTAGATACGCGTCCATTCTGATGGGTCTGTCCAACGGCATAGGAACCATCGCCGGCTTCGTTGTGCCCATCGTCATTGATTACATGACGCAAGAGAAGGTTAGCACAGTTTTGTTATATTTTTTCCATATTTTCAGCTAGACGCACACGCCCGAAACTGGTTAAGAACCGTATTTGTAATCAGCTCGCATGAGGGACAGCGAGTTTGAGTTCGTATCAGAAATGTCATTTTAGTACAAACTGACCTGTCAAATCCATAGTTAATATTGCTCTCAAGTTTGAGTTGGCTTCATAAATACGAGCATAAAAGAGGCTCAAGAAAGGGAAAAATGGAAAAAGGGGAGGGAGGCCTTTGCCCTGCAGTGGGACACCTCAGGCTGTTAATAATAATAATAATTTTCACCTATATACCAATATTCTATTTAAGTATATTATGATGGATGGATGTCATATTCACTGGAAACGCTGCAGGCTTTTTTTCTCTCGGACTACTTTTATAACATCGATTCTAGAATACAAGAAACTCTAAGGTAAAAGTACCTTTTCTTTTGCAGTTTTTGGCTTTGAATATCATTGAGAAAGATTTTAATAAACGCAACACTCAAATTCTAACTCGTGCGTGTCATTGAAAACTTTGAAGTGTCGGAGTGCGTACTGCAACCCCCGCCGATATGAGTTTCTTCTCGGCCTCTCGAAACAAAAAGGACACTCTTCCGTGGCTAATTTAAACTGGGAAGTGGAAAGAAATCGAGCTGTGCGCGAGCCGCGTTCGGAATACGCAATGAGGGCTTTGTGGGTGCGCGCCGGAGCGTTACCGCGCGCTTTTCGCGCTACCACTTTATTATCGCCCGCGCCGGATGCAAGCGCGCACGGGTGACTTCAACATTTTCATTGTAGACCGTGATATAATGTCCACATTATGTTTTGTTTCTCTATGACGGGTGCTTTGTTTCAAAAATTGCTTAGAATTGTTAAATACATATATAAGTATGATAAAATCTTATAAGATACATACATACAATTACATAGATACACACATAAAACATTTATGAATCAAATAACTATAATAATATTTCATACAAATATAATAATATAGTATTCAATACAAATCATTACAATCTAAAATTTGCCCTCAATTTTTGTCGTACGTGGCGAAAGCGCCTGTTACGATGAGTTTTACGCTCTGCCTACCCCGTAAGGGATAAAGGCGTGATTTTATGTATGTATGTGTATATATGTAATAATATTAGGCATATTTTAAGCGAAAGGAGAAAGTTGCTTATACGCTTACGTGTGATATAACTAGCTACTTTACCTAAAATATATATGCTTGATGGCAACAGAACATCCACGCGAAGGCGATAACGGAGTGGCGCGCGGTGTTCCTGATGGGAGCGACGGTGCACTTCATCGGCATCACCATCTACGGCATCTTCGCGTCGGGCGAGCTGCAGCCCTGGGCAGAGCCTCCGCCATTTGACGAGCCCGTCAAGTCTCTCGACCACGAGACTACATTCGTAAGTACAATACAATACAAAATTCTTTATTGCACAAAGAACCACATACAACAGAAATAAAAAGGAACAAACGTGACAGTACAATATAGGCGGCCTTATTGCTAAAGCAGCAATTTCTACCAGGCAACCTTTGGGTATAGAAATTGAACAAGCAGAAAGCGGGATAGTGCATATTATTACTACATATAATACTTAGACAATATTTACACACTATTAAATAAATATTTCAATAAAAAAATATACTGATACATATCTTATGATAAACTAATACATAATATATGCTACATAAGATAGGATACTCTATGTTATATATCAGAGAAATTGGTAGATAGAATATCACTACATATACTTACTTAAATGATACTTATAAATAAAGTACATATATTCCTTAAGCTACTTAATTTTTCATACCACCAAGTGATAGATAATTGAGCTGCCGAACGTTCTACGCACCTAGTGCTGTGGTATATTACTTACAAATTGTAAATAGTCTACAACACCAACCTTTCTTGCTGTAGACGGAGAAGCCTTCCGCGCCGCTACGAGGCTCGGAACTGCCAGGATACGGCGCCATCGCCCCGCCGCGCCCGCCCGCGCCCGGCGTGGCTGGCGTGGCTGGCGTGGGCGGCGTGGAGGCCCACGTGCCCAACAACCCGTTCGTGTCCGGCGCGCTGTACCAGGCCGAGCCCGTGCAGCCGCCCGCACACACTTACCAAGACCTCCACGACGACGGCACTTACTAGGCAGGTATGGACACAATATAAGCGATGGCTACTTTGGTTCCATATTTGTTATTCGAATTATTTTGTGTACATAAGAGAGTTTTTAAGGTAAAAGAAATGAATAACGCTCACATTTTTGTTTCTAACCATAAAAAGCAAATAAGTAATTCTTTACAGTCTTACATAATATACGTAATAAAAGGCCATCGTGTATATTGTTAAGCCGTCTGTGCGTTGAGGTCGTTCTTTCCGATATTTTTATAGATAGGTAGCAGAAACGACTCGATAAATAATTGTTCCAGCGTCATAATTAGCCTAAATATGAATATATTACTAATTTGCTATATACAACGACGTACCTGTTTTGCAAATATATATTTTACAATTTAAATGCTATCTCAGTAACTTGCAAGTTGATTTATTGATATTTTAAGAACTAATTTTGTTACTCATAAAATTCGATAAAGTTAATAACAATTATTTTACACTGTTTATGTACATTTTATGATTGTTTTTTTATTTATGATTGTACAGTTGTATATACTTAAGCAATCTTGTATTAAAATTTCACAGGCATATCATCATAAAGTAATATTTTAAGTGATCACCAGAGTATTAATGATATTTTGTTTCATTTTTGGTTTAAAATATTTTAGTAAAAATGTTCTTCCTTTTTAGGTTTTACATATATTTTTCTTTGCTAGACCTTGTTGCTATGTTTCGTAAAAACTTGTTGTAATAATGTTTATATATATTTACGAAAGAATTACATTGTTCAAATTTAGAATTATTGTACTTACTTGAATACAAATGTATAGGAGTAGAAAAATAAATAAAATGTTAATTAAAGGGAAGTAATGTAATCATTCTAGCTGCTAATTTGCCTCTGTCAAACTAGATTAAGATAGTCTGGCAAATTTCATAAATAATTTTAATTGTTTTAGAGCATCTGATTTTCAATGGGTAGTAATAAATGTTCCGAAAATTAATTCAAAAGTAAGTTTTTTCTAAAAATTAAATGTACTTTTTGAATATCTAGCTTATTGACCACATTCGTGTGTATAAAAAATTAAGTAACAACTGACTGAAAAACTAAGTTTTTCCATTTTACCCCCACCAATAACGCAGATCGGTCGCTCACTTCGTTCGCTCGAAATGGCCACCGTCCTCACCTAACCTAACCAACCTACTGAGTCGAATCTGTGGAGGATGTTTTTTTACCGCGTGCGGCTGCGCCTCCCGAGCCCCCGCTTCGTAGTTCGCGGCAGTTTTGGTCATTTTAGCTTAAATTGATAGTCCGACTGACATTTTTCAGATTTTTATTGAAATTTAGAGTAAAAATACCTATATATTTTATAACTAAAAATATAAATTAAATGAGTAAGTAAACGATTATTATAGCAGCACATGTGTAGCTGGAAGTTCAGTAATTCGGTCATAATTTTAGAATATTTATTGGAACTTTAGATTTTTGTTCATAAATTATAATTTGAGAAAGGTTGTGTTTGTTACTTATTTTTCCGTGCGTTTTGTGTTTCTTGGCTGGTGATTCATTTGAACGCAGCTTAGTAAGAATAACAGACACATTTCACTGGAGATTCATTTGTTGTTCGGAACCTTTATTATTATCCTTTTTAAATTTACAACTCGCAATGTTTTTTACGTGTTATAAGTTACAATGTCACTTAATTTTATCTTATAATTACATGAACACACATTCCCTTACAACGTTAAAATATTGTAGGTAAATAGATGGTGTAATATATTCAAAACCACATGTATTTTAGTCCATAAAATTAAACAGAAAATCACCCTAAATGTTTGTATTTTGTTGATTTTCTAAAATAGCATGAAAACTTTTATTTTTATTTTGTATCTAATATTATAGAATGTTTACTATTATTGAACCATCTTAAAGTTTTTTCTTGTAGTCAAGGCTGCGACATAAAAATGGCCATAGTAGGTATGTAATTTTGTTAATCAAATATTTAATTTATCGTTTAGTAGCCATAGGTGTAAATATTTTTCCCACAAATTAAATGTGATAATAAAACTAGATGTCGTTGTAAATTTCCTAGTAATTGATATAATCAATAATGTTGTAAAATAATAAATATAAATACTATCTGATTTTGTGTATCTTATGGTCACCATATTTAGAGTAAGTTAGGTTGTAGTATTGTTCTCACGTATAGCAAGCACTTGCACGCTTCTTTATCACACATTTCGCACAACATATTAAGCTAGTTCTTATAACATATAAGTAGAAGTTAGGTATAGAGTATATAATATTAGCGAATATATACGATATTTGTCAGGACAAGATTTACATTTCATTTGTACCAGATCAGATATTTTAATATTAATTCATTACAATGAAACTAATCTTGCCAATCAAATATCGTATTGTTAATTTAAGCAATATTCACTATAACGCACATTGTAGCTATAGCACTCCTTGCACTATTCTGGGCTAGAAAGCACTTGCACTGTTTTTTTAGATACTATACGATCTTTAGTCTGTTTTAAGATAATGCACCTATGCACTTTTGTTCATCCAATTTAAAATTAGATCTATACGCAGGAATGTCGACAATAAATTATGTGTTTTATACTTATATTATATTGCCTTATAAATAAAATCTAACAATATTACAATACAATATTGACAATAAAAACTTTCTTTAAAATATTTATTAATGATAAAGTGCGTGATGAAGACAATAACGTGGAGGAAATCGATTAGGAGACCAAATATTGCACTTGTTACACATGCAGTCATGCGATGCACTCATCGGAACATATAGATTATTTATTTAAATATACTATATATAAAATCAACTACTTTTTGATATTATGATATTTCTCTCCCAAGGCCTAGACCCAGAACAAGTTGAGTGCTCAATGATAAAACAATAATAACAAATAATGTGTAGTTGTAAGATATTTATTAGGAGTTAAAAACTAAGGACCTTATACTAGTACTTAAATTGTATTTCTGTCTTTACTTACCCCCACTTCAATAAATGATTGGTGAAATTCTGCAAATATGAAAGTCTATTAAAATACCATCTAAGTAATTCAAATAAGGAATGCAAGAGCGAGAAGGAAAAATTGTCGGAAAAAAATATTCAGTATCGCAGATTAGCACTAGAATCTATGACATGTGGTCCGTGCAATATTTTCACCCTGTCATGTTAAATCAAACTATCGCTCTTCCTACATTTATATAGTAGGTAGCCGTGTTATAAAGGAATTAATTTGACTTGAGTTTTGTACTCCAGCTACATGTGTGTAGCTATCGATAGAATTTCTAAACTTGATTTAATTTGAATAGGCAATAAAATAAATATTAGTTGGACATGAGTGAGAATTATCATATCCTGAAATATTAAGTGGATAATATTTTTTATCATTAATTTGGCATAGGATTGCAATCCGATAAATGAGTAGCTATAGGATGGGGTTCGTAGCAAAATGCTTATATATCACTATATCAACTGGATCCTACAGGATTTATTTTTGCAAACGGAAACATTAGAATTATAGAATTAATTATAGAATAAAGCAAAGTTGTTGTTTTAATAAATCTCTACGCCGTCAATTCTGTGCTGTAAAAATACGTTGAATAACTTTAAAAAAATATCAATTGTGTGTGTAGAATTTTATCAAAGGCGAGTTGGTTTTAGTAAATAAATGTCAGTTTTAAATTATTTTAAAATGGGCGCGATGATTATTCAGGGTATCCAAAATTTATCTAAATTTAATGTAGACATGCATATCGCTATATATAATTTATTGTAATTACAATTTAGTGAGATTGTATCTCTTTCGGGTTCCGTACCTAAATATTCTTCATAATTTTCTGTTTCCATATTTCCTTTAACAGGGTTTAGTTTCGATATGAACGGAATTAACAACAAATGAACTAGATATTACGTATACTTATATATCTTATGCTTATATTGCTTATTGTACATCAAATCACTGACTTATATTTGAGAAGGCATTGGCCGGGAATAGTGCAGTTTTACTCATAATAACGTTGTAGTTAAACATTTGATTTAACTTTGTACCCAAATGATAATTTTCACGATGTCCAAGATATGGCGGATAAGGGTATGGATCCCCCTGCGCTAGTTTCAAACGAAACTAGTTTTAGAATAACAAATAAGTACAATAATGACAACCAATTATGGTTTAGATAAAGTTAAGGAACAAGACAAATGACAATAAAAATTGTAGCATGTATTATATAGATTAAAATATTAATAAGAAAGGAAGAAAAGCAGTGGCTCTCTAGGTTTGTAGGGTGATAATGAAAATTTCGCGAAAATTATAAATTCCAGTGACGATAAAAAAGAAATTGCCATATAAACTTCAGGGTAGATGTAAAATTTTGATCTGAGACGTATTACAATAAATTGGTGTCATTGTGGAACTTTGATATATCGTATCGCAAAAATGACAATTTGAGCTATCAATTTATTTTATGTCAAATGAAAGTCGATTTTCGTATTGGACTAATTAGTAATACTTATTTCCGATCACAAACTTTAATAAAAATAGGACATAAATTGTACTTCAAACCATGGAGCCATGTGTATCTGACGGCATTAGAATAGTTACATTAGTTAAATTAATATACGTATTTTATGGTAGTTTTGTTGAACGTCAAAATAATTTGGTTTGATTTGTTCCTTTTAAGTATGTATTGTAAAATTTGTTTATTTTTCTTTTAATAATTTAAATTCTAAAACCAGAAAAATCAGTCATCTTTTAATTAATGAATAAAAAAAGATGAAGAATGAAATATTAAACGAAAGTGGCAGCTATTCGTAGTTGCAAAATTCTTAACTTAACCAGTATAAGTCTATACCTGGCATTTTCTATGACGTCAAGTCATATCAAGATTTAGTTAAATCGTGCCCTCAATGAATCGATAGCAATAATTCAAATACTTATATTGAAGTATCAATTCCGAGGAAGCACTTTTTAAACTCCGACAGTTACTTACTTAAAAAATCTACTTTAATGTATTTTATTACTTTATTTTCTAGGTAGGTATTATGATTAAGACAATAATTTTATTAGACTGTAGGTTAAACGGGGTGATCTCACTCTATAAGGCTGTGTTGACAATAAAGCTTTCATAATAATGAAGCGACTCTAGTATGTAACCAAAGAGTAAGCTAAATAATCGCAAATATATCGTTAATAATACATAATATTACAAATTATTATTATTAGCATTGACGTACACTATTATTAATGACATGTAATATAGCTTTGTAAGAATAATGTTATGATATATAGCTAAGAATAGGGATGATCTGGAAAATAACTATGGTGTGAATATAAAAGAGTAGAGAAGATATTGTGTATAAGTGAAGCCATAAATAATTATATATTTGTTTACAACGCCTTGTAGTATGCAATTCATTTCATGTATAAAATATTTATCAGTACTACCTAATGCTCTTATAACTTGATCTTGCTGTTTTTAATGTAAAAAGAGTATTTACATAAAAGAGAAGATGTCCTTTAGTACCAAAACGTGAAAAATCGTTGCGGAAAATAAAGATGGGTGGAGAATGTTCCAGCGATATTTACCTGGTACTTAATACTCATCGGAAACTTTAAAATCTTGACCCCAAAATGAAATACAAATTACTTTAGTTTTCTACGATATGCGATGTGACAATAACAAGCAAGGGTGTTTGCGGATGAAGGCATGGGCAGGAATAAATATTCACCATCATCATCATCATTTCAGCCCTTTGTCTACCCACTGCAGGACATATGCCTCCTCTTTTTTGTTGTAATATCTGTCTTCCTTTGATTGCCTCTTATATTAAAATGAGGTTCGATTAGCTGATAAAAAGCTAGAATGTTGAATGTTTGGTTGAATCTAAATAATAACTCGTAGCTATTGCTGTGATGAGAATATCTATTTATAATATATATAATAATAAATCTTTGTAATCAATACTTTCTAAACAAATGAACATACAGAATCTACAAGCCTTCCTTCTCTTTTCTATCTTTTTTGTTTCATTGACATAATTAAGAAAAATAGAGCAGCATGGGAGCAGAAAATTCGGTATTGAATTGAACAGAATAAAAATATTACTATTCTACTGTGTAAATAGGTGTTAGATAAGTATTACTTGCACGAAGGCACTGATTTGTCAATTACTGATTAGACTCATGTTAGGAATTTGGTTTTAAGTCCCTCAGTTCCGTTCTGTCAACGCTGTAAATAATTTGTGTCGCTTTTCTGTGTTTTTTTTGTTGCCACTTACTTACGTTCAGTTCAGGATAAAACCAGGTTTAGGTAGGAATATAATTTCGAATATTTTTGACATCTTATTAACAAAAACTGCAGTATAGCGAAAGGATTACTTTGATACGGGAATCGCTAAAGTAGTTAACAGATAAAAACGTTTAATCTTTAAACAAGTTTACATTCTTATTCTTTTACTGAAATACATTCGTTTTCATGAAGTATAGTTTTAATAATAACGGTCGATGTGTTTCTTAAAACACGTCTTTCTGTTATTTTAGTACCTTCTGATTAGGATTAAGATTAAGTATGTTAATATTAAGTGGAATAGGTATGTAATAAATAACAGTTTGCTGTAATATGTGTTTTACTGATAGGTATGTGATGGTACGTACTTTTGTTTTTGCATTTACAAGATTAGTTTTTGTCTTGAAACATTATTATACTATCTATTCTTATATTTGTCGACGGTGTCAGTTTATTAATCGCTGAATATATGTAATTTAATACTTAACGCAAATTGTGGTTTCGCTCTGGCCTAGCTCAACTGAAAAATCCAATTGTAAATACTTTCTAGAATAATAATGAAGACAAAATTATCAACTAATGTGGAATTTAACAAGTGATCTCATATTTTAGTATCATCTAAAAAGTATGCATTCCTTAAAAAGAAGGGAATGTTTAATATATTACTACATATTTCTCAATAAGTTTTGAAACAACATACACATGCATTGAAGTTAAAGATTTAGTATCAATATTGAATATATTTCCGGAATTAGGAGATCGCTTTATTATGTTCCACATATGTGTATATATATTGGACTCGATTCTAGATTTGCCGGCTAAAACTAAAGTTAAAATCTATTTGTCACTTTCTGATTAAAAACATTGGAAAAGGAATGGAGATCTATTCTCTCCGAATTTTGATTTGTAGTCGGTGATTACATGCTTAATCTGTCATGTTATCCGCCGTCACATATGACCCAGTATTTCTGACAATTTTATCCGCCATATCATAATATGGCGGATAAAATTGTCAGAAATACTGGGGAAACGTGCAAAAGCGCGTCAAAATTTAGTGGACAAAGTGTAAAATAATAGAGTTTAAATCGCCTGTCCTTTTTCAATTTTATTATTTTAAAAGTGACGTACAGATTTTAATTTTAGTTTTATCCCGTGATATTTAGAATCGAGCCTATTATGTATTTTAAAAGGTAACATTCTAGTTTAAATCTACTTATGTAGAATTCTAAAGTATGGGAATGTGTGTTCACATTTTATTATAACGTGAATGAGCTGAATGCACGCTTATGTACAAAGTTTCATATTAGGGGCAAGTCACGTGGTGATGTCAATATAATAAAAGTAAATAAATTAAATTTGAAACGTCTCGGTGTGTGTATTAACAAATGAAATTGCTATTCGTTCTGTTTAAATATTAGTAGAAAACTAACTAATTGTAGAAAATATTTTCAAGTAGTTAGTTATTTTGGTTACCAGTTTTTTACTCAGAGTTACTTAATATTGTTTAAAAATATAATAAAATTTGGCGGTGTTATACCACTTTTCTATACCTAATAAATTAATAATGATCTCTTGTTGCATCGTTTATAAAGTTGTTGTAACTAGATTAGGTATACCTAATACTTAGATTGAAGTATGTTATATTGTGAAATGTTACCCAATAGATCAACTTCAACAACATGTTGTATCATATATTGTTTCTCGGTGTTAGTGTATCCTGTGTCATTGCTGTTATTAATCATACACTATAAATATATCTTTGAAATGGTGACATTATCTTCCCTAATATATGTTTGAAAATTTACTAGGTGTATTATTTCGTACAATACGGTAGGTAGCCACGTACTATTCCATCCCTATTTCTATTAAAAAAGATAAGAAAATTAGCTACATACAAGAACATGCTACGGCGTAGCCAAAGTCTACAATTCCGTAGCATAGAAAAAGCTACACTGGATTTTTTCTACTCGAATTTCCCTAAGAAATAAAAACACTGTTAACATAAATAATGCTTTATTTTAACTTTATGGACACATTCATAGCATTTTCCCGAGAAAAGGCAGTTTAAACTAAATAGGTAACACAGACACGCATTTCTTAAATACACAAACCCTACTAATACAAACTATCTATATAAGATTTGAAGTAGAAAAAACAATATTAATAATTTTAAGTCAGTTAGTAAAGGCATAACTTTAAAATACAAGATCTAAGTAATTTTAACATTGAGTTGAGTATTTATTTACACAAAGACAAGACAAGACAAGGTGGTTGTTGAATAATTTAGTTGACATGAATAAATATTATGACTACTGTTGTTGGTGCATGATCAGCTGTAGCGGTACGGGTAGGGATACGGATAGGGCTCCGCCGCTCGCAGCCGCCGCGCCTTGCCGGGGAACCCGCGCGCGTACGGGGGCTTCGCGTTCGTCGTCACGTAGTACACGCCGCGGGCACTGCCGACAAAACGATACACTTGAGATTGTCTCCCACCATTTTGCCAGCCACAGTAGTCCATAGCTGGACAAAGTCTTCCAATTTGGGAAATACCTAATTGCCCTACTCACTGAGCTTGACGAGCGGATTTTCGAATGTAGAGAAAGTTATACTGCTCTTAATTTGAATTTATCCCTTAGTTTATTCTTATTCTATTTCTATCGAGTCGACGGCAATTCAAACCCCATCTCAAATTTCTGTAGCCCAGTAGTCGGCAACAGTCATCGCATCTTTTGTGACTTGCATTAATTGCTCTCCCGTGCAGTTAGGGCACATAGAACAAGATATTAGGTTGGTTGATGGTTTGTGGGACAACTCTGTATTTGCACCGAAGGTCAGGGTCACAAGTGAATCCCCACTTGAAGCGATTATCCTTGCTTCGGCCGACTTGAATTCGGAGTTTATTTAGATAGGAGTCTACGAGATACGCCGGAATAGTTGGGGTGATGCTATTCTAATGCGGCTATACACGAAACAGATTTACTATAGAAAGCCATATGTTACATATAAGCATCAAAACAAAATTTACAAAACACAGGCTTTTTCCCGAAAATTAAATACGAGAAATGAGTGCCTAACGTGCCTATAGTAGATCCAAATTAAGAATAGATAGCTACATAAAGTTGCAAGGTTAGTAAAAATCTGCTTACTTATGCGTGACATGTTCGCCCATAAGCACATACTCCGTGTCTTTTGGCTCGCACCAGCCGATGAGGTAGGAGAACAGACTAGGACACGGCCCTGCCCAGAACCCGGTCCGGCTGTTGATCGACTCGATGAAATACGGGGTCACTTTCGTATGGTCGCACGAGAGCGTTTCTGAAAACCATAAAATAATATTTGGTGAAATTAGCGCCAAATAAAACACCCATTCCATTCATTCGTTCATTTGTTCGTTTCTAAAAGTACCGCAGTGCCATCTAGTTTTGCAACTGGGAACTATTTTTTGTATAACGCCACCTATGAAGACATTTTGGGAACTATTTTCAAGCAAGCACTACGCAAATAGTACAATAGAAAAATCATAGATGGCAGCACTAAGACGCCATCTATGTAACTGAAATAGAACTACTAAAGGGATCACTATACATCGTAGTTCCAAAGAAACCCATTATATGGCGTCATACAGTGCCATCTGTTGTAAATTTATAGAACTAGTTTCTTAATTTTGTTGCTTATTAGTTTTATATTTACACGCTAGATGACGCTATGATCTAAACAGTTCTGAAGTACTGTACAAAGTGAATACAGATGGCGCTGTTAGTATTCAAATGTGAAACCTCAGAATATATTCAAATGTAAAACCTCAGAATTAAAACTTCTTGGTCTTTAGTAAAAACTTTTTCTTACGGAAAAGGGTGTCATGCGCGCAGCCTGGCTGGCTGGAGCCACCGTTGACGTAGAAGTCTGCATGGCCGTTCGGACCCCACTGCCCAAGGATACCAGCGCCGGTGTGAAGGATGTCTACGAAGAGTGCATCGGTGTAGTCCAAGTCTCGAGACCGGTTGCTACCCATGTAGAACAGAATGGTCGGGTCTAGACCTGAAAATAAAGACATCGCTATGAAATAAAATACGATTCTATTCCTCTGATTGTACCAAGTTATCTTTAAAAAAAAACCAGCAATACTAACTGGAATTTTCGCAGTAGGGCTTCTTCTTCTTAGCAAAAGGATATTCAAGTCAACGCTCGAGCCGCGCTTTAGCTGATCGTGTGGATTTTCGCCGGGAGCACTCGCTTTGCTTTAGTGATGACATCGCATCTGTAAACTTACCAGTGATCCTGCCGAGTTTTCCATCTTGTATATGGTTGGCAACGAGGCCCAGGATGTGCGCGCCCACGCTGTACCCGATGGTGTGGACCTTCTCCGGGGGCACTCGCTTCACGGGGTGGTAGCGCAGGTAGTCCACCAGTTGAGCGATGCACAGACCCGCGAAACGCGGCGCCCACTCTATCTGGAAACACGGTTAATTGCTATTAGAATCTTGTTTAGAAATTCCTGCCATTATTAAAAGAATATAATGTATTAAAATATCATTTTATTTTCTGGTAGAGTAATTTCTTCCATGCTGGATCGAGAGCGAGAGAAAAACATAGAATGTGCCAGCTGCATTTCCTCCCGAGCATGCTGTAAAAACCAGCTAAGGGATTAGAGGGTTTCTGTATATTGCAATTTAGGTGATGGGCTGACAACCACTACAGCAATATACCTACAAATCTATCTTAAATAATCCTCAAAACTTTGTCAGACGTGGCGGAACGACCTTAGTTTAGGTCGTTTACGCTCTGCCAACCCCATTACTTTATTTACTTCCATGCTGGACTGGGAGAGATAGAAAAACATAGAATGTTCCAGCTGCCCTTCCTCCCGGGCATGCTGTTGAAGTCAGCAAAAGGGACTCGAGGGTTACAGTGTGTTGTAATTTAGGCGATGGGCTGACAACCTGTCACTATAGCAATACACATATTACAATCTAAAATTGCCCTCAATTTTTGTCAGACGTGGCGAAAGCGCCTTTTACGAGGCGTTAAACGCTCTGCCTACCCCGTAAGGGATAAAGGCGTGATTTATGTATGTATGTATGTATGCAACCCCATTAGAGATAAAGGCGTGATTATATGTATGTATGTAGAGTCATTTGACAGCTCAAATAAGATTAAGTGTACCTACCTACCTAATTATATTCATAACATAAGCATCAAAGAAACGTCAAATATGCTACTTATCTTGGCTGTACATAAATATTTCTAGTAATTTTACTAAATAAATTAATAATAACGTCCATCCATACCTAATTTACAACTAAATATTTACTTTTAAATTATGCCACTTTAGTAAGTTACAAGGTATTGTACAAAACAAACAAATTATAAATAACCAACTGCATTCATTATTAATAATTATTACAACTAACAAGCATCATCCTATGTCTTGGTTTACAGGGTGAAGGTTCATAGAATACTTACATAACATCAAACGACCTCTAGTATGGTTTATAATGTCAAGTTTGAAAATAATACGCACGCGGGGGTCACGGAGATCAAATAATTAGTTTTATTAATAATCCTATGACTATGACCTAAGACCTGAGTCCCAGTCCAGCATGGTCATAGTCATAGGATTTATTAATAAAACTTATTATTTGATCTCCGATACATACCTACATATAATCACGCCTTTATCCCTAATGGGGTCATTAGGGATAAAGGCGTGATTATATGTAGGTATGTATGACTAAAGAGAATAATAAAGAATTTTATTATGTCATAGATAATTTACTTATTCAACAAATAATTTAAAAAATCCTCGACAGAGATCCCCGTATAGGAGCGAAACGTCGAGGGCTAACCCTCCTTTTCAATACAAACAAGTAAGCCGATCAGTTTATATTATTAGTAATTTAAAAAGTACAACATTCCCAACTGCGTAGAATACAAAGTGAGCTATTGTTAAATCCAAAAATACATACATACATATAATCACGCCTTTATCCCTAATGGGAAAGGCAGAGCGTAAACGACCTAAACAAAGGTCGTTCATCCACTTCTGACAAAGTTTTGAGGGTTATTTAAGATAGATTTGTAGGTATATTGCTGTAGTGACAGGTTGTCAGCCTATCGCCTAAATTGCAATGTACTAAAACCCTCGGATCCCTTAGCTGGTTTTTACAGCATGCACGGGAGGAAATCAGCTTGAAAATTCTATGTTTTTCTTTCGCTCCCAGTCCAGTATGCAAGTAATCCAAAAATGATGTAAAAAAACTCCGATTGGTTTTCAAATACCTATTCAATGATACCCCTTATTACTTGGCACATTTTTACAAAATGGCCTCCGACTGTCACCATATTGATTGTTTTGACAAAATCATGTCTACAGTGACACTTGCATGGTTAAGACGAATCGATTGACGTAAGAACTGTTAAAATCCGCCCACGCGTTTGGGCACCAGAGCCCCACAGAGGATCAAACATACATAGATACGCTGATAAACACATTACTCTCCTTTGCGTTGCGCAGTCGGCACAGTCGGGTTAAAATTAATCTCTGTTCAGCTGAGATACTTGTAAATACTTATATATATTAAAACATCATCATTCCTTTGCCCTTATCCTATTATTTGGGGTCGGCGCAGTATGTTTTCTTCTTCCATTCATCCCTGTCAGCCGTCAGTTCGACACTAACACCTGTTTTGAACTTATATTAAAACAATTAAACAATTTACATTTATTTTATCAAACAAATAGTTTACCAAATATTTTATATCCAAATTGGATGTTTGCTGATGGACATGTTATTTATAAGCAACCAACTGCATCACTGATTGTTTTCTTATGCAATGTGTGAGCAATAATGCAAATTAAGTGTATGCAATAAGTGGGTCTTCACTCAGCAGTTGATATCTTAGCTCAGGATTTGCATAATCGTGTTATGTATCAGCGGTGGTTTGATTTGGACTCCTGCTTAAAAGTAAGTATAGTTACTCAATAATTCTGTTGCTTGTCATTGCCGAAACTAAACCTATACCTAACTGGTCCATTTTGATCCTTGAAAATGTGCTAAATAAAGGTACGCCATGCAAATAAAGGCTAAGCCTAGTAGCCCCCCTTAGTGAAGTAGACCTTCCTCATGTCAGTGTTGGGAGACAGATTCCTCCCCCCTCCAAACCCATGCACCATTATTTTGGAAGATATTGAAGTATTTTACAATGGGGAAAATTCGTACGCGCACAAAATTACTAAATCTTGACCAAAATCGTTACTTGTAATTTTCTATCATGAGAGAACAGAAATGGACGACGACAATTTTAGCCACCTCAAGGATCCGTACCAATAACTTACTAGGCTTATAGTGTGCTAATTTAGCTAGGGCGGTTTGAAAACTCTGACACCAGGGTTCATCGGGTCGTTCGACTCGAAAATCCACTCGCCAAGAACAAGACTTACTTGACTAAGACACGGCTCCTTCACAAGGCTGCCGTAGTCCACAATGATGATATTGTAGTCTCCTTTAGTGAAGTAGGCCTTCCTCATGTCAGTGCTTGGGGACAGATTCCTTCCCCCTCCGAAGCCATGCACCACGATCTTGGTGGGGTGACGAATGTTGAAGTTGGAGTACGTCAGCGAATCATCGTCCAGGGTGTTCAGGTGCTCGCCTTTCTCTTGGGTTGTTCTGTGAAACAGTAACACGTGTTAAATTTTACAAGAAAAACGTTGTTGCTTTTAGGTTACGAAGGATCGGATCGTAAAAATGCAGTAGAGACCATGAATGGGTATCAAAATTATTGTTCTAGTGTAAGTAAGTAATTTATAAGACAATCCAGAATGATTTTTACTTTACTAAAGTGCTACAATTGCCCAAGTGTTGTGTAGGTTGGAGTTTGAGCAATCCAGATTCTTGAAGTTCTCAAACTACTTCTACTGGTGAGGTCTCTAGATTACAGGAAAAAAATTTGACACGACAAATTTATTGTTCTATAACTATACCATTGACTTACTTACTGTTATAGCTTTGAAATATATTTGTGAAAACGGCATTAGGAAGTCGGTCCCTACGATGCTATGGACAATTTATATCTTTTTCTATTTTGTGAGCATACATACATACATACATATAATCACGCCCTCATCCCTAATGGGGTAGGCAGAGCGTAAACGACCAAAACAAAGGTCATTCCGCCACGTTTAACAAAGTTGTGAGGGTTATTTTAGATAGATTTGAAAGGTATATTGCTGTAGTGACAGGTTGTCAGCCCATCGCCTACATTGCAATATACTGAAACCCTCGGTGTGATTTTGTGAGCAGTCGGGTTTAACGACCCTATGAACACTGATGTTAAAGATGCTTTTAATCTACCTCTGAGAGGTCTTGGATTCCCACAAGGGACACACAACGTTAGGGCCACAAATATACGAGGTGTAATGGACGGCGTCCCGCAAACTAGGGGTTGCTCAGTCAACGGAACTGAACAACTATCAGCATCTGACATGACATTTCTGATACGAAATCAAACTAGCTGTCAGTCTCAAGTATTGTTTATCAATAAGAGCCTAAAGTTCTGGCCATACAATAGAATTGTACGTTTTAAACCTTCTCGAAATTAATAAATGAGCCCATACCATTGGGCAAACAAACACCTATCTTACCTATTTGTTTCAACAGCCACGTGTAGATCATCATATTGTGTAGAAGATACTCCGCACGTTCGCAATGATTAAAATCTAAGTTTTCTGAGAAAGCAGCCATTTTTATGGGACGACTTATTTTATTATTTTAAAGTTACTGTAATCTCAAGACATTGCTCTTACCTTATACGTTAGAACCAGTTATGCTATCTTAAAATCATCAGATAAGTCAAATGAATGAACTTCACTTGTTAGTTGTGTAAAAAAATTCTAACTATATGTATTATGCAATGCAATGATATTCTGAAAACATAAATGTGCCAGCTGCATTTCCTCCCGGGCATGTTGTAAAAACCAGCTAAGGGATCTGAGGGTTTCAGTATATTGCAATTTGGGCGATGGGCTGACAACCTGTCACTACAGCAATATACGTTCAAAACCATCTTGAATAACCCTCAAAACTTTGTCAGACGTGGCGGAACGACCTTTGTTTAGGTCGTTTACGCTCTGCCTACCCCATTAGGGATAAAGGCGTGATTATATGTATGTATGTATGATATTCTGCGTGTAAGGGACAGCGTCCCGCAAACTGATAGGGGTTGCTCAGTCAACGAAATTGAATAACTATCACCAGGAAATTCTTTCAGGAGACGAAAAAAACCTTCCAATTCAAAATGGCCTCCTCGATCATAGAATTTGTATGAAAATGCTTTTTTTTTACTTTCTGAAAACAATCCTGCAAGGTCATAATCATGGCGAGAATAGCTTCTGTGGCCCGTTTAGGATATACGCGTGAATTTAAAAATCATAATAAACGTCAAAAGAACTAATAAAAGAATAGGAAGGAGGAAGACTGAGTATCAAGTCACTGTAGTATTTATCTCTTATGCAACACAACTATCACTAAAATAATGAGACCGGATTATTTTGTACCATATATTTACAAAAATTGAGGTATAAAAAGATCCGGTCTCAATTCCACAGTCGAGTTTACGACAACATGCGTTGTGTCGCGAAGTGGCTTGTTGGCCAACGTTTGTATGATGAAGATTACTGCCGATCTAGATTGGAGTAGATTCCGCAATTCAACTTGAGTCACGTCATGTGTACAAAAAACTCCAATTAGGTATCAGAGTTTGGTCCGGGTCAACCAAAAGCAGATCAAGTTTAGTCCGGATCCATCTTAGTCGCTTGAGTTATGCTAGATCGTTGAGTTGCGCTAATATGTGCCATTCAGTGAAAATAATACTTATTATTTGTGCAATATTGCACATTCGTGGAGAGCATGATTTAACTAAATCTTAATCAAAATTGTTGCCGTCCCTTTCTGATCTCTCATGTCAGAAAATGACAGGTATAGACTTATATTAGTTTAGAAGTTTGAAACTACGAGCTGCTACCATTGAGTTGCAGTTGAAAATACTTTGGGGGCACATAATCATTAAATTTCTATCCTGATCCAGTCATTTTCTATCCTGAGAGAACAGAATGGGATGAGGTACTAATTTCAGTTAAGATTTAGTTAACTCGTGCTCTCACCGAATTGATAGCATATCTACATTTTGCTTTCATACAGTTTGAATAGTTTGTATGATCTACTACAATCTAGATCTGCAAAGATTACTAAACGCATTACGGAGTTGCATTCCACCATTCCCTGCGGCGATGAGCAAACTGCCTCGTATTATATTACTTTACATATTTTATTGCTCTGTTGTAAATCGTACCACATCAACCACATTTGTAATCTAGATTCTAGATAAGTACCAATAGTGCCATACTGATATTACCTATCACAGATGAAATAGGTATCCTCTCAAATGACATATCTTTGAACATAGACATATTAGTGTAAAGGCACTTTGGCCTTTTTGATGACTGTGAGAGAAAACAAAACGCATCGGTTCGTCGTTAATTGGCCACTGTTTCGTCTTCATTTCGTTTTTGAAATATTGCTCTTGCATATATACTATTTTTAAACATCAATCGCCTATTTGATTTTTATATTTTGCAATGCTCTATCTTTTATACTGTTTTTCTTATATTACTTTATAATACTGGTATAAAAAGAATAATCACAAAATCAATAGTTACAACTCTGTGTGCTTAATAAGAACATTTATAAACAATTATGAGCTATATAAAATGAACAATAGACTTTATAAAAATAGTGAATAGTAACATCCGAACAACATAAATCCAACACTGATAGGACCTATCAGCATATATGTGCTGCCTGTCCTCAAAATAATAATAATACAGTTAAAATAGTCAGTTTGCACACACAAAAAATGTGCGGTTCCAAGAGAAGCTTTAAATTTAATCAGGTATTGACATTTTATTCATCTTCTTCTTCTGAGAGAAATAAGAAAGTTCTCTTGTTCTATTTGCTACCTACCTGGTATAGAGGTAGAACTGCATCTTGGGATGCGGGCATCTGTACGGCGGCGGGATGCATGATGTGGTGTTCAGTAAATCTTTTACCGATTGCGGTTTCTTCTCCTTCTCACGCTCACGTCTACTCCGGCCTCTTTCTCTTTGAGTCTCTGATACTGTAAGAATGGGAGAATATTGTTAAAGAACACTGTGACAAAAATGTATATCTGATACGTATAAAATAACTCCTGTATACATTGGTAGCAAGGCAAGAAAAGAAGGTATGTAGACTATGGAAACGCCCTTTTATTGTGTGCTGTCAAATTTATAGGATAGGACAGGGTTTTCCAAAGTGAAAGCCGATCGCCGAACAAACACCCGTCTTAAAAGTAAGCTCTAAACTAAAAGCATATTAGCCCTTCCTTTGTAAAATAATAAAAAAAAATACTTTTACTGGCATAAATCTTATTCGAAAAGTTTAAAAATATCTTTTATTTATATGGGTAAGAAGTAAAGCAAAAACATCACATTACAAAATTGGCATAAGGAGTGCAAACAATTTAGGTTTCATAATTCATTGATGTAAGTGCTGGCGTCTACGGATAGTGTGAATTCTCTAACTAATTGTCTACACCAATCAGAGCGTAAAAATACACTCCACGTAAATAAATAGTAATATGTAGCACCTGCGAATTTCTTGTAACATATTAATTTGAAAATATTACAATGTACGTAAAGTTGGGGGTTATAATTATTTTATATCTTTTTACTAGAAAATATGTCGCAGGATTATGATGAAATTAGTTTTTTTTAATCAAAAACCCGGACTTTGACAAAATACTGGTCATAATCCAGAGAAAAGATGGAAAGATAGGATTTTAATTAAAAAAACTAGTATTTTGTTAAAGTCCGGGTTTTGATCAATAGTCAAATAATATATTGAATGCTACAATATTTAGTACAAAACCAATTTTGGTTTGGCCATATAAAAAAAAATAACAATGAAATAATTATCTCAAGTATCTATTATTCTATTCTAAAATACCAGCCAATATTAATTTTATCTTAAAACCGAAAATTAATTGATCAAAACCCGGATTTTGACAAAATTCAGACTTTTCTCTGGATTATTGTTAAAGTCCGGGTTATGATCAAAATTCATTTTTTTAATCACCAAACCGATTTCTTCATAATCCTGCGACAAATACAAACACTGTTGTTAAACATGTATTATTATTAAAGATTAATAATAACTTATGGTATGTTACTGCAAATTCTCTAAATTATTAATTTTGTAACGTATCTACGTATTTCTTCCATGCTGGACTGGGAGCGAGAGAAAAACATAGAATGTGCCAGCTGCATTTCCTCCTGGGCATGCTGTAAAAACCGGCTAAGGGATCTGAGGGTTTCAGTATATTGCAATTTAGGCGATGGGCTGACAATCTGTCACTACAGCAATATACATATAAAACTATCTTAAATAACTCCCAAAACTTTGTCAGACGTGCCGGAACGACCTTTATTTAGATCGATTACGCTCTGCCTACCCCTTTAGGGATAAAGACGTGATTATATGTCGGTATCTACGTACATTTTATAAAAATACGCAAGTCCTATTTATTAGGGTGTTGTCATAATTTGGAAACCTCGCGACCAGACTATCGACACGTTTTTCACATGCGGTTACATATCTGGTTCATTACCTATCGGTCGGTTCCCGCCCTTGACTATAGCTAAGTATGCTATAGCATAGATTACATTATTAATAACCGACTTTAAAAGAAAAAGTACATTAGTTATTGATGTTGTTGTTGCATGTAGTACCTACCTTGTAAACATCTAATTAAAAAATATCGTTTGGGTTCCTGACTGGGGCCCTGGCACTATTATTTTTTTCTTAAGGTGATTCCTAACGGCAAATGGTTGTTCTAAAAACTTATTTCTCCTTAACGAATCATAGTAAAATTCTAAAAAAATATACAAGTAAGAAATTAGTTGATGGCCTGCAATCACAACATTTGAAAATATTCTAGTTCATAACCAAGTATGCTAAAAAAAAACTGGAAGTAAAGCTGTTTTTATCAGTAAGGATTTAAGCCATTACGATCGATACGATAAGAAGAAGATCAGTAAGGATGAGTGAATATGGTTGTATTGTACGTTTATTTACCGATTCACTTGTTTTGCTGCGCTCGCGCAACTGTAGTGTTGAGCCGGCAGACACTTCCAGGATGCTATAGTAGAATCCAGGAGCTGACTGTCACTGATTCGCATTCATTCGATTCGCTTGGTTGCCTTGTGGGTATTGCAATGATGATTGAAACGGATGAAATAGTCATAGAGGATAAACGTAGGGTTTAAAAATAATGCTGACTTGCAATTTCTTGTCTTCACTACATAACATAGTCACTACATAGTATAAAACAAAGTCACTTTCTCTGTCCCTATATCCCTATGTATGCATAAATCTTTAAAACTACGCAACGGATTTTGATGTTGTTTCTTTTAATGGATAGAGTGATTCAAGAGGAATGTTTATTTGTATAATACATGCATAATATAGTAGAGAAAAACGGATAATTTCCGTGCGAAGCCGGGGCGGGTTGCTAGTAATTAATAAAATTGTGTAACACATAAACAGTACACAAGTCAACATCAAATTTCACAAAATATTTGTGCAAATCTCCATTAAGCTGATCGGGTAGCTCAAAAATACGGTGTTTTCCGCATGCGTCACATCACGTAGGGACAGACACTTTTAGTTTAAATATTTTTATATAGTATTTTAGGATATGCATCTACTCTTTGTTATTATTTAGCTTTTATGTAATAGTAAAACTGGTCCACTACATCTTGTTTGGGAAGAGCTGAGCCTATCATAGTATAATAGCCGTGTGTCTTTTATATCACTTTAGTTTTTGTCTCTTATAAAACGATGATAAGGACCAGTATAATGTGGTACACGAATGCTCTGCTTAACAAACAAAGTGAGGTCAGGTCTGACTGGTAGACTCTCAATGAGCTAAGCATCACATAGTTTAGCTTTCACTGTTCAATAGATTCACTTCATTCATTGTGTTTAGGTACCTGTTATTCTGAGTTACAACATATTACGTTCAGACGAAATCTGGTTCACCCGCACGGTCCACAATTAAGAGAACGTTAATGACAGTGGTTAGCTGCGATACTAGGCGGGTTGAAAAACACTGACAGCAGGGTGGTTCATCGGGTCGTTCGACTCGTGAATCCAATCGCTAAGAAGAAGAAGTGACAGAAGTGTCATTTGCCATTTTGTTCCTGTCGAACTTGTCAAGTCATGATTATATCAAAAGCTTTACGACTTTTTTACTTTTAAACTTCATTTTTTTTACTTTTAATGAACTTAGTGTTGATATACCTATCGATCAGTTACAAAAGTTTCTACCAACGATTGCATACCAAGGTAATAGAATTTCGCAAGGCTGTAAATCAAATAACAAGTTTTGTTTACATACAAATCCAAGTTAACAAAACATTACAAGTGAAGTGATTCACACTTTTCTTTTCTCCGTTACATCTTCCCCGATTATATCGGGTGTTATCTACGAGGTGTTATTCAACGAACAAAAAGTGACAAGTGGTGGTGGCGGTGGTGGTGTATTGAAAGCAGAACGTTATCTACCTAGAATTGTTTCTACATCGCAACTGCACGTAACATTGAGAACATTCGAGAAAATAATTACGTAAATAAATAAATTATTTATGTGAGGCATGACTTCAAATGGTGCTAAATGTTTGTTTTTACTAGGAAATACTTATTAGTTGGGCAGTATTTTTTCTATAGTAATGACCTATTGTTGTATTTAAAAATAGTTACTCACTCACATTCACATCTTATGTTTGTAAGTATGTGTGAACTTTATTTTACTTTATGTTAAAATAGCGATCAAAACCGATCAGACAATTTGTACAGAAAAGCAATTTAAAAAAAAAAGTATTTCCTGGTGATAGTTGTTCGGTTTCGTTGACTGAGCGGCCCCCCGTATCGGTTTGAGGGACGCTGTCCCTTATACCCGGTAGGTATGTTTGTATTAAAAAAGTGAATACTACATAGGTATGGCGTGATATGATTACTCACAAATATTACCAAAATTTTACCTTTGACTTTTGTTTAGTCTGCGGTTTACTAAAACAAAAACTTGTACGTGTATATTTGATAAGGCTCATGTGAGATTTTCGTAGTTCTATACTCCCCCTACATTGTCCTAATAAAGCCTTGCATTACTAAAGTCACCTAGAGTGAAGCCTATCTGTGGGAGTATCAATGACCTGATTTAAAAGTTCTTTTTTCTCAAGATTCATGCAGACGTGGTGTGACATCGTCGTTGAGCCTCTATTATTATAGTCGGCTACCTAATCTAGGTGATTGAATGAGGACACTGGTTTTTACACAGAGCGACTGCCATCTGATCTCCGCAACCCAGAAGGGAAACCAGATCCAATCCCAGATTAGGTCACAGTTTTTTAAGCCGCCACATCTTAGCCTCTATTATTATGTGTTTCAACAAAATATTTGGCTCATCACCAGTTTTCTAACAATTTAACAAATTTCTGTTTAAGTTTGTTTACCTGGGTATTTCATATCATTTTTAAATGTCAAATTTATTGGACATAGCATAAACAGTTATAATAGAAACGGCCTTTGGTATAAATTGACTTCTGGTAACATTAGTAGGTAGGCTGAAAGAAACTTCTTTGCATGTATTACGTTATTAATTTTTATTTGTCTAAATAATAAACAGTAAATTGTAACTAAATAATATTAGTAAGACAGACCGATAGGCTGACCTATCAAAAATACTTGCACACTAACTTATTTTTATTTTTACTAACAAATCCATCACGCTGCATTCAATACACGTACTTTCCTGTGCCCTAATGTTGCCTGGAAGAAATTGCTTCTTAGCAATAAGGCCACCTTATTGTACAACTTATTCTCATTAACCCTGTGTAAAAACTTTTTCTATTCTATTATTTTTTACCATAAAATGTTAATTATGATTCACCTCATCACACCACCTATTGCAAAATGCCAGACAGCACGCGTCCATCGTCTCTATCGTAATTCTAGAGGGGAAATACAGGATGTAAGGTAGATAGATGGAAAAAAAAACTGCGTAGCTCGGTACTAAAAGGATCTAACATAACAAACTTTTGTACTAAAACATTTCTGAAAAAAATATATATATTTGGATCTCCATACAAATTGATCAGACCAGTTTGTATGCAGACATTGGTAATTTAGTTATTTTTATCGCTTTTTACATCAAATTTTTGTACTTGTCCTGAGTAATCATATAAAAAATATAACTTCCGAACACCCTGTATAAATTGTGCGTCGATGACAGCAACTATCGAAAGAATTTGTCACTACCACTTGCGCCATTACATACCAAAGTGTTTATTGCAATAGAACCTCTATCTCTCTTCTGAGGTGTTTGTAGATATACCTATGTACTGTTAAAGGTGGAGGTCAATTACCTATTACTTTATCTTCTTGCCTTCAAATATTTTTTTATTGTTATGCATATTACTAGCGGATTGTGCAATCTAAAAAATTACTACTTACTTACTTATATATTTTTAGCAGTTACAAATCATTTTACTAGTACCAATCTACCTAAAAAAATTCATTAAAGAGATGAAAAACAGTCCTGCTAATAGTTGTTCAGTTTCGTTGACTGGTACAGCCCCTATCAGTTTACGGCACGCTGTACCTTACTCCCCGTATTTTTTGGTACATATTATTGATCAAATTGTGTCTCTTACATAAGTCGTTTGAGCTTTATTGCTCATAATATATAGAATTTTGTTGAAGATCGCAAATGATTTTAGTCAAATCATACCCGAGAGTTTCGATGGTTTTTTTTAATAAATACGGACATCGTTATCTTTCGAAACTTATCGTAATTTTTCATAAACAATTAGTTAACGTAAATTCTGTTTTATACCTACCTACTTCTTCTTCTGTCGAGTGGGTATCGAGTCTATCGACTGAATCCTGATGTCAGAGTTTTTAAACCGCCTAGTAGCACAACTATCAGGCCTCTGACATGGTTTGAGTAACGACCACTATCAAAAACAGCGACCGGGACCGACGGCTTAACGTGCCCTCCGAATGAAATCCTTTTCTTTTTCAGACAATCAGGTGATTCAGCCTGCAATGTCCTTACCAAACTGAGGACAAATTCACAAAGTGATAAATTCTCAAATATCAACTTTGTGTTTCCCCCCTGGGAATCGAACCCAGAACCTCCCTACCTACCTACCTACTGCAAGTATACTACTTCATTGGAATTTCAAACAATTTTAACTTCCCGTTAATGTATTTATGATATCATGCTTCTAATTAATTAGACACGAAGATACAGGATGTACGATATTATGATTATTTATGATAGTAAATCTTATATTAAAATTATTTAATGGTCTTGAACTAATACAATATAAATACATTTTGATACTAGTTTAAGCTGGAGATGACCTAGATTGAATCGACGATAGAAATATACAGCTCACTCAGCCTTAAAAGCCCTGAAGCTCTACTAAATCACAAACTTCACGAAGATTAATATTATCGTAGATGTAGACTATCAATATCAGCTGACGCATTCGTAAACAAAATAGCCTATGTGCAAATGTGCAATAGTTGTTTCCCGGACGGTGGAATGTGGAAAATTAAATATTTGTCGCAATTATAGGTTCAATAACAAGCTCCTTCCATGGGTGGGGGTGAACCGATGAAGCAACCCGTCAATTTCGGTACGTGTTGCGTTGCGCGTGCGCCACTACTGGGCCTTGAAACAACGTTGACGTAGGATAAGCCCTTCATTAAAATTGTTTCGAAATGGACAGGTCAGGTTTGGTGCTTATGTTGATTGCTAGGTCTTATTTAAATAAATTTGCCAAAAACTTACGTTTCAATAAAATTGGATCCTAGTTTGTGGTTGTGGCCCAAATAAAGACAAGAATGCCGCGCTCATAATCTGACATTTCACAGTGACTCAATGAAACACGTCATATTTGAAAACGGTTACTGAACGTTAATATGCGTAAAATCAATTTGGATTCAAGTAATTGTGCCACTTCATTCATAAAAGATATTTTAGTGACCCCCAAGAGTCCACTCACGTGTGCCAAATATGCGTGCATTTCCTTCATTTCCTAGTTCAGATACAACTGTGAATGAGTGCCGTAACTGAGAAAGTTATGCTCCATAACTAGTTGGTTACCTCATCTGAAGAAAATACCAGTGTGAATAATTAATTTAAAATTATATTTATTATCATTTTTTCTAAAAATTTTCCTTCAATTTATTTTCAAAGAACTTTTATATCAGAAATTGTATTTGAAATTCAAGGTTTTATTACTTGACTCTAATGCAGGATCTTGACCTTAACAAGGTCACCAGTCAAGACCTTCACAAAAAGAATACTAAAAATTCCTTGCAGGTGTGACGTGAATAGATCATTGATTAGCCGCTATCTCTACTTGTTTTATATTTCCTTATGATGAGGTCGCTACCGCAAACAGGAAAGACTACCAAACCATGTTCAAGTTCAAAGAGCGGATGTAAGCATAACAGTCGCTTATCTCAGCAGAATCACCTACTAGCCCAGTTAAAAAAGAAGCACACGTAACACTCGGCCACATGACAGGCAAAAAGACGACCATCGTGGACATTATTAACATATTAGGCTGTCGGCCGCGCGGCCACAATACGACTCAGACGTTGCATAAGCGCTACTGGTATACTGGCCCGACCAGTAACATGGCCCGAAAATAACAACCGTTTCTTTTTATGCAGAAATGTGCAGTGCTTCTGGAATGATCACAACATTCTGACCTGATTGTAGAGATGCAATGTTAAACCATTCTTTCGTTTTTCTCTCTGACTTGAAGAAATTGACCTCAAATAATTTTGATACAATAAGGACGGAAGGATTTTAATAGAGTAAAATATCTTTTCGTAGCATTGTAGTATTAGAGAAGTGCCTAGTTCTAGGGATAGCTAAGCACGACCGCAAGAAGAACTTGCTAGACTAGACATTACGTAACTGTACCGGTACCGGCGCGGCGGAGCGAGCGGCCACTCGGAAGTAAACGGTTCCATTCTCGGAACTAACTTTACTATTTACCAACGAGACTCCTGCATGGCGCAGTACTATAAAAATGAATTATTTTGCGGAGAAACGGTAATATATGGAGATGTTACGTGAAAATGTCAAGAGAGCGTCTTTCGGTAGAGTCACAGACGGATAATTCTTAAACAATACATCTAGGAAACAACACGAAGAAAGTTGACATCATCATATTTCTAACATTTTCGTATAGAATTGCTGCTTTCTGGCCTGGGAGCGAGAGAAAAACATAGAATGTGCCAGCTGCATTTCCTCCCGGGCATGCTGTAAAAACCAGCTAAGGGATCCGAGATTTCAGTATATTGTAATTTAGGCGATGGGCTGACACTTCATCAATGTATACCTACAAATCTATCTTAAATAACCCTCGAAACTTCTTTGAACGTGGCGGAACGACTTATTGTTGGGTCGTTATCGCTCTGCCTACCCCATTAGGGATAAAGGCGTGATTAAATTTATGTAAGATTCATATTCCGATTTAATTTCAGGTATATTGTTTTATATGATTGCCTATCAAATATTTAAAAAAAAAATAAAAGAAAAATAATATAAAACAACTTTTATTAATGACCTGAACAAATTGGTCAGAAGAAAAAATAAAATACATTTTTATTCCAAGAAATATCGATTCTCATATGACATGAATGACCTAATCAAAATAATCGTCAAAATATTTATAAGTATTTCTATTTTCGGGTCAAATGTTGTTTTCATTTCAGATCTAAAGAGCACATTTGTTAGTATAAGCAATTTTTAATTATTAGTGATTTGCCTTTAGTCACAGAGATTTAAAAATGTTGTGAACCGAGCAGCTACTGACCTATGCTACCGACGAGGAAAGTTATCGCGGTCATAGCTTTACTCATAGTGGGGTCAATTCTAGATACCACCGGCTAAAACTAAAATTAAAATCTATCCGTCACTTTCAAAATAATGAAATTGAAGAAGAACAGACGATTATACTCCATAGTTTTACATTTTGTCCGCTAGATTTTGACGCGCTTTTGCACGTTTTGACAATTTAATCCACCATATCATATGACGGCGGATAAAAATGAAAGATAACGCACAAAACCACCGACTATAAATCAAAAACCGGAGAGAATAGATCTCCTGTCCTTTTCCATTGTTTTAAGTCTGAAAGTGACAAATAGATTTTAATTTTAGTTTAAGCCGGCAACTCTAGAATTGCGCCTGTTATCTCGTCTAGCAAGTATTATACAATCCGCGATCCGCATAGTAAACAAACATTCGCACGCGTCGGCCTGTGCTTTTCGGAGCATATTGTTTGAGTATATTTCATGCTGATGCTTATCAGCAGAATAAGGTAATAGTGTAAATAGATCATTGAAATTTTCATTGTTTATTCAGATAGACAGGAACGAGCTAATTTTAACCTAATTCTTATTTTATTACTTTGTTTGACATGTTTAAATTACTTTTATTATATAACTCTATATTAAAAAAAAACATATTATCCCTGGTAAGTTTTATTATTTTTACAATGTAATTATGAAATTGATAATACGGAATAAATAAATATATCTCATCTATCTAAATCCGGCTTTTTTATTATCATAATAACAATAAAATAAAACATTAACACAAGTATTTGTATAAGTCGCTATTTATGTAGATAAAAAAGCATGGTTATAAATCCCTATAAAATGTTAAATAATATGAATATAACATGAAATCAATTACGAAATCAGTAAGTTATGTTGACTGATAAATATGAGGCTAGATAGCAATATACCGTGTTAATTTGCCAGGGAATATTATTAAGTAAATCGATTGTGAAATGCCATAAAATTGACGTTAGCAATATGGAAAATTTTGGATTGAAGTTCAAGCTGATGCTACGCTATATCATAATCATAACATAACTTGTTCATAATACCTATCTACTATTAATAATATAAAGAATTTTATTAAAATAAAATTTGCTCTATAATTTTATCATCAATGAATTATGAATCAATGATCAATGATGGTCACATTATTAGGTAATAATATTATAATAAATCAAATGCTTTGGTACAAATTAGTTACAACAACTATAATTATATTACACAATTAATGACAGCAATTAATGAATTTGCCATATATTTTAAAAAAATAACACGAGAAGCGCAAGTAGTGCATACAATTTTGTAATATTTCGCATTTGTCCCACCCAGGTCATTTGGGACATATTTTGACCCATTTTGGTCATTAAGGACAGGTCAGGCCAGATTTTTCTTACATGATATGAACTTGTTTGGAGAGAATAAGTCACTAGCCATAGCGAGTGTAAGATGAAGATAATTCTTTTCCAAACTTTATTGTCAGCTTAGATGCTGTAGATTTAGATAACATATACAGCAGTCCCGGACATACCGTAAAAACACGATAAGAGATCCAAGGGTTTCAGTGTATTGTAATTTAGGCGATGGGCTGACAACCTGTCACTACAGCAATATACCTGCAAATCTATTCTTAAAAACCTCTAACACTTTGTCAGACGTGGCGGAATGATCTTTGTTTAGGTCGTTTACGCTCTGCCTACCACATTAGGGATAAAGGCGAGATCATATGTATGTATGTATACAGCAGTCAAACTAATGTAATGAATTAGCTATTGACCGTGTCGGTGTATCCGCAACAACCAGGTTACAAGTTTCAGGTTACTTTGTTGGAAGATGTTTTATTAATAAAGTTACAAATACACAGGAAAGACTGCGTTTCTGAGTAAATTATTTATGAACTTACCGGTTATTTGTAATAAGGTTAATCCAATCAAAAACAACCACTTTGCACTTATTACCATGATTCGCTATATTAAATATTTTACTATATAAAAAAAATAAACATATACTTAAAACTCTATACAACGATTTGGTAAAGTTAGGGCAGTGATTGATTTACTTAAAACCGATGTTGGGATCACAGAAAATATCACAAAATTAACTAGTGCATCAATTTGCAGCGAATTTTCTGTTACCGCATATTCGCTTGTGTTTGATATGGCGTGTGCGTGAGACCGAGAGCCCTATGGCGCATGCGCGGGCGCGTGCGGCGCGAGAGTGCTCCTTGCGCGGACTGCGCAGGGAAAGTGCGCGCGCAAGTGTGGGGTTGACCCTCGCTTCCTTGTCGAGCCACAAATTCGGCCATCCTTCGCAGACTTCGCAGTACAAAAAACCCAACGATTAACTACATACTTTAATACCTGTTTAACCACAAATACCTTATGACTATTTAATGCCGCTAATGAAACCATAAACTAGTAATTGTCGGTTTTATCGGCGACAATCGGCCATCATGCTAGCTGATGCACTTAATTAACGCTGATTTTGAATTCCACGGTGTTAACAGGTTACGGCATTAATAACTACATCTCATGCAAAAAATAATTTGATAAAAGATTTCATTAATTTACGGACATTACTAAGGGCCGTATTTGTAATCAGCTCTCATGAGTGACAGCGAGTTTACATTCGTATCAGAAATGTCATTTCAGAACAAGCTGGCCTTATAAATACGAGCCTTACTCTGCTTTAATTTTAAATGAACTTGGAAAAGTATTTCACAAAACCGTTATACATATAGAGCGTTTTTGGCAAATTTACCTCCTCTCTCTCTCTTATTTTTTCCTGTTATGCATTTTTTTCGCAAAACTTTTAACAGAAAATTCCTATTGTATAAAAATATAATAATTTAAATTCGTTGCAGATAATTATCGCTTATGTTCTTGTGTCAATCGATTCGATCTAACCAATTATTAAAATGATTTTCTTAAGTAATCGACGGTGCATATCTGGAGTAAAATCCAAGTGAGTAGTCTATTAGTTATGCCTTCTACCTCTACTACCTTTACATAATGTTTAGTTTGTTAGCTATTTATTTTTTAATATCAAAAAACAACGCAAAAATAAAAGAAAAGTATACAGAAGGGCATGCGACAGCCCTTTTGTATTACTTTGAAATGGCGCCAATTCACGCGACATAATATTAATTCTAATCAAAAAAATATATTTAAAAAGAAACATATCCCTGCGTTGTTTTTGGAGAAGAGCTGCTTAATAATAGGTTGCAATAAATGTCAAGATCAGAACAAAGAATATAACGTCATGGATTATGTTAATTAAATAAGATTTAATCTAGACTTAACTAACTAGCAGATCCGTTTGAGATTCCAATAGGTGATGCCGTATAGGTAAAGGAAAATCTAAGTAGGCAAACCGCTAATTTAAATAATTTCCATATCCATGTTTGAAGTTTTAAATTTAATAAGGTAGTATAGTAATCCTATAATTTGGTTCGCACTTTACCAAGTCGTGTAATATCCAGTTACAATAATTGGTAAATATCTTCCATGGTGGACTGGGAGCGACGGAAAAACATAGAATGCGGACGCTGCATTTCCTCCCGGGCATGCTGTGAAAACCAGCTAAGGGATCTGAGGATTTCAGTATATTGTAATTTTCGCGATGGCCTGACATCCTGTCACTATAGCAATATTCCTACAAAGCTATCTTAAAAAAACCTCAAAACTTTGTTATACGTGGCGGAACGACCTTTATTTAGGTTTTTTATGCTGTGCCTACCACATTAGGGATAGAGGCGTGATTACATTTATGTATGTAATGTCCAGTTTAGTCAGGGCTAGTAGTGGTAGGCAGCTATTGCCCAATTCGTGCGGATGCTATGTGTTAAGTGGAAACAGTGGTAGCAGGTAAGTATTAACTATTAGCAGTGTCACCTAGAGGTCGTCAAACAGAGGCGGTGTTTTTTATGTCCTTTATTACTTCCATGCTGGACTGGGAGCGAGAGAAAAATATAGAATGTGCTAGCTGCATTTCCTCCCGGGCAGGCTGTAAAAACCAGCTAAGGGATCCGAGGGTTTCTGTATATTGCAATTTAGGCGACAGACTGACAACCTGTCACTACAGCAATATATCTACAAATATATCTTAAACAATCATCAAAACTTTGTCAGACGTGGCGGAACGACCTTTGTTTAGGTCGTTTCCGCTCTGCCTACCCCATTAGGGATAAAGGCGTGATTATATGTATGTATGTATGTATGTTATTATTTGAACATAGAATACTGTGAGGCATTAGGGCTCGTATTGATAATCAACACTTGGGTCTGACAGTAAGTTTGAGTTAGTATCAGAATTGTAATTTTAGTACAAATCGGCCTGTCAAATCCATATCTAATATTTCTCTAATTCTTGATATCGCTTTATAAATACGAGCCTAGGTACTAGGTCCCTCATAGTACTTTTTGTGCAATAAGCAATTAAATTATTTATATCATATAAAATAAATGTACCTATTTAGCTTTGCCGTTTATCTTCTCTTAAATTCGTAAATTCAAGCAATGTTCAGATTGCTCGATATTTTTCAACAGATTTGGATTTTCATGATTCTATGTTGTCCTCGTTCAATATGCATCTATCTAATAATGACAACGGGGATTTTGTAACCACGTCTAGCTAGAGGATGAACACTAGGATATTGACAAAGGTCTGTCTGCTTCCTTTATTTCTGTGTCCGTGATGTCCGTCATACTGTCAACCACCCAAATTGCTAAAATTTGCAAATTGTCGGTAACAATGGAAAAATGATCTTCAGACGAAATTGTAGTTTTCGTAACACTAGTGGTTTCGAGCTTTGTGTTGTGAACGTCCTCGGTTTGACGTGATTGTTGTTGTTGTAATGCTTTTCGGGTACTATTTTTTGTTTCTTAACCAAAAAGTGGTATTCAAAGTATACAGACCACCTGATGGTAAGCGGGTACCGTAAACTTTACCACGTACATCCATCCCGCCGGAGACAAATGTGTTATTAACGACCCGCGCAGCCTAATTGGCAGTGTACCTGCCTGCTACGCAGAGGGTCCCAGGTTCGATTCCCATCCAGGGCAGACATTTAAATGATGAGTTTAAATGTCTGTTTCTAGGTCTGGTTGTTCTTTGTGGTTGTTTCTGTGTATGTCCATGGCACCCCGATACAGGGAATCCTAGTGGGGCCTATAAGTGCGAACATGTTTTTTTTTTTTTTTAATTAAATCCGTCTTCTTCTTCTTCTTCTGTCGAGTGGGTATCGAGTTTATCGACCCGATGAACCCTGGTGTCAGAGTTTTTAAACCGCCTAGAAGCACAACTATCAGGCCTCTGACATGGTTTGAGTAACGACCACTATCAAAGACAGCGACCGGGATCTACGGCTTAACGTGCCCTCCGAAGCACGAAATATCAACTTTGTGTTTCCCCCCTGGGAATCGAACCCAGGACCTCAGGATCAGGAGTCCATGTCACTAGCCACTAGACCACGGAGGCAGTTATTAAAGCCGTGACTCCTGCTCTCAAACATTAGACAAAACATACCTCCTCCGCAGGGCAGAGAGGAGAAGGGCTTTTCAAACATTTCCCTTCCCCTCTATACCCCGCGGGGGTATGTTTTGTGTAATGTTTGAGCGCTGGAGTCACCTTTAGTGGGGCAGTGAAGATAGACTTTAGGTGGATCGTCTGGGAGAAATTGTATGGGTAGATAGGCGCCAGAAATTGTATGGGTAGATAGGCGGCAGAAATTGTATGGGTAGATAGGCGCCAGAAATTGTATGGGTAGATAGGCGCCAGAAATTGGATCCAACATTTTCAATCTTACATATATATATATATATATATATATATATTAGCTATATTTATCAGTGTAGGTTGTTCAGTATTATAAGAAAAACATCTTTAAAATAATATTTAAAGTTATTTTTAAATGATCCGATATAAAAATACATTAAAATACCTAATACCAGGAATCAATTCAAACACTAAGCATTAAATAATGTAACGTGTTTCAGTTAATATTATCAAATATATTTAATAACTTACTAACCTGCATAAAGCAAGTTTTACAAATATAGTACATGTTTAGTAAAACGCTTTAACGAAGTAGTTTATCATCATGATTTTATTAGCCTGTTCTGTGATAGATTTATTTCAAATAAAGTTTAATTGTTTCATTAAAGCAATTAGTAGTATTGGCATTTACGTTATCGAAGTCCAGTTGGAGGTGAACAGGTTTTTTTTAGTGCAAATATTGCAAAATGAAATGCGGAAACTACGCACGATGGTATAATTTATTTTCGTATAGCTACATGTTATTACAGGTACAGAGTATAAACTTTTGATCATAATATTGTTTTTATTAAATATTGGTAAAATATGCTAATTTGCTATAAAAAATAATTTATAAAATAAAAGAGAGCCAATTATTAACAATAAACAATTTTTTCACATGGTTAAATCGACTCTTATCAAATTTCCGTCAAATATATAGGAAAAATATTCTAATCGATATTATAAATAAACTATAATTGTTCTACTTATTCCTGTACATCTTCTGCATAAACATCTTCATCACTGAATCGTGATTGGTTGTTTCTCTTGTTGTGTCCTTGCGCGTAAGGAGGCTCAGAGTTCGTAGTGAAGAAATACGTGCCCGTAGCACTGAAATAAAAATATTTGTAAATAATTACTGATAATAAAAAATATATATATAAAAAAAGAGGGGACGGCCTTTTAGACGGGATAGAAGGAGAGTTATCTCCTGCACGAAAGCAACGTAAAGAGACAGACTCTTTTTCATATTTATCTTACCTAAATGCGAATGTGATGTGATTATGATGAAATCGGTTTTTTGATCGTAAATCTAGAATTTTGATCATAACCAGGACTTTGACAAAATACTAGTTTTTTAATTAATACCCGGACTTTGACAAAATACTGGTATTAATCCAGAGAAAAATCTAGGATCTTGTCAAAGTCCGGGTTTTGATCAATTGGTTTTAGGTTTTATGATAAAAATAAAGTAAATAAACAAACTTAAATTTAGTTCACAGAGGTTTGGTCCTATTGGAAATTATAACAAAAAAATAATTATCTCATGTATGTATTGTTTTATTCAAATATAAAATTGCAACCGATATTGATGTACCTAATCAAAAAACTAAAAAGCAGTTGACCAAAACCTGGGCAAAATACTAGTTTTTTGATAAAAAACTGGACTTGATCAAAATCTTAGACTTTTCACTGCATAATCAGTATTTTGTCAAAGTCAAAATCGGTTTCTTGAACAAAAAGTTTTTTTGAACAAAAAGTTTTTTTGTTCAAGAAACCGATATTAAATGTCCAATACTTTAGCAAACTGTCATTTGGGTAGAACACACGATTCTGCAAACGATATCCTAATTTATCGCAAATATTTATATTTGATCTAAGTTTTATTATTCACATTAAAAAATATAATATTTGACAGGTGCATCATAAAAATGTGAATGTATGACACCATAATTTATTGAATAAAATAAAATTGTACATTGTCCTTGAACTATTAGAGTTAAAACAAACGTTGCAACCATACGTCATAGTCCTACTTGTAAGCTAGTGTTCACACGGGTACGCGTATAAATTACGTTTTTGCAACGTTTTATTGAAGTCCCAGTGAGGAGCGATTGTTTTGTTTGCGTGAGTAATGGTGTACAAATAATAGTGATTAGGTAGGTAGATCATCGTGTGAAAAGATAGCAGAGTGGGCTCTATGGTGGATTTCGTAACAAATATTTATTCTTCCATGTTGGCCTGGGAGCAAGAGAAAAACATAGAATGTGCCAGCTGCATTTCCTCCCGGGCAAGCTGTAAAAAACAACTAAGGGGTCCGAGGGATTCAATATAATTTATTTAATATTGTAATTTAGGCGATGGGCTGACAACCTGTCACTAAAGCAATATACGTTCGTACATCATAATCATCTGTAATAAGAATAACCCTCAAAACTTGTCAGACGTGGCGAAACGACCTGTGTTTAGGTCTTGTTTGGTCTGGCTACCCAATTAGGGATAAAGGCGTGATTTTATGTATGTATATATTTCTTTAGGTTTGGTACAACTTTAAAGATTTTCTGCATCTCTTTTCTTTCTTTTCACAGATCTACTAATATTATCAGGAAGTGTTTGTGCTGAAGCTACAAAACAAAGGCAACTTTAATATTGCTGATCAAATTTCTGCAGCTTCTAATTACTTTAATAAGCCAAGCTAGAACGAAGATGACCTCGTATCATTGGCTCCATCTCACACCAGTCAATTCCAGGAGTAGCACTTCGTCCGGTAGAAGCTGTGTTCAGTTGTGATAGACTCAATCAATACACATTAGCTAATACCGGGTGTAAGGGACATCGTCCCGCAAACTGATATGGGTTGCTCAGTCATCGACACTGAACAATTTCCACCGGGAAATAAGAATAAGTAAGTGAAAAAAAATGGCGTTTCCATACAAAATGTCCATCTCGATCAGACAATTTGTATGGAAAAGACAAATTTTATCGTCACTTCTTGAAATAATTTCCTGGTGGATGTTGTTCAGTGTCGTTGACTGAGCTACTCCTATCAGTTTGCGGGACGCTGTCCCTTACACCCCGTATAGAACACTTACTTGAGAGGAACATATTCTCCAAAGAGGACCTCATCATCGTTGGTGACCATCTCACACCAACCGATCATGTAGGTGATCCAGGAGTAGCACTTGGTACCGTAGAAGCCAACTTGAGTGGTGATAGACTCAGCGTAATATGCGGGGGCTCTGGCGTGGTCGCATCCCGATTTTGCTGTGAAGGATGATCATTTTAGAAATCAAGAAAATGCAGGGTATTGAAGTTTCCGGTCTAAAGCATCGATTACACTTCCTTGCCGATCGGGCCCGATTTGGTATACATAGCTATTGCACAAATTACTAGAAATTTACTATTTAAGCTAAGCAGCAATCTATACTAGATCGGGCCCCGTCGGTAATCGGGACCGGGTGGGAAATGTAATCGCTGCTTTAGACAGAGTCATGAGCCTATCGCAAATAAAATAAAATGTTTGATCAATGGGGAAGTCTTAAAGTCTGTGTTAGTTAATAATAACACTGAATAATCGTAGTCATAGTGCATTTTTTTTTACTATGTAGGCTAGTGCTATAATTGATATCCTCCTGCAGATGGTTTACGTAAGCATTGCTAAGCAAGCAATGGCTTTTCTAGAAATCAGATTGAGGTAGCTCCGATCAATTTCCTCGATAGTCGACAAACAAAAAGAACAAAGAGGCAAATGTTATTAGTGAGAGAGTTCAGTGCACCCAGCTGGAAAAGCAACATAGGTCCCCATGTAAAGATAATAAGAGAAAATCTAAAAAAAGAATTGTTGTCGACAATGGCGTAATTCAACGACATCGTCACGTCGCTTTGGTGATTGTGTATTTGAATTGTGCGAAAGTGTTTTCCTGTACCTCTATTTTAATGTGTGTTTCGTAATGAAGTTATTTTTTATGTTTTGAGTTGTGCAATATTGTTTATGTGTTAAATCGCTCGGAGCACATCTTGGCAACATTATTTTGGTACAGACTCAGTGTCAGTTCGTTTTTTTTTGGTTTAATTTTTTTAAGAAATTGGTGTAGCTTTGACACGAACACAACTGCAACACAGAACATTAACATATTGGAACTGTCTTTAAACATACGTTAATACATCAATTCATTGCTCCTTATCATGAATATCGTGATAGAGTAACAAACATACTCTTAATTTGCACATTTATATTATGAGGATTTAGTTCCTCAATTAAAACGAAGATTTATAGCACTACCATTATAATTTTGTACCAATCCACGATATACCAAGGCTAAACATACTCTGCACCGCTAGCGGCAAAATTTGGAAACCCTTGGTTGCCTTCAAATGCAAATTATAAGGTCAGTCAGTTATTTTGGTAAGTAAGAGATAATTTTGATTTATTGCCTATCGATAAGGCACAATTTTGACAGCTGCTTATTTACAGTAATACCTACGTATGTTATTTATTTGGCTTGCTAGGTGTACAATACAAACAACAGGTAGAGTAAGTCTAGCAGAAAGACGGTCTATGTGACAAAGAAGATCTACACGAAGGGCTGAAAACAACCTTAAAAGGGCTGATGTTAGACTGATAATTAGGACGTACCTACTTTTTTGATAAAACTTCTATTAGCTGCAACAGATATGTTTTTTTTAATTTTAGCCCTAAGTTAAGTTTGTTTCTATACTGTTAAATAAAACATTTGCATTCAAATGTGTGATAACGGAACAATTTCCCTCGCTCATGTATGAGATAACTCTGAACGTGGAACATGGAACTACGTTCACTGTTGATGAATAAATATGAGTTACGTGGTTATTACGCTCGTAACAACGTAAATTGAGGCAATTTTGACGGTTACTGTTAGTATTATTGTGAATGGATGCCTTCTTCACTATCGTATGGTATTTACAATGAAGTTATGGATGTATTTGGAGAAGAAATAATTTGTATCTTCAATCGACTATACGATTTATGTACGATTTTTATGATGTTATTAATTTTAGCTTTGCCGTTATATTATGAAGCATTGTACCTATACTGTACAAAGTACCTCATCTCCCTAGCCTTATCCCGAATCTCACGGGGTTGGCTTCCTAATCTAGGTGATTGAACGAGAGTACTGGTGTTTACACAGAACGACTGCCATCTGACCTCCGCAACCCAGAAGGGAAACCAGACCCAATCCTAGATTAGGTCAGAGTTTTCAAGCCACCAATGCTTAGCACTGGCCTCTGATATGGCTTAACGACTAATATCTACGGTACTAAACGATATTAACCGGGACCAACGGCTTAACGTGCCTTCCGAAGCACGGAAAAAGCACCGAATAAACGTACATATGAAATTCGAAAACTGAAAAACACATTGGTACGTGGTGGGATTCGAACCACGACCTCCCGCTCAGGAGGCAGCGGCCCTATCCACTAGACTATCGGGCTCTCTCTCTCTCTCTGTACAAAGTACCTATAGTAGGTTTATTTTTCATTCTTTCTATTTTTCTGAATTCCTAATTTATTTTCTAATCTAGTTTGATGATTGACGAAAACAGTGTTGTTTTTTTTTGTACGTATTTTTTCTGAATTGTATTTGTTTTATGAAAATCAACTATACTAATATTTGTCTAAATAATTTAAATATTTATCTACGGGACTCATTCTATAGGACAACAGAACTTCTTTCTTGTCTGGACTCCAACTTGCCCTCCTCGAGAGCGTTGGTGTGCAGGCCATCCACGAACATGGCGTCAGACGGGTCTTCTTATCGGGACTTACTGCGGTTTTCATTATGTTGACAGCCATTAGTGGAGACTTACTCATCTCCCTAGCCTTATCCCGTATTTCACGGGGTCGGCTTCCTAATCTAGGTAAAGTTGATTGGATTGAACGAAGGTACCGGTTTTTACACAGAGCGACTGCCATCTGACCTCCGTAACCCAGAAGGGAAACCAGACCCAATCCTAGATTAGGTCAGAGTTTTCAAGCCGCCAATGCTTACACTGGCCTGTGATATGGCTTAACGACTAATATCTACGGTATTAAACAATATTAACCGGGACCAAAGGCTTAACGTGCCTTCCGAAGCACGAGCACCAAATAAACGTACATATGAAATTTGACAACAGGAAAATACATTGGTGCGTGGTGGAATTCGAACCACGACCTCCTGCTCAGGAGGCAGCGGCCCTATCCACTACACCATCGGGCTCTCAATGGAGACTTACTGTGGTTCTCATTATGTCGACAGCCCGGCTGCGAGATGCCCCCGTTGGCGAAGAAGTCCACCGTCCCGCTGGACTCCAACTTGCCCTTCTCCAGTGCGTTGGTGTGAAGGACGTCCACGAACTTGGCATCAGACGGGTCCACCTTCCTGTCAGGAGAGTTGGTCACGAATAGAGGCATCGCGGGGTCGAGGGCTGGAATGCAATTTTGAATTGTATGTTAATAAAATAATTGCCTGAAAAACCATAACAATTTTCCTGAAAATCTTTAATTAGCTCTAGTTCTCTAATCGTAACTAGCTCCAGAATGACGCCAAGACGTGAACCTGGCTGACCTATAAATAAACTTCGGACACAGGTTGGCAGAAGCAAAGAGAACATGGTCAGGTGAGGATTCTATAAGGACCCCGATGTGAAGTGTGTTTGCGGTGCAGTACAAACAATGGCACATTTAGGCTCGTATTTAGAAAGTGATCTCAAGATTGAGAGCATGGAACAGGTCATATTGTACTGAAATGACATTTCTGATACGAACTCAAACTAGTTGTCAATCTCCAGTCCTGTTTACCAATACGGGAACCTAACATCGTGCCCTGCGTGCCCTTATATCTGCACGCAAGCGGATCCAATGATTGCCAATCGATCCGCAATACAAGTGGCAAAGTTCTGGGCCACAGATTTCTGTGCTGTGTTCCATCGACACTATAAGAAGAAGAAGAAAAACCTCTAGTTGGGTATGATAAGTATTGAATAATAAAGTTTTATGGATTATTATTACAAATTATACTTATAGCCTACAAATTCAGTCCAAATAGAAGAGATATTCAGAATAAAAATGCGTAATAACTTGATATCCAACTACTTTGACAGTCAACGAAAGATGGACAACATAAAGATCAAATATACTTTCTCATATTACTTGTATATTTTTGGAAAGGTATTTTTTACAACATAATTTGATTTGTCATATTAGACACAAACGAGTTCTATGTGACTGAGTCAGAATGACGTACAAAATTTGATCATAATTTTGTTTGGCTATGACAATTTTCTAATATAAAATGCTGTTTCATAGTTCACCTACACCTCATCTTTAATTTCAGATACACATTTTTTTTTGTGGTAAGTTATTTATGATCATATCACGCGTCGTTACGTGAAAAATCTTTTTATACGACTAAGTTTTATTATACGACACATTCTATTAGAAATAAATGAATCTTACCAGTAATCCTATCAAACACTCCAGATTTGATATAGTTGCCCAGGAAGCCAACCGTCTGCCCGCCCAGACTGAACCCTATCGGGTGTATCTTGGCGAGCGAGAAGCCATGGTTGGACACCAGCTCGTCAACCAACTGGGCAGTGCATTTGCCAACCAGTTCCGTGTTCTGAGCGGCTTGGAGGTAGCAAGGCTCTCGGGCTATCGGGTTATAGTCCACCGATATTATGTTGTAGTCACAGCATTTCATGTAAGCTGGAAATAGTTTACATGATAGTAATGGCACCTAGTTTTTACAACAAAACTAGGTGCTATTATGTTATAAATATAATATATAGGTATTATAATTATAGATCTTTACAGTGCATTATGTGCTTAGTTATAAGGTGTATTATTTATAATAATTGTATCAAACCGCGTATATCAACAAAACAAAATGTACTGTAACAAAATAATGACGGTCTAGATTTTGTTTTGAATTTAAAATTATAACATTATATCACGATTATTAAGCAACGCAAATTGATAGATAAAATGACACAACAAAACTAAACTACAAGAACCTGCATCGTCTTGAAATGCCAATGTTGCCTTTACTTCAATGTAAGGCATTCATATATTTTGTTTACGTATTTACCTGGTCTTATTTCTGTGTTAGGTGAAAAGTCTTTATGTCCAGTGTATCCATGTATGAGGATTTTCACTGGTGCGTCCTTCATCCACGGAGCAGATTTGATTGACTCCGGTTTTGCCGCGAATAACTGATGTGGTTTGTCTTGATTTTCCCTAGTTAAAAAAATAGGCACTTAATTTATTTTAAGTCCCACGATCAATAATATAGTTTGGTAGAGCTAATTTCCTTACCTTGTATAAAGCCAAAAAGTAATATTCTCGTTAGGGCATTCCATAGGAGGTATTACGCATCCTGCGAATGGATCTAGTTGTGCTACTGATGTACTAGCTAAAACACCACAGTAGAAAGAATAATTCATTATACTATTTAATTTAATTACCTAATAGAAAATAAATCGTACTAATAAAACACGTTTTCTTTTACTATACTCACACAAGAAATAAAAACAAAAAAATACTACTAGAGACACCATTATCACGGCAAACTGAGATCCTTATATTTTTTGCAAAGGGCTCGCAGTCGTATATATTACCACACACATTAGATAAGGGGGATTAAAATCGCTGTTAGATTTTTGTACACAAATAGGGAATTGAACCAAACATTTGAACTAAACGTATGAGAATAGAGAAAACCTTAGATGTACCGGTTGGCAGTCAAAATTAGACTGTGTGTTTCAGGCAAGCTTGTGCATGTGTGACGACTAGCATTTAAGGCACAGCTGAACACAACACGTTCATAGGAACTTATACTCTTTTATAGTGACACTTGATTATTAGCAATATTGTCTTTTTAATCAATTACCTACTAGGAGAATTAGGTCACTAATTTTCACTGTGGCCTAGCTGTATCAAACTAATTTCCTCAATGTCTATGTTATGATAAGTACAAGGTATCACATGTGTCTAGTACACTGGTACCAATTCGTAGTTGCAAAAATCATGACTTAACTAATATAAGTCTATACCTGTCAATTTCTGTCAAGCAAGAGAGAACAGAAAGAGATGGCAATCATTTTAGTCGAGATTCAGTTAAGTTGTGCACTCTACGAATCGATAGCATTGTGTGTGTACTATTCACCCAAATAACAAATAACAAAATAGGGTAGGTTAGAGTCTCAGAGCAACATGGCCTTCCGTACGGTAACAGAAACCCGCTTGCTTGCTTGCTTGATTGCTTTAATGTTAGAGAGTCTAAGCATAACTAACAAGAACAAAAACACATTGTTATATTTTATGAAACATGTACATTCGTGTATAAATCAAAATAAGTATTAATGTCGATGCAGGATTCATTGATAGTACACTCTAGACATCTACACTACTCTACTCTAGACCTACATTTTATTTTGCAATAAATATATCTAAATTACTTCTACATTTAAATAAAATTATCTTGAAAAAAAGGTGTAAGTCTACTCCTTAGCAATCGTTGTTCTAAATTATTATGTAAATGACGTTACAGTTGTCGTAAGGAACAAGTATTGTGACTCGTCTTATCATCTTCCGTACAAATTTTCGTAGTTTTCCAGTGGTTTTGGGTTCCGCATGTCTTATAGGTACAGTCAGCAAAGGCGATTGTTGGACAGGGCCGCTCTAAACGGATGGAATTATTGCAGGAAATTACTTATGGACTTTCATGAAATTTCGTACATTTATTGCATTATATTATTCTGTAATAATATAATTTATAATTTAATTTATCACTTTGTGAATTTTTCCCCAGTTTGGTTAGGACATTGCAGGGTGAATCACCTGATTGTCCAAAAAAAAAAAAAAAGATTCCGTGCTTCGGAGGGCACGTTAAGCCGTCGGTCCCGGTCGCTGTCTTTGATAGTGGTCGTTACTTAAACCATGTCAGAGGTCTGATAGTTGTGCTACTAGGCGGTTTAAAAACTCTGACACCAGGGTTCATCGAGTCGATAGACTCGATACCCACTCAGCAAAAGAAGAAGAAGATTATGCAAACATACGAAATTTCATGAAAATCTATAAAAAAAAATTGAAATAATCTCATTCGTTTCAAGCGGGCCTGTCTCTTTTGCTGACTTAGCTTGGGCAATAACGAATAATTCTGGACGGAAGACTCGGAAGCGGGAATTTTGACTTCGGAACTTTGTTTGAATTAGTCAGGAGATAAACTCACTAAAAGACCCTAATGTGTTTATCGGTCTATACCAGGTGGATAGGGGTTGTTTAGTCAGCGCTACTGAACAACTATCACCATAATTTTTTTTTCAGGAAGTGAAATTGTTTGATCCTTTGTGGCGCTCTAGAGACCAAATGCGTGGGCCGATTTAAATTATTCTTACGTCAATCGATTCCTTTAAACCATGCGAGTGTTACTGAAGACAAGATTTTGTCAATCACTACGACGACAATTAAACGCCATTTTGAGAAAATGGAAAAGTCGATGAACTATGCCGAATAGGGTATCATTGAATCCGAAGTCAAACTTCCTGCTTCCGACTTTTCCGTCCAGATTCCCCATATGAGCATTCATTTACCAATCTAACTGTATAAAATTTCGAATAAAATACTTACTGCTTTTAGACTTATGGTTTTTATATTCACGTAAACTTCTCTTCTTAGCGAGTGGATTTTTCAAGTTGAACGACCCGATGAACCCTGGTGTCAAAGTTTTCAAACCGCCTAGTAGCACAGCTACAGCACAGCTAATAGGCCTCTGACATGGTTTAGGCAAAGACAAAGACAAAGACAGCGACCGGGACCGACGGCTTAACATGCCCGCCGAAGCACGGAATCCTTTTGCTTTTCGAACAATCAGGTGTTTCAGCTTGCAATGTCCTAACCAAACTAGAGAAAACCTCACAAAGTGATAAATTGATAATATAAATATCAACTTTGTGTTCCTCCCCTGGGAATCGAACCCAGTACCTCTAGATCATATACCCATGGGTCTGACCACTACACCACGGAGGCAGTTAACTGTCACGTAAACTGTGCGAGTAGTTCAGTGATTTGAGCATCTCTTGATCGTGGGTTCTGTTCCTGACACTGACAAGATGTTAATGATTTCGAATTGCTATTTGTAGTTTGTTTTCTAGGAAATGATATATAAGAATAAGAATAATATATTAGGTCAAAAAATTATGATTTACATATACCTAGATACATATAATCACGCCTTTATCCCTAATGGGGTAGGCAGAGCAACAACGATCTAAACAAAGGTCGTTCCACCCCGTCTGACAAAGATTTGAGGGTTATTAAAGATAGATTTGTATATACTGCTGTAGTGAAAGGTTGTTAGCCCATTGCCTAAATTACAATATACTGAAACCCTCGGATCGGTTTTCACAGCATACCCGAGAGGAAATGCAGCTGGCACATTCTATGTTTTTCTTTCGCTCCCAGGCCAGCATAGAAACTTCTCTACTTTAGGGTTTAAACAGTATGTATGTTTAAAATTATGTATTTTTTTGTAAATTGTAAAATTAAACTGACGTACAGCAGAACCCATTGTTTTAGTACTCAACTATTTTATTCAATTGTTAATAAATTCCGTCAAAGATAGTCAAATTACAACTAGTTGTCTCAAAATAACTGCTGGGCTACCCATAGAGATAAACTATTTACATTTAGCTAGGGCGGCCTTCAGCCCTAACACAAAACATCAGATAAGATAATGCAGATGACGTCATTATAAATGTTTTTTATTAGGTATGTATTTTTATCACACGTATAGGATACTATCTTTCCGGATCAATTATAGTTTTCTCAAATATTTTGTATTATGCCTGCGATAAAAAAATATACTTAATGTTACTTTTAATTCGTCGCACAAACAAATAAGATCTTAATATTTTATCTCTGAAGATCATATACATTATTTTTATTACAGTAAAATGAGGCATTTTCATGCATCTTACAATTTGTATAGTATACCTACAGGAAAATATTCTCCGAATGGGTATAAGGAAGCAGGGACTGTTGGAATCATGAATATTGAAGGTAATTATGAAAACTACAGAAAATATTTTGAATTTTCATTTATTGTTCACGTAAACATAAAATCAGTCAGTTCTTTTGAACAGAAGACACATTTGGCACTTTGTTCACTAAATAATATGGCTCAGTAATAAATTATTACAAAACATGAGCTTCTAATGTTCATACAACTCTATCTTGCCTGATTTTGTTACAAGTGAAATATTGGACCTACCAGTCACAAAATAATAATCACAATGACAATTAATTATTATAGGTAGGTAAATACTTATAAATAAGCGTAAAATCTTTGTACATTTATTTACACATTACCAGGCACTAACAGGCACTTTCAAAACATTTAACCACTTTAACAACAATTTCTAAAGTGTCTTGAGTGTGACTTTTATTTTCTGTACAGTTTAAATTATTTACATTACAATTACATTAAAATCTATTTACATGAGGTTCATGAACATTATTTGAAATTACATAATATTTTATTTATATTATTAAAGAAGTTTAATAAATTCAACAAGATATGGCAAGAGGATAGGACCTAAATTGATCTTGATACAAGACCACACAAATAATGTTTATACAAATCTTACATTAAAGTTATTTACAATTTGTTCAGTTCTTTTTAATCAAACATACTCCTCCGAAGGTTTAGGCGTACCATTCGGAAGTCTTAGCGAGGAAGACATTCTACCGTTCACAGAATCTGGCAATTCTGCAATGTCTTTAAATACTCCTATCATGCTCTCAAAATTTGGCCCCCAATTGAGTAAGTAGTCCCAACCTAGTGTGGCTGGCGCAGGAGAGCCGTTTGCTTGCCGGTACAGAGCCGAACCCACGTGTGGAGCAAGGTCATCATCAGACGCGACTAGAGTGCTAAGTGAACCACGAAAAGACGAATCAAAACTTTCGTACGGCGGTGGCAAAATTGGTTTCTTGGGATTACTACCACTACTAACATTTTGTCTTCTTACGTCTTCTGGTTTATCAGCATTTATACTATTATTATCATATTCAATTTCAGAACAAGTAAAACTATCATTTCCACTTTCATCATCTGATCCAGTAGAACTTCTGTTATCTCCTTGCGGTGAATGATGTCTGTGGGACATGTGATGGCCAACTCCTCCGCCTCGTGGTGCCTCACTTGAGCTTGAAACGGCGTCTAAAGTAGAAACTAGACTTGATGTTCTTTGTCGTGCATTCATCCTCTCAATTTCTTCTGCCGTTAATCCTACTGCGCCGGAGCCCACAGATACCACTTGAGGGACTTGCGGTGGAGCGCTTGGTGTTTTTCTTCCAGCTGAAGAACTTTGTCCACTTAATTGTGACATGACTGGACTATTTAGGCTACGTTCACTATTGCTGTGTAAAACGTCTTTACCAACTCCGCCAGAACTAGATGTAGTTGCAAGCAATGCACTCTGTAGAGGTTTTCCAGAAATATCATGAAGTGTGAGAATTCGTGGCTGTTGACTTAGTTCACTGCTAGGTGAAAGTCGAGCAAGTGGCGTAGTCTGGTGTTGTCTAGGCTGCGGAGGCGGTTGAGATGCTTGTGGTAGGACTCTAGGTGGATATCCACTCGGATGAAGTGGTGAATGTCGATGTTGAGGAGTTTGATGTTTGTGATGATAACCGGCTATGGGTGGAGGAGTAGCTTTATACTTTCTCACTCCTGGTGCCTCTCTGAATCCTTTATAGTGGTAAACTATATCTATATCAGAAGGTGCTATAGAACTTGCATTTTCAAGATCATAGTGTTCTGGAACTTCAGAGTTTAAATCCATACCACTTGAGTGATCGTGAGTATGGTGGGAATTATTTGTTGATAGAGGTGGAGGAGGGTGGTGATCTTCTCGGAGTGCTGGACTTTTTCCGACGACTTCTCGTTCTATAATATCCGGCCGTTGTGGTCTGGGTGGATCAATGTTCATTATTTCACGGTCTTTGTATTTTTTGGACAATAGTTCTGGTCCCACAATATGGCCAACATTTCTCATAATATCGGCATTATCTGACATATAACTGTTGAGGTTTGTTTCATTGCCATGCATACTTCTGTTAATGATGCTATCGTTAGTTCCTGCAATAAGGTTCGGTGCATTTAACATTGCTGGTCCGCCATTTTGCTTCGTGTGCACCATACTTGCTTTACTTGTAGAAACATTGCCCTTCTCTTTCTTTTGTTTGCGGAGACGAAAAACGACGAACGATACTAGTATGGCAACTATAAGAATGATAAAGAACACTATAACGAGTGTTATGCCGATGCTCAATGGATCAGGATTTTGTGCCAAGCCAACAGCTAGAGAGCTATGACATCCATTTAATATCTTGCCAGTACGTAGAGTTTCCTTAAATATACTTCCATTGCCACCGAACGGTTGAAGTTCGTTGTTTATGGAAAAGTTGCCTAAACATCCTTCAAATTTGTTGTTGCTGGCACCATATACCCACTCGGATTTAACTCCTCCAAGCGTAATGGTAGTCAAATATGGATCTAAGAAATCATGTACACCTGCAGAATCAAGTTCTTCCCCTATATTTTTACCATCAACTAAAAGTCGAATACTACGACCAAGTGAAAACAGCGTGATGTTATGCCATTCACCGTTAGAAACATCATCTTGTTCTGTTTGCGTCATGTTTACTATTGTATTTTGTTTAGAAGAATAGCTAACTTTTCCTTGTAATAATTCAATAAGAGTGTAGTATTTATCAGTTGCTGCATAAAATAATATTCCATCTTTTCTGCGTGTTCTAAAGAGAAATGATAATGATTTTGGTAAGTTGTTCGATTTAGTTACTGCTTTAGTGGATGTTTTTTCCAGTTTTCCATCCCAGCCTGCGTTGTTGCTATAAAAGGTTTCTAAGAGTTGCATTCGTCTGTGTTTTTCCGATATTGTGAATGTAATAAATGCATTTTCAGTAACTGATATAGATTGGAGTGAGGTGCTACAATCTGGAGAGATCATATTGCTATTACATTTGCAATAATTAAATTTCCATCTGTCCAGACATACTCCAGTACCACAAGTATCTTTTTTATAACATACTCCTTTTTCAGACCTCGCACAGTTGGGTTCGACTCCGCGAGAACGAATTGGGTTACTTAAGTTTAATTGTCTCCCGTTAATAGAAATACTATGCATGCAGCCAACAAAGTCATCTGAGTGGATTTGCCCTGGTCGTTCCAGCGCCGGATCTGCCTTGTGAAGTCCACCTATGAGCAGTGGTTCGTTGTTAAAATTAAGTGTTCTGGAACAAAAGAAATATACTTCAGTCTAAGTTTTGTAATGAAATGAAATAGGTAATAAAATTAAAGTAATTTAGTTGTAGCTTACCCTGCTTGTCCAGTGTCATCTTTATAGCAAGAACTATCGCCAGGCTCGCATTCTGTGCAGACATCTCCGTGATCTGTGCAGGTTGCTACGCTAAGAGAAATAACTCTGCCGTTCCTCGTAGCAGTGAGTTTATACCAGCCACCGTCTGCCAAGTTTTTGCTGGGATGCTTTATGGCTACAGTTGTGATCGATGTTCTAGCTCCCCCAAAGGAAAATATTGGTTTGCCTCCTAGCAATTCAATTGCAATAAAATCTGATCTACCACCTGTCTGTGCTCCATAGTTATAAAGAAGTAACGCATCCGGTTTTGTTGTAGAAAAGATAATAGTTATATCATTAGTTGATGTATCTAGGGGTGAATATTGCATGTAGGATAGTTCGTTAAATCCAAATGTTGAACTTTCACAATGGGTGCCATATCTTCCATTGGTGCAACTGCATTTGTAACCAGGTTTCAGACTTATGCATATTCCACCGTGCATGCACGGGTTCGGTCTACAGGAATCAACCAAAGCTTCACATTGATTTCCACGATATCCAGGTCGGCATAGGCAAAAGAATGAGTTTCTATCGGAGCTCTCTTTACATGAACCACCATTTTTACAGGGATTGCTGCTACACACATCATCCCTTTCTAATTCACAGGTTTTACCTTCTCGGCGTATCGGGCATGTACATGTGAAATCATGACCCTGTTTTCTGCATTGTCCTCCAAAGCGACACGGATTTGGCGAACATGGGTCTTGTCGTTTTTCACAGTTAACACCCATAAATCCATCTGGACAGTGGCAAGCGTGTTCATGTTTCACTAGTGGAGATGATAAAATTAGTGATGGACTGTCTGTTATTTTGGAATCATCTAGAACTCGTATTGAATCTGTGCAAAGGCCATTATTTTCACAATGATTTGTTACACAAGGATAGTAAGGGATTACTACTTGGCTTTTTAACAACTTGGTGATTTCGAATTCTTTAGCTTTTAAATGTTTTACTGTTTTCTCTTTTTTCCAAACTGAATTAGTTTCTTTTGTAGCTAGGGTCAAGTGTAGATTATTATTTTCTTCGTTAATGCTGTACATGTAAACTCTTTCTTTAGCTCCCAAGCCATTTTTCAATAACTCCAGTAAGCCACGATAATAATGCGTTAGAAATGTAGTGGCACTAATATTCATAATTTTTACAGTTATAGATTGTTCAACTGTATTATTGTCAAATGAAAAATATTCTACACTTATCGATGAAACTACATCTCTATGAATTCCATCATTTCCTGACACTGAAAAAGAATATCCTTGACCGGGTTTTACATCGTTTGTGTACAAATCACATCCTCTTCTTATATTCAATATTGATAAGGTATACTCAGATGTTGATTCTTCAAGTATTTTACACCTATAATCTCCTGTAGTATCCGGATCATTTGGTTTTACATCAGCAATTTTGCCACTTGGTACTTTGTTGTTAAATGCATACACAAGTACATGAGCAGATCTTGGAGTGGGAGGATTGTCGTTGCGATCCAAAACTTTGATAGATATTGTGTAATTTGATCTCATTACGGGGACTCCGCTGTCTTCTATTTGGATAACGACTTCTAGGTTTGGAGTAAGCTCTCTATCTATTTTTCTTGTAGTCAATAAAATGCCAGTATGTCTTTGAACTTTAACATAATTTTGGTGCTTGCCACCAATAATGGCATATGAAAATGGTGCTCCGTTTGGTGGCAGGTCTGGATCTTTGGCTGAGAGCGTAACTATACTTGTATTTGGAGGCTCATTTTCATATACAGATCCATCGAAGTTAGCGACATCAAAAGTAGGCCCGTTATCATTTATATCGGTTAATGATATTTTGACTGTAGCTGTCCCAGTCTGAGGTGGGATACCTGTGTCAATGGCTCCAATTATTAAAGAGTATGTAGGTAAAGTTTCTCGATCTAAGTAGCGTGCAACTTCAATAACACCAGATTGTGGATCAATCTTAAAATCTTGATAATTGTTTCCGCCGATAATAGAAAAGCTGAATTGATTATTTTGTGGCCGTACATCTTTATCTTCAGCTTTCACTTGAATGACTTCCTGACCGATTTTAGCACCTTCTGAGATAGTAGCTTCATAATGATGACGTAAGAATTCTGGTGGATCATTACCATCTTGAATGGCTATAATAACTTGTGCTTCATCTGTATCATTTCCATGGATTCCTCCAGAGTTTTTTGCCAATACGGTAAGTACCACTCTATTTTGTGTTTCTCTGTCCAAATATCTAGCTACTCGTATCACACCAGTTTGAGAATTTATACTGAACCCTTTATCGTTGCTAGACCCTACAAATAGATAGTAAATTATGCCATCATCACCGTTATCTTGATCAGTTGCTTGAATAACTCCCACATTTGTACCAACTTCTGCTGATTCTGATACATCAAAATGAAAAACTGGTTGTACGAATTTCGGATAGTATTCATTCACTCCTGTTATATGAACAACCACTACAGTTTTATTGTTCATAGAAGAACCAGGGTTTTCAGCCAAGATTTGCAATTTGTAAACTGCTTTTTCCTCAAAGTCAAATATATCTCTCGAATAAATGTCACCCGTATTGGCGTCTATGTGAAACAGAGACGTCATTTCTTTGTTAATTATGTAATATCTGATTATAGCATTTTTCGGCGAATCAATATCTATTGCTCTGACTTGGTAGACAAAACTATTTACTGGAGAGTTTTCTGGCAAATAAGCGATGTATCTAGTTTGATTGAACTGTGGTGCGTTGTCGTTGATATCTGTTAAAATTATTGATAAGGTTGCTGTAGTTTCTTTTGACTTGAATCCAAGATCCTTTGCGGTGATATTAAGGCGGTATTCTTGTATTGTATCAAAATCAATAGCTCTTTGGATACTGATTGCACCACTTATTGGGTGAATTTGAAACTCTTTACCAGTATTTCCAGATGATATCGAATAGCGAACGATACCATTTGGCCCAATGTCTTTATCTGTAGCATTAACTGTCAATATTGAAGTTCCGATCGGTTCATTTTCTGGTACAATCACTTGATAACTAAGAGCAGTAAACTTAGGACTGTATATATTTTCTCCAGTAACAATAAAAGTCAAGGTTGTTTCGTCTGTTTGGGGTGGAACGCCTCTGTCAATTGCTTTTATTTTTAAGACATAGTTTTCTCCTATGTGATTAAATGTTAGATTTCTCATTCTCACCCAGCCAGTGATCAAATCAATCGTGAAGTATTTTTTTCCATTTCCACCAGAAACATGATACTCTATTTCAGCATTGATTCCATAGTCCATACTATCTTCAGCGATAAGTTTAATTATATTTTGTCCAGCAGTAGCATCCTTAGGTACAGGAACGAAGCGTTCGTGGTCTTTGAACTTTGGAGCATTGTTATTTGCATCAACAACGTTTATAGTGACTAAGCATTCTGATGACATAGGTGGTTTTCCGTTGTCTGTAGCGACGACTATTACAGAGTATGTATTCTCAGGTGATGTATTTACCGTTGTCCTTTTATATTTCATTGTGAACTTACTGAGAATTTCTCCGGTTGCTGGATCTATAGCGAATAAATCTGATGATTGTTGTAAAGAATAAGAGATTATAGAGTTTGGTCCTTGTTTATCTCTATCAGTGGCAATGACTTGCCCCACAAAGCTGTTTTTCTTTTGCAGTTCAGGGAAATTAAAGCTATAGAATGAGTACTCAAATTCAGGAGCATTGTCGTTTTGATCTTGGATTGTTATTGTTAGTGGTGTTTCAGATCTCCAAGCACCGTCAATGGCTGCAACTTTTAGAATATATTCATCCTGTAATTCTCTATCTAGAGGGCGGGCAACGGTCACATTACCGCTTACAGGATCAATCACGAACTTTTCTCCGGGATTTTCAACGAAGCTATAAGTGGCATTTGCATTAGGTCCCGTGTCTAAATCAGAGCTGGTTACTTTTATTACAAACGATCCAATTTCAGCATTTTCCGTTACATTTACACTAAACAATCGAGTAAATCGTGGTGGGTTATCATTCTTATCTAATACTGTTACTATAACCGTAGATGTTCCTGCTAACTGAGGTACACCGTGATCAAATGCTTCAACTAATATTTCATAAAACGGTATAGATTCTCTATCTAATGCAATATTAGTGTAAATTTCTCCTGTTTCTGAGTCTATAAGAAATGTTTCTTCATAGTCATTAACAAGTTTGTAAGATATTCTTCCATTCTCATTTGAATCTTCATCATGTGCTTCTATTTTGATTACTAATTGAGGTGGAGATTCTTCTTCCATAACAGTTGCGTTGTAAAGAGCACTTTCTATTATAGGAGGATTGTCATTTGCGTCAGTCACTTTTATTTCTATTTCGATAAAAGATTTCAGGGGTGGATTATCAGAATCTCGAACTTCAAACCAAACTTCATAGAGTGGCATAGTTTCATAGTCAAGGCCTTTGCCAGTAATAAAAATTTCTCCACTCATTGATTCAATTCTTAAAGCGTCGCCTACATTTCCACCTGCAATTGCGTACTGCAATAATCCAGTAGGACCTTTCTTTGGAGATGTAGCAGACAGTCTCGTAACCAAAACTCCTTCAAGTGTATCTTCGGGAAAAGTAAACGTTAATTTGTTAGCAATAGTAAACTTGGGGAAGTTTTTAACAGACTTCGGAATCAAAATCAATTCAGCTGTGCTTTGCCTTGGAATGCTGCCTGAATCGGTTGCCACTATTATTAAATTAAATGAAGCACCATTGCTTTGTTTGTACTTAATTAGATTTTCTTTTGCCTTTATAACGCCGGTTTCTTTGTTGATACTGAAAAGATCCTGATGTTCTCCTTTTAAGTCATACACAATTTTCTGGTTAAGACCAATATCGCTATCTTTTGCTCTGGCTCCAAATACAAAATCGCCAACTATAGTACGCTCAGAAATGTAAGCCTCATATACCGGCTGAGCAAATGTAGGCGTACTATCATTTTCATCATCTACAATTATTGTGAGATTTGCAGTCGCTGTCCGTGGATCAGTTGTTGACGAATCTTGTGCCATGATAATTAAATAGTAAGTGTTCCATTCCTCTCTGTCTAATGTAGCATTTGTTGAAATAACTCCTGAAGCCGAATCTATTTCAAATCTTTCTGATTTATCCCCGAGGAGTGTATATCTGATTTTTGCGTTATTTCCAACATCTTTGTCGGTAGCTTTTGGATACAGTATCACAGTTCCAGGTGGTAGATTTTCTCTGACATTTGTTTTGTAACTTTGTCTTTCGAATTCAGGGCTGTTGTCATTAATATCTTGAACTACTATTTTAACAGTTCCAGATCCTGTTAGAGGTGGAGACCCTGAAATTATTAAATAACTTTTTAGTTGATAGGTATAATATCTAAATGTCTTAATTATGAGTATCAGTATAGAAATATAAACATATAAGGAGTTTATTATGCTTACCAGTATCCATCGCTACAAGAGCCAGAGTGTATTCATCTTGCGCTTCACGGTCTAATGTTCTTAATAAGGAAATTTGCCCAGAGGAGGCGTTTATTTTAAAAAGATCTGCATCTCCTTCCTTTATAAAATAGCGCACTTGATTGTTGAACGGCGGTGAATCAGCATCATAAGCATGAATAGTTATTATATAACCGCCGTTAGGGGGGATTACATTTTCCATTACGTACGCTAAGTACGGCGAATCTAGGAACGTGGGTGGGTTATCGTTTATATCTTGAATTGAAATAGATAGCTCGGCCGTATCGAATTTGACATCGTCTTTAGCGCAATCTTCGGCTCTGATCATAAGTACGTAGCGCGATTTTCTTTCAAAGTTTAAGTTTTTAGCCACTCTAACGACACCTGTGTCTTCACTAATACTGAAATCTCTGTTTTCATCACCAGATATTATCGAATATCTTACTCTTCCATTAGCGTCTTCATCTATGTCTGTAGCTGACACCTGTAAAAAAGAAAATAATGTTCACATTCTTCCACTTTCACCTGGTATAAATAATAAAAAAAATATTTAGAATTATATGCTCTTACTTGTAATACACTAGCTCCAATGCTTGCATTTTCCGGAACCGATGCACTGTATTGTTTTGGATCAAACACAGGACTATTATCGTTTTCGTCTAAAATATTAATTTTTATCTTCATTTTGGACATATTTGGAGGGTCTCCTCTATCCTTTGCAGTGACTGTGATCATATAGCTTGATTTTAATTCTCTGTCCAGTTTTCCGGTAGCTCTTAATACGCCATCGACATTGCCTAGGGAGAAATAGCCGTTTACTTCTGGATCGGGTGTCATAAAGTATTCAACGTATCCATTTCTTCCTTCGTCTTTGTCTACAGCCTTTATAGTCATGACCACCGTATTAAGGGGAATGTTTTCAGAGACTGCAGTAACATTAGGAGTAACGAACTCAGGCGCCATATCGTTCACATCTTTTAGCTGAATGGTTACCTGTAAAGTAAATTATTATAGGTTTAGTATTTAAATAGAATTTCAAATCGATCACAAGGAAAAAGCTCGAGTTTTGAATAGAGAAATGTATAAACGTAATGACCAAGATTGCAGCACAACACTAGATTGTGGTCACGTGGAGTCGTCCACGTCCCGTCTCATCAGACCCACATTGTGAAAACCAACAATGGACTGTTTCAACAATAGACGTCTAATGAAGATTAACATAAAAGTTTTGACTACTTAAAATCAAGTTTAATCAATTGGTGGAAGGAGTAGTTATCGGAGTATGGAATAAGTTAAGTTTTAATTACGACTAATCGAACCCAGCACTCATTTCACTAGAATATGTTTATTTTACTGGGACGTTTTTGGTATAAACTTGCAAGTTATATTGTTCATTACGTGTGACAAAATAAAAAGTCAGGCGGGTTCGAGTTTTAGCATTTGAAAAGGTGATAGCTAGTTAGAAGGAGTTCTCAAAAAATGACATATGCCTGCAAAAGTAAACATACCATGAAGGCAAACGCGTCGACGGATCGGTAGGTACACAAAAAATGTACCTATTCCAACCCTAAAATATTTACTTAACATGGGTATAGTTTCCAAAATAGGTTTCCATAAAGATATGGCTAAAAAATATAGTGTCATGATGCCAGATTTCTTGAGGATTTTACACCAAATTGCCATTTTCATTAATCGTTATAAAAATCGAGTTAGAGCCACAATATTTCAGTTCTAAACACTACGTGGGTTCATGAGGTTAGTCAAAAAGTTTGCTGCCTCAACTACAAATACAATGACAAAATCACAATGCAAAATAGTTACGTACTTGGACTGTGGAAGATAACTGCGGCTCTGGAGGCTTGGCAGAGTCTCTGGCGGTTACAATAAGGTTGTACACCGGCAAAGTCTCTCTATCCAGTTGTCTTGCTGTATAGATGGTGCCGTTGTTAGCGATCTTGAAGTCATGGGATTCATCACCCGATGATATACTATATCGCAGCATTCCATTTAGACCTGCAAACCAGAAAGAGAAAAATATATATCCACTAACACTATATAAATGGTAACCTTTTTTGTTACATACATGCACATATAATCACGCCTTTATCCCTAGCGGGGTAGGCAGAGCGTAAACGACCTAAGCAAAGGTCGCGCCGCCACGTTTGACAAAGTTTTGAGGATTATTTAAGTTAGATTTGTAGGTATATTGCTATAGTGACAGGTTGTCAGCCCATCGCCTAAATTACAATATACTGAAACCCTCAAATCCCTTAGCTGGCTTCTACAGCATGCCCGGGATGATATGCAGCTGGCATATTCTATGTTCCTCTTTCTCTCCCAGGCCAGCATGGAAGTTATAAAAGTAACTTACGGCTTCTTTGTTGTTATAAAAGTAACTTACGGCTGACATTCCGAGTGTGCATGGAACGTATAAATTAAAATTGTAATAAAATGTGACTATGACGTGTATATGTATAACTATTTTAATGTTAATAGCCACGTTAAAGTCAGTTGTTATAGCTCACCAGAATCCATATCAGTGGCACTGACGGTGACGACAGAGGAGCCGACGGGCACGTCTTCCAAGATCTCGTTGGAAAAGCTCATTGGGTCAAATATGGGTGCGTTGTCGTTCAGGTCGATGATGTTCACGTAGACCGTCACAGTCCCGGACAGCGATGGGTGACCGCCGTCCTGAGCTTGCGCGACAAGGATGTAGTGCTGCGTCTGAAATTAAATACATACATACATATAGTTACGCCTTTATCCCTTATGGGGTAGGCAGAGCGTAAACGACCTTAACAAAGGTCGTTCCGCCATGCAAAGTTTTGAGGGTTATAGATAGACTTGTAGGTATATTGCTGTAGTGACAGGTTGTCAGACCATCGCCTAAATTGCATATACTGAAACCGTCGGATTCCTTAGTTGATTTTTACAGCATGCCCGGGAGGAAATGCAGCTGGCACATTCTATTATTTTCTCTCGTTCCCAGTAGTAATTAAATAGTTGCAAATTTACAATGTTTACTGTCAAAGACAAACTGTCCTTCATTTCAGTATTGGATAAAAGATATATGACAGAATATTACGTAGTCGCGCCGGTATCCCTGAAATTACATAGTGACTGTTATAAATTTCAAAAATATTTTTAATACACAATTTTAACATTAGAATCGCTATCTTGAAAAACAAAGATTACACAAATACAAGAAGAGAGTAAAACATTGCAAAGTAATTTATTTCGAAGACACGAATGCAATGGTGTTGTAAACAGTTAACGATCTCGGCTCAACAACACTATAAAACGTAACATTTATTGAAATACGAAGGCAACATTTACTGGAGAGCACGGAGGCATTCAGATTTTCCATATAATAGGACACCGAAACTTCCCAGCTATGACAAGCTCCTTCATTCGCGGATCGTGAAGCGAGATGGCGATTTAAAAAACAAGCAGTGGTCGCGGAATCCGGCTCGTGGATGTTTTGCAGACGGCCGCTTTGTCAGACATTGTTCGGGCCTTAATTTCGATGGCGGATCGAGCGGGCAAATGCCGAATATGATGCGCGACGCGAAAAAACTGTACCGGGATGAAATTAGCAGCTCTCTAGCGGGGTACGCGGAATTGGCGGGCGGTCGAGGGACGGCTGTACAGCGGATTGTTTTTACTAATTAGCAGGACTGGCCGACTTGATGAGGCGACGCGCCGGCGCGCCCGTCGGACCATCTGCACCCTTACTGCCATACACCTTAGGTCTACCACTGGACTGCTATGCCCGCGAGGAACTCGGAGATAATTTTTTAAAACAATGGAACTTTTTTATGGTCCACAAAACTGCTGATGTGAAATCGCTAAGAAGATATTTTAGATGTAGTAATGAGACAAAAACTATGTTCTCCTGTCAATAATAATACAAATTTATCCGATATTGTTCATGTGCATGCTCCTTAACTTTGCACTTTGTCACTTAACCGTTGGGAAAAAGAACGAAAATGTTGCAAAGCGGTCGATGATTTATGTGCATAGAAAATGTAACAACCTAACAGTGCCCGTTCCATATTGATGAATGTCCGTCAAGCGCGCGTATTGCAGTAGATTGCAATGTACCAGTTACAATGAAAAATTGTCGCATAGTTGATTAAATATGCTTCAATTAAGTTGTCATCCAATTAATCGTTGTATAAAAAGGTCTATTTAAATGAGGAGTTGTTAAGACGAGCGATGTTTAAAGAACCGTTAGTCGTTCTGCTTTGATCTTTATTGGTCAAACAGGCGTTGGATTGCGCTCTATGTTGATGAAAATCCTGTTTTTATATTTTATAAAGGATTTGTTTGTTTTTTTTTTCAGTCAATCTTTTTGCATTTTATTAATTAATTTATTTAACAGTTTATTGTGTATAATAAAATATAAAGGACATATACATATAAAACAAAGACACAACAGGCATAGCTTATTTCTTAAAAGAAATCTCTTCCAGCAGACTTAGGCTAGTGAAATAGCATTCTGAGAGGCAGATACTTCTATGATTCTTTGAGAATAGTAATGAAGGTTGGATACGTCGCTTGCGCACACTTACACCGCTCGCTCAACGGTCGCCAGTATAAAGACGCATTAAAAACCCGCTCTGGGGCAGCACCGTCCTCTGAATTGCGCTTACCTACAACATGCAATATTTTACACGGACTGTAATAAATTTTACTTATCCTTATCTTATTTTTACGCCCAAAAGGCATTCAGGTAAGTGACTCGAATTATGTTTTATAAGAGCGGTAATTGTGCCGTTGTCCTTCAGTTCTTTTGTGATATTAACATAATCTTACAAGGTGGTATTATGATTTTCAGAGTCCTTTACAAGTCTACCTATAAAGATCATTGTTGTTTTAAACCATCTGCAACAGGAGATGCGTGTACTAAAGTCGTGTTCTGAGACTACTTTATAGCACTAATCTTTTTTTAAGCTGTGGTCACGGTTCTGAGTTTTTTTTGTAAGAGCTTACTATACGCCCGTATAATTAGCTTTCATCTGATTAACTGAAAAGTATAATATATATTTTTTTTTAATACCTAGATAAAGTCACGTAGAGTCATCTAGTATTAAATTAAGTCAAGTTTGTACTAGGTATGTATGGCTATCAGATTAAAAATCAAATTAAAAGCAGTGTCAAGATTAGGTCAGGATAACAATAGATCACATTTGAGATCTCATAAGAGAAATGTCAAATATGATAATTATCTTATCTGGCTCTACTTTAACTTACGCAAAGGTAAAGTATAATAATCCTTATTTTAGTTAAAGTAGATGTCATTTATATTTGTTTTAAATCTTGAAAAGTGTATTTTGCTCTGTTTCGGTGCGAAGGTAAAGTCATTTTTAATAGAGAAGCTTGCGGTCGTCGACCGGCCAGCTTTAGATCTATGTTAAGATAATTCTTTCAACGGCAATGTATGGCCCGAAGGTCTGAGGCAGTGTGAAGTGGACTCCGCCACTAAAAATAACATTCACTTGTCTGAGCCCGCCGTAGATGCATACCAAAATCATATTTTGCACTAGCCTGTGGCTACGCAAACTGCCCGCCCGACCCTCAATGGAAATTAAAACCGGTGCATCTACGGAACATCAAAAATGCAGGTAATGGTTGCCATGTAAGTGGCTGCATGAGACCGCAAACACTACCAAGGTTTTGTAACGAGAGAAATCTAGGTACTACTCGTATGGGTATTAAATAAACCCAAAAAAAACTGGAAAGTAAGGATGGCTATAAAACTATACCGATTTAAAGATATACCTACTAGTTGCAAGTCCTATCTAATTTTGCATCTGAGCATTAAAAGTTTATTGCAAGCCCGACTGCTGGTTTTTAAAAGAATATTTATAAAATATTTTAAGTAAGTAAATATTTACAGCAGTCAGGAATACTTTTATTGCTTCGTTTCGTTTTATTTAAAAGAGATATCAAGCTTTTAATTCCCTACTTAAAAAGCAGAAACAACTATACCTGATACCATTGTTTGCTACATTTGCATGTTCACCATTTGCCATTCAAGATACCATCTGAGGTGAGACGTCTGTTAATTACAAGCAGTGTTACTGAATAAAAAAAGATCGTCTACCGCATGCGATACTGTTATTTATTGCCGACCAATAATCGAAAGTCGAAGTGGAATCAATCAGGCAATGTACACTTAGAGCTTGAAGGCATGCAAGGGCAGACACTCTTGTACCTAGTTTTTGCAAATGAGCTATTTAAGAGCTTTTTTTCTCAGTCTGACTGAATATGCCAAGGCTTCTGCTGCGTCGTTTTTGTTTTTCTTCGGTTAGCAAATATTTTGCACGGTAATCGCTTCATCTATTTTTAAGTGTTTTTAATTGCGTTTTTACTACAGCGCGCCGTTTTACGAGGGTGCTCGCCTCGATATAAAGTAGGTGCGACGAGCCACATCGTCAATATGCATTAACTGCTCAATTCCATTTTAAAGCCCAATTCACGTTTAACTTATTGTCATTTTACTCTTCGATTTCTTGGGGCATTGCAACGAAAATGGACTGCAGTTTATCGCGTAATATAAGCTGGAATGGTCGAAAGGGGTTTGACCAAGTTTGCTTGCTTTCTTGCATAAACTCCGCCATTCTTGTCTACACGGACAAGCTCTAAATACCTATTTACGGGCCGCGCCCTATTAATTTAGCTGATAAGTATCTAAACATTATGTTATATTGATTTCTATATAAAACCGCGAAAACTGGGTCGAATAAACAGATTTAAGTGTACTTACATCTTCGTAGTCGAGTCTCGCTGTAAGCGTGAAGACTCCTGTCTGAGGGTTGAGGGAGAACACATCGTTGGCCCAGTCGGAGATTAGGGTGTATGTGAGCTGCGCGTTGGGGCCGGCGTCCAGGTCGAGCGCAGCCACGGCACCCACCACCGAGCCACGCGCTGCATTCTCGGGGACGTCGAACGAGTATGCGCTCTCCTTGAACACCGGCGGGTTGTCGTTGGTATCCGTCACCTGAAATTTATCATTACGTTCAATATGGACATGCAAACCTAACGAACTGGTCGGCTTGCTCATTACTCAACTTCCCCGCACGTAAATGGGCTGACGTTAACTACATAACCGCACATGAGTGTTAAAAACTGTCACTTTATAATGCCGACGGAAAAACGCTAATGTTTTTACACGTAATAGAATTAGAGGCTAATTAAGTGAAGTAAATGCGGGACGGACCAGTCATGTAGTCGCTGTACCCACATAAGGGACTCGAATGCCCAGGTTTTTGTCTCACACCGCTCAGAACTCGATGAGAAAGTATGCTGATACATTCATTGCTGCGATTTTTCTTATCCATATGAAACATGGTCCGTTACTGCGTTACATACCAGTTGACTGTTATTGCTTGTTTAGTGGAATTGCAATGTCGTTTGTAATACAATGCATACCTATTTTTAAAAAATCTATGCGATTCATTTGTAATTTAAGCCGCGTTTGGTCACGATTAGATGTGGTGTGTGTGCGTGGTCCAAGCAGCGAGCAGCTGGTGTAAAAAAAGCAAGGACACGGGAACAAAGCCTCGGTCGGGCCGACAGGTGAGCTGACGCCGCGATAACATCCGACTGATCGGACGCGGCGGACCGACAGACATGGATCTCAATGTTAACTATGTGTGCATCCATCGCATTTGTAACAATTTTTTACACGATCGGTATCTAATGGGAGCTATGTTTCGTGCAATTAAAAAGACTTTAAACATTTAAAAGAACGAACCTGGATGACGATGGTGACATCTGTAAACTGCATGCCATCATCGGCTCTGATAACGATCTGATACTCAGCAGTTGTCTCTCTGTCGAGAGGATCTTTCAGAGTGAGAGCTCCGGAATGGGAATCTAGGTTGAATGGAACTGGTCCATCCGTCTGGATGCTGTAAGTGGTGGTGCCAATGGTATCTGGGTCTTCGGCGACGATGGTAGTAATGAGTTGTCCTGGCGCCAAATCTTCGGATGCGAAGTATGCTGGTGGAATGTTTTTAAATTCCGGTGGACTGTCATTTTTGTCCAGGATTACCACCTCAACCTGCAACAAATAGATAAATAATATTAGCGAAAAATAATAACTAATAAATATGGCAAACAATATTTACCAACCAGCATCATTTATAATCCAAACAAATACTTAAAAGAAGACTGACAAATTTTAAACGTTTTCACGAAAACAATGCCATTTGGAGTAGAACAAAGTACGAGCTCCAATATAATAAAGTATTTACCAAGCGTCGACTCTCACAAAACAGACGCACGAGAGGACTGGTGATGTTTTATTTATAAGGTTGGCACAAAATCGGCCACTTTAACACAGTATAAGAACACGGACCAAATTAATAATTCTAAAAATGCAGCCAGTGAGTGGCTGGTTGGACAAAATATGTGTGAGTGAGTAGCGAGCTTCGGCCGGCGGCGGCGGCGGCGCGCCCCGACCTGGCGAGCCTCCAGCCCGGACCCACGGACCTCCATTTGATGCACCGGACGCCAAAATCGACGGACATTTCGTTATAAAATGTTAAATAAACGATGGGACTGATCTTGATAGTAGAATTACCTGCAGGCGTACTTCAAGATAAATTGTGGTCATTCAAAATACGCATAAGTGTAACTACTGTCAGAAAATATTTCAATTGACGTGTAGCCAGGCCCTTAGTTAATTTAATATTGTGTTTCCAATATTTACTTAAGTACATATCTCGGTATACAACTACCAAGTATTGGCACGGGAGGCGCCATCTTTGATCACACTTGCAAATCAAAGGTGTTGTTTTAGATAAGGCTTGCACTTTTGTACACTTTATTAAAAAAATCTAAGAACATACTAATAATGAATCATGTAATCTGGCTAACAGTAAAAATGAATTTGTATTTGAATCGATTTAGTATAAAGCAAGTTAAAAAATTACGATATTTTCCAAAGTTCCGTGTCCAAATTAAAATATTTCTAATTTTCAGCAGGCATATGTTGATGCCCTTTTATTACTAATGTAATGACTCAGACTCTTTGTACTATGATCTAAGCAGCATAGAGAGAGGCAGCATGCCAAATAATGACAAAGCTTTTTCATGCTGTTATGCTGTCATTTGCTTTCATGTTGCCCAAAGTATGATTTTTTGTTGGTTTCGCGCAGTTTTTTGTGCCCAGGAACTATATCTAAATACATTTAAATTAGTAGGTATATTTAACTAAATAGAATGCGTACTTAGTCCAGACCAGAACTTCTTCATCTTTCTTTACGTGACGCCCTGACAGGCAAAATAATTATGATACTACGCATCATTCAGCACACTATTTTCAGAAAAATATATATTGAAATTACTCGTATAAACCTATACTTTTTCAATACCGAACGGTGGCGCCCCCATTCGTAAAAAAACGATAACCCCCAAAATAAAGACATTTCTTTTTATAGATACCACAGGAATAACCCGGTGTACTATTAAAATCTACATTTTGAAGGTAGGGTGCAAAACCAACTTCTACTCTCATTCTTTTACGGTTAATGCTGTAAAAACCAGCTAAGGGATCAGAAGGTTTTGGTATATTGTAATTTAGGCGATGGGCTGACAACCTGTCACTACAGCAATATACCTACAAATCTATCTTAAATAACCCTCAAAACTTTGTCAGACTTGGCGGAACGACCTTTGTTTAGGTCGTTTATGCTCTGCCTACCCCATTAGGGATAAAGGCGTGACTATATGTATGTATGTATGTTTAAATATCTATTATATTTAGGATAAGTACTGTCTTAAACTTACTTAAAGCTGTCAAATATATTGCATCTTATATGTATGATGGATGGATAAAATTTATTTTGTTGGAAAGGACAATACCTACTTCGCAATTTTGATTGGATTTTTTGTCGGCCGCGAAATGAACTGCATTATTTAATGATTTCGGTTGATAAAAAGGCTTGTATTGAATGACAGCGAGGGATATTGTTATTGGAACCACACAACATTTGGCTTACCTATCTACTTTATATACTAAGTGCATTCATCAATATGATTAACTAACTAGCTGTGCCCGCGACTTAGGAACGCGCGGTTTGTATGGAAAACACACAGTGTCGAACATACTGAAAACGCTTCTCCGCGTGTAGGAGCGGGATCTGCTAGCTCGCGCAAAACTGGGGTAAGTACTTACTTAATATTAGAATGGTTTGCGTAATTATTTCTAACCTAGGCTGGACACCAGGTAATTAAAAATGATCAGTCAAATGAAAAGTCCCTTTAAGATCGGTAAAAACGACTCAAATTCAATTTTCTACCTACCTCCTTAGTCATGAGGCGTGATTATTTGTTTCGTAACTTTAATTTTAAATAATGTTCCGTTGAATTTAAAAAACAGCCAAATTTCAATTTCTTGCCTACCCCCTAAGTCAGGCAGCGTGATTTTAGGTATCCTAAGTTGCAATCCGGGTAACACACAGTTGAATAAAAAAAGTCCCATCAAAATCGGTTCAGTAGTTTTGGCGTGATGTGGTAACATACAGACAGACAGACAGACAGACAAAAATTCTAAAAAGAAAACGTTTTGATCTTCATATCGTTAATAATGCCCGCTTAAATTATTATTTTTAAATATTCCATATACAGACACGACCCTTCTAGAGATTTTTTATATGTATAGATGAAGCAGTTTTTCTGCGTAATGTGAGCTGATTATTCGCTTATATCTAATAATGCTATTTTAGTATTTGAGATGTTTTTTGTTATAGTTATTGCGAAGATTGATTGCGGTCAAATTATAGTTATTTAGGTTTTTAGCATACTTTAATAATGGACCGATAATTTAACATAATATTTATTAAACGGTTACAGTTTTCATTGACATCATTATGTATTTTTTGGGCGTCGGTTCTTAACGAAGTCTGTCCGTTTAATTCTCGCCAGATGCGATATCATAGATAAGAATTATGAAGTCCGAGGCGAGCTTTACAAACGTGGCCGGTGGACGTTTACAAAAAGCCGTCGGAAGGGACTCGACAAGTTAACAAAGGGACAGCGGGTAAAAGACTAAAACGCAGCAGAGTTTCGTCATCCGCACTCCGAAGGCTCGGCCTCGGCCGAAGAATTCGGGCACAATGATCGGAGCCGTCACAGATAAGAGGCCGATTGTGGCGAGTACCCGGCCCTCGGAGAGGCTGCGCATTTGTTATGATGACTCAATCTTTTCTTTGTATCCGGATGAGGGTGCGCCAGCACTCGATGCGATCCTCTTTAGACGCCCACGATACTTTACGTAAGAGAAGCAGCAATTAACGACGATTGTATGACCGCGCCTCTCCACAGAATAAATTGAAATGTGTTAATAAAATTTATTGTTCAGAATGAGAGAAAGCATGAGAAAATTCAGGGTCGATTGTAAACATTCGTCATTACTGTAAAGGTTCCCTGTGGATTTATTAACGTTTGAATAGCGGTCGTAAAATACGGAAATGACAAGTTTGTACTCCTAATTGTCCATTCGTAAGTTAGATTGTTAAGCTAACCGGTTACGCAAACAAAGAGTCAGTGCTTACTTCACAGTGGTTTAAATTTTCATGTTCGATTGCTCATCTGCATACCTATTCAGAGACAAGTTAGTCTAGCTAGTCGTGGCCATCGGTAATTCAGACGCCAACATTTCCGCCAATTGTTGCACAAGTTATATTCATCTGACTGTAAACAAAGAGTAGACCGGAGCACAATGCCTAACTGCCTCCGTGGTCTAGTGGTCAGATCCGGAGGTCCTGGGTTCGTTTCTCAGGGGGAACACAAACTTGATATTTGTCAATTTATCACTTGATAAGGTTTTCCCCAGTTTGGTTAAGGCATAGCAGCCTGAATCACCTGATTGTCTAAAAATAAAAAGGATTCCGTGCTTCGGAGGACACGTTAAGCCGTCGGTCCCGACCTCTGTCTTTGATAGCGGTCGTTATTCAAACCACGTCAGAGGACTAATAGCTGTGCTAAGTGCAATAGGCGGGTTGAAAATCTCTGACACCAGGGTTCATCGGGTCGTTTGACCCGAGCATCCACTGGCTAAAAAGAAGAATGCCTAGACAAAAAATAATAAGATTTATTATTAACAAAAAGCATAGCTGGCTCGCTAGGGACCCCCTAGAGCTTATGTTTGAAGTAATCGATTAAGGGAAGAGAAATGACAGTACGTCGGTTTAGTGGGATCGTCGATTAGTCAAGTTTCGATAATTGATTGTGCCCCGCTACTAGATTAATAAGAAATATTCTACGTTTCCATGTAACGTTCGACTTGAATAATGATCTTTATCTAAACGTACAATGTACTGTGTAGAAAAAAATTCGTCAACATCAAAGCTTAACGTCAAGTCGGTCCGTGGAGCGTATTAATTAACTAATGCCCACTTAAATAAATACCAGGCTATTATGTAATACGAGAAACGTTTCTTTTGGCTACTTAGTTTAGGGTTATTGATTCCTTAGGATATTTTTATTTAGGTGCTTAACTTAAAACAAAATACAATCAATTAAGGAAACTGAACGCAAACTGATAGGGGTTACTAGGTCAACGGAACTGTACAACTATCAGCAAGATTTTTTTTTGCAGCATAAAGGCAGGGCATGACCGTATCCAGTAGGATATGTGAGGTGATGACCGCTCAGCCATCAGTGGCGGAACCAGTCGGGTAAACACGACTACTAGAGACGCATGGGGCTGTATCTAAGTATGGTATGTGAGGTTATGTCCAGCCACGGTGACAGTAACCGTCGGGTACATACGACTATACTCAATGACGCATGGAGTTGTATCTAGAAGGGTATGTGAGGTGATGACCGCTCAGCCGCCGGTGGCGGAACCAGTCGGGTAAACACGACTACTAGTGACGCATGGGGGGCTGTCGGCAGCTCGTCCAACTACACGATTAGTGGCGGATACGCCATCAAACTACCATCACTTTTAATAATCAACCACACTAATAGTTTAGATGCGACGTCATGAGTCTCCTTGGATACTTTCATACTTTATGGCGTGGTACTTGGTAAATATGTTTTCTTGTATTTTTTTAACGATTCTTATTAGTCTGTTAAACAAATTATCTAATTCAATTTGTATCTAAAGATAATCTCTATTATGTATGACAAATTATATATATTCAAAGCGAAGCCTGAATGTGCATACTTTTTAACATTGTAAGCAAGACTAATGATTATGATTATTGTAGGCGTAAGCAATATTGTGAGCCATTGGAATGGTATATTGGCACGTTGTGTTCTCTCTGTTTATCAGTCATTTGGCGCCATAAGTCACGGACAGCGCCATCTAGCGACGCGAGGTCACTCGACACCGCTAATTCCGATGATTTATACTTGCGATAACTTACACAGATTATTGAAATGGAAATTATGTGTTCCCCACGATAAATGGCAACCATTTGTCTAGTTCAGGCTTTGTAAAACTACACCAACTTCGCGATTAAGTTAACTTCTCACTTAGAATATTCGCTGTCTACACATTTTATTTATTAGCGAGGAATTCCTTGCTCATTCCTCATCGCCCGCTCCCCTCACTTTTGGCTCTGAAAAATGACCACACAATATTGTCGTTTTTGAAACAGTGTAATTTCACGAACATCAATCACTCGAGTCATTTACCTCAAAATTCTGACGTGGCTGCTTTTATTGCCTCATTTCATTTTTTAATGTAATTTTGGCAGGCACTTCACTACAATGGATCTTCATTTTAGCAACTCGATTAGAAACGTCTCTTTTATCACGATGCGAAGTTGAAAAATTAGAAAGTTGAACAGATATTTTATAATATTATATTAGAACTCTACATCACAATCAACCGGTAAAAACTTCGAACGGAGTTTTCAACAAATAGGTTTATCGATCAAGATCTGATATCATAGCAATAAACTCTATGAGTACGAGTAGAAAAAGCTTCGGGGCGGGCTCTAGTCTACACTACGGCCGCATGCGCGGTAGATATAAATTGTTAATCTATTCTTGTCTTATTTGATCAATCGTATGTCCTTATAAGTTATCCAATACCGCCGCAGCCGCACAGATTTCATTGGGCGTGTGGTGCGGCAGTGCCTGGCCAGAGTCATTGCCGAGTGCCGAGTGCCTTGTGCCGTGAGCGAGGAACCGAGCACACGGACTTATGAGTGGATGTTGTCGGCCGACGGATATGGTGGCATCGTTTAGGGCTAGACTCTATGTTTAGAGCGGTTCGTGACCGCAGAGCCGTCCGCGCCGCTATCCCCTCGGGACTCTGCACAATTATGTTATGGTGTCAAAGATTAGATGGGAACAGGCGCGATACTCATCTTGCGCTGTTATTTGCTGCCTCGTGAGTGTTTATACTGGAAATTGAAAAGAAAATAGCAGTTTGCAAAAACCTTTTGTCAGATCCGTTATTTAACCCTAGAGGCGTGCGATTTTGCTATTGCGCATTTTCACCCTTTTAAACACATAAAATGTGAGCCATCAAGATACGCAAACAATCAATTAAATTGTTACGCATATCAGAGAAGACATACAATCGTAGTTCTCATTGCATCTAGATGCAGCGGAAAAAATAATTAGCTCTATCCAATTACTGGTGCGAGTTACAATGTAAACAGCATCGATTAGATAACTAGGCATGCGCGGGATTGCGGGCTAAGTGCGGGTCTGCGGGTTGCGGCCGGCGGACATTAGCATGCGGCCGCCCGCCCCCGCTCCGCCGCCCCGCCGCCCCGCGGTCCGCCCACACCGACTATCGGCCGCATCCCGCAAATATATGTAAAATATGCACAAAAGTACCCCGGATAAAGTGCACCGATAAGAGGCGACGCAATTTGCATCGCCCCGGGCCGCATCGTCGAAATTCGGCCCTGTGTTTACCGAAAGTACGGAAAACTTAGCGACGACCACTTTTTGGGTGCCCTTACCGGGAACTGAAGATAACCGCGTAATCAGCTTGTCATGAAATTAAAATCTTAGCATTAAAACGTCCTTAATACCTTACTTTCTAAACAGTTTCGAACAAATATTTAGATTACCTATCTATGTAGGTGTCATTCTATCTTTGTTTTAATGGTCTTAACACCGTTGGAACAACCATTATGTGTGCGATAACGTTTCTATAAATATGTACCATTATATCTATTTGATAGCGGCTGCATCATATACTTTCTCGTTAATGTGGTATTTGGATTCCAGAAAACCGTTTGGCGTGGTATATGATCCGCGCTGAATAACGTTTATTAGTATGCACGCAGCCGGGGCTGGGCCGGATCAAACAACTCCAGGCTCCAGGGAGGCACGCAAGCCTCAATTTCTCCTAAATTCGCCACCCGAGGGCACTATCCTCGTATTATTGCCTGATCGATAGTATAATTTCGTAATCACTACGCGCATCTCACATTTTTGGAAAACTTTAATACTTAAATCAAAGATTCGTAAACGCTGTCCCTCGACGGATGAATTTATAAACACTTTCGCTAATGTGGCGCAGAAACTTGTATTTGGCGTGCGTTTGCATTTTAAATTGGCGGCGGTATCTTCGATATATTTGATAGGAATACAATACACAGAGAAACATTAAGTGTAGGTATCGCGTGCCTTTAGTGAAAGTCCAATGAATACATACCATGCACACTGTCCGCTCTATTATACAAATATCTAAATAATTATGCAAATATGGTTGTCGGTGATTTTGGCGGCATAATTTTGCGATGGGATCTGCTGCGTTAGGTTATTATTGCGCACTGGCTGCAACAATAAATATGCGCAAACGCACCTCGCTCGTTAGCGCCCGCCGCCGGTCGGGGTTCGATGCTCGGATCGACCAAATAATTAATTATGTAGGTTACTTTTTGAAAAATCACTCTGTTCATTAAAGAAAGTCTGCCCGTCCGTAATGTAGCTCTGGTAATAATGTAACGTAAAACGGCCGGTGTAAGTTAAACAGTAACTAATTTCAATAAATATGAAACGCTAATGTCGCAAGCAGGTTCGTAGGATAGAACACGGGTGCTCGTAATGCCTATGTTGTACCGACTTGCTGTAATAACAACCGTTAATTTCCATAAAGCCGGGGTGAAAGCCGGAAAGCTTCTAAGTAACAGTAATGCCGTAAACAATATTCGCCGTCTCGGGCAAATAAATGAAGTACACGAACGAAAATCACGAGCTCTGAATTTTTCAACGTCGCTCTGGGATCGAGATCGCGGAGACGGCGGCGGCGGCGCGCGCGCAGGGCGCAGCGGCGAACACAATAAGCGCACACCGATTAACGAACTAAAACCAAATGAGAGCATATCATTTTATTTTGAAGTGCTTATTTTATTTGTATAACAAGCCCATTTGGCAGGTGTATTTAGGGCTACCCGTAGAATGAATTACCTTCGGAAAGAACCCATCTTAGCGTGATTTAACTGAATGTTGCACGAAGCCGTAATCAATACGAACCGCTAATCCCTCACGCCAGCCATAAAACAGCGTTCAAATAAGCAATCTGCTAAAAAAACTATAACTTATTGATACGTCTCTGTACAAATTATACAAGTAAAATCGATAATTTTTCGTGTTTTTATTGCGTTTCGATTTATCTGCTATCCGAAGTACAAATCACGAGTCATTGCGATGAAAATAATAGCGATTGCAACAAAAGAATTATAATGTCCGGTGCCAAAACGGCACAATGACAGCTTCGGAACAATTGGAGTGGATTGGCGGTTGGAGGGCAGGCGCGGGCGCAGGTGGCTGAGGTTGTTCTAGCGATTTATCGGTGGGCGATATAACCGTTCGATAATGACGGGGCACTTCGCCGACAGAGAGCCGATGTCGCAACTCGTTCGCCGATTTCGGTGCCCGCCTGTGCCCGTCGGTCATCTCTAACGATGGACCGATAATTAAGATCGGACGTCGGCATTATTTACGCCCGCAGCATCCTGCCTGACCCGAGCGCGAGTCGGTCACGACTTTTTCCATGTCGGGCAAGACTATTGTTGCTTTTACTCGTGTTTAGTTTAGCTAGGAGCGAGGTGCCCCCGCTGCCCGCCCGCCGCTGCCCCGCGTCGCGCTAAGACCGCACGCTCGATTTGTCCCGCCCGCGCCCGACTTTATCGAAGAAGGAAAACGCTTCACGCTGAATTTTGATCTTGAAATTTCCCGCGTCGAGACACTGAGCATCATCGTGATGTTAAATCAGTTCATTATCCCAGATATACCGCATTGTTTACTACTTTACTAGACAGATCTCATTACGTTTCTTTCTATAGAATTTTCTTGTTACCGCACTGCAGTAAATTTTACTTGAGCAACGGCTATTATTTGGATTTACGAATATTGCGCAGCTCGATAGTTTATTTATGAAATTAATTTCTTGGAATGTCGTGCTGTGGTTTATTTGTATTGTCTGTAGTTATTGTCCCCTCGCAGTGAGGGTGGCGGTCTGGTGGGATAGCTGGTATTGCCACACAGCCACACAGCTTTATGATAATCTCGGTCGCGAGTTAGTGCCGTGATCTTACTGCGGATACAACTCATCTCGCTCTTTTACCATTGCTATTGGCTTTTAATGGCCTTTAACATTTGTTTTGAATAGAGTAAATAGATGGTACTTTCACAATAATCGCCTCGTGAGCTTTTTGAAATGCAATTACACTTGTAAGGTCCCTGTTGGTTTATATCAAGCGCTGCAGTGGATTGCATCTGTATAGTGTTTAGTAGTACTATGAAATGTTTACATTATATTTTGATTTATATTGTGTTATAGGTGCATTTTCAAAGTTGTGTCCAAACTCTGGAAAACCTTATAATTTTATCATAGAATATTATAACAAGGTTCAAAAGAATAAACAGTTCAAGTTCAACATACAATTTTAAACCTAGCGAATACTCTGCGACTTGTTATGAATAATAATTACAACAACGGTACAACCTGACATTAAAATATTACAAACCATAACAAAAATAATCGACATAAAATCTAAAGTCAAAGTAAGTATTATCAACGCAATCCTATTCTATATACCTACCGAAAAGTTTAGACAGTTTATTAAGAACCGTGGAGTCATCGACATCGCATTTGGACACAAGCTAATGGATGTTCGAAAGGCTCGCATTGTTGTAGATAAAAACAACAGTTATCTATGTACCATACAATCCCATTAGTGTAATGAATATTCCGAATATGAAATCAAATACGGGCTATCCAGTTGTACGGACATAATCTATGTTTGTCATAGTTTGATTGATTGTGGCGAATTAATTGTTCGCCTTATTTAATCCACCTACTCTAGACGTTCAATAAAAAAGATTGACTACCGTATTACTATATCAAAGAAGTTTCAAAAGGTTAATATCCCTAAGTCAATGCGTGAGTCAAATAAATTGGAGTTTGTTTGTTGCATCTACAAAACCTAGAAGGTGTCAGGAGACCAGATTTTTGAAGCCAAATTAATATTTGTACTTAAAAAAAAACCGTTTCTTCCATACTGGACTGGGAGCGAGAGAAAAACATAGAATGTGCCAGCTGCATTTTCTCCCTGTAAAAACCAGCTAAGGGATCCGAGGGTTTCAGTATATCGCAATATAGGCGATGGGCTTTCAATCTGTCCCTACAGCAATATACCTACAAATTTATCTTAAAGAACCCTCTAGACTTTGTCAGACGCTCTGCCTACCCTATTAGGGATAAAGGCGTGCCTATATGTGTGTATGTAAAAAACGGTCAAGCCTTTGCTTTACAGACAGACCTTGCTCATTTTATCACCCGGTGAGTACCAAAAATAGAAGAGCTTAATTTATTTCCTGCGAGCGAGATTCAAGTGTTCTAACCACTATGCAAAATTTCTGGTCGTTTAAGTACTTTGACTGGAAAGTTTTACAGAGATAGCTTTAAGCTCTAAATTCACAGGGTGGGACCTGCACAGCTAGCTGTTTAGTCAACATGATTTTATTTATCTTATGAACTATTTATTTTGTGGTAGCGTTAAAATTCTCCCAGTTAAGAGAGCTGGGAGTAGAATGTTATCGAGCTGTTGGTGCGCAGGCGCACACAATGGCGCTGATCGTTGTCGGGCACGACGCCCGCCGGCGGACGGTCGCGGGTTCGGTTCCCGTTCGCCAAATTCAGGCTAACGAACGGCCCCCGATACTCTTGTTACCTAAATACCGTTTTTTACACTATTCTTTTGTTCGGGACCGACCGACGACTAGTTTGGAACGAACCGATCTCCGTTATAGATAAATATCCGCTTTTCGAATTGGATGTAGACATAAATAAACACAAGTACCTGTTGGGTACATCTCTACGTTTTTATTGAAGTGGTAGAGTCACGCTCGGCGCAGGTGCTCGAGCACAATCGAAGTATTCCTTGAATTATTGTATCGAGATTTTATTTCAATGACTCGTAAAAATGCCATAAGGTATAACTAATAAATTCAGTGTGCTTAAGCCTGGCTTTCATTCTGTTGTTTCATTATCGTGCCCTAAACTTAATCGAAAAGCTAAAAATTGATGAGACGTCACTGCGAAAATAATTCATACTCATTTCAACCAGTCAATATAAGGGTCCGCTCATACTGCACAAAATAATTAACTGGTTCCCACCATGATATTATTTTATTTTAACTTCTGATATTGACCAAAATACTATATTCCAAACACCATGATCTAAATTTAAAATACCGTTAAAATAACAACAAAATTTTACAACCAAGTATTCAACACATCGTATTTTCTTTTATTAGAAAACCTCTACGTCTGCCTGTAGACACTGTTTATCGATGTTCAAATCGATTTTGTGTAACGCAATCAATCTTTCTCTACCTACTCCTTGTTAACAAGCAAAAAAGGCTATCTTTATCACATTGTAAAAGTAACAGTCATAGATCTGACAAGCTCAGTCAATGATGTCATCATAAAAGAGGGATATTTTTTTCTATAGTGTCTGAGTTAATTCCTTCTTTGCACTTCTTTCGCGCAATATAATAATTCCAGCCTTCTGATGTGCTGGTTGCTTATTGATGGTTGTAAATCTGTATGAATTGAAGTAAAGTTAGCTGTTGGACTCAATTCTTGTTGCCACCTGCTAAACTAAATTTAAATTAGTACTGTCACTTTTGTTGAATTAATGAAATTGTAATGTCTTGAGATTTGTCCAGAGTTTTCTAATTTGATCGGAATGTTAGCACTCAACTCCACATTTAACAGCATAAACTTCGAGTATAGACTATAAGCGGATGACTATCACCTAATTCCCTGTGTACTATATGTGTTTTAACATTCATTATTTTGAAATTTATAAGACAATTTGAAAGCTTTATCAGGTGGGATCCAGAATTGTTCCAATTACCTTCCAACTCCAAGGCTATTTTCCAACTAGGGCAATTGTAAGCAAAAACGAGGCCTCGTGTCGACGACTGTGCGATTGCTCTGAATTCGTCTGCACGGAACTTAATTCTTCGTATTATATTACCTAAGGGCTAAGCCGGTTCATTAAGGATCGTTCAATCATCTTTTAAGGGGAGGTAGCTAGTGGTTTGATTTTTAATGTAGTTTGAACTTTATAAAAAAAAATGTGCAGCTTGATATTGGTTAATTTACTTTCACCTGTTTAAATTACGTTGTTAAAATATTTTCATTGTATCGAACTGAAGTCTTATGCGTTTAAAAATTCCTTCTAATTTCATTGAAGCCATTTCATTTTAGTGTGATTCACATTAAAAAGAAATGGCTAATGAAATTATTTATACAACTTTAGTCTGAGGCCGAACATCCCCTTAAAAGAAGTGTACTTAACACTTTTATTTTTGTAAATTCACGAGTTCCATACACGTTTCTGACGGGCATGGTCAGCGGGAGATGAAAGTAATAAAGTGTCAAGATGGTCGCCAACATCACACCAACACTGTCAAAATGGTTGCTCTAATGTTGTAAGAGCGTGCAAAAATAAACCTGAAATGAGCATACCTACTGAAGAAAATCCTTAATGATTTAAATTTTTATGGGAAACTTTCGGTGTGAATGAATACGAAGTACCTTATTTGACTAGGTTTGCAATATTCTGCTTACCGCTTCGCACTTTTCTTTCACCAAAAGTTTGACTGGGATAATTTGCTACCTTAGCAATAAGATCGCCTGCGCAACGTTGTACTTGTCTTTTGTTGTTATCTGTTGTGTTATATGATTTGTTTTCTTACGTGCAATATATATTTTTTTAACTTATCTTATTTTTAAGTACCTTAAAACTTCTGATTATGAATGACATATTAGCGGAATATGGAGATGACTCTAATTTCAGCATTTGTTGTATCGTCAAAAGACGGATTATTCGACTACCACACGTTTAAACAGCCTTTTCTATAACTTAAAACTATTTCCATTGCAGAACGTAAGATTATTTTCCCAGAGAGGCAACTTGATTCTCAAACAGCCTTCAAAATAATAAAATTCTAGAATCCCACGACACTTAGCACTTCTGTAATATATTCATAGAGTATACCATAACTAGCTGCTCTACTATTGATTTAATAAATGCATATCACCATATCAGCGGGCGCCATTTTAAGTTAACGTATAATCAGTATGACGTACAGTAACATTGTGTAGGTAATATTTATATGACAGTAAGAAAATGACCTCAAATTTGACAAAGATGTCAAACAAAACAGACAAATTTCAAAAACCAATATCCTTATTGTAATCAAAGTTTCGACTACTACTACAACTACTATTACAATTTATCTCTTACATACAAACGAATATAAATTAATATCTTTATAATTTTAGTAAAACAAAAAAGTCTTGACATGACGTGGGCATAAAAGTACCTAAGTTTTAAAACATCAAGATTTCTATATTACGAGTTTTATACCTAGCTGTCGATACAAACTGACAGGACTCGCATCACAATAATTCCAGCATTTTATGACGTTGACATTCGCATTCGACGGTGAAAAAAAAAACTACTTTACTCTGTTAATCCCAAGTAAGTGGCAAAAGGTATTTTAAGCATGTCGCAGTCATAATTGTCGTGCGCCAAGTGTTTTAATAAGCACCTGCATAGTGATTTTAAGTTTTAACGAAATAAGAATTTTACTCAGATGTACTGTAACTTGATATCTTTGGTTGTTAAACTGTTTACTCGTATTATTTTTACAATAGTATCATTAGTAGTTTTTTTTTTAATTTTACGACATCATTATTTATTTTGATAAGTAGATAGAAGGGTACAAGCAAGTCTAGTTACTTTATTAATAAAAACAGTATTGTTGTGAGAGACAGTTATTTCTCATTTAATTAATACCTAAAGACATGTTTAGGTTCAAATACTTATCTTCGCAAGATAAGTAAACATGACTCAAAAAGTCTTTGAATAATATGGATAACATGTTATTATTCAACGATATGGTAAAAATATGAACTGGGCAAAATGACTGCAACATTCACTTGGAAATATTAACAGTCGAGGTGTGATAAGCCGGTGTGAATGCAGCCGATGGTGAACGCGAGACATTTTATACTTCTGCTTTTTTATATGCAGTTGAGCCGTACTTTACGTGTCGTAAAAACACTATATTCTTTACATTTAAATGAAAGTTGTATTAAAAGTTCGTATGAAGTTTAGCAAACCAGACTAGCAATGAGTTTACAACAAATTAGACAAACCAAAACAAATCTGTAGGTTTAAATACGGAGTGTAAGGGACATCGTCCCACAAACTGAAAGAATAATTGATTATTTTCACTTAATGATTTTTTTCATTAAGTGAAAATAATAAATGGTTTTCCATACAAATTGTCTGAACAAGGTGGTAATTTTATATGGCAAATTCCATTTCTTTTTCATCTCCTGAAAGAAATTCCTAGTGATAGTTGTTCAGTTTCGTTGACTAAGCGACGCCTATCAGTATGCGGGACGCTGTCCCTTACACCCGGTATAAAATAGTACACTTTTGTTAAGATAAACGAAAAAGATTGTTGCATTGCAAAGCTTGATAAAATAACGTAAGATTGTAAATCATGATGAGATGAACTGAATACGCGTCTCTACATCATGAAAACTTTTTTCTAATTCTATTGTTTTAACTTTTTTAACAAAAAACCACAATGACAAGGCTTAAAATTAAACGAATTAGTAATGTGTGCAAAGTTTAGTCGGTAATGAGGCGAAGATAAATAACATAATTAACGCGAAGTGGTACATTCTCACGGTCGTCCGCTCGTCACGTGGATAGATACCCCTTAGATACCTGGTGTACCCATTGGGAGGTACAAGAAGTGGGGTAGTAGGTACTGCGCCTACGTGCAGGGAAATCCTGCGTATCCTGTCGTGTGCAGCAGGGTAAATTATTTTACAAGAACATAATAAGTTTAATGACTCTGTCTTACTTAAGTTTAATAACTCTATTTTTGAGATTTGTAACGAAACCTGGGAACGAAACTTAGGGCCGTATTTATAATCTGCTTTCCAGAGTGACAGTGAGTTTGAGTTTGAATCAGAAATGTCATTTCAGTACAAAACGACCTGTCAAATGCAAACTTAATATTGCTCTCCATTTTGAGATCGCTTTATAAATACGAGCCTATCTCAGATATTTTTTAGACAATGATCATGGTAACTTCTATATGGCTGGACAGAAACTTAAACTCGGTTAAAACGAATCAATGCAAATTAATATACCTTCGTTGCAAACATTCCAAGTGATGGCTGCTCTCATTTTTTAGGTTTAGTATAATATTATGTTGGTCCAATGAAAAGGCAAATTGCTTTGCTTTCTCGCATCAATCGACAAATGTAATACAGTTTTGCATGCATGCATATTGTATAAAAAATATATCTTTCAAGCTTAGGTAAGTAAGTAAAAATATTATATACCTACTAATGCATATTAAACTTGCTCCAGTTTGTATACCGTCTGCATGTAGCTTAGTTATTAAATAATTATACACATCAAAATTATCGAGCTATGGATCTTAAATGTGGAGCAGGTTATTATATAGATATCTTTGAAGCTGGGTAAATTATAGAATAAGGCGGGTTGCACACGGCGCGACATAATGAAGTAGGATAAGGCGGGTTGCACACTGAGAGACATAATGAACCGCGACGCGTGCGCCCCAATTACTGACGGACTACTGCCGGCTAATCAGTATAAATTAATCTGATAGCCATCGAGCCTTCAAGGAAACAGCGGACACCGTGCGAAATCAACCGCATATTGGAAAAGCTAAATACATATTGATTGGGCATTAGGCGAACGCCAATTGCAGACAAATTCACCGACGCGCTGAACAAATTGCGACGGAAATCTTAGCAAGTCGAGCGAATATGGAGTGGTAACGAATCGATTTGACATAATAGATTTGACGTTGCTTTTAAAACCGGAATGTTTTCGTGATTCACAAAATCACAATATTTTTATATGATGGTTTGCTTTGTTTAGCTTTAACTGTTGCTATTTCCTTAGGTGGCTCGCTAGGTGCCAGCGCCAAGTCATCAAAACTACAGAATACATAAAATTTAAAGGTAGTAACGGCTGTGACTAAATTAGCTAATGTACCTATAATTAACTGAAACTCGTTAAATTACCTATACATACTTAAAGAAAATCTTGTAATAACTTCCTATTTGACTCCAAAAATTTATAGCGAGATTAACGGCGACTTACATCATCTATAAGGTAATTTCACAGAATCAACATTGACAAGGCGCACTAAAACAGTCTTTGAAAATTATGTTCCTGTCCCGGCAAATTGCTTCATTTACATCGCTTTGGAAAGTGCGAGCTTTTAGGACAAGTTTAATTAAGCGACAAGTTAATTCTCGCAATTACTGTCTAGATGCAGCCCTTTCTCAATTTTCATCTATCAATCTAGCGGGTCTCAAACAGGGTTATCGAGATGAGATACGAGTCTATCGGCGTGGATCAGGCCTGCCATAAAAGTGTTACGGTCATTTATATAGGCAGGTACTGTGGGCTGCACTTATACATCGCCGCTCTGCCATTATGCGGATCCTACCTACGTTTCCGCATTCAGGAGGTTACCGCTGTGACACGTCCGTTTTTGTTCACTTCTCTATATCCATGCATTTCCTACCTTCCAACTCCATCTGTACACGAACAGCTTTTTCGTTATAGAGAAATCACTGAGCGAAATTTACGCCTTTCAAATGAAAGAAAAACATAACACGAACGGTAGCAATCAGAGATAACTGACGAGGACTAATAATACAGTGTATAGCGAGAGGGGTTCTGTGAAAGTGGCAAAAGTGGCGAAACTTGCGTTATAATTAGAGGAATAGTCCAAGGTGCGAAACAAAATACAGGCTGGTGTAGTAAAGTACGATTTATTGAGGTTAAGCGTATCTTTGGTGGATGTTAGTATCTGTCCGGTGTGCGTTAGTTTGTTTTAGATAATTGCTTGAGCTGTCCGCCCTCAGCCGGCCTTGGATTTCCCTCTAATGGCGGACCATCGTTCAAGCCGCCAGCCTGCCACTGCCAGCAGCCGCGCCACTTCTGTGACGGCGACATGGGTTCATTAGCGCTATCAACCTCCCTGCATACCTACCTACCCATCCACAGATATACCTGGATATACCCCTATACATATCTACCTCTCCGTCCAGATTGCAAGGATGCAAGCCCACCTTATCTTTGGATGCTTTTAGCATTGCGATTGCTGGTTCAGATTCTTTAACTTGACTTGTAACTATCGAGTTGTAACTAGTTTTTCTTATCCATCGGAATAATTAAGATTATTGTAATTATTGGCACGTAATTATTTTGAAACGGCAGATGTGTTTGATTTGTAATTCTTTTTGTAACTAAGTTATCTAAGCTTGTATTAATAGCAAGTGAATTTTAACATTGTTTGGTTATGTGCACGCGTTTAAATAAGTATGTCAAACATGGTATTGACAATCATTATGTTATCTTACCTTGTAGTCAACTAAATACAGCTTCAGGCAAGCAATTTGTTATTCAAATACAAGCCAAAACACGGGCCGTTGACAAGCCGTTGACAAGTTGCGACCTCCAACAATGGATGCAACGGGTTCTAGTCAAGTAGCTTATGTAACATGTCCATTAATTAAAACGAAGACACCGCTCATAAGAGCTTGGTAATCAATATAAAAACAATTTATTTATCATAAGTAACATCAAACGCGGTAGCTAATAACTCTCGACTTTATTCATTTAAATGTAAATCATTGCAAAAACGAGGTTAATGAGAACAGGTTGATATTAATAAATAACGTATGGTACATGACGTTTACGAAATAAGTCGGTTGAATGCAACGGGAGTGAGATCGCGACGCGACGCGTAAAACTGTCACGATATGAATCGATTGCGAAGATACAGATCTCTCTCGATCCGCCCTCGGCTGAGTCGGCTGCGATTCGTACGACAGTTGCCCGACATTCCAGAGAAAGCCCGACCAACCCGCCGCCGCTCAAACAACTCTAATGAACACGGCATAAAGCGGAAAGTAGAGATGTGTACTTAGACTTTAGAACCAAGTAATTAAACCGTTAATCGCTGATAGCTAATAACGTCTTTGTAAACTCGCTTGTGTTATACAAGATTATCGATTCGTGACAAGCTTTAGGAGATATTTATAGCCTTAATGAAATCCTTGTGGCGATAAAACAAACATCATGGAAATTCATGCGTTATCCACAGTTATTTCTGATTGAATTTTATTATATATTTTTCTAGCTGCAGCACGCTCCGCTAACATTTAATTTACTTTTATAGTATACGCAGAAAAGAGAGAGCTTTCTCGCGTATAGTCTGTGAGAAATTAGAAATCTATCGGCAATCGCAACCGTTTACTAGTAAAGGCGGAAAAAAGTTGTACTTGTCTCTGCGGACGTAGATTCGAGGAACGCGGCGGCGGCTGCGCAGACGAATGAATAAATTAAAGCGTCACTCACAACGGTCACTTGAGGTTTATGTAGTATCCGTTTCTTGAACGAGTAGTTTTAGTACTAGACACTATAATAGCTGTGCGAAGGTCGTTAAAAATGTCCAGAGCTTGGGAGCGCGCTGCCTTGTAAATAAAGAGGAACGTGTAAGTACCTCCAAGTTAAACCGGTTGTGTTTTAGACAAAGACTATTTGTTTTCTTTTGGATTGTGTAAATATTTATAAATATAAATGTAACATGCTGTGAACGCATTGATCAAACCGTTCATGCATGCGACGTGATCGGTTGTCTTACGACCGAGACACCTGTTTTTTTCGATATACATAAATGTTCGATTTGTCCTTTTGTGTTAGAGCCGGTCAGGAGCGTTATGCTAGATTTATATTGGTTCGATAGCCGCGTTGGGCATGTTGGGCGTTTGGCGGGCAGCGTCCCGGGAGCCCGGTCGTTCACTCGATCTCATCCAATTTATTTACTTTTTTCCCCGGGTGTAGTGTTACGGCTATAAAATTCAGTTTTTGTTGGTCGGGCGCATGCTCGGCCGCGGCTAGATCTCCCGTCGCGAGATATGTTGATTTACGTTTAACGCGCGTGACCCCTCGTCGGAGCCGATCATAGACTCGATAGACGATTCCAACTCGCGCTCCGAAGATATCGGCACATCGCACTCGTGCCGATGTATCTTGGGAAATATTTCGCGGTGTATAGCGGCCGCGCCCGCAGTCCGGACGCCGGCTGCCTCCCGCTGCCCATTCGGACCGAGATTCGAAGATTTCTTTGTGTTTCACACGATTCATTCCGTTTTTGTAATAGAAATCGATAATTTCGAATATCGTGTTTCCTCTTTATGTTTTATTTTACTTTCTAACTCTGTAATAAGATAACATAACAAACTATCGATTCCCATGGTATATTATGATTTTATTTATGACCTTTAGTGCTAAGACAGAAATATGGTTGTTGACTCTGAATTAAGTTGAATCGGTGTAGTTAATTAGGCAATGTTTGTAAGGTTGTATAGTCCTTTCAGATTGTGACTTATTTCAATTAGCATTAGACGTTACAATGTATATTGTATGGAAATATTGGACTCATTACATTTTAAGGATAAGACATTCTGTTTGTGAGCGCGACATCTGACCTTTCCCCTCCGACTGAATTATAGGTCCTGACACGACTCAGACTTATTTATCATGTTCATTTTGTTTAATGTCCACTTGTAACTGATCATTCATTCGTTTCGTAAACAAATTGTATGTTTACATTAAACACGCTTAAAGCAGCTATTCATAGCCTCGATCATACAATACAGGTTAAAAGCTAACCTTCTTTGCTTCGCGCTGTTAGGCAATAAAGAGCAATTAAACAGATAAACATGACCCATCTTAAACAACGTATTGGCCGAGTCATAGACATAACAAAACGAGGAGCACAGAAGCAGCTTTAAGAGCTGAACGTGGACATATCTTGAAAACACATTACGGCTTATCCAGCGAATAAAAAGTGTTGGAGATAACCACCACTTCATTAGCATGTGGCTTCGGTTGAGCGTCGGTCCTTGCCTCGATATGAAGGTAGTGCCAATAAATAGTCCATATACACACACCACGTCACAGCCACGTCGCTATCCATCAGCTAGAATCAGTCTCAGAGCTGTTTTTGCAAAGGCAACAAAATTGCCAAATGTGTTCAGTAGGCAGAATTATAACTTTTACAGGTGAAAATGTTGAACTAAGAACGTTTCAAAGTTTGCCAAATGATAATTATGCTAAATTAAATAATTGGAATTGGAAATAACTTATTATAATAAAATAACATTCATGACTCTTGAAATACCTATGACAAAAGTGTCTTGAAAACATGTGAGCACCGGCAGTGTTGACCGATTTTTATGCAAATGAATCAGAAGTCACTAAAATTGCCCATCGCATCCTGCTGGGCTCATCGGACTTATTTATAGGTACAACATAATATAAATAAATATCTCACGACAAATAAAAAGTCTCACGTACACGATAAACACGAATTGAATAAGGACACGGCAAATCGGAATTCCTGAAGACATGAGAAACAATTTTACGAATCACATTTTCATAAACACGGTGTGTCATCTATTTACCACCCGCCAATCGCCATAAAGCACTATAAAGTTGAACGTCTTCCGGCATTCGCCGCGCTGAAGTTGCCACAGTTGCGCAAGCGCAACCCGCCACCCAACTAGTCGGGACGCCGATCTACACGCGGGGACAATTGAGCGATTTGTCAACCATTGCATTAGGTAACCGGTCACCGCGGTCACCGCGACACCGCATTCGCCGACAGTCACTGTCCACTACCGGTCCACTCCCGTTAGCGTTACTTTGTTTCCAATAAAAGTTAGCTTTAGTGCGGTAATGGACGATTTGTCTGTCAATGCGCGCGCAGAGGTGCGCGTGAGTAGGAGTGGAAGCACAGCCAAGAATCGCAAGCTCCTTACGCAAGATATATCTGAGAGGAACACAATGGCCGCGGAATTCTCGCAAAACAAGCTTTTTGGATATTTATTGGATAGATTTTGTGTGGGATGGATTTGCTTTAGCTCCACGCAGCTTCTGGCGCCTTTTGAATATTAGCCTATTATTGTGGCCAATATAATATCTGTTTATTGCAGACTTAAGTTATTGAATTTCTGGTCTGCTTTATTATTCTATTTTATGACTTTTAGGTGATTCGACCGTGGTTCAATAAGTTCAAATATATAATTACTTTTTCTATAAAGCAATAATGCTTATGTTACTGCCTGCCTAGCACAGTAATAAATATTCATTAACTACTAAAACCCATAAGGCTTCCAAGAGGTTATTGCACAAATACACTATTTGTCTATTGGGAGAGTACATTACTCGTACAAGCCTTCTAAAGTTTGTGAAACAAATGTGAGCGAGGTTGTTCTCAGCTCGGTAAGGAATCAAGTAGGTATAGCATGAGTAGGGCTTGCAACAATGTTCAACATTATCGGGTCATGACGATCAAAACCGGGTGTCACTATCGGCATCGGCAGCCGCGACTTCAAGCTAGCAAGACTGGTTTGTATCAACTCAAGCAAGAAAATATTTGACTGTTACGATGACATGTGTTTACTGTCTTACACTGTTAATGGACACTTCTTTCACCATTTAACTGCACAAATATGCATCAATAAACACCTAGTATTCATACTCGTAGCTCTGACTATAAAACTTTGTACTTCCTTACTACATTTGCTGATTTATGTGCTCCCTGTCTGCAACATTTGACCTAGAAGATTGAGTTTCAGACTTCGATTAATCTCTTTGTAGTTACTATTAATTTTCCTGTTTCTGTTATATTTTCAGTACAGTTATACTAGTAAACTCTACATGTCTTATTTAGTGCCCAATAACTCACATTAACGAAAACAGCAAAGACATAATATTGTCGATAGTGCTTATACGCAGCAGTCGTGCGATGTAATGTACGCATGTCTTTAGGCGTGAACATTGCACATTAATAAGAGCCCTACTAATGGAAACGTATTAACAGAAGGAAATTAGCGCTGGACTAGTCCGGCCACCCGACACCGCTTGCTACCGTCTGGCCTACATGTTCTCTGCGGACCAGACCATTTGTACCGTTCAGCGGCTAAGGTTACATGCGTGCGCTTCCAATGCCTGATAAACGATACTCCACGAATCTGGGACGAAGGTATTTGCTCTCAGATGGATAGATGTACTAGCTAGTGTACAGATACGCTTTGTGCACGACTAGGGCACCTATAGAGTAGAGATTGTGTCCGCTATTTCACAAAGAATGGCAGCGCCGATCGGTATGCTAAATATGCCGGATTTATCTGGACAGCCAAACTCAGAAGGCGTAGAAACCATGTCTTCAAACGGGTCCCGACAATTTGTACTTAGATACAATACCTATCTAAGGGAAAGGGATAAAGCACCTCACACCTTCGTGCATTCCTAATAGTCAATGAATAGGTGACCTCTGCGTTTGCCTCTACGACACAGCAGTTGACTCTAACTCTAGGTTCCACGGAACGATTACGTGGTCACACGTTAAGAATCGCCATTCAACTCTAGGGTTCAATTTGACTAGTGTATCTATTTAAAAAATAATTTACAGCTAAGGGATTCTCGTGACGTTCGACTCCAAACATCGGATCCCGTGGGCTAGTAACGGTGCGCGCCCACTAGGTGTCTCTGCGCCCGCGCCGTCCCTACACTCGCAATTTACGACCCACCTTTACTTTATTGGCCAAAGCGATTTCCATAAATCCTCCACTACACCTCGAGCTCTAGGTGAGTACTAGTTTTTATTAATAAACGAGACATGTGAAATATTCAACGCGTTTTACTAGTATTTTCTTTCAAAATTGTGAATGAGGCATGCAAGCAACTTGAAATATTAGCATTTGCACTGCACATACAAATACTGGCATTTGAATGGTCCTAGTTTGCACGAAGTAAGTGGGTTAGCGAGAGATGACATTTTCTTTAAAATAAATACTGAGAGTCATGTGGCTTTCATATTTATGTTACTGCAGAGTCGGGCAGCTTAATTACAAATGATAATTTATGGTACAGGTTGATGGATTCCCTATTGAGTATGAAGCCCACTGAATTTGTTCGGTGTCAAAGTGTATGTACAGTTATCTGTTGAGGGTCGGGTAGTCAGGGATAATCGGTGGAGTGACGGACAGCCAGGCGCACTGTCGTCTGTCGCAAGCTTCAGCCTGGCATTCCCCGTTAGGCATTCACTAGTTTACCTGGAATCTAGCTAGATATCATCTCAGTTCGCTTTGGTCAGTAAACGCTCCAAACAGTTAGTTTAAAATGCTAATAGAATTATCTCCCAGCCTTATAAGTCTATAATCTTCACTTCACCACGTCCTCATGCACGTTGGAGATTTTTTTGTAATGAATGTGTATACCTTACCTATCAATTTTATATTGATACGGGTGATTATCAACACATATCACCATTTTCTTCCATGTTAAACCGGGAGCGAGAAAATATGTAGAATGTGCCAGCTGCATTTCCTCTCGGGCATGCTGTAAAAACCAGCTAAGAGATCCGAGGGTTTCAGTATATTGTAATTTAGGCGATGGGCTTACAACCTGTCACTACATCAATATACCTACAAATCTATCTTTAATAACTCTCAAAACTTTATCAGAAATGGCGGAACGACCTTTATTTAGGTCCCGTTAACTTATAAGTGCCGTCAAAATACATTTAACTTAGTAGTAACTAGATTAAACGAGTCCTTACTATTTTCTAAGTAACATGATATAAAATTGCAATAGAAAAATGATAGCAGACCTGTTTTTGAAATTTATTACACTGCTATACAATCGACAAATTATTGTATTGAATGAAATAGATTTGATGCTAAATTGTTTATGTAAATTGGGGAATATATACGGGGTGGAAGAGACAGCGTCCCGCAAACTGATAGGGGTTGCTCAGTCAACGAAACTCAACAACTTTTAGCATATTTCTTTTTCAGGAAGAGAAAAATAAATCCTTTTCCATACAAATTGTCTGACATTTTGTATGGGAAGGTATTTTTTTTTCATCATTTGAAAGAATTTCCTGGTGAATGTTGTTCAGTTTCGTTGACTGAACAACCCCATTATCAGTTTGCGGGACGGTGTCCCTTACACCCGATATAATATATATGGACTATAAATACATCTTACGTACGATAGCATCACAATCCAAAGCGCAAATATTTTAAATTATTATTAGCTTCCTGAGGATTTTATACTTGAATTAAGCAATAAAAAGTGGAATCTACGCCAACTTTAGATGATAAAATTAAGTTTGAACTTTGAATTACCTAATTTGGCTGGCCATAAACGACACTTCCATCTTGTGGACAACTTTTAATCATTAGCTGGTACAAGATTGGTCCATATAATTTATACCTATATTACGTCTCTTATAAGTAACTGTTTCAGTATAATGCGTTGGTCTCACATCCTATTACTACATCAAATACTCATAAAACCAGCTAAAGGTTACGAGGGTTTCAGTATATTGCAATTTAGGCGGAGGGCTGACAACCTGTCACTACAGCAATATACCTACAAATTTATCTTTAATAACCCTCGAAACTTTGTCAGACGTGGCGGAACGACCTTTGTTTTGATCTTTTATGCTCTGCCAACCCCATTAGGTATAAAGACGTGATTATATGTACGTATATATGTATGTACTACACATAACTTAATTAGTCCGACGCATCGAAAACTCATGCTATGTTCACGTTAAGTTATTAGGTATAATTTCATGAGTTTTATGTAAATGCTACAAAAAAAATCTACCATGCAAGGGAATTGACATGATTCTATGTATTTTATGCATACTTAAAGTACAAGTAAAACATGATCCCGTTACACTTAGTATAGTTAAGTTTGACAATGACCGCTAAGTCTAGGAACGCCCGTTTTAAATGCGCCATAAATTGGCGTTCGAGACATCATGATAACGCCACAAATCAACGCACGGCGTTAATTACCAACGGCACACCTATCGCACTCGGATGGTTCCAAGCTAGTTTTAACTGCGACATGTTAATCCATTGCTGTTCCAACTCATAAATAAATGTACTTATGGATACTAAAACGAAAAATAGATCAGTTGTTAGAATTCAATTTTGAGATCAGCTACAGTTTTTAGAAAGTTATCCGTTTTCCATTTTAATCTCATTTATTTATTGACTTACTTATTTTATGACATAAATTTTTGTGTAATTTTGGAGAATTTGTTTTGTATCGTAAACATTGTCATAAAAAATATCCTATTTAATTATGATCCAAGATTTTGTCCTAGATTAAAATTTACATTATCTTATTTTTAGGTTTCAAGAAGAAAAATAAAACTCGGTTAATAAACCTACAGTTCATCAGCAATGGGCACAAAACATCCGTAAATATTTCTAGAAATCGTCGCCGCACTATGCTAGCATATAAGAGCCCAAATAGAGACGTGAGTCGCGCGGCTGTGCCGAGCTTGTCTGAACCGAGTTATACTGCACCAATCCAACTGGTTCCGTACCTAAACTAGTTACCAATTTGCTAGCTGACTCACTACGACATATTTCGCTAGTTTCACAATTGTTGAACCCCACTGAACTAATGAGTTTCATGCTGAACCAGACAATAAACTTCTTAACTTGAATGATAAATTGCGGAACTGAAGTTTAGATTATACGTACAGATTGCGCACTCCTGAAACATTATATGATTTCATAAATTTTATGACTTTTCATTACTGTTGACGTAGTTCAAAACATACATAATATTTGTTGGACATAAAATCATCTAAAACTAAAATGAGCGCGTTGATGTCTTTTATAGGAGTGATGTTTTTATTCTATACTGTTCAACTTCATCTCAGGCATCCTTTTCAATTTCTCCGTCATATTTTAACGAAATGGATGAATAAATACTTCTTCTTCATAGCGAGTGGATAAAGACCCGATGAACCCTGGTGTCAGAGTTTTCAAACCGCCTAGTAGCACAGCTATTTAGGCCTCTGACATGGCCGGAACCGACGAATCATCAATACAATTTCTAAATTTGATGATTTAACAATTTAACACCCTTTGTGGGGAAAACATCGAATTTTCGTTTGTTCCTTCGGAAAAGCTTTTCAATCTGTAAAAGATTAATTTCCTACAATTCGTAAGTAAAATGTCACAAATAGATACTTACATATTATTTATTTCACCAAGCAAATCTTTGAAAAAGAAAGCGATCGCGATGATGTCTATTGTAGGAAGGATCTATCAGGGAATAACGGTCGCTGGCATTCAGTCCCCTTAACTTCCTACTCCTATATAAAAACTACACTTGATGCCAATAAAGTTTTAATTCAAACTTCGTTTTAATGATTTAAATTAACATCTTGTTAGAATATCTAAGATTTTAATAGAGTAGTTTCAGTAAACAGCGAGACGAGAAATATGAAGAGTCATAAAACAATATGGACTTTTATGCATTAAAAGAAATTTCAGATAAAGTCATCCATTTCTGTTTTGTTGATTGTTAGGCTAATTTGATGAACCCTATTATCAGAGTGTATAAACCTCCTAATAAGCCTGTGGTGAGGACTGATGGTTTAACTTATCTGCCGAATCTCGGAATCATCTTACTTGTCAGGCATTAGTGCCGATTCCTTGAGGACACAACTTAACTAAATCGTGACTAAAATTATTGCCGTCCCTTTCTGTTCTCTTATGTTTTTTTTGTGCGCATACGAATTGCCCCCATTGTCTTAAATGATACGACATATATAAAGTATAACTATCCCCGTGGGAATTGAACCTAAAACTTCTGGATCCAGATCCTAAGGGTAAGTCTGCTATACGACGCAGGTTCATGATAAAATATTTATGATAATATTATCTAATTTTAAACTTAGAGCAATTAGAATCTAGTTTCGTTCTGGCGTAGAAGGTAGAAAAAGGGCCCGATTCAGGTTAGGATTTATCTAAATGTATAAAATTTCTGATAACAGTTTTCCTTATTGCATAATATTTTTATGTTTCTATTACGGATTCATGTTTTAGCTGCAGTTTTACGATTTCATGTACTCGTTTTAACTTACATTAAAATTTAAACAGACTTCAATGCGCAGCACAAATATATTTTTAAATTTAAACCAGTAGTATTTGTTTGAAATATATTAAATTTAAACCAATACCATTATTAATTATTGAAAGTTTAGGTCAAGGAATTGTTAAAAGAGAACGTAATAGATACAACTAAAAGATATGACTAAAAATGATTTATTATCAAGAGGAAAACATAGAATATACCAGCTACATTTCCTCCTGGGCATGCTGTAAAAACCAGCCAAGGGGTTTCAGTATAATACAATTTAGACGATGGGCTGATAACCTATCACTACAGCAATATACCTACAAATCTATTTTAAAACTTAAAACTTTGTCAGACGTGATGGAATGACCTTTGCGATTACGCTCTGCCTACTCCATTAGGGATAAAGGCATGATTATAGGTATGTAATGACGTTTTACTCTGAGATCAATCTTCGAAAGACACATTCTTTTACTAATAATTTATACAATCTTTAATAATAGTAACTAATGGACAGTTGAGTAATATATAAAAAAAAACAGTATCATCTTTGAATATCCATACGATAATTAATATAGTAAGTATAAAAACTACCAATATTCATTAACCGGTGGCAGGGTAACCAGTAGCCGGTGTGCTACTTAAAATACCGAAGTACAGTTATTTTCTTGTAAAAGTTTTTTTATCCCTTTCTAACTGTGGTCACGTTCTTCGTTCGAAATTTGAACTACAGTTGAGTCCATTTTACATACATACAAAAGGATTTCTCGGGATAGGCAGAGCGTCAATGACTTAAAAGCCCCTTTCGCTACATCTAAAAAAATAGAGGTCTTCTTAGCGAATGGGTTTTCGAGTCGAATAACGAACCGATGAACCCTGGTGTTAGAATTTTTAAACCACCTATTAGAACAGCTATGAGGCCTCTGACATGGTTTGAGTAACGACCACTATCAAAGATAGCGATCGGGACCGACGGCTTAACGTGCCCTCTGAAGCACAGAATCCTTTTTGTTTTCGGACAATCAGGTGATTCAGTCTGCAATGTCGGAACTAACTGGGAAAATCCTCACAAAGTAATATATTGAATCGAACCCAGTATCTCCGGATCAGGAGCCCATGGCTCTGACCACTACTCTGTGCTTGTTTGTTTCATATCCTATATAAACTCGAGAAGAAAAACAGCTGGAACATCATAAGTTTTTATCACTCCAGTCTAGCAATGAAGGCAAGAAGTTTTAAAAATATAATCTGAATTATGTATGTATCTGCGGCAAACATCAAAAGTCTTTGAAGGACAGACCCGTAAATGTCATCTCAGTCTAATTTGTCCAAAACAAGTTTTTGAGCTAATTAGGTATCAAGTTCAAGGAAATATTGAAAACATAAGATAGTAAAACGTCTACAGCTTTTATCTATCTTAGAAGATTTATGTTTTTTATTGTTATCAAAATTAAATAGATAAATTATATACCCAGAGTTTTTGTAAAGCTTAGCATAATTATTCAAGATCATGATAAAAACAAACGTTAAGTTCGAAACTAAAAATGCAATCAGCAATAAGGTATTTTTCCTGCCTGCCTGATTTAAAACATAGTAAAGTACTTATGACCATGTATTTCCAAAAAAACAGCCAAAATTTTGTATTTGTCGATGGTTCGCTATATCTTTATTGCAGAGTTAAAACTGCCTAAATTGATTGCTTGGCTACATCATTTTAGTTATTTTATTTTTAATCAGAAATTGACCAAAACGACATTGTGTCAGGTGAGCAGGTCACATGCCGTCAAAGCCGCAGGACGGAGCCTTAGTTCTCATATTTTTAAACATATCACGATTTATAGCGTCATTTCAATGTTCCCAATAAACGCGGCACTCGGCACGCAATGGCGCCCGAACAAAAACAAAGAAACGCACCAACAAGCCCTGCGGTTAGCAATTTTATAATCATTATCATACTACAACACAGGATCAACTAAACTTCACTCACATACGTTATGTACGCCTTGATACTCGTAGCACGTCAAGTGATGCATATTATGTATTATATTTTGTGAGAATTTCGCCATTATTCACTCTGAATTACGCCTCCTTTTTAAATCAGTGTAAAATTGATAGTCCTGGAAGTTTTTATAACAACTTCAATAAAACGTTCAAGAATGTAGAGCGCAGATAAGATATTTATAATTAAGTACATCTAAATAACATTCCCACATAAGGAAGCCTTAATAATGCGTGATTAATTCCAGAGTTTGGCCCGGGGCGGCCGAGGCGCGTTCGGACAGGTTGCATTAGGGCCGACTACAGGCCGCCTAGCTCACTGCACTCGCCAATAAAATATGCGATGAAAATAACTGCACCACAACTTGTTGAATATACACTGCGCTCTCACTTAACTAGCTTGCTTACGTCACTACAGTCGTGCGGCAATGGACGTCCAGTGAAAATTAAACATCACTTAAAGTTGTCGCAGTTCCCTCTCAATATGAAATAGACCACCGCTGGCTCACCACAGCACGATAACCGAGCAATAAATGCAAGAGTTTATTTCAAATTTAGTTATTATTGAATAATTGGCCGTAAAATTGTTAGTAATCTAAGTACGGGGTCCGACGCTGAGTCATTTCATTATAGGCTCTATAATAGCCTCTGCGACTGAAAGACGAAATAGTATAAAGCTAAGCGTGCTTTGAAGTTTCATTTTTGTACTTTGCGTTTAAATTTGTATCTTACAAAAAATTTAGGGTACGTAAAATAACTTTTACAATAATGTTTATATTTAATCAAGTTTATCAACAGTAAATAGTTCCCACTGACAAACGAAGTGACACAAGTATCTCAGAAACGTACGAAGCACGGAGATCTATCAAAAGAGCGATCCCTTTTCCTGGTCCAGACATGACCTCCAGTCACGACCCTTGGACTAAGTGAATGCTATCTAGACTAGGTACGAAGAAAAATAATTGCGCAGCTTAGCGCACAGATGGACAGAACTGTGTCGACAGTAATAGCTCTTCGTGATAGCGAAGTAGCGTGCGAACCCTGCCAGAACAACCACTGTTGGGATTTGCAACAACAAGCCATGAGATAAGGGCGAAATTGGAAACAGATATCGCTCCAATCACAGCTATTGAAATTTCGATCAAAGTTTCAAAGATAAATGTTACGATTCAATAAAGATTTTAGCAGCAAAAATGAAAAGCTAACTGCTTGTTTAAAATTTCTGCACGTAGGGTCACCTTCTTAGTTGGCGAGCTTTTGGCCGTGACTCATGTACGTTACACTAATTTAAAACGAGACGCATAAAAAGGGTTTTACGAGTACAAAAAAAATATCACATAATAAATAACGCAGTGGTATTTAATACCTGTCCGAAAACAAATGGGGCAATTTGAGTATCTTATTTAAGAGCACATCCAATGCATTAGTATTATCACGTTATCAGAGGTATTCGGATCAAAGTACTCACAATCGTCCGAAATTGATGGTCAAATCTAAATGAAAAATGCACATTATTTGCGTCAGACGTTTGCAACTTTTTAAAGTTGATAATTTCTTCAAATGTACATTCAAACTTGTAAAGATAAGCGTTTATGGTCTTCGAGTTAAAAAAAAAATCCATTTTGATATGTCTGTCTTGTGGTCCTAATTTTTGGTTTTAAGGCCCCATTAGTTTGATGTGTACATTAATGACATATTTTTTTGGATTCTATTATGAACTGTATTTGATTTAACATATTTAATTCAGCGATACCACACAAGAGGAACGAAAAATAATTATCAAAAACTAATTTTATTATAATTTTGTTAGACTTTTCTTCATTCAAAGCACAGTAATTTCGCTATACTCGCTAAATCTTCTAACTTACTCCTGAACATACATTGCTTTCTTAGTAACACACGGTAGAAATGCCTTACTATTCTTCGCCACGCCACCAGATAGCTAAATTAGATGATTATGTACCGCTTAGTGGAACCGGGCCACGTCCGTAGTCCGTACTGATCCGAGTGACCTGAACTCTACACATGGTAAATACATGGTAATACTGCCAGTTGATACGGGGCTTTCTTCCAATAGACAACATTTACATGTTTGTTTTTTGCTACATTGTAACCAGTTATTACTGTTATTGAACTAGGTACTTCCAAGCTGGAGTGGGAATGTAACAAAAACTTTGGTTATAGAGCGTACCATCTGCTTTTCTTCTCAATCAGCTGTCAATACGTTACTTGCCAAAACTATTTCATCAAATTTTTGACACTCTATCTACCAAGCTGCTTCCAAGCTTACTTCCAAGCTGGACTGGGAGAGATAGAGAAACATAGAATGTTGCAGCTGCCCTTCCTCCCGGGCATGCTGTTGAAGTCAGCAAAAGTGACTCGAGGGTTACAGTGTATTATAATTTAGGCGATGGGCTGACAACCTGTCACTATAGCAATACATATTACAATTTAAAATTGCCCTCAATTTTTGTCAGACGTGGCGAAAGCGCCTTTTACGAGGCGTTAAACGCTCTGCCTACCCCGTAAGGGATAAAGGCGTGATTTATGTATGTATCTATCTACCCCGTAAGGGACAAATGCAAGTTTGAATGTGTTTGTTTATAGAACTACTTAGCTAAGTGGGATAAGATATTTGGTTTACTTAGTTAGTTTGTACCTAAATAGATGTCATAAATATTAAATACGGTTAATGTACTACATTTAGGCTGCCATACCACAGATCATATTTCAGACCGCAATCCAATAAATCAACTAAAAACGTGATCAGATTTTGTCAGAGATCAAATTACTGCTTATAAGGACACAAACAAAAATCGATAAATTTACCGATATGGCGTCAATAATTCACAAATACTTACCTTCAATATAATAACAATTCTTCAGCTATCTTATAGTTGCGATCCCGCTAGGTCCAAACGGGATAAACTATAAGTATTATTGATCACTATGATATTGTTATACTTAAGGCGGAGATTAGCAAGCAAAACTGATAATGAAAGACCATTATACGTTTATGGCTTTAAATTGATCTTAAGATGTACGATACTGGACCATGTTTAGGATACCATTACGTTGTATGATGAAAGAACCTACTTACATAGAACCACCATAGTTGTTTTTCATGATATTTTAAAGTATTTACCTAAGCAGAGTGTTTTCGTAGTTGTAAGTATTCGACACTTTGTAACGTTTAAAGAGCTAAATCATGTAGCTGCTACTCTGGCCATCTTGTCGTAGCAACATCCAGCGAGTGTTAACACACGTAGACTGTACAGTGTACAGCAAGTTCCAGAAGTATTTATTGATATTTCCGATAGCTGATAAATCACGCAGGGAAACCAACAAAGGGTTTCGCATTGATCACGCGGTATCGGAGGCACTTGGTATTGGAGTGTGAGCGATATGATCGGCGCCCCGCCGTCTTATTGATAAGCCGCGGTTCCCAACCAATGCTCCCGACTTAATGTGATGCCAGCGAGATTGCCACTCCGCAAACATTGAAGATTTATTGCTTAGATGTGCGCGTAGGTAAGTCAATTCCGAAATTTTATTGCACATGCAATCGTGTTGCTTGCACTTATCGTTTCTGCATAAAATATTACTATTGTAGAAATATTTAATAGCGCTATGTTATGATAACTGTAAAATTTTAAATTGTGCTGAAATACCTTTCGATCATTAACTCATCTGTTCGTGAGAATGCTCATCGTCACCCTACAGAGATGTCGCTATTAAATCTAAATGCGCAATTGTAGTCGAAATCAATATTAAATGGAGTCTCAGGGATCGCGTTAAATAATTTAATGCAACAACCAACAAGAAATCGAATAGCATCATACATCAGCCGATAGAATAGCCACCGTAAATTGAAAGCCGCGATTATGATGGGCAAAATAGATTCGCCCGGGGTCGTAGCGACATCACGACCGCGCGGTCGGGCGGTCGGGCGGTCGGGCGGTCGGGCGGCGGCGGGCGGCGCGGGCGCGGGGTTAAAGAGCGATCCTTCTAGCCGGAGTTATGGGCTCACCCGATACAATGGCCAATTTCTCAGAAATTTCCTTTGATGGATTTGAGTTAATCTGAAACAGTTAACGGGATTCCGGGGTAGTTCTGTCCGGCTCTCCCAGCGGATATAATTACGATCATATTTCGATGCATTTATCGGCAGGAGTTATCTAAGTTCTTTGCTAACAGCAAATACTTAAGAGACAAGATCTTTTGTTCAACTCCAACATAGAGTTCACAATATTACCTATCAAAATATTTATAGCGTTGTGTATCCACTGGAGACTTTGTTACAGGTTTCTTGTTCTGAGAACTATTGACTGACATTGTTCCTCTGACTTTTAGGTGATCTTTTTGGTGGTTTACTGGACTATCCTCTGGTCGTGCAAGGTCAGACGATGATGCAACCCTCACGGCCAGTTCTCAGAGGATTCGACACGGGTGACTCGCCGTCACGACCGAGCTTGAACCATTTCCGACTGATTATTGGATTTCAAAACTTGCTGATATAAAAAAAACACATTTAATCAATCTAACTTGACCATCAAAAGAAATATTTTAAACAAAAAAATTGGAATCGGGAAAGTGAATAGGGAAGTTTAACACTATAATTCACATCCTTACTCGTATTTTTAAAGCGATCTCAAGATTGAGAACAATATTAGGTATGGATTTGATAGGCACATTGTACTGGAATGACATTTTTCATACAAACTCAAACAAGCTGTCAGTCTCAAGTGATGTTTATCAATACGGGTCTAAAATGCTGAGGTGATTATCTTACTTCTTCTTACTAAAGCCGAAACATCATTTGCTACTCATTAAAGTGTTGCGGGTCCAATTGGGGTGTTAAAATTACAAGCCAACTAAAACCTTTATAACTTAATAAAAAAATATTAAAATAGATGAGATAATAAGGTGTTACAATGTTAAAATCGATAGTACCCGATATCAGGCTTTGGTTTCAATTTTGTTTTAATTTATTATCGATATAAAATAAGCTCTATCTAGGATTACGTCTCAAAGTCTCAGCCGATATTTTGTTACGTACTTAATTTAAATTTAGTGAAGTAAGCCTTGGTGAGAAATCGCTGTCCCTGAAAAATTGCGTTGTTCGTTCAAAGTAAGGTTTATGTTTTGAAGCGTTTACGAGGATACTGGAGTGTCGGATCGCGATCCCTGAGCCTTGTAAAATAAAACCTCATGAAGTGCGGCTCGGCTCGGGCGTCGGCCGGTTGAGAGCAGCGAGAATTGGACACAGAGCCGACGGGGCAGCGATCACAAAGCTTTCTCATTAAACCGTCACAGTGCAGCCGTGACACTAAAAGTCATTTCAACGAAAAAAATGCCCCGACCCGTTTTGTTACATTTCTTTACGCTCGGGAAAAGAGCACAAAAGATTTTCTTAGTCGAAGCGTGACTGTCGTAATTAAGTGGCGAGAAAGCTTGTCGTGTTAACGCAGTTTTGTAATGCAGTACATCATCATCAATTTGTCACTCGCATTGTCTCGCGCGCTATGGACCACGATAATCTTCTTTTCTATATTACTTGTGTCGTACGTGTCGGAATAAAGGTCAGGTGTGCCATCGCCGCATTTATTAGCATTTTATTTTTGTACTATTGTAGAGAAACGAGTTGCGAGGGACAAATTAGCGTGTGTCCTTTAAGAGTCAATCTTTTACGATGTCACCTTCGCATAAAAGTTTTTAAGGTTCCATCCAATTTTAAATGAAAATTATTTTTAAAGTCGGCTGTCTCTCAGAGGGGACGGTCGGGGGCCGGGGGCCGGATTATAAATCATAAATGCCACGTTAGCCGCGACGGGTGCTGCGCGGGCGCAGGCCAACGGATCGGAATTATCGCCCGCGAGCCACGAGTAAAATATACAAAACAGTTTCAGGTTACCGCGTCAAATATTTCTACCGAGAAGGTATCTACCATAAAATGCGGACCTGACTCATTAGCAGGAAACTTTGCATACCTTTATTACGGAACAACGGCTCACACACACACGTGCAGCATCACTTACTGACACTGGTAAAGCACCACCATTACTTCGTATAGCATACAAACTTAATTAAAATACCTAACATAAAAGCGTTATAGCCTTATTTATAGCCAATACTATCAATCATAAAACAAACTGTACATAAATGTCGCTTTTATTACAGTAAGTACTTTCATTTTGAATTATTGCAGTGGAGAAAATAGACAATCTGCGTGTTTTAAAGTAAGTAGTTATTATGTGATTAATTACCCATCCGTTCCGCTGTTATAATATTACAGATTGATTTATCGATAAATAAAATTAAAGGCTCAATTGAACTGACATCATAATCGGTCGCAACATGTGGACCACCCAGCGAACTGTGGCGACCAGCGACTACTTCCCAAGCCTAATCACCTTACTTTTACTCCACTGGACGCGAATGTAGAGCACGATTTCCGTATGAAAAACATTTCATTTCTAAACAAACAAAATTCAACTATATATACGTCTAATTGGCAAAAGTAAGAACGAAAGAAGTTACGCGACGAAATTAGATCAATGGACATGTATTTCCTTAACAATCGAATAACAGTGAAATTCACTTTCGATCAAGAATGATTTCCTTTTAAAGTTGAACAATGTTACACATGCCTTGCCTAATATAGATTCCGGAATTAATACAGAATATGTTCTTAATAAAACCACATTCATACATATAAACAATTACAAGAACTTGGAAAACGCACATGAAAGCCCAATCATAACATGCACAATAAAACTGATGATGTGTTTGCAAGCTTTTACTCAAAATTAACCACATTAGAAGTCGTAGATGACATCAGTGAAAAGTAAAAGGCCGTTTTTGCGGGCGATGAGCGAATCTCGGTAGAAAGTTGGCGTATTCTGTGATGACCCGCCGATGTGATGTGACAGGAGCATTTGATACACTGCATCATTAGTCTCTATTAAAGGCACGAACTAGGAAATGGAAATGAGATGAGCGGCGAGTTTCAAAAGCGGGGAGCGACGTTTTGCAATGTAGCATCTTTGCGACATGTAGGTAATAGTATAGCTGCTAGTCCTACAAATATTGTTATAAAACTATCAAGCTAGCTAATAAAATGACATATTATTGTACCTAATGGCTACTTCACTATTTCATATACACTTGCCTCTGTGCGTAAAGTGTACCCTACTATGTATATATTCAATTTTATTACAGAATTTCCAGTTACAAATCGTTTTTCATTTATGCTATTAGAATGATATGCTTAATTCAACTTTGCAATGTACAACCATCAAGTACATCAATACATAGAACTATGATACTCTCTAATCTCATAATAGAAATATGATATTTACTTCGAATCATTATTTCTTAGTACAATTATTTTAATAGATGTTTAGAGTAACGGATCTCATAAAAACAAAACCAATAAACAGCAGAATCGTAACTGTAAGCCATAAAACTGAACAAACATCATATTTATGGAATATTCAATTGAATTTTGATGTATTTACTAAATTGAATTTAAATCTATCAGAACTACTGTTAGTTTTCAAAATATAGCCAATTTATACATCGCAAAATTGCACTATTTAGTAATAGAAAGAGTTCCCATTCATATGTTAAAAAGAATCCTGAAATGTTAAAAAACATACAAAGCGCGCGCGTTGATGTCTTTTGTATGCAAGTAACAAGTTTGACATAAATAAATGTTATTTACAGATATTTGCGTAACTATAAGCACAATATTTACGAAGTATTTTCCACAATCAAACTATCCCTCCTAATGAGGAACATACAATAGACACCTACGTACAGAATTCTTGACGTACGATAAATAACGTCACGGTTGTAGAATTCACATCTCATATTGAGCACACGAGTGTCGTGTGGGCCAGGAATCACGGCACTATATCAGAGAAAGGACATCTCATAAACTACACTCGAGGCTAAATTGAAGGAAGGTAAGTTATTGAAATAGTATGACATCTATCAAATAGACTTGAACATGGGTACGCAATATTTAACTGTATCTAGACGCACAAAGTTCTTATATTATAGTACAAATAAAAAATAAAAATAAAACATTTCACATAATGTATGAGATAGTTGTCAAAATTATTGAGACAATTGGGTATCACTAATATTCTAACTTCTACTGAAGAATATTTAAGAAAATCAATAGTTACTATTGAATTTAATTAATGCATCTGTAAGCTAAGCTCCTATCGTGTCACATAAATTCATAAGCGTCGTTGTCTAGAAAGGTTACATGATAAATTAATCTGTGTACTTAATTTAGTTTACTATTGACAAAAGTAGACTGCAGACCGAATCAGGAGAGCTTGCAAGTTGCGCGCCCATATTTGGTCACAACTCGATATTGGTCCCGGCAATAGAGAAACTGTTCTGGCGAAATAATTGGAGCCAGTCATACTTTGTAAACAAGTATTTTTAGGAAGCTACGAGTAGGTTTATCGCCTTGGAGTAACATTGTAAAAGTTATAGAATTATTTTTTAATGAAAAGATTTATTCTACTTATAATTATGAAAAAGTTGAGTTTCCAAAGAAATATGGGGGTTTTGGTTTGTTTCACACAACGATCATTTTTAGCCTTACCTCTTTATACCTACTTATTAGAGCGACTTCTAATAAGTAGGTATAAAGAGGTAGGCTTAGGCTCGTATCTATGAAGCCATATCGAACTTGAGAGCAATATTAGGTATGGATTTGACAGGCCTGTTTGTACCGAAATGTCATTTTTGATAGGAACTCAAACTCGCTGTCATTCATGAGAACTGATTATAAAAACGGCCCTTAGTAATAAACGATACGATATATTGATATCTGACACTACCACGGAAGAGATTATGCAATCTAATGTCACTTTCTAAAAGTAGTTCATCCAGCTGTCAAATCTCTTTAGGGCTTTCTACCTCTTTTGTATCATTTTAAATGTATTCGGATTTAGAACCAGTTGTTGTTTAAACTAGAATTGTGAGTTCTAATCGGAAATAAACATGAGATACTTTCACTATAATCAATTGTCGCTATTTAACAAAAACAAGGTCAAAACAGGGTAAGTATGATAGACAGTTTCTAATTTCTTTAATGTACGTGCTTGTAAGTAGTTACTGTCAAAACGTGTTAATGTTTCCGCTACTGAGCTGTGAATAGTATAATTACTATTTGCTTGTGCCATTAAGAGAAATTGAAATTCCACACAATATGCCGTAAACTAGTTTTAAGAGCATTTAATTTAATCATTTAAACAAAGAACTGAGTTCGTAAGTGAATCTAAATTAATAAAAGATAAAAGGGCACACAATAGACTAAGATTAAACTTAAATGTCATAAATGATAGTTAATGGATTGCATTTCTATCTTGAAAACAGAACATGATTCTCATAATGTTATAATATTTGATGTGATATATTTTTTATATCGCTTCTGGAGGCAGAAAATATGTCCTATCTAAGGCAAAATCAATCTCTACCTCACTCTCAAAGTGAAATGCTCTGTTTCCCGGCAGTGTTTTGATTTCCAAGAAGGTACCCCTTAAAAACTGGTGGCATTTTTTCTTCCGAGTCTATTTCAGCGTTCTTGGGTGCACAATATATCAATCGGAAGTGGAAAAAGCGGTGTGGATGTAGGAGAAGGCGACAGTAATCACGGCCGCAAAAACTTGCGCGTGCGTCGCCAATTACGAACCATTTACGGAGAGCTACGTGCCTTACATAATAGTGAACCTAGCATTTTTCAACTATACTTATTATATGCTGTGTTCATAAATATAGTCACAAAGAAATATAATTTACAAGTTTTAAAATGTACTGATGCATGGTGAACCTCTCAACTATGTGGTTTTTTACTTATATTAGTATAATACTGTACATGCCTGTCATTTTCTATTATATAATGGGATCACAAAAAGGGAAGGCAATAATTTTTGTTCAGAATTATTTAAGTAACTAACCGAATTGACAGCTATGAACTAGCAACCAACTGGATCAATTTCGAATAATCAAAACGCCGCAGCTGATAAGATCGCTAGAAGCAATACCACATCTTTTTATCAAAATTAAAACATACTAAAGTTTTATGAGTCATTAAATGTCTCGCTTGTAAAACACGAAATTACACAGCATTATAATAATTTTGTTATTTCATGTTTTAAAGATATCCAACTGGTAAACCGTTAAAGCTTAGATATACAACTCGCCAGTTGAAGGCTGGATTAACGTTAAAGGCTTGTTTCATTGCAGGATCTCACTATTTTAGAAAAACAGCTAGGGGCGAATAGCGTTGCAATTACAGGCAAGCGTCTTCGTCCGTCCGTCTGTCCGCGAGCAGCGAGCAGCCAGCGAGGCAAGATGGCCGCCGCATACCTGCCCAAGATTGACTAGTAGCTGAATGCTTCTTACCCAACGGCGATCTAGGTTGAGTCCATCTATCTGAAGGCATGCTAGCACTGGCATACAGGAATGAAGCTCTTGCCCTCGGTAAATTAAAATACTTTTTGTTTGATAAGTGTTCTGTGATTATCCAGTGCGTTGAATGCATAATGGAATCGCGGCTGTTTCATTAAACTGCGAATGGATTTGTATCACTCACCGTCAGGCCGAAGCATCGACTACTACTACCATATTAAACGTACCTGAAAAAGAAAATATTATTATTACACTGAAAACTTGTTGACAGGCGTATAATTTATTAATAAAGATATTATTATTTTAAACCTAAAAACTATAATAATAAAATTACACCTTTACAAGTTGGAGCGGTAGAGCGTTAAAAAACCTCGTTCACACATTAAACGGTCCCTGCCTAAACTGCGCAGAGCCCATCATTACACAAATGTATTCGCCGTTAGCGCAGACCACATAAGTCACATTTATCGCCACATCAAAAAGCAATCAAGCGACAAAAGTTGGGGCGAGTCATCGAAAGGAACTCCAGACCCCAGCGCGAACATCTCCCAAACGCGTTTAATCGATTCACAGCGCAGGTAAGACCTGCCCTAACATAATTTACGGACATGCTCTATAAAAACACGAACATCAGGATCCTCATATAAAATTATATCAACAACAATAAAATGAACTTATTTATGTGATTTGGCTGCATGTATATTTGCACACTCTGCGCAGCGTCTGTAATGGCTCAGGCGTTGTTCAAGTGTCCAATGAGAGTCCAGCAGGCTTGTAATAAGGACCAACTCCTATCGTGTTAATAGAGTTGCTTCGGTTCACTGCGTCTAGTAAACCTATACGCAATTGGTTCTTTTTAATTCCCTACTCTAATCAAAGAAGTAAGTAAGTCAGACACGCCTATGAAATAAAAAGCTGTATTCAAAAAGAAGACAGTTTACTCCAGGCTTATAAGTTTTGTATTATTATTCCAGATTGATTTAAAAACAATCAGAATTCGTGCGTCGATTAATGACTTTGGTTACACGATTTGGATTCCAATAAAAGGTAGATTTAAACGTTGTTGGTGGGGTGACTCCCGCGCATCGTGCGCCTGCGCCGAGCTGCGCCCCAGACACCCCCCGCTGCCTCTAAAATATGTTACCTGCCGCCCGATGGAGGAAACAAACACTAACGCATTGACGAGGCTATAAATTTCAGAAATGACCCTGCATTCTGATTAAAAAACCAATTTCGGTGCTCGGACTTCGACTATGGCTTCACTTTTTACTTTTTTCTCATATAAGCACCGGCATTTATTAAATTTTACATAATCTTTTATTGTAATGTCTTTTTTACTAATAAATGTCAAACAACATTGTCGCTTTTAGAGAGTTATAATGTTGTGAGTTACGGGTATGTCTAGTGGTCGTTCGAATGGCGTTTCGATGTATTTATAGGCATTAAAAGTAAAATTTGCTAACCTACAGCCGGAAGAGCTATTATTCTCGGTTTAGTCGGCAGTTGTTCAAAGAGAAACACCTCGCACTCTCATCGCATCTTAAACTTGTTATTGTGACCGAATTCTATTATTTTTATATGCCAAGATAAAATCGACCTACGTAAGGCAATAAATTATTCAGTGGCTCAAACTATAAATTTATGCGCAACAGGTAGAAAAGTTGAAAAGATTGAAATATTACTTTGAAATGGTAACATGATATTTATACTTAGTTGACCACTTTGAGTCACAGTTCTTGCTATAAAGTTATAACAGAAATCGAACGGACAATAATACCTACAAAAACTAGGCGTATACAATACCGCTGCAAGGGTATTAATAAAATAGAGTGTGTAATTTATGAACACGTAGTGAGTCCGCTAGGGGGTCTGCGGGCCTCACAATTCGTTCCCAGAAAGGTAGCGTAAACGCTTCCTTAAATCCTCAACTATTTCTCTCTACAACTGTAAATCAGAAAGAGATAAGCTGATGTTTTTAATGTGGGATTAGGTTAAGTCTTGTTCTGAGTGTAGATTGCAGCACAAGAGTAAAGAACCGTACAGATATAAAGCTCAATATTATTTGCGGTGAAATAGTACTTTACTACAGAAATACGCATACATTCGCAGCTGTGGCGGTGCGTGAGTGACACGTTCAATAACGCGACAGGAGGACCAGACGGTGCACCTATCACAGCGTGGTTGTATGAGTTGTATCTCTGTACAGTTTTTTACTCCAGTGGTAGAAAGTGCGGTCACAGGAAGCTCTCTCCCAGCACCGTGGATCCGCGACTTACGCTAACCCAGCTTAACTGCGGTTTAACTACCGCTCTACCCGGGTTAAGTAATGGCTTGGTTTTGATTAGACGGGCATTATGCCGCCTAAGGGGCAGTTCACACCGGGAAGTGAAGCGACGCGACGCGGCGTGCACTTTTCAAAGCGTGATGCAATATAGAACTTTATTAACATACATTCAGGCAAAACGGAAATTCTTCGCGCGCGGTGCTGTCTATTACTTCATGGTACAATGAGATCCATGTTCAAGTTGTTTCGCGCCGCATCGTGTCGCATCGCTTCCCAGTGTGAGCTGAACCTATTGGTTGCCAGCGTCACTCCCAGCTCTCAATATGCTTTGGGGTTAAGAGAACAGCTCAGGTTTCTCGACTTGTGTGAGTATTGGCAATACTTGCGTTTCGTAGCACCTATATGGCAACAAACGCCTACGACGACGATCTAATCCGATGTTTGTGTTCATTGATGGTTTAGTTCTCTTGTGTGTTTGTGGTATATCTTGTGAGATGCAATGTAAGAGAAATGTGATTTTATTTTAAAATATGGTTATACTCGTATGTCAACTAAGAAACTTTTATTTTTTATAAAGCATTGTAAACAATAACTTTTCATTTTTCAGTCGTACCTATTATATTACAAACTGCAATATTGCTATCTAGTTTTAGACGTGCCAATTAGCCACATAGCATACATATGTTATAAATTACCAAAACGATAGCTGTTAACATGCTAACGTCTTAATTTAAAAAAGAAACTAGCAAAGGAGACAAAAACGCTCATTCTAATAGCCATTGTAAATATATCTCATAAAATGATTGGATGGTGTGAATATCCAACAAACATTAATATTACATATTACTAAACATATAAAGTAGGAGGAGCCCGATGGTGTAGTGGATAGGGCCGCTGCCTCCTGAGCGGGAGGTTGTGGTTCGAATCCCACCACGTACCAATGTGTTTTTCGGTTTTCGAATTACATATGTACGTTTATTCGGCGCTTTTTCCGTGCATCGGAAGGCACGTTAAGCAGTTGGTCCTGGTTAATACCGTAGATATTAGTCGTTAAGCCATATCAGAGGCCGGTGCTAAACATTGGCGGCTTGAAAACTCTGACCTAATCTAGGATTGGGTCTGGTTTCCCTTCTGGGTTGCGGAGGTCAGATGGCAGTCGCTCTGTGTAAAAACCAGGACCCTCGTTCAATCCCCTAGATAAGGTAGCCAACCCCGTGATATACGGGATAAGGCTAGGGAGATGATGATGACTTCACGCCATAAAGTAGTAAATCGCATAAAAAGGTTAAAAGGCTTAGTGATAACATCTTGCTTCTAAGTTCTAACTATAAATGAAGACAGTCAAACATTTCGTAATAAAGCTGCTATAAATATCTCACGCTATGACATTAGAGATTTAAGCAATAATAGGTAAGCCGAAGCCGCAGGAAAAAGCTAGTTGGGCTATAAAAATGTTTATTGCTTTTCTTCCCACTTGAGCACGGGTTCGACGACCTCATATATTTTAGGTAGAATTTACTATACAACTAAATATGTACATAAAATTATCATCAATTAATCAATGTATCTATTCGCATCATATTATACACACATTCGTACATATTGTCAGATGTCTAATTCTATATGTGTAAATAAAAAATATATTTATTAGTTCGAGTAACACGTTTCTTCCAAATATAAAATTCGTACCAATAAAACATAAGAAATACGTAATCAATTATGTAGAGTTATTTGATTGAGAATAATTTAAAGATAAGTAATTATTTACATCATATATATTTTTAAATGCCTTTAGTAACGCAGTTAACAACGTAGGTTAATCGAGATGCAGTGCCAAATTCTTCACCTTCAGTTGTCATAGGCCCGTAATTATAATCAGCTCTCAAGAGTGACAGCGACTTTGAGTTTGTATCAGAAATGTCATTTCAGTACAAAGCGGCCTGTCAAATCCATACTAAATATTGTTCTCAATCTTGAGAACGCTTTATAAATACGACCCTAAGTACACTTTAAATCGCATCTGCTGTAAGACTTGTTATATTAAAAATTCAAAGAGACATACATACATATAATCACACCTTCATCCCTAACGGGGTAGGCAAAACGTAAACGACCTAATCAAAGGTCATTCCGCCACGTTTGACAAAGCTTTGAGGGTAATTTAAGATGGATTTGTAGGTATATTGCTGAAGTGACAGGTTATCAGCCCATCGCCTGAATTGCAATATAGGTACTGAAACCCTCGGATCCCTTAGCTGGTTTTTACAGCATGCCCGGGATGAAATGCAGCTGGCACATTCTATGTTTTTCTCTCGCTCCCAGACCAGCATGGAAGAGAACTTAATATTGAAATCCATACTTAATATTGCTCTTAATCTTGAGAAGGCTTTAAAAAAAAAGGGCCTATGTACACTTTCAATCGCATGTGCTGCAAGACTTGTTATATTAAAAACTAGCGACCCGCCCCGGCTTCGCACGGAAATTATCAGTTTTACTCTACTTTATTATGAATGTTTTATATATTTAAACCTTCCTCTTGAATCACTCTATCTATTAAAAGAAACCGCATCAAAATCCGTTACGTAGTTTCAAAGATTTATGCATACCTAGGGATATAGGGACAGAGAAAGCGACTTTGTTTTATACTATGTAGTGATTCAAAGAGACGTGTGAAGCTAACACGGCCTAGGTGTGAAAAGTCGTGAGAAAAACATCTATGCCATGAAATTGAACTCTAGCGACTGACCACGAACCAAGTTACATAAGCCCCAGAAACTACAGCTACTTTCAAAATACCTGTAGGTACAGTAAACTGCTCCTTTAAGAAATATATAGGTAGGTATGTAACATACAATAAATGCAATATTTTAGAACTCTACAATACAAAATAATGTCAATTATAAAAAAATTAATTTTGCAATGAATTATAATCAAATTAAATTAGTTTTCGTCTATGTCGGACTGGGAGTGAGAGAAAAACATAGAATGTGCCAGCTGCACTTCCTCCCGGACATGCTGTAAAAATCAGCTAAGGGATCCGAGAATTTCAGTATGTTGCAATTCAGGCGATGGGCTGACAACCTGTCACTACAGCTTTTTATTTTATTTTGTATTTCGAGGAAAACCAAGCATTACCAAATCTATCTTAGATAACCCTCAAAATTTTGTCAGACGTGGCGGACCAACCTTTGTTTAGGTCGTTTACGCTCTGCCTACCCCGTTAGGGATGAAGGCGTGACTATATGTATGTATGTAATTTTATAATCTTTGACATATTTTGAGACTTCATTTTATTCTTAATATTAATTTCTCCTAAATCAAAGAATAGAACTAAATTATATGAAGTGTCAGATAGGTAGGTAGAGTGATAAAATTAATTTTATATAAGTGACTTTACATGCAAATGCTTTCCGACACATGCCACTAAATACAATATCCATCGACACTGAATAAGCTTAACTTATAAAAACATTTCAAGAGTGGTTGTTATACTATATCTTATTGATTGGTCCATCAACAAACATGACTTGCGTATGTTTTGATTTGAGTACTTCTTTGTGCAAAATTTTCTATGCAACACCACTGTTATTCAGAGTTTTTTATCTGACATCGCAGATTTACGCTTATACGAATATCAGATTATAAGTATAGCCGTTGAATCTATAATTTAATTCGAGGAATAGATCCTCGGCGTATTGATAATCTAACAATTGAACTTGCTGTTAGCGCTGAGTTCCATCTACAGAGCCGCAATAAGTGTAATGGTAAGAAATTGCATATCTGCAATCCAGGTTCTATTAGTCGCTTCCCGATAGTACCCACTACCCACGGCCGTGATGATGACTCAAATTCGAATTATAAAATTAATTGTACGGAAAATTATACAGGATTCCATTAAATCACACAACTCAAAACACGCTACCGGCGCCGATTCCTAATTGAAAATAGCGAATACCCGGTGCCTAGATTCAGCGTATTAATTAAAACTAAAGATTCTCGCCTCTCCCGGTTACGTTCAAATACCTGCTTACTTGCTACTATTTGTAAGCGCTTATTTTCATCGCCATCAACATAAATTAAACATTAACACGGAGTACTAAGGATTACAATTCTGTGATCAGATTGTGCGTATTCAGTTGAAGCAATTTAGGTTTTAAATGCGTGGCGGAGAGGTTGTATTGAAACAACGGGTGCGTACTTTGAGTGTGGAATCAAACAAGGAGCGTAGTTAATAATTTATTGATATAAGACATGCGAAGCCCATAAAGTTACCTTTGGCACACGTCTCGGTCTCTTTTAATTTGTAACTCGTTAGCATTAAGAGGCAGCGCGGTCGTACCGGGTAAATTAAGATTTCGCCTCTATCGAGCTGCATTTCATTGTGGTGCTTTATTGGCTCCACTATCTGCAGAGCTCGTTAAAACTTTTACATCGTCTTTTAATTAGTGTATGATTGATTTCCTGTGACAATCAATCGTTACTTGCGCCTATAATGTGCAATATGATTGATGGATCTGCGCTGAAGAAACTTTAAGCAATTAGGTAACCAAGATGTTTTATGAGCAATGAAACTAAAAGTTCTTTAGATTTATAGTACGTACACGCATTTTTCTTTCATGTTTATTTTTAATGAAGAAAGATCGTACTTATATCACTTAAGGTTCACGTGTCTGAGCCGTGTTAGTCAAACAATCATTTCAATTATGTGCCTTAAGTTGAAAGCCGTCAAAAATGCCCTAAAAGCAAATAGAGCTTCATCAAAGGGTGAAGTAATAGAGCTTCATTAAATGTGAGTAAACAGTCGACGTTAACCAAGCGTAACAAACATCAGTGTCTCAAACAATAGTCATAACTGTTGAACAAACAGCAGTTATCGCCCCGCCGCCCCGCCGCCCCGCCGCGGCCGAAGTTCCCCGAGTCACCCAAACAGAGGGGGCGGCGCGGAGAATGTTAGAAAAACTTATAGAAAATGACAAGCAGCGACAGGGACAGCGAGAGATGCGCCGTACAAAAGAAAGGGACGGATAGTAAACTCGTTCTCCGACATTCCGCCGCATGGTGGATTTAAGAACGGGGGCAGCGCGATACGATTAGGAGGTTATGCTGTGTTATTTTTGAGGTTCTATGGCCCATACTAATTGGAAAATAGAGACCTCGCGGTAACGGCGAAATGGTTTAAAATGCTATAATTATAGTTAACTGTTAAGATATACGACATATAGTTACGTATCTAGTAAAGAGATGTAAAGTTAGGAATGCACTATGGTGCAGTGGGAGTAAAAGATATTTATGACAGTAATTTTAGCAAGAACTTATAGTTTTGCTAATTACGCGAGGGAAAATTATTTATAATTGCAAAACATTCAGGAAGTGTGACTTCATGTAGCCGGAAAACTAGTTGAAACATAATATTTTTGAATATTTGATGTAATACGTCATATTTCTGCGTTCAAACATATTTCACCTGCATTCGTAAAGAGGTCCTGTCAATTTTATTTGTCTCCTCAGCAGCGCATTGTTATTCATACGAGCGAGCGAATATGTTTCCACCTGACTGAAGTTTCCAGGTGTCGTGCGTGGAGCTGTCCATCCACCCGTCGGGCCGGCCGGCAGCCGTGGTCGGCGGTGACCGGGCGGCGGAAGAGTCTCACCACGCGGCGTCACGCGATGGTGTCCGGTGTCTGCAACCCGCAGTCCGACCGGGACTGCTGGACCCCAGACAAGTTATGACACGACAACAAACGCCGCCAACACCACACACACATTTTTGTACGTTTATTTTTGACACCGACCCCTGTTAAAACTTTTTTGCGAAAATACTGACAGTTAAGGTTACACTGGCACGATTTGATACACCTATGCTACAAAAAGTCTACTAAAAAGATGCACAAGAAGCATAAGAACCGACTCAATAGAAAGATTCTATTAAACAAGATGCATCTGACTTAACAAGACAAATCGATAAGTATAAACGAACATGTTAAGGTAATTTTTAAATGACCTACAAGAAAAGATACATGTTAGAGTATCTCTCATCTTCGCACTGTGGGGAGTTGAGAAAAAAACACAATATCTCTTCATCAAGCTCGTACGACCTAGCCATTTAAGTCGCACATACGCATTATTAACATGATACATGCAATCTTAAGCGTGTAACTACGTATTTAGTGCATTAACATAAAATAATAAAAAATACCCGTCATAAACTCAATCGATCGTGGCCTCAACCCTCGAGCTACAAACACGGAATTTTTAAAAATTTAAAATGCGATACGTTATATAAATTTCGAACATGGGTGCGACAATCCTCAAAGAAAAAAGTGTCGTAATATCACGATCATAAGTCATAAAATACGTTGAAATATTTTTATCTTGTGATACTTATTATGAATAATTTGCCTGCGAAACTTTTTCGAAAACTGTGTACACAGCAAGAATCCATAAGTAGCATCTACATTTTATACTCATTAACTGGCCACGTCCCCGAACATGAGTAAGTATTAGTTTGAAAATGCTTACTGACCGGAAGTTTCGGCTCACATCCTTCTCATCATCATCATAAAGAAATTGCGAATTATACATTCCTATATAAGACCATTAAGTTACTCAACATATGATGTAATCATTTTATTAGTCTCGTAAAAGTTAATTGATTAGATAAACTTCCAAGTAGCAATTGCTTCATATAATTAACAGAACTGTTTGTGTGGAATACCATATTTTTAAACTACATTTTTGTGAAACAAATACAGCTGCTGTTGTTTCATCTTTTTGCTATCGCGCTCAATAAGATAGCAAAAGAGACAAATCAACTTTTCACTTTTTCCTCGGAAGTGGTGTGTGTGACGTGCGAAGTGATAAATACCCAGCTGTATACGGCAACTAGTCCGAGACAATGCGAGCGTTTTTGCGGCCAGTAGCTGCTCCTAGATCATTACAATAGCATAAAGTAGCCAGTTATGAAGCTGCCGACCACGGTGAGAACTCGCTGCCAACCGGTTTACGAGCTTAACGCTTTTTATTGCTAAAAGGATACGTCGTAAGTCAAGCAATTTTTTTCAAATTCTTCCATAAATAAAAATTCGCTACCAAACTTTATCGATCGCCACACATGCACAGGTTAGATTTAGAAGGCCTCGAGCGAATGATTCAGGCAAGTATAGAAATTATAACATAAAAGTCCAGTCTCGAATTATCGATACACCGCGAACAACCGATCCATAAAAGTCAGAAAAAGAAAAATCGAATATCGTATAAAATCGTATCGGCAAAGATAAGGGCGGCGACGCTTCGTGCCGCTTAGCCCACGGCACAGACTCGATATTTCATGAAACACCCGATTTATATGCGCTGCCGCGGTCCAGAAAAACTTTAATGTTCAGCGTTCGTAATTACTTACAAAAAGGTAAAAAGCTTGTTACTTATATCCGTATCTACTCTTTATACAAAACGATTTGGAGAAAATGCGATTGCAATGGATGCTATATCATATTATGACAGCACTAGTCCGAACCCGACGCATTCAACATAATATGGAAGATGAATAGCAATATTAACAAGTATAATGAAGGGAACGGTGTGAGCTCTCAACATTTATTCAATTATGGCAGACAACAACATTTGCAAATATAACTCATGATCGTTAATAATAACAGTTTATTAGATCGTATTATGACAACAAAAGAATAATGTTCTAAATATTATGCTTATTACATGGTTAGCTGTAAAGTTATTAAAAAAAATACAAAGTCTAAATAAGCGTAAAGTAGAGTTCATGCATGCTGGCTTGGGAGCGAAAAAAAAACCATAGAAATTGCCAGCTGCATTGCTGTAAAAACCAGCTAAGGGATCTGAGGGATTCAGTATATTGTAATTTAGGTGATGGGCTGTCACTACAGCAATATACCATCCAATCTATCTTAAATAACCCTCAAAACTTTGTCAGACGTGGCGGAACGACCTTTGCTTAGGTCGCGTACGCTCTGGTTACTCCATTATAAAGGGATAAAGGCGATTGGTGATTAGGCTGATTAGGTGATAGGGCATTATTTGCTGCGAGATCCAGAGGACAGTGCAGCAGCCGGTATTATTGCACTCTTAACACCACCCGGGGTCACGTGTAGAGTTTTTAAGGTAGTTCCTACGGACGTGGAGCAACGACCTGTAACGACCACTATTAGAAACAGTATCCGGGACCGGCGGCTTAACGTGCCCTCCGAAGCACGGAATCCGTTTTCTTCCAGATAAATCAGGTGGATGCAGCCTGCATTGTCCTAACCAAACTGGGGAAAATGTCACAAAGTGATAAATTGACAAATATCAACTTTGTGTTCCCTCCTGGGAATCGAACCCAGGACCTCCGAAACGTAAGCCCATGGCTCTAACCACTAGACCACGGAGGTGATTAAATGTATGTATGAGTAGAGTACCTACTAGGTAAGTTACGTTTACGAACATCAAATAAAAAGGATCGTCCAGATAGCTCAATTATATAAATTATTGGAATAACAATGCAGTAGAAGATCGTTTAGACTATCTTTGAGAGTTAATATTTTAAACTATTGACATAGCAGTCTGATATTGAATTCCTAACTCCAACATAACTGGTTTGATCCTTATGCTTATAATATTTTGCTCAAATTTCAACAAAAGACGAATCTTTATTCACATAACATGGTTACTGTTCCCTTAATTCATGAAATGCACATTAATTGCAAGGAGAGTGTGATGTTTTAGAAAACCTACCTTATGGAAATTTACGAATATACGATTCTTGTGACTTAAATAATATTGCTGTTTCTTGCATAATATAAGTGACCAAGACAGTGCGGTGATAAGAATTCCTATGTTTTGTCTACAAATCTCGTCAACGCCGAATTTATAAAGCAATCTCAAGACTGAGAGCGAATGACAGGTCATTTTGTACTGAAATGCCATTTCTGATATGAACTCAAACTCGCTGTCACTCTGAAGTGCTGTTTATAAATACGGACCTAAGAGACACAACAATTAAAATACAATAATAATAATAATAAATAAATAATACGAAGTATTAATGACCAAAGTGAACGTTTGAACAGATTTTTCCCGAAGAGTCGAAATATGAATAGAAACTTTTTAGACACCCCATAAAAATGGTGTCAATTGTTTCAGTAGTTTTTGATGTTTGTTTTTATATAGACCTTATATTAGTGACGTCAGTGGCTGTTCGTTTAGGTAGTCGCTCCACTTGTCACTGCCGACATTTATCTGAGCACGCATCAGCAGCGGACATTAGTCCGCGCGACATAAGTTTACTTTAGATACCTATCTCGAACACATGGGATTTGAGGACAGGCGAGCACGAAAGCTTCTAAATACGGTGCTGCTGTTGCCTAAGGGATTGATGTTTTGTAATATACACATACATATATATATAATCACGCCTTTATCCCTAATGAGGTAAGCAGAGCATGAACGATCTAAATAAAGGTCATCCCGCGACGTCTGACAAAGATTTGAGGGTTATTTAATTTAGATTTGTAGGTATATTACTGTAGTGAGAGGTTGTCAGTCTATACCCGGTTGTCAGTCTATACCCTAAATTGCAATATACAGAAACCCTCGGACCCTTTACCTGATTTTTACAGCATGCCCGGGAGGAAATGCAGCTGGCACATTCTATGTTTTTCTTTAGCTCCCAGTCCAGCATGGAAGAAATGTAACATAGAGTTTGAAATTTAGGTTGTGTTAAAAAGTTTTAAAATTGATTTAGGTCTAAAAACCAATTCAAACGTGCGGGGAATTAAAGTTTTCATAACAAAGTTTGACATGTAACTGATTTGATATTAAATATCGAATCCAACTTGTTTGACAAGAATTTCACACATGACATGGTCTGTGTTAATATAAATTTGAGGTGCAACTTTTCGTTGCAAACTGTACGCATGAACATCAAGTAGCAGAAAACCAGTCTGTCTGAAATAAGTACTTGAACAGAAATAAAATATTTTATTAAGTATCCTTAATGTTTGTCCAAAGATTCATTCATTGTTGATTTTAAATTTCCCTTCATAACGTGAATCCCAATGTTTCCCATTTAAAAAAATAAACTAACACATGTGCACTTTGTCTAAAACTTTTGCGTCAAAATTAAATCATAAACGATCTCAACGTTTAAACTCATTTAAATACTCACTGTTTTATTTTAATATTCAACTTGCTGCACCAAAATCGATTGAATCATTTGTAGCAACGGAACCTGGACCATTAAAAACTTTTTGTATGATTCCGCTTTAATACTTATTACTGTGACAGGCATATGCCCTTATCGGCCGGTGGCTGATGGATCGATGGTAAGAGCCCACTCTGGTACTCCTCTAATCGACCGCCTTTAATGGTCGCCGCAAACCCTTTTAGAATTTGTGTTTACAACTTTGAAATTTGTTGGAAAACCTCTCCCATGGTGGTACGAGGATGGAATTGGAAGCAAACAAGTCGCTACATATTCAACCTTAACTCTTAATACAGAATTACGTTTGAATATGTTTATTGTAAAATTTTACAAACTCTATTATGTGAATCTAAACTTTGGTGATTGCACATTTAAATGTATTAAAATACCGTCACGCTGACCAAGACGTATAGCATATCGACTAGAGAGCATTCGTATTTAAATCGCCATCACTTAATAAAACAATGCGAGCTGTTGCATTGTTTCTCGCCATTAATTTCATTTAATAATGTTGTATAGGCGCTATGACACTATAACTGGTCTCTCGAACTATGCGAGCTTAGAAAGCTTGCCACACACGTTAGTGCTAGCCTCATTTGGGACAATGTTATTTCAAATTTCGGAAGACCCTGTATCTTACCTATATGCCTTTAATACATAAAAATAAATAATGAATCCCCAAGTGAACAGGCATCGGATCACAATAGAAGACGTCAGATTACGACAAGACGAATGATCCGGCCGGCGTCCTACCCGCTGCGCGCGCGCCCAGATAAGATGCTCTCTCGAATTAAGTCATTCATATACCCACTTGCTCAAACGGGTCAACCGAACCGAACCAGGTAGGCTCAACCTCATTGCGTCCGATTCATTCTGTCATGTCACCTGACACGGAGACCCAAACCTTGGCAGGTTTTCGGTTTAGCTTGAATTTAATTAAAACCTGAAACCACATACAGTACAAAGTAATCAGAAAGGAGAACAGCCCCGTAACATAATCGTGAGACAGGGCAGTGGGCTGAAACAATCAAAGCCGAAGTTATGAAAACGCAAGAATTCAATAAAAGTATACGTTTTAATAAACACAACTTTTAATTAAGCTGTGTTCGGAAATTGATATGGCGGATCGTGAATTCATCAGTGCCATAGCTAATTATGGCTGGATTGCGTTTCTTTAGTATTGAATTGTGCAATGGTCAGGCGAACCAGGGCTGCATATTAAAGCTACGAGGGTCGGGTATTATCCGGCCGCAAGCTAGGACCTACAGACCGCAGAAAAGGTAATTTGATTGATTGATTGCTCCTGCTGTTACTTAGCAATCTTTTATTTACAGTCGAACAAAGCTGTAGATTAAAATTCTAAATCAGAAATTGAATTTATCGAATAAATAAAAGATGGTTGCGCAGTTTTGCAATGTCTCGAGTCAAGCGTCTCTTGATTACAGTGGATTAATGATGATGAAATATCTTGGTAAATGGTTATCACCGAAAGCAGTTGGTGCACTCGCTCGCGGGCATGCGGGCTGGCGGCGGCGGGCCCGGCTGCGCCTGCGACGACGCCGCGGCTGTGCGGCTGCGGACCGTACCGCGCAATCCCGAACAATGGCTGCTAATAATAAGGGACGTCGTATTTACGAGCATACGTGCCCTCCGCGCTGAGACGAGCCAGCCCTATTGTACTCAGACCTCCTATGATTATTTCACTCGCTTGCACTTTTCCAGAAATCCCCTTTTTCACTTTAGATTTTATAGCCTACAGACGAAATGAATCAGGTATTCGCGTAAATCTAATTTACGATTTACCGAAACACTGGTTGCATTGGCATTTCGAGCCGTTCTTGTAAGTCATTTCCAGAGTTAAGCCTTTTGTTTAGGTTTGTTTTGCGTGTAAGGTTTGGGTAACTACCATAACTAGCTTTATACGAGCATTTCGCGGACTTTATGGAATGAGACAAATTAAATCGTAATTAAATTTTTTTTAATAATTGCAAAAAGGTAAAAACTGACTAAATACATACATTCTATGTTATTTTAAAAAAAGATCTGGAGAACTGTAAATCTAATCTAATCATATCTCTATGATTCATGAATTAGCACATGCCTGAGGGTATAACTTTCTACAGCTAATGATACCTCGTTCTTAAATTTAATTTGCGTTGGAAACATGTTATATTGAAGGAAATCTCGAGGTATCAGTTTCTTAGGCCGTGCTAGTAATATAATAATAGTTAACTGGCGCGCTATAAAAGCTGTTGCTAGATCCGACCCACGCGGTGACCCAAATACCCCGCGCCTGCGCACGGCACCCGGCGCGCGGGCCGCCAATCACACGCCGCCATTCAAATCATGAGCCGGCGCCGATCCCAGCATCTATAAATCTATACGCAGATAGTACGCGAATTATTAGCTCGCAAGCTATTAAATAATATTAGCAAACGCCCTTTGAATTATGGCTACCAGCGCCTATTACCTTAACTATGCGCTCTGTGGGTTTAGCGTAACCTTGCGCCCGCGCCGGCGCCCGATCTCTAGCCACTGTCACTGCACTACCGATTACGATTAGAGACACAGATACACAACCGGTCAGATGATTATGCAAAACACTTAATGAGTAGATCAGGGATCCTTGAAATTAAATCTCGTAGCAGTAAGTTTAATGTGTTTAGGAACAACATAATTAATTATGATTAATATCATTACTGTGACTTGACGTAATGTTGACTATTACGAAGTTTTTATGAATGCAACTGAATAGATCATTTTGATCATACATGATTATATAGATTTACTGGGATAGAATTTTTTGAACTTTCAGCTTTCAAACAAGCGATAAATTCTTAAACAAAAATCCCGAGTTTAGTTGGACGTGAAGTGCAAGCGCAACACAAGAACAGTTTCTGTTTAACACCCGACAAAGCCTGCGGACTGTGGATTCGAGCCACGCCACGCCAAACACTCGTAAAACGCACAAGACATTCTATAGCCCTCATTTAGTACTTTAAAACAAATACAAGTAAAACAAATCGCCTCCAATGAAGGTAGAGCCAAGCCACGACGAATCTAAACAAAATCGACCTTAGCGAGTTCGAGTTCAATAACTTTGAGTCGTATTTATTATTTCTTAATATGAAACTAGAATAAAAGCACGGACTTTAAGCAGCTATTGCGGCTTTTAATCTCTCGTCTTTGTACTACATTATAATCCGTACTAGGGACAAGGTAAATTAAGAGACGCGTGTTTAAGTCGACTTGTTGAAGGAGATTATACGCACACGCACAATGTATGGAAAATGCACTCAAGGAATGCCCGTAAGCCTCTTCTAAATATCATATACTTTAAAGACACAAGGTGCCAATCAACGTAATGTTTTGTAAGAACGAGCTGTATTCAAACATTTCCCCAAACTTGTTATCTAAAGTGAAAATACAATGATGAAAACTTAATCATAAAAACCAGTCCATGCCAACCTTTTCAAAACAAAATTATACTCAGTTTCGTGAAAGAAATAAGGAAGCAATAACAAAATTGAAAATACAAAACCGCTCGTATTCAAAAGCTCAACTTGCTTTCGTCGCTCGAGGGATGAGCGAACCTTTTAAAAGCTTTTCCGTAGTGGTCCGGGGCATTAAGGCTGTAGATAAGGCCAGCAACAACCGGCGATATGTTGCTCGCCGTAAATACATTTATCTGGTTGCTTTTGTTGTCCTGATAAATCGGGTCGTTTGACTAGTCCCGGGGATTGATACCGCGGGAACACTCAGCAGGCTCGGGGAGACAAAGGCTGTAAGTACTGCCGAGGTGTTCATTACTAAACGCTCTGGGCTTGTACTTGATAAATAAAGAGAGAGAGATCAATGTTCGACATTGAATTCCTAGGCAGATCAAAAATAATTTATAATGTCAATTCGGACTAGAAATTTTTAGACTACACCAACAATAATACTCTCTAATATTGCGCAATTTTAGCGGTGTCAAATTACCTTTAAACGATCACTTTGACACTGAAAAGTCAGCTGTTGCATTCCTATTTCTTTTATCTCACTAATGCAATTGTATGAATTTCAAAAAAGTTTAGAAATGTGTTAACCCTAATCGACACCAATTTTGTTTAATATATTTGACCAAAATTTATATCCCATTTACGTCATTTTGTGAAATAAAGAAATATGTTAATGGCCAAGCCTTTGCCTGGCCATCTTTACCTGGTTTCCTTTGAACGTATTAAAATATTTGTTACAAACGTGTCTGAGATTTCAACCTACATTAAAACATAATTTGAGTGCTTGTTTAGCGAGATTTCACAAAATATTTAAAAAGCAGACCCTTGTCACGCGCCATGCACCCACATGTTTTTCAAACAAGAATTAGTATAACATAATACCACGCTACGAAATGAATGTCATTCTGTAATTGCAGATAATTATTTACCTTTTATTCTGCAACTGGAGTTTTTATGTAGATTCCAGAGCCTTGGGGCATTTCTAGCCTTTCATGCGACTCTATTCGCACCGAGAGGGAATTGCTAATTTTTATGGGTGCATGCGCACGTACAATGGCTAAGTTACTACTTGCGTCTGGAGAAGGCGTTGCTAGAAGAAACCTAAAAGACAGCCTTTTCTTCGTACAAGTGTAAGTTTTTCTAACAAAAATAAACGGAGCAGCTCTTTCGTCTAGCTGAAGTGGGAGTTTTGGTTTGGTTTGTATGGCCGCGCGCATGAGAACCCGTGACAAAACCCTCTCAATCCGGAAACATATTCTTAGTTCGGATAATATATTGCTGTCGCTTAAGCAAAAGTTAGTTCGATATTTCAAGTCGCGACTAAGTTATTGGTTGTTATTAATAACAAGCCTTTCCTAACTTAATCTGACTTGAAAGGCATTGAGTCGTATGTCGTGTAGGCTATGCTTTGTTCCGACTGTAAATAGAATACTTTAGGCGAGCTTGCTTACGCATATAAACTACGCCATCTTAGAACGCGTTCTAAACTCAATTGTAAATGCTCGATAGGAGTAGCATTAGTTAAATGGCGAATATAAATAGGCTAATTATATATCAAAGTATCTTTGAGTATAGAAGGTATCAACTATCGAGCTGTCTTTAATGATAGCGGATCTAAAGTGGTATGTTAAACTAAATCTGACTGATGCACACCTCGAGGACACAGCTAATGGCAATATTTATGATTATGAATACGCACCACATTGAAACCTGCACTGGACCCACCTCGGCCAACGGGTTTCTAATATCTGACATTAAAGCTCTTTGCTGATGTAAAATTAAATGAAGAATATAGAGGAATGTCGTACCCATAACGTTTATTGCTTTACGGTTACAAAGGTTTAGATATTGTTCGCGTGGATACATTAAACCGAGGAATAAACCGTTTTATTTCATTTGTGGTGCGAGTAGATCCGTGTCAGGGTGAATGTGTAGTGGTGCAATGAAAAATCTATTAAATATCGGAAAGAAATGAAAAATCTATTAAAAACTTTTTATTGCACACATTTACAAAGAACATTCAGGCAAAAATAGACTTAGACATAAATAAATGAGGCGGTCTTATCACTGACAGCGATATCTACAAGACAAGCTTTGGGTAAAGGAGATTTAAAGAACATTAACGTTGGTACTTTTTTCCGAACCTAAGTGTGTAAATCGTAATTATGAAGCCATTCTAATTTCTAAGAGCATGTGTGTGGTGTTAAGTGCTGTGAATTTCTATTAAGGAGGTGTATTTTAGTCATAATCAAAACTACTTTACAAGAAACTTACTATGTAAAATAAACTAAAAATGTATTTTCATCTCCTTTTCATTGCAAAACTTTATTTCAGTATATAGACTAGACTGATCATGATCACCCTAGCAAACCAAAAGTACATTTTTATCCTTATTTTTTGTATTTTAAATCAGTAAACCAACTCTACAATATCATCAAACAATACAATGATTAGTGATTCCGTATTCGTAGCATAGTCAGTTAGATAATGTGAACGATTTTAAAACAACATTATGTAAGGTGTCTCCCCGTCTCGCCCCTAGGGCTTATTTGAATTGAATGTGGAAATAGTTACCTACAACCTGCGTGGGCGTGGCCACCGATACTTGTTCCAAATTTGAATGTTTGTTTCTTAAAATACTCAATGAATATTTTGTATTTGTAATTATTACCATAACGTGACTCTACATTTCCTAAAATACTCGAGCAACGACACAAGTATATATACTCTACAAGTTACATCGGACATAGATTTACTACTAACTGGCATGGCCAAAACCCAATATATTAACAGTATATGCGTTTGATAATGAAAATATAAAAATACTCTTAAATTTAAATTGGGCTCTCTTTCACTGTTAGTAAATTAAATCTTTTATAGGTGCATAAAAATATTTTTAATGAGTCCACCTACGTGCGTATTTTGATTAAGCCCGAATGTAAACATAATATTTGTGTAGCGTGGAGGTAGCACTCGAGTGTCGAGTCAATCGTCACTCGTTAGTCGAACTCACAGTTGCATCTCAAGAATCGAAGTATCTCTTCACAGTTAACGCTGTGTCATTGCTCTAGCTAAACGGAACAGAGGCGGAGCCGGCTATCGCTTCTATTATTATAAATTATATCTGTACTTAGAATAATGTTTACTTACGAAAATATAAAAACATTCACGCAGATTTTTAGTATGCAAGTGGTATTGTGACATGTTAAAGAAGCCGTTACTGAGAATTAAATAAACATGAGCGAGAAACTGAAGTGTATTTTTTCTAGATACCTCAACAGAATAGAGCTTACAAACAAAGATTTTTAGGTATTTTATTTTCCTTGTCCGAATGACTCAATAGAACCGGAACGTCCGAACATGCTTAGTGTTACTACTTCGAACATAAAAGTCGGTAAAGAGAAAAAAACATGCCCGTAGCCGTAGCTCCATGGGTTTTTGTGCGTGCTAGGGGAATACGAACGATTGAGTGGCCATAGGTTGGCGTGTGGGCCGTCTCGAGGACTATTGAGGCTTTTCTCTTTTTTCGTGCGTGTGCGCACCCCGCGCCCCGCACCCCTCCCCGCGCCCGCCCTCGCCCGCGCCGCATTGTCCACCATCCACTAAAATAGCCCGCAGTTTAGTGCCAGCAACGCAAGAATAAAATGACTTACGAGTTATGGCATTCGTACCGTAAAGAAAGGGCTAAATGATTTATTGAGAATGCATTTTCATTGTAGTTGCTCGTGATTGACTCCGACAATATGGTGGCTAGTTAATTAGATATTGGTTTAGGTTCAGCGTTGTGGTTAGACCTGCGAGTGCATTCTGTGAACCTTTTTAAATAGCTTAAGTCAACGAATAAATCATAGCAGAAGAGAATAACAACGTCTTCTAAAGATATTATTTATAGATCCGGCTCTACAAATAATAGTTTTAATATTCAGTTTTATAATTTTATTCCATCTCATACCTCCATTATCTTCATTGTTATAAACGAAGATATAACTAGATTGTGAATTCTTACTCACTTCCTTATTAATATTGTCTCTATAGTTGTAATTTAACAAATAAAACGCACTTATTTGCACAAGGCGCTGGACGTTTCAGATAAGAGGCAAATAAAATAATAGTATATCAAGAAAGTACCTAAAGGATAGTTAATAACCATCTGCTAAATTATAGTGCAGTATTTCATTTCATTGTTTGTAGTGAAGTCGGCTATAAAGAGGCAGGTAATGCGTTGAGCGTGGAGTAAAAACCACGCGAGTGCAAGCGCTTAGATAGCGAGTATCGGGGTGATTACTCAGCGCGACACTCCACGAATAAAGCGCACCCTTATCTGACAGATAGACTATAAACATAAACAACTTTTTTAAAACGTCCTTTCGAACAATACTCAAAAAAGGTTTAGTCTCGCTTGAGTTGGCTAAAGCTCAAGCGGTATGAAAATAGGACAATGCAATTACGGCAATGATTAACATAGTAAAATATCATAGGGTACAGTTACCCAAATTAAATTTTAATTAATATCTTGTTGGTAATAACCGCTCAGCAGCGCGGTTTGGGAGAAGTGGGGGAATTCGAACTATGCCTGCTGCTGAGCCTCGATAAAATCAATTTTGTACTTTACCGTCGGATGTCATAATAAATACTGCTATATAGCTTTCATTTCCAACTTCGGTCGGAATTAACTACCGCAGCGGCGTTTATCCAAAAACAAGTCTTAACGGACTCTAATTTCGGATCAAAATTGAGTTAGCAAAAGTTTTATTATGACGATGTTATGTTACCTTTCTCATGTTTCGTGGACAGTATTTATTTTTGTGTGAGTCCAAATTCTTGTTAGAATCGAGTGGTGAGAAGGAACTGGTTTGGAATTGTATCTCGTATAAATATGTAGATAGCGACGCCCCTGAGGTGATCGCTAGTTGTTACCAAGCATTTTGAATATTACCTCGCATTCAAAATATGATATTTTGTATCTCTATCAACTATATGCTCGTTTTAATTCTCGTCTTGAATTATTGCGCCTCATGTTTATGAAACGATTATAGTGGGAGATTAAGCACCAACGACACCTACTACCAAATAAAACCTGTCGCACAACCGAAACTTCTGGGGAATTTTATGACTGCGTTGATCCAGTAATGAATAGACTAACGGTTATTCCGAACCAATGCTGTAAACTTGCTCCGCTCCGATCGTAAATTCACTAAACATGCATAAGAATTATCTTTTTCTTAAACTCTACTCATCAATGCGGGCGAAATAAGTTGTTTTTAGTGATCATTAGGGACGTAGCGAACAAAGAAAATTATCTTAAATGAATGTGCGTTAGGACTGAAAGTGATCAGTATTCTTGGCTCATCGAGAGTGAGAAGGAATTAAGGGCAGCATGTGTGCGCGGGAGGGGGGGAGGGGGAGAGAACAATAGAGAACGCGACGGGCAAAAACATGCATGCAGCAACAGCCTACAAACATGCCTGCGCCCGCGCCGCCGCCGCCGCCGCCGCCGGATTAATTAGCAACTAGGGCGACAATGTCATTGCCGGATTTTGGAACGAGATGTGAACTCAATATAGATTTTTGATCTGGGCGGAATCTTACCGATATTATTGCAACTATGAAAATCTATGGTATCTGAGTGAAACAATATTAGAATTAACAGATTTTCAAAAAAGGTTGGCATGATGATTGATGGAGGACTGACAACTTTTAATTTGATTTGCGATGACACTCTAACGTAAATAATCTTGTAGAGAATGCTCACTGATCATGGTAGCTGTAATTAACGAGAAATTGTCACTGTCCTTTGAGGCGCCAGAAAAGGATGCCCGAAAATACTCGCGCATTGGCCCGAGTGAACTCAAAAAACCGTTTAAAAATCACTCGCCCCGCCCATCGCCCGCCCAGCCACTCTTGCGCACTTATGATTTATCGTAACGACGACAACACGCCCCTTGCTAACTACCCGGCTACCGTTTCGGCTAATTATTTATACCACTTTATACTTGTGCACACGTACAGCCCCCGAGTAATGTTAAGGGGCTCCCCTAGGCTTAGGGGCGCCCTCAACAGTGCAAAAATAATACTATAATAAGAAATACTGAAAAAGTCACAAACTAATGAGTCCAAAAATCCTCCAAAATATATAGTAAATTATCATTACTCACTAAAAACACAATTAATCAAAAATCCGGTAGATCTGATTGAAGGTAACATAAAGAAGTTAATGTAGAACCTCATAAAGTTGCAATTAAATAGTTCTTTGTAGCATGGAGGAACATAATACACTGGTTGCAGTAACCGATTGCAAATTATCGAAAAACATACTAAATTCTTAATTTGTAATGCTTAAAAGAAATCTGATCTACCAGGCTTTGATTTACCTGTGTTTTTAGTGAGTAATGTTTTTTTTTATAATTGGGGCGCCACTCAGCCTAGGGGAGCCTCGTAAAAGCACTCGTATGTGCATGCGCACCGATTGTCATCAGTCGGATCGACGCCGCCATTCGATTCGATACGGCATTTCGACTTAACCATTTAATTGATTCTATATCCGGTTTTATCATGTCGAATCGCCTTTCGTAATTTTTTTTTGGAAACCCATCAAAGGCTATGAATTTTCATTTGATGGTATATGAAGCGTAGCATATGCTCAGTAACTATATGTACCAGTTGTTCAGATTTTTTTCGTGAAACAAACAAAAAGATACTTCTTCTTCTTCTGTCGAGTGGGTATCGAGTCTATTGAACTGATGAACCCTGGTGTCAGAGTTTTTAAACCGCCTAGTAGCACAACTATCAGGCTTCTGACATGGTTTGAGTAACGACCACTATCAAAGACAGCGACCGGGATCGACGGCTTAACGTGCCCTCCGAAGCACGAAATCATTTTCTTTTTCGGACAATCAGGTGATTCAGCCTGCAATGTCCTAACCAAACTGAAGAAAAATTCACAAAGTGATAAATTCTCAAATATCAACTTTGTGTTTCCCCCCTGGGAATCGAACCCAGGACCTCCGGATCAGGAGTCCATGGAACTAGCCACTAGACCACGGAGGCAGTTAAAAGATACTTAAAATAAACACTTAAATAAATATATCGAATCCAAGTCATCGACTGTTATGAGAGTAGATATAATAATTCGCGTTGCTTTTACTAAAATTGATGCTCTATTCAGATTGCAATACCCAGAAGATTCAATATATTGCACGAGGAAGCGTTGGACGGGTTTTTGTATATTACTCAATCAATGCTCAGTTGATTTGCAAAAAGACATGTTTATGACGATTCGATTGCGTGCCAGCTGAGGGTAGCCGGCAATTGAAGGCCTAGTCACGCGTCAAGGACGGGCAAAGACGTATTGCCACAGAATATAGTGGCTCCGATTCGGCGAAAACATGATCTAACTAAAATAAATCCATACCTGTAATTTGTTGTCATGAGAGAACAGAAAAGGATAGCACCTAGACCCTCCTTGGCGAACTAATTTTAAAAAGAATTCATGGGTAATAAATCGTGATGTGGGAGGATATAGATTAAAATATAATTAAAATAAGTTCGACTATAGTGCCGTTTTTTTCTGTTCTCCAATGACAAGTATGGTTTTATTTTAGTTAAATCGTGTTTCCGCCGAATCAGTGCCAGTATCGCGGATATTCGGCGCCATACATCGCAGGTTCTCACGCTATTGCCATTTGGGATACAGTCCACATACGACACGCATATCGGATGTGTAATTTCTGCATGACTTTTGCCTGTATCGAGTGGTTTTCCGTGAAGTACTTAATGATAGGTGCCGGCTATAAAAATGACAGGAATGTGTACAAGGATGTAAAAACTAGATCAAAAAGCATAACAATAAATAAGGGATTGTTAATTTGTACATGTACAACGCTGAACCCTTTTGTTTGCTTTAGATTTGAATCCAATTACTCGACCAAAACAGTTACCCGAAAATTTGCATATAAAAACAGCATTTACACGTATTATTTCGGCTTAGCGTGTGACCATTCTCAAAAGTAAGGAGCACACGCACACACGAGGCGACGCAAGCGCAGGTTAGTAGAACTAATAGAGAATTTATCCATGACAAATTGGTCGCTTAACCACGCGCTGCTCTGAATAAATTAACCAGTCTCTTTGGGAAAAAACTTGTCCTATTGCGTTCGTGATACAAACATAACGCGTCGGAAATGACTCCAATACCACACCATTTTGTAAGTCAAATCGAACAATTTATGTCAAACAACTATTAAATACTCTGTGAAAATATTGACGCCATTTTAAAAATAGGTTCAGGTTTTTGAACCCGTTAATGTATTTTATATGGAATACGCAAAAGTACAAAATATTACTTATTTACATAGTGTTTTTCCACAAAGCTATATTAATTTTCTATAAATTCTCCTTAATCCGCAATATGCTGGATATTATAAAAGAAATTAACCAGTCTGTTTGGGAAAAGACTTGTCCTTTTGCGTTCGTGATACAATCATAACGTGTCGGAAATGACTTCAATACCCCACCATTTTCTAAGTCAAATCGAACAATTTAGTTAATACTGGTACCTCTGTGATTTTCACAGATTAAGGAGAATTTATAGAAAAAGAATATAGCTTTGTGCGATTTTAAAAAAAGTTTCGGTCCGGTTTTCGGGCCCGTTGATGTCTTTTATATGGAATACGCAAAAGTACACGATATTACTTATTTACATAGTGTTTTTCCACAAAGCTATATTCTTTTTTCCATAAATTCTTCTTAATCCGCAATATACTGGATATTCTGTATGTAAATATTAGTTCATAAAATAAATTAACCAGTCTCTTTGGGAAAAAACTTGTCCTTCTGCGTTCGTGATACCATCATAATGAGTCTGAAATGACTCCCAAACCTCGCTATTTTCAAAGTTAAATCGTACCATTTTATGTCGAATTTATACTGTTTCTATTAGGATTAAAAATAAGTTAAGAAATGATCCACGATTCAGTTTTAGAACCCGTTGATGTATATAAAAGTACACAGCATTACATATTTATATAGTGTTTTTCCATTACGCTATTTTGTTTATAAATTTTATGCTCGACATTTTGTAAGCAAGTTACAAAAGAAATAATAAAAATAAAGATCTTTATTTTAGGCTTCTACGGGGCCCATATAAAATACAAATTACATCAAACCATGCCATAACATCAGTCATATTAACCAGTCGCTTTGGGAAAAAACTTGTCTATTCTATTCAAATCATACCATTTATGTTATAGTATTTATAGTAATTCCTCTATATATTGACGCTATTTTAGAAATAGGTTCTCACCAAACAGCCTTCTACCACGAAATTTAGTAATGCAAATACCTCAACAGGTAGTTTCAGATAAAGATCTCTACAGAGGTACTATCGATTTAACACACTTGAATGTTAATGTATGTAGTTTGCTGATCTACAAAGGACATACGAGATTTAGTGTGTTCTATCTGCAATTCCCGCCCCAAGTTCTTACAGCATTAAAAATAACTTAGAAGATAGAAATAAACTCTACACAGAATTTTGTAACATTGTCATAATTGCTTACATTGCTAAGTTTTCAGAAAAGTGATTTAAAACTCTGTATTTTCTTAGTTTTTAGTCACTTTTACCTAGATCTCTGGAAAAATAGAACAAATTTTACTAACGGTAATGTAACTTACAAAATTTGTTAACATAAGTATGTTTAAAAACCATCAATTTGCTATAAAGAGGTGTACAATTTTTACTTTTTGGTAACTCAAAAATATATCAACGTTGTTTATGTTTTATATTGATATCATTAGAGTCTAGTGGTGGTATATAAAGTAGTCAGGCGTTATCTATAGATAGATAGGAAATGGCATGGGAATCAATATAAATAAATTGCCCAATAGAATTGCCTGAGGTACTCGCCTGGCCAGAGATCAGATACTATAACTCAGCACGCAACATATCAATTAAAGGGTGTATTAAACGTCCCCGGCCATACACCGGTGTCATGATTTAAATGCGAATAAAATATGTTCATTTGCAAGTGGCAGATAGAGTGGCAAAACAATTCTCCTCAGTGACGCCGCCCCGGCCTTTCATAAAGACTCCAACAACCAACCATTCTCTAGAAACGCATACGGTCTTTTGTGCAACTTTTATAATGCTCCATACGCTTATTATTCTTAATAGCAATTAAATATTCTTCAATGCGGCCAGCATAAGTAATAAAAAAACATAAAGGACTCCAGTTTGTTTCCTTTCCGGTTATAGGTTTGTAAGTCTACCGTAGAAGTCAGTAAGTAGAGGAAGATGAAGATATCAGTGAATTGCAATTTAGGTATTGGGCTAATCACCTATACCTATGCTTAAATCTTGTCAGACGTGATGAAAACGCGATTTTATGAAATCGTTAAGGCTCTGCTATGTAGGTAGGTATATAGCAATTAAATTCAGAGAAAACTGACCCGTAATTAGTTTACCAAGATGAATTCCCTGCCTTTATCTCCTGGAAAACAGATAAAGATTTTCATAGGTCCATTAGACGAACCTATTATGGCGACTGGAACGACGTCGGTTGTAAATTAAGATCGCATTTATTATACTCCCTATCCTTGTATAAATAATTTGAGTTTCAGCCGGGCTAGTGTTGGTACGTGACCTGGTCATAAATCGACCACACGCGATACTATGCGACTGATCGGTCTTATTTTATCTCATAAAATACTGGTAAATAGTTCCATCTATGTTTGTATCAGCGAAACGCCAACATATCTCACATTGGTCAAAGCAAGAACCAGTAATAATATTTACAAGCGCATTATGTAGCGCTGTAACTGTAAATCTGTGTAAGTGGCGTAAGCAGACGTTAAAATATTAGGGAAGTTTTGCTGTTAGGCCGTTACTCTACCAGTGGCAGATACATACAACTTCCAATATGTCCGAACCGAACTACTGGATCTAACATGAGCGCATGTCTAAATATTAGGAATATCTAGAATCCCATGCTGTTTGTTCCATGCTGGCCTGGGAGCGAGAGAAAAACATAGAATGTGCCAGCTGCATTTCCTCCCGTGTATGATGTAAAAACCAGCTAAGGGACCCGAGATTTTCAGTATATTGTAATTTAGGCGATGGACTGACAACCTGTCACTATAACAATATACCTACAAATCTACGTTAAATGATCCTCAAAACTTTGTCAGACGTGGCGGAACGACCTTTATTTAGGTCGTTGGCACTCTGCCTACCCCATTAGGGATAAAGGCGTGATTATATCTATGTCTGTATTTAGAATCCCGTTGATGTCTTTTATATGGAGCATAAAAAAACTGCAAAACTGCTAATAGCTTTATTTTTCAATGTTTTTTTTATTAGCAAGTTGATACTAAAGATCCTATATTTCAATGTACTGTGGTGACATTATCTTGTAGAGTGAGATCAATTTACCTACAAAACCTTACACAATTTACTGGAAAGGTCTAGTAGAGTTTTTTGCATCATAATGAGGCTCTAACACCATGAGTTCCCGTTGGTTACGTCACTTGTCTGGTATGGAGGCAACATTATTATGCGATTATTTACTTGAATGCTGACATTTCCATCAGTGGGGAGCAAAGGCTATCGGCGCTAAAGCGTAGATATGTACCTCAGGCGGTAGAGAGCGCGGCGACTGAAGCAATTTCCACCTCTATTACTGTTTTGTTTTACTGCAGTAATGAAGTCGTAACGAATATGCAGCAACGGGCATTAAAATGACCAATAGCCGTCGCCGACATGTTAGAGTCTCATTCTCGTATCTCAGGGTACATACCGGCGCATACCCAGGTGGGTGCTGGCTAGTGGGTAGGCTCAGCCTAGCGCCGCGAGATATCTCTGTTTTGTCATAAATCGCAACTTTATTTACGATCAATATCTCATAAGATTTACGCCGACAATGTTATTAAACATCTTCAATACCTCTACAATATTGCATGCGAGATACTCCACTGTTTTATTATATTGATGGGTCGTATACATCGTGGTACTGAACTACAAAGTCGATGTCGGTGTAGAGAAAATAAGAGATCATACATACATACATACATGCATAAATCACGCCTTTATCCCTTACGGGGTAGGCAGAGCGTTTAACGCCTCGTAAAAGGCGCTTTCGCCACGTCTGACAAAAATTGAGGGGAAATTTTAGATTGTAATATGTATTGCTATGGTGACAGGTTGTCAGCCCATCGCCTAAATTACAATACACTGTAACCCTCGAGTCCCTTTTGCTGACTTCAACAGCATGCCCGGGAGGAAGGGCAGCTGGAACATTCTATGTTTTTCTATCACTCCCAGTCCAGCATGGAAGTATGTTTTTCTATCACTCCCAGTCCAGCATGGAAGTATGTTTTTCTATCACTCCCATTCCAGCATGGAAGTAAGAGATCATTTAGACTGTAATGTCTTGATTGAACGCATGTCATACATCGCCACGCTGCGCTGAGACCTCGCTGCGTGGAGCAAACACACCCTCACTAGTCGCAAACCTTCACTTGCGTGCTGAGTACTCGTGAAAATCGGTTGAAATAAACTAATACAGGTTGTTTGGGTTGTTTAAGTAATATTTACAAGGCACTTATTACATCTAACGGCAAACTAAGGGCCGCATTAATAGTCAGCACTCAAGACTCACATTAATTTTGAGTTCATATCAGATATGTTATTTTAATACTAATACATATAAAAATTACATACATATAATCACGCCTTTATTCCTAATGGGGTAGGGAGAGCGTTAACGATCTAAACAAAGGTCGTTCTGCCAAGTCTGACAAAGTTGAGAGGGTTGTTTAAGTTAGATTTGTAGGTATATTGCTGTACTGTACAGGTTGTCAGCCTACCGCCTAAGAACCCTTGGATCTCTTAGCTGATTTTTACAGCATGCCCGGGAGGAAATGCAGCTGGCACATTCTATGTTTTTAATAGGGCTGTTAAATACATATTTAATGCCTCTCTCTACAAAAATGACATTTATTAAAAAAAAAAACAATTGACGCTCTGCATAATCTAGACAGCTATTTTATGTTTGTATGGTATTTAACTGCCATCTTCAATTTATATCAACTGAGATCAGTCCAGACTGTCAGATGTGGCGGAATTACCTTTGTTTAGGTCGTTTACGCTCTGCCTACCCCATTGGGGATAAAGGCGTGATTGTATGTATGTATGAGATCAGTCCAGTAAAAAAAAAACTAAATTCCATTCATGTCTAACAGGTACCTGTTAACCTGTGTTGTTAACGTTCTAATTCTTTCTGATATTTGATCAGTTGCCTAAAGCTACCGACATCTAGGCCGCACTTTCACTAGTGTACTTGCACCATTAACTTAACTATCGAAATTGCTCGTAACCACACTGAACGAGCTTCCAAAGGTCACGACGACATATAAATGGCCAGTTTGATGGATCTGAAGGTCTCAATTTATGACTTTAACTTTTAATAACGGCTTAGGCTCCGATAATGTCGGCAAAGATTAATTTTAATGGCTATAACCTATGACGAATTGTTGTGCAAACATTTTGAATTTTATGTCAAAATATTTTCTTGTACCTTTGTTTTGTGCTTTTCAATGTTTTTGGTGTATTTTTTCTTGGTTTCATTTGTCTTAAAAAAAGAAAGAGTAATCTCCAAAATAATACAAGGCAAATAGCAATATAAATATTATAGACAGCTTGATTCTACAATGAAGTTCTTAACGCGTCCTACTTGAAAGAGATATTCCTAGGCTTACATTTTCATTACAACTAGTCGTCGGGTCGAGGGTTATCCTCTCGGTTACGCCTAAAGATCCTTGTCACTGTCCTCATAAGCACTTATCCGTCTAAACAGGCCCTTAACGTCGCCTCGCCATACGAGTGTGTACTAACACCGCTTAATTTGACCAAATGGTTCTATTTTTGGTCAAATTCCTGAGATGTCTATGAATAAGGCGGCGAGATGAAAGATTGGCCAAATGCACTGGTATCGCGATCCTAATGCCGGTAGATAGACTTATTGGTAATAAATTCAAAGCTCCTTCCTTGCATAACTTAGCTGTTTACGCAAGACGCAAATATGTAAATTTTTTAACTAATTATTTAATCTAAAGCAAATCAAATATGCTAAGAGATTGACTAGACGACTAGACAAAATAGTAGATGTAAGTATTTACATACATACATATAATCACGACTTTATCCCTAATGGGGTAGGCAGAGCGTAAACGATCTAAACAAAGGTCGTTCCGCCACGTCTGACAAAGTTTTGAGGGTTATTTAAGATAGATTTTTACGTAATATACGCACCGAGCACGTCCCACTGAATGAATGCGTATGGTCATATGATAAGGGTTTTAGATTATCCAAACTGTGCGTTATGTAACGTTAGAGAAGACAATTACCACGCCTTAGTGGAGTGTGTTCGGGTTAAGGCAGAAAGAGAGGCACTGAAGTTAGAAGCACATTGTAAATTTTGCGAAATTGGTAATGTGCATATGATATTATCAAACCCTACATCCTCAATAGCTATTAAGTTGTATTATGTTAAAATGAATTAAGTGTAGACAATAGTTTTGTAATTGCTATATGGGGCTGACATAGTTGCTTTGCGACTAAAGCCTTTTTTTTTTTCAACAAAGTTTTTAATAAAAGATAGATTTGTAGGTCTGTAGGTATTTACTTAGTTTTTATAAAATGATTTTGCAGAAGTTAGGCATAAATTGATAGAAGGTATAAGTATTAAATCCATTTGTTACAAAACAGGTTGGTGTTCGGAAAGGAAGATACTTTCTTATAAAGGAACATCTACCTAAGCTAGGTGTCAAAATTCTTAAATATTCAATTTTTATTGAACATTAAACTTAATTTATGACCAGATACGACGTTGTTAAGTAGTTTAGCCATAGTTATCTACTGGTTTATTGATAGAAAAACCATTTTACCTATACACCAATCATGTTATTATCGAAATATATATCTGCAAGAACTCGGGTAGAAAAATGAAAATTAATTTAAAATAGTCTTTAGAGCAATTTGCATACGCAAGTTGAAAGACTACAAGTACTTAAACATACTTACGATTATAGTGGAATCTGTAAACGGCCACTCCTCTTATTATATTCGTACCTGGAAAATGATAAAATAAAAGTTAAAATTTTACCAACAGTCTTTAGCAGAAGCATAAAGGCAAGAAGCAAGAAAAATAAAAAATTATGACATAGCTTAGATAACATTAACTTTCTTAGATAACCGAACATTTTTATGAAAGAGAAAACGACGTCTCCCTGTTATTTATGGAATGTGTTGGTAGTCTAAGAGAAAAGACAATAACAGCGATAACAATTTTGACAAATGGTGTGTTTGGAGTTCGGTGGTAGTGCGTGGTGCGTCTGCGCAGCTCGGTGAACGCACGCCGACGCTAATCGCCGAACGAGCCGTGTTTAATCGAAAACTGGTTATTGTAAACATTGTTCTGAAACAATAACAATTCCACCAGCACTCGGACGGCATTTTTGCCTCTAAGAAATTGTGAAATCGGACGATTGTTGTTCGGCGTAATCCGATCAGTGCAGGAAAACACACCGTGAAGAGTTCCGTGAAAATTCATATTAACAAATTGCTGCAGCGTGCTCTACGGACCGCTTTGCGCGTCTCTAAAAATACACAATACTCTGTGAATGTGCATAAGTACTAATATAGCGATTACATTGCTCCTCAAAGCATCAACACAGCAGTCCACGGTCAAGTAAATGCGATTGCCCACCGTTCGAAAAATGTTTAAGGTAGTTTAGGCCTCCTGAACTAGCATTAGAGTATGCAACCACAGCTCAGCTACTGGTAAACTTTATGTTCTGTTATAAATTGCAGTCCAGCATGGAAGACACATTGCTCTATGAGTAACTCATAAATAGATAGCTTGCAGAATGCAGTAATTTCAGTGGCATCCGCTTAGCCGGGAATTAAATGTATTACCGGTTCCTAATGACTGCACAATATTTGTTATGAATATCGTAAACAGACACATAACGATGTTTACAAGCTTATCGTGACCGGCCCCATATCGCGTGGTCATTTAGATCATAAAACAATAGAACAGTTGCAACCGAGAGAATGTAATGTGCAGTTATGCAAATAGTAGGGGTCGCGACCGAGTGCATGAATATTGATACAGCATTGTCGAGATTGCAGATTTCCCCGGCGATAGCCCGGCCTCTACTTTCACAGAGCACGATTCGGAAACGAATTAACCTGAACTGATTATCCGACTACGATCGTAGCCAATCGAACTATAATGCACACTAATATATCAAGGGAAAATAAGCTCGATGCACATCGGATAGTAAAAGCTATACTTGAAACTTGATTCTACAGAGACAAAACGCTTAAACGCTTGCTAAAAATCCGTTCCCTCGAGAAATAATACCTTGCAGTATAATAAGAATAGCTGGAAGAGGCAGCGGAGTGGTCACGCAGCCACAATAGTCGGGCCGGCTAAGAAATGGCTTCAAAAACGTATAAAACTTCGTCAAATGGTCATAAAATGAGACTCGTTTTATGGCGCACCTTTAGCCGCGGGCTACGTAAGGATGGACGCCGGATGCCACGATGCCACCAACCAGTCCCCCAACAACGGCTCAAATTGCAAACTTCACTTACTTGCAAAGTGAATAAGATTTCTTTGAGATCAGCAGTGATTTAAATAATTTTATACTCACCCTAGTGAGTTCTAGATGCAGTACTTTTCCTAAGCAGTTTTCTACCGGCTAGTCCTTCTTCTTGGACATTCAGTATGCTCATTATAAATAATAAAATAGTATCACTATCACTTGTATATTACGAGCTTTTATTACCTACTGTGACTTTAGTTTTGTTATTTTAATTATTCAGCGAGGATCTTAACCAGCACCAAAATATAGCTCCAATTTATTCGTCTCTCTACCACGAAAAGTTTCTCACGAGTACTACTACAATACAAAATCACATGGTTTGCTATCGTCGCCTCGGGTCTGATCTGAGGATACAAAGGACTGTACATTTGACAGTGACATTGATGTACCGTCATGCATCCTGCCTCTAGCTATGTGCTGGAGATGAGGTACAAATCCGTACACTGACATTACATAGAGATAACTGCTTGTTTTACGAAGTTTTAAAGATCATTATGTATCTGTAAGCTCCTAATTTTATACAAAATGGTGTGGGGTTGAATTTGTGGTAGAGAAGAGAGTTATCAAAAACATTGGTAGTATTCATAATTAATTATAATTAATTTCCTCAAAAATAAGTAATGTAATTTTAGTCCAACAAATGCCAGCAAAAGTCATATTAAGTTATTGCAAAATTTCGACTTCAAGTAAAAACTACCAATTGACATTTTGAGTTCAAGACATTTTAAAACTCTGACACCAGAGTTCACCGGGTCGTTGGACTCGAAAATTCACTTGCTAAGATGAAGAAGACATTTGTTTTTATTTTTATCAGAACAATTTCAAACAACTATTGCAAAAACTAAATTGCAACGCAAGCATGACCTCATATAATTTTTCTCATAGTTATGAAGAGATTTACGACGTTGGATACATTATAATAAATCGCTGTCACCTGCGAAGACAATTTGAACTTCCTGCACTTTATTTGCACTTTAGTCATCATATTATACAGAAACCCTTATATTTTCTTAAAATTTATTGCTCCGGAAGACTACAACGAGCTACCTGTTAACAATTTGTGTCGTAAATTCGATGGAATTTTCTAAAAATGTCGCATAACTGCTCGGCAAATCGTCGATGTATAAAAAAAAACGAATACGTAGAATACTATTTCATAAGATCAGGAGGGACTTCTACCTGCGCCAGGTAACAGTTCTAACAAAGAAATGTGCCAGTAGAAACCGGTATACGTGTTATGGAAATAGTTACGTAACTAAAGGGAAAAAACCATGTAAAATTTATTGAGTTTATCATCAATTTGTGTTCGAGTGATAAATGAAAGCTTAGAAACTGGATTAATTTTAACAATTTCCTTAATTATTGTATACTTTTTGTGTTTTAATCACAAGATGTCACAGTTTTAATTAAAATTTCTTTTTGTGTCAAAAAAAATAATATTTATTTGGATTTTGTACAAAATGTAGTGATATTATTATAAAATTTTCAATTATGTTTTTTGTATTTTTACAGATAAGTGTGGTTTATCGTATCCTTCTTCTTCTATCGAGTCAGATCCCTTCAATTTCACTAATAACAACAGTTCTATATTTATATATCTATCAGACTGCAGTTTCATATTTATTTGACAGCTATTTACAGTTTTCTGAAATAGTTTTGACATTCTCTGGAATTTGGACTGCCTTTCAAAAATTGATCTCCTGTTTATTGGTCCCTGTCAGCCGTGTCTGAATAATATCAAGCGCGTCCTAATAATAACTCGAAGGGGTCTTAATACCCTTTACAAGTAAATAAAAAAAACTTGTCTCTCAAGGACTCGACGACTAAAGCAGGGCCTTTACAATCCCTCAAATGAAAAGCTTACGTCTGCTAAATGAATTAACGCATTCAATGGGCTTATTACTGAAAGTGGTTGCACGAACTCTTTATGTGGAATAATAATGAAATGTGGGAACCTTATGTTGATCTAATAAAAATGGCCAAATTCTTCTTTCTAATCCTTCTTTCTATGCTGAGGATCGTGACCGTACGTAATTTTAAAATCCATTTTTTTAAAATTGATTTTAAATAAAAAAAAATAAAAGTCGTGCAAAAAAGATATACTTGAAGTCACTTTTTCTAAGTTGTATAAAATATATCGGAAGGTTTAATAAATTGAGTTAAGGTTTATGCCTCTACTTTGTGAGAAAGAATACATTTATATAGACCGCATCCTGATTATACGGCAGCCCGAAATTTATCGCCCAAATTGCCACCTTGGAGGGTTATATTTAGAAACAGAACGATCCATTCAATTAGTAGCCCTAAATCAAAGGAATCAACCCTATTGATGCCACATGGTTTTTGTAGAGTTCTCATAGCGCATTTAAAAGTATCGATAAAAAAAATGCGTATTTCTTTTTTAATTGATAGCCTATAGGTTGACCCACTGCTGGGCAAAGGCCTCCCCTTTATCTCTTCAGGCGTCTCTATTTGCAGCCTCTGTCGGTCATTGTGCAAAGAAACCATCCAGGTCATCTCGCCATCTTCTACGAGGTCTTCCCCGTCATCGGCGACTACCATCTGGGATCCACTCGGTGACAGCATTTGTCCATTTTTCGGTGCTCATGCGGACGACATGTTCTGCCCAATCCCACTTCAGTAATACGTCTACGTCTAAATAATAAGTATTAAATATACTTATTATTGCCTGGTATAAATCACGCTTATTTTCTTACGGAGTTTGCAGATAGTCAATAGCTTAGGAATCAGTTTAACGTCAACAAAAGAAAGAAATATATAATGACAAGTTGCATAATGTTCTACGTTTAAACCTAACATCTTATCCATTAAAGTTACAAAATAACATAAATAACTTAAGCAAACTTTGATTTATTAAAATTAACTACATACTAACTTAAGAACTCTAATTATGACACGTTCCAATTAAAATACTTAGTTTAAGTCCGGCGCGTAGCCCAGCTATGCGAGTCGAAAAAACTGCGTGCGCAGGAGTGCAACGCAGTGGAATAGACCAAGATAGTGGTACCGACTCTATTTTTGACTAATTTTTTTTTAGTTTGTACCTGTCACTTTCTATAATTTGAATAAAACAGAGGCAGCAACACAACACTTGATTATAATTCTGTCAAAGTGACGTATATTGCTTTAAATAAGACGACGCTTTGAAATAATTATAATCAACTGTTGTGTTGCTCTCTCTATTTTAATCAAATTATAGAAAGAAAACAGGACCAAACGAAAATGAGTTAAATTGTATAAAAAACTGAATCAGCACCATTGTACAACGAATAACGTGGGAATCCTCGAATTTTATACAGGATGTCTCACCCTGCCCCCCGTGAACTCTACAGTGACGCAACAAAGTTACCAGCATCGACACTTCGCTATCCGACAGTTTCCTGCATATTTTATGCCCCGTACATTTTTGCTACTAACAGGTACAATAAATCAATTTCCACAACCATGTTGCATAGCTGTATAAATCATAGGTTTAAGACTTGAGGATTTCTTCGTAAAGTAATAATTTTGGGCAAATTTCTTTATCGCAGCAAAAACTAGCTACACCGCCGCCGGTGGTCCGATCAAGTCACTATTTGGACAACTCACTGTTCCTACGATAATTTACATAAGTTAAATAGATACACAATAAATATGAATAACAAACAACCATATTGTATGGCGGCGTGAGGAGGGGCGGGGGAGGTGGTGCTCGGGGGGAGGGTGGGGGCAATCGGACAGATTTACGGACAACCTGTAGATTGGACACTACATAACCGGTAATTACGGGTTACGCGGCATCCAAATTAAATATTTTGAACGGTCGGTTTCCTCGAGCTGGCTAGTGATGGGTCAATGCGCATTCATTCACACAGTTCAAGTAAAACGAATAGTGATAGTTATTGTCGTAGGTACCTTTCACGTATGTAAAATTTATTAAAGGGTAATGAATGAAGATGGGTATTATGTACAGTTCATAACATTAGATTTATCGTATGTTAAAGAGAGATTAATTAAGGCTCATATTTATAAAGCGATCTCAATATTGACGGTCATATTAAGAATGGATTTGACAGGTTCTTTTGTACTGAAATGACATTTCTGATACGTATTCAAATTTGCTGTTAGTCTCAAGTGTTGTTTATAATTACGGGCCTAAATAAAGTGCGAAATAGGAATGTGATGCTGATTGCGCTCTCCGCTCGCGCTCATTATCAGATTAAACAAAATATAAATATTAGTCAATATCGATAGCGAAATTAACGCTGTGTTACATCACTAGTAACAAAATGCTGTTCAGCTACCGCTTACCGGTAATGCGTTACTACAATTATCAGATGAAGATAATGAAATTAATGATCGATAGGGATAATCGAGATTAGCGTTGTGTGACATCACTAGCAACAAAATGGTGATAAGCTCCGGCTAGCCGCGCATCGCGCCGCCGCCGATAGCTCCTACAATTATCCGATGAAATATAATAAAAACATTAGTCGATATCGATAATCGAGATTAGCAGTGTGTCACATCACTAGTAACAAAATGGCGTTTAGCTGCCGCTTGCCGGTCATCGCGCCGCCGATTGGTCCTACAATTATCGGATGAAATGTACGCACACCCACTATTGTCTACGACTGTACCTACTTGACTATGAGCTACATCTTTAGTAAGTAGATTTCCAGAACCATACATCATCATCTCCCTAGCCTTATCCCGTATCTCACGGGGTCGGCTACCTAATCCAGGGGATTGAACGAGGGTACTGGTTTTTACACAGAGCGACTGCCATCTGACCTCCGACCCAGAAGGGAAACCAGACCCAATCCTAGATTAAGTCAGAGTTTTCAAGCCGCCAATGGTTAGCACTGGCCTCTGATATGGCTTAACGACTAATATCTACGGTATTAAACGATATTAACCGGGACCAACGGCTTAACGTGCCTTCCGAAGCACGGAAAAAGCGCCGAATTAACGTACATATGAAATTCGAAAACCGAAAAAGAAATTGGTAGGATTCGAACCACGACCTCCCACTCAGGAGGCAGCGGCCCTATCCACCATCGGGCTCTCAACCATACATATAATCACGCATTTATTCCTAAATAGATAGGCAGAGCGTAAACGACCTAAACAAAGGTCGTTCCGCCACGTCTGACAAAGTTTTGAGGGTTACTTAAGGTATATTGCTGTAGTTGTCAGTTGTCAGCATATCGTCTAAATTGCAATATACAAAAAACCTCGGATCCCTTAGCTGGATTTTACAGCATGCCCGGGAGGAAATACAGCTGGCACATTCTATGTTTTTCTCTCGCTCCCAATCCAGCATTCCAGAACCTTTAGTATTAAAGAGGTAAACGTTTTTCTTTATTTTATTTTGTACAGCCTAGTCATGAGATCTAGAGATATTTTACAAAAAGGATGATTTTACTTTTTCCGGGAAAATATACTCTTGGTGGATAATGCGGTGGTCTTTTTCAGTTAATATTTATATTTCTACTAGCGACCCGCCCCGGCTTCGCACTGAAATTATCAGTGTTTCTCTACTATATTATGCATGTATTATACATATAAACCTACCTCTATCCATTAAAAGAAACCGCTTCAAAATCCGTTGCGTAGTTTTAAAGATTTATGCATACATATGGATATAGGGACAAAGAAAGCGACTTTGTTTTATACTATGTGATTGCATTGTATTTTTTTTATATTTTTCATTAATTTTAAATATCAAGTTTAATATTATTCACATTTAGGCATTTAAGGTTTTGCTAAGCAAGGCAAAAGTACTCCTATATCAGTTTACATTGTATTATCCAATACCATCAAATATTCGGATTTTATTGCAATATAAAGAAAATAATGAACTTCACTCTCATAAAGTTGTCCCAAATCCCTTAACTGTTATGGTGCGAGCAAACTATCAATATTTTTGAAGGGCCACGTTATGAAACTTGATACCGATCGTATAAGTTCTGGATATGCCTGTTTAACACCACTGATGATATTTAGTTACATCCTGCATAATGAAAATGTACACTGAATAAAATAACGGTGCTCAAACTGGGCGTGGGTGTAAGATTCTTAACATTTCACTAGCACCATTTGCATTTTACAACTTTTATCGTTGTAACTAAACGAGATTCTGCCGCGGACGGCGGAGCTCTCACTTGCGCTCAGATATTGGCTACATTTTATAGGCTGAGGTGTTAAAAACGCACTCACTGGATGGAAAGACTGGTCCAGATCAGGCCGTTATTACATTATTTGCGATGCGACTCAAACATACACGCTCAAGCGGTATACACACTCCACTCTGTTGGTTTACAGAAGGCATTAGACACGACGCTAGTAAATTCAAGCTTAATATATTATGTAAATGATAAAGAAACATTTAATTGAGAGCCCGATGGTGTAGTGGATGGAGCCGCTGCCTCCTGAGCGGGAGGTCGTGGTTCTAATCCCATCACGTACCAATGTGTTTTTCGATTTTCGAATTTCATATGTTCATTACGTTTATTCGGCGCTTTTTCCGAGCTTCGGAAGGCACGATACAGTAGATATCAGTCGTTAAGCCATGTCAGAGGCCAGTGCTAAGCATTGGCGGCTTGAAAACTCTGACCTATTCTAGGTTTATGTCTGGTTTCCCTTCTGGGTTGCAGAGGATTGCAGTCGCTCTTTGTAAATACCAGTACCGTCGTTTAATCACCTATATTAAGTAGTCGACCCCGAGAGATACGGGATAAGGCTAGGGAGATAATGATAAAGAAACATTTAACAAGATAAAAAGAACAAGAAGAGCTCTCTTGTCTGTTATAGAATTACACTACTCGTTAATAGCTAGTTCATTCTAGGCTCGACAAAAACACTAACTCCTAAATAACCAGATAGACTTAGAAGTAAAGACTAAGTGCAATAAGCACTGAGTACAATTGAAGGTATAATTATTAGTTCACTACGCGCTCCTACAATCGACCCTCGAGGTTAAAATTATGTTTCCTATGTAACTTTGTATAGGATTTACGGGCTGGGTGTTCAAAACATTGTAGCGACTAGCGAGAAATTGTAGGTAGCCAGATGAATACGATGAGGCTAGTTTGAAGAATAAATCATTGCCATTTAACCAATAACAAGCGTGCACTTTGTTGAAACAAAACTTTAAACTGTAACACAAAAGCTGATTGAAATCATATTTCAATAAATACATCCGTTAAATGGCGTAACGAACTGCATTGTCAATGGTGCTCATCATAATATGAATTGACGACCCATAACACGCCAAACATCAAAAAGAAACGACCAAATAAAGAACAAAACGCCTTAAATATAACACGATATGTCAAATCTTTAACCCTTAATTGTAATTTAGTAGGTAATATTTGCGCGAGAGATCAAGATCAGGCCGCGCTCATTTCGGCGTTGCCAAAATTTATTTGACTGTTGCGATGCGATGCGATGAGGGTGGAATGCCCCGTGCGCCCGCGCAGCTTCATGTACAATACGCACTAAATCATATCAAACCGTGATGCGACGGAGGTGTGGCGGAGGCAGAATTAAAATGCAATAATATCTCCAGCGCGCTGTAATTCAGGCCTGTCTCTGATCTCGGAAGATTATCGTAAGGTATTTATTTATCCAACGTTCCCTCAGGAGGTTAGATAGCATCAGGAAATCAATTTTGCAACGAAACGTCGTGGAGGCGTAAGGTTTGCGGCCTTTAAGTTACAGGTGCCGGTGTTATGTCGATTTATAAACTATTAAGATTTGAAAATACCCGAGATATATCCTTCGATATTCGTGATTCCTTATTTTGATATACGTAATCTGAAGTCGCAATAAATGTAGATAATACATCAATGTTTGCCACTTTAGAAATATTATCGGGTAAACATCTTTATGGCTTATTCAACTGCACAAACTTGTATAATTTCAGCCATGTTGCTCCACAGGGAATAAAACTCCATCTAGTAAACTTTACAAAAGTTAAAGCAAGTTTTGTTTTTATTGCAAACTGAGCTTTTGAAAAATAAATCGCTTAAGTTCACACTCATTCAACATACCCCACAAATTGCCATAAACTTCGTACAAGTAAAAAATTATGTGGCACATACAATAGCACTCTTTATAACTATTCCAACATAAACATCAATGTATGACGTAGAAAGCAAACCTCACTAGAACCGGTTCGAGTTCACGTGAATGCACACATACAAAATGTCCAATTAAACGAGGTCTGTCACAGTCTGATCCATGAGCCCTCCGCGGCCTCCGTGGAGGAATGCTCGAGGAGGCAGAGCAGGTCACGCTCCACTGGTCACACTCATGGCGATAAGAAAGCGGGCACTGTCGAGGGACTGTCAAGAAACAATCTATTCTATGTGATTACGAGTCTAAAATTGTGTAAATGCCAAAAGTAACAGAAAGACGCTTTAGAATGTGATCTTAAATATCACACACATTTTCTATGTGGAGAAGTTTAATAATATTGATTGGTAACAAAATACTCTAACAAATTTCATTGGCGATAGGCATTTATTTGAAAAATTGCCATAGAGCGAGCGCAGTGTCATCCCTAGTTTAATCCTAGAATACCAAAGCATAGAATATATTCTACCTTATCGTAGCATAACTATAAATCGCACGTTTTCTATATTCAAATTGGTCTAGGCAAATAAAATGTTCCATCCATAGATAACGGTGAAATCAAAGAATCGATAAATAAGTTAATACCGCATATTTTGCCATCAAAACATGGCGTCTCTTAGTTGAAACTCATTAGAATTCACTCCCAAACAAGCATTCAGCCCATAAAAATTGACAAATTAATCACTATCCAAGCCTCGACCGAGGAATCCGATATTTTTTCACGATACTATACAATTAGTCAATGTTTAAAAGCTTTTGATAATAATTTATGTGTATTATTGAGGTAATAGAATTCGGAAATATAGTGTTTTAACTTTATCGGTTAAGTTTCCCGAAAATTTATGAGTCTTGCATGATTAACTCTGGTTAAGATAAGTGTGGACTCTCCTGATTTCTCACCACTTATTAAAAAGATACATATTTTATTTAACTCTAAAAAAAAGTGTAGCCGTGAATGAGTTGTTTGAAGTCATTTTTCTATGACTCTTATCATCAGACAATGTGAACTGCATTAAAGTAAAATTGAACAGATTCACACAACGTTTTCAATCTGGGACCATTAGATCAAGTTTCTAACGCACTTTACTCTCTCTTCTACATCTGTGCAGTCGATCATGAGTTTGTGATTAGTCTGGTTAGCAGTGCCACCTACTGTTTGCCTTATTGCAGTACTTATAAGTAAATCAAATTGAATATTTTATTTAGCTTTTACATTAATACTGCGTCGCTTGGTGTTCATTAAGGCACGCCCAATCAACTCTCTCTTGCGTCGGGGCATGATCTAGGTGCCTTGAAAACTGATACAACTTGTTGATTCTATGCTAACAAGATGCGCTTGACTTAGTTATATATTAGTTAAGGCAAGGTAAATAAAACTAAATGAAAGAACAAGATAGAGACAGCGTGAGCTGCTTAAACGTCGAACAATTATCCTACTTTACAGGATTTATAAATTAAGTGATATTTATGCATCTAATCCATTATCATTATTAATTATATATATTTACTACTATGATTTAAATACATTTAAACATCAATAACGTTTGAAAGTCTTCTACTTCGAAACAAAATCAAAGCATCAAACATAACAAAACCACAAGAACACTAAATCCTATCTATTCTGCTATCTTTAATCTAATCTAGTCTGTCGACCCCAACCCTGCATGCATGCCTACGCAAAATTAAACTACGAGCACATTATCTACTCCACGACATTCCGCAATGTGCCCGCAACCATAAGATTCCTGCTCTTTATTCCCATCATTACATATTATCGTATGATTTCTATTGAAGCTCTCACGTTCTTAGACTGCGATTATTCAAGATTAGTTCTGCATCTCCAGCTGTTAAGTTTATGTTCTGTTTGGAGTATGTTTATAAAATCTCCAGCACGTACTTATGAGTTATTAATAGATCATTAGGTCAGCTCTTAGCGACTCTCTCGGAGACTGCTCGAGAGTACAGACTGATCTCACGGACACACACTATGATTACAAGTTAATATCACTGTGTGCAGGTAAAGTGCGTTCGTAAGTTTTCCATTAACCTAATAAAATGTCGTTTGAAACACATTGCCTTTGCTTTAATGCTTCCTTGACGGGAAATTATTTTATGACTGTAATCTAATTATTGTGAGAGGTGATAGAATATTTCAATATCACATAACAGCGAAATTATCTTGTACCGTTACAATTATAGAATCAAACTGAAAAATATATTTTTTATTTAAAGTGATAAATCCCAATTTGTAGGTATCTTTTAATCGTTACCTATATAGTAAAAAAATACAATAAACATAAATGTGGTATTGTCTGTAACGCAATTTTAGGCTCCCGTTGCAAAAATTCAATTTAAAGCCATGAAAACGGTAAAGAGCGTATCGGGTAGTAAGACAAATAAATTGAGAACTAACGCGTTTCCCGGGCAATATAATTTGAGGCGCAAAATGTTATTCCAATTAACATAAAATGGTCACAAATGAGCGAGCCGAGTGGCGAGTTGGCGACTGGCAAGTGTCACAACCACCGTTACAGTGGTGTCGATTCTGACGTACACATTTTTCTTAGCTAATTTGAAAAGCCTCAAATTTTACCAAACGAAAATATAAACAACAAACATCTGATTTTATCATTGATAACAGTGACGTAAGCTTTCTTGAATGACGTTTTTCCATGCGCCTTAACAGCACCAAATTTGTTGATCATCATATTGCTGAATCGAGAAAGTGACAGAGATAATTTGAAATTATGTGAAGAAATGTGTTAATTCGAATCGACACCTACACCGAATACCTACAGCTATTCCCTGTCGCCAATACCCGATATTTTACGCGTTTTATTATATCACCAGCCGACCTGTCAGTATTTTAATTGGTTTATCTGAGGAAATAATGCCATTCAACTGATAAATACAAGAAACTGCGAATTAAAACAACCACGCGTGACATTTTTATTAATTTGTGGAGAGTTTGTATTTCTTTGAACTATTGAAAATAAATTGTGATTGTCTGTTTCCTTATTGCACTTATTTAGTAGATAATTATTCGTTAAATTACATCGTTTTTTGTTCAGGGAACGCTTTAATTTCACTGCTATTGCATGTTTTCCTCAATTATTACTTACTTTAAGTAAAATATGTTTAATGATATATGATCTAAGATGTAGTAGTATGTTTAATTTAGAATCAATCAAAATGGAATAAAACCACTAATTGATTATTGACATAAAATGTACATCATTGAAGTATGCTTCACAAAAACCCAGTATGTTTCCAACAAGCTTTCCACTGGAGTCTGTGGCCGTTAAAGTTTCTGACCCGTATTGCTAAACAGCACTTGAGACGAACATACCGTTTTGTACTGAAAAAACATTTCTGATACAAACTCAAAGTCGCTATCACTCTTGAGAGCTGATTATAATTACAGTCCTTATATGGTACTTATGTTAGTAGTAGAATCATAAATTATGTTACGTTGTAATAACATTGGATAAAAAACTTTTACCTAATATGTACCGTTGACATAAATATAAACTTGAAATTACTTTGCGTTATATTTTTGTTTACAAATGTGTAAACGGTTGTCCTCTTTATACTATGTATTGAATTTGTTTAGGTTTGTTGGTGACTAATTGAGAAGTGCGATTACACGATTTGACATATTTACGCAATGCCTAATGGTCTCACGATGGTTTGGCTTAGGACATCAGCGATTCCAGTCACGACCGCCTTGCCTGTCAGTCTTTACTTTTGCTAAATACCTGCCTACATTCGAATAGTTTTAGTGTGCAATTTGCCGTTCAAATAAGGACTAAAGATCTTTGGATCGTATTTAGAAAACCCCACGCAAATGCTTAGCTAATACGTTAATCGAACGTAGAAGTCGTAGAACTAAGCAAAACAATATAAATTTACATTAAACTTATTCTTTAACAAATTGTAACGCATCTATTTAAAAAAAATGTATTGGTATGTAAATTAAAGCTGAAGAACGGAAATTACTTAATGCGTTTTAGAGATACAACTACATTTCTTGTTATCCGACCTGGGAGAGGCGAGGTAAGTGATTTTTTTCCGACGATAACGTTTTAAGACAACTTTTAGGGGACGCGCCACCCAAACTCGTTATCAAGTGCGCCAGAACGCATTTAGGCGAGCTGGTTAAATAAACGTTGATTCGACATTTAAAGTTTCGGCATTCGGCACGTCCGGGGCCACCAATAAATCCGATGATAAAAACCGAAACGCTAATAAGTTAAGAACGGCCGACGCCGACGGTAAATCGACAGTGCTCAATGCGCTGACGATGAAGCCCCCTGTCCGACCAAATTATCGATTTCTCCAACTCCATTTAGCTGAAGATAGGCAGATATTTATAACCGGGCCTTACCAAACGTAAGTGCAAAAGAATTTTATTTATTTTGAATACTTTAGCCAGTACCTACTAATTTGGCTCTACCTACCTAAACTAAAACGTTAAATATTATATCTATACTATTTTAATAACTTTTAAATATATTTTTTTCTTATTTATTCATTTAACTCGATCCATACATTTTCGGGTTTTTTGTAGCGTACCTTTAGTTGAACTTAAATAATAATATATATTGCTTACTTAAATTATAATGCGATTCGTAGAACAAACGACTTAACTACATCTTGACTAAAATTATTGGCCTTTCCACTCTCATGACAGAAAATTACAGGGATATGCTTAATATTAGTTAAGTCGTGATTTTTGCAACAACGAATTGGTACCATTATCTAATAAAAAATACCATAATTCTAACATGTTTAACCCTCAGGAAAAGATCAATTAAGGAGCAATTAATTAAGACTGATTAAGGTGAAAATAGGAAGCTGACACTTGACATAGAAATGCTGTACTCAAGTATAACGATGAAATTTCTTAGCCAATTGAAATTCTCCGAATGCAAAGGTTTAGTGCAATCTTTACGACCCCAGCTAGATTAACTATAGTTAAACACTACTGTTGGTACTATTATTTCTCGAATTCCTTCAGGAGCATGTAGGCAGCTAGATAGCTACAAGATCTATAAATGTGAGAACGAAGTCTTGTCTATCGCTTCCTGAATTTAAAGTTTTTTTCTTACCAGAATTACAGGAAGCTAAATATTGCAAGCAGTCTGTTTCGCCCTTTTTACAGTGCAAAGCACAAACTTGACGGGCACAGTTGGCATTACAATAAACTTGTTGATAAAAAATGACGCAAATGAGAGTTACATGTAATTTTTAGTAATGTAGAATAATAACATAGGTCTATTGTAAGAAATTTCTTTTTAGAAGTAAGCAGTGCCTGTTGTGTCTTTGTTTTTTATGTCCTGTGTTTATGATGTTTTTTTTGTACAATAAATTGTTAAATAAATAAATAAACATAATAAAATCCTAAGTCATTAAATTGATAACGTGGCACTTATATAATAATGAATTACGAGTACACGCTAGATCTGTATACCATCGATTCTTTCTTCTTAGTGAGTGGATTCTCGAGTCGAACGACCCGATGAACCTGGTGTCAGAGTTTTTTCAAACCGCCTAGTAGCACAGCTATTAGGCCTCTGACATGGTTTGAGTAACGACCAGTATCAAAGACAGCGACCGGGATTGACAGTTTAACGTGACCTCCAAAGCACAGAATCCGTTTTCTTCCAGACAATCAGGTGGACTCAGTCTGCATTGTCCTAAAACTGGGGAAAATCTCACAAGGTGATAAATTGACATTGTGTTACCCCCCTAGGAATCGAACCCAGGACCTCAGGATCGTGAGCCCATGGCTCTGACCACTAGACGACGGTGTCAGTTGCCATCGATTGAATATGCAGTATCTAGCTTACTCTATATTTGTGCTTTGAACAATGAAGTGCTGCTTCCATGCTTTTCTGGGAGCGAGAGAAAAACATAGAATGTGCTAGCTGCATTTCCTCCCGGGCATGCTGTAAAAACCAGCTAAGGGATCCGAGGGTTTCTGTATATTGCAATTTAGGCGATGGGCTGACAACCTATCACTACAGCAATATACCTACACATCTATCTTAAATAACCCTCAAACCTTTGTCAGACGTGGCGAAATGACCTTTGTTTAGGTCGTTTCCGCTCTGCCTACCACATTAGGGATAAAGGCGTGATTGTGTGTGTGTGAACAATGAAAATGCGAAATGTAAATTTTCAAAGACAGTGAAACTTAAACACCTGCAACAAATGTCTAAGCGCCTACGTGCCCATATGATAGTAGTACTATTAGTACAGGCGTGAAATAATGAAAGCTATTTCACAGTGAGGTAAGGTGTACGTTCATTAAGGCGAGTGTCGACGGCCGCGCAGGCGCATGCATAAATCAGGTGGGGGAATGCGGCGCGGCGTCCTAATGCGCTTTCGGTGTCGGTTGATAGTCAACCCCCTCCCCTCAACACATGCCCCCTTAAATTGCTCTTCATCGATGATCTTTTTCTGGCACATTTCAAGGACTGAGTCATTCAGGGAAACCGAAAGCTCATATGGATTAAGCGAGCTCTACAATTTCGTTGGCATAAGTTTTGTTACTGCCTACTTATGTCTAGACTAGACTAATTTCTGTATGACTTTCATGGATTTTAAACATGTATATTTTACATGTATTAAACATGTATGTTATATTTTATACATATATATATGATCACGGCTTTATCCCTAATGGGGTTGGCAGAGCATAAACAAACAAAGGTCATTCCGCCACGTCTGACAAAGTTTTGAGGATTATTTAACATAGATTTGTAGGTATATTGCTGTAGTGACAGGTTGTCAGCCCATCGCCTAAATTACAATATACTGTAACCCTCGGATCCCTTAGCTGGTTTTTACAGCATGCCCGGGAGGAAATGCAGTTAGCACATTCTATGTTTTTATCTTGTTCTCAATCCAGCATGGAAGAAATTAATTTATTTTAATTATATTTTATTAAATGTTATTTATTTTGATTTAAAATAAATTGATTAATTTCAAATTTCATGAAGTACCCTAAACTTTCAGGAAATGCCCTATAACAAATATAAATGTTATCTAATATTTATGTCATTAAAATGTTAATTTATCCTAGTGCATTAAATTATTATATCACTGCTGTCTTATCTATATGTCAAAAATATAAAGAGAAAGCATTGAAGGATAAAGACATGATAAAATAAAATATCAATTTTTATCAAATATTATATGTAGCCAAAGATATTCTTTGCAAAACTGAGTCAACACGTAGCTACGAAATTACCTCAAAGTGTAAATCTTTATCTTTTTGTCTTCCATGCTGGACTGGGAGCGAGAGAAAAACATAGAATGTGCCAGCTGCATATCTTCCCGGGCATGCTGTAAAAACCAGCTAAGGGATCCGAGCTTCAAACTTTGTGAGACGTGGCGAAACGACCTTTATTTGGGTCGTTCACGCTCTGTCTACCCCATTAGGGATAAAGGCGTGATTATATGTATATGTAAATCTTTACCAATATTTCTCACCACAATGTTTGAGCATGGGCCGCGCAGGGATGGTTAAGCAAGCTCCTCCCAAGGGTCCGCGCCACGCCGAAACACGGCTACCTGACTACGTTATTGTATGAACAGGAATTTTAATTTTTACACGTAGGTAGCAAATTTTTTATAGCAGCCGGTGCGTTCACACACCCACGCAATTTTTCTCGTGAACGAGTTATGACCGTTTTAGTCACTTAAAAGTTAAATTAATCAACTTGTTTTTCTTGTAATTAATCCAAGAGGAAGAGAAACATGTGAACTTTAAAATGATGTACGTTCACCATTTAGAAGTTCACAGTTATAACATAATAAATATTAATAATTAATAAATAAATGTAAGATTCTACAAGAAGTATTTTTATTCATCAACGTGTTTCCATTAAAACCTAGTATACTCGTAGTTTTAAAAGACACAAAACAGGTTTTGTGTTTGTTACAGACCTAAAACAGTTTTGATTAGGTAGCCGCCCCGTAAGATACGGGATAAGGCTAGGGAGATGATGATGATGGCAGACATAAAACAGTTTAATAAAAAAACATTTTAAAATCACTTTTCATACAAGAAGAAAATGTAGTAAATTAAGTATCTAACTTCTTCATTACTTAACTAAACATTAAAAGGTTTAATTTATTTCTTTTCCATTATCAATTGATTCAAATTTATATTTTTTGACATTGGATACCTTTGTTAAGTTTGTCACAGAAGAATTACATATGTTCTACATAACTTTTGTGGTGTTACAATTTATAGTATTTCCAATTTGGTTTTAGAAAAAAGGTAAACAGTTTCATGTATTTTAATTGAACATCTTGTTTCTAAAATAAGTTAGATATAACAACATAATAAAATAGTAGTTTTAGTAAGTTAACTAATTTGCCAACATGTAACATTTATTCGTCGTTTTTGAATGAAAACACATGAAACTCTGTTAACCTTTATTCTAAAAACTAATTGTTGTGTGTTTTTTAAGACTACAGTACAAACAATCAGATAAAATGTCTAAAGTATGTATCACATTGGATGCCAATCAAATGAACCTTATGCATAATTCTGAACATATTTGACAACGGTGCAATGATAATATTTTTAAGTAAATACAAATCAATATTTGGGTTTGGTCATGATTTGAAGAGGCTGAATAAATCAAGAAGGTGTCCCTAACGAACGAGTCAATGAACTGGAACAACATTCCGATGCAAAACCGAGCTGTTATGGAAACACAAATACTGTTTAATCAGAAAATATGCGAAGTAAAGTGACACTTCTCACTTCCCGACCAATCGTGACCGAATGATGATATTATTTCGATTAGTATCTCCAAATATGCGAGCTCTTTTATAGTTACTTCTGTAATTTCTTCGGTAATAAAAGTTTTTGCAGCAGAAACGTGGATTAAAAATAACTGTATGTACCAAAACTTGATTTTTTTACGACAAGATGCGAGGGTTGGATAATATCGTGTGTAGTGTATGGGTTGTCATTTAAAGTAAGGAGTGTGGACCCAACTCATGTGAAATGTCGGCTGCAGTCAGCTCTGAGAATCCCACACTCTCATATTCTGGCCAATATCTAAGGTGATTTACATTTTCCTCCTTTTTGCCAGCAAGTCTAAACACAGATTCGCAAGGAATTATAGTACCTACATACGTAAAATTTCCAATACAGATTAATATTTCAATAAAAATTACAATTTGCATACGAGTTAAAAGCGCAACTTTTATAAGTAAATAATTTATATATTAAGTTTAATATTTTTCTGCAAATATATATTTTTATAAAATTTAAGAAAATTGGTTTTGGTAACGATTATTTATGTTGTATATTCTAAATATTCAGGCAATTCCATCCTACGATTATACGAGTAATATGCAGTCGGCGTTTATTATTTCAGTAGCAATCAGCTCAAATTTACAAACGTTTATATTAGTGTTTAATGTCCTTTTTACCGTGTTTATAATCCAATATTTTTTCCTATGTCTTGAAAACACGTGAGGTGAAGCTGAGTAAAAGATAGTGGGTACATTGTCAAACAATTTCAGTTTATTGGGGCGGGCAATGCTACTTTATTGAGGTCGCAACCTCAGTTTAACGGCATGATGTCATTTACTACCTAGACCATCCCAGTCCTGTTTAGTGAGCATTCCCAACCCACTCATCCTATTATGATGCTATTACCTTTTAAATCTAATTACCTACTCCGTTTCAGAAATATTTCAAAATATGAACGTATGTATGTATGAAATCACAAGCAATCAGTCATATTTTATTATTATTCTTAAGAGTTGTCAAACGCTGTAAATTTTGATTGCAAAGATCTTTCGTACTTCCATGCTGGCCTGGGAGTGAGAGAAAAAATTGAATGTGCCAGCTGTATTTCCTCCCGAGCATGTTGTAAAAACCGGCTAAGGGATCCGAGGGTTTCAGTATATTGCAGTTAAGGCGATGGGCTGATAACCTGTCTGTCGAAAATCTATCTTAAATAACCGTCAAAACTTTGTCAGACCTGGCGGAACGACCTTTGTTTGGGTCGTTTGCGCTCTGCCTACCCCATTTGGGATAACGTCGTGATTGTATGTATGTAAGATCTTTTATGAAAGTCGCCTTTTTTAACATGACAATAACAAGGGCTTAATATAAATCTTATAGAGCTATGTCAGACCCGTATATGCGTTTATGCGAAATATGTTCTGAGGTGAAGTACTGTCGTAAGCAATCTGCGACCACATGTCGTAATCATTCTGAGACCACATCTTTTACGACCAGGCGACTTGTTTTTTTTTACACCTTACACTAAAAAAAGACAATTTTGCTTATTATGCGTTACTGCAGTTTGAGACCAAAGGTTGAACTGTTTTACATATATCATATTATGACGACGCAAATTTTCGTGAACTCGAAAATGCGTTTTCCCAAGTCAGAACTGAGTAGATATTTTAACGATAACTAAATATGCACGTTGAATCGAATGAACTGAAATAAAAATTACGAGTAATGAGGTGTAACAAATTACAAATAAAACTCATGTTTCACTTGTAATCTCTGGAAGGCTTCAGAATAAATGTTGAGATATCGTTGCGAGAGGGACTTATCGTTAATTTAGAGCCTGCGATTAGAGTGCGCCGGCCGACATACGCTAACGAGCATTCGTTATATTTATTTTTGTTTTAACAACAGTACGGTGCGGATGTTTAGGCTCGCCGTCGATTGTGCCAACTTAATTGGAGTGTCCGCGGCGGAGTGTGTACTGTGTAGCCTGCCTTACATCGGTATTCGTATTGACGTGATCACAATCTGTCCAGCTAATCACCGCCCTCTTAAAGCTTCGGTTTGAACTACGCACATTTTGTTCATATACACCTCACTATAGAAAGTTTTTAGTAACATTATGCAATTCATCGAATAAAAATATATTATTTTGTCATTTATACAAATCTTACCTTAGTGGTAGTTGTTTGTAGGGGAGCACCTGATGACACAGCACATATTTCCACTTCGTATCGATCCACACCAGATTCACGGTCCAATGGCACTGCCGTAGATAGAATCCCCAACGAGGAGTCTATGTCAAATAACCTATCCACTTGTTTTCCGTCACCGGTAACGTTCACTATGTAATACTGGAGTCCCGACTTATAGTTATTAGTCAAATTCAGCACGGCCGTACCCGCTGGCTCATTCTCAGCCACAGATACACTCCCCACATTTGTCCACGTGACACCCTTCAACTCTGTTCCTCCCATAATGACGGTGAGATACGTCTCAGTACTTCTTTGTTCGCTTAGTACCGCTTCGTCTGTGGCTTTTATGCCGAGGTTCCACCTCGCCTCGGGCATGGCTGGAGGGTACCGCAACGTAAGTGCTCCGTTGCTTCTATGCAAATCGAATAGGTCGTTTCCACCTTGAATAAGTTTATACGTGACCAGTCCATTCGTTCCCGAGTCCATATCACGTGCGAGTACATTCATGATGAAAATCCCTCGGCCGACACTTCTTCCCGTTCTTTCCACATTAATAACAGCCGCATTCATTGATACAAAGACAGGGGCGTTGTCGTTTATATCTTCGACGATCACGGTCACTAACTTCTCGGCTGATAGTCGCTCCGAAGCGGGTTCGGCTCTATCGTAGGCGACCACAGTTATTCTAAAGGTGTCTATGCTTTCCCTATCAATAGGCAATAAAGTATGTATGACCCCAGTAACATTATTTATGGCAAAGTGCCGCCTGCCATCGTATGGCTCTTGCCGTGTGATGGAATAATATACTTTGCCGTTCAAACCTGAATCTGGGTCTTCTGCGGTGACAGTTACAATAGGGGTATGTTTAGGAATTCCTTCTCTAATTTGTCGCACAATAGCCGTGTTTGTGAAGACGGGCGCATTGTCATTAGCATCGATAACGTTTACAGTAAACGAGATACTCGAAGATAAACTTGGGCTACCGTTATCTGTTGCGGTAATGTTAAGAACATAAGATGTTAGATCTTCATAATCCAGTGGTTTATGCAAAAATAGCTCTCCGGAGTAGTTGTCAATGAAAAATGCCTCTTTCCTGTTTCCTGATGTTATAGAAAATTGTAATTCCTTATTGATCCCTAAATCAGCATCGTCAGCATGAAATTGCATTATTTTTGTATTCACTGGCTCAGTTTCTAAAACAGACACATTCAACTGTGATTGAGTGAATATCGGAGCATTGTCATTTTCATCCAATACGTTAACAGTTATAGTTGTTGTTGAAGAAAGACGCATAGTCAGGCCTGAATCTTGAGCCAGCACTGTAAGCTGATACTGATCAACAGTTTCCCGATCCAAAGGTTTCTGAATATATAACTTTCCAGTTGCCTCGTCCAAAGAAAACTTTCCCATTTCATCGCCTCCAATTAGTTTATAATATACATCTCCATTTAGGCCTTCATCCGCATCGGTTGTGGACACCCTCCATATTGAGGCTCCAACGGCTGTTCCTTCTGACACATCTACCTTATAAGGTGTTCTTATAAATATAGGGGCATTATCATTCACGTCTTTTATGTAAATTGTGACTTGTACAGAGTCTGTTAGTTTTACTTTGCCATTGTCGCTTACAGTTGCTGTAAGAGTTATGACATTCTTTTGTGATTCAGTGGTTTGTACCAAATTTTCTCTATCAAAAGATTTTAATGTCTTTATGAATCCATTTCTAGAGTCAATTCTAAAATCATTTTGATTTGATTGTAAGCTGAATGTCAGTTCAGCATTACGCCCAATGTCTCTGTCAGTTGCAGTTAGTTTTCCAACAAAAGAATCTGGTGGCTCGTTTTCTTTTATTTCAAATACGAAAGTAGTGTTCGTAAATTGGGGACTGTTATCATTTTCGTCCAACACGTGTATGACAACAGGTACTTGGGAAGATCTTGGCGGCTTTCCGTGATCAGTGGCTACTATAGTTAGTGAGTAATAATCTCTTTCTTCTCTATCTAGGGAACTCTTAACGTACAGAAATCCATCAGGGAAAACACCAAACTTTTCATCTGTATTTCCTTCAGCAATCGTGTACGATATCATACCACTATCACCCAAATCTGCATCAGATGCTGATATGGCAAAAAATCTTGTGTTAACAAGTGTTGATTCTAATAGAGACGTTTCATAAGACGTGTGGTCAAAAACGGGGGTATGATCATTTACATCGTCGATTATAATATTAATTGTATGCTTTGCAGCTAAAGCAGGGTTGCCATTGTCAGTGGCTGTTACTTCAATTGACATTATACTTCCAGGCTCATTGGATATGGGTCTGTTCAAGTAGATAACACCAGTTGTGTCTGATATTTTAAACCATTGATCTGGATTGTAAGTCAAGGAATAAAATATAGTTCTGTTTGAACCAGAGTCTCTATCTGATGCTCGTGCAAAATATACTTCTTGTCCAACTGCCATATTTTCAGCAATATGAATTTCATCTTTGTCTTCAATAAAAATGGGATAATTATCATTTACATCTAATACTGAAATATTGACAGTAGTAAATCCAAAAGTTACACCACTTTTAGCCATAATTTTCAAGTGATAAGTCATTTTTTCTTCGCGGTCTATGTTAGCGTCCGTAGAGATCATGCCACTTTTCTCATCAATCTTGAATACTTGCTTTGCATCACCTTCCAAGATGAAGTAAGATAATGTATCACTTGAAATCCTTGCACTGACTTTACCTACAAATCTGCCAACTTGGGTTTTTGATGTTCCTTCATCTTCAACTATTTTAAAAGTATAACCATTGTATCCATCGAATTCAAGATTTTTACGCTGTGACATTTTTACTATCTCCACGATAGCATCTTCACTTGCTCGTTTGTTTCCTTTATCTTTACAAGATATTTTTAAAGAATATACCGTCTTTGTAGCTTTTCGGAAATCTTTTTGCAAAATAATATTACCGGTCCATGGTTCTACTTCAAAGTACCCATCACCACCGCTTTCAAGTTTATATATTATTCGTGCATTTTCTCCCTCATCTTCGTCATATGCTTTTACTTGTAAAACATTGGCTCCGACGGGATGATTTTCATTTATACTTTCAATGTACCTTTTAGGATAAAAAACTGGATTATTGTCATTTACATCCAATACTTTCAGAAATATTGTAGCCGTAGATGATTGCGGAGGGAATCCTTGATCTTTTGCAAGTACTTGAATTTCATAAAACGGAATCTTTTCTCTATCCAATTCTATAACAGTACTCAGTTGTCCTGTAATGGGGTCCAATATAAAAGTGTTAGGATACTTTCTTTCAATATAAGATGGTAGATAATAAGATACAGATCCATTAGTCCCTTGATCGTAATCAGATGCTGTCAATATAAGTACTTCTTTTATGGGCTTAATATTTTCATGAAGTGTAGCATTAATAGTAGACTGTGGAAAAGTGGGCGCTTCATCATTTTCGTCTAATATTGTAATTTTTAGTCTAGTATAAGCCCATTTTGGATTTGGTCCACCATCTCTTGCAGACACATTAAGTTCTACAGTGCCTTGAATTTCTCTATCTAATATTGCTTTTGTGGTTATTAAACCAGTTAAGTGGTCAATGAAAAACCACTGTTGTTGATTTCCATCATAAAGATCGTAAAATATCTCTGCATTGACACCTGTATCTTCATCTGTTGCTGTAATACTGGCAATATACGTTCCAGCAGGTGCCAATTCACTTAGAATTGCTGAATATTCAGATTTTTCAAAAACAGGCTCATGGTCATTGACATCATTAACATGTATGACCAAAAATGATGTAGCCGTACGAGCTGGTGTTCCTTTATCAGTAGCAACTACTGTCAAATTGTATTTACCGATTTTTTCTCTGTCTAAAACTCCATTCACATAAACAATGTAGACACTTGAAGAATTTTCTAAACGAAAGTGATACAGTTCATTTCCTGATACAATTTTGACACTAGTAACACCATTCAACCCAGCATCTAAATCAGTTACAGTGATTGCAGCTACAAGTGAACCATTTTTTGCATTTTCATCCACAGTAGCAAAATTTGCCGTAGGTGGCACGTATGTAAAGGTTATGACAGGGTCATGATCATTTGCATCAATGAGATTAACTGTAACATACGTTCGTGCATCTTGTCGTGGCACTCCATGGTCTTTGGCGATGACAGTTAATACACATGTCATATTGCAAGTCATATTAGTGCAGTATTTTGGACAATTTAACTTTTTAAGAGTCGTGATCACCCCAGATTCCGGATCTACTGCAAATTGTTTCTCTGTATCAGTCACTTCATAAGTAATTTTACTGTTATCACCCAAATCACTATCTGTAGCAGTTACTTTTAAAACTGTTGTTCCAGGTGGCACGCTCTCATTCAACGATACGGAAAAATCACTTTGATCGAAAATTGGTGGGTTATCATTTACATCTAAAATGCTTACGTTTACTTGAAGATATCCGTATTTTGGGGGATTTCCACCGTCTCGTGCCGATACATTTAGGATGTAAAAGTCAGTAGTTTCCCTATCCAATTTTCCAGTTGTCTCCAGATGTAAATAAGACTGTCCACTTGGATTTACAGTAACATTCAATCGGAATTTTCCTTCTAAATCACCGTCTATTATCCGATAGTCGTTAGTGATACTGTTCTCGCCTAAATCCTTATCAGTTGCAGCATCGAGCAATAACTTGGTCCCAGCAGCAGCACTTTCCGAGAATGCAACTGCTATGCTCGGCTCCGGGAATTCAGGATAATTATCATTCACGTCGGTCACTCGCAATCGCACCTCTATCGGGTATGTTGGTTGACTCGACAGGACTACAAATGCATAGCGGTCGACGCTCTCTCGATCTAACACCATGTTAGTTCTGATCTCCCCTGTTACAGGGTCAAGAACAAATTCTTTGGGAGGTTCATTAAAGCGGTACGTAAAACCAGCTTTGGTAGGAATCCTTCCAACGATGGTGCCAGCGGGCTGGTCCTCTGGAACGCGAAGGTCGACACCGGTGTCGACGGCACGAGACTGCATCTGCTCGGCGGCAGCGGCGCCCGAGCTGGTGAGCACCGCCAGCGCGATCAGCGCCACGTGCCATCGCCCCATCCTCGTCATGACGTCCACCACACCATTGCAGGGTTGGTTCCTCGCCAGGGAAAGTGGACGACGACCGGGAGCGCTCGCTGTGTCCCGTTCGCGCAGAGTCGCGCGCTCGCTCGCCTCAGGTATGCAACATGGCCGCGACGACCTGCGCGCGCACGAATATCTCACGGAGAGTGCGACCCGCCGCTGCGCCTACGCCGCCGTCACATTCATTCGTAAACACACGTGACACACACAATCCACAAGTTCTACTTACGTCACGTCCTTATAAGTGCAACACGAGTTATAAACACACAGCTTTATGTCATAAAAATCCGATAGAAGGTATCACAATCGAGAGCACTTTTCAGTGATGTTTTTGTCAGTGTGACAGGTGTGGGGCGCGCGGGAGCGGCATACGGGCTGCGCGGCGGTCAGCACGGTACTAGCAGGCGGAGGCTTTCACGCCGCCCCGCGCCCCCTCCCCGCGCTGCCCGCTGCCGCGCCGCCCGCTCCTCCCCCGCAGCTTTGAAAGCTCCGACTGTATGCTGCGTGATGATGATGCCAAGATAATGGCCGCCGAAGGATTCCACTATTTATTGTTCGATACGAGTCACTCACTATTCTCAGAAACCTAATACGGTTACAGGTAGATTTTTACAACTTGTCATTTTGTGGGTCACTTCTTAAATTAAGTAATTTACAAAGCTAACATTAAGTTTATAAATGTCTTATCTTATTTTAACACTAGTAAAAGTTAGTAAAACTTTTCAATTTATGTATTTCTACATATTTTTAACAAAATGAAGTTATTTATATAATTTTACCACGCGTTGATGTCTTCTGCAAGCGTAAATGAAACTTCAAATCATCCTGTTTCTACGATTCTGAATTATAAACAACTAGCGACACGTCCCGGCTTCACACATTTAAACCTTCCTCTTGAATCACTCTATCCATTAAAAGAAACCGCATCAAAATCCATTGCGTAGTTTAAAAGATCTAAGCATACATAGGGATATACGGACTGAGAAAGCGACTTTGTTTTATACTATGTAGTGAAGAGATGTATTTCACAAACAGTATAATCCCACAGTTTATCTAGCTTACTTTCGTGCTGTACTTCTGCTAACAATGATATTTATATATATAATTTAATTGTAATTTAATTTTGCATGAAATAAATGAAAATAAATTAAACCATTATATATCACCATTTTGCCTGACTACAAACAAATTGTGAATTAATAGATACTTAGGTAAAGGTTTACTACTAAGCTACAAAATGTACTCCTCTTGTTATAAACACACAATAATCGCTTTATTAACCGCACCTATCTAGTTTCCTACTGAATTCTAAACCCGTGCTAAAGTTCTTATCAGTATCCTCCTCCTTATCACTTGGAACCTGGTTGAAACTGAACGTATATCTCATGAGGCCCTCTACCCGCCATTAAAGGAACTAGTTCCCACTTAAATGAGCTTGCGGGAGGGAGTGCCCATTCCTCTAAACCCTCTGCGGGCCTCCTGACACCTGTGTAGTTCCACGCACTTCCGTAGATGTCGCTACCGGCTCTACCAACCACTATAAATCAATACTAGACAGACTTTTACGGAACTAGTATTCTAGACTAGTCTTCAAGCTCGCCGCATTAATCCGTGATTTCTTTATCTACGTAATAAATGGCAAATTGGCGAATCATTAATCTCTACCATTTATCTGACAAGACAATTTAGAATTTTATGCACCTTCACATATTTGATCGTTAAAAAAGTACTCCTTCTCTGTAAATGATGACAGCTTAAATATCAAATTAGCTATTTGACGTAGTCCTTATATTTTTCCATCGAGAGACAAGCACTTCTCTTAAGAAAATTAACAGGCGTGGGAGTCAGCAGTAAGCCCAACAAAGTATGATTGATTAGCAAAATTATCTTCAGAAGGGGCTAAAAATAAGTTCCTGAAATAAGGCTCTACTATTTTTAGATACTCGAATCCAGTATGCTATCAACCACATCTGCGCAGTAGCGTGGCCCTTTTCGTCAGGTTAAAAATAGCCATTGTATTCATACCTAGGTATTACATTTCCATTGGAACACTTGTTGCATGAATGTTTGACGTCACCTCCCCTTTCCAGGGTCTGCGTGCTGGCAAGGGGGGGAAGGGGGCACCTCCTGAGTGGGCCGCTGCTGACGTAAGACCCTTTCATGAATGGAATGAATCCCAAAACTGCCATGATATATACTACCACTGCATGCAGACACTATTCGCGTATTGCGTAACTACTTATTGAAAGCTATTCAATTAGAACGGACTGCACATATGAGATGATTGTGAACATAGTTATATACAAATCAGAACAAATAAGAAGTCTAAGAACGAAAAAAAAATTTTTTTCACCCAATTCGGAGTTGAACAAGTTCTTTGTTATCGACACTTCTGAAGCTCAAGTTAGAACATTCTCGTGACCTAGTCTCCACTTGGTCTAAATTTAGCTTTTGAATTGGTGTCATATCGATTTTTTGTTCAAACAAATGATGGCTGCATGTACCTCGAAGGCCATCGCCACTGTAATTAAGCTTCATAAATAGCGTTGACATTTTCACTGTACAGTATTTTTAGATTATTTTAGCTGTATGTTACATGTTTTTAGATTACTATGCTTTTCGATAAAGTTTCTATTTACAAAGTGGTGCGGCTGTTACTTTAATACCTTCAGCGATGAATACTTAGACTCGTATTTATGAACCCAACTCGAACTTGAGAACAATATTAAGAAGGTATGGATTTGATGAACTCAAACTCGCTGTCACTCATGAGAGCTGATTACAAATAAGCGAGTGTATTTTTACCAATATATCATATTATTAGGATATAATAATTTCTTTGAGTGCAAAATACAGGCCTTCACGTTACTACCAATCTATACCGCTGTCGCTCAAGCGCGCGTCTTGTAAAAAGTATGGAGTGACGCAGGAATTCACACCTTACTGATCAATTTCAAAAATAAGTGAGCAAACGTACAGATAAAATCATCAGAAGGTTATGTAAGATCACAATATCATCAGTCGACTGCTGTACATTATGGTGGGTTTTCTCTATTGAAGGGTATTTGCCATGCTCACAACGCATATACTTAAGCAAGCGCAATGCAAGTTTTTTTTTACTCTGTTTTCAGGATTTATTTCACGATAGAAGCAGAAAGATATGGAATGATACATTTTAAACAGGTACAGAAAATTACAACTGTATTTGCCATTTTAATCCTTTCATTTTAACTACCTCCGTGGTCTAGTGGTTAGAGCCATGGGCTGACGATCCGGAGGTCCTGGGTTCAATTCACAAAGTTGATATTTGTCAATTTATCACTTTGTGAGGTTTTTCCAGTTTGGTTAGGACATTGCAGGCTGAATCACCTGATTTTCCGAAAAGAAACTAAACGTCCACCTCTATTGAAATTACATCAAATATTTTTAGGTAACTTCCATACTGGACTGGTAGTGATTGAAAAACATAGAATGTGTGAGCTGCATTTCCTTCCGGGCTTGCTGCAATAACCAACTAAAGGATACCAAGGTTTCAGTGTATTGCAATTTAGGCGATAGGCGTACAACTTGACACTATAACAATATATATAATCATCTTTAATAACCCTCAAAACTTGTCCAACGTAGCGAAATGACCTTTGTTTAGGTCGTTTTTGCTCTGCCTTCCCCATTAGGGATAAGAGGCGTGATTTTATGTATGTTTGTTAATGAGTTAAAAGGTTTTGAAGTTTTTTAATATTACTACAGTCATAGTTATGATGAATACAGTTTTTGATGAAATGAATGAATGAATTTCTATGGCTAATAATGTTTAGTGTGTAGCTGTCTAATTTATAAGTATCATTTAAGTAAGTATATGTAGTGATATTCTATCTACCAATTTCTCTGATATATAACGTAGAGTATCCTATCTTATGTAGCATATATTATGTATTAGTTTATCATAAGATATGTATCAGTATATTTGTTTTTATTGAAATATTTATTTAATAGTGTATAAATATTGTCTAAGTATTATATGTAGTAATATGCACTATCCCGCTTTCTGCTTGTATAATTTCTATACCCAAAGGTTGCCTGGTAGGAATTGCTGCTTTAGCAATAAGGCCGCCTATATTGTACTGTCACGGTTGTTCCTTTTTATTTCTGTTGTATGTGTTTCTTTGTGCAATAAAGAATTTTGTATTGTATTGTATTGTATGAATTAATGTAAATGTAAGCATATAATTTTATGTATCTTTCTTACGTTTAATGTTACTTGTAATTTAATGTGCAAACTAGCAATTTGTTCTAAATATAGCAAAAGTTATTGGTTTCCAAGTTTCGAATAATATTGCGTAGGTAGTACAGTTGCCTTTCAGCCAGGCTAAAAATAGAATCAGCTACTCCCACGCGCGGAAAGGGATGAATATATCAATATTCAAACGGGGAAGGGGGAGAGAAGCTGTGTTCTCATTTTCACTGACTATGACATTACCTATTGCTGCGTGTCAATGTATCAGATTATACCCTGCTAAACGAAACCTGCAATGAATGACAACTGTCGCCGTCATAGTCGAGTAAGTGGTGTACATTATTTCTGTATTCAACACCTAGCTGCCAAAGTTTGCATGTTTGTGTGTTTGTTACTCAAACATGCTGCAATCACTTTATAAATCGGAATAAAACTTGGCAGGAATACCTATATGTTAGATATGGGAATAGATATAGGTATAGGCTATATATACCGCGGTAAAACCTTCTTCTTCTTCCGGGCTAGACTGGGAGCGAGAGAAAAACATAGAATGTTCCAGCTGCATTTCCATATCATTTCTCGGGCATGTTGAAAAAATTTCATTATAATGCAATTTAGGCAATGGGCTGACAACCTGTCACTACGGCAGTATACCTATAAATCTTTCTTAATTAATACCCCTCAAAACTATGTCAGACGTGGTGGAACAACCTTTGTTAAGGTCGTTTACGCTCTGCCTACCCTATTAGGGATAACTACATGTATGTAAAATCTTCTTCCCACTGGAAAAGTCTCATTTATCCGCAGGTAAAACAGCAGGTGGAAAGTTAATTGGATTTTAAATATCAAATTTTAAACTTCTAGTAATAGATTTAACATTTCGACGACTCATGTTAACGAGTTTTAGAACACTTTACAGAACATTCAACTTAGAGACAAATACAAACATAACTAGCAGTAGGTAATTTATTAAACATTGGCAACTATATAGCAAACAGGCACAATACTCTCTTAGTAGGATATTATTAAGAGAGTATTGAGAGCACAATACTAAGTATTCGAATCTATAAATAGATTTTTAAACTTTTCTAATAGACATCAATAAATAGCAGAAATGTTGAAAAGTTTCTAGTAAACGCACTAACTAGCTTTTTTTTGAGATCTTATTTTACGGCTCTGGAAACTCAGTCCTTTTGAGCCACAGAATTCCCCACAATATAGTATTGGCAGTAAGTAATTCAAAACATAAGAACCATCTAAAACCATTATAATCTCTTCTTCTTAGCGAGTGGATTCTCGAGTCAAACGACCCGATGAACCCTGGTGTCAGAGTTCTCAAACCGCCTAGAAGCATAGTTATTAGGCGTCTGACATGATTTGAGTAACGACCACTATCAAAGACAGCCAACGGGACCGTCAGTTTAACGTGACCTCCGAAGCACGGAATCCGTTTTCTTTCAGACAATCAGGTGAATTTAGCCTACATTATCCTAACCAAACCGGGGAAAATGTCACAAAGTGATAAATTGAAAAATATCATCTTTGTGTTGCCCCCCTGGGAATCAAACCCAGGACCTGATCGAAAGCTCAAGGCTCTGACTACTATGCTTTTGTATTATTTTATTTTTCTGACAGGCGAATCCATCCATACCAATTAATTTTTTCCCGAAATTGAGATCTTTTCTAGCAGGAAAAAATATATTTTCCTAGTCAGTTTCTATTTTATCGCGAAATGTGTAGCGCTAAGATAATAAATATCTATTATTTATCTGCTTGTCAAGCATGGCAAGTAGAGGTATATAATAATAGTAAATCAAATAGTGGGCTTCGAGTTACTGTGATGGATATGTCGTAGAGTGATTTAATAATTTAAATCTTCGCGAAAATTGTTATTAAACCACAAAAACATTAATTAAGTAAGTAAAAATCTAGCCAATCAGAGTTAAAGATATCCAATGTTACTAGAACGACGAGTTTTTTCTCAAAATTTAAGGCATTTTCCAGTAAGATTTGTCAATTTCTGCATTGTCTAATTATCCGTGTTTTGAAAATTCGAATTATCAAATCATCCCACGACACATATATAATAGTGAGAATAAACTATAGATTAGAGATACCACAATGTGAAAAAGTTTAAAAATATTTTCACAAACGTTGCTTATTCTCGTAAACATATTTTTTCCACTAGTGCTACATGTAGTAAGAACCCAAGTGTACAAACACTAAGTAGTAGTTAGTACTTGTCCGTGAACTTCCCACAAAATTTTATTATAACAATACCAGCGACCCGCCCCGGAAATTATCAGTGTTTCTCTACTATATTATGCATGTATTATACATATAAACCTTCCTCTTGAATCACTCTATCCATTAAAAGAAACCGCATCAAAATCCGTAGCGTAGTTTTAAAGATTTATGCATACATAAGGATATACGGGACAGAGAAAGCGACTTTGTTTTATATTACTATGTAGTAATAAGGTTTTATTTGAAACTCTATGTGATGACTCTATGTCCACTAGGCAAGAATTTACGAGAAAGATTAAAAAGTTTCAATATATATAATAGGCTTCGAGCTTGGCTTCGAGTTACTATGATGGATATGTCGTAGGATGATTTGGTAATTCTGATCTCTGCGAAAATTCTAGGGTTTTTGCGAAAACACGGATAATTAGACAATAGTGAAAACATTGTCAAATCTTACTTACATTTAATAAACGTTACTTCTCCAAATTCATTTAATTTAATTGGTATACTGAAACTGATGTCAAGTTATAATCGGGTTATTCCATTTCAGAGAAGGTTCGAGAATTTTCTTCTTGCAACGCAATCATCTTGTGTCATACGACCAACCGACTTACGACCTAGAAATATTATTTAAGTCCCTATCTAGAAAACAATTTACTTAAAAGCTTTGATCCTTTATTTAGCGTTATCAATCAAGCGGAAAAATAAGTCTAGTCGATGAATTGGAATGTAGCGTAACCTTTGAATTGACATACCTTATGTTATTTTTATTAAAGAATATATTAACTTTTATCTTATTAAACATTAATTATAACCTCTTTTGTTTAGTAGTCTGGCTCTAGATAGAGACTTTATAAGTTTGATTCCCATGGGGGTGACACAAAGTTTATAATCACTTTATGCGCTCTACTCCACCCAGCTACAAACGTTCTGGCCGGGGTATCGCAAATGGCTGTCCAATACCAGTCTATCAAATATAAATACCTAGCGGCCAGTAAAGAACTAACCAGCCGCAAAGAAGAAAATTAAATAGTTGCACAAATAGAAGACCTAAAAATGTGCGTGAAATCTGCCCCAATTCCAACAGCACAGCCCACCTTATATTTTGCCGATGCAGACTAGAAGCAACTCTGTTGTTCGTCCCTCAATTCCAAGCAGCATGGCTATTTACCTAGAAAATAAGGCGAAATCTAATGAGGAGACCAATAAACTAGTCCAGACCCTAATCAAGCCAGAGGAATTAAAGCTGCACATTCGTGGTGTAAGGAAGACAAAAAACGACAGAGTAATTATAAGTACGGATAGAAAATATGACCTAGATAAGATTAAGAAATCCGAGATCCTTAAAACTTCAGGTCTAACATTTCAAGAGACCACAAAGAAATATCCCCGTGTTATCCTTTTTAGGAGTGCCCTCAAATACAACTGAGGCGGAACTTAAGTACTGCATCTATGAGCAAAATATCGCCGACAAACACCCAGCATTAAACAAAGAAAAAACTCTTTGCTCAATCAAGCTGAGCCATAAATCAGGACGAAAGGATGCTCCGTCATGCAATTTTATTTTAAAAGTTGCGCCTGACGTAAGGAAAATCCTTATACAGCAAGGGCTCGTCTTTATTAATTGGACCTCCTGCCCCGTAAAAGATTTCACTCTAGTAACCCGATGCTACAAATGCCAGCAATACGGTCACTCAGCAAAATTTTGTCAGGACACAGAATCTTCATATGGTCACTGCGGCCAGCTTGGTCACAGTATCAAGGAGTGCACCAAAAAGGACCACCCATAAAAGTGTGCGACTTGCCAGCGCTTCAACAAACCGAGCAACCACAAAACTAGAGATGAGCATTGTCCAGCAAGAAAAAGCGCCAAAATGAGACTCCTGAATTCCATAGATTATGAGGGTGACTAGAGCGCCGCGCCACTTGCGTAAAACCAGCACTAACATGGGTACTGTAAGTGAGGATATAGGAAGCGACATTGATTCTACCTTAGAACACGAATCGCTGCTGGCTTGTAATACAGATGAGTGCTCAAAAATACTGACTAACAGTACACGTAACCTTAAATTACTAACGCAGAATACATATTAATTGCAATTATTCTAGCCTACTAACACTTTTAAAGCAAATCAATGTAGAAATTTATGTTGTTGTACTAACCGAATGTAGGCTATCTACACCGCATCATATCCCGAATTTACAAGGGTATAACTCATATAATACGTCTAAAACAAATGTTTTACAGAATGAAGGCGTTGTACTATATATTTCAAATAAATTTTCAAAAGTCGTCGTAGAGGAACCCGAATTGTTAGACGGGTACTGCCTAATCGCCAAATTAGGAAATGACACAGGTTTAGTAACAATATACCGCTCACATTCGTATAGCAATATTAGTAACTTTTTACAGTCTCTCAATGCTATATTATTATCAATTAAAAGTTTTAGGAATACCTTCATAATCGGTGACATAAATATTTATATCAAATACGGTAATAAAGCTCGGAGATCTGCTGAATGTCTAGATTTTACTGCATATAATGAACTACTTCAACACATTTTTTACCAACTAGAGACAAGAACTGCCTAGACCACATTTTAGCCAAACAAACTTATCCGCTTAAAACATAAGTTTTATCATCAACCTTGACTGATCACAATGCAATAGTGCTGAGCATGCAAAAGACTCATACTAGGACACATATGAACTTTAAATGCACAAAACTAAATTAGAACACTGCAGCAGTTGACCTCGAAAAGTTGGATTTGGGGGATTTGTCCCCAATATTTGACATGACCGATGCAAATTTAGCTACGGACTTTCTTATTACCTCACTGACGACTATTATTGATGACAATACGAAAACGGTATTAATAAAACGACGCAATGTAATTTTAAAACCGTGGATCACCCCTGGAATACTGCGCTGTATTACAAACCGGAATAAACATCATAAAAAAATCAAACAAACACTGGACAACCAGATTTTAAAAACGAACTATTTCCGCTATCGCAACTTTTGCAATAGCCTAATAATAAAACTAAAACGTCGATATGACAGAGCGCAAATAAATAAAGCGGGACAAAATAAAAACAAGTGTGGCATGCCATTAAAAACGTAACTGACATAACTAAAATTAAAATACCAGCACAAGCTCTAATAGCGAATTCAGCAAATGCTGCGCGATCCGTAAATATAGCAAATACATATTTTGCTAACGTAGGTAAACCTCTAGCTGAAAGAGCCAAAACACTTCCTACAGACTATCGACGATTGAATTTCCTTACCCAGACTTCCCAATTACACTCTTTTACCCTACTTAACACAGACGAATCTGAAATTGAGAGATTAATTTTGACTTTGAAAAATGACGGTGCAACCAGTATAGACAGGATATCTTATTCTTTTATACAAACCTTTAAAGACTATTTAATACAGCCTTTGACATACATTTTTAACCTTTGTTTCTGAAAGAATATTTCCCAATGCACTGAAAAGGGCCATCGTCCAACCCATCCATAAAGGTGGTGATAAAAGCGTTGTCAATAATTATCGCCCGATTGCGATGCATCCTTCTCTTTCTAAATTATTAGAAATATTAATCCAAAAAAGGCTGGTTAAGTATTTAGAAGGTAATAAACTACTAGCCCAAACGCAACATGGCTTTAGATCTGGAAGGTCCGCAGAACACGCTGTTCATGAACTAACTGACTATATTACTAGAAAATAAGACTCTCAAAAGAAATGATTTGCTGTATTCCTTGACCTTGCAAAAGCATTTGATACCGTGTCTATTCCTCTACTTTTAGACAAACTCGACAGACTTGGAATTCGGGATCTTCAGCATGAACTACTTAAAGACTATCTGACCAACATGACACAACGAGTTAACATAGGTGAAATAGTAAGTGACGAAATAACTATAGAATACGGGGTTCTCCAAGGAAGTATATTAGGACCTATTCTATTTCTCATCTACATTAACGACTTATGTCATTTACATTTACCGAATGGTAAACTAATTTCCTACGCTGATGACACAGTACTAATCTTTAGTGATAAAAACTGGCGCGCTACTTTTGCACGACCGCAAAAGGGATTTGATCTAGTGAGTCAGTGACTTAGAGAAAATGTTTTGACTCTTAACGCTGACAAAACAAAGTTTATGACATACTCATATAGATCCCATACTCAACCACCGTTACTTGTGTACAACATAATAGCCCACAATTGTTTACTACGAAATCCTATAAATTGCAACTGTCCGAAATTAAGCTCAACTATAACAATTAAATACCTAGGTGTTGTTATAGATAACCATTTACACTGTAAAGCGCACATAGAAGTTCTTACAGGCAGAGTGCGAAAGTTAATCTTTGTATAGCCTCCTAAGACCCCGCGTACAAAATTTTGTACAAAATAAAGTTCGGCTGTCAGACCCAGGGCTTTGGAACATTCCATAGTAGTAAACGCCCACAGTACATTTTTTTGTACATAATAATTAAATCTGCCGTACTAAAATTTTGAATTTTCCCGGGTGTTTTTTGACAGATCATAGTATTCTTTAATATTTTATTTTTGCTTGAATGTTGGTAACACATAAATAAAATTAAAGCTGTCAAAACCACATGGCTTATTGTTGTGACAATGGCGCCGCCGCAGCGAAGGGGTATGTTAAATTTTGTATAGTCTTTTTAAATAATGGTTTTCGTTTTTTAAATAATGTTTAAATGTGTGTTTTGTAGTGAATTTGTTGAATATGAACCTAACTATGAAATTGATAGAAAATTTTAATGATCGTTCAAATATCAACCAAATTACAAAGCACAGATATTTTTTGTAAAAATTTTTGCACGTTGGGTATTTGTGAGTTATGTGATGAGTTTGTTTTTATTTCAACAGCTGCAGCTGGTTTCAACAGTGTTGTTATTATTTTATTTTAGCTCTCAAAGACAAAGACATCATCGACTGTCTCGAAATTGAAGATGAGGCGGAGGATATGGACTTCCAGACTGATGGTACCGATGATGATTATGTGCCGAATAATCGAGATGATAGTCAGGGGTCATCGTCAGATTCATCAACTGAATCTGAAAATGATGACCCACTGCCACTTCAACAGCTGCGAGGTCAGGGTAGGTCCAGTCGCGCAGTGAGTAGTCGCGGGAGAGGCAGTCGCGAGAGAGGCAGTCGCGAGAGAGGCAGTCGCGGGAGAGGCAGTCGCTGTTATTTTCTTACACTAATTATTATGTTTATTCTAAGTTTTGATATATACAAAGACATATGAACCAAAAAAATAAAAATTACCCGATATTTATGTTGTTTTGACTATTCCTTCCACAAAACTGTTAATATATGAGAAGTTGTAGCACAGGCCCTTTTTGAATTTTGCATTTTGCATTTTTTTGAACAAAAGATGGCGTCATTTAAGTCACATTACCGTATACTCTACATATAGCATATACATGCAAAAATGATGTGGCATAATAATTTGCTCGCATTTTGGAACTGCAAGGAAAAATAGGCGTGGGCCTGACAGCAAATTTTTAATATGTGCATAATTTTGTAGATTGGGAACATAGTACTACAAAAAAAAAAGCTGGGTCTTAGGAGGCTATAAAGACTTGATGCATGCGGCCAGTCAAAGTTTATTGAAGACAGTTTACCTCGCACTCAAGTCACTGCTGCTTTACTGTATAACATTCTGGGGTGGTGCCAATAAAACCACAACAATCATATTAGAAAGAGCACAAAGAGCTGTTTTAAAAGGTGCTACTTATCGACCAACCGCTGAACTTCTTAACAAATGAGAGTACGGCTCTCAGTGCGGCAATTGTTTATCCAGGAAACTGTAATTAAAAAACATTCACTTACACCCTATGACCCGTCTTTTGTGGCCAACACAAGACGAGCATATATGGTCTGCAGACAAGACAGTTTTCGAACTAAACAAGCATTTAAATTCTTTTGTTTTCTGGGCACTCATCTCTATAACAAGCTAAATCGCATCCTAGATCTCTCTCTATGCCTTGCACAATAAAAAATCCATGTAAGAATCCATACAAAAGTGGCTTATAGGCAAAACTTATGAAGACACTAAAGAACTCATTTTGGTTGTTACATACATACGAGGCACTAAGGCCTTGAATTAAAAATACATATATACATATAATCACGCCTTTATCCCTCATGGGGTAGGCAGAGCGTAAACTACCTAAATAAAGGTCGTTCCGCCACGTCTCACAAAGTTTTGAGGGTTATTTAAGATAAATTTGTAGGTATATTGCTGTAGTGACAGGTTGTCAGCCCATCGCCTAAATTGCAATATACTGAAACCCTTCGGATCCCTAAGCTGATTTTTACAGCATGCCCGGGAGGAAATGCAGCTGGCATATTCTATGTTTTTCTTTCTCCCCAGGCCCGCATGGAAGCAAGATTTGGTTGTTGCCTAGTATTATATACCTAACTTATTTATTGTCTACTAACACATAGAATTAAGAAAAAAAAACTTACACTAATTTATAAGAGTAAATTAGTAAATAGTATATTCTTTATTAATATTTGTCCATAATTTCAACTTAAATCTTCTTTTTGATTACTAGTGTGAGATACCTAAGATACAGGCAAATATTTACTTAGTTTAGGTATCGAAACACTAATTTTCAGATCTTATATATATATATGTTAAGTACTAACTATAATTTAATTATGTAGTCAATTGTTTACATTATTATTTTTTCTAGTCAATAATTTAATAAGTCATTTGGTAGTAAGTTATATGAGTCCGTAAATAATAACTGTAATCAAATTCTTTGAAATTAATTTATTATTATTTGTATGTAGTCATTGCTATTTTGCTCGGCACTGAGCCGGTATTTACAGATCCAAGTACGGGCTATGCCAAGTAACTTGGATCCGATGTAATGTTTCAGGGTGTGGTTGGAATATTGTTGCGTTTGTTAGGAATCGTCGGACTATGGAACAAGTATCAACAACTATTGATTTTTGCTAATTAACGTAGGTGGATTTGGGTAGTTTTAGTTCTGCTATTGCTTTATGTAGAGTTTTAGGTACGATACCGGTGGATGAAATTATGATTGGGATGATGCGGACTTTATCTTGGTGCCAAATTTTCTGTATTTCTTCAGCAAGAGGTATGTATTTTTGTATTTACTCGGAATGTTTTTAAGTAGATTGTCAGTATTAGGCACAGAAATGTCAATTACGTAGGTCGTTTTACTTTATTTAAGTGTTAACGTTAAATCAGGTCTTTTGTTTTGTGTTGTTCTGTCTGTAATTATATCTCGGTCCCAGTATAATTTAGAGGTTTTGTTTTCAAGAACGTTATTATGTTTTAAACTTAGTTTGGCTAGGACCATGAAGGAATATTATATAGGTCCACTTCTAGAACTAATTACCTGATTATCTTGTGAGTAAGACATTGTCCCATGCGCTATGTCTAGTAGTAAATGTCTATGATCAAAATGCCCTCTGATATCTAGTGAATAAATAAAGATTTTGTTGATTTCTTAAAAAGTAACTATCTATTTTTTAAGTGGTAACTTTTAGCACATTTGTAATACATAGCTTAGATACTAATTACGTGTTATAAAATGGAGAGTTACTTGCAATTTTTATGTGAATATATTACTATTGACCTATGCTCTGTTCCACCTATTTTACCTCTGACATTTTGTGATTTTCATATAGAACTTTGATTTGTAAACTATGATGCTACTTACTTTTTTTTTATTGTAAAAAGGATTCTTAAATAGACAATAGGAAATCAATAAACCCATAATAGGTTTGCCTCAATGTCGGTCCTCATTTTGCCGGAAGTAGGTATTTAACGAGTATTACTTTGAAACATGATTAACTAACTAACTAATTCTAGTCTAGTAAGAACATCAAAAAATATTAATCAGGATCACTTATCAAACCCATAATTGCACAAACTGTTGGCAATAGGCGTAACGAATGGGTGGTTTGAAACATATTGCGTTTCTCAATCATTATTTTCGAAGAAACACAAACTAAAAATTAATAATCGAGTTTAAAATATAGATTTTTTTGATTGATTAGTCATTTACCTAGGCGTGACGTCATTACTTGCAAGGTACAGGTAGAATAATTATAAACGATCTAAACTCGGATACCACCTGACCTATTGAAGAATACGTACCTGTACATAGGCAAAGAAAATATAATATTAGCTAACGCTAAAGATGAGGCACAACAGGAGGGTGGGAACCCCGGTCTAAAATGATACCTCACATCGTCTCCCCCGCGCTAACGGGTTTTATCGGCCGCTTCGACTAGGCGGCAGCACGCACACAAAACCACTTGAAACCTGTACGAATACATTTTTGCACATGTACTACGAAAATCAGCGGCTTGTATGGAGTGCCTCCCCTGTGACATAGACATCACGAGGCGCACCCTGATGTTGCGAAACATAATAAATCTTGGAAAGAAGTTTAAAAACATAATGTTACAGTAACATTATAAAAGTTCTTGCAAAGTTGACCTGTTTTTTTAGGATTCAATTGAAAATATCGTACTGAAACCTTAAAAATGAAAATTTGTGAAGAGGCTGCGGTAGCCTCTTAAATGCTGACAACTTTTTTAACAGTGTAAGTTTGTTTCAAACCATTTCTAGTATTTGAAATGGTAGAAATTACGAGTAAATTTTTCCGTCGGAGTATGTTACAAGTTCTAAGAAACAGTCTGAGTAAGGGTAGGAGGCAGTCTGTAAATAATTATGATACTTTTTTATATATTGAAAATATTAAAGAACAACTCTGAATACAGAATCGATTAGCTAATGATATCTTTATTTACAATACTAGCTGTGCCTGCGACTTCGTACGCCCGGTTTGTATGGAAAACGCGCGGTGTCGAACATACTGAAAACGCTTATCCGCGCGTAGGAGCGGGATTCGATAGCCCGCGCGCGTGTTTCTTATTGTCTGATTAACTTATTATGGAAAATACGTTACTAGAACGAAGAGTTTTATTGCAAAAAGTACTGACTTTATCCAGTAAGATTGACAATGGTATCTAGATAGTGTAACATTCCCTGTTTCCGCAAAATCCCTAGGATTTTCGCGAAGTCCGAATTGTCAAATCTTCCCACGACATATAGTAGAATGCAATAAGCTAATTGAATCACTTAGTACAATTTTAAACATTTTACAGATTTGTTTCTTTTCTGTTAGAAGAATGATTGTGAAAGAACCTTGAAGGAATACAACTCTTACCAATATTCTTACACATTCCGAGAGTTTTCCTAATAAATATACGTATACGACTATATCTTTAGAATAATGTACTTAGTATTATAACAACTTGTACGTAAAAGGCTTATCAAGTAGGTACATAAATAGAGAAAAACAAGAGCTTTTCGTGGTCATGTTGAAAGTAATTACATGACGTCAGCGCTACTATGTTATTCGATAAATTGCTAGCCTTTAATCTAGTCGTATCGTTATTTTTCACAACCGTATTACGTTATATAGCAACGTCATATATCATATCACTAGTTAATGCTATTCTTAGGATAAAGTATGACGTCACTGCATTACGTGCCACAGACAAACAAAGACATAAAATAATAGAATCTGAAATGCTCTTTCCACTGGGAAAGTTTTTAAACAGTATAAGACTGTTTTCCTCGCTTTTTATTCTATAGCAATTTACTTAGATTTGGAAAAGCTAATACAACTCCGAGAAAAGGATAAACCCTTCTTGGTAATAATTAGACAAAAGATTGAATTGAATGAAAGGTGACCTTTCGAAGTAATGAAATTGAGTGGTTTTGTATTGTGAACAGAATATCTAAAATATGCGAATTAACGAGAGTTTATAAAATTAAACAAAAGAAAATGAATTGTGGAAAGTGAGCAATTCGTAAATTACAAAGGATCAGCGTATTCAGTGTGTTAGCAATTTTGCCCAATCAAAAAAAATACTTACTTTTATTTGCAATATTAGGAAACCTTATTATGACTATTTCAATTAAAGATATTTTTTCATTATTAATACACTAGCCTACACGTCCCATTCTTTTTATTATTTTAATTAAAATAGTCTTTATACAAAAACGTAATATTCAATGACTTCCATGCTGGACTGGGAGAGATAGAAAAACATAGAATGTTCCAGCTGCCCTTCCTCCCGGGCATGCTGTAGAAGACAGCAAAAGGGACTCGAGGGTTACATGTATTGTAATTTAGGCGATGGGCTGACAACCTGTCACTATGGCAATACACATTACAATCTAAAATTACCCTCAATTATTGTCAGACGCGGCGAAAGCGCCTTTTACGAGGCGTTTAACGCTCTGCCTACCCCGTAAGGGATAAAGGCGTGAATTTATGCATGCATTATGCATGTATGCATGTAATATTCAAACTTATAAACTGCCTTTGTTTCTGTCCTAACCAATCTCTTTTTTATCATTCTCAAAGAAGTTCTTATTAAATACTAGCGACCCGCCCCGGCTTCGCACGGAAATCATCAGTGTTTCTCTACTATAAAATGCATAAAAAACCTTCCCCTTGAATCACTCTATCCATTAAAAGAAACCGCATCAAAATCTGTTGCGTAGTATTAAAGATCTAAGCATACATAGGGATATAGGGACAGAGAAAGCGACTTTGTTTTATACTATGTAGTGATATACGGTGCAAAAACGATGGTTCAGAGAAAGTCTGAAAGAACTTTCTTAGGAAGCACCTAATGGCTAGAGTTTTAAGTATAAAATTTCCAGCTAGAAGTAACAGATACCTTGAAAATTTATTTTGTACTATGCTCTTGCCGCTTACCTAACAATAAGTACATACATACATATAATCACGCATTTATCCCTAATAGGATAGGCAGAGCGTAAACCTCCTAAACAAAGGTCGTTCTGCCCCGTCTGGAAAAGTTTTGTGGGTTATTTAAAATAGATTTGTAGATAGCAATGTTGCTGTAGTGACAGGTTGTCAGCCCATCGCCTACATTTTAATATACTGAAATTCTCGGATCCCTTAGCTGGTTTTTATAGCATGCCCGGTAGGAAATGCAGCTGGTTTATTCCATGTTTTTCTATTGCTCCCAGTCCAGCATGAAAGAAACATAACGATAAGTATAACGTTTATTTAAAAATATATAAAGAAGAAACACATACATACATCTTCCATACTGGACTGGGAGAGAAAGAAAAACATAGAATGTTCCAGTTGCCCTTCCTCCCGGGCATGCTGTAAAAGACAGCAAAAGGGATTCGAGGGTTACAGTGTATTTTAATTTAGGCGATGGGCTGACAACCTGTCACTACAGCAATACACATTACAATCTACAAATGCCCTCAATTTATGTCAGACGTGGCGAAAGCACCTTTTAGGAGGCGTTTTACGCTCTGCCTACCCCGTAAGGGATAAAGGCGTGTTTTTATGTATGTATGTACATACATACATCCATATTGTGAAAACAAACAAAGATGTTCTTTAATTTAAGGTTAAACAAACTCTACATTCCCATGGTGACATATTTACACAATGCAATGCGATTTTTTAAATAAATATATCTATGAACTGATTCCAAAAACTTTCAGAATAACTTTATGCAATGACTTTATTGGATGCTGTGCATAAATTTGACTTAACTTTGACCGAATTTTTTGAAAAAATTTTTGTAAAAATATTCTACTCAACCTTCAATCAGCGTGTCAAAAGTAATACTTATAATCACTCGTTTCCAATTTCTATGATATTCATATATCATATATTTGACTATCTATGACGAACAAAAATTTTTTTTTCCCATTTGGCAATATAAGTAGGTTAAACTAAATAGTAATAAGTACAGAGGTATCAGTTAAGACGTACCTTTAAATATTTCGTATTTTGAGATTGTGACGATCATACATATAATAGGTCTACTAAATATTGTAGAGACTTAAAGACCGAAAGCGTTTCAGGAGCATCTAATGTGTATTGTAATCGTCTTTAAAACTAGTATAAATAGCTCGCATTATTAATTTGGGAGCGGATGAAACACAAAGTCGAAGCAATTGTCTTTGTGTTCGAGTTAGTGGAATAAACCTTGGGTTGTCGATCTGGAGATAGTGAATTTGTTTCCCACGAAAAAAGTCAAAGTTGATCGAATAGTATAAAATACCTCTAGCATCCAGGCTTCTGTAAGTTGCATGGGGTAGGTCGGGAGGGGTGCAGGGGATGCAGTCAGGTTCGGGAGCGGAAGTCGACGCAAACACAGGGTCGACGACCGACTGGCGCCCAAACGACGTCGCACTGTTCGACACACACTAAATATTTGCTATGCTCCTGCTTTTGTTTGTGCTTGTGGAGGTGACCTATTTAAAACATTAGAAAACATTTCTACATACATACATACTATCACGCCTGTATCCCTAATGGGGTAGGCAGAGCGTGAACAACCCAAACAAAGGTCGTCCCGCCACGTCTGACAAGATTTGAGGGTTGTTTAAGATAGAACTAGATATTGTTGTAGTGACAGGTTGTCAGCCCATCGCCTAAATTAGAATATACCCTCGAATCCCTTAGCTGGTTTTTACAGCATGCCCGGGAGGAGATGCAGCTGGCACATTCTACGTTATTCTGTCACTCCCAGTCCAGCATGGAAACATTTCTACCCTTTCAGAATATGATCTTATACGGGGTGTAACAAACAACACAAACTGATAGAGAATGCGCAGTCAACAATACTGAACAACTTTCATCAGGAAATTATTTCAGGAAGTGAAAAAAAAATGGCTTTTCCATACAGATTCTCTGATCAAGGTGGACATTTTGTATGGAAAAGCCAATTTTTATTTTCACTTCCTGAAATAATTTCTTGGTGGAAGTTGTTCAGTATCGTTAACTGAGCAACCTCTATCAGTTTGCGTGGCGCTGTCCCTTACACCCGGTAGAATTAGAACTTGAAAAAAATACGTAACGTTCGAAGTACAAGTGCAATGATATTAATAATAACATTAACTCCCACGTGCACGGAAACAGCTTCATTATAAAAAAAAATATAAAGCATACATTCACTCTTTTCGGTGCTCACGTTCGTAACGGCCGACAATTTCAACAAACGACTATATTTTATTAATTTATTTATTAAACAGTGTACACATATACATATACAAAACAATTACATAAGGAATTAAAATACAACAATTCGGACTTCCAAATTTACTCGACCATACATTGCTTGTTTTTCGGCCTCTAAAGTAATCGACTATTTACTAAGTAAATAAATGCAAAATAAAAAAGTGGTAGATAACGTTAAGCCGTTGGTCCCGGTTAATATCGTAGCGCAGATATTAGTTGTTAAACCATGTCAGAGGCTAGTGTTGGCAGCTTGAAAACTCTGACCTAATCTAAGATTGGGTCTGGTTTCCCTTCTAGGTTGCGGAGATCAGATGGCAGTCGCTCTGTGTAAAAACCAGTACCCTCGTTCAATCCCCTAGATTTTGTAGCAGACCAGAGATAAGGCCAGGGTGATGATGAGTGATAGACGCTTCGTCACACAATATACTAGAAAGATTAAAATTATTTCATTCGAGGAGCCACACCGTGTGGTGCCAGGTTAAAATAACATCTTCCCATAACTTCCCGTGGGTGTCCATTAATCCAGTGAATGGGCAGCAGCGTTCCCTGTGAATGGAAAACTTCTACTGCGCTCACCAACCCGCCTGCCAAGCGTGGTGAGTATGGCATTTACCCGCAGTTTTGGGGAGGCCCATGTCCAGCAGTGGACTGTTGTGGCTGATGTTGACTAGGATCCACATGTGTGTATGTGCGAGTATCTTTAACTGCATCCTTATCCTAAATTAATATAACTACCTACTCTATATATCGAGACTACATACCTAATTTGAAATACTAAGCTAATTTTCAATATTTCAAAAAATCCTATAATCCTCGGTATCTTTTTTAAACAGTGGGCGTATCACAGAAATGTTCTTATTAAAGTTTAATACTAAACTCAACGTACAAAATAAAAAATAAATATTCTACTATAAATTTCGCGCCCACGTTAGTCCCTTTCAAACATTAGCTCTGAAAAATTGTTTTTCAGTGAAATGTTGCCATATTGTAATTACATTAAATAGAATTCGAGGTAACTCCCAGGAGTGTCTCGCGGCTTAAATACATATGCCGGCTTGAATCACACGCAGGTTCAAAGTCAATAATAGGTATTATTCAAAGAATGTGGCATAATCATTTTCAGTAAATTGTAAGCATAGTAAGTAGTCCATACTATAAATTATAAATGCGAAAAAAACTCTGTCTGTTAGTATTTTTGTTGCTTTTTCTCGATTAAACGGCATACATACATACATACATATAATCACGCCTTTATCCCTTACGGGGTAGGCAGAGCATGAAACGCCTCGTGAAAGGCGCTTTCGCCACGTCTGACAAAAATTTAGGAAAATTTTAGATTGATTTTGTATTGCTGTAGTGACAGGTTGTCAGCCCATCGCCTAAATTACAATATACTGTAACCCTCGAATCCCTTTTGCTGACTTCTACAGCATGCCCGGGAGGAAGGGCAGCTGGAACATTCTATGTTTTCCTATCTCTCCCAGTCCAGCATGGAAGAAACGGCAGAAGATGAAATATAGCATAGTGATAGAATTTAGCTTCTTTTTACCGCAAAATATTACTTCATTTCCACGGGAAAAGTCATTTAACGTGAGTGAAACTACAGGTGTAAAGCTAATAACTTATAATTTACATAATAACTTGTTTTCTATAACTGATGTCACGCAGCATAACTATTACTCATTCGTACAGAATGTTATTGAAAATATACCCTGCTTTAAAACCCTCTTCCTCTTTGCTCCTCAAACAATGATTCTAGAGGAACCTGATCTGCCTGTTTGCATTCCCATACATACATATAATCACGCTTTAATCCCTAATGGGGTAGGCAGAGCATGTACGACCTACACAAAGGTTGTTCCGCCACGTCTGACAAAGTTTTGAGGGTTATTTAAGATAGATTTGCAGGTATGTTCCTGTAGTGACAGGTTGTCAGCAAAATAGCAAAATAAGTAGTACATACATACATACATATAATCACGCCTTTATCCCTAATGGGGTAGGCAGAGCGCAAACGACCCAAACAAAGGTCATCCCGCCACGTCTGACAAAGTTTTGAGGGTTATTTAAGATAGAATTTTAGGTATATTGCTGTAGTGACAGATTGTCAGCCCATCGCCTAAATTACAATGTACTGAAACCCTCGGATCCCTTAGCTGGATTTTACAGCATGCCCGGGAGGAAATGCAGCTGGCACATTCTATATTTTTCTCTCGCTCCCAGACCAGCATGGAAGTAGTAGTTTATATAATTTACATATCTGTAACTCGTGTGCGTCCATGATGGACTGGGAGCGAGGAAAAAACATAGAATGTGCCAGCTGCATTTCCTCTCGGACATGCTGTAAAAACCATCAGTAAATTGTAATTTAGGCAATGGTCTGACAACCTGTCACTTCATCAAATTACATATCTATACTAGACGCTCTACTTCCATGCTGGCCTGGGAGCGAAACAAAAACATAGAATGTGCCAGCTGCATTCCTCCCGAGCATGCTGTAAAAACCAAATAAGGGGGTTTCGGTATATTGTAATTTAGGCGATGGGCTGACAACCTGTCACTAGCGCAATATACCTACAAATCTATCTTAAATAACCCTCAAAACTTTGTCAGACGTGGCGGAACTACCTTTGCTTAGGTCGTTTACGCTCTGCCTACCCCACTAGGGATAAAGGCGTGATTATATGTATGTATGTATGTTGACGCTCTACCTACCTCATTAGGGATACAGGCGTGATAGTATGTTATATAATCTACGTATCTGTAACTCGTGTCACACAGCACAACTGTAACTCATTCGTACAGAATATTCTTGATATCATATCATACCCTGCATTGACACCCCTCTTTCTCTTTGCTGCTGAAACAATGATGCTAACTGAAGGAAACAGATGCCCCCGTGTTACAATAATAGGTGTTTATACTGAGAACGTGGCGACCTCTGACCTACAAGACAAGGGTATCTAACTCCTACGAGACTATCATAACATAGTGTCCATTCACTTGGAAACCTGCCACAGCTAGCTGTAGTTTATTTTCTTTCACATTCTATGTTATTTGTTAAAGGATAGGTATTTATCGTAACTGTAAGCATGTTACGTTGTTTTAAGATATTTACGTTTTTGGATTAAGGAGGAATGTGCAGTGCCAAGACAAACCTTTTTAAGATTCATTAAATCTTAAGAATTTATTAAGGTACTAAGAATTTGATGTATGTAGAATCTTTTATATGTGCAAGAAATAAATAAACGTTGATATAAATATTTTAACGGCTAATTACGAGGAAACGAATTTGGTATTTAGCTAAATCGGCTCAAATAATAGTTGGCAAAGTATTCTTAATATTTAGTCAACTATATTACCTACATACCTATTTAAGTATTGAATTTATATTTACTTTAAAAATGTGTAAGTAACGTTATAAATTTAATATGTTTACCAATTGCTAATTAAAGTTGCGACTAGGGAAATGCAAAAGAGTTTATTTTTTACTTCGTTAGTTTTTACCGAGGTTAGTTATTTCTAATCAAGTAAGAGAAAATACCGTTTAATATATAGGTTATTTTTATCGAGGAAAGGATTTTTCCGCCTTCTGGAATGTTTATTTTAGTTACACGCGCCATCTCTTATCTCTGTAATCCGTCCGTTCCATTTCACTCAGAATTATCAGCTAACAAGTTACAAGATGTCATTGGCAGAGCTTTTGTGCGGCTGTCTTGTGAATATTACATTGCTTACGTCAATTACGTTACGTTACGATTATTTCGTTATTTGAAAATTTATTTTCGAATAACGAAATTATCCATGCTGGATGCATTTTCTTCCATGCTGGACTGGAAGCGATAGAAAAACATAGAATGTTCCAGCTGCATCTCCTCCCGGGCATGCTGTAAAAACCAGCTAAGGGATTCAAGGGGTTCAGTATATTGTAATTTAGGCGATGGGCTGACAACCTGTCACTACAGCAATATACAATACAGATCTATCTTAAACAACCCTCAAAACTCGTCAGACGTGGCGAAACGACCTTTGTCTAGGTCGTTGGCGCTCTGCCTACCCCATTAGGGATACAGGCGTGATAGTATGTATATATGAAAATTTATTTTAAATGTCTCACGTTAATAATTGTATGACCTGTTTTATTGTGTAACACTTTTTAAATAAAAAGAAAAAAGTCTTATGTATGAATTCAAAGTGTATGTTATCCCAGTATTGTAGTGTAATTGTCAACTACAAAAAAAAAATAGGAAAATGATCTGCTGCTGCTTCGCTTCTAGTTTTAAATTTTATGTTGCGATAAATTGTAAATTGTATGTGATGATAATTTTAGTAATAGGGCCACCAGAAATACTAAACAAACTGTCTATTTATATTTGTCGCAGGATTATGATGAAATCGGTTTTTTGATGAAAAAACTAGAATTTTGATCAAAACCCGGACTTTAACAAAAGACTGGTTATATTCCAAAGAAAAGTCTAGGAAAGTCAGGATTATAATCAAAACGTTTGCCGAAATCCAGATTTTGATCAATAGTCAAATAAATAGACTAAATGCTACAATATTTAGTTTGATATCCAATTTTTGTTAGGTCATATGGAAAATTAAAACAAATAAAATACCTCATGTCTCTATTGTTTTATTCAAATATAAAATAGAAACCGTTATTGATTTATCATAAAACCGAAAATTAATTGATCAAAACACGGACTTAGACAAAATACTAGACGATTCTCTCGATTGTCTAAATACTGGTTATAATCCTGTCAAAGTCTGGGTTTTGATCAAAAACATAGTATTTTGTCAAAGTTCAGGTTTTGATTAACATCCTAGTTTTTTTTATTAAAAACCTGATTTCTTCATAATCCTGCAACATATACAAATATGCATAGAACAAAATATCTAGTACCATATTATTGTATTTAAGATACGTTTTAAATTAACTCTAATTATTGGAATTTGAACAAAGCCTTTGATCGCGTCGTAAAACATCCGAGACTATTTTATTTTTATGCTAAGCTGTAAACGCATGACGAAGCGATGGCTCTACAAATACGCTAGCGTAGTAAACAGTTACGAGTCACGGGGAACTACGATTCACGGTGTGATACGTGTGGCCGAATGTGCAGATAAAAGAAGCGGCACCACACTTGTCATGGTTTCAGAGATGAATAATCTGCGGGGTGGATCGATAGCGGCTGGCGGGGCGAGGGGATGGCGCGGGGTGGCGCGGGGTGGCGGGCCCCGTTCATTCAGAATGTGTGGGCGGCTAGCGTGGGCGACGGCCTTATAAAGCCTCCCCAGCCCTCCCTCCTACGTAGTCCGCGGCCGACAGTGCTCTGAACAACACCCTAATTGTGATAAAATGTGCAACATGCAGCTCTCGACCTCAAGGTGGGTGTCATTTCTATTTTGAAAAAAAAAATATAATCATGCATAAATATCTTCTTAATTATCAATCATTTGTTTTCGAATTAATTCTTTAAAGAAAACCCAGAATAAATATTAATTTTAAATTAATCATTTTGAAGTACAAAAAAATAACAAATTATGTTAACCAATATTTTTCTGTTGTCGTAGGATTTTAACGGTCTTAATTGGCTACTTAGCAGCCCAAATTAAGGCTTACCCCATGCAAGGATGGCCAGTGTATCCTCAATCACCAAGGGAATACCAAGACGACGATTACTATTATGCACCAAAAGTACAATATTATTACGATGCCCCAGCTATACCAGCGAATGTGCCCGACGCTTACGGACAAGTGCCATCATATCCTTACTACTACGACTCGTATGGCCATTTCGCCAACGATGTCCCAAAAACCCAGGAAGAGAGATATTCTGCTCTGCCAATTGGACAAGAAACCTGGTTCGAAAGTGACTCCACTCCGCACTGGAGGGGCAACGATGTGGATGACGTCAGTGCGACCTTCCTCGATAATTTGATCCTCACTCAAATGGCCCAGGACGCGCAGAGGCGGCGTGAGAATGCCCGCGCAGCGTTCCCGCCTGTTGATTACGAGGAACGTGACGTCGAGGATGAGGACGTGAGGGAACTCAAAGCTTTAGCCGGAAAACCCCTGTACCATGTGCCTAAGACAGTTCCCAGGATTGAAGAGGACGACTACGCGTCCGACGACTTTATAAACTGGAATGGGAATAAGCGCAGCGTGACTACAGCGTCTCCTATCACCGCTGCCACAGTGAAACCTCAGCCAGGTCAAATGGAAGTTGTCATGTCGGGGTCAGCTCAAGCGGCGCCCATTCGCAATCACCAGGATCACCAGAAAAAGAGGAGCTCAACGTTCTACGAGACCATTGCGCATCTACTAGCTAACAAGGCAAAGAGCGCACATGCACAAGTGAGTATAAAACATACACATTTATAAATGGATAATTTGCTAAACTTCTTTCATTTTCACTTATACTGGGAGTAAATATAGCTGGCATACAAGAAAACGGTAGATATTCGTATAGAAATTTAAGAGAGAGCGTGGAAACTCGATGTCTAAAAATAGCCGTCCGGGCCGGGGGGGGTGGGGGCGGGGTGGCAGGCGCCCGCTTGGGGCCGGGTCAATCCGAAGGGGGGAGGGGGGCACAAGGAACTAATATCGGTTAAACTCCGCACTCTGCTCACTAACCACTTTTAACTTTCTTTTAATAGAAACAATTTCTCTAACAACCTGCTATTTTGATCACAGGAATCGACAAAAGCTCGACGTATTGACAAGCGCTTCGTTGCCGGTGACTCCGATCTGGTGATGGAACTCCGAGGCCTCAAACATCGAATCCCGACCTAAACAGACGCAGATTGAAACCGCCAACAAAACATGAGACTGAGTATTATGTAGAGTAAATAGATATTTCCAGTGACGGCAACTTAATAGATAAAACATTCGCGACAAGCAAAGAAAATAAGTAAATAAAAATATTAGGGGTAGAGTGTCATGTCCATAAATACTTCTATTTCATAGATCGTCGTCCGCCACGCGGTGTGACGTCATTCCAGTTACTAACTACTCCAAAAATGATGCAGCTATTCCTGTAAACTGTAGCTGTAACTATTTATACCTTCGGGACAGATTGAGTATTGGACTACTAGCACCGTAGACGTGCTACGAGGGCGCTACGAAAATGCTACGAGTGCGCTACGAAAGTGCTACGTATGTAAATGATCGTACAAAATGTGACTATAATAATCTCCATAAAGCGTGACTTGTTGATTGATATTCAGTATAGTTTAATATTGTAAAGTTGCTCCTTCAGTTGGCAGCTAAATATCGCACACTGAGTGCAATTGTAAATATTTGACATTTAAGACTTAATTTAGATAGAAATAATGTCTATGTCAATCAAATCTTTAAAGTATAAAGATAACAGCAGAACGTGTTACGTATTTATTATTTTGCATTATTGTATGCGTGAACACATTAAATTCAATTAAAGAAAATGCATAAGTATCAAATACTCATTATATTATGTATAAAATTGAGTATTACTTATAATAATTCTTCTTAAGCAAAATACATAACTATTAACTTGAAATTCTACATCATAATATATGAGTTAAACTTGATTTCTTGATGTATTTTAATGAGTATTTCACTCAGGTGCTACGAATTTATTTAAAAGAATTTTACTACGGTCTAATCGGACAATACCATGAAATCTTTTTGCAAAGCAAAGGGTAGAGTCATAGTACATTATGTATACCTATTTATCTTTAAGAACGATTCTCTCAGAAAACAGAGAATGGTGTGATATTTTAGCTTTACAGCTTCTTATCTAACTTTTGTAACACAAACGGTCTAAGAGGCCCTGTAAGAAAATGTTAAAGAAAAAGATTGCGTCCTAGTTTCCCCTAACATTCTATTTAGCTTTTTTATCTTATATACTATTTCATTTTCACATCTTTCCTACTGAATCATTGTAAAATAACCATAAGATTGTAATGTTTAACGAATCAACCCTACTGTAGGTGACTTATCTTTCAAAGTACATATCTGTTTATAAAATTAATAACGTCAAATTACTTACTTCCTACTTTTCTGTGTTTAGAGAACGTATACCCAAAACTGTAACTATTAGTTTTAAACGCCACTAGTGTGACATGTGAAGTATTACTAATTGATGTTAATATTTTGTCAATATGGAAATAATAGGTATTGTAAATTATTAGTAAGGTTTCTTACCTTCACTCCGAGTTATAACTTTTTTAGAAGTATGCAAGATTTTGATCTTATTTCGTAATAGCATGCCTTAAATGAGTAACAGTCGAGAGTACCTCTGTCCAAGCAGAAATATAACTTCAGAAACAATTGTGCATGAGTGCAACTTAGAATTACAGCTATCGATTATATTTTATATAGAAAACAACTGTATTTTAATATCTAGATATTTATTTGATAACACTAAATAATTAAAAGGATACAACACTTGAAACTTTGACAATTACCTATGGAACGTATTAAATATAAAAGAGAAATAAAATGAATAAATCAATATTAAACTGGCAGTTTTTGTTGTTTTTATAGTACATACATACATATATACATATGATCACGCCTTTATCCCTAATCTTCTGTCGAGTGGGTATCGAGTCTATGGACCCGATGAACCCTGGTGTCAGAGTTTTTAAACCGCCTTGTAGCACAATCAGGCCTCTGACATGGTTTTTGAGTAACGAATACTATCAAAGACAGCGACCGGGACCGACGGCTTAACGTGCCCTCCGAAGCACGAAATCTTTTTCTTTTTTGGACAATCAGGTGATTCAGCCTGCAATGTCCTAACCAAACTGGGGAAATATTCACAAAGTGATAAATTCTCAAATATCAACTTTGTGGTTTCCCCCCTGGGAATCGAACCCCAGACCTCCGGATCGGGATTCCATAGCACTAGCCACTAGACCACGGAGGCAGTTGTCTTTGTATCCCTAATGGGGTAGGCAGAGTGTAAACGACCTAATCAAAGGTCGTTCCGCCGCGTCTGACAAGTTCTGAGGGTTATTTAAGATAGATTTGTAGGTATATTGCCGAAGTGACAGGTTGTCAGCCTATCGCCTAAAATACAATGTACTTGGATCCCATAGCTGGTTTTTACAGCAATCCCGGGAGGAAATGCAGCTGGCACGTTCTATGTTTTTCTTTCGCTCCCAGACCAGCATGGAAGAATGTTTTTATAGTCATAGTATAAGTATCCATTTAAGAAAGGTTATATAAACAGTACAAAATGAATATTGGAATATGGCAAATGTTATTATTACAAAAAATACAATGACAATTCATCAAAGAACGTAAATAAAATGCAGATATTTTGATTAAAAAATCATGCGTATTTAGTCTAACTTATTCTCTTGGGAACCTCCTGAGAACCTTTTTGTGGTACTACCATTATTTCTACCAGTATTTTTGATTCCTCTGCGAGCGATAGAAAAACATAGAATGTGCCAGCTGCATTTCGTCCCGGGCATGCTGTAAAAACCAGCAAATTAGTCGATGGGCTGACAACCTGTCACTACAGCATACCTATAATTATATCTTAAATAACCCTCAAAACTTTGACAGACGTGGCGAAACGAATTTTGTTTAGGTTGTTTACGCTCTGCCTACCCCGTTAGGGACAAAGGCGTGATTATGTGTATATATGTATTTTTAATTCAAGGCCTTAGTGCCTCGTGTACGTATCAAAACAAGGTAAAAGTAGGTAAAGAACGCTCACTGAAGTCAAAAACAAAGGTTTTCGTAGTAGAACAAAAGTGACTTTTAGTAACTTATCTGTTCGCAAAACACGTTTTGGGAGTAAATGCAATAACATCCACCGTGACAGAAAACAAATGGAGATGATTCGGGCTCAGTCAGAGGTCGCGCAAATTAAATATTCATAGGAACGAATACGCTCGCAACGACGAAGGTAAGAAAAAAGACGAAGGGAAGGTAAGGAAGCTGAAGAAATAGGTAATTTTAACATACATACATACATAAATCACGCCTTTATCCCTTACGGGGTAGGCAGAGCGTTTAACGCCTAGTAAAAGGCGCTTTCGCCACGTCTGACAAAAATTGAGGGCAATTTTAGATTGTAATATGTATTGCTTTAGAGACAGGTTGTCAGCCCATCGCCTAAATTACAATACAATGTAACCCTCGAGTCCCTTTTGCTGACTTTAACAGCATGCCCGGGAGGAAGGGCAGCTGGAACATTCTATGTTTTTCTATCTCTCCCAGTCCAGCATGGAAGAATTTTAACATTACTTATTTTATGCCTACACACACATTTGCAGATAAAAAAGCAATGCTTCTAGAACTATCATGTCCCAAGCTAAAAGTGTATCTTTTACTTGTTAGAATTTATCTTTCTCTTTGCAATAACAAACAAACAATGAAGAAATACCCTAGTACATACATACATACATACATAAATCACGCCTTTATCCCTTACGGGGTAGGCAGAGCGTTTAACGCCTCTTAAAAGGCGCTTTCGCCACGTCTGACAAAAAATTAGGGCAAATTTAGATTGTAATATGTATTGCTTCAGTGACAGGTTGTCAGCCCATCGCCTAAATTACAATACAATGTAACCCTCGAGTCCCTTTTGCTGACTTTAACAGCATGCCCGGGAGGAAGGGCAGCTGGAACATTCTATGTTTTTCTATCTCTCCCAGTCCAGCATGGAAGAATTTTAACATTACTTATTTTATGCCTACACACACATTTGCAGATAAAAAAGCAATGCTTCTAGAACTATCATGTCCCAAGCTAAAAGTGTATCTTTTACTTGTTAGAATTTATCTTTCTCTTTGCAATAACAAACAAACAATGAAGAAATACCCTAGTACATACATACATACATACATAAATCACGCCTTTATCCCTTACGGGGTAGGCAGAGCGTTTAACGCCTCTTAAAAGGCGCTTTCGCCACGTCTGACAAAAAATTAGGGCAAATTTAGATTGTAATATGTATTGCTTCAGTGACAGGTTGTCAGCCCATCGCCTAAATTACAATACAATGTAACCCTCGAGTCCCTTTTGCTGACTTTAACAGCATGCCCGGGAGGAAGGGCAGCTGGAACATTCTATGTTTTTCTATCTCTCCCAGTCCAGCATGGAAGAATTTTAACATTACTTATTTTATGCCTACACACACATTTGCAGATAAAAAAGCAATGCTTCTAGAACTATCATGTCCCAAGCTAAAAGTGTATCTTTTACTTGTTAGAATTTATCTTTCTCTTTGCAATAACAAACAAACAATGAAGAAATACTCTAGTACATACATACATAAATCACGCCTTTATCCCTTACGGGGTAGGCAGAGCGTTTAACGCCTCTTAAAAGGCGCTTTCGCCACGTCTGACAAAAATTGAGGGCAAATTTAGATTGTAATATGTATTGCTTCAGTGACAGGTTGTCAGCCCATCGCCTAAATTACAATACACTGTAACCCTCGAGTCCCTTTTGCTGACTTCAACAGCATGCCCGGGAGGAAGGGCAGCTGGAACATTCTATGTTTTTCTATCTCTCTCAGTCCAGCATGGAAGAGGATACTCTAGTACATACATATAATAACGCCTTTATCCCCAATGGGGTAGGCAGAGCGCAAACGACCTAAACAAAGGTCGTTCCACCGCGACTGACAAATTTTTGAGGGTTATTTAAGATAGATTTGTAGGTAAATTTCTGTAGTGACAGGTTGTCAGCCCATTGCCTAAATTGCAATATACTGAAACCCTCGGATCCCTTTGTTGGTATTTACAGCCTGCCCGGGAGGAAATGCAGCTGGGATATTTTATGTCTTTCTCTCGCTCCCAGTCCAGCATGGAAAGAAACATGCTCCATCATCGTGTGCATTGTCACTTTCCATCAGGTGACGGACAAATAGTTTGTATATTGTTAATAATAAATTACAAAAAAAAAACAGAGTATTTTCTTATTTTATGTAAGCAAGCATTTGTGAAATTCCGATTCTAATTGAACATATTTGATATTATTCATCGTGCTTTTTGGTTAACCTCAATTATATTTTTATTACATAATTCGACATTTCAGTAAAAGCCGTTACACGCTTCATGGCTTCGTTCCATGGTTACCAGTATAATAAATTTAAATTTTTTAAATTGATTTTTTTTGTCACTTAATTATTTTTTGTGAAAATAACAATATTTTGCATCATATTCATGAACTCTATGCTGGCCTGGGAGCGACAGAAGAACGTAGAATGTGCCAGCTGCATCTCCTCCCGGGCATGCTGTAAAAACCAGCTATGGGATTCGAGGGTATATTGTAATTTAGGCGATGGACTGACAACCTGTCACTACAGCAATATCCAGTTCTATCTTAAACAACCCTCAAAACTTTTTTGACGTGGCGGAACGACCTTTGTTTGGGTTGTTAACAATCTGCCTAACCCATTAGGGATACAGGCGTGATAGTATGTATGTATGTATACATGGACTCATTTAAGTTTTTTGTTCACCATCACTGTCAAATAAGTATTTACTTGCTAATCGTTACGTATATGGGCTACTCCTGCTTATATACTTATGTTACGCACAATCCCCGAATTCCCTCATTGGCCGGAAAAAGGGTCATTCTGCGGATTTTCAATTGCAAAACGGACAATCTGCGAAATGTCCTTTTATTTCGGCTAATGAGCGAATGCGGGGATTGTGCGATCGTAACGTATATGTTGCAGGATTATGATGAAATTGGGGTTTCCGTCAAAAACTTAGTATCTGTCTAAGAGTCTGTACAGAAAGACGCGTATACAGAATTTTATTTCAGGATTGCTTAGTAGGATTCAGGAATACTTGTTAAATCATGAAACTGAATATTTTTATTTATGGAACATACCTAGGCTATATCAGCCTAAAAAAAATGAGACTTAGCAACAACTCATTTTTAATAAACACAATTTGAAACTACTAGTTTATTCATCTTTAACTTCTTATTCTCTCGTGTGGGTATTTACTGAACTAAGGATAAAATCAATATGATTATACCGACATATTCAATCGATAGAAAGCTACTGCATATACATAGATCCATGTCTTGATTTGATATAGCTGTAGAGGTAGGTATGCTGAATGTTGATACTCTATCTAGGTCATATTCCACCATGACGTTCATTCCTTTACATTTGCCTCGCATTTCTGATAAAAATACATATACATCGCTTGCGTCTTTTCATCTGCCAGAGAAAATTGAATTCCAGATTTATCCACAGGAGATAGAACAGGTAGGTAAAGCTCCTACGTAGCTAATAAATTATGTAGGTACATTACTTGCCAATCTCTCTATTATTCTAACAAATAAAATGTAGGATCGGCCCACACGGCCCAATAAAAACAAGGTACAGGTAGGCAATGGAATTTATTAGATTTAGGAGTTAGGAAAACACGAGCATTGAAAATGTTATATGCAATCTAATCTAGGCGCCCTATATTTTGGTGATTAGGACTATCGAATGAATATGCTATAACATTTTATTTCAAGTTTAGAAACCTAGTAAATAGATTTGTTTGGATTAATAGAAGTGTTTTTTTTCTTGAGCGTAGGTCTTTTTGGGAAGGTAATTGAAAATACGACACTGAGTTAATTCTTTCTTGAAGGACCACGGTCTCTGCTCTAACAACCTCTGTACATCTTACACTATTTTAAAAGTGGGTGTTCTAGGTACCTAATTAAATATTAGATATATCCATTTTACCTTTGGCATCTAACTCCTACGTCTACAGATAAGGTGACATGACACAATCCGACTGTCCGCAATTTATGAAATTCTTCCAGCAATAATGTTCCATACCTCCCGTGACCTCACTGCAAACAAGATGGTTCGTTACGCCGCAAACGACAGCACGACTACACTAAATGAACGTAGCGAAGAAAGGAACTAAACACGCCACCTACGTAAAATGTAACCTTTTCGGCATAGTGTGAATTGCGACCCACGAAAAACTTTCGGCGCACGATTACCTAAACTATTCGATTCAACACGTAAATACAAACCTGTAACATACTTAGTGATGTTGGTCTACAGCGTCACATTACTGTGATATTTTCACTTTAAATAGATTTTTCGAAATTCTAAAGTATCCCGATAATGTGACGCTTCAGCCAAACATCTCGAAAGTATTTTAGATTTTGGTTTAAGTATGATCGTGAGCCGCCATGTTTTTTTTTTAAATAAGTGTCGCTATTTACACTTATTTATTTTATTTATTTATTTTTAAATCTAAAAAGTGTAAACGTAAAATATTGTTTACTTCAGTTTAGTTGTAAAACTATGGGCATATGCCTGATAAAGATTTTTTTTTACAGTATGCCAAGCTCCATACAAAAATGCTACAGCCGTTCGTCAGTTCTCCATACAATATAGCGCCCCGCTCACGTTCCTTTTTAAGCCTTGTCGCACTGTACGACTTTGCAACCCCCGCGCCCCCGCATAACCTCTGACCTTTTCCCAGATAAAAGCAGCTCCAGTGAAGCACGCCCACATTGTATTCTATGGTTTTTGTACTTGGTTCTCTATTTAATAACAGGACAGTAGATAGGTATTTCAAATCATTTTTGCTGAATTGCCTGTTTATTATTTTTTGATTAGTAGGTACTGTCAACGGCACATTTAACAGCCACGTTTTGAGAATATCCCGTTGCCTATTGTAACTTGTAGGGATACTTCAAGTTAAAATAAGAACAGTCTGCCAGTGACACTAAAAATATACCTAATTTATAAATACGCCCACTTTGGTTATTACTTTATACATAACTAGCTTTTACCTGCGACTTCGTCCGCGAAGTTTCTTTTTTCTCCTTCGCCCACCCGTGATTATCAGCGTCTTGTAGTCGTCAGTAGGGTCAAACCTCTTTTCCCGTAATCGTTCCTCACGTACCTACTACACGTTCCCCCTGTCCTCCCGTCACACGCGTCCCTAAACTGTCATAATGTCTGCCCAGTCCTCCATTCCTCCCGTCCATGACTCGCTCTAGGCACTTCTGTTCCCTTTCCTCTCGTTTATCCTGAAACCTATGTCGCTCCAGTGCACGTGTATAAAAGTTTCACGGATTATTAATACACAATACACATTATGAATTGAATTGCTGCCAACATTTTAACAACATAGCGTGATGCACTTCATAGCCCTCTTAAATCTGGCTGGCTGCCCCCCCCCAAGTAAAGATGTGTGATGAAATGTATTCTATGTTAGTCCAGGTAAAACAGAATTAAATATAAAAGGTTACGACATAATCAGTTCAAACACATTATTTTTGTTTATACACAATAAATCGAGATAACACTGCGTAACCTGAAAAAAGTCCTATCAAAATCAGTTAAAATACAAACTCAATTCAGATCTCTGCCAACTGCCTACCCCCTTAGGTACGGTAGCGTGATTATTAGGTAAAACTCAGTTTAAAAAAATAACAAAATCGCTTAATTTCACTAACTAAATTTAGTTTCCTGCCTACTGCCTACTCCCTAAGTACGGTGGCGTCATTATTTATATATTTAGATTGTGACTTGGTAGCACTTAGTTGAATAAAAAAAATTCCATCGAAATCAGTTCTAAACGCTAACTAAATGCAGTTCCCTAACTACTGCCTACCCCCTGAACACAGAGGCGCGATTATTTGTATCCTTAGCTTTTGTCTATGTAACACTTAGTTCAATTAAAATCAAAACATAGAATGTGCCAGCTGCATTTCCTCCCGGGCATGCTGTAAAAACCAGCTAAGGGATCTGAGGGTTTCAGTATATTGCAATTTAGGCGATAGGCTGACAACCTGTCACTACAGCAATATACGTACAAATCCATCTTGAACAACCCTCAAAACTTTGTCAGACGTGGCAGAACGGCCTTTGTTTAGGTCGTTTACGCTTTGCCTACCCCATTAGGGATAAAGGCGTGATTATATGTATACTCGTATGTATACCTATCATTTTTTATCATGAGGAAACAGAAAGGGTCGGCAATAATTTTTGTCTAGATTTAGTTAAGTTGTGCCCTTCAAGAATCGAACTTCACTATCTCCAAGCCAAGAGCATAATCTCAAACGAAAACAACATTTAGATGATTTAGATTTGTATATTTATTTATTTATGCACAAAATGTTATATGGGCGGACTTGACTCCAAAAGTATTATCTACCACCTACCTTAAAGCATGTGGAAATAACAAGGCAGGTGCAAAAAATATCTGCGCTATAGTAGATCTTTATTTTTATACTAGCGACCCGCCCGGCTTCGCACGGAAATCATCAGTGTTTCTCTACTATATTATGCATGTATTATACATATAAACCTTTCTCTTGAATCACTTTATCCATTTAAAGAAACCGCATCAAAATCCGTTGCGTAGTTTTAAAGATCTAAGCATACATAGGGATACAGGGACAGAGAAAGCGACTTTGTTTTATACTATGTAGTGATGAGGATGTGGACGTTTAAAATAATTTTCATAAAAAACATAAACATATAATCACGCCTTTATCCCTAATGGGGTAGGCAGAGCGTAAACGACCTAACCAAAGGTCGTTCCGCCACGTCTGACAAAGTTTTGAGGGTTATTTATGATAGATTTGTAGGTATATTGCCATAGTGACAGGTTGTCAGCCTATCGCCTAAATTGCAATATACTGAAACCCTCGGATCCCTTAGCTGACTTTTACAGCATGCCCGGGAGGAAAAGCAGCTGGCACATTCTATGTTTTTCTCTCGCTCCCAGTCCAGCATAGAAGATAATAATTTTCACTTGTAAAAAATAAATACATACCTATCTTAATATAAAAAAATAGGTCGAACATATTTATAGGATGTTCGTACGCTGCCTCAGTATTGTGGATCACTTTGGGCTGTATTTATAATCTGCTCTCAAGGGGTCACCCTTGACTCAAACTCACTGTCAATTGAGTTTGAGTTTGTATCAGAAATGTCATTTCAGTTCAAAACGACCTGTCAAAAGCAAACCATATTGCCCTCAATTTTGAGATCGCTTTAGAAATACGAGCCTATGCCTTTTTTCAAAATTAAAATTCATACATAACTGACTTACCTACCTACAGAAATCTAATGGAATGGGATCCAAAACTCAACGGCGGCTGTACACATAGCCAAGCTTTACTTCTGACCCAATAGAAATGTGTCAAGAAGCACTGCTACATAAGACTCGCGTATATCTAATAGTATGTAGTTGTTCTTCCATATTCCATGCTGGAAAGAGAGAGATAGAAAAACGTAGAATGTTCCAGCTGCCTTTCTTCCCGGGCATGCTGTAGAAGTCAGCAACGGGAATTCAAGGGTTACAGTGTATTGTAATTTAGGCGATGGGCTGACAAGCTGTCACTACAGCAATACACAATACAATCTAAAATTTTCCTCAATTTTTGTCAGACGTGGCGAAAGCGCCTTTCATGAGGCGTTTTACGCTCTGCCTACCCCGTAAGGGATAAAGGCGTGATTGTATGTATGTAGTTGCTTTGGCAGGTATACCTAGGAGTCGCCGGCCGCGGCCTCGTGACCGGCACGACCTGAGCCTCCTGAGCGGCCTGTGCATTTGCAGCCGGCCGGAGTCCCAACAACCTTGGAAATTCACTGCATTAGCTTCCCCTTGATTAGTATTAAGCTGAACCTTATTTACTGAAACTGCCATGCTGAACTGGGATCGAGAGAAAAACATAGAATGTGCCAGCTGCATTTCCTCCTGGGCATGCTGTAAAAAACAGCTAAGGGATCCGAGGGTTTCAGTATATTGCAATATAGGCGATGGGCTGACAACCTGTAACTATAGCAATCTATATTGCAATATACTGAAACTCGCGGATCCCTTAGCTGGTTTTATAGCAGCATATATCTACAAATCTGTCTTCAATCAATAACCCTTAAAACTTTGTCAGACGTGGCGGACCTTTGTTTAGGTCGTTTACGCTCTGCCTACCCCATTAGGGATGAAGGCTTGATTATATGTATGTATTTATGAACCTTACACACGGCTCTATACAAATCCAAGGGAAATATTCTTCCTTAGATTGACGGCTGCTGCGGTGGCGGTCCACTACCACTGCAGGCCGCGGAACATGAAGTTTGCTGCAGAGTGTTGCGCTAGTCTACCTTGGATTTGTATGAAGCCTTTCATACGACAACGCTTAGTGTCCGGAGAACAGGCTTCATACTAATCCGAGACAGACCCGTGCAGAGGATTCATTGACGGTCCGCTGCCGATACGCTGGCGTAATGACAAAAACCAAGGCAGCAACTCTTGAAAGAAATATGAAAACCGTTGTAAATAAATAAATACGTATATATTGATATGAGAACGACTCTACATTCTACAAATCCAACTCTGATTCAATGGAAATGTGTCAAGCCTCCTAATCGTAATAGATGCATTGGCAGGTATAGAAATGGCCCATAAACTGGGTCGCGGGCCGCGGCCCCGTGACCGGCACATCGACCTAAGCCTCCGGCCTGTGCATGTGCAGCCTGGAACCCCCGCCACGAAAGTATAATACACTATACTAGGCTCTCTTGAATTTGTATGCATCCTTATCACAAAGTAGCGGTGGCGTCGGCAAGTCTCTCTTTCGCGGCGAGCAGCCTCCAAACCAATCCAAGGGAGATTAATGCAGAGGACTACCGCGCGCCGCGGCGATAGCTGCGGTCCGCTTTTAACCAGCCTTAGGTAGCAAGTAGAAAATTAAGAACTATTTAGGTACTGTATTGGGAACGACTCTACAAATAGAAATGTGTCAAGTCGAGTAGGTGCATTGGCAGGTATAGACGTGGCCCTTAAATTGGGTCGCGGGCTGCGGCCCCGCGCGTGACCGGCACAACGACCTGAGCCTCCGGCCTGTACCATGTGCAACTTAGAGGCGGTGAAAAATCATTATTTACTACTAACAGAATCGGAATTGGGAATGTAGAGATTCGATAGCTGAAACCAATTTACCGTGGCCGATTCATTTCTGCGAAATTTAAAATTTACGAGTATAATACCTATGCTATCTTCTTTTTATCGAGTGGGTTATAGAATCAAACACGTACCCGATATAACCCGATGAAATCTGGTGACAGAGTTTTGAAGCTTAGACTTTTTGTAACAACCATTAAATACAGTAACCAGGAGCGACGACTCAACATGCCCTCAAAAAGCGGCAGAATGTAAACATTGATTTTTAAATAGCCTTCTTTCCGAAATCAATTTAATATGTTTCCATACGCCTTTTTTGGACAAATTTAAGTGCTTGTGAAAGTGAATTCACCAACTAATATGTATAAACGTTTGTGATACGGGGGATCATCAGGGAAGGCTAAAATTCATGAACTAAAATGTGATGCCGCCGACGCATACAAACTTTGTCAGCAAACATTCCAAACTGTGCATTGTTGATGTCCTAATCTCCATTTTAATAAGTTACAAGTGTTTTATAGTGCAATTTGCTTCTCCATTTTATCCACGGACTTCTGCAAGACAAATTAGAAAAGGACATTTGGATCATTCAATTTTTGAAATAGCGGCACGACGTAACGAACTTTTTCAGCGGAAACTTTTTGGCGCGAAACATCAACGCCATCTGCCATGTGTAGCTGTACTTACTTATCAAAATAGAGCTGCGCCATTTTCACATTTTTCACGGTTTTCGAAACGGATTTATTTGGATATGTCAATAAAGTTGAACCACGAAGCCTAAGCCTGCTAACCAGCATCGCCGATTGCCTGCAGTTTGCTAAACTTAGCAACAACATTGCGTTTGCTGCCCACCAACTAATACCGATTCTCCGCAAATTTCTACAGCTACAATCCATAATGATGACCCTGCACGGACGGACCCGGAAGGAACTTTTCTGCTGCACCGTTCCATAGGATTTCATTCGCCGTTTTTTCATCCAAATTAATTTTATTTCCATCTCGTATTTTTCCTTTTTTTTTTAAGTTTTATTTATTTATTTATCAATTTATGTTGCCACTTTTCTATACCATTTCTTTTGATAAGTTGAAATACTAATTTGTTAACGGTTCAAATCTGTAAAGCGAGGTAAAAGCATGTCGCAGCCAGTACCACTTCCAAATAATGTCGCTGATAATCCCTGTAGCCTATCTCAAGGAGTATATTTTAAATGCGATTTATGTCCAGACTTTCCTCGCAATTTTCGCACCAAAAATGGCTTACTAATACATCAGGGCAAAAAGCACAAGTTGCAGAAAGCTTCAGATCCACTTATCACCCAAAATGTTCTGCCTGCATGTCCTTCCCCTTCCCCAGCCGACCCAACCGTCTCAAGTTCCATTACTTACCCTAAAGCTTTTTGTGAGACTCTGCGTGATTTAAAAAGTGCTGTTTCGATTGTTAAACGCATACCTCGCCTCGCGGTGCTCGGGCCAGTGTAGCGCTTGCTCTCAAATTATGCGTCGACCGAGTGGTCGCATCAAACAGCCGTGCCGATTGGGAGGACTTGCTAACTTTTGCTTTCCGAATTTTGCATGTTGTAAAGGAAGATAGTAAGAAATTAAGCTTAACACAGAAAATAAAAAACAACTGCTTACACCGAGTCCCTATTATAAATTTTAACCCAGCACGAACTGCTAAATACCCAAGGGGTTCAAAGAACGTTTTTAAAAGAGTGGAGACAAAAGTAGGTGACGGCGACTTGAGAGGAGCTTGCCGACTTTTGTTTTCCAATGACACTATTGCCCCGGATAATACAGAAACCTTACAGTCCTTACGTGCAAAACATCCCTCAACTTCTGCTGGCAGTCAGTTTCCAGATGCACCACAGGACGACAGTATTCTCCCTCGATTATCAACCGAAGATATCGTTGCAGCTATAGGGACCTTCAAAAATGGATCAAGCGGAGGAATAGACGGTCTGTCACCACAGCACCTTAAAGACTTAATTAGCGTTTCCTCGGGTGACACCGGTTTAAGTCTGGCCGCAAGTTTGGCGTCTCTTGCTAATTTGATGCTGTCTGGAAAAGTTTTGGATTGTATGACAGAGATCTTATATGGAGCTAATCTTTGTGCTCTGTTGAAGAAAGACGGCGGGATCCGGCCTATTGCAGTAACTTTCAGGCGCTTAGCATCCAAAATTTCCTGTAAATATATAACCCCCACATTAACAACCAAGTTGGAACCCATACAAGTAGGATGTGGTTCTCAGGGCGGCTGCGAGGCCGCCGTTCATGCGACCCGAACTCTTTTGACAGGTGACAGCGATAGCTACCAAGTCCTACTAAAAGTAGATGTAAAGAACGCCTTTAATTCTATAGATCGCGGCGCACTCTTAACACAAGTCAAAGAACAGGTCCCAGCCATTTTCCCGTATATTTGGCAATGCTATAGCACGCCTTCCAAACTCTTCTACAGGAACCATCTCTTGCAGTCATCGGCCGGTTGTCAACAGGGAGATCCACTAGGACCAGCCTTGTTCAGCCTAGGAATCAATCCCATAATTTCTTCTTTGGCTTTCAAGTTCAATATCTGGTATTTGGATGACGGAACCCTAGCTGGTCCTGCAGATATTGTCTTGGGAGATCTAGAAAGCTTGATCAGGGATTTTGGGCTCATCGGGTTGAAACTCAACTTTGCAAAGTGCGAACTGTACGTAAATCCTTCTGTCTCTTCACTGGAAAAAGAGAACATAATAGCAACTTTTAATACAATTGCCCCTAACATCCAAATTGCCACAGATGCTTCTCTCCGCCTCCTCGGCGCACCTATTCTTGATGATGCCATACCATTCTTCATACAAGATCAAATCGAAAAATTTAATAAATCTAGCTCCCGACTTTCTGAAATCTCTTCACACGTAGCTCTGACAATCATAAAGTTTTGTTTATTCGTACCCCAATTTACATATGCTTTGCGATGTAGTCCACTCTGGAAGCACCAGGATCTGCTGACATCTGTGGATGACTGTGTCTCAGAAGTGCTGTCTACGATTTTGAACTGCAGCTTGACAGCTAAGGCATGGACACAAGCATCACTACCAGTTCGCTTCGGAGGCATAGGGATTCGCAAGGTGTCGGCAGTATCCTTACCCGCTTTTCTGTCTTCTGTTTTTAGATGCGCAAAACTTTTTAATAAAATCATAAATCCTTCCTTAGGCCATTCTAGTGTTGTCCATCTCCCCGAAGCTGTAAATAAGTGGAAGTCGCTCAGTGGTAGTGACTGTCCCGATGCAGCACATTCTCAAAGGCAGTGGGAAAAGCCGTTGTGCGCAAACACACAGCAAGAACATTTGGCTGCGTCTCTAGACATGACTGATCGTGCCCGCCTTTTAGCTACATTTGAGAGAGAATCCGGACTATACTTGAACGCAATACCATCTGCCAATATCGGAACGCTCCTCGACAACCGCACTTTCTCTGTGGCTATTGGCCTTAGATTAGGCCTAGAGATAACACAACCTCATATGTGTAAGTGTGGAGCCGTTGTAGACGAGTTGGGTCAGCACGGGCTGTCGTGCCAAAGAAGCGCTGGCCGTATCCCTCGCCACGCTATTTTGAACGACGTAATCCGTCGGGCCCTTGCCTCAGCGAATGTGCCGTCACTATTAGAACCAAACGGCATCATCCGTTCAGACGGCAAGAGACCCGACGGACTTACGCTCGTTCCATGGGAGAAGGGGAGAAGTCTTGTATGGGACGTCACCTGCGTTGATACGCTAGCACCGTCTCATGTCAAAGCTACAAGTCAACAGGCAAGCGCAGCAGCCGCTAACGCTGAAAAGCTCAAAATCCGTAAATATACGGATATTTCTGGCAGCTACATGTTTCTACCGCTGGGGTTCGAAACTATGGGTCCTTGGGGGCCGGATACAAAGAAATTTATGAAGGACCTTTCAGGGCGTCTTGCTGAGGTCACTGGTGACCGCAGGGCTGGCGGCTTCCTTGCGCAGCGGATTAGCCTCGCTATGCAAAGGGGGAATGCTGCCAGCGTGCTGGGCACCATGCCACAGCAGGACGCTCTGGAGGCCATTTATTACATTTAATTAGATTTAAGTTAATTTTGTAAATATTTTTAATGATTTTTGTAAATAAAAAGATTTATACCACCAACATGCCCTCTGAAGCATGGAATCCTTTTCTACTATTTTTTATTTCTCCTCATAACCTCAAGCTCATAATATCGCAGCGCTGTCTATTGCAATGAGGATATAATCACTACGTTTTAGCCTATTGTTAAGCAAAAAAGAACTTCCAAAATGATACTTATAGTATCCTCTTGTATTTTTACATGTAATATTTTTCAATTTTTTTATCTGGCAACACTAAACTGCGTTCAGAAGTTCAAATACTGAAAAGATTTCTCGATAAACAAAAAAAACGTTAGTTTGTCCTTGTCACTCTTTACTCAAACACATATGTCCATCTTGCTGTCATGGTGGATCTGAAATATAATATAATGTATGTTTTCAAACACAACTCACTTGGATCGCGAAAAGTTGAGATTTCACTTTTCTATGTATTTTAGGTTCGATAAACTTTGTTTTTAGTGTTTGTTTTGATTAATTAGTGACTTCCAGAGATTCTAAGTGCTTTAAGACATGCAAGTGAAATTTTTTTTTACAGTGGAACATAAGTAACAGTGAAATAAAAGTAGAAGAACCGTAAAGGTTCCCGTTAGCTACCACGTCAGTTGGTTTTTTCGTGTTTGGAATAGTATTTTATGATGATTCGGAGGGCTAAAGGGTATCAAGACCTCGATGACAGCGCCGTGGGACCGCGGCCGGCGCCCCCGGCGGCTCCTATGCCTCCCCCGCAAGAGATAGAGATGGCATCGGTATCTGTTGTCCCTGATGGTATGTGCAGCCTATTTACATCTTTTAAGAATTTTATGAAATCATTGCACGATCTGAAGATGACTTTTTCACCGGCCTTCCGTAACAGAATATCATTCAGTCGTCAAATAATTAATAAACAATTATATTTTTTTTGTATTCTTCTCCAACTTGACCCTATTTAGTAAGACTTTGATCAAAAACAACAAATCGTAGTTTCTCATTTTATAATTGACATTATATTTATTTGAGAAACATATAAATGACAGAAAATATGACATAAGTTGGATACTATTTAATTTAATATTTGGCAGCAAATTATTTTGGTACTAATATTCTTCCAGACACGTTTACGGTGACCCAAGCAGTGAACGCATTGGGGTTCGGCTGGTTTCAAGTAAAGCTGTCTCTATGCACGGGGCTTTGTTGGATGGCAGACTCTATGGAAATGACAATACTCAGCATCCTGTCCCCGGCTTTACATTGTGAATGGAATATTAGCAAGTATGTATCACACAATATTTATAATTTTTCTTTCTTTAAAGAATAAAGGTTCATAAAAAATTTGGTGGAATAGCATTGCAGTATTTTAAGTGACCAGCTTTGTTTATAATCATTGTCCACCAGAATGTAAATATTTTGAATTACTTACATGTTACCTTATTATTTTGTAGTCAGCATGTTAATTTAATATCCAAAAGACTTTCATTGTATTTTAAAATTATAAGTAAAGTTTTACCTAGTCTTTAAACACATCTTATATTGTGGTTTTGGTAGAAGTTCATAACTGTCTTTTGTATGAATGCAACAGAGCTTACTGCTCCAACCGGGTAATTTAGTGATTTCATAATTTCTGGCCTACATCCCAATTGATGAAAACAAATTCTTATTTTACTTTTATTACTGTTTGCATTTTCATATCAGTGATGACGAGATCACAAGCTAATAATCTTAATATAATGATAATATATCTTCCATGCTGGACTGGGAGTGAGAGAAAAACATAGAATGTGCCAGCTGCATTTCCTCCCGAGCATGCTGTAAAACCAGCTAAGGGATCTGAGGGTTTCAGTATATTGCAATTTAAGCGATGGGCCGACAACCTGGCACTACAGCAATATAAAACTTTGTCAGACGCGGCGGAACGGCCTTTGTTCTGGTCGTTTACGCTCTGCCTACCCCATTAGGGATAAAGGCGTGATTATATGTATGTATGTAATATAATACCCGTCTGCGTGCATCGCAGCCGTCCCACCAAGAAGTAGAAGAAGTATGTAATATAATGATAAAATTAAACCACATGAAAAAGTCACTTACAGTTTTTACTATTTCCCAGATATCAACAAGCTTTGACAACCACCATTGTGTTCCTGGGAATGATGCTGAGCTCCACTTTCTGGGGCAACATCAGTGATAGATATGGAAGAAAAACTGTAAGTACAGTGCACAATCCAATACTAAGCACCCAGCCATGCCAATGAGGAATGTGAAAAGGAATGCAAATCAGCTTCAAAGTACTATCACAGTAGTTTTTGTTTCATTCAATAATCTTCAATAGTTATGATTCCATTTCAACTTCATCTAAATATCGTGGAATTAAATCTCCGATTTCTATGAAACAGCTGGGTCGTCTGTCGTCATTCGGCCGTCGTCCAATACAAACGCGTGGTTCCGACATGCACCGGACAGTCAGTACCCAAGCTCATTTAAAAAATCTATATCTCGGTGACTAATAGTCATATCAAAATAATTCTTTTACAGTTTTTTTTTTTACAACCTACAATATGAGCTAGAAATCTAAAAAATCCATTGCCACTTTAGCACACTTTAGGTAAATATAATCCAATATGTAAAAAGATGTTTAGTTTTATTTACTTGTAAGATTTTTTATTTTATACATAGCTAGCTAGCTATGGTCAGGTTCTTTAGTGAGCCGCCAGGTTACTTAAGTCTGTGGATTAGGTATTAGTTTAAGATATCTACTGAAAACAAAACATATAAAAATATGGTGACTTGAATAGACAAAATTGCATTTTTTTAAAGAAATTACACAAGAAATAGTTACACAAATTGTTATGTTTTGTTCAATAATTTTCAGGCTCTCAGTATGTGTGGAGTACTACTTTTTTACTATGGTCTGCTGAGCTCAATAGCACCTAACTTTCTATGGTTGCTTTTCTTGAGAGGACTTGTTGGATTTGCTATTGGATGTGTGCCACAATCGTAAGTTACAATACAAATTAAAAAAAAAACTACTATTCATAATTTAAAATCTTTGTTAATATGTGGTTGTTTTTATTTATTTTTCAGTGTAACATTGTATGCTGAATTTCTACCAACAAAGCAGAGGGCCAAGTGTGTTGTTCTGCTAGATGTAAGTATCATTTATATATCTTCTGCGAAAATGTATTGAGTGACTGTACAAAGCCATAGCAGTTTACTAGATGTTCATTAAATAACTCCATGGTTTAGTGGTCTGAGCTATTGGCTCTCGATCCGGAGATCCTTATCTCTGTGAGATTTTCCCCAGACGTCTTTAATAGCCGTCGTTACACAAACCATGCTGGACTGAGAGCGAGAGAGAAAATTGTAGAACGTGCCAACTGCATTTCCTCCCGGGCATGCTGTAAAAACCAGCTAAGAGATTCAGTATATTGTAATTTAGGCGATGGGCTGACAACTTGTCACTAGCAATATTCCTGCAAATCTATCTTAAATAACCCTCAAAACTTGTCAGATGTGCGGAATGACCTTTATTTAGGTCGTTTACGCTCTGCGTACCCCGTTAGGGATAAAGGCGTGATTATATGTATTTTACACAAACCATGTCAAGGGCTATTTAGCTGTCCTATTAGCCAAGGCTATTAGGCGAATTAAAACCTGACAACAGGGTTTATCGGGTTGATCGACACGAAACCCACACGAAAAGAAGAAGATTAAATGACAATAATATTCTCAGTGTTTCTGGGCGCTGGGCGCGTGCCTGGAGGTGGCGCTGGCGCTGGTGGTGATGCCGACGCTGGGCGTGCACTGGCTGCTGGCGCTGTCCACCATCCCGCTGCTGGTGTTCGCACTCATCTGCCCGGTGAGTGTTTAAAAAAAAAAGTGTTAGTGTGTCTCTCGTTGTGTTGAGTGTTTCTCTAGTTGTGTTGAGTGTGTTTCTCGTTATGTTAAGGTTTTCACTAGTTGCGTTGATTGTTTCTCTAGTTGTGTTGAATGTTTCTCTAGTTGTGTTGAGTGTGTTTCTCGTTATGTTAAGGTTTTCACTAGTTGCGTTGATTGTTTTTCTAGTTGTGTTGTGTGAGTGTGTTTCTCGCTGTGTTGAGTGTTTCCCTAGTTGCGTTGAGTTTTTCTCTAGTTTTGTTGAGTGTTTCTCTCGTTGTGTTGAGTGTGTTTTTAGTTGTGTTGAATGTTTCATTAGTTGCGTTGATTGTTTCTCTAGTAGTGTTGAGTGTCTCTCGTTGTATTGAGTGTGTGTCTCGTTGTGTTGAGTGTTTCCCTAGTTGCGTTGGGTGTTTCTCTAGTTGCGTTGAGTGTTTATTTTGTTGTATTGAGAGTTGTTCACGTTAAGTCGAGTGTTGCTCGCGTTGCGTCGAGTGTGTACCTAATATGATAGAATAGTAAACGCTTTATTCTCCAGGTCAATAATGAGTAATAAATCTATCATTGTTTATTATTTCCAGTGGCTCCCAGAATCTGCAAGGTTCCATGTGGCGAGTGGACAACCAGACAAGGCATTGGAAACTCTTGAAATGGTACGTTATACATTTTAGTTATTTCATACTCAAGTCTAGTACGTATGGTTAGAGGTATACCTATTTATAAAAAAACACTAAATTTATAAATTGAAGTAAAAAAATCGGTTGTCTGTAAAGTCGGTTTACTGACGATAGTAGAACGTGACAACTTCATAAGAAAATACTGATGGAGACAGATGTTGAACGCTTTCGAACGCGGAGGCCGATTGTGCCTCTTTGTCGCTCGTTCCGCTCTCTCGCTTGCACTTCAAGCCTTAAATGGAACGCCTCAGAGCGAGGTAACGCCGCATGAGTCATGTTTTTTCGTGCGTGCAGCCGGCTCCATCGAATTATAAGACGTTGTCACGTCAATAAATGAGTGTTGTTTTATAAAGATCTGTCTTTGTATTTATTTCCAGATCGCCCAAGACAACGGCAGGCCGATGTTGCTTGGCCGCTTAGTGTGCGACGATTCGGTAGGCATCGGACAGAGAGGCCGCCTCAAACATCTGCTCATTCCGCATCTGAGAAACACCAGCTTATTACTATGGTTCATTTGGTAAGACGTCTTCCTATTTTTTTTTTACATACATACATATAATCACACCTTTATCCCTAATGGGGTAGGCAGAGCGTAAACGACCTAAACAAAGGTCGTTCTGCCACGTCTGACAAAGTTTTGAGGGTTGTTAAAGATAGATTTGTAGGTAATATTGCTGTAGTGACAGGTTGTCGCCTAAATTGCAATATACAGAAACCCTTGGATCCCTTAGCTGGTTTTTACAGCATGCCTTGGAGGAAATGCAGCTAGCACATTCTATGTGGCAGTTGATCAAACCATGCCGCAACTATAACCAATTTACCTATCACATGTTACAATTCCTTCAGCGTTAATGGTTATCCTGACGGCAGAATAGTTGTTAAATTTTAATGGCAAATCTGCGCGCCGTGACATAATTTAGTTGTCGAGTAATCTCGTAGATTACATTCACGACATAAAAAAAATATTTAAAGTCATTACACTATTCACAGCAAATTGCTGGGAATAGATCAGTTAACCAATAAAGAGCCCGATGGTGTAATGGATAGGGCCGCTGCCTCCTGAGCGGGAGGTCGTGATTCGAATCCCACTACGTACTAATGTGTTTTTCGGTTTTCGAATTTAATATGTACGTTTATTCGGTGCTTTTTCCGTGCTTCGGAAGGCACGTTAAGCCTTTGGTCCCGGTTAATATCGTTTAATACCGTAGATATTAGTCGTTAAGCTATTTGCGGCTTGAAAACTCTAACGTAATCTAGGATTGGGTCTGGTCTCCTTTCTGGGCTGCGGAGGTCAGATGGCAGTAGCTCTGTGTAAAAACCAGTACCCTCGTTCAATCCCCTAGATTAGGTAGCAGACCCGGTAAGATGGCAGTCGCTCTGTGTAAAAACCAGTACCCTCGTTAAATCCAATAGGTAGCCGACCCCGTGAGATACGTGATAAGGCTAGGGAGATGATGAGATCTGTAAACCAATAATTGTATAATTGCAGGATGTCCTGTGCGTTCTGCTACTACGGCCTGGTGTTGATGACTACAGAGCTGTTCGAGACGGAACAAGATGGCGGCGAGTCCTGTGCGGCGGACTGTCACCCGCTGCAGACTACCGACTATATGGACCTGCTTTGGACTACACTTGCTGAATTTCCCGGTAACTTCTTCTTCTTCTCACACTTTTACACACAGCTTTCATATTTTTTATAGAACGTATCTCAGTTTCTGCTGAGCTTGCATGTTTTTCTATTTTTCCTCTTTTAGTAATACTTGCACTAGTAAGTATACGTTAGTATTATTTGTTACTCTGTGGTATTACTAAAAGAGGATAATCATAAGAGCATAATTAGGACAATCTATATTTTGTAATATAGATTGTCCTATATTACAAAATATAGATTGTTCTAATTATGCTCAAAGTATACTGTAAAGATAACCACGTCACAGGCCTAGCCTAGTGTGGTTACCTTACTAAACATTTTCTGTATCTTATGGACGATAATAAACTATTTTGTGATTATTTTTAGTAAGTGGATTCTCAAGTCGAACAATGACCCGATAAACCCTGGTGTCAGAGTTTTTAAGTTCGAGCTTTTTAAGACAGCAAATAATATAGAACTAATTCTTCCATGCTTTACTGGGAGAGATAGAATAACATAGAATGTTCCAGCTGCCCTTCTTCCCGGGCATGCTGTAGAAGTCAGCAAAAGGATTCGAGGGTTACAGTGTATTGTAATTTATGCGATGGGCTGACAACCTGTCACTACAGCAATACAAATCATTACAATCTAAAATTTGCCCTCAATTTTTGTCAGACGTGCCGAATGCACCTGTTACGAGGCGTTTCACGCTCTGCCTACCCCGCAAGGGATAAAGGCGTGATTTTATGTATGTATGTAATTCGCGCACCCACGGGTGTGCGCTCGTCGTTTGGAACCCTAAAATTATGGCGTACACACAGTTTGTGCGTTTGACACTTAAAGTTAACATTGGCTTTTGTGAAAAAAACCAATTTCTGCAACATACGCTGGCAGGGTTTCCGGGATTGCGATCATACTATCGTAGTCCAGGGGATGGTTTTGATGCTATATCTTTGTCGTACCTATTTTATTAATATCTGTTAAACATTAATAAAATTTTATTTTATTTCTTACAGGTATTTTTGCTACCATATTCATCATCGAGAAATTCGGCCGAAAGAAAACAATGGCAACTCAATTCGTGATTTTCGCGATTTGCATCTGTGTCCTCATCTACAATGGAAAGTAAGTTCAGTATAGTTAATTTCATTAATCTAGTGATCTTTTGTGCTCAATATTTGGTCTTCTTCTTAGCGAGTGGATTCTCGAGTCGAAGAACGACCCTAAGAACCCTGGTGTCAGAGTTTTCAAACCGCCTAGTAGCACAGCTGACATGGTTTCAGTAACGACCACTATCAAAGACAGCGACCGGGACCGACGGCTTAAAGTGCCCTCCGAAGCACGAAATCCTTTTACTTTTCTGACAATTAGGTGATTCAGCCTGCAAACTGGGGAAAACCTCACTAAGTGATAAATTGACAAAGCAACTTTGTGTTCCCCCCTGGGAATCGAATCCAGGACCTCCTGATCGTAAGCCCATGGCTCTGACCACTAGACCACGGAGGCACTTAAATCATGACAACCCTGATTCTAACTCATCATCTCATCTCCCTAGCCTTATCCTGTATCTTACGGGTCGGCTACCTAATCTAGGGGATTAAACGAGGGTACTGGTTTTTACACAGAGCGACTGCCATCTGACCTCCGCAACCCAGAAGGGAAACCAGACCCAATCCTACATTAGGTCAGAGTTTTCAAGCCGCCAATGCTTAGCACTGGCCTCTGAAATATCTACGATATTAACCGGAACCAACGGCTTAACGTGCCTTTCGAAGCACGGAAAAAGCGCCGATAAACGTACATATGAAATTCGAAAACCGAAAAACACATTGGTACGTGGTGGGATTCGAACCACGACCTCCCGCTCAGGTGGCAGCGGCCCTATCCACTACACCATCGGGCTCTTCTCCCTGATTGACTCCAACTGTTCGTTGTTTATTTTCAGTCGCACATTCCTGACCTGCATATTGTTTCTGGCTCGCGGCATTATCGCGGGCTTGTTCCAAGCTGCGTATGTTTATACACCAGAAGTGAGTTTACAATTATATTCCGCAAGGGTAACGGGTGTTTTTTACCACAACGGTGGGTAGTGACGCATTGCTGGACAATAGTGGCCTCACTATAACCCTAATGCCGTGTCACCGTAGCCGAAATCGGCCTGGGTGTATATATATTAGTGCTGTCTTGGGAGTCACAAATAGACAAGCTCTGTTGTAGGCTGGGTAGTGCTTGTTTCGCTCTTAAACGGCTTTCGTCCACTCCTGACATGGTAAGAACTTATTACTTCGCGACTGCGCATTCGCTCTTACAGTATGGAGTGGAGTCGTGGGGGCGTGCCGCCGATTGGGAGCGCTCCTTGATGCGGGCGATTGCGGGCGATTGCGATGATACCGCAGGACATTTCTACTAAGCCATGGTTTAAGAAATACAGGATAATGACCAGAGGTCGGAAATTCGGGTGCAAAAAAAGTAAAAACCCACTGTTGGAGCTACTAAGAGTTGCTACAACCATCTTTTTCAAGATTTTTAGGGCCCCAGTTTATTTTTCTTTATTAAATTGTTTTAGTAATGCCAATGTGTTCTTTGCGTCAATATAAGTCGAAACTGTTTGCATTTTTTTTTATATTTGTTTTAATTTGAAAGATAAAAGTAGAAATGAGTTTTCAATGTACTGAAAAACATTAAAAATATAAAAATATCGTTTGATTGTTTGATATTTTTATTGAATACCCTTTATAAATGATTTCTACAATGCTTTTATTATTATTACACAAAAATTTGAATGGGGCCCTCGGGGGCCCAAAAGAGTTTTATTTCTTAAAAAAAAAATGCGGAGAAAATTAAAAATAAAATTCGTATTTGGCAAGGTTAAGACAAGATAAACGCTTTTTACTCTTGTAATTTTTTCTATACGGTTGATAGTTTCAGGATAAATTGATGTTGAAGTTAGCAGGACACAATCGTTCAAAACCAAGCAAAGTAGTGGTTTTTATGGTGAAATCGTCTAGGTTAAGAAGAGATAGGCAAGGCACTTCTCTTTCTTGTTATTTTTTCTCTACGGTTGACAGTTTCACAGTGAATTGATGTTAAAGTTGTTAGGACAATTTTTGGGCCTGGGGGCCCAAAGCATTTTACTTCTTAAACAAAGAAATTATGGAAAAGAACAAAATTAAAATTCTTATTTGGCTAGGTTAGGACAAGATAAACGTTTTTGCTCCTGTATTTTTTTCTCTACGGTTGATAGTTTCATATTAAATTAACAATTAAATGCTTGTTACTAAGTTACATGAAATACTTTTGGCTTTCTTTATAAAATTTGACCATAATATTGTGTACTTTCAACATTTCACAAATTGAAACAGATGCAGCTCTACACGCTGACCTTGTCGCATATACTGAGAGAGAGCGAGTATATTGGACCAGCATGTATGTGTCTTTCAAATAAATATTTCTAGGAAATTTATCACTTCGATCGTTTATCCCAGTATGTGCAAAAGACTACTCAACCATAGTGGAAGAGGCAGGCGGCACCTGCAGCTATACCAAAACATACTTACAAGTGACCACTTTGGATTCAAATTGAGTCAATATTGTCAATACAGGTGTTTGAATGCTATTTTTGTTGAATGATTGCACGTAATTTTATCTATCAAGCATTTGAATGTTGACTCCGATTACGCCGATGAAAACATCGCCGATCATCGCACATGTCTACTACCTAGTTTCAAGCAAGTCCTCGCTCCGTAGTTCCGGCAGTTTAAGATAAATTAATTACAGTTTAATAAATAAATATTAAAAAATTGCAGCTCACAACTCTGCCTTGTTTAATGAAATTTAGATAACTTTAAGTGCATCATTCGTTCAGCTTGTACCACTGTATGTACAAATTAAATTCAATAGTCAAATAAAAGAGTATATTGATACTTAAATAACCGATATAGTAATGCACAATAAAACGACGTAAATATGTAAGTTATATTTATATTTCAACACAAATCAACAAAAACAAAATATGCAATAGTTATTTATAAACTAAACTAATGCAAATATCCCTGTCTCTCTCTATCCTTGTCCCAGTCTATCTCTCTTTTTGAGTATGTGCGACAAGGTCAGCATATTGACTGTATCTGTCTAAGTGCGTTTAGGATGTATTGTCTTAATTTTTGGTTTGTAAAATATGGCAAGTACACAAAATCAAAAGTGTATTACATGTAACCTAGTATCAAGTATTTTCTCTGATATACTTATTGGAAACCAGCTAACCCAGGGAGGGTTTCAGTATTGTATTTTAAACGATGGGCTGACAACCTGTCACTATAGCAATATACAGATCCACCTGGAATGACCCTCAAAATTTGTCAGACGTGGCGGAACGACCTTTGATTAGGTCGTTTACGCTCTGCCTACCCCATTAGAGATAAAGGCGTGATTATATGTATGTATGTACATATTTGTAAAATATAAAATAAAGACAATGGTAAAATTCTTTTTATATATATATGCGAGTGCTTGACTGGTCTTATTTTAAGGATTTAGGTGCTTACAATGAACCTTAATAGTTTCACAACGAAAGAAAAAAGTATAGTAATGTTTAAGCAGTAAAACGCTTTGGGGCCTCCAGGCCCAAAAATTGTGTCCAGGGAGTTTTAACATCAATTCACTATGAAACTGTCAACCGTAGAGAAAAAAATCTTTCTTGAAAGAGAAGTGCCTATATCTTCTTAACCTAGCTGATTTCACCATAAAAACAACTACTTGGCTTGGTCTTGAACAATTGTGTCCTACTAACTTCAACATCAATTTACCCTGAAACTATCAATCGTAGAGAAAAAATGACAAGAGTAAAAAGAGTTTATCTTGTCTTAATCTTGCCAATTACGAATTTTAATTTTAATTTACTCCGCAATTTTTTTAAAGAAATTAAACGCTTTTGGGCCCCCGAGTGCCCCATTCAAATTTTTGTGTAAAAATAATAAAAGCATCGTAGAAATCATTTCTAAATGGTATTCAATAAAAATATCAAACAATCAAATGATATTTTTATATTTTTAATATTTTTCAGTACATTAAAAACACATTTCTACTTATATCTTTCAAATTAAAACAAATATAAAAAAAAATTGCTAACACTTTCGACTTATATTGACGCAAAGAACACATTGGCATTACTAAAACAATTTAATAAAGAAAAATAAACTGGGCCCTAAACATCTTGAAAAAGGTGGTTGTAGCAACTCTCAGTAGCTCCAACAGTGGGTTTTTACTTTTTTTGCACCCGAATTTCCGACCTCTGATAATGACGCTCCCAGCTATAGTTATTTTTCAAACAATAATTTATGCCAGAGAAAATTTGGATACTTATCCAAAACAAGGGGAAAACCATTCTCATAATACGCGAAACAAGCACAAGTTAGCCCTAGTTCAGAAATCTTTGGTCAAGTCAGGAAAGTTGATCCATATTATGGGTCCGGCAGTCTACAATCGTCTTCCAACTAATGTAATAGATGCACCCTCTATGTACTCATTCAAGTCGCGCCTTAAGCACTGGCTTATAGAGCAGGAGATTTATAGTTATGATTAGTGGATCATAAATAACAAAGACTGAAACGATAATTAATTACGCTTTGCTTGTCATAGAAATTATTTTTATTTTATTGTTTTGGTTATTGAATTATTTTTATTGCAAAACTTGACGTGTTATTTTAAATGCTTATTTTAAACCAAACCAGTATCAGAGCAGAAGCGATAGACTTGGAGAAAACGCACGTCATGCGAACATGTTGTACGTAGTGAGGCACACGTTGGAGAAGACCGCCAGAACCACGCATATGATGGGCACGGCTGTATTTAATAAAATACCCGATGAAATCAAGCAGGCACCAAGCTTAAATAGTTTTAAATTACGGCTTAAGCCTTAAGCGTTGGCTTGTCGAACAGGCATTCTATAGTTATAATGATTTTATTAATTTTAATGATAATAAAAGCAATACAATTTAAATGATTATTAATGTGATATACTTAAGTGCTTATAATTTCTTGACTTGTAATTTACAATTATTAATAAATTTATCTCTATATCTATCTCTCTTAAAACTATATTTTATGATTATTATTTTGTATTAAATTTGATATGTAATTTGAATTATGACCTGTAATGGAATTATTATTAATAAATTATGTCTTAGGGTTTTTTTTTTTTTCAAATTGTATATATTTGTATATACATGCGTCGCGTCTTTGCGCGTCTCTCGTGTTTCGGTCCGTTATGCTGCAACGCGGGTAGGACCATGGGTGGTTGGTGGTTATTTTTTATAATACCGAGTGTAAGGGACAGCCTCCCGCTAACTGATATTTGCTCTGTCAACGAAATTGAACAACTTTCACCGGGAAATTCTTTCAGGAGATAAAAAAATTACCTTCCCATACAAAGTGACCACCTCGATCAGACAATTTGTACGGAAAAGCCAATAACTTTTTCCTGTTCCTGAAATTAAAATCCTGGTGATAGTTGTTTAGTTTCGTTGACTGAGCAACCCCTTTTACACCTCGTATGTATTCAAAGACTAATTTCTGTTTATTTTGTTGTTTTTGTCAGGTGTATCCAACAGCGCTTCGTTCGACTGCGGTGGGCGCGTGCAGTGGAGTGGCCAGACTCGGGGCTATGATAACACCATATGTCGCACAGGTAAAGAAATCACTGTAAACCTAGCGCCCGGAATAAAGCTCATTGTTAACCTAGTTGGACTGGAAGCGGGAGAAAAACATAGAATGTGCCAGCTGCATTTCCTCCCGGGCATGCTGTAAAAACCAGCTAAGGGATCAGAGGGTTTCAGTATATTGCAATTTAGGCGATGGGCTGACAACCTGTCACTACAGTAATATACCTACGAATCTAAATAACCCTCAAAACTTTGTCAGACGTGGCGGAACGACCTTTGTTTAGGTTTAGGTCGTTAACACTCTGCCTACCCTATTAGGGATAAAGGTGTGATGTATGTATGTATGTTAACCTAGCGCCCAGAATGGAGCCCTCTATTAATACGGGGTGTAAGGGATAGCGTCCCGCAAACTGAAACGACTATCACCAGGAAGTTCTTTTAGAAAATTAAAAAAGAATTGCTTTTCTATACAAACTGTCTGATCGAGGTTGTCATTTTGTATGGAAAAGTCATTTTTCTTTTCATCTCCTGAAAGAATTTCCTAGTGAATGTTGTTCAGTATCATTGACTGAGCAACTAAATAGCGAGTATTTTCATACAAAAAAAGCGTATTTCATAAGTTGACTAGTAGGAAACTAGTATATGGACCCTCTGTTAACCTAGCTCTCAGAAATGAGCCCTCTGTTAACCCAGCTCTCAGAAATGAGCTCACTGTTAACCTAACGCCCAGAAGTGAGCTCACTGTTAACCTAGTGCCGAATGAAGCCCACTGTTAACCTAACGCCAAGAATTGAGCTCACTGTTAAGTTACAATACAAAATTCTATAGTGCACAAAGAAACACATACAACAGAAATAAAAAGGACAAACGTGACAGTACAATATAGGCGGCCTTATTGCTATAGCAGCAATTTCTACCAGGCAACCTTAGCACAATGAATTGACCTCACTGTTAAACTAGCGCCAAGAATGAAGCCCGCTGTTAACCTAACGCCCTGAATTGAGCTTACTGTTAACCTAGCATCCAGAATTGAGGCCATTGTTAACCTTGCTTACAGTAATGAGCTCAATGTTAACCTAGCATCCTCGAGGTAGGGCCCAGAATTGATATCAACCTTCTAATATGAATAATTGAATATATATGAATTTACCAAAATTTTATCTTTTCCCTTTCACAGGTTTTATTGAAGAACTCCATAGCGATAGCAACAGGAGTGTACTCAGTGGCAGCTCTGCTCGCCGCAATCGCCTGTCTCGCTCTACCCATTGAGACCAAAGGGAGAGAGATGCGCGACTCCGTCACTGGTACTACTTAGGGGTTTATCAGGCTAATCGCAAACTTATTTAATGAAATCAGAATTATTGAGGCAACTTATAGAATACATGCATTTAAATTCTGCCATAATTCTGCTCCACCAGTTCTCTGTACTCTACATGTGACAAAGATGCATCTAATTTATTTATAGAAAAAACTAGGCTTCTTTTGCACTGCTTTCGAAAATGTGAATAGTTAATACCTACTTATTCTGTCTGCGTGACCGTCTGTGGTACATACATATAATCACGCCTTTATTCCTAACGGGGTAGGCAGAGCATAAACTACCTAAACGGTCGTTCCGCCACGACTGACGAATGTTTTGAGGGTTATTTAAGATAGATTTGTACGTATATTGCTGTAGTGACAGGTTGTCAACCCATCGCCTAAATTGCAATATACTGAAACCCTCCGATCCCTTAGCTGGTTTGCATGCATATTCTATGTTTTTCTCTCGCTCCCAGTCCAGTATAAGATAAGAGATAAGAAATTTATTTCACAAAAATACAGTGTTTCTTACTTCGCTAAGTATGTCTTAATTAATTGTTTAGCGGTAGAATATATTGAGCGGAATATATCTTAATAAGTGTAAAACCTGTGCTAAGATACCAACTACATCCGTCCTCGAAGCAAACCTTTTAATTTTGCTGAGTCTGTCTTTCATTCTGTCTGAGTGACCGTCTGTGGTGCTCGATATTATTACTCTAAGAAGCATCTATAAGTATTAGCTGTTTTGATAAATATTTACGTTATCTTTGTATTATTTTAAGAAAAAATATTTGATATGGCAGCTGTATTCAGCTGATTTATTCTATTAGCTTATTCTCAAAGACTGCTTTTTATATGCATTGATTTTCATCGTACCTGATGGTAGATCTGATATTATTTATTAACTTCTAAATCATGTTAATTAGATAATCAGCTATAATTTATTTGTAAATAAGCATTTAGCTATAGATTTTACAAACTAATTTTTCTAGTATTTAAAATGAACTGGATTACTTCCATTACAGTATTATTGACTTCACTTGTAACAAAATGGTTGTGATTTTGGTACTTAATGATATGACTGATTATAGAAGTATCTATACTGCGTTTTTTTTTTAATTTTGCGTCATCCATACCAACGTGTTTTGCGGCCCGTAAACAGAATTTTCTTGGCAACTTAGCAGAGTTTCAAAGTACGGAACCGCAGACTATAACCTTGTTACAAACATATGTTCTGCGGTTTACTTTCTTGAAATTTGTAAGAAAAAAGCAGTTTATGGCCTGCAATACAAGTTGGTATCGATAACTCAACGCTAAATAAACGAACCTTACAGTGGCATTGGATTATGGCTCCTATCTCATATGGTACCTTAATTTTAGGTTGTTCTAGTTTTAGTAGTTCAGCTACTTTCCACTGCACTTATAGTGCTGTTCGTTCACTGTACTTATGTTTACCTACTTAAAATCGCAATACGTTTAACTTTTTTTTTGTTGCTATTTAAATAATAGTTTTCTTCATGTAGTACGTGATTGAATGCGCAAGCGAGCCTTGATATTCAGCTGACATAATAACAGATAAAATTAGTGATATGATCACATTTTTGTAACACCAAATACTTATTAATTAATAATTGCTTATTGTTAAGTTTCAACAATATTGTTTATATTTAATAAATTGCACTACTTAAAAAAATGATTTTTATTGTATAATAGAGGAAATTAACAAAACACAAGTTCATAGTGTAAGATTTTTATTAATTATCGTAATTAACACCTAATTCGCATTAACCTGGAATAATACTCATTTGTTAATTATTTGTTTTGCTACATTTATAAATCATATAATTCTGTTGAAAGTAATAACATAAAATAAAACTCAATCACAGTTCGAACCACATAGAACTATCTTCTGCTCAATCTTTGTGATCGCCTAAACGGCAAGGACATTACAAATGTTTCAGAGAAAATATCAGTCCAGGCGAATCTAAACACTGATCATACAGATACATTATACGCTCTTTTTTTAGTGCAGCTTATCCTATTTCTATCATATACTAACTAATCTAATTACATGCAGTCAGTCAAACAATGGCATTATTCTATCAAAATTTACTTAGGTGGATAACTCATTTTACACATACATTAAATCCAATTTATCTATCAATAGTTATATAGCAGAAGATAAGCTTAAATTATACAATACTGGCAAAATTCTTATGAACTTACAATACACATATTCAAACCATTCTCACTCACACCTAAGTTAACTATATAATATTTGTTTCATAGCCTTATTTCAAAATTAAATTAATATAAGTGGAACAATCTTCTTAATATAGAACCTATACCTATAGGATTTTTCATCCTAAAGTAAAGAACAAAAAAATATCCAACCACAGAAAACATCATGAATGCAACTGCAATGATGGGTAGTTACATTTTTTTGGTGATGTAATTAATTATGCAAATGTATAATAGGCCTGCAGATTTGGGTATTTTACGGTTTTCAATCTAGTTTTCAGTATATTACATGACATTGAGATATATACAAGTATAATTATTTATATGAAAATTATTTACTGAATAGAATCCCTACTAGTTAACACAGACTGCTATTAAAGTTTGTTCATTTTTTATTTTTTTTACTTTGTTCAAAGCAACAAAGTCTTGCTAATTGTATATCCTAACAGATATTCCACAATTTACATAATCAGTGGCTTGATTTAAGTCTTGAGATCAATAATATCTGCTTATTAAGAATGGTTAGGAAGAATCTTTCACTCCTATCCTCCATATCCATCATAAAACACATTTTAACCTAATATTTTTTTCTAACAATTAATTAACTTATCAGCAATCTTCCGGTGGGATCTCCTAATCCACTCATTTTAATTTCTAACACATTGGCTGGGCAGTTCAAAATATACACTAAAGTGGACTATTTACATTTCACTGGATCATTTCTATAAAATTAGTCTTGTTGTGCATGTTATTTTTTTAACAACATTATAAAGCTGCCGAGACCTTGTTTTAAACTAAAAATGAAGTTTGTTTTTTTAAACATTAGTCTATGAATAATTTACTTTTGTACTAAACTATAAGTTAGTCTACATTTAATCATCATCTAACTCTATTACAATTGGTTCAACATTCTCAATGGATTTTCTGTATTCATCTTTTAATTGTGTTAACAAAGAACACTTTGGTATTTTAAGTTCATCTGCTTCATCTACTAAAGCTTTTAGCCTCTGTACTCGTCCAATATCTGGCGCAGTAGGAAGAAGAATATTCTTTGTTTCTGTCATCCATTTATCAAAGCTATTTACTCTGAAGTCTATAGTTTGAAGCATGATGTGTAACTCATCCATATCATATCTGTAGTTCAGAGTCTTTTTATCCCAATCACACTGGCAACACTGGCCAGCATGCTGTAAACAGGCCATGTGTTTGCAATTTGAGCATGATACAGATGACAAAAAGCATGTAGTTTTACAAATTTCGCATAGTCGTTCATCATCACCAAGAAGCTCAAATGCAGTTCTTCTAACATTTTTCAGGCCATTTTTTGCAATCAATGCTCTTAAACTGCCTTCCTCTTCAGTGGCATGAACTAATTCCTTTTGTGTTTCCAATGCAGTTTCCAGATCTAACCGATCACCTTCCAAAGCCATTTTGCATATTAGTTCATCATGTGAAAATACACAAAATCTTTTCAAGTTCTTATAATGAGTAATGCAATCTCTTCCAATGTGAAGCCAGTCAGGTGGTGCAAAATTGACAGCTTCAGCAAAGTTGTAACCTTGGTTAAATCCTGCATGATAAGCTCTTGGAAATGTAACAACAAATTCCCCAGCATGTTGATCTATTCTATAGATTGGGACACCAGCTGCCATTAGAATATTAGGATTCATTATTGTTACTAACTGATGTAACAAATCTGGCTGAGATTTAAATAAGTCAGGAGCAGCTGCTTTCATAGCATTTTCCAAAAGCTCTGCATTGCCTCCTGGGACTCCATACCAAGTCTTGGCCTCACCCCAATGTAAGTAATTTATGGAGTAGCTCCAATGGTCTTCATTGTGCCAGCAGAAAGCAGAGAAACACATTCCAACGTACATCCATGGCACAGTCATACCAGATATATCAGCATTTATGAACTTCAGAACTGAACCTTCTAAAACTGGAAGATTATTCAAATTCCATCCAGAATCTACATACTCTTGGTCTCCAGGATACAAGTTTAATGAGGACTTTGTAGGAAACCCTGAGCCATGGTCCATGGAGTGCAAATCTGCTCCATACTCTACTGTAACGTCTTCTTCCACTGATGAGATAATTCTCCAAAATTCCTTTTCTGCTACACCTGTTGGGACTAGATGGCCAGACATTCCAAAATAATCTGATTTAAATTTATCAGCCATTTCTCCAAATTGCTGGAGAGTATATTCTCTCTCTGCCTGTGCAAATCCAAATGCTTCAGCAGGTTTTTGAACTTCTTCAGCTATACAACAAGGACAGCGCCAATCACCATCAGGGACAGCACTTAGAGGGGGCTTTAGGCAAAATGTGTGATAGGTATCTGAACACCCATTGCAAATCAAAAGCAAATCATCTCTATGATCTTTTTGGCAAATAGCACATGTGTAAATAGCCAGAGGATCTAATTCATACCGAGGTCTTTTCCTAGACTTCGTGATATCAAACTCTTCATCATTTAGACCAGGCATTTTAGGCCCTGGTCCATAACATGCCAGTCTTTTCAGCTCTCTGTTCTTTTTAATCTTTTCAGCTTCAACTTTGGTTTGTGCACTATCTACATTGGGTTTTATATCAGATCCTGTTTTAGTTTTCTTTATACTTGTATTGGGTTTCTCTTCATATTCTTCCTTCATTTTAGTTATAGTTTCCACAGGAATTACTGTTACTTGACCACTTTCGTTCTCCTCTTTGATATCTGATTTTATCTCCTTTTTAACAGTTTTTAGGATATCAGCTTTACTTTTCTCAAATATTTCATACGGTAATAAAATCTTTTCGTAATTATTCCGTAGGAAATTCATGGTGTTAGCATTTTGACTATAGCCCATTGCATGAGCAATCTTACGCCATTTTTTAGGACTGTTGCAGTTTGCAAAACCTCCTTCTTCATCCACCCAGAATTTGAGGCAGTACAAATCCAAAGTCTTGTTCTCTATCATAGGTATTTTCAGAGGTGAACCTTGTAAATCCCAAAATTTCAGTATTTTTTCGAGAAATAACAGCTTCAATCGTGTGATAGCCTCTAGCTCGTTTACTTTCTGTATTCGTGGGACAAACTTTAGCTTGTCGACATCTAATGAAAACGGTGGCTGCCATCTCGCTGGTGGTTTGATCTTGCATATGCCAGTCTTTTCAGCCACGGGACGGATCTTTGCGATGTATGCTAAAGGATCTGCAAACTCTTCAGCTGTTGGTTCAAACACAGGAGCTTCCGGTGGCGGAGTGAAAGTGAACTCCGGACTTCTTTGCATCGCATTTTTCTGGATATTCTTGCAATCCATTTTCTTAGATCTAGAATCCGCGCTAGATGGTCAACTTTTCTTCACACTTGTATGTTCATTTCCACATACAAAGAGTATACGTGACTTTTCGCCATGTGTAAATGGCTCCTAAAACGAGTCTTCCTAAACAATCGCACACTCCGCGGACATTTTATATTTTCTTCATAGAATAAGACAGTTTTCATAGCCAGACACTTTGTATTTAAGTCAATGGCACTTTAAGCTCACAAATCTCACAATGATGTAATTTTACACACGCAGGAATCAGTACATTATAAAACTAATTATTTTCAAAGTAGCTTGTGAAATTATTATTGATTACACACACAGGGACGGTTCAAGCACAAAATGCTCACAAAAAGTGTCTGGATCGTCTCGTAATTTTGATTATCAAAATCGTCTCTGCGTTTTCTTTCTGCCTGCGACACGAATCGAGAAATACCAAGGAAAGCAAAATATCGATGTTCATATTCACTGCACTATTTGGCCGGCCGACAGAAAGCGGGAAATTCAAAATTTTGGGAATGGGGTCATTTTATGACGGCTTTTGTTTCTAGTTTCTAATCTTCATACTTCTCAACTGCCTCCGTATTGATGATCTGAGGATCTCGCAGCGGGGTTCGATTCCCGGTTCGTGTTGAATTGTTGATGTTTCTAGTTTAGTTAAAACTTTGCAGGCTGATCAACTGACAGATTGTCTAAAAAAAGTAAGATGATCCATGCTGTCGTATGGGCATTTAGTCAACTCATCATCATATCAGAATAAATAACTGCAACTTTAGATTAACAATCTAGCATCTCATATGAACAAAAAATATTAAATAGGTGAACAAATTTAAGTGAACGATCTTGTTTTTTAGGTGAACATTTAGTTCAGTTTATTAGGTGCGATGAATTGGATTTCTACCCTTCGATCCAACCCATGGACCCACTTCGACCCATCTGCCCAACGTCGACAACAATGGTGCACTAGTAATCGCCAGTCTGGCGAAGTGTATCAGTGGTGCATCAGCTTATCGCCGATCTGGAGGAGTGTACCACTGGTGGTGCACTAGCTAGCGTAAGTCTGCGGGCGTGTACTACCGTTGGCGCACTAGCTATTGCCAGTCTGGAGGCGTGTATCACCGTTGGTGCACTAGCTGTCGCCAGTCTGGAGACGTCTATCACCGTTGGTGCACTAGCTATCGCCAGACTGCAGGCGTGTACCACCGTTGGTGCACTAGCTATCGCAAGTCTGGAGGTGTGTACCACCGTTGGTGCACCAGCTATCGCAAGTCTGGCGGCGGGTTTTTCCGTGCTTCCGAAGGCACGTTAAGCCGTTGATCCCGGGTAATATCGTTTAATACCGTAGATATTAGTCGTTAAGCCAGTCGTTAGTTGCTCTGTGTAAAAACCAGTACCCTCGTCCAATCCCCTGGATTAGGTAGCCGACCCTGTATGATACGGGATAAGGCTAGGGAGATAATGATTAGTATTTTACATGAACGATTCGTTTTTTTGGTGAACGATTGGTTTATTAGGTGAACAATTAGTTTTTTTAACGTGTTTTATACGACGTTGTGTATTTTTTTAGTGCGACATGTAAACATGAACATTTAGTTTAATAGGTGAACATTCTATTTTTTTAGGTCAACAATCAGTAAATCTATCTGTTTAGGTAAACAACTAATTTAATAGTGTACTAATTAAAGATTTCCCATTTTTTTACTTCCTGTTTTTACAGGGAATTCGCTTATTGACGTAAGCTGTGCAGTGCGTTTCAAAATGGTCAAAAACCGAATTCGGGTTTTGTTTGTATTTTGATGTAAAAATGTATGCTAGATTGCGAATCTTGAACTGGCTTCAAAACCTGACGTCATTAAAATACGGCTGAATTTCTCCTGAGAAAATTCTGCCGTATATGACGTCACATTAAAATACTATGATGATGATTATGAAGATGATGACGACAACGACGACGACGACGACTACGCAACATACGAATGATGACGATGATGATAATTACGATGTTCACGATGATTACTATGATGATGATGAATGATGAGCATAGTTATCATTATCATCGTCAGCATAATTATAATTCATTATAGTCATCATCATCCTCGTGAGCATCATTATTTTGTATGTATTTGTTGCTTTCTATAGTCCGAATCACATAGTTAAACAGAAAAGGTCCAAAACGTTAGGTACTAAGATACATTCAAGAAAATTCACGATCACGATGTTCGGTTCGGGTGAACGCACACTGGGCTTTTTTTTTGCTAGTCCCAAGTATGATTCCTCGCGTCCCATGCAGTGCCCGGTGCCCATAGGTGTGCGACGCTATCAGCGCCAGCAGTGCGTACGGCGCGTGTGGTTCGGCGTAGGGTCCGGCTCAGAGTGCAGTGCGTAAACCACCTTTTGGAATCGATAACTTTTCAAGATATCGATTTGAGAAATGTGGAATGGTGGGCAGGTGCATCCCTAGAACTGTCAAAATAATTGTTAGGTTAGGAAGGAAATCCTTTTTCATTATTTTTCTTTGAACAATTCCTGATTAATTTCACAGATAAAATGTTAAAAACATTCAGAGGGGCGTGGATAACTAATGTTCAATTTCAACAAATAAGATTAGGTCACCGGATAAGAGGCAAAGCACCAATATATTGCAAAACTATCAAGGAGCGTTTGGATGAACTGAATTATAAAGATGAATTGTACACGACTAGAATAGATATTGGACTGCCGCGACCAAAGTCAGTACTTTTTGCTATAATAGTTGTTAAATAGTCTCATAACTTAGTCATGGAATGGTCAGGTTTAATATGTGAGGTTAGGTTAGAATGGCACACAGTAAACAAACTACCAATAATCAATCAATAATCTTTCCTATATCTCTGTTTCTAGGCCGTCAGAACAACTTCGTCAGGACAGAACAGACCACCTAAAGAAATTAAAGAATGACAAAGGCTTGGAGCAGTTAGCAAGGAACCAACAGTTACAGGTTGATGTAGCAGAAGTGAGAAAAGAATGGACTAACACATTAGCACCTTTTCATAGGAGACAGATCGCTGAACACTATGGCATCTTCGAACATTTATATGGAGAAGGCTATTTCATACCATACACAAATGTTGAAATCTTTTATGACTTGAATGAAGATTCCGTTCTGCCAGTTTGTACAGGAAATGTGATTAAGCCAGCAGAGGCACTACAGCCTCCTTCTATAGCCTATGAATCAGATGGAAATACTCTCTGGACTCTGGCATTCACAAGTCTTGATGGGCATTTAACAGAAGGAGATAAGGAATATGCTCACTGGCTTGTGGCTAACATTCCTGGAAATCATATTGAGAAGGGAGATACCGTTGTTGAGTACTTAAGACCATTCCCATTGAAAGGAACTGGGTACCATAGATATGTCTTTGTGCTCTACAAGCAAGATGGTAGAGTTGATTATGATGTTCCCAGAGGTAATTTAGTTTCTTTTGGAATATGGACACTCTTTATTATTTGCATCAATGTTATTATATTGTAATTTTTTTCAGTGACTTCATCATCTCCCTTGGAAGACAGAACATTTATAACAAGAGAATGGTATAAGAAGTATCAGGATAACATCACACCAGCAGGTCTTGCATTCTTCCAAAGTGACTGGGATCATACTGTCAAAGACTTTTTCCACCATGTGCTGAACACTAAAGAACCAGGTTAGTGATATTAGATCATAATATTTCGTTACCAGCTGTTGAGAGGTCTAAATGATATATGAATTTATTTGTTTTAATGTTTTTCAGTTTATGAATATGACTTCCCAGCACCTTACATCAGACCACAAGAATGGTTCCCAAGGCGGAAAGCTTTCAACTTATACATGGATAAGTACAGAGATCCTAAGCAGATCCATAAGGAATACTTGCAGCGTAAACTGAAGAATGAGGATCCATTCAAGATGCCTCCACCTCCATTGAAGTTCCCCAATGCCCATCCACTCCCGCACTCTATGCCATCATGGTTGAAACTCCATGAGAAGAAAATCAGGCTGCGTTGGGGCAGAGTTAATGATGTCTAAGTATTGTTGTTGTAGGTATATCATGTAATAATAATGTAATAAAATAAAGTATGAGTTAGTGTACACGATTCTTAATATTATTTCACTCATGGAATGTTTTCTTTGAGGGAACAGTGGTTGCAATTTAAATAATAAAAATAAAAGATATGTTTAAATTACACAATTTATTTTTGATAAAAAAAATAACTAGCATAAATCAGACAAAACTTCTAATAGTTGAAATAGTGCGAGACTATTGCATTTATTACTTGTATTAGCAAAATAAATGTTAAAACAGTTAATGCCAAAATCTGACTAGCCTATACTCTTATGTTTGATAAATCTACAAATTAAGTTAGACAGTACACAAAATAGATGTAAAATGGAATAAAAATTATAATTTACAAAGTAATTTCGATAAACAGAGTTTTATATTTAAATGCAGAAAAATATATATAGACAATCAACACCCATGACCACATTATGTTATATAGTGGTGTCCTTAAAGTACATTATATTTATTCATTCACAGTCTCCACTTAGCGAATTGTCATATCATAGTATTACATACAATAGAGTTAAAGATCAATTAAATTGTTCTATCTTACGAAGGCAAGTCGTATGCTGAGCTCTTGGACTATATTGAGCAGACAGTGCAGTGCTTTCTAAAATATGACAGAAAATCGACAGTAGATCTAGGCTAATTCATTTGCACTCTAGTATTTTTACCAGCCTTCGCAAGATAAACCTATGACATGTGAGTTATATTATCAGAATGAATCGGGATAAGAAAATTTTAAATAATTTCATATCATATAGAAACAAAAGTAACACATAATAGTGTTGTGCATAGTGTTACGAGTATATTATGATGATTATCCACCTTGGTGTAATGCTACTCAAACCTTTCCATCTAAATTAATGTTGTAAAATAATCTAAGAATATGAAGGATACTTTGAGTTACATATTTTAATAGCCTTAAACTTAATGAAAATGGATACCAATTTTTTTTTACCGAAATGTCTGCTAAACATTGCTTGCCTATTCTCTTCATATAAACATACATAACCTTCAGTCTTTCTGTCTTTCCTTACACACAATGATGGCCAAGCCGAAAATGCACTTACATACCATTCCATAGAAATCAGTTTGGCAATATCACGACGATAGTAGCACGAATATACGATACAAGGTGTTACAAAACCATTTTATATTTTATTGGTGTTTATGTTTATGCTATTGATAAAGAACTTTCCCCAAAATATTAATTTTGCACTTTTAATGATACATAGATTTAAATTATTATTTAGTAAAAAACAAAAAGTATGTATTATTTATTATGTTTGTTTAGCCAACACCAAATTTTTGTTACACCTTGTACAATATAGCAGTTACAGATCTTGATGAAAAAAGTTAGAACAGAGTAGTGGTAATTTCAATTTAGTCAAGTCCGACATCGTCGTCGCGAGCCGCTACGCCCCCGGGTGCTCCGCCCCCGGGCGCTCCACCTCCGGGCGCTCCACCCCCCGGTGGTCCGCCTCCGGGTGCTCCAGGGAATCCGCCCTGGCCTCCCTGGCCTCCCTGAGCCAACCTAGCTTGAAGTTTTTGAATGACGGCAGAGATCTTAGGGTTGTTTTGGTATTTCACGAAGTTAGCAGGGTTCGCTGATACGTCGTGGAAAGCAGCAGCAATCTCTGGGTCCTAGAAAATAGTAGATTTTGAAGTCATTTTTGTCCGAGATTTTTAGCTGCCCGAGCCTGCAGAACATCATCTCCCTAGCCTTATCCCGTATCTCACGGGGTCGGCTACCTAATCTAGGGGGATTGAACGAGGGTTATAACGAGGGCTGATATTAAGTCGAGGATAAAAATGTTTTGTGCACGAGTTATAAACTTTAGTTTTCGTAAACAAATTGTAAACTAAAAAAAAAACCAATTAATTTCTGCCATTCAACTTTTAAATCATTCAACATGAAATATTTGGCTTGGGCTGGCTGGAACCTATACTACAGCCTACTATTAAATTAATTTTATAATAATAAATCAAATACACTTGAATTATAATTTTAATAACGTTTTATGTCACTTCCATGCTGTATTGGGAGTGATAGAAAAACGTAGAATGTGCCAGCTGCATCTCCTACCGGGCATGCTGTAAAAACCAGCTAAGGGATTCGACGGTTTCAGTGTATTGCAATTTAAGCGATGGGCTGACAACCTGTCACTTAAGCAATATACGAAATCATCTGAAATTATTTATTTTACAGTTTATTGTACACAGAAACATACACAGAACAATTACATAGGAAACAAGACACAACAGGTACTGCTTATTTCTAAAATGAAATGTCTTGCAGCAGACCTAAGAAGTGAGATAGGATAAAATATAATCCTCAAACTTGTCAGACGTGGCGGTACGACCTTTGTTTGGGCCGTTGTTGCTCTGCCTACCCCATTAGGTGTTTTTAATGTATGTATGTTTTATGTCATAAAAACAAAAAAGGGGAAAAAGGTTAAAGTAAATTGTACGGTTTATTTATTACATACACCGCACATTGGCAATACCTATAGGTTTTGCTTACGTTGCGACCAGCTTGTCGCGACGTTCATTTTTACATATTTTACTTTAGAGTGCATTACGACGTCATAGCGAGAAGTCACCATATATTATATCTGTAACACTTTATCAACTGATTAAAAACTTTAACTTTAACTTATGTGTGTGATATTTCTACGCGCTCTCATCAACTATAACTAAATCAAGAACTATCTACAACTTAACAACTAGAATAAATGTGCAAACTGTACATTTAAATGGTCCTTCGATCCTAGAAAAGGATTTTGGTGTGTTTGTGTCTCTTTAGCGATAGCGAATCGGTTGGCCGGCCTCCCAGAAGCGGGTCTCACCGGCTTAATTGAGAAGGCGCACATATCGTTTTGGAGTACAGACTCGCTGAATACCTTACAGTGACCATTTCAAGGTTCTACACGGAAGATAAACGCTACGTGAAGATATCTTAGAGGAAGCTGCGGAAACTTCGCGGAATCCAGGTCCTGAACCAACGCCACGCTCTACACTGAATACGTGTCATTAACTAACTAACTACTTAATTGAACTTACTGGTACGTACCTAAAAAACTATTCAACATGAACGAACTACAGCTTCAAGAGCAACGCTTTGAAAGCATCAAGAATCTTTGCAGTAATTATAACAAAGATTCTCTATCAAGAAAAACTATTTCCTACTTGAAGCTACGGTTGGAGTCGCTACAACAACAGTGGGATGACTTTGACCAAAGAGACAAGGTTCTACGGGAAACTTTTGAAGACAAAACAATCAAATATTTCCAGGACGATGTCTATGAAAAACTTAAACAAACTTATGAGAAAACTAAATCTAACATGGAAGCTTTACAAGCTCAACTTATGGAAGATATGAAAAATGTAATTTTCGACTTGAGTGGCATGATTGACGACACCACTGATGATCAACTGGAAAAACTGATAACTAAGCAGGAATGCAACTTTAAGGCACTCGATCGTGTGATGTCAAAAATTCACGAGGAAGTGTTAACTGAACGATGGGAGTTCGAGGATCAACTGTCCATCCTGAAATCGAAGTGGGAAGCGGTCGACAAGCTCCACTGGGAACTAGAAGCTAACTTGAAGGGAACTAACACGAAATACAATAACATGTTCCTTGAAATCGAAGATAAGTACGATGCGCTCAGGAAGAAACTCAGCAACAAAATGTGGGCATCCGCCCATTACTCTCAATCTATACCGAGAATGGAAATCCCAGAGTTTTCCGGCAACTACATGCAATGGACTTCATTTAAAGATCTTTTCCTGGAGTCTGTTCATCACAATCCAATGGTCAACACCGCGCAAAAAATGCAACTATTGAAAACTAAACTGCGCGGGGAAGCTGAGCGATTGGTGAAACATTTATTCACTTCTCATGCTCTGAAAGTGCTATTTTGTGCAGGCTGTTTCTGCGGAAAATTGAATTTTGTGCACAAGGGCAAAAACGTATCTACTCATAAATGTATCTCTTCTAAGGCAAAGAAAATTATATTAAATAGAACACAAAAATGGTTTGTGGCATGTGTCACAAAATAGCACTTTCGGAGCATGAGAAATGAAAATATTAGATTTAACGATAAGTGCACAAAATAAGTTCGAGATTTTTATCTGCCCGAGCCCTCAGGGCGAGGGCTGATATTAAGTTGAGGACAAAATGGTTATGTGCACAAGTTATAAACTCTGCTTTTCACTTCTATTGCGAGGATAATTTTTAAAATCTTTTGACATAAAATATCAGGTTTTAGCTGGCGACCTATCAGCTATGTATTAAATTAATGTTGTAATAACAAATTAAATACACTATCGAAATTGAAATTAAATTTTAATATCGTTTTTTGTCATAAAAAACACAAAAAGCAAATAATTAAATGTAAATATAATAAAATAATAAGTTCTATCTATGAACTTTTTATTATGTTTGGCTGTATGGCCTAATTTTCAATGCCTTAGAAGAGAGGCATTTATAAGTAGATACGTTTTTGCTCTTGTGCACAAGTCTATTTTGTGCAGCCTACAGTCTTCACAAAATAGCACTTTCAGAGCATGAGAAGCGAAAATAATATAATTCAAGTTATTTGGCTGGTTTGTTTTTAGATTATGGATGGTGGGGAAGTTTTGATCAGCAGTGGGACAGGGCAAGCTAGGCTAGTATAAATAATAAAAGAGTCTTGTCTGGGTAAGTAGTAGTTAGCCATAATCTTCTTCTTTCGAGTGGGTATCGAGTTTATCGACCCGATGAACCCTGGTGTCAGAGTTTTTTAAACCGCTTAGTAGCACAACTATCAGGCCTCTGACATGGTTTGAGTAACGACCACTATCAAAGACAGCGACCGGGACCGACAGCTTAACGTGCCCTCCGAAGCACGAAATCTTTTTATTTCTTTTCGGACAATCAGGTGATTCAGCCTGCATTGTCCTAACCAAACTGGGGAAAAAATCACAAAGTGATAAATTCTCAAATATCAACTTTGTGTTTCCCCCCTGGGAATCGAACCCAGGAGCTCCGGATCGGGAGTCCATGGCACTAGCCACAAGACCACGGAGGCAGTGTTAGCCATAATAATAGCCAAGTAAAGTAAAGTATTTTCACACAATCGAAGCCTGGGATGCCTTTTTGGCGCACTATAATTTGTAATTACCTGGAAAGCACTCATGATGTCCGGGTCGAACAGCAGGTTGCTGAAGTCAGAGGGGTCGAACGCGCCCGCGCCACCGGCTATCCCCGCGCCCCCGAAGGCCCCCGAGCTCCCGAATGCTCCCGCTCCTGGGAACCCTCCAGCACCAGCCCCGCCGAAACCACCCGCTCCTGGGAACCCACCCGCACCAGCGCCGCCGAAACCACCTGAAACAGTGCAATAAAACCGTGAAGTTGACATCTCAGCCGAAAGAGATGACTACTGCAGTGAATAGGCCTATAGGCTAAGAAATATTTAAAAACGCAAAATGCTGTTGTGAAGTCATTTCTACGCGTATTTGGGCACAAAAAAGCGAAACTGGGCACAAAAAATAAATTATGATTATTATTCATCATATCACATTTTTGTGAAATAATAATACTATATTCATAACATAAGAAGGCTCTTTTAGAATTATGAACTTTTTAATACGGAATTTAACTATGTAAAATGCACATTTTTTAGCCGACTAGATAGATACGAAAAGAAGAAGAAGCCGACTTTACTACGGAGGAGGTTCTCAATTCGTCTGTATGTTTTTTTTTATTGTTGCTTTTTTGTCTATGTTACCTCATAAGCCCGTCTTTTATGATCCGATTTGAAAAATCTGTTTTTATTAGAAAGAGTATATATACTTCTAGATTGGTCCCGTTTCTTCCAAAATCCGGCTCTGATGATGGGATCCATGAGGAATTGAGGGAACTCCTCGAATATTTTTGACATACATATAGCGATTTCGATATATTAAACAACATGTCGAGCATTTACATTTAGAATATACGATTTAGTTAAGTGGTATTGAAGACTTGAAGCACTTTATATATTCATTATTGCGTACAAAAAATTTACAATAAATAAACAATATTAAATTTAGTTCACAAAGGTGAGCTTATCTCTATAAAGAGATCTCTTCCAGCCAACCTGTAAAACTGAATATGAGATAACAATATATATGGGGGACAAGACTGTACACGCAATAGACTTTTATATATACATATAACCTAGAACCTACATCAACATACATATATATTACTTAAATAAACATCTATAATAAATAATTTTGTTGCGATAGGAAGTGTTCTTTCACTCTTTTTTTGAAAGAGGATATAGATGGACAGTCTTGAACTGTCTTCGGAAGCTTGTTCCAAAGTTGTGTAGCTCGAACAGAAAAGGAATTGGAAAAGTATTTGGTATTAGCACTAGGACACTCAAGTACTTAAGTGATACATGCGCGCCTAGGCCGGGGGTCAGAGGGTAGGAAATTGAAACGGGAACGGAGATACTTAGGAGTGGACGGATCATGAAGGATTTTATAGAGGACAGCCAGGATGTGCACATCACGACGAAGGCGGATTGGGAGCCATTTTAACCGAGCACGAAATTCAGAAATACGGTCATACCAGGCCACTCAGAAAGTATTGCGATAAATAGTTTTTATATATGGCAGACTGGCCGGTTAGAATCTTTTTTGAAAATATGATTACTTGTAAGTAAAAATATGTGTGTTCCATTTTCAAAATTTCCCTCCACATTTTTTGCGAGCCAATTCAAAGTATCGTGTCTTACTGAAAAATGGATCTGCGCCGGGAACATTTTAGAGCTATGATTTTTTACGATTTCAAGTGTCGCCTGAAACCGGATGAATCGTTCGATAGACTTCAAATGGCATTTATGGATGAAAGCCCCTCCAAGGCAACCGTGTATCGTTGGTATAACAAATTTAGGCGCGGTCGACCAACCTTGGGGGATGAAGAAAGAAACGGTCGCCCTTTGGCGGGTATTACGGAAGAAAACGTGCTAGCAGTGAAAAATTTAATCCAAGATAATAGGCGAATTACATAGATTCAGCACATATTAAAGACTTGATCGGGAAGCGTTCACGAGATTCTACATGGGCATCTTCGCGTGAGGAGGATAGTATCGCGCTGGGTGCCGCACTACCTCACCGACGCTCAGAAGCAGGCCCGGGTGGAATGGTGCCGTGATATGCTGAACAAATTTGAAGCAGGCTCGTCTCGGCGTGTTTACGACATCGTAACAGGTGATGAGTCCTGGATTTATCAATACGATCCAGAAACCAAGCGCCAGTCGACAGTTTGGGTGTTTCAAAATGAACCAACGCCTACCAAAGTGAAGCGATCTCGAAGCGGGGGGAAGATTTTGATCGCCAGCTTTTTTAATTTGACTGGCCACTTGGCCTCAATTCCCTTACGAGATCAAAGAAGCATTAACGCCGAAAGGTATACTACCAAATGTTTACCAGAAGTTTTTTCTGTTGTGAGCAACAAGCGACCAAACACAGGGCTCCGCGGACTACTGCTCCACCACGACAGTGCGCCTGCACACACCGCGCTCAAAACGAGGGACTTCCTGGCCAGCACACCAGTCAAACTCCTGGGTCACCCTCCTTACAGCCCTGATCTAGCACCGTGTGACTTCTTTTTATTTCCAAAAATAAAAAATCAGCTCAAGGGGATACAATTTTCGACGCCGGAAGATGCGCTGGCTGCGTTCGAGCAGGCTGTAAATGAGGTGTCTACGGCGGACTGGAAAAAGTGTTTTGAAAACTGGTTCAGACGCATGAATCTTTGTATAGAGGCTGGTGGAGAGTACTTTGAAAAGATTTGATAAAAATAAATGTACCCGTAGAACAATTTTTTTTAGTGTCGCAAATCTTTCTGAGTGTCCCACGTATTTGCGAAGTCCGAAAATAAACGGATGGCAAGATTTTGTAGGCGCTCGAGTTTATTAAGCAGCTCCTCTGTCACATCCAAGTAACACACATCGGCATAATCAAGAATAGGAAGGAGAAGGGCTTGAGCAAGCATGATTTTAGTTTGGAATGGTAGGAAGGTCTGGAGCCGTTTAATAAATAGTGCATGCGCCTGCTCACCTCGCTAACCTGTGCTGACCAAGACAAATTGCAGTCAAATATAACTCCCAGATTTTTAGCTTTGTCTGTGTATGGGATACAAACTCCGTCATAATATATTTAATATTTTTTTTGGTTATCAGTGATCTCCTTAAGCTTAAGCTTACTTCTAAGTCTACTGCTACCTATTATCATAGCTTGTGGTGTGGGATTCACCAGTAAACCAACATTTTTCGCCCAATTCTGTACAGCCAGTAGATCTGAATCTTTATGTGGAACTGCAGAACCCAACTGAACTATCATAGATGATAAACCGCTTTAGAAAAAGAATATTAGTATGCTAAGCACTTTCTGTATATTTAAATATAAAGATTTGGAGTTCCTGATGTCGCACTCTCAGAGCATACCAAATCTATGAAACATACGCATTTCGGAGTGTAGTGTCTTCAAAACGAAATACCCTTTGGTTAAGTTTGTAATCTTGTCATAATGACTTTTTAACCAATTTGAAGTGATGTAAAAAATTTGCTTTTCCATACAAATTGTCTGTTCGAGCTGGTCATTATGAGTAGGAATTATTTATTTTTCATTTCCTGAAAAAAAATCCTGGTGATAGAGCCTGATGGTGTAGTGGATAGGGCCGCTGCCTCCTGAGCGGGAGGTCGTTGTTCGAACCCCACCACGTACCAATGTGTTTTTCGGTTTTCGAATTTCATATGTACGTTTATTCGGTGCTTTTTCCGTGCTTCGGAAGGCACGTTAATCCGTTGGTCCTGGTTAATATCGTTTAATACTGTAGATATTAGTCGTTAAGCCATATCAGAGGCCAGTACTAAGCATTGGCGGCTTGAAAACTCTGACCTAATCTAGGATTGGGTCTGGTTTCCCTTCTGGGTTCTGGGTACCCTCATTCAATCCCCTAGATTAGGAAGCCGACCCCGTGAGATACGGGATAAGGCTAGGGAGATGATGAGTTGTTCAGGTTCGTTGGCTGAGAAACCCCTATCAGTTTGCGGGACGCTGTCCCTTACACCCGGTATAATTATTATTAATTTTGGAGTCTATGCCAGCTTATAATTAACAATGTAATGTCTTATAAATACCTAAGTGTCTTGACTATTTAATACACCTTTGTTAACCATGGCTGGCGACGATTCCAAAATTAATAATAATTGAAAAGCATAGTTCTAATTTTTCTTAGCGAATGGATTCTCGAGTCAAACAAGTATATTTTATTTAAAGCAAGGATTATTATTCCTTTCAACAAAACCCCTCTGAAAGCGGCTGTTTATTTTGTTATTAATGAATAGCTCGAAAGTCTGTTTGGAATAGTATACGACATTGTTTTAAATAAACAAATAATTTATTTATGAGCCAGTGGTGTCCCACTTATCAGTATAACTTAACACTATCTTCCATGCTGGACTGGGAGCGAGAGAAAAACATAGAATGTGCCAGCTGCATTTCCTCCCGGGCATGCTGTAAAAACCAGCTAAGGGATCCGAGGGTTTTAGTATGTTGCATTTTAGGCGATGGGCTGACAACCTGTCACTACAGCAATATACATACAAATCTATCATAAATAACCTTCAAAACTTTGTCAGACGTGGCGGAACGACCTTTGTTTAGGTCGTTTACGCTCTGCCTACCCCATTAGGGATAAAGGCGTGCTTATATGTATGTATGTAGGTGTCCCACTGCAGGGCAAAGGCCTCTCTCCCCTCCTTCCATTTCTTTCGATCCAGTGCCAATTCCCTCCATTCCGCAAGATATTATGTGTCTAGTTCGTCTCGCCACCTCTTTCGGGGTCGTAAACAAATAAAATATTAGTAAAAAAAAAAACGTTGTCTATTCTTCTTAAACTACCGCTCGTTATGTTTTTACTGCGTCCCGCGTCTTAGCTATACAAACCAGTAGTAATACTGATATGTCCCTTACCTGCGCCCGGGAACCCTCCGGCGCCGAAGCCGGGGAAGGCGCCGCCGCCCGCGGGCTGTTGCTGCTGCGCGCGCGCTGCGCGAGCGCGGGCCTCCTGCGCCTTGTGCGCGCGACGGATCTTCTCGCGGCGCTGAAATCAAAAGATACAAAACTGCTTTTAAAAAATAAACTATAATAGCTCTTTTCACTGACGCATTTATCCGCGGCTAATTTAGTTAACCCCCCGTAATGAGACATTTTCATTTGGAGGACACCAAAAATTTAGTACAAGCGTTTTTTACTACCTGTCACTACAGCGATATACTTACAAATCTATCTTAAATAACCCTCAAAACTTTGTCAGATGCGGCGGAACGACCTTTCTTTAGAACGTTTACGCTCTGCTTTATATGTATGTATGTATTGGACCATGCTGGACTGGAAGCGAGAGAAAAACATAGAATGTGCCCGCCGCATTTCCTCCCGAACATGCCGTAAAAACCAGATAAGGGAACCGAGGGTTTCGATATATTGCAATTTAGGCGATGGGTTGACAACCTATTACTACAGCAATATACCTAAAAATCTATCTTAAATAACCCCAAAACATTGTCAGACGTGGCGAAACGACCTTTGTTTTTTTTTTATTAGGGATAAAGGCGTGATTATATGTAATTATAAAAATACATACTTATAACAATGACGATCGCGGTGATTTATTTATTTATTTATTCAATCTCCACATAAGCTTACAGATGATAAGATGATGATAAGAGCAGCTTTGGTCCATGCTATATCAAAGTATAGATGTGAAAGTAATTCCGTGCTTCAGAGGGCACGTTAATAAAGCCGTCCATCCTAGCCACTGTTTTAGATAGTAGTCGTCTCATAAACCAAGTCAGAGGCCTAGTACCTGGTTTAAAAACATTGATTACCAGGATTCATCGATTGTCCGTCGACCTGAAAACACACTTGACAGAAGAAGGCTAGCTATCTTTTCCTTACCTCTTTCTCCTCCTTCTTGCGCTGCTCGCTGAGCTTGTGCTGGCGCAGTTTCTCAGCGTTGGGCTTGACTTCAGCCAGCCATTCATTAGTCTGGTCGTCATAGTCGATCTTCAGTGACTCGCACAAGTCGTGGGAAGCCTCCTCGAACTGGCCCAGAAGCCTGAAAAAATACAGCAAGTTAACACGGAGTGTGCAACTATGTTCTGTTGCCAGTACAGATTGATATTAAGATAGATTTTCATTTTCCTTTATCACTGGTATGTACCACAGCACAAGCTTGTTATTTTGATGTTGGTAACTGGTGGTTTGACCAACATCTTGATACATACATACTATAATCACGCCTGTATCCCTAACGGGTGAGGCACAGCGTAAACGATCTAAACAAAGGTCGTTCCGCCAAGTCTGACAAGGTTTTGAGGGCTATTTAAGTTAGATTTGTAGGTATATTGCTAGAGTGGCAGGTTTTCAGCCCATCGCCTAAATAGCAGTATACTGAAACCCTCGGATCCCTTAGCTGGATTTTACAGCATGCCCGGGAGGAAATGCAGCTGGCACATTGTATGTTTTTCTCTCGCTCCCAGTTCAGCACTTCTGATAGACGTATATTTTAAAGTGTTTTTATATTTTGATTTATTTTGTTTAGTTTTGTTTTACCAGCTTCAGGACCCGTTTCGTTGTTATTCTGGACATAAAAATAAATCGTTAAGTCTCCAAAGTGGTTTGTATTTACGTAGACTGAAACAGTAGTTACCGAAGGCAGCCTTTCAATGTTTTAAAAGCTAACTAGGGTATAAGTCCAGAAAATGAGCAGCGGCATTGAATATAGCATCAACTGTGAATATAGCATCTTAAACTATACTCGCTTATCCTGCTAAACATGATGAGCTGAGCGTGGCAAAGAACCTCGTAAGTGGAGGAGAGGAGGTCCTTGTTCTGAAGTGGACTTTCAGTGGTTGTTATAGTTACTGGTCTTTATTAACAAAACCCAGAATATTTCTTCCATGCTCGACTAGGAGCGAAGGAAAAACATAGAATGTGCCAGCTGCATTTTCAATTTAGGCGATGGGCTGACAAGCTGTCACTACAGCAATATACCTACAAATCTATCTTAAATAACCCTCAAAACTTTGTCAGGCGTGGTGGAGCGACATATGTTTGAGTCGTTTGTGCTCTGCCTACCCCATTAGGGATAAAGGCGTGGTAATATGTAGGAATGTATGTATGCAGAATAGGAAAAGAGAAAATATAAATTCCATTGACCTGTAAGCGCGACCTCTGAACTTGTAAGCTGTGGCGCTGTCGCAGTTGAGTTCCAGCGCACGAGTGCAGTCCTTGATGCAAGCGTTCGGCTTGTTCATCTTCAGAAACACCTGATAACAGAAGTACACAATACTTAGTACAATATCTTCTTGAATTTTAGTTTTAAGATTTTTAAGGTACAATAAAGAGCTTACATACATACATACATATCTATACTATTTCCAAATCAGATTTAGAATAAAGGTAAACAAAGTTTCATGTCTTTTAATCGAAGATATTGTTTCTAAACTAAGTTTTAGCTATTAGTTATGATAACATAATAAAATAGTAGTGTTAGTCATCTAAATAATTTGCCTACGCATATAATTTATTTTTGAAATGTGTTTTTGAATAAAGGTAAAGTTACATTTCACTTTACCTTTATTTTAAATCTGAGTTGAAAATAGTATAAGAGTTAAATAAATGCACTGCTGACATTGCACAGAACTGCTGCACGAATAAATCAGGCTTTGGATACACAGCTACAGCATTTTATATGTATTGGGATGGTTTAGGCGGCAGGAGCACACATAGTGCGATTATTTGATAATACAGAATTTAAGTCATGTATATAGTAGTAATGTATAGCGGTGTTTTGCTAATCTTTCGGGATCCCAAAAGCTGTTGGGTTGCTAAAATAAGTACCCTTTTCACCAAATTATTTTTTCTGATGTGAACCTTATTATACTGAAGTGTTTGGTATTGTAAAGAAAGATGGAAGGAAGTTTTTAACGAGGTTTCAGTCACTAAAGGTATTTGTTACAGGACCCTTTTGGATGAACCACAATTTTTACCGTGGTTTGACTCTGCCAGCCTTACAAGAAAAGAACTTGTTTCCGCACTGAGGCTGCATTCTGGGCACATTCCAGGAAACAAATTTTATCACATGATGGGTGTGAAACAGTCTCCCCTTTGTTTGACATGTAACAAGATTGATGATCTTAATCTTAATCATATAATGCTGAAGTGTTCCCGGAATGCAGATCTGAGGGCTAGATTTATAGGTTCAGAAAATGGTAATAATGGTCAGCTAAATTGTTGGTTGGCAGACCCGCCCAGCAGAGCGGTTGCGTTGTACAGTTTTCAGACTCTATCTGGTTAAATACATGTTTTTTAATTATATGAAAGATACCATGTGGCTGGCAAAGTCACCAGATGACTGAAGCCTCATTAAAAATTTTGAGAAAAAAAATAAAGTTTTCTGTAGCAGACCTTTAAAAATCAGTGTACAGCTGGATAGCCTTAACAAAACTTCTGCTTGGAGAATGCTCTTGTGGCCTCTGACTGCTTCTCATTGGACTTGTCCCGTTCTTCGTCATCGATCACAAGGCCAAATAAATATAAATACAACAAGTACACACCTGTCATCTCTTCGCAAACAACAAAGCACTCTGCGGATTGAGCTTGATAGCCTCGGAGTACAGCTGGATAGCCTCATCAAACTCCTGCTCAGAGAATGCCTGCATGGCTTCTAACCACTTCTCATTAGACTGGTCCCGTTTATTGTTAAGCAGCTAAAGGCATACAACATGTACATACATACCTGTCCTCTCTTAGCTAACAACAAAGCACTCTGTGGATACTTCTACTTCTTGGTGGGACGGCTGTGATGCACGCAGACGGGTGATCAGCTCCTGATGTTGGAACTATTTCACCCAAAGCACTCTGTGGATTGAGCTTGATAGCCTCAGATTACAGCTGGATATCCTTAACAAAACTTCTGTTTGGAGAACGCTCTCATGTATGTATGGCCTCTGACCGCTTCTCATCAGACTGGTCCCGTTCTTCGTCACAAGGCCAAATAAATACAACAAGTACACACCTGTCCTCTCTTCGCAAACAGCAAAGCACTCTGCGGATTGAGCTTGATAGCCTCGGAGTACAGCTGGATGGCCTTATCAAACTTCTGCTCGGAGAATGCCTGCATGGCTTCTAACCACTTCTCATTAGACTGGTCCCGTTTATTGTTAAGCAGCTTAAGGCATACAACATGTACATACCTGTCCTCTCTTAGCTAACAACAAAGCACTCTGTGGATTGAGCTTGATAGCCTCAGATTACAGCTGGATATCCTTAACAAAACTTCTGCTTGGAGAACGCTCTCATGTATGTATGGCCTCTGACCGCTTCTCATCAGACTGGTCCCGTTCTTCGTCACAAGGCCAAATAAATACAACAAGTACACACCTGTCCTCTCTTCGCAAACAGCAAAGCACTCTGCGGATTGAGCTTGATAGCCTCGGAGTACAGCTGGATGGCCTTATCAAACTTCTGCTCGGAAAATGCCTGCATGGCCTCCGACCGCTTCTCATCGGACTGGTCCCTTTCTTCGTCAGTTGGCTCCTTCTCCACTTCACCCATCTCTTGAGAGTTGTCTTCTGCATCTGGTTCTATCACACCTGTAGTTAATAGTAGTTGACAAAAAAAAATTAAATGAAAATATAATAAAACAAAAATATAATAAATGAATAAATATTTTAATTTGAAACAAAATAAAGGTAGATAAAGTTTAAAAGTTCATGCTGCCTTATAAAACAGATTTTGGGTATAGGTAGGTTAGGTATAGATTCTTTTGTCAACAAAATAAGAGTAAACATAGATAAAGACAGAACAACTTGGAAATCAAATTCAACACAAATGTTGGCTCAATACATTTATTAATAGAGTCATGAGTACTTTAAATATCCTCCCACAAGATTCATTGATGCTCCCTCTACAAATAAGTTTAACAATAGACTTGATAACAAAACCGAATGTTGTGAACTAAAGTATTTTTATAGCCGAGCAACAACACACACCTATTAGAGCTCTGAGTAGGCAATATCTGGAAAATATACTTCATATTTTTATCACATAAAACACCTATTTACCTACAGTTTCATACATACATACATATAATCACGCCTTTATCCCTAATGGGGAAAGCAGAGCGTAAACAACCTAAACAAAGGTCATTCCGCCACGTCTCACAAAGTTTTGAGGGTTATTTAAGATAGATTTGTAGGTATATTGCTGTAGTGAAAGGTTGTCAGCCCATCACCTAAATTACAATATACTAAACCCTCAGATCCCTTAGTTGGGTTTTACAGCATGTCCAGGAGGAAATGCAGCTAGCACATCCTATTTTTTTCTCCCGCTCCCAGGCCAGCACTTTTATTTGCATTAAATGACTATTTCTTTGGAAATTAAGGTTGTCCCGTAGTAAACAGTGGCTTATGTCCTATTCCAGGACCTAACCTATACATATATTTGTGCAATTTTTTATCACAATCTATCCAGTGATTTAAGTAATATACTTACAAACTTTTACATTTAGAATATTAAAGTGGTTAATTCAAAAGACAAGAAAAGCTGTAAAATAAACCAATTCGGAAATGGGTGTAATACCTTCCATATCCAGTTCTACATCGGATTCGGGCTCAGACTCCTCCGAGGACTGCGCTCTCTCCTCTGCATTGTTGTTGGCACTTGCATTGCTAATATGGGTAAAGAAACCACATCTTATTATTGCCTATTCACTTAAACAACTGTTTTTTAAGGATACAGGAGTAAGAATATGGATTTACAGATTTGCAAGTGTCAGGAAAATATAATTGCAGACAACTCTTGAAAGTAAGTTTAATGTGTTAAATTAACAACATCTTAAAAGTTGGAAGATTAACAACATCGTACTTAAAATAAATACCTATGTAATGGTTATTTTCGTAGCCATTGTATGCAAAATCGATTTTAGTCCATTTACATCACAATTTTAATACTTAGACTTTGAAAAGAGGTTAAACATACATACAAATAATAAAATTACAACCTATTGTTTATTACTTACTTATCTCCGGCAGAAGCGAAGGTCCTGGCGCCGAACTCAGGTGCCGGAAGGTTGACACCAAGAGATGTCAAGTATTCTTTGAAGAACGCGAGTTTCGGGTGATGCAGCATCTGCGGCTGGGTCTTCACCAGGTCCACGAACACCTTCAGCTCCGTCAACTCTTTCTCTCCGAACGGGCAGCTCATGATGTTCTAGAAGAGTTGATAAGCTGCCGGCAAAACAACTTGTAATCAGACAAAATCTCGCTCAAAATTAGCAGACTTTTTGAGCCGTAACTGAGTTCATATTGTTTAAATGGGATAAGACAACGATAATGCTTTAAGATATAGTGCAAATACAACGTACCACAGAATATTTTATGAGAAAATCGTAATGTGCAGCGTCAGACGAACTAACAAATTGACAGATAAATCGAAAAACTTGTCTTGACAGTAACAGATATTCTTCTGTTAAATTGGCTATAATATTTGTTTAACTGTGACTGGTATTCACTTTTTGTTACTTTTCGAAAATAAAATTAGTTCTAAACTATTTTATTTAGATAGTCACAGTTTAAGCGAATGGAAACAAAACAGACTTAATAAGTTTTTAAAATTAAAATCGTTACTGCTCATTTAACAAATTAAGCCTTAGTAAATAAACTTTGTAGAACAAAAAAATAGCAGTTACAATGATAAAGATAGTACTTCACTATTGGCAGAAACAGTTCCGGCTCACGCATATTTATTTACATAGATCATAAGCAACATATATAAAGATGAAATTTACCCTATAAAAAACAATAGCATTTAATAATTTAACTTCTATTTTGACATGTAAACAGTATTCATATTTAAATAAGGTACTATTTATTTGAAGAGCTCAAGCAGGACTTACATGCGTTGCATGTCAATCCTGAAATGGAACGGCATTTGCTCGTTATGGTGGCAATAGTGATTTAGTGCTGTAGTTGTATCCGTAACTACTAAGTACAAGTATTACTTTTTAAAAGTTTCGCTGATTTTAATTTTTCAAGCTATTACCTATTACACAACTGAATAACATCGTGCGTCTTGGTTTCGATAAAAAACTTCTAATAAAAAATACGTTACTAAAATATTCTACAATTATATTTACTTTTATAGCTATACTTTAAACTAGGATAGAGTTCAAGATACAGGCTCTTCAGAAATGTTATCCTATTATATATAATTTACATAGATAGTTATATTATGTATGACTAGTTTATACAGGGTGTAAAAAAGTACGAAAAACTGTCCCAGTACCTACTCTTCTCGTACTTTAGCAGGTACCAAAGCAGTAGAGTAACCTATACCTAGAGGTAGTGTTATCGCTTCCTCATTCTCAGTTATATAGTTCTTAGTCAAGACTATTGTTAAACAAACAAAGAAGTGACAATAAGGTATTTAGGTAGTAGGTACACAAATACTCGACACGCAATGTTATAATGTATATAAAAAAAATGTGCTTTGGGAAAATTGTTCAGTAGTGGTATAAAAGAATGCAGTATTTTTTACATCCTGTATTAACTATGTATTAAAATTAAACGGTATAATAAAACACCCACTCTGTAGATATGTACGTTTGTAGCTCTATAGCTATCTATAGGGTCAGATCCTTTAGAAGTGTGAGTAAAGGTAGTCAACAAGGTAAACAAAAAGCTGTTCCACCTAAAGCGGAAAATACTTGCTAAAATTTCCGTTCGTTTTGGTTTTTCCTTTAACTTTATTTAGGTATCAAGAAGATTCCTTGAATATTGGTCACAACAGTGATTATGAAAGTCATTAATAGAACAAAGTAGTAGGTTAATGAATGGATATTTAGTTGGTCGCATATTATGGCGTAGTTAATGGTCGATATATTTTCGATTATGCTAATTTGATGATGCATCAGATTGCCCCGGTCGGAACAACAATCCATGAGTAGTTATATCTGAGCCTTTGTTGCGAACGCAAGTAAAATGTTTCCGTAGATTTTATAATAAGAAGTAATGAAATTATAGTGACCGAAGACTGACTAATAGTAGTGAATTTATATAAGGCTGTTTAAAGTTACTACATCGTGTTTACTAGTTTAAATTGTGAGTCCTATATAGCTAACTACTCATAAAACAAGTATTACCTTATACATTATAATGGCTGTGATCTTGTTTACATTATTTACTGTTCTCTTAGGTAAGTCATACTGTTATATCGAATATCTACGGCAGGTTATTGTATCGTATTCTACTTTTGTACGTGTTCTAATTTGTGCTTTGTTTTAATTGCAGCTTGTACAAACTCTCAAGAAACCAATGGCAGCAAAGTGAAATTAACTAAACACGCCTTAGGTGTTCCGACTTCGGTGGACTCAAGGTTTTTTGGTCTTGGAGGGGGAATAGGGGATTTTATCAACAGTTTTTTCCCCGGGCTTAATATGGGGAATCAGGGTGGGCTTGGCGGTAATCCACAGGGAATGGACTTCCCGGCTAATTCACAGTTTTATCCCGACGCAACTATTCAGGTAACTAATTATTTTCCCCTTTTTATTTTGGAGCCCTCACGCCGCAATATTGATTAATCTCACTCAATTTTCTCACGTAAGCCTGCTTAAGTAATATGTCGACCATTTTTGTGAGCAAAGTTGTTAAGATGCTAACGATTTCTATTAGCTCTAATTAGGTATTTACTTATCTATTCATTGTTCTTATTTGTATGATTTAATTTACATTTGTATACTTTAATTCTAGGATCAAAATCCATCCGTTTCGTCTGGACAAGGAGGCGCGTGGCCTGTCTTAGACGACGCAAGCCAATTTCCGAATCAAGGGAACCAGGGTGCACAACCGCAGTATCCCCAGCAAGGAAATTTTGGGGGATTCCCCCAGTATCCACAGCAAGGGAACAACGGAAAATACCCCCAGTATCCAGGAAACTCTGGTGGTGCATATCAAAACCCAACGTACCCTAACCAGGGAAACTTTTTTGGAAGTAACCCTCAAAATCCAATGTATCCAGAATATCCTAATCAAGGAAATGTTGGTGGAAGTAACCCTCAAAACCCAATGTATCCACAATATCCTAATCAAGGAAATTTTGGTGGAAGTAGCTCTCAAAACCCAATGTATCCAGAATATCCTAATCAAGGAAATTTTGGTGGCAGTAACCCTCAGAACCCAATGTATCCACAATATCCTAATCAAGGAAATTTTGGTGGAAGTAGTTCTCAAAACCCAATGTATCCAGAATATCCTAATCAAGGAAATTTTGGTGGCAGTAACCCTCAGAACCCAATGTATCCACAATATCCTAATCAAGGAAATTTTGGTGGCATTAATGCTCAATATCCTAATTTTGCAGGGTCACCTAACCAATATCCCGACCAAGGGTTTGAAAATCCAAACCAAGGAAACTTTGGCAACATGCAACCACCAGTTACATCGTATCCTGGAAATAATGGTGGAAATCCATTAGGAAATGATTTTCTAAATCAGGGAGGTAATTGGAATCAAGATCCGAACAACTTTGGGAGCGGTACAGGACAAGGAGATGGGACTATAGATGCTGTTGTGCCCCCTGCAAGACCCCAGGATCAGGATCCATGGAACACTGACACTCCAAATGCCTTCTTTCCGGATGGAATGAACTCATCTAGTGGGATGAACTCGTCCGATGGAGGAAATCCAAACAGCCCACCATTCCAAAACCCAAACGACGGAAACGGAAATGGAAACGCAATTCTAGGAAGACCTGTTCAAATACCCCCTAGCACTACAGAGGCTGGAAGAATTAACTATCCTAGCAGGTAGATTTTCAAGTTCCTTACCTAGCATTATGTAACAATAAAATGAAAAGGCTGTTTTAAAATTAATATTAAAATAGAAATAAATTGGTAAAATAATTAATACGTCGCATTTATTTAACCACCTAAAACCATTAGGAAGTCATTAACTTATGGGCACTACTTACAATTTTATCGAAGTACAAATGATTAAAAACACTAAATCACTAAATACTTTCTAGATAACTAAGCTTTTCGCTCAAAATAACAAGCGAATTGTATGCGAATTGTCAATGAAACAATTTTTCATATCTTGCAAAAGATAATTGATCCAACTATTATTTAATTGGATCCTACTTCATTGTCATATAAAACTAGTTTAGATCGATGGACAGTGAGTGCATCAGGAGCCGTATTTTTGAATTACTCGAATCAAACTTGCATGCGAAAGAGCAACTTTCGCGTGTTAATTTGTATGGAAATCGCATGCAAACGTTACTCTTTCGTATGAGCATTAGCTTAGACTCTAGGATAGGTCATGCCTGATGGCAACTCGAAGAACATTTTACACGGTATAACGTATGAATTTTCCAACTGATGCATTTAGAAAGACAAACATGTAAAATCCAAAAAATTTGCAATCTATCGATTTGAACCCACGACACGACCTTCGGTGAACCGTGCTACTGCTCTAACCAACTAAGCTTGCTTTTAAAATTATTCGGTAAAATTTGAGTTTCTACCAAAAGTTTTAAGTGGACGTTACAGTTGAATGATGTAAACCAACTTTATCTGATTTCCTTCTACAGTACGGATAACCCCGCAAAGAGGCAGTGCGTGCAAGATTGCCAAACCACCACCGAGTACAATCCAGTATGTGGTTCTGATGATGTCACATACATCAACCCTGGCAAGTTTGTCTGCGCTCGCAATTGTGGCATCAGTAAGTGGAATTTTCAACCCTAGGTTAGTAGCTTTTGTTAAGAGGCCTCAGGCATTCGTTAAAAAATCATAACTCACATTTTTTTTCTTATTTTTTGTGGCACTAGAAGTCTTTGTGCCAGTGTCAAGTGTTTTTTTTATGATGTTCATAAAAGGTAGGGTAACGAAACGCGTTTAAAGTTATACAAAATTTTAAAAAACTAACCATTAAAATAGTCAGGCAGGATAAAAAATTATAAACAATAACGCGACAAAAGTACGAATATTAACTACATACAATACTTTAAACAAATCATAACAAATACATGAAAACATAAAATAGACTATATTATAGAAGATAGGAAAAACGGGTAGGAAAGGGAAACTCTAAGAGACTAAATTGTGGAGAAAGAAAAGAAGAATTGTCATAAATGGGGCAAACAAAAATAAAAGAACAAAATCACCGACATCGATCCCACATTCACATAAAACATTATTTACAATATTGAGTTTCACCAAGTGGAAAGAATTACAAACATCGACGTACAATCGCATTTGGGCAGCTTCTCCCTACTGATCTAATGTAACAGTTTGAAGACAAGGTATTAACCAAATCTTCATTAAAGAAATTAAAATAGGATTATATTTACAAATTAAAATTATAAAACAAATATCACTTTTTATCGGAATTATGCTTCGGCAATTCCGTTGAATTATTTTGGAATCCTTTGATGGAATTACTTAAAATTTTAAAAATTTCATTTATAGGGGCAACGTGGGACGGTTGTAATAAATTGGACTGTAAAAGAGTACTTATTAACGCAAGAATTATATTTAAGGTAGATTCTTCAGGCCTTGATTCATTTGATAGTAATGCCCAACCATTCTCAGATTGAGGAGGTTTATACTCATTAATAATTGCATTATGGGCAGCTCTATCGTAGACACCTTGGGTTTTAGGAGGCGAATGAGGCTTTAGGAAAACTGTTCTTTTATAATGTGCTGTTTGAGGAATTTTGTGTGGGTTTGTTTAAAGAAACGGGCTCAGAAACTAAAACATCTGCATAAGATTTAGAAATGGGAGGGGAAAGTTTACTAGCCTCTATGTATGAAATGCAACTATGAGCCATTGTAAGTTTAATTTCTTTTTGACGAATAAATTCTGGGCATGTCTTGTTGGTTGCAAAATGGAAGCCTCCACATATGACACATGATGCGGAGTCTTCACCCTTATCACACAATTCTCCGAGATGATCGCCTGCGCATTTGAAACACTTTGGTGTCTTAGAACGACATTGTATTTTTGTATGACCAAATTTACAGCATCTAAAGCATTGAATGGTTGGATAAACGTATACCTCTACAGGAAGAGCATTGTAACATAAAAATATTCTTTTTGGTAGAACTTGGCCATCGAAAGTTATTACTACTGACTGAGAGGGTTTCCAAGAGTTGGTTCCGTCTACATTCACTTTGTAGTTTAGCCGCCTTACATTTGTTATATTACCGCAACCAATCGGAGTGGATATATTGGTCTTGATCGTCCCAGTCCGTCGGTATATCACGGACTAGTCCCATTCGCGTTACGTGGAATGAGGGAATACTGGCCTTGAATTTATGCATTTCCAATAAATTACTGCACAAGAAATTGTTTGCATCATTGAAATTGGAAAAGGCAACGGCACAACGGTTTCTATCGATTCTTTTGACACTTCAAGGGATGATATTTTGAAACTTACTTTTTCTATGGAAATTTTCAAATGGAATTGGATGCAATATAGTTCCGTCATTCAATTTTTTGCACGTGAATTAAAAATGGAGCGACATCTGTAGGCAGATACTCGTTCCTTCCAACTTGACGAGACTCGTTTTGTTGTTGGGTAGCATTTTCTTGTTTTTCTTGTGAATGGGCATCATTCCGAGGAACATCCACAGATGCTCCACCACCGTGTTGTGATGTGAATGAGAGATCGAAGCTAATGGTGTAACTTTTTTCATTAGAACCGTATTATCATTAATATTGACCGTGTTGCATTGACAATAATCACCACCTACTGATCGACCGTCTACTTTCTTCCTCCTGCGCTTCGTACAATCACGACAAATCCGTAAATAGCGGGTTCGTTTCCGACCCGTTTGTTCTCTAGTTTGATCACCAGTTCTTGACGATTCTGAGCCGTCCGTGTCCATTCTACTAAATTCATCTTTGGAAACAATTGTTATGGATAAACCCGGGAGGAGAAGGCCTGGCCAGGGCCTGCCATCATCCCCCCGAGTTTTATCGGGGGGATCGGGCATACAAAATTACACTATGAGAAATATGTACAAAAACTTACCTAAATAGCAGCAAATATACACAAATTATAAAATATATACACTAAATAAAAGAAATAACTACAATACCAGACCATTCAAACGTATTTACACCATTAAAATTAAATAAACATTTTCCAAACAAGACATTACAACCGCTCTGTACGACGTTTCCCGCCCTTTTTTCATAACTCACATTTTCAAAACTTTTCTCTGTCACTTCCTTAGATTTAGAATTTAGCGAGTTATGATTTTTTAACGAGTGGGACCGCCACCGCTTGCGGAGAGGCCTCTTAAACAATGCAAGCTGAAACATCTGATTGTCTGTCGAGAAAAAGGATTATAAATTTTGGAGGTCACATTATGTTGTTGGTGTCGTTGGTTGACTTTGAAAGTGGTCATCACACAAATCCATACCCAAATCATGTAAAAGACCGATGGCGGTATATAAAAGCTTGATACCAGGGTTTTCAATTAAATCTGAAAGAGGTTTAACCCCTTTACAAAATAAAAATCTATTGAAATAGTTTATTTGACATAAACAAATCAGAACACTGGCTGACATGTGCAGAAATATATGACATGTGGCCATTAAAAGTAAAAAAAGTTTACATTTTATTTTTAAAATATTTAATGGCTATCATTCTCATTTTTTATGATAAATATCGGCCAGGATTTTTGTGAAAATTTGTAGTGAAAAGGTTAAAAAATAGCTTAGTTCCTTGGTCATGTCAAATAATGCTTGATTATATTATATTAGAGCGTTGTGACCTACAATTTAAATGAAAGAGGGATTTTTACAGTTTTTTATTTATTTTACAGATGTGTTTGTAGTTCGCAAAGGCAGATGCGGCAACATCCCAAACCCTCGAAACGTTGTATCATCTAACTTCAGACCTAACTGGACTTGATCTGCTTGCTTGCGAAGAGTGGTCTATGACTATGGATGTGATTTAAGGTGGTTGCAGATTGTACGTTAGTATTATTAGTTACTCTGTGTTGCAGAGCATAGGTGGCGCCCTCAATAGTAATAAATTGATTGTGCCTGAATTTGTCATGAGTATTTTACGATTGGCGCCACTGTCGCAGCTCTCGAACTCCTTTAAGTCTCCAGTACCAATAAAAGACATATTATTTAAGCTAGTCATAGTCAATTCTTTTAAGATGATAGCGTGCTTAACTGTACCGTATTTTATAACTATTAACTTATACCGAGTGAACGAGACAGTTTCCCGTAAACTGTAAGGGGTCGCTTAGTCAACAACACTGAACAACTTTCACCAGGAAATTCTTTCAGGAAGTAAAAAAAAATATACTTCTACACAAAATGATCTCAGTCTTTTTAATTTTATTATAAATGGGTTTCCTCTTGACTCTAGACACTAGGTCAGGGATGACCGTGACAGAGTCGACGATGGAGCAAGCTCACCAAGAACAGGCCTGTTATGGCACTGGCAATCTCACGCACCGACGGAACACAGCATGCTGTTTGGCGCCAGACTTCGGTGAGAGGGTGGTCTCAAGCCAGGCGGCCCCTAGTGGAGCCTACCACTGCTTTGTTGGGATCGTTCAGCTGGACTTATTCACAGGCAAGGCTGCGTTGCCGTTGCCCGGGGTGGACCACTAGGACGTTGATCCCATCACACCCTAAAACAGAAGAGCTCGATAAAAAAAAAACTATTCCTGAAAAAAAATTCTTGTACAACTTTCAGTCGATCTGTCCCATTAAACTGAGCAACGCCTATAAGTTTGTGGGAAGCTGTCCCTTACACCCCGTACATACGACAACAATTATATTAAAGTGTGATAAGTTAATTACATTGATTTTTATTTTCCGGACCATCTTGATCATTTTATTAGGTTCTAGATAACTTGTACTGTCACTTTTGTTCCATTTTATTTCTGTTGTATGTGTTTCTTTGCAATAAAGAATTTTGTATTGTATAATTGTACTTAGCCCCCGCCGGAAATCGATCCCATGATCTCTGGAACGAAAGCACTAAACTCAAACCACTAATCTATGGCAGGTAGTAATCATAATTACTAAACATTTAAAATAAGATGCTTCACTCAATATAAAATAATTTAAAAAAAAACTTATAACTTTTGAAGGCCCTTAAAATTTCAGCAAAAATACCTCTTATCTACGTAAGGCGATACGGCGGTGTCCCAAAACGAAACCTCCGAGATGAAACGTCAACAAGGCACTTTCTGTAACGAGATTTGGAATTACCAGCCCCGGAATCAATTATTTAAATTAGAATAGATAACACTTGACACCCAATTTCAAGCACAAATATTTTTTTAGGCGTATGAACGGACGGTCAGTTTTTGTTGTTCCCGAGTCACCAGAAAGGTAAGTGTTTTGAGTTCTGGATTAAAGTTATTACACTTTATACATACATACATATAATCACGCCTTTATCCCTAATGGGGTAGGCAGAGCGTAAACGACCTAAACAAAGATCGTTCCGCCACGTCTGACAAAGTTTTGAGGGTTATTTAATATAGATTGTAGGTATATTGCTGTAGTGACAGATTGTCAGCCCATCGCCTAAATTACAGGCAGAAGCCCTCGGATCCCTTAGCTGGTTTTTAGAGCATGCCCAAGAGGAAATGCAGCTGACACATTATATGTTATTCCCTTCATCCTCTCGCCCCCAGTCCAGCATGGAAGAAATGGAACCATTTTTCTATAGTTTTTTTATTCCATGAGCAACAATAAATATCATCTGACATTTATAAATATACTAGCGACCCGCCCCAGCTTTGCACGGAAATTATCAGTGTTTCTCTACTATATTATGCATGTGTTATACATATAAACCTTCCTCTTGAATCACTCTATCCACAAAAAGAAACCGCAGCAAAATCCGTTGCCTAGTTTTAAAGATTTATGCATACACAGGGATATACATACATACATAAAATCACGCCTTTATCCCTTACGGGGTAGGCAGAGCGTCAAACTCCTCGTAAAAGGCGCTTTCGCCACGTCTGACAAAAATTGAGGGCAATTTTAGATTGTAATGTGTATTTTATTGCTATAGTGACAGGTTGTCAGCCCATCGCCTAAATTACAATACACTGTAACCCTCGAGTCCCTTTTGCTGACTTCTACAGCATGCCCGGGAGGAAGGGCAGGTTTTTCTATCTCTCCCAGTCCAGCATGGAAGAGATACACATACATACATATAATCACGCCTTTATCCCTAATGGGGTAGGCAGAGCGTAAACGACCTAAACAAAGGTCGTTCCGCCACATCTGACAAAGTTTTGAAGGTTATTTATGATAGATTTGTATGTATATTGCTGTAGTGACAGGTTGTCAGCCCATCGCCTAAAATGCAACATACTAAAACCCTCGGATCCCTTAGCTGGTTTTTACAGCATGCCCGGGAGGAAATGCAGCTGGCACATTCTATGTTTTTCTCTCGCTCCCAGTCCAGCATGGAAGATACACAGGGATATAGGGACAGAGAAAGCAACTTTGTTTTATACTAGGTACCTACTGCATATTTCTTCAAGTACCAATATAGCTAGTATTCCTTTACAGCAAGAGAAGAGCGTAGTGTATTCAGTGTTCACATTGGTTGTGTTCTTGTAATTTGTTGGAATGTCGCAGTGGTTGTTTATCAGGAGCTTACATCCGTCGTGATTTAAAATGCGGTGCAAGACGACTGATTGCACTGGCAGTGCACTGCTACGGAAACTGAATTAAATAGAACGCATTTAAAGGTAGATGAGGAAGTATTTACACAGGCAATACACAGTTCAATCTAAAATTGCCCTCAATTTTTGTCAGACGTGGCGAAAGCGCCTTTTACTAGGCGTTTAACGCTCTGCCTGCCCCGCAAGGGATAAAGGCGTGATTTTATGTATGTATGTATGAGGAAGTATCTTCAGAACTTTCGTGTATCACACACAATAAGATTACATGTTATTGCACATCAGATAAATATTGTGGTCTTATCCAAGAAAGCGATCTTTACCAATCCAAATAAATATTTTTCGGGTGGAACAATAATTTGAGAAAATAGAGCAGTTTGTAAGACTAAATGATAGTTAAAAAAAGCTTTTAAAATAAAATTTTATCAAAATATTTTATTATACTTATTTTATATAATGTTTATTGTACGATTGACTTGTCCAGATTATGATGACTTTTCTTGATTGACAGCATTTGATAAGTAGATTTGACTTAAAATTCAACGTATGTTTTACGTAAAATTTACTTATTAGAATATCATAATCATAAGACATACCTAATCTGGTAATCAGCACTAAATCGAACTCGATCGCACGTGCTGGAGTGATTTTCGGCGAATCGAAACTCTGATAAGGATTATCGGTTTGTAGAGTTCAGGTGCTGAGACAAAGTTTCATAACTCATTCACTTACGTGGTAAAACTTGAATGTTCTCTATGTAATGAGAGATGTAGAATCGCGATTTTAGGCTCGTATTTATAAAGCGATATCAAGGTTGAGAGCAATACTAAGTATGGATTTGACAGGACATACATACATACATACAATACAATCACGCCTTTACCCCTTATGGGGTAGGCAGAGCGTAAAAGACCTAAACAAAGGTCGTTCTGCCACGTCTGACAAAGTTTTGAGGGTTATTTAAGATAAAATTGTAGGTATATTGCTGTAGTGACAGGTTGTCAGCCCATCGCCTAAATTGAAATATACTGAAACCCTCGGATCCCTTAGCTGGTTTTTACAGCATGCCCGGGAGGAAATGCAGCTGGCAAATTATGTTTTTCTGTCGCTCTCAGGCCAGCATGGAAGTGACAGGACATATTGTACTGAAATGACATTTCTGATTCGAACTCAAACTCTGTCTCAATTGCTGTTTATCAATACGGGCCTTATTGCAGAGCATATTATAGGGAGGTGCAAATAGTGCCATCTAGGGAGCTTTGACCTTTGAGTACCTTCATCGAGAATGGCGCCCCTATCAGTCACACCAACATATTATAACTCACTAAAAACACAATGAATCAAAAATCCGATTGAACAGAACAGAATTTTTTAACTGATGGGGGCGCCACTTAGCCTATATCAGGACTTTAAGGCTCGTAATTATAAACAGCATTTGAGACTGACACCTAGTTTGAGTCCGTATCAGAAATGTAATTTCAGTACAAAAGGAGCTATCAAATCCATACTGAATATTACTTTCAATATTGAGATCGCTTTATAAATACGAACCTTAGTATTAGTGACGATGACAATCATAAAATCTTCAGGGTATTAGATCACTTTGTTCGCGTCCAATTTTTTCGTTTCCTGTGCCAATTTTCACGATTTTATCTACATACATATAAAAACGCTTTTATCCCTAATGGGGTAGGCAGAGTGTAAACAAACGAAAGGTAGAGGTAATTCCGCCACGTCTGACATAGTTTTGAGAATTTTTCTGTTTTTCTGTAGTGACAGGTTGCCAGACCATCGCCTCATTTGCAATATACTGAAACCCTCGGATCCCTTACCTGGTTTTTACAGCACGCCCGGGAGGAAATGCAGCTGGCACATTCTATGTTTTTCTCTCGCTCCCAGTCCAGCATGGAAGTAATTTTATCTACGACAGCTCAAAATCGCCGTACCGTAAATCCGTTGTATACTTGGAACAATTTGAACTGTTTTTCTTTTTCTTAGGGTCATATTTAATCAGCTCACATGAGTTTCAGCAAGTTTGAGTTCGTATCAGAAATGTCATTTCAGTACAAACTGGCCTGTCAAATCCATACTTAATATTGCTCTCAAGTTTGATATCGCTTCATAAATACGAGCCTTAGTCTTATTTCTCCACTAAATAATAGTAACAACTAAATAGTGTATGCGTTTAATTACTCCAAAGTTCACTTCACCCTTACTTTCCGTTACGTTCAATTTGTGTATCTCCTTACTGTGTTTTAAATTACACTCGACATGTTTAATAGCAAGCTCGCTTATTTCAAGCAATAATAAATGAACGACATCAATCACTAGCAGGCAAGTAGGGGGAATCTAAGTATCTATAAAATGAGATTCGTTGTTCGTTATGAGCTCCGCCGTAGTATCGGCGATAACGTTAAATGAACAGACCATAAAACAAGTATTTTAAAAAGAATTCAAACCCGACTGTAGATAGGTGCAGTCGAAAAAAATATATTTTAAGACTTACAATTTACCTAACGCCCAAAATCCGTCATTTTGAATTTTGAAAAAATACTTCAATCTAAGAACACTCGAATGTTTCAGAACAATCGCACCATACCCTGATTGTCGAATTCTATTCAGCCGTTTCGAGATGCGAGGTAATAAAGAATTATTATTAAAACATACATACATACAAAAAATAAAATAAAAAAAATCTATCATGATGCAAGTTAAATTTTTTGCCCCTTATTTATTTATTCATAAATCAATGTAAAATGTGGCGAGCACGATCTCATTCGCTTTTCGCATAAACCTTTCTTAGGTTTTAGATTTAAGCTTATTTTAAGTATAAACACTGTACCTAAAAAATTCTTGAATAAACTCTTTAAAAAAAACATACAAGATACGCGTGAAAACATAACCAATCCTTGAGAGTCGGGTAACAAACGAGTACTGAATGGAACGTTGTTGTTGTCAATTTTATTCAGATCGTATTCGGTGAGAGTTATTGCCTGCAGCTCTGCTTTATCGCAGCTAAGTGCCTATACTCGTTGAGTATGAAAGATTCAAAAGGTCACTGTCACCAAAATGGCGGCAGTGAATTTTAAATTTGGTTTTTCATTCATTCTCAGGATTGAGTACAGATAGAAGCCACCCTCACAGGTATACATAACCGAATAAAGAAGGAATCGAACCTCTTAAGAACGTGTTCAATAAATGCAGGCACTTGGCCTCTTTGATTATGAAAAAGGTGAAGAGACGGTGCCAAGGGGCAAAAAGGTGGAGTGAGGAGCGAAAAGGGTGTGCCGGAGAAATTGTGTAAAAAGCACCCTCGAGTGAATCTCGACTGTGAGTGCGTTTATATTGTCACGTTGAGCGCTACCAGGCGCTATTTATTAGATTACCAGCACTTAGGGACGTAGTTCAAATAGAAATAGCGAGCAAAATGTATCTGTGCTTATTACTAGGTACAGAGAGACGCAGACATTCATTTTACTCAACGGAAAAAGGAGCCAGCGGAATTACTACCGATACAATTTTGTTCTTGTATCGGTAGAAACTTTCCTTTGTAAATAAAAAACACTAGTACGATATGGTACCTACATTTCACATTACGGCATATCGGTTGGGTACAGGGTGTGGGACGGTGTACCAAAAACTGAAAGGGGTTGTTCAGTCAATGGAACTGAAAAACTTTCTCGGAATTCCTCTGAGATATGTTTGTTTTTGGTTTTTTCATACAAATTGGTCTAATGGAAGTAGTCATTCATATGGGGACATTATTTTTTTATTATTATTTTATTTATTATAGTTACTTATTTCTTTTGTTTCCAAATTTATTTGTAAAAGTTGTCGGACGTGACGAAAGCGCCTTTTACAAGGCTCTGCCTACTCCGTAAGGAATAAAGGCTCGATTTTATGTAAATATGTATGTAAGTTGGTAAATATCATTGACTAAGCAATGATGATCAACAACTTTCTATTTTCGTTTCAGTTCACCGTTTCATAGTTAATTACTTTACTAATTTCAGAAACCTATAACTTCAGAAGTCTACAATTATGCACTAGCTTGTTGCAAAAAGCAATTAGTTGTTAGTAAATCCCGTGCGATTACAGCATCCGTGTTTGATGTCTCATAATCCTGTTACGGCAGCCGATGCATGGATATAGCGCATAATAGCTTCTACGCGAGTCGCGCGGCATCGTTTCATTTAATATGATGTAGTTTCGTTCCTTCTATGCTGGACTGGGAGCGAGAGAAAACATAAATAAAATAATAAATAAATAAATAGATCTTTATTTCAGGAATAGACAGAATGTGGCAGTTCCATTTCCCGATTATGCTTAAAAACCAGCCTTAGCTGAGGCTAAGGGTTTCGAGGGTTTCAGTATATTGCAATTTAGGCGATGGACTGACAATCAGTCACTACAGCAACATAACTACAAATCTATCTTAAATAACCCTCAAAACTTTGTCAGACGTGGCAGAACAAACTTTGTTTAGGTCGTTTACGCTCTGCCTTCCCTATTAGGGATAAAGACGTGATTATATGTATGTATGTAGTTTCTCATGCTTTCAGTACTTTGACATGTTTTAGTAGGATAACTAGGAAAAAGTCAGTACAAGAATTCTTCTTAGCGAGTGCATTCTCGAGTCGAACGACCCGATGAATCTTGGTGTCAGAATTTTCAAACCGCCTAGTAACACAACTATTAGTCGTCTGACATTATTTGAGTAACGACAGGTGTAAGGGACAGCGTCCCATAAGCTTATAGGGGTTGCTCAGTCAACGACACTGGACAACTATCACCAGAAAAACAACCTGTTTGTGGGATGTTGTCCCTACACACGGTATAGAAACGATAGTTTAAACATCATATTATGATCTGTTTTTTATACATACACACATCTCTAACTAATTACACCTTTATCCCTAATGGGGTAGGCAGAGCGTAAAAGATTTGAGGGTTATTTAAGATTTTTTTATCTAGGTCAAAAAAAAGGGGAAAGCAGAGTAAGCATCGAATAGCTCCATCTCTCTCTACCATTAATCGATTGATCATAAAACCTAACATGCCTACAATGTTCGTTTGGTCATAAACCCGAATGTTGTGGCCGATGTAGATTTTACAGTGACAGTGCCTAAAGTTTACGATGGGGTATCGATTCACGTCGTACGGAATTTACGTTTCAACATAACGTAGCTATTGTTACGTTCCAATTAATCTGGGTACAATATTGGTTAAAACTTATTGATATTGTTTTTATTGTTACAGTATAATATAATAAAAAAATGTTATTGGACTGATACGATACTGCGAGTCACTATTATAGGTTCGGGTGTACCAATATGCTACAGATCTATCATGTTGTACTTAGGCCCATATTTATAAACAGCGCTTGAGACTGACAGCGAGTTTAAGTAAGTATCAGAAATGTTATTTTAGTACAAAATTAACTGCCAAATCCATACTTAATATTGCTCTCAATCTTTAGATGGGTTTATAAATACGAGCCGAAAATTTCGACTAAAGCGACCTCTATGACGTATTCTAGTTTGATATTTTGGCATTGATGCTAGGTACTTCTCCCCAACCTGCGACTCGTTACAAACGAAGACCTAGGCATGTCCTTACCGACGGCGATGACCAAATTACCCTTGCGTTTAATGCTGCCAATATTAGTCGAGCCACACTCTGCACAAGCTCTTCCAGCAACCGCGCACCCCGCCGGCGGGGTCGCGGAGGTCCCTCCTTTGCTCCCCACTTTGGGGTTTACCGGCACGTACCGGGCAGATTCTCTCCGATAAGGAGTCCCCAAGGCAACGCCATAAGCCGAGGTTCGAGCCCTAGTGGGCGCCCTTAGGCAGTTGCCATTTCATTAAGGGTGTAGATTGCGTGTAGCAACTCCCCGCCTTAGCCCGGTGACGCATTATATACACTTTGTAGTATTTTGCAAACAGGTCCATTCAAAAAAAAAAAAAAGAAAGCTAGGTACTTCTATTCTAATAATATTTTAATAATTATTTCATTTCAGAATTTTATTTCCTCAGTAATAATAAAGGCTACTAAGGCCTGCAATTATAATCAGCACTTGAGAGTGACAGCCAGTTTTAGTTCGAATCAGAAATGCAATTTCAGTACAAAATGGCCTGTCAAATCCATACTTGATATGGCTCTCAATCTTGAAATAGCTTTATAAATATGAGCCTTACTAATGCAAAAAACAAGCTGGTTCATTATAGTGCTAACAAGTAGCGCCCTGAACTTGACGTCTGACCCTTAATTTAACACATTTTGTGTGTAAATTCCGACCAATTCTGAAGGTATCATACGACTGCGTAGGAGTTCGAACAATTAATAAAACTCTTCGTATCTCTTATATCCCTGAATTAAGTAGCTCAGTGTTTGGTAACTAAGTCTCGGCAAACACAATTAAAATGGCGTCTTGTGTGGACGGATTCCGGGACTTACGGTATAATTTCCCGTTGTAAATCCGGGCTTTGTAGACTCTCTCAAAACTCCGCGCCGGCCCTATAGGGCGTTTTTCTACTAAACGACACGTTCACGGCACGGGAACCGAATGATATCGATTTCGTCATGCAACCGTGGCTCTGTTTTTTCACTGGGACGGTAATTATTGTAAAACCAGTTTAATTACAAATTTAATTATTACCAATAAATAATGTCTTTGTCTTAATTATGTCCACTCTACGTGCATATCAACACACACGCGCAAGCTACGTAGTATATAAAAAACATGCAATTTTGCAGGCTGGCGAAAATAACGGTGGGAATGAAGGAGAAGAATGCAGCGCCTCGTTGCCGTGCCAGCAAGTGGAAAAGCAAGTCATATTTATAATTCCTTGATATTCATATATAGGGCTGGATTCTAAATACCCCCAACTAAAATTAAAATCTATCTGTCACTTTCAAAATAATAAAATTTAAAAAGGACATGCGATTTATACTCTGTGGTTTTACACTTTGTCCCTTTTGTTGAGAGCCCGATGGTGTAGTGGATAGGGAGAGCCCGATGGTGTAGTGGATAGGGCCGCTGCCTCCTGAGCGGGAGGTCGTGGTTCGAATCCCACCACGTACCAATGTGTTTTTCGATTTACGAATTTCATATGTACGTTTATTCGGCGCTTTTTCCGTGCTTCGGAAGGCACGTTAAGCCGTTGGTCCCGGTTAATATAGTTTAATACCGTAGATATTAGTCGTTAAGCCATATCAGAGGCCAGTGCTAAGCATTGGCGGCTTGAAAACTCTGACCTAATCTAGGATTGGGTCTGGTTTCCCTTCTGGGTTGCGGAGGTCAGATGGCAGTCGCTCTGTGTAAAAATCAGTACCCTCGTTCAATCCCCTAGATTAGGAAGCCGACCCCGTGAGATACGGGATAAGGCTAAGGAGATGATGGAGATGATGATGGTTTTACACTTTGTCCGCTAGATTTTGATGCGCGTTTACACGTTTCCCTAGTATTTCTCTCAATTTTATCCGCCATATCATATGACGGTGGATAAAAATGACCGATAACACATAAAACCACCGATTATAAATCAATTTACCGGAGAGAATAGATCTCCTGTCCTTTTCCAATGTTTTTAGTCTGAAAGTGAGAAATAGATTTTAATCTTTGTTTTAGTCGGCAAATCTAGAATCGAGCCTACTATCTCATCCACGATACCGTCCCGTTGCCGGTGCCGTTGCCGTGGACGTATGACGTCTAGTGAAAAAACACGCTAACTCCGCGGCGGCCCTAAAGGAAATTTTAACGATACCGAGACGGCCCGCTTTAAAACTTGTTTATATCTCGAATAAATAAATGAATAGCTCCTTTATGTATTGTGTTATAACGCGCACTTTGCATTTGAGCATTGATGTGCACTATCCCTGGTGCACATAAATGCTCAGGGCCTCTTGGCTCATCATTCAGATCTTCTCGCATCCTTTAACAGCAGCGTAGTTGACGCTATTCTTGTGTCAGAAACTTTTCTAAAACCATCTCTCCCTTCTACTTCTTGTTCTCTTCCAGGCTACAAGCTCTTCCGCAACGATCGTGTAGGTGCGGGTTGCGGTGGAGTTGGCATATATATCCGCGGTGACATCCCCGCTACTGTACTTAGTGCTTCACCATCCCAGTACTCTGGTTTCCTGGAATACCTTTTGCTGGAGGTCATCCTTCAACACAATAAGATTCTTTTAGGAGTTGCTTACAGCCCTGATGATAATGTTAATTACTTTAGCTCGTTTGAATCTACACTTGAAACCCATACCACATTGTATGAACACGTTATCATTATGGGCGACTTAAACACATGTCTGGCGAAGGATGACTACAGATCAAACAATCTCATTTCTCTTACTTCTTCTCTTAACTTACATCTGCTTCCATTTTCTCCCACTCACCATTTTCCAAATTGTAGACCCTCAACTATTGACGTCATTATTACTTCCAAACCGAATTCAGTTCTTTCTCACGGTCAAATGTGTGCTCCATTTTCATATCATGACCTTCTTTATCTTGCCTATAAAGTGCGCCCTCCCAAGATCAAAAGTAAAGTCATTCTTCAGCGTAGTTTTCGCAACATGAATCTGGATCGCTTAAGAGAATTCAAAATATTGATTGGTCGCCAGTGTTCTCCGCAGATAGTGCTGATGCGAAGGTAGCTATTTTTTGCAAAATTATTACTGAACTGTTTGATGTTCATGCGCCTGTTCGACCTGTTAGGGTGAGGCATGCGCCAGCTCCTTGGCTAACTGATACTATCAGAAGAGTCATGGCAAAACGAGACAGAGCTAAGAGTAGGTACAGGAAAGATAAAACCGATGAGAACTTTGCTGCATATAAAAAACTCCGTAACATCTGCAACAGGATGTGTAGGGATGCTAAGCGACGCTATATACATTCCTCTTTAGATTCACTTTCTCAGGCTCAGACCTGGAAATTTTTAAAGTCTTTGGGTGTGGGCAAAACCACAGACACCTCCATAGGTGCTGTGGATCTCAATTCTCTAAATAAGCATTTCTCGACTCCACCAGTCATCCTAGATGATGCAACCAAATCTATTTCTCTTTCGCATCTGTCACATCTTGTCCAACCCAACTGTTCTCCGTTTAATTTCCAGTCGGTTTCTGAGGCGGATATTAAAAAGAGCATCCTATCCATTTCCACGAAGGCTGTGGGTGATGATAACATAAGTCTGAATATGCTCATACCAGTGTTGGATGGTATTGCACCAATCATTACACACATCATCAACTTTTCTCTGATGGTCAATGTTTTTCCTACAGCATGGAAAAAGGCTTATGTTATTCCTCTACCTAAAACTTCGAATCCCACTTCTTTCTCACAATTCCGTCCAATCTCCATCCTCCCTGTCCTTTCCAAAGTCCTTGAGAGTATTGTTCATAAGCAACTTTACTCTTTCCTCACTTCCTATAACCTTTTATGTCCTTTTCAATCTGGCTTCCGTCCGGCTCACAGTACAGTTAGTGCTCTGCTAAATGTCACTGAGGACATTCGGTCTGCTATGGATAACACCAAGCTTACTGTTGTTACACTCTTAGACTTTAGCAGTGCCTTTAACTCTGTGGACTTTGATATCCTTCTTGCTTCCCTCCGCTCAATTAACATCTCTCCTTCTGTAGTCGACTGGTTCTCTTCATATCTTCACGGTCGTCAGCAGTGTGTGAAAGCCAACGATGTTTCATCGGATTGGTCTAGCTTAACTGCTGGTGTACCACAAGGTGGCGTTCTTTCTCCTCTTCTTTTTTCTATTTTTATTAACAACATTTCTCGAGTAATTTTTTCGCCCTACCACCTGTATGCAGATGACCTACAAATCTATCGACACTTTTCCCCGAATGAAGTATCTGAGGCTATTGTGGCTATTAACTCAGATCTAGCGGCGGTTCAAACTTGGGCAAAAACCTTTGGACTTCTTGTTAACCCTGATAAGTCCCAAGCACTAATAATTGGCAGCAGCAAGATAAGGTGTAGACTGGACTTTGCTGATGTTCCGCTGGTTTGTTATGACGGCATATGCATTCCTTACACTGATAAAGCTAAAAATTTAGGTGTTATCTTTGACTGTCACTTGTCTTGGTTGTCACACGTTAATGGGGTGAGCAGGCGTATGCACTATTCTTTCCACTCTCTTAAGCGACTCCAGAATTTTCTTCCTTTTAAAACTAAAATCATGCTTGCACAAGCTCTTCTTCTCCCTATTCTCGACTACGCTGATGTTTGTTATTTGGATGCGACGGAAGAATTACTTAACAAGCTTGAGCGCCTACAAAACCTGGCAATTAGATTTATTTTCGGACTTCGTAAATACGATCATGTCTCTGAATTTCGTGCTCAGCTTAAATGGCTTCCAATTCGACTTCGGCGTGATGTGCACATCCTGACCACTCTTTACAACATCCTTCACAATCCTGCCACTCCTGACTATCTCCGCTCCCGTTTCCAACACCTTCCTCCAGATCCCCGCCCTAGGCGCGCCTGCATCACTAAGGTGCTGGAGTTGCCTAGTGCGAATACCAAGTTCTTCTTCAACTCCTTTTCTGTAAAAGCTGCACAACTGTGGAATAAACTGCCTAAGACAATTCAAGACAGTCCCTCAGTGAATGTCTTTAAGAAAAGATTAAAAGAGCACTTCTTATCTGAACAATTTTGATGTATGTATTTATGTAGTAGTTTATTCGTATATGTATGTATCAATATATTGTTTAGTATATATGTATGTTTATTTAAGATAGTAATATACGGTAGGTATTTATTCTATGTATAGGTATGTAAGTATTTTAAATTTTTTGTGTTACTAGTCTCTGTTAATGTTGCATTTTCTTGTCCCCTCAAAATTATTTACTTTCTCTTACTACCATTGGGTTGGCTGGAAGAGATCTCTTCATAGAGATAAGTTCGCCCTTGCACACTATATTTGTAAATTACATTTCTTTTGTGTTTATGCAATAAAGTATATATATTTGATGTATTTCCTAGCATCCGTAAACATTGGAAAGTTTCACATTGTTCGTAAAAAGCTCGAATTTCAAAAAGTATTTATCTCCTTCTTCTTCTGTCGGGTGGGAATCGTGTCTATCGACCCGATGAACCCTGGTGTCAGAGTTTTTAAACTGCCTAGTAGCACAACTATCAGGCCTCTGACATGGTTTGTGTAACGACCACTATCAAAGGCAGCGACCGGGAGCAACGGCTTAACGTGCCTTCCGAAGCACGAAATCTTTTTCTTTTTCGGACAATCAGGTGATTCAGCCTGCAATGTCCAAACCAAACTGGGGAAAAATTCACAAAGTGATAAATTCTCAAATATCAACTTTGTGTTTCCCCCCTGGGAATCGAACCCAGGACCTCCGGATCAGGAGTCCATGGCACTAGCCACTAGACCACGGAGGCGGTTAAAAGTATTTATGACTCTTTTATATTACTTCGTCAAAGATTTTGCTTTTCGTGTTGTTTTTAAAGATATAAGGATTTTACTATAATTACTTTGACTAAACGACATAAAGTTTTATGAAAGTTTCTTCTATGCTGGACTGGGATCAAGAGAAAAACATAGAATGTGCCAGCTGCATTTCCTCCCGGGTATGCTGTAAAAACTAGCTAAGGTATCCGAGGGTTTCTGTATATTGCAATTTAGGCAATGGGTTGGCAACCTGTCACTACAGCAATATTCCTACAAATCTATCTTAAATAACCCTCAAAACTTTGTCAGTCGTGGCGGAACGACTTTTGTTTAGGTTGTTTACACTCTGCCTACCCTATTAGGTACCCTGTACCCAGTACCCTGCTAAATATAATATTTTATTTTTTAGAGAAAATCATCATCTCCCTATCTTCATAAACTAATGTACCATACCATACCGTACAGTACCGATAAATTTGAATGCGGCACCGGAGTCCGGCGCCAAAAAGCTTGCTGTGTTCCGACGATGTGTGAGATTACCAGTGCAGATTACTGTTAAGGCATCTTCTGGGTGAGCTCGCTCGATCGTTGACTCTATCACGTTCATCCCTGACCTTTGTATCTAGAGTCAGGAGTCAACCCATTTCTAATTTGAGAAAGTATTTACAATGTATTTGCCAAAATGATAATGGGTCTCCTAAAAATAAATCGACCTGGAAGTAAGCAGCAGTTCTGCTACTATACAAACAATTGATTCCTAAGTGCCAATAATAAATAAGTACCCTAGATTAATTTTTATGTTTGGGCAATAAACTGGCCCATAGGCACTAAGAATGTCTGATGTATTATATTGAAACATCGACACTTAAAGCTCTTTTATGGGCTATTAGGGGCTTTCTCCTTTATTTATGGCTTTTTTATTTAACAAACTGGTCAAAGATATAATCTAAATCGTTTATTTTTCTTATTTAAGTGAATTCGTTTCTTTTAAGTAATAGCTTCAGTAATATTCGTAACTATACCGCGCAAAGTTAAATTACTTTTCTTTTGTAACGCTATAACGTGGCTGTAACACTGATTTAGAGTGTATAAAGCCCGTATTTATAAAGCGATTTCAAGATTGAGAGCAGTAATGAGTATGGATTTGACAGTTCATCATGTACTAAAATGAAATTTCTGATACGGACTCAAACTCTCTGTCAGTTTTAAGTGCTGATAACAAATACGGGCCTAGGTAAAGATCGATGGCGAAACCAGAATGCTATTTATTTAAGGTGGATATTTGTAATGTTATGTTTAACTTAGAAAGCTAGCACTTCGAAACCTAGATTTTTGTGATCCTACAAAAGATCTATTCGATATTTAAAGTAGGTAGTAGTGGTTTGCTTTCAGAATACGGTCAGCAGCATAAAGGGGAGTAGGAGTAGCAGGCTAACGAACCGGACCGACACCCATTACTCTGCTAGACGCCTCTGTCATATCTGCCGAGATATATACGTAGCGCTGTGGCTCTCAACGTGTTTGAACAGTAATCCATTCATTTAAAGACAGAAAGATCTATTTCGTGTTTATATGGAAAAGTAGAGCTGATGAAATAATTATTATTATTAGCCTATATTGTCCCACTGCTGGGCAAAGGCCTCCCCATCGTTTTTCCACCTCTCACGATTCTGGGCAATTTCCCACCAATCCTTGCAATAGGCATCGAGGTCGTCCCGCCATCTTTTACGAGGTCTACCCCTTCGACGTTGACAGTCTGGGGGGACCCAAGAGGTGACAACTTTGGCCCACCGCTCGCTAACATGTCCAGCCCAGTCCCACTTCAACCTTGCCATCTTTAGGCCTACATCTGCTATTATGGTTTTAGAATGCAGCGTAGTATTCTTTACAAGATCTTTACTCGATGAAGCAATATCGTACCTAATTATGAAACAAAAACGAATAAGCCAGTTACATCTAAATTTATAACTTTTACGAGTCTTTAGAAGAATCTTTTTTGTGTTGGTTACTAGGTCAAGTCAAGCGTCAAAACTTAAACCTGGTGTCAGGGTATACAAGTTGCTTAGAAGAAGGATGCATTTTGTTGTTTACATTTGTTAAATCCATCGGTCACCAGTAAATGTTTCCAATACTTTAAAATGTTTGATTTTTTTCTAGAGATTCCAATTTCCTGTTTTTATTATTGTATTCAAGGTTTTTTACTGTGATTGGTATTATTTGAAAAAATATGAATAGAAATAATTACGGCACAAATAAAAATTACGATAGAAGGCACCTATGGACGTATGTCACCATGGTTGCCTTGTCAACGGATGATTAAGAGATAAACTCGGGCCATGTTCGAATAAACTGCTGTCATGCTTGAAACCTCTAGGTAGAGAGCTGGTTTCCTTTATAAAAATGCCAAAAAAAGATCGTGGTCGTGGGACCGAAATTATTAAGTTAGAAGTTTTTTAAAGATATTTATCAATTGTGTTTGATATGATCCATCCTAAATAATATGCCACATTTTGTTGGTGTCATACAATTCATCTGACGGCCCACGCTCTCAGTTTGGAAAACACTGACCTAACGTGTACAGAGTAGGTACAGCAAAGCTATGACGTAGACATTTTGATTTTACTGCCGACTGCCGATGAGCCTGCAACACTGTTCTCTTTATAAGCATATGTACTTTATGTTTTACTATCTTCTTGCTTAAAGTTATGACTTATTAAAAATACATAGTGTAAGGGACAGCATCTTAAAAACTGATAGGGGTTGCTCAGTTATTGACACTGAACAACATTGAACAGCAAATTCTTTCAGGAGGTGTTTGTTTTCTTTGAATTTTTTATTTTTGGATTCATCAAATTGACTGATAGAGGTTGTAATTTTGTATGGAAAAGCAAAAAAAATCTTTACTTCTCTGAAAGAATTTCCTGTTGAGAATTGTTCAATGTCGATGACAGAACAATTTACAGTTACAGAACAGTTTACAGCCTATAAGTTTGTGGGACGCTGTCCCTTACACCGGGATAGTTCGTAACTTAAATATATATATATTTTAGGACGATATATAATATACCTAACAGCAATATACCTAAAAATCTATTTTAAATAACCCCCAAAACTTTGTCAGACGTCGCGGAACGACCTTAGTTTAGGTCGTTTACGCTCTGCCTACCCCATTAGGGATAAAAACTTGATTATATGTATGTATGATATATAATATTGATCATACCTATGTAATGGAAGTGCTGCTGGATATACTCAAACTATTGTGAGTTAAAAATATATAAGTAAAATTTCGTAGATATTACTATTTTGATTTATTTGATTTTTAAATATTTTCTGATATTATAGGCAAACCAAGTTAGCATGAACAAAGATAAATAAGGTATATAATAAAACCGGCTTAATTCTAAACAAAATGTAACATTAACGTGATACATTCTGTTTTAATATTTTTATTCACTTTAACTTATCCCAAGTTTGTGCTTTGCTTGAAATATGATACCATAATTTTGTTTGCAACTTGGTAAACATTATTACTTTTTATTAGATTCTGCTGTAAAATTGTTTGTTCGCAACTTGGTGCTTTCAATGCGAAGTTTAATGTGGTTTCAATACACACAGAGGGTAGCAGGGTATCTTGAAACAGTATTAGTTAACTTGAGATCCCGCAAAAGATTTAAGCGCGGCGCAAAGTTGGTCTAAAGAGATTTGAGGTCTATCGTATCAGGAGGTCGGATCGTGTGTTAGTCTGTTTACTTGGAAAGGTAACTGCTAATTCTATTTACTCAGCCGAAATTAAAACAAAGTTTTGCTCTGATCTAGGCCTTTTAGTATTTGCTCCTTTTGAATAAAGACTTCTGATTGTATTCAATCTTAAAGGTTTAAATGTATATACATAATTATATTGTTTTATTTAGTCTTCAGTTAATTGTATATTCATCATCATCATCATTCCCTTGCCCTTGTCCCATTATTTGGGGTCGGCGCAGTATGTTTTCTTCTTCCATTCATCCCTGCCAGCCGTCAGTTTGACATTAACACCTGTTTTCAACATATCATCTTTCACACAGTCCATCTTTTCTTTGGTCGTCCTCTCCCAACATATCCGTCCACATTTAAATTCAATACCCTTTTACCTTAATGACTTTCATCCCTCCGCATTAAACATACATATATTTATTCATTTATCCCTTACGGGGTAGGCAGAGCGTAAAACGCGCTTTCGCTACGTCTGACAAAAATTGAGGGCAATTTTAGATTCTAATGTGTATTGCTGGAGAGACAGGTTGTCAGCCTGTCGCCTAAATTACAATTCACTGTATCTCTCGAATCCCTTTTGTTGACTTTTACAGCATGCCCGGGAGGAAGGGCAACTGGAACATTCTTTGTTTTTCTAACGCCCAGTCCAGCATGGAAGAAATGCAGCATGTATATTATAAGCCTTTTTAAAGATTTAATATGAATATAATATATTTGAGATCTAAGGTTAATTTAAGAATAAAGCTAATTTAAGGCTGTCGTTTAGTCTATAGATTATTATGATGAATATCGAATTATCGAATAGTATTTAGATAATCCTCCAGTTATATTAATTCATCTAAAATGTTTTACATTGTAACGGTTTGATACATTGTAACTGTTTAATGAAATAAATTGAATTTGGTAACATTGTGAACGTAATAAAAAACGTATTAATTTAAGGGTGGTTTGACCCTGCTCCGTATTCGGTTTGTATACGATTCGTATCCGTGAAATGTTCATATAAACCGGTTATGGATGGGTTCGCAAGCTGTCATAGATTTACTAGGAAGGCCAATTCAAATAAAAATTGCATATAAACCAAATACGGAGCAGTGCAAAAACGCCCTAAGCTTTTCTACCAGAGCTTTAGTAAGCTTAAGCCACAGCTCGGACACTCCTAACTATCAGGTCATTTTGGTCACACATCGACAGACGGCATGTTGCACTTTTAACAAAATTGGTTATACCGGTCATAATCATCACTTGATTAATCTGGTTCTTGATTAAACCAACGTTTTAAAGTAGTTCACTGTAACTGAATAGTTCGAATAGATTAGGTTGCATATTTTGTATGAATTTATTTACCGCCTCTCATCACTGTGGAATCTAAAAAAGTTCCTATTGGAGTCATATCTTGTGGTAGAAAGACATCCGTACACGGAACCATCTTTGGAACACAAAACCCGTAAAGCGTACGGCTCTATGTGGCTCATCCGGGGCGGAGTGTGACTTATGTCGGACTGGGGAAGGGAGGTGAATGTCCATTCTGTATTTAGTACTATTATATATTCTGTGCTTTAGCTTTAGCAAACGTTTAAACTCACTGAACTATCTCTTATTGGTAAATAAAACAATGGAAGTGGAAACGACGCCAAAAATAGAGTACCGCTGCCAGACTTTGATAATGAGATTCATATTTAAAATATTCAAACTGACTTTTACGTATAACGAATTCAGTGTATCATTGTTGGTTGCTTTGTTGACTCGAACCTTTTGAATGAGTCAACAATCGGGTAAAATGACAAGGTTTTCAGCTAATCATTTATAGTAGTTTGAGATAAACATGTTAGATAATAAGTGTGACAAGTAGTCCTACTAATGGGATTAATTGCCTCCGTGGTCTAGTGGCTAGTGCCATGGAAGATTTCGTGCTTCGGAGGACACGTTAAGTGGTCGGTCCCGGTCGTTGTCTTTGATAGCAGTCGTTACTTAAAACCATGACAGAGGCCTGATTGTTGTGGTACTAGGTGGTTTAAAAACTCTGACACCAGGGTTTATCGGGTTGAAGGACTCGATACCCACTCGACAGAAGAAGAAGAATAGGCTTATATCAGCCTTTTCTTCGGGGATCTAGACACGCGGGAGGGTGCCGAAGCTAAGTTCAAGCCAAACGAAGAGTACTGGCCAGCAGCATCGGTGTGTATATTTACAGGAACCATTTGCAGCCACTTTTGATACGTATTTTCCACAACCACTACGCCATATACTACAGTGTATCCTTAAAGAGCTGGGAGCGAGAGAGTCTTCCAAGCTAGACTGGGAGCGAGAATAAAAAGATAGAATGAGCCAGCTGCATTTCCTCCCGGGCATGCTGTAAAAACCAGTTAAGGGATCTGTGGGTTTTTGTATATTGCAATTTATGCGATGAGCTGACAACCTGTCACTACAGCAATATACCTACAAATCTATCTTAAATAACCCTCAAAACATTATCAGCTGTGGCGGAACGACATTTGTTTAGGTCGATTACTACTCCATTAGGGACCTTGCAGGCTGAATCACCTTTTCCGTCTCCGAATCACATTCACATTGTCCGAAAAGATAAAGTTTCGTGCTTCGGAGGGCACGTTAAGCCGTCGGTCCCGGTCGCTGTCTTTGATAGTGGTCGTTGCTCAAACCATGTCAGAGGCCTGATAGTTGTGCTACTAGGCGGTTTAAAAACTCTGACACCAGGGTTCATCGGGTCGATAGACTCGATACCCACTCGACAGAAGAAGAAGGGATAAATGCGTGATTATATGTATCCTTAAAGAAAACCTAGTCCAGCCAGCATGGAAGGTATAACGGCAGTGTACTCATCCTATATGTATGTATGTATCCTTAAAGAAAACCTAGTCCAGCCAGTATGGAAGCTATAACGGCAGTGTACTCATCCTTCTGCCGGCGCCATTGTGACAGCGTCGCCAGTGCAGTCATAACTGCGGATCAGGTTTTATTGCCGCCATTCCGGGTATTCTACTAATGCGAATACGTGGTCGGGGTTGCAAAACGAAATCGAGTTATTTCATGTGTTAAATCCTAACAAACAATGAAACTTTTTTTTAAATGTGAATGCTAAAATGCAATAACTAATATACAGTTTAGCAAAAACAATGCTGTTATTGTTTTTAATGGACATAGAGAGAGCCCGATGGTGTAGTGGATAGGGCCGCTGCCTCCAGAGCGGGAGGTCGAGGTACGAATCCCACCACGTACCAATGTGTTTTTCGGTTTTAGAATTTCATATGTACGTTTATTCGGTGCTTTTTCCGTGCTTCGGAAGGCACGTTAAGCCGTTGGTCCCGGTTAATAAGCCGGTAATTAACTCTATCAGAGGCCAGTGCTAAGCATTGGCGGCTTGAAAACTCTGACCTAATCTAGGATTGGATCTGATTTTTGGGTTGCGGAGGTCAGATGTCAGTCGCTTTGTGTAAAAACCAGTACCCTCGTTCAATCCCCTAGATTAGGAAGCCGACCCCGTGAGATACGGGATAAGGCTAGGGAGATGATGATGTATTTAATGGACATTCAATATTATTCAAATAAAATCTTTTATCCAAATTAAAAGATACTTTATGTACTTTGACAGTTAACATTATGAAACTGGATGTGCATTGTATTGTAATTGAAGTATCATATTTTGGATCTAATCTACTTATATATTATGGGAAGGCATTCTATTAAAATTAAATATATACCAGGTTTTAAAGTAACTAAGTAGTCCAGTAAAATGAAAAAATACCTTAAAAAAGAACAATCCTACATCGTCTAATTAGGTTTATTTTATTTAGCAGCTAGGCAAAGAAGACTTTAGCAAGTTAACAAAGCTCTTTGCATGTAATATTTGTTAACTTTTCCCCATACACTGTTATTAGAATAGGAGCTTACAGCTCTTAAACTATGCTTCGAGCACCGGCTTCGAAAGCTCACTCTTTATACGTTGAAATTATTGGTCGTACGGTTTACATTGTTTGAAAACTTGCGTGTAAAATCCAAAAGGACCTGTTTATTATTCTCGTTTGGAGTGTTTCATCTTTTCACTGTACAAATTCTATTGATCATTCACGGTAGGTGAATTTTGTACCGCTTTGCTTGCTGTGATTTGTATCTTTATGATATCTGGTTTGATTCTTTGGCATGTTGATAATAAATGTCCTTTAGAAACTGATCCAGATTTAAGCAAATATTTACTATAATCTGTTTCTATATACATACACACAATCACGCCTTCATCCCTTATGGGGTAAAAAAAAGGTCGTTCCGCCACGTCTGACAAAGTTATGAGGTTTATTTAAGACAGATTTGTAGGTAAATTGCAGACAGGTTGTCAGCTCATCGCCTAAATTGAAATATACTGAAGCCCTCGAATCCCTTAGCTGGCTTTCACAGCATGCCCGGGAGGAAATGCAGCTTGCACATTCTATGTTTTTATCTCACTCCCAGGCCAGCATGGAAGAAATTTTGTAACTACTGCAAAACCAAGTTAACTATCTGTTTAGATACCAACATCTAGGCGCCCGCCGCGCTTATAAGTAATCTGTGCCTACATCATACACAGGTCATTTTGAGAAATTAATGAAAATTGACCTGATTTTTTTGTAGGTAGTTTAGGTACAATTTAGTAAAACTCTACAATACATAAAATGATACACTGCACATAAAAATATACAGGTATCCATGAAAATAAATGTATTTGTATCGTGGGTATAACCGTAAAAATGTATAGAGTTTTATTAACATCATGCACGACATTATACCGACAGCAGTAATTTATATAAAAGCATTATCAGATCATTATATTATATGATCAATCTTACATGTTGTAATAGATCACGCGATTGAACACTGTTGTTAAAAGGATAAAACATCAATAGTGTGTGTCACTGATTGATTGATTATTAAAGTAGGTATTAAAAAATACCTACTACGATACTTCCATGCTGGACTGGGAGCGAGAGAAAAACATAGAATGTGCCAGCTGCATTTCTTCCCGGACATGCTGTAAAAATCAGCTAGGGGATCCGAAGGATTTTTCTTTATTGCAATTAAGGCGATAGGCTGACAACCTGTCACTATATCAATATACCTAGAAGTTTATCTTAAATAACCCTCAAAACTTTGTCGGACGTGGCGGAATGACCTTTGTTTAGGTCGTTTACGCTCTGCCTACTGCATTAGGGATAAAGGCGTGATTATGTATGATTATGTATGTATTATAAAAAAAATACTTCCAATAAAAAATACACTATAGATGTTCTGAGTATTATTGCACTCAGAATGCTATTTTTTATTTAATATAATGTGAAAGAAAGAAATTAAAAATATCGTTTCTGACAGGACTCGAACCTGCGTCTCTAGAATGCCGGTCCATCATTCAACCAACTGAGCTACATAAACGGTAGCGGGAGTGACGAATTTATTATTTTCTTTCTTTCATATTATATGAAATAAAAATAGCATTCTGAGAGCAATAATCCTCAGAACATCTATAGTGTATTTTTTATTGTAAGTATTTTTTTTATAATACCTACTATAATAATCAACCAATCAGTCATAATACTTTCCTGATCCTATAGACACGTTATTTTTCGTTTTGACAAGACCGACTTTGTAGCAGTTTGGAAAAATTTCGGTTCGGATGAAGCACGTATAAACCCAAGCTATGCATTCATTTAATTCCATTACGATGATAAAAGATGATGTCGACAATGTGATTCTAAATTTATCCCTAAATCACCTTAATATACATACATACATATAATCGCGCCTTCATCCCTAATGGAGTAGACAGAGCGTAAACGACCTAAACAAAGGTCGTTCCGCCATGTCTGACAAAGATTTGAGGGATATTTAAGTTGGATTTGTAGGTATATTGCTGTAGTGACAGGTTGTCAGCCCATCGCCTAAATTACTATATAATGAAACCCTCGTTAGTTTTAACAGCATGCCGAGGAGGACATGCAGCTGGCGCATTCTATGTTTTTCTCTCGCTCCCAGTCCAGCATGGAAGATCTTAAAATAACATAATTATTCCATCATCTAAAATGTTTACATTTTCTGTTTTATAAGAAATCATTTGACTCAAATCTCACTCGTTCAATTTCCATAGCATAAATTTTGATTAAAAACTTCATCTCCAAACCAATTCAATTTTCTTGTTACGGTACGATAAAGTTGACTGAAATGCTTTTAATTTGAAAGACACCGCGACCATTATTACTAAGAATTATTTATTCGAGGTCTACGAGAGTGGGCTACGAGGCTACGAGCCTATGCCGGTACGAAAGTGCTACGAAGGATAAAAAACATATATTTTTATATACTTGCAGGGGTTAAGAGCTCTCAAAATGGGATCTATTATCTACTATATAAATATCTTTGGCAGTCTTGACTAAATTATGTCAAAATTATACCTATCGAGGAAAAGAAAAAGCGTGAGTGTATAACTTGGACTTGCACTTGTTTTATTTTAAAAGATATACACCAGATTTTTTGTAAAATAGGTATTTAGGGAACGGTATAGAAAAAGAAACGCTTAGGTGGTTTGGTCATGTTGAGAGGATGGATGAAAAGAGATTAACTGAACAGATATACATGGCGAGTGTGAGTGGGAATGTTGGAAGGGGAAGAACTCGAAGAACGTACCACAATCAAATCGGGGACGTTCTAGGGAAAGGTCAGGTCAGGAGTACCGACGAGCGTGCATGAAAAGATTGATGAATGTAGATGAAGCGATAGAAGTTTGCAAGGATCGTAGCAAATGGAATGTGATCCTGCCTCCCCCCCTAAAAGAGGCGTGACGTTATGTATATAGGTATTTTTCCATGCTCCAAACTAGTGAAAATGAAAATTAACAAGGAAAACTAGTGTAATTTAGCCTTTAACATTTAGTTTTATTTGCGGAAGCGGATGCGGAAGCCCACAGTTACAAACTCCGCCATTTTGTTGGCAAATTACGAGTTGCCATAAAATATTGCTAACACGTGCGTTTGTGTCTGTGATAGCTTTGTAGTTTCAATATTTGTATTTTATTTGTATGTTTATTTTAAACGTAACGAATGTAAATAAATACTTTGTTTCAATAATTCAAACGTAGACCACAGAATATTCAAATTTACATAAATCAACCATCTTCTATTTCCAATGGTAGGCAGAGAGCCTCATGACAAGCTTTTTTGTCAGATTTATTTGCACGCGAATATTTATTTATATTATCAGTAGAGTAAACATATTGCCTAAATGCCTTAAAGTGAGAATATACCTTAGTAGGGTTTGACATGGTGTAATAACAACTTGACTAAATTCAGCGTTTAATATTTCTGAATTATCTTGGGATTAATTTTAGAACATGTATAATTTTGACATTATTTAGTCAAGACTGCCAAAGATATTTGTATAGTAGATAAAAGATCCCATTAGGCAGCTCTTAACTTCTGCAAGTATATAAAAATCTATGGTTTTTATCCTTTGTAGCACTTTCGTACCGGCGTAGACTCGTAGCCTCGTAGCCCACTCTCGTAGACCTCGGATAAATAATTCTTAGTAATAATGGTCGCGGTGTCTTTCAAATTAAAAGCATTTCAGTCAACTTTATGGTACCGTAACGAGAAAATTGAATTGGTTTGGAGATGAAGTTTTTAATCAAAATTTATGCTATGGAAATTGAACGAGTGCAATTTGAGTCAAATGATTTCTTATAAAACAGAAAATGTAAACATTTTAGGTGATGAAATAATTATGTTATTTTAAGATCTTCCATGCTGGACTGGGAGCGAGAGAAAAACATAGGATGTGCCAGCTGCATTTCCTTCTGGGCATGCTGTAAAAACTAACTAAGGGATCCGAGGGTTTCATTATATAGTAATTTAGGCGATGGGCTAACAACCTGTCACTACAGCAATATACCTACAAATCCAACTTAAATATCCCTCAAATCTTTGGCAGACATGGCGGACCGACCTATGTTTAGGTCTTTTAAGCTCTGCCTACTCCATTAGGTATGAAGGCGTGATTATATGTTATTTTGATGACTAAGTAGAGATAGTGTTTTTGGATAAACCCACTTTAATACAAACATTTCAAATCGCAAAACGAGCTGGTGAAATTTAAATTATCTCCCGACTCAAATTCACTCCTCGTCTAGCACAGATGATGGAAAAGCATCACTACTCAAGACTCATGAATATAAATTTTAGATCAACTTTTAATTTACATACGTAGATACATAATAGTTTATTATAAATATATATTAGTTTCTTTTAGTTATGTATTTATTTAGTAGTATTTATATTGTTTAAGTATTAAGATGAACTTACTATGTACTATCCCGCTATCTGCTATGTACTATCCTAATATCAAAAGGCTGCCTGGTAGAAATTGCTGCTTTAGCAATAAGGCCGCCTATATTGTACTGTTTTGTGCTTACTTTTCTGCTGTATGTCTTTGTGTTTCTTTGTGCAATAAAGTATCTTGTATTGTATTGTATAACATATTTATAATTGCTTCGTAATTGCTAAATTGTACTTTATCCGAAAGAAAAATACTAAACTTATGTTTTACAAAAACAATCTTAATCCGTATTGTCTATGAAGATAAGTAACAGAAAAAGTTGGAACAAAATAAATAAGATTGCATAAAGCGAAACGATCTTCAAAGCTAAATTTTATGAGGACGGAACTTCTTTGACGTCTCTTTTCGCTTACAAAGGAGCTAAAGAGACTTCAAAGAAATTTATTGTCCCCGAAAACCGAAAAAGTAGCAGATAATCAAGAACAGGTGTCAAACAATCCTTTTATATTTGTCCTGACCGACCGCACTCGCTGAGGGGTCTCGTAAAAACTTACCACTTCATCGAGTGGGTTCCGTCGTCGGGTGAAGTCGGGCGCGGTCGGGCGTCGTCGGCTCGCACCGTCGGGCGGGCGGGAACTCAGTCTGAAAAAGCCGCGGCGATGGTTCCACGCATACCTCGCCTTTAACTCTATATCGTTAAATGGCATTGTTAATCAACAATTAAAAGTCGGTGTTCGAAACTACGAAAAATCTTCAAAAATATAAGAAACCTAAGGAATGATTTGTGTGAATGGTGTTTTATGAAGTTTGTGTGAAATTGGATGGTGTAAAATTTTTACTGACTCGAAGTGACTACTCCGCGGTACGATGTTCGCGGGCTACACTAATAGTGTGATATTTAATAAGGTAAGCTGAGAACGTCGTCTTGAATTAACTTTAATGCGTGTACTCTAATCTTGCGTAAGTTTCTTAGGGTAAATTGTGTTATAATATACACTTAAAATAAATTGGTACTTTTGATAGTTTAGTCTTACATAGACTTATTTCTATCACTTTTAAGTTTATTTTATCCTAGTAATTGTGAAGTAGGTAGATGTGCGTAAATATATTGTATTTTTTATTGATTGTCTTAGCTGAGTAAACTAACCAAGAATCGTTATTTTAATTGTATTTCGTCACCAGATTTTGTGAAAAACGTTTAGCGATCAAATGATAATTGCTTAATAGCCAATATTTTTTAGGCTTGATAACAGAGAATAAAATTTTATAACATAATTTTCGTGGCCATTGCTTTTTAGCTAATTTATCACTGTGGGCCGTGATAATTACTCGTCCATCGTGAAACCTTTTAGGATGCATTATTTATAAATACATTACAGCAGTCTAATGTACACTTTGGGGCCTAAACAAACGGGATTCTCAGATTCAAAACATACGGCGAAGACCTTTTCTAATTGCTTGCTTTACTGACCTTTCTTTTTTGAAGTATAAATTGTGCTTTGATCACCGTGGTTAAAAGAGACGGAAAATTTACAGTTTGAATAATAAACAGGCCAAAAAAATATGCCCGCAATAAATACTCGATGTCTACCTATTCGAAATAAGGTCTCAATCTCTTAAGCACAATTTATTTAAGAATCATATCACGATTATCATAAAATACCGAACTAAGATAAAATACGTTTAAGATAAGGTACGTTTTGAAAATACTAATTAACACCTAAATATAACATTTAAATTCGTAAAGTCAAATGTGGATCAAATTGTACTACTGAATAGTGATTTTAAAGACTAGATTTATTTAAATAACTACCTAGGTACCACGTACCTACTACGTTATTGTCATTTTAATAAACTCGTACATTTTATTTGCAGAAAATATATCTAGCGATATGAATTGAATATTCGTACAGGGTGTCCGGTTGCGTATTCCATATTTTAAATAACAAAATAAACACAAAGAATATAAAAATAAAATGTTTAATTATTACAGAGAAGGGGAATTCGGGTTTTATACTATTATAAATATTTTATGTAAATATTGTCTGTGAAGTCAGACATACCCCTGGATTCTGACCTCAATTTCCGCACTATTCTGCATATTGTCTTGTAAATATATAAATAAAAATTCGATAGAGAACTAACGAAAGGATGTCCTTAAATATTGCGAAAGAAGTTATTACCTTTTCATTCCAAGATGGCTTTTTTTATAGAACAGAATCAAACCTACGCCGGAAACATTAACATCCGTTCAAAAGTTCCAAAGGGACGGTTTAGTGTGCTTTATTAAGCAATGGAATAAATGGCTTATTAAATGGCTTGTGATTTCTTCCCTAACAAATTGATAAACCTTTTCGGTGCCATGCTGCCGAAGTTTCCCCTTTCGTCTTTTTTTTTGCGGGGGTAATTCAAATCTAAAATTAATGTAACAAAGCCCGCGCCCACCTGAGAATCAAACGAAAATATCGTTTGCGTGTTTGAGGGTATCCCGACAACACCTCTCCAGCTAGGGTGCAGAATACTGAAGTCAAATTTCAAGAGTGTTTTCGATAAGAGATTTTTAAAAATTAATATCAGCATTTTCCTTCTTTATAATAATTACTGAAATAATTTTTAACTTTAATTTTGCAGAATTTTTTGATATTTGAATTAAATATACTATGGCCCGTATTTATAATCAGCATTCGAGGCTGAAAGCGAGTTTGAGTTCGTATCAGATATGTCATTTCAGTATATTATGACCTGCCAAACCCATACTTGATACTTCTATCAATCTTGAGATCGCTTTATAACTACGGGCCTAAATCTGCCACTGAACACCTGTTACAAAACGCTCTAGTGAAGATCACGTATTCAATTTCGTTTGAATAATTTCCATAGTTGAGGAGTTTCCTAGTTGGAATAATGCTGTTATCCAACATGGCGGTTGTTTCACCTATTTGAAACTGACCCAAATTAAATAAATTCCAACTCTTGCATTTTACATTCATACATAATATACACGCCTGTATCTCTGTCTGTCGGGGTAGGCAGAGCGTCAGTGACCTCTTGAAAAGAGCGGATTCACCACGTCTGTCAAATTTTGGGTGTAATTTTAGCAATAGTAGGTAACTAAGTAGTCAGGTGAAGCGTGATCAGCCCATCGCCTAAACCGCTATATTCTGACACATATATACATACATATAGTCACGCCTTCATCCCTTACGGGGTTGGCAGAGCGTTAAACGCCTCGTAAAAGGCCGGAAGCGCCGTCTGACAAAAATTGAGGGCAAGTTTAGATTATATAATTTGTATTGCTATAGTGACAGGTTGTCAGCCCATCGCCTAATTTCTCGCTATATTCTGAAACCCACATTTTACTTTTCTGACATCTACATCGTATAAGCGGGAATCGAAACAACTGGAACATTCTAGGTTTTTCTATCGCTTCCCAGCCCAGCAAGAAAATATTCAATTACATTGGAATGATTTCCATAGTGGAGGAGTTTCCTAGTTGGAATAAAGCAGTTATCCAACATGGCGCTTGTTTCGGCCGCTCACGGCGGCGGCAGGCCAGATCCGAATATTAATGTGGCCGTTCAACAAATCTGCCTGATTAGTTTACTGCGGTTCATGTAACTCGATAAGCGGAAAGCCGGAGCGCAAGTCATCAACGATTTGGTAATAAACCTAAGCTATGACTTCATAAAACGATAATGCTTACTAAAATGTAACGATGACTGTATCTAAGGGCCGTATTATAATCAGCTCTCACGAGTGCCAGCGAGTTTTAGTTCGTATCAGAAATGTCATTTCTGTTCAAACTGGCCTGTCAAATCCATACTTATTATTGCTCTTAACTTTGATATCGCTTTATAAATACGAGCCTAAGTGCCTTAGCCTTTATCTACCTACTGAACGATCTAACACGTGTTTGAACCATCGATGTGTATTTTGTATTTAATTGTTTATTCGTAAAATGTTTGAATTAAAATAGCATTGTAAGTGCCCAATTTCACAAAATGTACTTATTAATTTATTTGAAATAATAAATCAATTACAATAAAACCTTTTGAAACGTTCCAGTCCTTGATGAGGGTGCTCTAATAAATCTCGAGTCTCAAATCAAGACATATCCACCTTAATCCCTGATTATTCCTTCACCAGCGAATTGAGGAAATTAAACGTCCCTCTAAACTCCGGACTCAAGAGGTACTATTAAATTCGTACCTTGTTACGAAAAATGTGAGAAATCATGAGATATTGAAGTAACGAATCTGAACCTTGATTAGGATTTCACAGAGCGTAAATTAGATTACGCCACCTCGTCTCAAACGCGAGCAGATCTCGAATATTTCACTCGGGTTTTTAGATTTTCTCTTAATGGACGACTTGTGCTCGGAATTTCATAAAAATGTGTTAATACAGTCGAATCGATCATTGTTTATCACGCTTTGTGTAAAGGATGTCACTCCCCAATGTACTTACTCGTGTTTCTTTATTCTGTTCTTGCTGCGAGAGACAAAAGGATTCGTGATAAATCTACTGGCAAATGCAGTGGGATGAAAAAAAATGTTTTCAGCATTTTCTTCGTAAACTTTTTCTGAAAGAGTAAATGAAAATGTTCATTTGAAAATCTTAACTTTATAATAAATATTCCGTCACGAAAGAATGTTGAACTTAACGAAACTTTGTTCACTGAAAAGAAGGCTTCATAGAAAGGAAATTGCGGAAAAATAATTATTTTAATTGACGCCAAGAAACTACTTCATAAACAATTTAACTTTTCTCGGAGCATTTTTATTCACCGCCCGTCGCCGGGTTGGCGTAAAAGAAGATTCTTTCCTTCGGAGTTTATAAATAATTTAGTATCGCTATCTGTTAGGAAAATATTCATGTAAAACGCGTTTAGGCGGGATGTTGGGATGGGATGTTGTGATATCGTTAGGCGAATGTGATATCCTTGAAACATGAGAGGTGGCTTGGCTGTCCCGCGCCCGCAGTCCTCCCGTGATTTATTCCGAGGTGTGCCTTATTTTCCCATTGGAGCACTCGCTGTATTAACATGTTAACTGCTGTTTCCTGCTACTATATTATGAGCGTAGTTATGTATGGGAATTAGCCATATTTTGTACGTTATGTAGGAAACTTCTGTCGAAACAAATAAGCCTATTTGCTATATTGCGCGGTGGAACTCTTGTGTACTTAAAATGTGTGTAAAGTAGGTTTCGTTATCTAGATCCTAACATCTACCGCAAACTATGAATACGTACAATAATATAGATACTCACGTTTTATAGCTAGAAGTCCTGCTGGCATGATAAGTTGAAAATTTTAACTGAAAGTGCTATTCACTTTCTCTGTAACTTAAGGCGCATGGTAATCAAGAAGTGGTGAGGCGGAGGTGAGGCGAAGGCGCGCCGTTTTTTTACAGAAATTTATGTCCGCGCAGCGCCACTTCAAATCAAGCTGCGTACTGCAGATGTAAATTTCTATACAAAATTGGCGCGCCTTCGCCTCGCCCCCGCCTCACCGCTGCCTAATTGCGATGCGCCTTAGTTTTGCTTGTTACCTTGTTACCAACCAGATAATTTTTTAATTAGTTTGTTTATGAAAAAACAAACGCCTCAAGGGGCTTGGAATGAGTTGTAATTCCATTTCAAAATTAGTATAGGGGTACGGGCTCGGTTTGTTTGATAAGAATTCCGTTGAAAATAACACCCGTCGAATCGAATATCAAATTAAAGCGTCACTATTTTTCTATCTTTAGTTTTATAAAAAAATGTGAACACGACAGATATTGGATTCTAGATTTTCCAGCTAAAACTAAAACCTTAATCTATTTGTTACTTTCAGAGTAAAAACATTGGAAAGTGTCATTCTTATCGGTTTTTTGTTATCTATAGTCGGTGGTTTTATGCGTTATCTGTCATTTTTATCCGCCGTCATATGATATGGCGGATAAAATTGACATAAATACTGGAGAAACGTTCAAAAGGGCGTCAAAATCCAGCGGACAAAGTGTAAAACCATAGAGTATAAATCGTCTGTCCTCTTTCAATTTTATTAATTGAAAATGTTAGATAGATTTTAATTTGAGTTGTAGCAGGTGGATCTAGAATCGAGCTCAATATAAAAAATGTAAAACGATCAGATCGATTGCGATGATTTATTCTTGATCCAAAAGATATTCTCCACAGACAACAGTAAAGGCAAGCTTACGCCAGCTTGTTCGGTTCGGTTCAGGGAAATAGGAGAGTCATAATCGTAAACCGCCAGCACATCCCGTATGTCGGCCGATGCGGGTTTACTCTTTCCACAGTCAAAGTAAGAAGTTGTAATTTTCATTCAAGCAAGTGACTGGATTCGGTCTTTTGTAGACCCGCTTAACCGAAATTTAGAATGACATTACATAAAAAGATGTTAAAACTTTTTATTAGACAATTACAAGGGTCACTCATACAATTCATCACTACATAGTATAAAACAAAGTCGCTTTCTCTGTCCCTATATCCCTATGTATGCATAAATGTTGATGCGGTTTCTTTTAATGGATAGAGTAATTCAAGAGGAAGGTTTATATGTATAATACATGCATAATATAGTAGAGGAACACTGATAATTTTCGTGCGAAGCCAGGGCGGGTCGCTAGTATTTTTATAAATTGAAATTTTCATCCAAGATGTCACATCCAGGCAGGGTTGCCAGGAGGCTGGCAGCATTGCCTCACTAGATGGCTAGGTTTTGGTGGTGAGGTGTGCAATTTTATCGAGGGTAAGCCAAAGAAAAAAAAAACATTTAAGTACTTTATAGTTTCGACGTAATTCCGGATTTGGTGGAGGTGGAATTCTTGAAATGGAAGCCGACGGGAATCGGTTTGTATGGACCCTGCGGCACTGCTAGTGTTAAGGAGTGGGACCTCCTTGCTCTAGCATCGTCTTTCTCATGTAATACGTCACTAAGATTGTCAGTTTTTATTATACTCTATGTTTAGGTTCTGATTTTTACGTTGAAAAGCAATGTGTTAATTTTCAATATTTTTCATTATAATTCTTTAGTTTACCCAATATGATGTGTTTGATTTAGTACGCATCAGCTAGGCTTATTCTTTGGGCAAAGAAACTGCCAGCCCTCGGGTCACCGGTATAAAATTGGAATACTTATTTGCCTAATTAATGATTTCAATCCCTGATTTAAATAATTTCCTCAGATCAGCTTGTTCGGTTCAGTTCTGGGAAATAGGAGAGTCATTATCGTAAACTTCCAGCACATCCCTAATATATAACGTACAAGTAAAAGCAAAGAAACTGACCCGAATGCTACCTACCCACTGACAGAAAGTAGCTTTGTTAATGGCTTTGAACATAAGACATTTTTACTTTTCCTTATATACATACATACCATCACAACGCACTGAAAAACATCGACGCTTTAACTGCCTCTGTGGTCTAGAGATCAGAACCACGGGCTCACGACTTGGAGGTTCGATTCCCGGCGGCAGGCAATGACTTTGTGTTGTTGTTTCAAGTTCGGTTAAGACATTGCAGTATAATCACCTGATTGTCCGAAAAGTAAGATGATCCATGCTGTCGGATGGACACGTAAATAGTCGGACCTGCGCTTGATTTCTCTCTGGTCGTGTCAGTCAATCTGCCCCATCAGAATAAGAGATTGTAGGAATAGAGAGTGCACCTGAAACCTAGCCCTGCGCAGTTGGTTGATCTCTGGGGGATTGGCCGCCATTACCAAAAATCGGTAGGAGAACTATTATTATCATCACACCTTTTTCCCTGAGGGCCAGGCAGAGATCACATCCCTCCACTTGCTATAAAAAGAACATTCCTTACGTTTACGTAAAGAACGTTCCTTACATTATTGCCGTAATCTTTGCTCGGTTTCTAATTATAATCTTTTGACTTTTTATCGTCTGGTCTATAAAAATTTTCGACAACTTGTGAAACTTCTTAATGGGTTTTAACTGCCTCCGTGGTTTAGTGGTCAGACCCATGGGCTTAGGATCTGGAGGTCCTGGGTTCCATTCCTAGGGGAACTCAAAGTTGATATTTGTCATTTTATCACTTTGTGAGGTTTTCCCCAGTTTGGGTAGGACATTGCAGGGTGAATCACCCATCATCAAAAGGATTCCGTGCTTTGGAGGGCACGTTAAATCGTCGGTCCCGGGCGCTGTCTTTGATAGTGGTCGTTATTCAAACCATGTCAGAGGCCTAATTGCTGTGCTACTAGGCAGTTTAAAAACTCTGAAACCAGAGTAAACTCGCTAGGAAGAATGGGGTTTCATTTAGAAATTCATAAAGGACCTTTCAGTGCGTCTCAGTGGGGTCACTGGTGACCGTAGGGCCGGTAACTTCCTGACACAACGGATCAGCCTCGCTCTCCAGAGGGGCAACGCTGCCAGCGTCCTCGGCACCATGCCCCAAGGGGACGCTCTGGAGGCCATTTATTATTTATAGCCATGTTTTAGTTTTAGTTTGTATTTTCTGTATATTTTTTGTAAATAATAAACTAAATTTTTGTCATTTAGAAATGTATTTTCTTATCACAAAGACTGTTCATCAATCTAGTAAATTCGAAATTGGAATTACGTAACCACCTTCCGGCACCATTAATAGGATTAACTGTATAAAATTACACTGTCATGGGGGGGTTTTTTATGTGTGGTAGGAAACTGGTATATCTGATTAAATTAAATACTGATTTGAAAACTAACTAGCTGTACACATAAAACGAAACATAACTGTACAGTCTATCGACTGCACATTTTATATTGTTAGCATTTTACTTCATTTATAAAATTATAATGTAAGCATAAAAATCAGTTCACGTGCCGACGCCTCAACTCAATATCTTTTGTAAATCAATTCCTATCAAAAATACAACATTTCGGCAATTTAACAGTTTTATCAATTTCTCCACATCAATCATCAAGTTAAAGCTGTAATGGGGATAAAGACCCATACAATAACTTTTTTGTAGGCCGAATAAAAACAATAATTAACTTTCTAAGGATGTAATCTTATCAATGTGTCTAAAGAAAACATTTTTACACACCGCTATAGTGATAGGTTATCAGCCTGTTTTGACAGCCTGACGGGTTTTACAGTATCTTGAAAGCTGAAATTATTGCTCCGTACCAAGCATCCCGCGCGTGCTACGTTCGCTACGACGTAGCAGAGCTCTACAGCACCGCTGTTAATATTTTTATTAATTTATTCATTTATGTCAATCTGTGATGACTACAAACTACAACTTTATTCCTTATTGACGACATTTATATATTTTTTTATACAGTTTTAGTTTATTAACTATCTTTCCTTTTACTACAAAATAAACCAGTCCGCTAAAAACAGAAAAACTGAACTATAAACGCACGATCTAAAACCGCTAACAAGGTACAGGAAACGGTCCATATTCGCTTCAGTACCACCCATACACACTTGTACACGTAATACATGTATGTTGGGTGTGTTTCCGGCACCCGCAAATGCGACGCTATGGTAACAAACAAACATAAAATCACGTCTGTATACCTTATGGATTAGGATTGAAAGAGCGTCAAGGCATATCAATAACCGTTTCCACCGCTTCCGACAATAGCTGAGGGTAATTTTAGAAAAGTGGTCGACATATTATTTAAAATACAATAGTTACATCACAATCCTCGAATCCTTTAACTGGACGAAAAGCAGCTGGCATTTTATGTTATTAAGCTTTGGTCGCTATTCCATTCTTTGTTTATCGTAGAAGAACAAAATATCAGTCTGAACTCACGCGGTAACAAGTAATATAGACAGGAAGTGTCCCATATTCGCTCCAGTAGCACCCATATACACTTGTACACGTGTGCACTTGTACACGTATATCGGGTGTGTATCCGGCACCGGCAGACGCGACGCTGGTAATCCCTTTAGTGGGTAACGAACTGGGCAAGGGTCGAGCGATGGCCGATGCACTTCCCGATACGGCTCTATCGTTCAACGCGTGGAGCGAATACTTTGAAATAGGAAACATTGTGAATTTTTAATCTATAAGAGCGGATTGAAGGCTTTCCGTGTTTGCGGATTTTGGTTGTTAGTTTTAAGGCTGGGTTTTAGTAACTGGTTTTGCTGCTTGCAGAGATTTTTTAAAACCCGAGTTATTTTCGTGGGTACCTATAGATTTTTAAATAATGGAGCTACTAATGAGATTAAAACAAAATTAAACGAAAAATAAATAGACACTGCCGATATTTAAAAACAAATTTCCTCCATCAGGGAGGGCTACTTCGCCAAGCAGTGGGTTGACGTAGGCTAAGTAAGATAAGTTAAGATAAGGGATACTAATTTAAGATTCATCTCATTTACCGTTTATCGATATTTTTTTCGTAAATATGAAGCCAAGCATTCTTTTTTCATGACAAGAGACGTTTAACGTTTTATTTTACAAATTGATACAGCTTGAACAAAATTAATTAGCAAAATGAATAGCGCAATTAGTTATTTTATACCAAAAATCCGCAAGATTTTCACTGTAAAATCGGTGAGACATTAGCAGTGCTCCTTCGTAGGTTTATTTTTGTCAGTTTGTTTTTATATACACTACGTATTTTTCTTAGTAGTAACAAGAAACAGTATCAAATGCCTTTTTTATTTGTAAACGGTCTAATTGATTATTGTTTGAAATTCAATAACGATGTCACAAGTGCCAGAATTTTGATCAAATAAAATTACACTACAGATAAGATAATATTACGAGTATATGTAAGATTCTTAAATTATTTTGTGTATTAAGTTTACTGAAATAAAGTTGTTCAGATTCATTGGTAGAATTACATCCCTTCAGCTATAAAACAAATACTTTTTCAGTGTATAAATAACATCCGTGTCACTGTGTGTACAACGGCTTTGTTGGAGGTCCCAGTAAGGTTTTAGGACAAAGTATTTCGCGTGCAACCTCAGTGTAAGTTAACCGGCCGTGTGTCGCGTGCCACTGAGAGCATACAATAACGTACCGTGTACTTAGAGTTATGAGGCCTCCGCTGTATTTGCATATGTTTTACCCCGTTTCGGTATCTAGGTAACATCGCCAGGTATTTTCACACAAATCCGCACTATATTTCTTCCCAAAGAAATCGGTTTTATCCACACAGTTTGTATCTTATCAACCCACTCTACTGTTTTGCGAAACTTACGTAGTTTTCCAATTCACAAAAGAAAATTGTATGCAGATAGAAGAAGCAATATTTTATTCTATACAAGCGTCTCGCTATTGTGTTTCTATTTCCGTTCAAATGGAATTTGTTTGTGCTCGTTATTTTTACCTGAAAATTAAAAAATGATGCTTTTCGTGTAGTTGTTTTCACGTATAAACTGTCAGGCTATAAATTGTTTTGCGAAAGTGCACTATTGCAGGTTGTGTCGGGTGAAAAATGTATACGCGGCCGAGCACATTGAAACAGTCGCAGTCACTCAACTCGCGTGAATAATTACAGAGGCATTGAGTAAGGGAATACTTCGGGTGTGACGAACAATATTTCGTTTAATGATAATTTCCAAACGAAGAAGGATGGACCGGTTGGTGTTGATAGAAGTTTGAAGGGTTTCTTTCAAACCGTATAGTTATTTGACGTTGAGAATTGAGTAAAGCTTTTGTGGTTTTGTCTGTACGTATCTAATTAAATTTCAGTGTCCCTGCGTTTCAGTGGTCGTAAAGAAAAATTCGTACGTTGTTTTCCCCAACGTTATATGACAACAAGTGTGAAAAATGAGATGAAAACAGTTATTAGACGCGTGAGGCAGCTTAGTACAAAGAGTGGTGGCACAGACAAGCCACAGCCACGTTCTTGGCCGTATTCTTTACGAGCTATTTCCACCGCGCAAAGGATTAATATTCTTTCTCCGTCCTCCCAAGGATAGATGGATAACTTAATTAAGAAATTTTTAAACTTTCCAACCCTTTTGAGATTCGCCATATTTTTTCGAGGTCGCAGAGCAAGATCCGGACCCACTTTAAAATAAAATTAATCTCTACTTTCTCCCTAATTTTATGGGTTTCGAAAACAAAGGACCCTAAGCTATCGTGAATAAATGAATAATCAGGACCGGCCATGAACTTTTGATCGTACCTCTTTATATGCAAAACAATGGAAGGTGGACTGTTTATGCCGTATTACTTATCAATTCCGGAATCAGCGATCCCTTTCAGATTTTACGCGGCATTTGAATAAACTAGTGGACGAAACATTTTTCTTTAGGACCAGTTATTTGAGATCTAGTTAAAGTTAGATCAGAAGTATTCTGAACACTAGACCCGCGTGGTTCGTTGGGAAGTTGGTGCAATGTTCCGTGAAGTAGGAACCGTGCTTACTTTCACGAAGTTTATTTGACTTGCAGGTATTGCCGACGTGAAGCCCCAACTCTGATTAAAGTCTTGTTTTCAGACTCACCACAAATAAGTTCTGTACGTTTTCTAGTTTTATCCCGATTCATTCCATATAATGTGAGCAAGCAACTCTTTTCTTGTTGCAAATATATTTGCTTCATAACTATTCGATAAAAAATACACTCGAAGAGATTTCGTGATACGATGTGCATTTTTATTTTTAGATTTCTACTATTGGTCATAATAATAACGATCTAGCCACCGGTTAATATTTATATTAACCTTTAGGGCGCTTTTTTTTTTACTAGTGACCGATACTTAAAACGAGGTATGTGTTGGTGATATGGGGTGTAAGGGACAGCGTCCCGCAAACTGATAGGGGTTGCTCAGTCAACGAAACTGAACAACTATCAGCAGGTTTTTTTCAGGAAGTGGAAAAAAAATGCTTTTAAATACAAATTGTCTGATCGAGGTGGTCATTTTGTATGGGAAGGTAAATTTTTCTTTTCAGCTCCTTAAATAATTTCCTGGTGAAAGTTGTTCAGTTTCGTTGATTGAGTAACCCTAATCAGTTTTCCAGATGCTGTCCCTTACACCCGGTATAATAAACATATTTTAACAGTATCAAAACTTTCATGGATTTCAGTATATTGCAATTTAGGCGATGGGCTGACAACCGTGACAGGTTACTACAGCAATATACCTACAAATCTATCTTAAATAACCCTCAAAACTTTGTCAGACGTGGCGGACCAACCTTTATTTAGGGCGTTTTCGCTGTTCCTACCCCATTAGGGATAAAGGCGTGATTATATGTATGTATGTATGTATTCATGGATTTAAAGTTTCTATATTTCGGCCTATCATTTCATATTTCGTCCCATATCCTTTGTAGTTCGTTATAGTGTACCATTTGTTTAAGGTATCGGTCACTATATATAAATAATCACCTAAGGGTAGCAACACACAGGCGTCACTTACAGCGCGCAAGGTTGCGCTTAACACGCTGTCAGTACGCGCGCGTAAAGCTTAAGGTAACGCATATGTGTTGTAGGTAAAACAAAAAACATTGACAGCGTGTTGAGCAGAACCTCACGCGCATTACGTGACGCCTGTGTGTTGCTGCCCTAATATAAAGATAAAAAATACTTTATTTCACGTAAGAAAACAAATCATACAGCATAACAGATAACAACAAAAGACAAGTACAACATACGCGACGCGGCCTTATTGCTAAGGTAGCAATTTCTTCCAGGCAACCTTTGGGTGAAAGAAAAATGCGAAGCGGTAAACAGGATAGTCAAATAAGTATCCTAAGTATATTACATATAATATATAAACTAAGTACAGCTACTACATAGATATTTATAAAAAAAACTAATATAAAAATTAATAGAAAACAAATTTCTTCCATGCTGGACTGGGAGCGATAGAAAAACATTGAATGTGCCAGCTGCATATCCTCCCGGGCATGCTGTAAAAATCAGCTTAGGGATCTGAGGGTTTCAGTATATTGCAATTTAGGCGATGGGCTGACAACCCATCACTATAGCAATATAATACTTATATCATCTGTAATAACCCACAAAACTTGTCAGACGTGGCGCAACGACCTTTGTTTAGGTCGTTTCCGCTCTGCCTACCCCATTAGGGATAAAGGCGTGATTTTATGTATGTATGTATGTAGAAAACAAAAATTTACTTCCCACACTAAGTGTGCAAATTAGTTTATCGACCTATGTTCCTTAGGGAAAGTTGTTCAGTTTCATGGGTTCACACGTTTCAATATTTGCACTTGAAATAAAATGACCTTATATAGCTTTCTGTTACCACCCACAGTCCATTAGAATAAAATTTGCAAAGTAATGTTTACTAGTAAAGTTGTACGGGCAAGCCTCGGATGTTGTTTTTCGTTTCATTATTCAAGCAGAATTGTTTGTTGGTTTTTAACATAAAGTTTGTATTTTTCTTCCCTGATTGAGTTTTAAGCTAATATTTATACAGTTTGCTGTAAAGTAATCGGTGACGCGTTTATATAATTGATTTTCAAGTAAATTGTATTTATTTTTAGCTATGTTATAAGAAAATGGGCGTTGTTCGACTAGACGACACGGCGACGGCAACGGCAAAGGCACGGCACCGTCGATAGTACCTTGGAAGAGATAATCTATGATAATCAATGAAATTATATGGCACGTTTTTCCACTTGCCGGCACGGCCGCTACCGGCCTGCCAAACTGCATGTGTTTTGTATTTGTACAAAGAATGCGCGTGTGTGCGTGCGCTCAAATTGGAACTAAGTGGTCGTTGCCGTGCCGTTTAGTGAAAAAACAGAGCCACGGCATCGTGACGGCACCGTCATCGTGCCGTCGCCGTGCCGTCTAGTAGAAAAACGCCCAATCTGTTGTTAATTTTGCCTGTATATTTACTACTGTGGTAAAAACAATTAAGGAAAGCAATTAATTTGGATTCTCTCTCTCAGCTAAATAACACCCTTGCAGAGTGAGCGAGCACCCACTTTAAGGAAAAAGAATTACTTAAAACTACTTACTTAATACAGTAAATTATGTGTGTTAATGAAATATTAGCTGTCTTTGTATATTGTGGTAAGGTGACGTTTTTATAATAGTATATGCATAAAAAAACGGTTCCTGAACTTATTTTCAGAAAATATTATTAAATTTATTTAAAATATTAGAAAATGTTATTATATATATATTTAATTGAACATAAAATTTCTGACATATACCATGATAAAGCTAGTCTATCTATCTCTCTCTTTAAAACGTCACTTTATATGGAAATAGTATGGTTTCCATTTCTCTCTTTTTTAACCAACGAATTTAAAGCATTATAACTCGTAAACTAATAAGTATTGTGCGGAAATTCTTTCACATTTATTTTCGTATGGTGACACAATTCTTAATAATAATAAAAAGAAGACATGCATATGTTACTGTAAATGCCCAAAGTACGGTAAAACCTAAGATTTACCGGCATAATCTAAGATTTACCAACCATTGTTTGTAAAACCCCGAAAAATATAGTGATCAATGTTCATTGCCGACTTTTACCACCATTCCAGACTCAGAAGACGGTGAAAATTTAAATAAACATTTCACAACGTTTGGCAATGCGTCTCATAGTCGTACATGGTCTGTAGTCCGCTGCTATACTTTATTATCCATCAGTGGACTGTTGTGACTTGCTTTAGTAGTTGTGGTTGTTGTGTTTATAATATATTAAAGTTAGTTCTGAGGTAAATCCTAGTAATACGGAGATTTACTAAGAGGCTGGTAAATCTTAGGTTTTACCGCACTTCAGGCTTTTACAGTAACAGATGTACCCTTTTATTTGTTTCTTAAATATACGCAATATGTGTGCTACTTTTCGCTTTGCCTGCAGTAGCGGGGTGTCTGCCATAATAGTTTTGCTTTCACCCGTCACCGCGCGCTGCGGCGCTGCATAGCTTTGTATAAAAATTGTGACAACGCCTAAGGGATGGTGCGCATTTGTGCCTAATGTGTCGTAGCGACTGATATGACTGTTCTGTATATGTTGGTAGAATTAATCAAAATTCAGAACATCGGGCGTCTTAAATAATATTTTTGAACCGGGAAATCATAAGAAGATTATGTTTATCTTGTTGAATTTCTCACTTTAGGCATAACACCTTTTTGTTCAATGAATTCACGTGTTTACAGAACGCATTCAATAATATAATATAATTTTCTGAACTAATTATTGACAGAAATTTTATTCCAAGCTTTGTCAGCCGATGTTTACTTATAAGCAGAGAACTATTTTAATAGTCATCTGCTAGGTGGCTCAAAATTCAAATAAATCCGTACTAAAATATTCTACGAAGTATTAACACCTACCAATTTGTAGACACCTACTTATTTGTTCAGTCAAAATCATGCATAATTATAGACGTGTCCATTGTACGCTGAACTGACATTTGTAGGGAAGGATTGAGGGGTTGATGATACATTTTTTCATTTAACAAAAGTGAAAGGCCAAGGGTAGTTGTACATCCATATAATCACGCCTTGATCCCTAATGGAGTAGGCAGAGCGTAAAGAATGGTCGTTCCGCCACGTCTGACAATGTTTTGAGGGTTATTTAAGATAGCTTTGTAGGTATATTGGTAGTGACAGGTTGTCAGCCCACCTAAATTGCAAAATACTGAAACCCTCAAATCCCTTAGCTGGTTTTTACAGCATGTCCGGAAGGAAATGATGCTGGCACATTCTATGCTGTTCTCTCGCTCCCAGGCTAGCATGGAAGGGTCGTAGTACCTCTATACATTGTATGAGTAAATACAAGCAAGGAGGCTACGAACAAGTACTAGTAAAGAAATTTACTGTTTTGTGACTGTTACCAAGCCGCATTTATTAAACTTTTGTTATATAAATAAACTGTTCTAAATGAGCTTGCGTAAATATTGTCACCTTGACTGAACTTGATATATTTTATTAGGTTTCATTGACTTCCCAACTTCAAAATAACTTTCCTATTCAAAGGGCCGGTTAGCTTGAACGTCAGAAAATGCGACAAAATTATAAGTCTTGAGAAATGTGGTACGTTTCTCGATTACGTCCACGCAAGTCACGCAACAAAGGTATATAAATACAGGGTGTTTATTTAACTTCCATGGTGGACTGGGAGCGATAGAAAAACATAGAATGTGTCATCTGCATCTCCTCCCGAGCATGCTGTAAATACCAGGTAAGGGATTTAAGGGTTTAAGTAATTTAGGCGATGGGCTGATAACATGTCACTACAGCAATATACTGATTTATCTTAAACAACCTTCAATACTTGACAGACATGGCGAAACGGCTTTTGATTAGGTCGTTGACGCTCTGCCTATCCCGTCAGGGATACAGGCGTGATACTTCTTTCATGCTGGACTGGGAGAGATAGAAAAACGTAAAATGTTCCAGCTGCCCTTCCTCCCGGGCATGCTGTAGAAGTCAGCAAAAGGGATTCGAGGGTCACAGTGTATTGTAATTTAGGCGATGGGCTGACAACCTGTTACTACAGCAATACAAAACATTACAATCTAAAATTTGCCCTCAAATTTTGTCAGACGTGGCGAAAGCGTTTTACGCTCTGCCTACCCCGTAGGGATAAAGGCGTGATTTTATGTATGTACTATGTATGTATGTTGATTAAAAAGTGTGCCTTAGTTAACATGTTGATGTTTTTTTAGAAATTACCATGAGAAACAAAGGTGAATAAAAAAATACATAGATCTCCCATGATATACTATAACTCGATCAGCTTACGTTTTAGTGTGTAGTACTATTATATATTCTGTGGTTTTAGTATGGGAAAGTCCAATCTGTTTTGTCCTGTATTCCTTGGGTCAGTTGTTACATACAAACATACATATAATCACGCCTTTATCCCTAAAGGGGTAGGCAGAGCGTAAACGACCTGAACAAAGGTCGTTCTGCCACGTCTGACAAAATTTTGAGGGTTATTTAAGATAGATTTGTAGGCATATTGCTGTAGTGACAGGTTGTCAGCCTATCGCCTAAATTACAAACTACAAAAATACTAAATTACAAAACCCTCGGATCCCGTACCTGGCTTATACAGCATGCCAGGGAGGAAATGCAGCTGCCACATTCTATGTTTTTCTCTCGCTCCCAGTCCAGCATGGAAGCACAGGGACAGTTGTTTCATGTGTGAAATCCTATCACTGCCTGAGATATGCTCCGTATTTCAATTTATATCCTGTAATTGTTTATTAAGGTGGCGATATGGCCTAAGAGGCGCCCCCATCTGTAAAAAATCATAACTTACTAAAAATGTAGTGAATCGAAAAACCAGTCCAACTCCAGTACAAGTAATTAAGATACTTTAGAACCTTATAAATTTGCGATTCATAGTTCGTTGTAGTAACTGGTAGAAAAAATGCGACCCACCAACGGCAGTTTTTGTTCCTGTTACTACAACGAACTATGAATCGCTAAATAAGGTTCTACATTATCTTTGTAACTATTAGTTGAGTCTGTTGAACCGGATTTTCGATTAATTGTGTTTTTAGAGAGTTATGTTTTTTTAAATAACCTTCAAAACTTTGTCAGACGTGGCGAAACAACCTTTGTGTAGGTCGTTTACGCTCTGCCTACCCCATTAGGGATAAAGGCGTGATTATATGATGATGATGATGTTTTTTTACTTATGGGGGCGCCACTTGGTTTTTACAGGCCCATATTTATAAACATCACTTGAGACTGACAGCGAGTTTGAGTTCATATTAGAAATGTCATTTCAGTACAAAATGAACTATCAAATCCATACTCAATATTGCTGTCAATATTAAGATCGCTTTATAAATACGAGCCTTAGTCACCTTAACAGGCTATGCCTACTTGTAGCGTCCTCTATTACTGTACTGGATCCTTTGACCTTTGAACCATGTTACGTTTTTTAACAATGTTGCTGACTGTCGAAATGTTCAACTGTACCTATTTAATATAATTCTTATTCGTGGGAAGAAGAATTTAAACTTTTTCCATTTCTTTTATTAGACTCAGAACGAACTGAAACTTTAATAAACTAAGATGGTTCAAAATGGCAGTAGAGAAAAAAGTCAAGAAAATGTATCAATTTCTTTAACAATTTGCAAAATAAACTGTACCTATTTCCAATTAGCATTTGACTGCAATTCAAATCTGCAAAACCAACCTAAATTATAACTATTATCATAATAATATGAGTAACTACAGTAACAAAGAGAACCATTTAAAAACGAATTGTAAAAGTTTAGAACTTCAATTATTACAAGCCAAAACAGCAGTATAATACGGGCGGGCCATATGTTACGCAATGAAACCAACTTTGTACTAAAATCCGGGTGTTTCGATTTTCCCGGTCACGCGTGACGTGCACATAGAACATGTAAATGAACGGTTTACTGGGAACGAATGATATGTTATCCTGCATGCAATACATACATATAGTCACGCCTTTATCCCTAATGGGGTAGGTAGAGCGTAAACGACCTAAACGAAGATCGTTCCGCCACGTCTGACAAAGTTTGAGGGATATTTAAGATAGATTTGTAGGTATATTGCTGTAGTGACAGGTTGTCAGCCCATCGCCTAAATTGCAATATACTGAAACCCTCGGATTTTACAGCATGCCCGGGAGGAAATGCAGCTGGTACATTATATTTTTTTTTCTCTCGTTCCCAGTCCAGCAAGCAGGTCAGGCACACGGCGGATGATGGAGCAACATGTCTTTTGATATTGCGAGACATTGTACAGCGATATGTCTGACAAAATGGAATTAATAAGTTTAGTTTGAATATAGCAGCAATTGAAATATAAAGTTTTTTTTTATTGTCCGAGTGATATTTTATGGTATATAAATAGTATAATAATAAGAATAATAGATGTTTATTTTGATCAAATGTAGGATCTAATAAAATCACTGTTGTGTCATTTTAATGTGACAGTAACAAGAAAAGATGTAGTTTTTTTTTACATTGTTACTACAAAGGATATATCCCTTTCTAGGAACAGGGTAAAAATACGATAATTGACTGTTTTTTTGGCTCATGAGAATCAAACTCACGATCTCCATCGAGAACCCAAAGCTTTGAAATAACACCACAGAAGCTGGGAAATTATTTACCTATATAATTCAGTGCACGGTATACAGAGAACGTATAGAGAAGCTTGTTTGTTCCGGAGTCGACCGCACTCCACGGGGAGATCTCGGTTTTAGTGTGTGTTTATTAATTTTACATACATATAGTCACGCCATTATCTCTAATGGGGTAGGCAGAGCGTTAAGGTGTATCCCAACCACAGAATATATAATAGTACTACATACAGAATGGACATTCACCGCCCTTTCCCAGTCCGACATACGTCACACTCCGCGCCGGATTGTGGGCCACATTGAGCGTACGCTTAGCGGGTATGGCGCGCGCATATTTCCCAGTGTAACGGAAATAATAAAGTTTTGTGTTCCAAAGATGGTTAGCTACTGTTGTTCCGTGTGCGGATGTCTTTCTACCACAAGATATGACTCCAATAGGAACATTTTTAGATTCCACAGTGATGAGAGACGGTAAGTAAATTCATACAAAATATGCAACCTAATCTATTCTAACTATTCAGTTACAGTGAAATACTTTAAAATGTTGGTTTAATCAAGAAACAGTGATACAACAATCAAGTGATGATTATGACCGGTATAACAAAATTTTCAACCCTTATAACACGCACACAAACGCGTGCCAAGTGCAACATGCCGTCTGTCGATGTGTGACCAAAATGACATGGTAGTTAGGAGTGTCTGAGCTGTGTCCCAACGGTAGTTGAGCAGGTAGATTTCAAGATATGCAACAATCGCCCGTAGTACTCAAATCAGCGCGCGCTACGGCTTGGCGGTTACGTTCGTGGCCGCGTCAAAAATGTGCGGCAATCGAATTCCATAACAAAACAACTACGAGTCGGATTTAAAAAGCTATGTTGCGATTTTAGATAATCATAAAATGAATATTTTCCCAAAGGAACCGTGAATGCGCTCCTAATAGTTTAGAAGGAATATCAAATTTAATGATAAAAACAGCTTTACTTCTAGATTTAATTTAGCATACTTACTTATTTATGAACTAGAATATTTTTAAATGTTGCAATTGCAGGCCATGAACAATTTTTCTAGATATATATATATATATTTGGCTTTTTGAATGATTCGTTTAGGAGAAATAAGCTCTTAAAACAACCATTTTCCGTTAGGAATCACCTTAACGACCTAATCAAAGGTTCCGCCACGACTGACAAAGTTTTGAGGACCACCTGTGACTAGCAATATACCTACAAATCTATCTTAAATAACCCTCGAAACTTTGTTAGCCGTGGCGGAACGACCTTTGTTTAGATCTTTTACGCTCTGCCTACCCTATTAGGGATAAAGGCGTGATTATGTGCGTGTGCGTGTATGTGTATCCACATTGTTATACGAATTACAAATAGATAAGTAACTAATATCCAACAATCGTGTTCGATCCCCGGAGTGCGGTCACGTGCGGTTATGTCCGTCCGGCCTGTTACGCACTCCACATCAAACCAAACATTGACGTTGAAGGAGGACTAACATATTGCACAGCTGTTTAGAGTCTTTCCACGCTGGCCTGGGAGCGAGAGAAAGACATAAAACGTGCCAGCTGCATTTCCTCCCGGGCATAAAAACCAGCTAAGGGATCCGAGGGTTTCTATACATTGCAATTTAGGCGATAGGTTCACAACCTGTCACTACAGCAATATATTTATAAATCTATCTTAAACAACGAGATTTGTTTAAATCGTTTACACTATGCCTACCCCATTAAGAATAAAGGCGTACTTATATGTACGTGGGACACTCAGAAAGATTTGCGACACTAAAAAAAATTGTTCTACAGGTACATATATTTTTATTAAATCTTTTCAAAGTACTCTCCACCAGCCTCTATACAAAGATTCATGCGTCTGAACCAGTTTTCAAAACACTTTTTCCAGTCCGCCGTAGACACCTCGTTTACAGCCTGCTCGAACGCAGCCAGCGCATCTTCCGGCGACGAAAATTGTATCCCCTTGAGCTGAATTTTTATTTTTGAAAATATAAAGAAGTCACACGGTGCTAGATCAGGGCTGTAAGGAGGGTGACCCAGGAGTTTGACTGGTGTGCTGTCCAGGAAGTCCCTCGTTTTGAGCGCGGTGTGTGTAGGCGCATTGTCGTGGTGGAGCAGTAGTCCGCGGAGCCCTGTGTTTGGTCGCTTGTTGCTCACAACAGAAAAAACTTCTGGTAAACATTTGGTAGTATACCATTCGGCGTTAATGCTTCTTTGATCTTGTAAGGGAATTGAGGCCAAGTGGCCAGTCAAATTAAAAAAGCTGCCGATCAAAATCTTCCCCCCGCTTCGAGATCGCTTCACTTTGGTAGGCGTTGGTTCATTTTGAAACACCCAAACTGTCGACTGGCGCTTGGTTTCTGGATCGTATTGATAAATCCAGGACTCATCACCTGTTACGATGTCGTAAACACGCCGAGACGAGCCTGCTTCAAATTTGTTCAGCATATCACGGCACCATTCCACCCGGGCCTGCTTCTGAGCGTCGGTGAGGTAGTGCGGCACCCAGCGCGATACTATCCTCCTCACGCGAAGATGCCCATGTAGAATCTCGTGAACGCTTCCCGATCCAATCTTTAATATGTGCTGAATCTCCTGATATGTAATTCGCCTATTATCTTGGATTAAATTTTTCACTGCTAGCACGTTTTCTTCCGTAATAGCCGTCAAAGGGCGACCGCTTCTTTCTTCATCCCCCAAGGTTGGTCGACCGCGCCTAAATTCGTTATACCAACGATACACGGTTGCCTTGGAGGGGCTTTCATCCATAAATGCCATTTGAAGTCTATCGAACGATTCATCCGGTTTCAGGCGACACTTGAAATCGTAAAAAATCATAGCTCTAAAATGTTCCCGGCGCAGTTCCATTTTTCAGTAAGACACGATACTTTGAATTGGCTCGCAAAAAATGTGGAGGGAAATTTTGAAAATGGAACACACATATTTTTACTTACAAGTAATCATATTTTCAAAAAAGATTCTAACCGGCCAGTCTGCCATATATAAAAACTATTTATCGCAATACTTTCTGAGTGGCCTGGTATGTTTAGAGCTATGGCACTTATCGCTAATGTCGTGGGTTCTCATCCTAGTCACTTGATATTATTGTTCTATAGATAAACTATAATACAATAATGAGTAACACGTGGTCGCTCCCGGCAGAGTGCGGTCACGTGCGGTTGTGTCCAAACGGCATGTTACGCACTCCACACATCACACCAAACATAGACGTTGAAGAAGGACTGACATTTCGCACAGCTGTTCAGAGCTTCGGCACGGATTGCCAAGGTCGTGAGTTCTCATCCTAGTCACTTGATGTTATTGTTCTATAGATACAAAAACTATAATAAAACAATGAGTAACACGTGGTCGGTCCCGGCGGAGTGCGGTCACGTGCGGTTGTGTCCAAACGGCATGTTGCGCACTCCACACAGCACACCAAACATTGACGTTGAAGAAGGACTGACATTTCGCACAGCTGTTCAGAGCTACGGCACGGATTGCCAAGGTCGTGAGTTCTCATCCTAGTCACTTTATGTTATTGTTCTATAGATACAAAAACTATAATAAAACAATGACTAACACGTGGTCGGTCCCTGGAGTGCAGTCACGTGCGGTTGTGTCCGTCCGGCGTGTTACACACTCCACACATCAAACTAAACATTGACGTTGAAGGAGGACCGACATTTCGCACAGCTTTAGAATATTAAAAAAACTTTAAAATAGCGGACACTAATACAAAAATGATATACCACGGTTTTCCTGTTGACAACTGTGAAAGTTTTAAAAATAATTTCGCGCAGCTGTTTAGAACTAAGGAACGGATAGACAATATTTTGGGATTCTAAAGTATATGAACAAAAAATCAAAAAATTCAACAGCAGATAGGCAGGATTCAGGAAATAAAGTAGCATTTAAATGCAAAAACACACTCGTTAGTAAATTTTGGTGTTTATTTTTCATCATGACCTTTGGGTTTCAGGTTGATTGACCCGATGAACCATGGTCACTCGGTGTACATACATACATATAATCACGCCTGTGTCCCTAATGGGATAGGCAGAGCGTAACCGACATAAACAAAGGTCGTTTCGCCTCGTCTGACAGAGTTTTGAGGGTTATTTAAGATAGATTTGTAGCTATATTGCTGTAGTGACAGGTTGTCACCCTTAGCTGATTTTTACAGCATGCCTGGGAGAAAATGCAGCTGGTACATTCTATGTTTTTCTCTCGCTCCCAGTCCAGCATGGAAGCAGTCGGTGTAATGTGCGATAATTATGGATACATAACCTTATTTTCAAATATCAAATTTATTTTATCATAATTAACATATATTAATTAATACAAACATTTTCAGGGACTCTATAGTTTATATTATTTATTGTATTGAAGCCATTTCTATTGGAAGTAAAATGTTTGTTTATTCATCAGTTTGATTATTTAAATAGGAGATTAATAAGTCGGGGAATTACTAGGTAATTTTACCTACCTGTCATAATTAAAGAGGAAAAAAGAAAGAGGTTTTAAATTAAAATTTCATTTGCATAGATAAAATGTACTTATAAGCAGAGTTTTTTGAAACTGTCAGTAAGGGAGCATTGGTTGACTAACTAACAGGCATAATTTAATGGAAACCTTAATCAGTTAGAAAAGCTTTCGGAAAACAATATACAAATAAACAATATAAACTGTAGGTAATAGTTAAATGATAGAAATGAAGGGCCATTCTACATTCAACGGGCTGAATCTAAAATTAAAATCTATCTGTCACTTTCAGACTAAAAACATTGGAAAAGGGCAGGAGATCTATTCTCTCCGGTTTTATGCGTTATCTGTCATATTTATCCGCCGTTATATAATATGGCGGATAAAATGGACAGAAATACTGGGGAAACGTGCAAATGCGCGTCAAAATATAGCGAACACAGTGTAAATTCATAGAGTAGAAATCATCCGCCCTTTTTCAATGTTATTGTTTTGAAAGTGGCAGATAGATTTTAGATCTAGAATCGAGCCCAATATAACGCAAAACAACTGATACAAAAGTCTCGATAGCTACGACCGTAAAACTTTCGTAGCACGTAGCACTCGTAATCTATACATACATACATATAATCACGCCTTTATCCCTAATGGGGTAGGCAGAGCGTACACGACCTAAACAAAGGTCGTTCCGCCACGTCTGACAAAGTTTTGAGGATTGTTTAAGATAGATTTGTAGATATATTGCAGTAGTGACAGGTTGTCAGCCTGTCGCCTAAATTGCAATATACAGAAACCCTCGGATCCCTTAGCTGGTTTTTACAGCATGCCCGGGAGGAAATGCAGCTGGCACATTCTATGTTTTTCTCTCGCTCCCAGTCCAGCATGGAAGTATCTCTATCGTAATCTATAATGGTAGTTATATGCTATTTAAATGACACTGCGATTTTTCAAACGTTTTTTACGTTTTTCAAATAAAAATATTGTCAGTAGAAGATTATGTATATAAATGAGGCAATAATTATGTTTAACATTCATCATAATTTTTACTTCTCTTTTAAAATGCAACAGCATACAAAGTAAACCACATAACGGAGATCAAATATTTAAACTAGTTATTTAAGTTATGCCCGGCTGAGAATCAGACCAAAAATAGATGAGTTACCTACCAACTGCACCATGCCGATCGTCAAAAATAAAGTAATCAAAATGATGTTCGTTCCTGTTTATGCTAACTTTATTTAATATTAACACCCCGCTTTGACGAACGTCGGTAAATGTAGGCCTCGGTACATAAAACCAACGTCGCATGGCAGACTTTTGATATGAATATTAAACAAGAAAACCTATTGTAACTTGTAACAAAACAAAACGAAGGCAAACGTTAATGAAATAACATCGGAAACAGCCGGAAATTCCGCCATTTTGATAAAATAAATAACCAAGAGAGACTCATTTGAAGACCGCAGAAAAGTTGTTTACACAAAATTCGATTTATGTTTTCGACAGCTAAATTATCCGTTGTATTGAAACGCCAGTCGGGTTTGATTTGTGCCTTCTCGTCATGGCTGGAGCCTGTACCGTGGTATTGTTTCAGACGGCGTATCGGCACACGGTGCACGTTCTACTCCCGTGTGCCGAATGCTAATCTAACGTTTTCAATATTTTTTCTTATAAAGCGTATAAAATATTACTCACCCGATATTGATTCTGACCTGTATTGCGATGTGGCATTGTAGTACCTTGTTCGTACATAAATAATAAACAAAACGTTTGTTGAGACTGTCGGAGCTTATTAAAGAAATCATAGATATATGTGTCGCAGGATTATGACGAAATCGGGTTTTTGATAAAAAACTAGAAATTTGATAAAGACCCGGACTTTGCAAAAATAGTGGTCATAATCCTCAGAAAAGTCTGGGATTTTGTCAAAGTCCAGGTTTTGATCAGTAGTCAAATTAATAGATTAAATGCTACAATATTTAGTAGAAAACCAATTTTGGTTAGGTTATAAGGAAAATTATAACAAAAAAAAAATTATCTCAAGTCTCTATTGTAATATTCAAATATAAAATAGAAACCGATATTGACTTATCTTTAAAACAAAAATTAATTGATCAAAACCCGGACTTTGACAGAATCCTAGACGTTTCTCTGGATTATGACCAGTATTTTTTTAAAAACCCGGGCTGGGTAATGATAAACATCCTAGTTTCTTGATCTAAACCCCGAATTCATCATAATCCTGCGACATATACATGAAACAGGAAAATCAGATGGGGGAATGGTTTATTTTCGTGGTGTCCTGTATAATTGCCATAAAAACAAATTTGATTCATTTAGAATTAAAATTGTGTCTCCTTTTACCTTTTTTCAGAATGCTTGTGAAGGAGACAGCTAGTCTATTCTATGTTTTTTCGCTTCCAGTTCAACTTGGTAACAAACATCAAATTACATTACGAAAATTATATTTCTTTCCGTTATTATTATAATAGTAGTCGTATAAACTGCTATAAACGTTATAGCGGGAGAATAATGTTTAAGCTAATGGAGTAGAGTGCATAAAAAGCCAATAAAACCTAACCAACGGTTTCACATGCAGATATTGAAGCTCACAAAGACCCGCTTTGATCGAATCAACGCTCTAATTAAGATAATATCGCCTCCCCTCTCTTTTACACATTTTCCGTCGGCGCTTTTTGCTCCAACATCCAGGCCATTAATTTAGTTACCTCGCCTCTAAAAAGTCAGAACCGTACTTTAAATAATAGGCTGGCAATTTGGATTCAATTATGTTACCCCACTTGTACATAACCAGGTTAGTAGGTGCGCAGCGCACACATAGGCACGGCTCCGAATCAATTTACAGGGAATTTCAGCAAAAGATTGAGTGAAAATTGGATTAAGCAGTAGGTAACTTTTAGGGGTTCCGACTAATCCCCTTGAAGCGAGCTAGCCATGTGATTGCAATCCAGGCATGACTACGAAGTCCTTAAACAACTAAAAATGGTGTCCTAGTTTACGTTTTATTTGAAAACTCCTTAAACTGAGTAGGGATGTTGGCAGCTAAGACTTAGGCCCGTATTGATGAACAAGACTTGAGACTGACAGCTAGTTTGAGTTCGTATACGAACATTTATGATACGAACTCAAACTCGCTCTCACTCTCAAGTGCTGATTATTATTAATATAGGCCTTAAATATCACTTTTGAAAGTTTTTCGAATATGATGTTGCACTTCTGTCACCGATTGCTTTTTTGCTATAATTATGGTACTCTACCTACTCTTCTAAGCTTACGCTCCTATTTCTAGGATGATATAATTACATGATTAAATTTCATTACACTAACATAAAGTTATTTATTGAGTTCAGAACTAGCTTTAAATCGAACCCAATACCGCACCAAAACTTTTAATTTTTTAAGTAGTTTTTCATAGCCGCGCTTAGAAAAGCCGCACGACAATGTGAAAACAAGAAAGTGTTTGGTTTTCATTGCGTTGTTTGCTTAGGCTGTTTGCTCCTCGGTCTGGATTTTTTGTGTAATATTTTGTTGGTACACAGAGAGCCCGATGGTGTAGAGGTTAGGGCCGCTGAGCGGGAGGTCGTGGTTCCAATCCCACCACGTACCAATGTGTTTTTCGGTTTTCGAATTTCATATGTACGTTTATTCGGCGCTTTTTCCGTGCTTCGGAAGGAACGTTAAACCGTTGGTCCCAGTTGATATCGTTTAACACTTTAGATATTAGTCGTTAAGCCATGTCAGAGGCCAGTGCTAAGCATTGGCGGCTTGAAAACTCTGTTCTAATCTAGGATTGGGTCTGGTTTCCCTTCTGGGTTGCGGAGGTCAGATGGCAGTCGCTCTGTGTAAAAACCAGTACCCTCGTTCAATCCCCTAGATTAGATAGCTGACCCCGTGTGATACGGGATAAAGGCTAGGGAGTATTTTTATTTTGTTGGTACACTCACACCCGTTTTGAGATCGGTTTTATTTATATTTCTGTAATAAAAACCCTTTTGTCGTAAATATTTATCGATATAATTCTTTATGGGTTCTTATCGAGTTAGCACCGAAATGGTCTAATTTGTATTCTATTCAGTTTTAACCCTTCAACTGTGGGTTGCTGCGGCTATTACGAATATAAATCAAATTCTGTACACGGTGACATTGATGACAGCACCAAGTTATGCCCGAGTGACGATATTGCGAACGGTTAGGCAGATGTATTAAATGATCGGGAGGAGCCAACCTTTATTGTTATTCCGTATGCGTACAACCCTTCAGCTGCGGCCGAAGAAGTTGAAACTAATTTGTACTGGCTGAATCACATTGGAATTTTCTGTTCAGTCACGAATAATGGGGTAGGCAGAGCGTAAACGACCTAAATAAGGGTCGTTCCGCCACTTCTGACAAAGTTTTGAGGGTTATTTAAGATGGGTTTGTATGTATATTGCTGTAGTAATAGGTTGTCAGCCCATCACCTAACTCGCAATAAACTGCAACCCTCAGATCCCTAAGCTGGTTTTTACAGCATGCCCGGGAGGAAATGCAGCTGGCACATTCTATGTTTTTCTTTCGCTCCCAGGCCAGCATGGAAGAAAGTCACGACTAAAGATTAGTAGAATTGATTCATCGAGCTGTCTGTTAATGAATAACCAAAATAATTAAAAAAAGAACTGTTAAAACACTGTTCCGTTACAAATATTTTTAAGATTCTCAAAACTGAGTTTAATATTTTTGCCCATATTATTGATGATGCGAGTAAGTTGCTTCCATGCTGGACTGGGAGAGATAGAAAAACATAGAATGTTCCAGCTGCCCTCCCTCCCGGGCATGCTGTTGAAGTCAGCAAAAGGGTCTCGAGGGTATTAGTGTATTGTAATTTAGGCGATGGGCTGACAACCTGTTGTATAGCAATAAATATTACAATCTAAAATTGCCCTCAATTTTTGTCAAACGTGGCGAAAGCGCCTTTTACGAGGCGTTAAACGCTCTGCCTACCCCGTAAGGAATAAAGGCGTGATTTATGTATGTATGTATGTATGCGAGTAAGGAAATATTCCCTTCACGTGTGTTACCAAATATAACGTGTTTAGTTCGCTATCAATCTATCACGGCTCTCACTCGTCACATCTTATTTGTATTCTGTTCAATCTCAGCCCCTCAACTCTCAACTGCCGGAAAATCTTGGACCATTTACGAGGTGCTGTGTAGTTTTATTCCATCTATATCTTTGTCCATTTGTTATGACTTGAAATACTACGATCATATTTATTTGAAATGGATTTGCTTTAAGACGTTAATCTTTATTACCAAAAACAAGAGGATGGTTTAACACTGAACTCAGGATAAATATAAAAATATTAATTAAAAACTTCTTCCAACGCACTACAATTAGACACTAACGGCTGGCAGCATTTCTGCGCTGTAACGTGCTTACCTCGGGTCGTCATTTGCTTTTGGATTATTCTGAATTAGCAACTTTCTAAATACTGTAAATAGTATTTACACCTTTTATTTATTCGCCAATCATGTTCAATAGTGGACTATTGCGGCTGATGATGTGATATATAGTTTAAGTATAGAGACAGATTTGAGAATATTTCGATGGTATGCATTGTGTTCAATCAATAGTTCCGTGCGTAACCAGACCTATCTGTTTAATTGAAATACAATTACAATAAAAACAAAATTCTCAAAATGGCTGGCGTGACGACATTGTAATTGAACCAAACATTAGAGCAGCAACACACAGGCGTCATTTACTGCGTAAGGTTGCGCTCAACACGCTGCCAATGCTTTTTGCATTGCCCATAACATATATGCGTTTACGTCTACGCGTGCGTACTGGCAGAGGTATGCGCCGACGTAGAGTTCCCCACTACGCGCGCGTATTGCTTGAGGTGACGCATGTGTGTTGTAGGCAACGCAAAAAGCTTTGTGAGCGTGTTGAGCGCAACCTTACGCGCAGTAAGTGACGTCTGTGTGTTGCTGCTCTTACACGCTTGATTCTCATTCTACATAGTCACCCTAATCAACATGCAGAACCTATCTAGCCTACTCTAATTCTCTTCAAATCACCGTGTATGTGGCTGACAAAATAGCTAATTCTAATGTAATCCGATCATGATTGGCGCGGCGACCTGGATTCGATGTCGTTGTTGTATGAAATTCAAAATGGTGTTTTGTCAATAGCGTGATGAGCCTCGCGCTTATTTGTCCCCAATTTGTCCCACGATTATTTTGTCCCAGTTACAAATACCTCCGTGTTCTAGTGGTCTAAGCCTGAGGACTCACGACCTGGAGGTCCAAGGTTCGATTCTCGGCGGGGGATGACTTTGTGTAGTTGTTTCTAGTTTAGTTAAGATATTGCAGGCTTACCTACATACATACATACATATAATCACGCCTTTATCCCTAATGGGGTAGGCAGAGCGCAAACGACCTAAACAAAGGTCATGCCGCCACGTCTGACAAAGTTTTGAGGGTTATTGAAGATCAATTAGTAGGTATATTGGCTTACCTGATTGTCTGAAAAGTAAGATGATCCATGCTGTCGGATGGGCATGTAAGTATTTGGTTCTCCGCCTGATTTCTCTCTGGTCGTGTCAGTCAATCTGTCCCATGAGAATAAGAGATTGAAGGAATAGAGAGTGCACTTGTGTGTTGCGCAAGCACTTAGACACTAAAAACTGGTCCTGCGCAGTTAGCCGATCTCTGGGAGATTGGTCGCCATCACCGAAAATCGGTTGGTATTTGTCCCACGACGCTTGTTTGTCGTTATTACCCCTACATCTACTAAATGCATAATCACATATTGACTATCGATTGAGTAATTAGCGTTTATTATTAGGTTAGATCGTGAGATATTAGTTTATTACTAGTTTGAATTGAGTAGTTTTGATTTACTGACAACACTGATATTAATACATATTAGAGATAAAGGCGTGATTATATGTATGTATATATGTAAAAAATTGCTGGACTGGGACCGAGAAAAAAAAAATGTGCCAGCTGCATTTCCCCCCGAGAATGCTGTAAAAATCAGCTAAGGGATCCGAGGGCTTCAGTATATTGTCATTTAGGCCATGGACTGACAACCTGTCACTACAGCAATACACCCACAAATCTATCTTAAATAACCCTCAACATTATGTCAGACGTGGTGGAACGACCTTTGTTTAGGTGGTTTACGCTTTGCCTTCCCCACTAGGGATAAAGGCGTGACTATATGTATGTATGTTTTAATTGTGTTTTAATTAATAGCTATGAGTACAGACAACCTTTTTTTAGTAACAGTATGTTTAACTGTGTAACTTAACTATTACCAAATAAGAAAATAAACCTTTAGGTTCTCATTTGTAGTCAATTTTGTTTTGGGACGGTTTCTACCCTTTTTGTTACCTCTTTCTCTCTTGGACGCTTTCCTAGATAGTGAAAAATCGCTTTTACATAAGACATTTTCTTGACTCGTATTTAACTTATCGTTGTAACTAACTCCGAGCCGCCCTTTTTTGAATTCATACCGCTTCCGAATCTCTTTATTTTCTCCGCCACTGCCGCAAATGTAGCGAAAGAAATGGCTGTAGTCGACTTACTTTTCCTTGTTTTCGGGGTTGTTTTCCTTTTTTTCTACACCCGGGTAGGGTATTTGTTATTTCCTCTCCATTCCTAGCAAATAATGCGTTGGTATAAATAACCTGCCTTTGGTCGTTGAGAGAAAAGAAATTAGATGTTAAGATCAAGGAAAAACGAATAAACATGGCGGAATACAGTACACACTGCTAGACCACAATCACAAAGGTGATTTTATTCCCATTAAGATTATATCTCTATCATCTGAGGAGACCATAAAGACCTACTTCCGTATCTCCTATATTATGGGTCATAATTATAAGTCAATTTCAAGACTGAGAGCAATATTAAGTACGGATTTGACAGGCCATTTTGTACTGGAATGACATTTCTTATACGAACTCAAATTGGCTGTCAATCTTGAGATCACTTTATAAATACGAGCCTAAGGGCCGGCCGTATTTATAATCAGCGCTCATGAGTGACAGCGAGTTTGAGTTCGTATCAGAAATGTCATTTCAGTACAAACTGACCTATCAAACCTATACTTGATATTGCTCTCAAGTTTGATATCGCTTCATAAATACGAGCCTAAGACTTTGTCCATAAATTACATAATTTTAATAAGCATTTGTGTATTTGTACACAGTTAAAAACGTTGGAGCTCATTTCAACTTCCTTACTTCACTGGCACTGGACAACTATGTTATTCAAAAGTAAATGCTACTTTTTACCGCGGCACATTATTTGTCGTAGAGTGGAACAAAGCTCACACAATCTACGTGGTATTATATAATAAAACTACGCACACACATAATTATTAATCTCTCGAATCTCTCCCAGTCTCTCTATTCCATGACAATAGACCTTGGTTTGCTCTCCTCTCTCACGTGTCTATTATAACGACCTGTTAATTGAAACCGTGTTTGTGATGTGGAATGTTGAACAACAGCTAAATGTTTGCCTTGATGTACTCTCTGTCTTTGTGATAAGGTTTCTTTTGTTCATCGTATTGATAAAAGATATTAAAGACGTGGTCGTCAAATAATTGTGAATCTTTTGTTGTTGTTTGTATTATTTTAGATAGCGAAACATAATCTCTAGCTAGATAATTCTCTCGTTTTGTTTTGATAATGATAAAGCGATGGCTACCTACTTCTATTTATTGGTGACTTTTGTACCTATAACGGTTAATCTTCCAGTACGGCAAAGAAATTATCAAAGGTTCCGAATTTCTTATAAATATGAATCCAACCTCTTTAATAGGTAAAATACCTGACGGATGTTTGTCAAAAAATATTTATATGATGATAGCCATTTGTTAAACATTTTAAAAATAAAATATCATGTTTTTTATGTACTCTTGTTCAATCCCCTATATTAGGTAGCCGACCCCGTGAGAGACGGGATAAAGTTAGGGAGATGATGATGAGCCAGCGTGCTAATATTTTTATATCATAGTCATATACTATATTTCCTATTTAACGACTCTTTTAGTAAATAAATAAAACCTCTTCCAGAGCATTTCAAAGGTTACAAATAAATCTAGCCGACATACATGATAGCCATTAAACTTTTTAATAATAATAAATACTACTTTTATTCTTTTAATGGCCACATGTCATAATTTTTGCACATATCAGCCAGTGTGCTGATTTTTTAAATGTGCATACCAAATAGGTAAACCTTTTTAGTGTCATTTAGTTTTATTTTTTATTATATTAAGTTATTGTAAATTATTGTATACTCATACCAATAAAATTTTATCATATCTATTAACGTCATACTTTTTAAGTTTAGATGCGTTTGTGTTGTTGTTGTCGTCTTATGGCACCCGCTGGTACAAAGGCCCGTTGAGATTTTCTTCCACTCCTCCCTGTTCAGCGCTGCGATCTTCGCTTTGTTCCAGGATAAAATTGACCGCATTCAGCTCAGCTTCTACTGTGGTCGGCGTTGACGTCTTCTTCCGATTGGCTCCTCTCGAATGCGGTTTTGGCTATATTGTCACCTCTCCTCAAGACGTGCCCTATTGTTTGTGCTATTATAGTATTTTTGGTTTTTATTTAAGTATATCGATCCATTAAAAGCTGTTTATAATGAAGGGGTAAAAGATCCTAAGTAAGTTTTACGTCTAAAAAATACAGGTACAAGTCAGCAAAGTCGATTGCTGTACAAGGCCGCTCGAAACGGATGAAATAATTTTAGGTACTTATTAAAGGATTTTCAAGAAATTTAGTATATAAATAGTACATACATACATACATATAATCACGCCTATATCCCTAATGGGGTAGGCAGAGCGTAAACGACCTAAACAAAGGCCGTTCCGCCACGTCTGACAAAGTCTTGAGAGCCATTCAAGAAAGATTTGTACGTATATTGCTGTAGTGACAGGTTGTCAGCCCATCGCCTAAATTACAATATACTGAAACCCTCAGATCCCTTAGCTGGTTTTTACAGCATGCTCGGGAGGAAATGCAGCTGGCACATTGTATGTTTTTCTCTCACTCCCAGTCCAGCATGGAAGATAAATAAATAGTAGTAATTAATTTTTCAAATATACGTGTAATTATACAAATATAGGTGTAATTTTCATAACAAACTATTGACATCATACATACATACATAAAATCACGCCTTTATCCCTTACGGGGTAGGCAGAGCGTAAAACGCCTCCTAAAAGGCGCTTTCGCCACGTCTGACATAAATTGAGGGCAATTTTAGATTGTAATGTGTATTGCTGTAGTGACAGGTTGTCAGCCCATCGCCTAAATTACAATACACTGTAACCCTCGAATCCCTTTTGCTGACTTTTACAGCATGCCTGGGAGGAAGGGCAACTGGAACATTCTATGTTTTTCTTTCTCTCCCAGTCCAGTATGGAAGAATCATCATCATTGACATCATTCATCTCATTATTTAAGAATTAAAGCAAGATTTAATGCGCTTATATGTGCGGAAAATCTTTCCATAGTGGTGGTTCTTTGCGAGCATGTTTCGGTTACATACATACATATAGTCTCGCCCCCATCCCTAATGGGGTAGGCAGAGCGCAAACGACCCAAACAAAGATCGCTCCGTCACGTCTGACAAAGTTCTGAGGGTTATATAAGATAGATTTGTATATTGTAGGTATATTGCTGTAGTGACAGGTTGTCAGCCCATCGCCTAAATTGCAATATACTGAAACCCTCGGATCCCTTAGCTGGTTTTTATAGCATGCCAGGGAGGAAAAGCAGCTGGCACATTCTATGTTTTTCTGTCGCTCCCAGGCCAGCATCAAAGAATCGGTTACATCGTGGTTTTCTATACTGGTTTTCTGTTACCATATTTATAAATAGATCCGAGATCTCATCTACTCCCTTTGACACAACACTCACTGCAGGTAAGTTGAGGGCAAGACAGACTTCCACCAACCCCGTAGTAATTACATCCGCTATAGCAGTAAATCTTCCATGCTGGACTGGAAGTGACAAGAAAAACATAGAATGTGCCAACTGCATTTCCTCCCTGGCATGCTGTAAAAACCAGCTAAGGGATCCGAGGATTTCAGCATATTGCAACTTAGGCGATGGGCTGACAACCTGTCACTACAAAAATCTACGTCCACATCTATCTTAAAAACCCTCAAAAATTTGTCAGACGTGGCGGAACGACCTTTGTTCAGATCGTTTACGCTCTGCCTACCCCATTAGGGATTGAGGCGTGATTATATGCATGTATAGCAGTAAATCTGGATTGATGGATATTGTTGCTCCAGTTTTCGGGTAGGCGTTAGACGTTGCCAGCGCGGTTGTGTAGATAGATAGATTGAGTGTGTACGAAGCGGTTTGCGATAGTTCAACCTAGTGTAATTATAAACTGGAAGTTACAAACTAGGAACAAATCAAGTGGGCGATTTAATTGACGTAACAAGTAACACAGACAACAAATAGGTTGTCTTCCTAGCGAGTGGTTTCTCGAGTCGAACGACCCGATGAACCCTGGTGTCAGAGATTTTCAAACCGCTTAGTAGCACAGCTATTAGGCGTCTGACGTGGTTCGAGACCGACGGCTTAACGTACCCTCCGAAGCATGTAATCCTTTTTATTTTCGTACAATCAGATGATTCAGCCTGCAATGCCCTCACCAAACTGGGGAAAACCTCACAAAGTGATAAATTGACAAATATCAACTTTGTGTTCCCCCCCTGCGAATCGAACCCAGGACCCCGGATCGTAAGCCCATGGCTCTGACCACTAGACCACGGAGGCAGTCAATAGGTTGTAATCAAACATGATCCCAAGTTCCCAAATAAATCTCATCTATTGCTTAGCACGGCTGATGTTGCTTAAGGTGATTCTTAACGGCGAATGGTTATTTTTAATAGCTTATTTCTAATAATCGAGTCATTGGAAAATTCTATAAAAATATTCATTTAAGAAATTAGTTCATGGCCAGCATTAGCAACTTTAAAAAAAATCTAGTTCATGAATACGTTTGCTAAAAAAAAACTGGAAGGAAAATTGATATTCCTTCTAAACTATTAGAAGCTCTTTCACGGTTCCTTCCGAAATATCCGTATTATGATTATCTAAAATTGCAACACCTACTGTCACTACAGTAATATACCAACAAATCCATCTGAAATAACCCTCAAAACTTTGTCAGACGTGGCGGAACGACCTATCTTTAGGTCATTTACGCTCTGCCTACCCCGTTAGGGATAAAGGCGTGACTATATGTATGTAAAATTGCAACATAGCTATTTTATTCCGACGCGTAGTTTTGATGTAATTATATTTTTTGTGCGTATTTCGCACATTTTTGACGTGGCCACGGACGTAACCGCCACGCCGTAGCGCGCGCTGATTTGAACGATATTCTAAGGCATTACGGGCGATGGTTGCATATCTTGAAATCTATCTGCTCATCTGTCGAAAGGAAGCACTATAAATTGAGAGCCCTATATTGTGCCTTTTACTACCGAGCGTAGTCGAAGTCAATACAAAACCCTTATTAATTTAATAAAATCTGGAACGTTACTTCCTTTGTGAGCATGTCACATCACATTTTGCGGACGTGGGACGGACACAGGCCAAGGAATTTTATATTATTTCCTCGAGACGCAAGCCGAATGAAAAGAGCTTTTTACCGTTTTCGTCTTATCGGAATGTGCTTGCGGCCCGTAATACAACTGAATAAAGCGAATATAACAAATAGAAAGCTCCTACGTAAGTAATTTGTGACAAGAATTATGACTGCTTTTCCTCCATTCGCTTTTTCTCTGTTCCCTTTTATAAGCACGATTTTATACGAAAAGTAAAATGTGAAACAAATCCGAAATACTCTTTTTTTTCCTTTCTCGACATTATTGGAAGCGTTTTGTGTAAACGCGTTTACATAGTCAAAACAGGGTTTCACGCAGGTCATGGTTTCTTGCTAATGGCATTTTGAATAAGCTTTCAAAATATTGGCTTCTTTATGAACGTGAATGAAATAACCGAGCGTTCTTTTTTTTATATATATGCTGCGTGGTGGAACGACTTATTTATAAGTCGTTTACGCCAAGCCTACTCCATTAGGGATAATGGCGTGATTACATATATGTATGTATGTCTACTTGAGAAATGTTTACGTTTTATTTAGCTATTGTTATATTACATATTGTAATTTGTTTTCGTAGCTACAAGGCCAAACATTGACATACCTGCCTATTTACCTAACCTTACATAAAAATAAACTTTTGTAGAACATCGCAGCTTTCTCTCATTTGGCTTAAATATACCCCCCTCTCGATACACGACCTCTTAATAGTACGGTTGACTGAACTTCCTAGCTAGACTAGAGTATCAGTACTTCAGTTATTTCGGGTGATCAAACATGCCGTCCCGGGCTGCGAATTCAAATAGGTTTACGTAGCTATTACAGTATCTAAATATTTATGAAAATAAAATATAATATAATCTTAATTGATATTCCGTGAAAATAAGATAAATCCCACGGAAAAATCTTCAATATTTCATTTAAAATTAAGCGTAAGCATTGAATCATATATATTTTTGTAATCTCCTTTTAGGTACCTTTATTTTGAAACCCTACTCGATAGGTTCAGTCGAAAAAAAATAATGTAGAAGGCTTACAATTTAGCGCCTTAAATCTGCCATTTTGAAAAATAACATCTATTTAAGATCACTCGGGTGTTTGAAACGAATCGAACGATACCCTAATTGTCGAGTTCCATTTAGCCGTTTCAGAGATAAAAAAAAAATCGATTCTACCATAAATTAAACATTTTATTTTCCATTACATTAATTAAATACTAAATAGCAATTAAATAACAATAATCTAATTTTAAACAATAATATTTCTATTATCCCAAGAATTGATTAGAGTTATTAAATTAAAAAATAAAATTGGATATTTCATTGAATAATATTTTACTAAATATTATTATTGTTTAAATAGGTATACTTACCTATTTAAACATTTATAATCTAATTATTTATGGAAGTCGCCTCTGTGGCGTAGGCCTCTCCCAATCCTCTCCGTTTCAGAGATACGACGTACTAAAGAAATAATAGTTCATACATACAAGAAACGCGCAAAGAACATAACCCTACCCTAGTCGGGTAAAAAGACAATACATAAAAAAACTATAACAATTTATCTTTTAGAATATTAAAAATGATGGTCCGATTATTTGGATAGGTAGCTACTAAAAGTAAACAAAGCACAAGGATCACCTATGTCACTCAAATAAATTGCAATATTCTACTCAAATACCGTTTCGACCCTTTTCCTTTTTCTTATAAACTTTGCTCTCAACAAGGGCCAGCCCAGTTTCCGGGACAGTATTTTATCAAGACTGTTCTGAAGTTAAATTAAAAAGTTGTAAAGGATTTTTGTTTAATAAAATAACCATACTATGACGGGTACCTTAATTTTATTTTTAATTGAAATATTATATAGCTGGGTAAATTAATTTGTTCTCAAATAGCTATGCAATATCTTTAAAGATCTTTTTTCAGTCTGTACCTAAATCTAGTTTATAATTCCTCTCGAAAACATTTTTAAGAGTTTTTCTATGTTTAGACATTTAGGGACTCTACAAAACAGTTTTTTTTTGCATGGCAGCAACGAGTTATGCTTTTTTGCGATTTTATTGTAAACAGTATTTTAAATAACTATGAAAATATTTTAGTTATATTTAATCTGTCATTATGTATTTTATCATATAAAATAATAAATGACTAATAGCTTGTAACACCCTATCCCTACTTAAATAATAATCTGATAAAATTAATATGGCCAAAGATAAATAAATATGTGATCATCTAAAAACTGATTTTATGTCAAATTAAAAGACCCATACGTTGTGTATTCAAAAAGAAAATTGAAATAAATCTAAGTTAAGTTTGAATAGGGTAATCGTTATTGAAATAATGACGTAAGTAAATAAATTATTTTCAAAATATTTTCAGCTGAAATGCAGGAATCAGGAATCTCCATCTTCTTTCTTCTTGCGCATAACTAACCCAAATAAAATAAAACCAAACATACTTAATATTAAATCTCCCGGCTAATGTAGCGTGCTGAAAGGTACAAAGACTCAATAACCAGGGAAGGGAATTTGAATAAAGATCTTTAAGATCTTAGAATTAGGATACCTAGGCAAATGAAATGGCCCTCCCTTCCAACCTACAGACCATGCCAACGCGCGAAAACCTTGCACAGACTAACACCAAACCCTAGTCTTATCTAACTTGCAAACCTTCCATCAAATATTCCGATCATCTTAATTCATTCACAAACTTCTTTCATACTACCAATCATTCATCAAAGTCATACAAGTTACCTATTAACTGCAGTTTTGGTCACCTGTGACGGTGTACTAATGTTCAAACCTTTTAATAATCAATTTCTCTGTTCAGTTTGCAATATAGTATAATTTTCAAGGACTGCTGTACCAAAATCACATGATATGCGCTAAGAAGTCAGTTCAAATGATAGAGACTGTGTCAAGAAATTATCACCTTTATAGCTCGCTACGTCAGCTGAGAAATAGACCATTAGAGGTTTGTATGTATACCTATTCGAATGAATTCTCGAGAGGGATTATGGGCCAGCTACTCTCGGAGCCCATAAGCCTTGTCGATGTGTATTTAATGTATGTAAAGTGTTATCCTGAATATAAAAATAATTAAATATTTCATAATACAAGTAATTGATTTTAACCACTAATATCTTTAAAACACCGTGTTTTGTTTTAACGTGTAACACTGTATCTTAAAGACATATCAAAATATTCCTATTAGTTTTTATTGCATTTATTCATCCTCACACTCTCGCACACTGATATTTTACACATAACACACACCTACTATTTCCTATTCTAATAACACATTTCCCTACGATTATCATTGAATGATGTTTGAAAACTCGCAACGCTGCAGGAACAGAATGCTGAAACTATCACTTTATTACGAAATCGTCTATCTGTAAGGTTAAGAAACACTTACAGTAATAATCACAACGATGGACTTCGAATTAAAACACAACGCCGAAAATAAACAACACATGATGCTCCGCATCGCCAATTTCCGCGTTAGAACATCGTCCCGGCCCGTCAGCAACTACCAACCCCCACTGCATGCCCGCTGTTCCTCTGTTTTTTTTAATCTTCCAAGATCTATGCTATATTAATACAAAGTAAAATATCTTTTGTAACATTCAAAATTTAACTCTATTTCCAAGAAACAAGTATGGGTATTTATGCATTTGATACTCTTGTTTAAATGCTGGGTCATGTCAGGTAAAGATGTCTCAATTTTTGAACGAAAAATCTAAATGCTATTTGTTTAAGTGTTGGGTTGATTTTATAAATTAATTATTCTATATGTAATGATAAACGATCGTTACAAGCTGTTAATTTTAAATCAATTCATGGGTCATATTGGTTATAATTTAACTACAACCGCTACAATGTGTGGTCAACTATATAATAATAGCAACAGCAACCCACAACGCCACTAAATCCTGTTTCCTAGTCCATCATCGGTAATTATTATGTAAAATAATGACCTAATAGTCTGTATCACAGCGTGGCATGACTAGGTAATATTCATATGAAAATTCTATCGGTTCATACTGGTTAATAGCTGGATATAGGGTTGTCATATAAATGTAACAAAATATGTGGGGTAATGATATTAAATATCATATATATATATATATATATATATATATATATAAATCTATCTTAAATAACCCTCAAAACTTTGTCAGACGTGGCGGAACGACCTTTTGTTTAGGTCAGTTACGCTTTGCCTACCCCATTAGGGATAAAAGGCGTTATTATTTATGTATAATATTAAATAATATTGTTGGTATTTTGTGAAGAACGATTTATAAATTACATTTTACTTTTACTAATATGAAAGTAGCCAACTTTAATACTTTTTGTGTTTTTTTTCATTATGTGACTTAATTAACTTCGTTTAGTTTGCGGCGCTTCAGAGTGGCGTAAGAACCTGTTTCGTATAACCATCAAGTGTAGAGTTATTTTGTATTATTTCGGGAGATGGGAGTAATTTGTTTGAAATGAGAGAGTACACAATTTAAATACCTATTGTAGTCCTGGCTTGCTGACAACCCTATCTGGATAGTTAATCGCGGCATTTTAGTTGAAATAAAATTTTAGTAAAGATTTTTTTGACAAGCCTGAAATGAACAAAATAGATTAATGATTTAGTTTTAATACGCAAATCCGTTTATAATTTCATGGACTAGACAAATGAAGAAATTAAAACAAGATAATAAATAATATCGTGAAATACCTCTAAAACATGCCAACTAGATAAGTCAATCACCTGTACCTGCTTGCTAGATCAAAATTTTTCGGATTTCTAACGATCATGGTATCGAATAATCGACCTTTAACTAAGATAAAAAAAACTTAAAAAAAAAGATAAATCTAGAATAAAACTACGAACTTTTGCGCTCTCAATTTAGCGAGACACTAATTGAAGACATTTTCCCATTCTACGGCTTCTTTGCGACTAAAACTGGAGTGAACCGGTTTAGGTATAATAATAAGTGAAGGTGTAACGGCGTTCAGATTTCGTAATTGGCAATATTACCGACGGGGATGATTAATTGCCTCCCTTTGTCAGAGGATCCATTGCCAGAGCACGTTGTAGGTACAGTAAGAACACGCTTCAAACGAACGTGGCGAAAAACGGTACTAGCGCAATCTTCTTAAGATTTGACAGTTCGCCTTATACTACAGCGCCCTTGCTCACATTCATTGGGTACTGTGTCGAAAAGCTCTGACAAAGGCGAGCAGACGAAATCTCCGCGAATTTATTTAACGGGAACGTTCCTACGCCTCAATTATTCAGCTTATAGACAGTGACGGCGCTTATTAGGTAAAACCTCTGTTACATCTGTATTTGTGAAATTTGACGCTCATTGTGTTGTTTTATGTTTAAAACATAGAGGATAGAAATCGGATATATTATTTCATACGATCGAGATTGGAACCCACGCCTGCTAGGAAGGCAGTCAATTAAGCATATATAAATCATAGAAATGAAACTAATTACCAGAGATTAGACGAATACATATTTTGTATGAAGAATATAGATAAGAAACTCTTTGTCATATTTGGATCAACTATTTTTTTCTGGTACCTAAGAACGGCAATATTTGCTAACGAACTGTTTATGCTCCAGTGATTTGACACAATATTAATGTTCAGTACGTGATATTACGTTATTATGTTTAGACTTTTCCATTTTCGTGTGACTGATAGGCGTCATTACGGAAAGGCGAGGTGACGCACGTATGGCAACAGCAACCCTTCCGTCCTATTTATAATACATTTCATCAAAACCCCTTTACACGACGCCCGTCCCTTAAAAACTCCACCTTTTAACAGGCAGAAATGAAAATACGCTTTTCCAGCCTTACCAATTATTTGTTCATGCCTGGATAAATCAAACAACCTGCGCCTAAAGTCGAAACTTTAAAAACGGCTGCCAAATTAAAAATTCTTCATGGATTTTTCGCGAAAGTATTTAATTTGGAAAGTTTGTATCTAAAAGGATTTGGATTGAAATATGGGTTATTGTGAGAGAAAACGGCGTGATTTTAGTATTTTTGTTAGATGGACTTTTGTAGTGAAAACTGGATGCGGAGAGTTGGCCTGGCGCCTGATGGGTTTAGAATTCCTTTACATATTTCAGTTGCGCAGCCTCGACGACTTCCCCCCACTCGGCGTTTAGGGATTCTCGCTTTGCTTCCAGGTACTAGCCTTTTCGCTTACACTCTGCTTTATTTATTTCTAACGCGAGAAAGCTTGCAAATCTTGCAATCTGTTAGTATTTTACTAGACTATTTTATTTATATCGCTCTTTTACCAATCGTTTACCAACTGCAACATGGCAAACCATATTTAACAAAATTCAATCTTCCGATTTCAATGCATTGGACACAAGAACTTTTTATGTAACAAAATATGCTAATACACGTTGTGGTCTAGCTTTATAAATCAATAAAGTTGTTTTAATTTATTTCATGAAACCAAATCAATCTTTCTTTCCCACGGTTGTACAGTGATGTGAACTCAACAAAATCAAAATTCACCGCGGTTGTGGCCGGCGGCGATTTGGCCTGTTGGCCACACAATCAATTTCAATAAGCCCACTGGAAGTCTTCCTTTTAATTGGAACATTTGCGTGCGAGAGGGGTCATTCGTGTGTAATTGTAGTGTGCCCTTTCGGTGCACGCGATCGCGTGTAGAAACACTGGCTTTCGGGTTGCCAGTACACGAATACACGTCGATAGAAAACCGACCAAAACTAGTTTTTTACTTAATGTTACAAAATTTAAAAGACTGATCTATACTTAAATACGACTCTACTATCATTTGGTAGATTAATTTCCCAAACTCATGTTTTCCTTGAAGTTTAATGAACACTATCATTTTTATTTTAGGGCAAGTATAATGTTGTAACATGTTGTTATTGTGTGGTGGAGCAAAATAAAGTTATTTCTTTCTTTCTTTAATATTTCCATAGAGGATTTTTTATCCTTATCGTCCTGGAATAGAGAACTTCTTTAGATCACGTACTAATTCTTTGGCAATAGAGTTACACGTCTACAGGTAGTACTTATACAGCAACCAGTAAGAACAGTTCAATTTATTTTACCATCTTTATTATCGACAACAATTCACGATTTAAAAATAGAAAGTGTGTACTTAGCTAAATTATAAAAGAGATATTAATCAAAACACGATTAAAAACAGTTGATCTGGCAAACCAGCTAGCCCAGTTGAAGTTTTCATCGCTTAGTCCATTATACCCGTGGCTTTTTGCTGACAGCGGAGGATATCCCATCGCGACCTGACAACATCGTCAGCGACAAGAAAGTAATGGGGACTCCGTTTCTACTCAGTGTAGCAAGAAAGTATCGTGTGATTTCCTGTGAAAAATATTCCCTAATGCTACTATATAGCGTTCAATAATATTTTTTCTTTAGTGACTTCTATATACGTATAAACATACATACATACATTGACGGGGTAGGCAGAGCGTAAAACGCTTAGTGAAAGCTTTTACGCCACGTCTGACAAATATTGAGAGCAATTTAAGTTTGTAATGTGTATCGCTATAGTGACAGGTTGTTAGCCCATCGCCTAAATTACAATACACTGCGACCCTTCAATCCGTATTGCTCACTTCTACAGCATGCCTGAGAGGAAGAGCAGCTAGAACATTCTATCCCAGTCCAGCATGGAAGTAAGCAAGTAAAAATATCGTCCAGTTATAATTTCATTACTTTGACTTTCCAAAAATATTAAAAATAAAAAAATTAAGTGATTAATTGATTGATAAAAATAAGATTAAAAAGAGCCATGTGGCAACTCCCACCAGCCCAGCTGAAGAAAGTTTTCATCGCTTAGTCCATTATGCTTTTATACCCGTCCCTTTATGCTGGCAGCGGAGGATTTTGACGTGATAATATCGTCAGCGGCAAGAAAGCACTGGAATGCTATCGGAAAACTTGTGATTTCCTGTGAGAAATATTCTCTAATGGCATGTTATGTTTTTTCTTCAGTGAATTCTATATAACCACAAACTTCGTCCAGTTATAAATAATTTCATTATTTTGACTTTCCAAAACTAACATTAAAAATTAAAAAATGGAACGATAAGTTGATTAATTGAAATAAGATTAAAAATAGCCGATGTATGGCAACTCCCACCAGCCCAGCGGAAGAAAGTTTTCATCGCTTAGTCCATTATGCGTTTATACCCGTCCCTTTATGCTGGCAGCGGAGGATCGTGGCGTGATAATATCGTCAGCGACAAGGAAGCACTGGAATGCTTTCGGGAAACTTGTGATTTTCTGTGAGAAATATTCTCTAATGGCATGTAATATTTTTTCTTCAGTGACTTCTATATATCTACAAATATTGTCCAGCTATGAATAATTTAATTATTTAGAATTTCCAAAAATATTAAAAATAAAAAAATTGAGCGATAAGTTGATTGATCAAAATAAGATTAAAAAGAGCCATGCGGCAACTCCCACCAGCCCTGCTGCAGAAAGTTTTCATCGCTTAGTCCATTATGCTTTTATACCCGTCCCTTTATGCTGGCAGCGGAGGATCGCGACGTGATAATATCGTCAGCGACAAGGAAGTTCTGGATTGTGAATTCCTGTGAAAAATATGTCTGCAGTTAGAGTTCAATGATGTTTTTTTTAAATGTGTTAGGTGATGTGCTGACAACCTATCACTATTACTAAAGCATAACACAGTTTTTTTCTTTTTAAACTTCGTTTTTAAGTGACGTGCCGGTCTGCCTAACCCTTTAGGGACACAGGCGTGACTATAGTTTTCATTGCTTAGTCCATTACGCCTTTATGGTGGCAGCGGAGGGTATCCAATCGCGACGTGATAATATCGTCAGCGAAGCGGAAGTGCTGGAATGCGACGGGACGAGAACACTTGCGAGAAACTCGTCACTTCCTGTGAGGAATATACAAATACAAACATAAATCACGCCTTTATCCCCGATGGGGTAGGCAGAGCGTAAACAGCCCAAATAAATGTCGTTCCGCCACGTCTGATAAAGTTTTGAGGGTTATTTAAGATACATTTGTAGGTATATTGCTATAGTAATACATTGTCAGCCCATCGCCTAAATTATAATATACTGAAACCCTCGGATCCCTGGTTGGCTGGTTTTTACAGCATGCCCGGGAGGAAATGCAGCTGGCAAATTCTATGTTTTTCTCGCGCTCCTAGGCCAGCATGGAAGATGGAAGCCCATGAGAAATATTTCCAAATATATCGTGTTAAGCGATCAAACTAAACTAGTTTTAGGAAAGTGGTTGTTCTAAATATGCAAAATACAGGCGTTGTTTTGTGCATTTCTGGCAAATAGTTGATCGGAAAAACGTGTAAATACTTGATAAACATCGAGAAGTGCAAATACCTATTATAAAATCGAAAGCTCATCCTTCAATAAATCACCCAGGTAACCATAGCAACAGGCTTGGAGAAGTGGCTTCCATACATACATACATATAATCACGCCTTTATCCCTAATGGGGTAGGCAGAGCGTATACGACTTAAACAAAGATCGTTCCACCACGACTGACAAAGTTTTGAGGGTTATTTAAGATAGATTTGTAGGTATATTCCTGTAGTGACAGGTTGTCAGACTATCGCCTAAATTGCAATATACAGACGCCCTCGGATCCCTTAGCTGGTTTTTACAGCATGCCCGGGAGGAAATGCAGCTGGCACATTCTATGTTTTTCTCTCGCTCCCAGTCCAGCATGGGTGGCTTCCATAGATAATAATTACTGTGTTCTACTTTGCACGCTCCTATGAACTCTTTTTGGTTCGCTGAACGCTAATTTTCGACCTCAAAGACATGGACGCCATTGCATGAATCTGATTCCAATGGGTGCTTACGGTAAGCGAAGCAAGGTAACTTAAACAAAGTGATTTATGCTTACTTTATACCTAACTTACCTTCTGTAGGTATTATTATTCAGAATATCACTACATAGTATAAAACAAAGTCGCTTTCTCTGTCCCTATATCCCTATGTATGCATAAGTCTTTAAATTTACGCAACGGATTTTGAAGCTTTTAATGGATAGAGTAATTCAAGAGGAAGGTTTATATGTATAATACATGCATAATATAGTAGAGAAACACTGATCACTACCGTGCAAAGCCGGGGCGGGTCGCTAGTATTTCAATAAAATAAGCAATGAGTAGGTGATCTTAATTTTCAATGTTGTCAAGTAATTAAAAACAACAACAAAAAGGAGTTTATAAAATTTAAATACTAATGAAAACTGATGAGCTTACTTGTTTGTATTGAAGAAGGGGTCGCCCTCGACTTGAATACAATAACACTTGTTTATCGTTAAGTGTTAAAATTTGTTTAAAAATTAAATTTGTTTCAAATTAACATACTACGTGACATACATATAATCACGCCTGTATCAATAAATGGGTCGTTACGCCACGACTGACCAAGTTTTGAGGGTTATTTAGATTTTGTAGGTATATTGCTGTAGTGACAGGTTATCAGCCCATCGCCTAAATTACCATATACTGGAACCCTCAAATCCCTTTGCTGTTTTTTTAAGCATGCCCGGGAGGAAATGAAGCTGGCACATTCTATGTTTTTTTCTCGCTACCAGGCCAACATGGAAGACTACGTGAATATTTGATTAAATAGTAGGTAGTTAAAATAAACAACGAACCATGTTCTTTTATAAGAATAACACAATTTATACCTCTAGGACCGTAAATGTTACTTAAAACAGCTCTGCCTCGGTTGCATTTATTGCAGCAATAAGCACCACCCCAAATCTGGCGCCACGAGTAAATATAGCTGGTGGTTCTAGATCTATTTATAGCCCAGTACATGACGGTAGAAATTAGGAAGTGTCCCTGGATTTGGGAACAGTTAATGCGCTATGCGAGATGCATAGTGAACGCTGCTTTTATTCGGGAAGCGTTTCCGAGGAAGCTTTTATGCTTGCTAGCTTTTAGTTTATGTATATTTAAGTGAGGCAAAAATAACAAATTTTTAGTCGGACAGCGTCCCGCACACTGATAGGGGTGGTTCAGTCCACGACACTGAACAACTTTCACCTGGAAATTAATTCAGAAAGTGATAAAAAAATATATTTTTCTATACAAATTGTCCGATCTGAAAAGACTTTTTTTTTCACTTCCTGAAAGATTTTCCCGGTGGAAGTTGTTCAGTGTCACATGCCGTATTACAGTAACTTAAAATAGTTCTAGCTCGGTTTCATTTATTGCCGCTCTAAGCACCGCCGCAAATCTGGCGCCACGTGTAAATATAACTGATGGTTCTAGATCTATTTATAGCCTACTACATGACAGTAGAAATTAGGATGTGTACTGTATTTGGGCAGGACTCACATGTGATCAATTAAATCATGTTTTTCGGTATCATGTATGTATTTTTTTTAAAACAAACAGCAAAGTTCTTCTTAAGGAAAAACCAGTGTTGTAGGACCATAGGTAAATATAACTTGAAAGAGCTCTAGCTCGGTCTCATTTATTGCAGTACAAAGCGCCGCAAGTAAATATGGTGGTGGTTCTAGATCTATTTATAGCCCAGTACATGTCATGGCGGTAGAAATTAGGAAGGAAACAGAGATATACATGTCGTAGGATAATGATAAAATCGGTTTTTTATATGTTTTTTTATAAAACCCGGACTGAGAAAATCCACAGAAACGTCTAGGATTTTGTCAAAGTCCGAGTTTTGATCAAAAAACTACTATTTTGTCAAAGTCCGAGTTTTGATTGGTTGGTTTTATGATAAAAATAAAGTAAAAAAAAACAAACTTTAATTTAGTTCACAGAGGTATGGACCTATTGGAAATTATTACAAACAAAATTGTCTTTATTGTTTTATTCAAATATAAAATAGCAACCGATATTGATTTAATCATAAAACCAAAAACCAATTGATCAAAACCCAGACTTTGACCAAATCTTAGATATCTCTGGATTATGACTAGTATTTTGCCAAAGTCCGGTTTTCTATCAATACCCTAGTTTTTTGGTCCAAAAACCGATTTCATCCTGCGACATATATATCTATGGAAGGAAGTGTCCTGGATTTGGGCACGGTTAATGCGCTGTGTTTTATTCGGGAAGCATTTCCGAGGAAGCTTTAATGGACTAACTTCAAGTCTGGGGCTATGCTTTCGGAAAAGTAATGGATTTTATTAAAGTTTTTTGTTTTATAAATATTTAAAATGAAAAATATTATATTGATACCATTGTCACAAGTTAAGGTAGAAAGTATGACTCAAATTAAAATACGAAATAATTGAATCAAATATCTGACATTAAAATTTTTCTTTGTTGTTCTTGGCCATTCATTTATTATTCTGGATAGTTTTATGTGTTTGAAGTAAAATAAAAATAAAATCAATGAATGACATGTGAATTATAAATTTATTACAGTATATAAACCCGTGCATGGTTGTATTAATTTCGCGAAATTCGCCGAAACTATTCTCTACATAAATAATTTGTTCTGAGTACGATATCAAAATTAATCATAGTGTACACTTGTTGGTAGTGAAACAGAGCTTTTATTTAATTATTGGTTATCCGAATATTTGATTAAATAATAACTTAACACACGTGTAAATTACATTGGATATAGGTGCGTTCTAAATTATATTTTAAAAATAACCTCTACTTTATGAAGTTCATTGTATTGGGGCATGAATTTGGAGATTGGCTTACTTGTTTATATTGAAAGGAGGGTTTTGAGGGACGATTAGCGAACCGCAGTCGAAGGTTGCTTGTCGGGCTGCGGAGTGTGACTTCTTTCTCTCCTGATGAAGATCCTCGTATAAGATCAATACGTCGAGGGATAACCCTCCTTTCAATACAAATTAGTTAGCCGATCACTTTTCATTATGAATAACACTTGTTTATTGTTTAGTGTTAAAGGAGTAATGTTATTTAAATTGAAGATAATGTGGTCACCATAATACAAGTTTTCGATCTGAAACTATGCGAGAGAGACCGGACTTGTTTTAATCCTAGGTATGTATTATCATATTGCAAGTTTAATTATATTTCTCAACAAAGATTTAATAGTCGTAGCTTGTAACACTAAACTCTACTTTGTACTGCTAATGAATGAAATAACATTGTTGTAATGTCATATCCACGTACTAAATGCTTGGAAGCAGACACCCTGCCGTGTGTGGGAAATTAGGGAATGTGCTAGATTTCAGTGTGGTGAATTAGGGAATGGTCTAGGTTTCTATGTGTTGAATGTGTTTTGCAAATTGCATTGTCGTCGGCGCGAGAGTCGCCTTTGTTTATGTAAGCCTAAGCAGCTAGTCCATATTTACATTGAAAACTTTTATATACATACATACATATAATCACGCTTTTTTCCCTAATGGAGTAGGCAGGGCGTAATCGACCTAAACAAAGGTCGTTCCGCCACGTCTGACAAAGTTTTGAGGGTTATTTAAGATAGATTTATAGGTATATTGCTGTACTGACAGGTTGTCAGCCCATCGCCTAAATGGCAATATACTGAAACCCTCTCCCCTTATTGGTTTTAACAGCATGCCCGGGAGAAATGCAACTGGCACATTCTATATTTTCCTCTCGCTCCCAGTCCAGCATGGAAAACTTTTAAGTAACCTTATTTCTTAATGAGAGATTCAACGCATATTTTAAACAGGGTTGTATATTTTGATCACTTAAAGCGTATCAAAGACGATATTTAAGTACGTACTTCAGATTTCAGATATTTTCTAAACAATCTTTAGTATCCCGTAGAGAATGAAGTAGGTATTTTAATATTGCTATTAAATTAATTCAATTCACGTAAATACATGAGACTCGTAAACTTCAAGAAGTCACAGAAAATTCATTAAATCATTATAAGTACCTCCTTTTTAAGAAATAATTCAGTTCAGGAGAAAACAAAAATTGCTTATTCTCTTTTAGAAGTTTTCAATTCGAAATAAAATTACTATTTTGAATCATCGAAACGTCGATAGAAGTAGAATACAAAATACATTCTTTAAAAAATAAAAACGTAACTAAAGGTCTACAGAGTTGAGCCCGATGGTGTAGTGGATAGGGCCGCTGTATTCTGTGCCGGAGGTCGTGGTTCAAATCCCACCACGTACCATTGTGTTTTTCGGATTTTGAATTCATATGTACGTTTATTCGGCACTTTTTCCGTGCTTTGGAAGGCACGTTAAGCCGTTGGGCCCGGTTTATATCCGTTAAGCCATGTCAGAGAACAGTGCTAAGCATTAGCAGCTTGAAAACTCTGACCTAATCTAGGATTGGATTTGGTTTCCGTTCTAGGTTGCGGAGGTCAGATGGCAGTCGCTCTGTATAAAAACCAGTACCCTCGTAAAATCACCTACATTAGGAAGCCGACCCCATGAGATACGAGATAAGGCTAGGGAGATTATGATGATGACTAAAGGTCTACTGAACAATTGGACATGGGCTTCCCTGGTACTTGCCATACCTACTCATCAAGCTTAGCAGGTGGATTGGTGAGTGCAATGCAAGATTTAAGATGTGCTAGGTGATTTTGTTATTATACTAACATTACAGGGACACTTCCATGCTTGCTTGGGAGCGAGAGAAAAACATAGAATGTACTGCATTTCCTCCTGGGCATGCTGTATAAACCAGCTACGGGATCTGAAGGTATATTGCAATATAGGCGATGACAACCTGTCACTACAGGAATATGCCTACAATTCTATCTTAAATATCATTTAAAACTTTGACACACGTGGCGGATTAACCTTAGTTTATTTCGTTTATGCTCTACCTACCCCATTAAAGATAAAGGACAAAAAAAATACAATTTTTTTGATCGATGCTTGTTTTAAAACTCTTGAAATAAGTACCTCCTAAAGCGCAAACTTCATTATCAACTTCACCTCGGAAATTCTTAATACTGCTCTTAGCTGGCCTTTATCATTAAAGTTTATCAAAAGGTGAAGTTGAAAACTTGCAGTAGGGGGTACTAGGGGTCCATTTACTAAACTTCTATTCTGCTACAGTAGTTATGCGTCTATTTTATAGTTGAAAAGAGTTGAGAGAGGAAAAATGTAGGATTGAATTTTTTAATTAAAGTGAAGTCTCCTAAAAGTTCTTTTATAAGTAATTACTAGATTTTCTACTCACAGTTTTACTGAACATAATATATTTTTTTTGTTATATCTGCATACTCAATTACCTACCGTTGCTTCTATCTTATTTGTAGCTGTTTAACTGTAAAAAATAGTAGACACACGCGCATTACGTTAATAATGTGAAATGTGAATTATCTTCATACATATCATCTTAGATCAAAAATATACTCGTAGTTTAGATCTACGGTCCTATACAAAAACATGGCACCACGTCACGTCAACTATGTGCACAAAGGTCGTAAAGTGGTTTACTTAAATTTTCAATATGGACCTTACTGCTTATAAAATAAAATAAGATTTGTCAGATAGCGACTGACATAAAAAGAACCATATGCCTTGTCTTTTTATGACTTATTTTTTTGGTGCCATTTTTCAAGCGGCGTATGTGCATCTATAACTATAGTTGATCTAAGCTTATCATCAACTGTAAGACAATATATAAACATATAAAAATCCAAGTTTAGAGTAGTAAAAAATCATTAAATTAAGCTTCATATTTAGAAGACTTAGAACGTATGGTGTGGGAAGTTTTTCCATAAACAGAATATTTTATGTACGTGTGCAGCAGAGAGCAGAAAAAATCGACGTTAAACTTAGCTTAACTAGCAGTTTTAATAGTTCTTTTAGAGGCTCTCGAAACTATAATATACAGTAAAGTGTTCGAAGGAGTTTGGGTCAAGCGCTTAGTGACCCAAACATCACTTATTTGAACGTCAGTATGTGGTATAAAATATGTGGGAGCTTAGCTTCTACATTATAGCCCTTTTATATCAATGAAAAATGAACGTCTTTTATCATAGTTACACTTTCAACGTGTGAATAAAAAGTATACTTAGGTATTCAGAAATTGGATATTTTATTAAAATCGTATAACGTTATACGTATAAATTAAACGACTTCAAATCTTCAATAGGAAGCAATATGGATCTTTTGAAAAAGATATATCAAAAAATATAATTAATTGCATGCTGGACTGGAAGTGATAGAAAAACATAGCATGTGCCAGCTGCATCTCCACCGGGGCATGCTGTAAAAAATCTCTCAACTCGTCAGACGTAGCGGAACGACCATTGTTTAGGTCGTTTTTGGTCTGCCTAGCATTAGGGATAAAAGCGTGATTTTATGTATGTATGTAATTATTTGCACGGGGTTACCCATTGAGTTCACATAAGCATACAATCTTTCTTTGCTCCGAATTAGTTACACTGTGGCAAACGTAGCTTGTTGCTACACCACACCAAAACATGTTTATTATATTTGTGTTAAGCGTATCGCGAGCGAAACGAGCGCGAATTTATGATTTTGACATAAGCTATGCATCAAAACTTCTTTTCAGATGGGCTACTAGACACTCCATCTCCCTAGCCTTATCCCTCACGGGGTCGGCTACCTAATCTAGGGTACTGGTTCTTAGCAGACCGAATCCTAGATTAGGTCAGAGATAGGCTACTAGATACTAATCTATGCAAATGAGTTGTCAAACCTTGGCGCCTTTTGGTATTTCGGGGGGAAGGATTTGAACCTCCAAATCCCTCCCTGTCAACGCCTATGGGCTTGTCTTTGTTACAGTTTCAAAACAACAAAGAATTAGTCATTGTTACGAGGTTACTTCGCTGTAATTAAATATGGAAGAGCTGAGCCTTCCAGCACAGGTTCTTCCTTCGAAATAAAGGGAGACTCTAACCTTGAGAAGAATTTTTGTTTTTTATTTTAAAGTAATAAATATATTTTTGATATTGTTGCTACAAGGATACGATGCTGCAGAATTCATAACATACTGTACGGCCTACCAGTTTTATCATCGACGCAAAGTAAATAGACAATTAGAACGCTGACATTAATAATAAAAACTCCTATATTGTAAATAAAAGAAAAAGAATAAGAATATACTTTATTGTACAGAAATGACAGAAAAGAAAATAAAATTAAATAAAACAAATAGTAGTAGAAATAGGCGGCCTTATTGCTAAACAGCAATTTCTTCCAGGCAACCTAAGGGTACAGGAAAATAAAAGTTGAACTAGTGGGCTGGTATATATTTTAGGCATTATATTATTTAGTATAGGTATGTAAAAAAGCTACTTAAGTGTATTTATATAATTAACAACAATAAATAGTCATATATATAAATTACTTACACCTACATAGAAATAAATAACATAAATATTATATATTATATTATAATACATATTATGTATATAAATATATATAATATTAATAAAAGAAAATGTTACAACTAATTATTCCGCCTAAAACAGCCTGTATTGAGCAGAAAATATCGGGATTCCCGTTAAGTTGCCATTAAATCGATAACTTGGCTTGTCTTTGTTACAGTTTTAAAACAATAAAGAATCAGTCATTGCTACGAGGTTACTACGCCGTAGCAAACGTAGCATATTGCTACGCCCAACCAATTTTATCATCGATACGAAGTAAAAAGACTGGGAGTGTTGCCATTTTGAACGACAATTAAAAAAAATAACTACAATATTTTACATACATACATACAGAATTCACTCCTTTATCCCTAATGGGGTAGGCAGAGCGTCAACAGCCCAAATAAAGGTCGGTCGTAGTGACAGGTTGTCAGCCCATCGCCTAAATTACAATATACCGAAACCCTCGGAGCTGATGCAGCTGGTACATTCTATGTTTTTCTATAGCTTCCAGCCCAACATGGAAGACCAATATTTTAACTCAAACACTAGTAATTAAGTAAACAGCAAAGATCAACTTAATTTCTGATTTCCCAGTAATTTCTGATCCCCCAGTAATTACAGCAAATCAATGCTCTCGGGAGCGAGTCTTCAAATCGATAACAGGCTTGTCTTTGTTACAGATCGGGCGTAGTGGCTTCGCGACGAGAATACTAAGGATTTGAGGTGAGTTGGCAGCTTAACCTCATGCTCAGGGACGCTTTTAGACGTTTCATTTCAACTGTTGAAAATTAAGAGTGAGTGCGGCGACAAGAGACACTCAAACCAGGAAAAAATTTGTAGGGACAGAGAAATGTAGACAGTGACTCAGCATATGCTTTGTAAGTCCTCTGTACGAGTACGTCACGTTGTTTCGGTCTGACGCGGTCCTGATGACCGAGAGGTCGGTAGGACCATGGGAGGTGGTGGGAGAGTGTTGAAAATTAATATACATACACACATATAATAACGCCTATATCCCTAATGGGGTAGGCAGAGCGTAAGAGACTTAAACAAAAGTCATTTCGTAATGTCTGGCAAAGTTTTGAGGCTTGTTTGTAGATATTGGTGTAAAAACATGTTGCCAGCCCATCGCCGGTCCCCGTCGCTGTCTTTGATAGTGGTCGTTACTCAAACCATGTCAGAGACCTGATAGTTGTGCTACTAGGCGGTTTAAAAAAACTCTGACACTAGGGTTCATCGGGTCGATAGACTCGATACCCACTCGACAGAAGAAGAAGCCCATCGCCTAAATTGCAATATACTGAAACCCTCGGATCCCTTAGCTGGTTTTACAGCATGCCCGGGAGGAAATGCAGCTGGCAAATTCTATGTTTTTCTCTCGCCAGCATGGAAGTAAAAAAATAGAATTTACATAAATACCAGAAATTTGAACTATTTTTAGTAATGACAAATACAGCAGCTATCCCCAAGGAACATAAGCTAAAATATAAAAAATGGTACTACCATACTAATGTATGGTGTTCGCAGATTAATTAATTTGGTTCTATGAGTAGAATTTCCCCCATGAGATTTAAAATGAACTTTAGCTAGTTGTTACCAAACAAATTTAAAAAAATGTAACAAAGTGATAAATTGACAAATATCAACTTTGTTTTCCCCCCCCCTGGGAATCGAACCCAGGACCTCCGGATCGTAAGCCCATGGCTCTGACTACTAGACCACGGTGGTAGTATTTTATTCAATTTATTATTATTTAGTTATTTAATTTTATTCAAAAGAAGCAATGTATAAATAATCCTGAACGTCAAGTATATTAAAAACAGTGATGGATTGACATTACTCCGACCAATAGGAGCAAGTAAGAGAATAAAACGGCTTTGTTGGTTAATCCTAGATCCGTCCCTGACATCGATCATATGTCAACTCTCCGTCCGAACGGATAAAAACTACTTAACGGAAGATCAATGCGATTATTTCGCGTACTCACATACTGAGGCCCGTATTAATAATCAGCTCTTGAGATTGATAGCGAGTTTAAGTTTCAGTACGAAACGGCTTGTCAAATCCATACTTAATATTGTTCTCAATCTTAAGATCGCTTTATAAATGCGAGCCCTTAAACACTCATTCATTATCAAATAAATAGAGATATTACTCCTTGAATTCTATTTTTTCTTCTTGCTAAACCTAACACTATTGAATCCTCCGTGTGTATATAATTTTAGGTAGGTACTCGTTGTTATGTGAGAATCTATAACAACTTTAATTAATTAGCTTATTATTTCAAAAAATATTTCTATTTAGTAACTTTACCATTTTTAAGAGTCATTTATGGAATCTACAAATATTCACCGACTAATCAAAATACTGATTATATCAATTATAACTTGCGTTGTTGAAATATGGAATCATTTTTAATTACAAGTGATTTTCATGAGGGTTCGTCGACTGCACGTTATGATTTAAAATTTTCTGGTAGTAACATAATATTGTTGAAATAATTGATGAAAGTAAGTATTGAAAATAACAAATGAAAAGAGAAAATGTAACAATTAATAAAACACTGCTACATAATCAGTTTAAATAAACAAATGAAGTCATTAATGAAACTGAAATTATATAACAATCAAGTTACATTTAGCAGCAGTTACATTTAACTGCCTCCGCGGTGGGCTCTCGATCCGGAGGTCGCGGGTTCGTTTCCCGGCGGGGGACAATGACCTTGTGTGGTTATTTCTAGTTAGGTTAGGTTAGGTTACGAAATTACAGGCTGTTCACCAGATTGTCCGAAAAGTTCAAGTACAAGTTCATTATTCGCAACAAAGTACATTGTGTTCAAAATAACATTTTACATAAAAAAAGAGTCTGAATACAATATTAACTATCATAACTTTTATCAAATTAACATGCAATTAATATAATATTAGTTTATCTTATACATTTATAGTAACAATGGTAACAATGAATTCTGTGAAACACATACAAATCCGATTCAAATTGTCAAAAAATTATAATATTGTCAGATTCGCTGTAATATCACACAGCTATCAAATTTCGTCAAGAGTGTAACAACATATCTCCAAAAAAAGCGCTCTTAGCTTATATTTAAAAATAGTTAACTTCTTAATGGTTTTAATTTCCTGAGGCAATCTGTTATAAAACTGAACAGCTTGATATCTCCAGTCTCGCTTAACTATTTCCAGTCTCGGTTAAATGACATTATTCAGGTCCTTTCTACGAGTTTCTATGTCCATGATTATACGAGTTCATGTTCGAATGATGAATTTTGAATGAAATTAATAGAAAAATTTGGAGAAATTAATAATTAAACCAAGTTTGTAATGAAATCTTATTATTTCTATTCAGAGATATCGATCGCATTAAAAATATACGCGATAAAGAGAAAATAGATTCTTATGACAAAAACGTTTTTTTCACTCCTATCAGTTCACAAAGGTCCTACTCGCAACGAGGTCAACTCGCTAGGAACATTATTTATTATTGACAAAACTGTACAGTGTATTGCCGCCAAGTACATTGTTGTACTCTACACTTAGGCTGGGTATATACATCCCGTCACACTGATAAGCACTCGTTGGTCAATCGGTTAGTAGGACAAAGCCATGGATGGGTGACCGGTAGTGGTATAACAACTCGAGCGTTTTCGTGCTTCGGAAGGTACGTTAATACCGTAGATAGTAGTCGTAAAGCCATGTCATAGGCAATTGCTGAACATTGAATTCTTGACAACTTTGACATCTAGGTTGGCCATTAACCTGGCAAAAGCCTAATCTGGGATTGGGTCTAGTTTCTCTTTTGGGTTGAAGAAGTCAGAAAACCAGTATCTTTGTTCAATCCTCTAGATTTGCCCAACTTAGAGAATGGCAGTCGCTTTGTGGAAAAACCAGTATCTTTATTCAATCCTCTAGATTTGAAAATACTGTTTTTTTTTCACAAAGCGACTCCCATCTGATTTCTTCAACCCAGAAGAAAAACCACAATCCCAGATTAGACTTTTGCCAGGTTAATGACCCCAAGAAATTCGGGATAGGCTGGGGAGATGAGGATATTACGCTTTGTGTGAGAAGAGTAAGAACACAGATTACTATCATAAAATGTTGTACTTTTGCTCGTGTCTGTTCCAAAAGGTACTCGCAACGAGGTCACCGAGCTGCGAACATTTATTATTGACAAAACTCTTTAGTGTGTCGCCGCCGAGTACGTTGTTGTACTCGCCACTTAGGCCGGGTACGTCCTCGAATGTAAGGGTTGCTCCCAACGGCTGCATAATCTATTCTGCTACAGCTAGGGTATAAAGGACCGGGCCATGGGTGTACTATATAAACGTTTTATTACATTTTCATTAGTATGAGATGCGTGTGTCACTGTGTTTTACATTATTCATAATTTAAAGATCTAATACAATACACAATACAAAATTATTTATTGCACCATGAAACAAATACAACAGAAATAAAAAGAAACAAACGCGACAGTACAATATAGGCGGCCTTATTGCTAAAGCAGCAATTTCTACCAGGCTACCTTTGGGTATAGAAAACTAATACGTAGTGTACCTAGATTATATTCCTCTATGCTTCTACATTAATCCTAAATAGTAAAGTTAAGGCACGATTTGCTTAGCTTGGGGCTAGATGGCTTTTTGTAAAATTATTCACTTTTTTTATCAATAATTATCTATTGTACATAGAAACAAATTATGCCGCAAATTTGCGTATTACTATAAATAAATTCTTGAATTATCTATTACATTGTAACTATATCGTAACCCTATTTGTAACCACCATATGGAGGAAACGGTAGACCACCTAATGGGGGCAGGCATGTAAATGGCACGGCAGTATTACGCTCGCGAAGAGCTTGTGCGAGATACGTGTGTGTGTGTGTGTGTGAATGAGCCTGAACAGGTGGTTTACACACGTTCCTACAAATTATTGACCTGCACTTAGCCCTCACAAGTTTAAAACTTTTGAAATATTTCAAGCGGCGACGCCGTGAAAATGAAACACTTTCTTTGAACAAACGCAGCTGTTGCGTGAAAATGATTGACTACACGTGGCGGCCGCAATCGTTCAAAATATTTTGATAGCAGTGTAGGGACATTCTCTCTAACCACTGGCACAAATATACAGGATCTGCCTATTAATAAATATCATTATTCTTTGTTTGATAATGTGATACTATCCTACCTATCAATCAGAGCTTTGACGCAGCATCGCATCGGCAACATTCTTGCGGTGTGTATAATTGTAGCGATGCATGTAGTCGACCGCAAACGACCCGGCTTGTTCACGGGCACTCGGACGCCGGACGCCCGCACGAGTGGGGACGCACCCCACCACCCACTGGCATAAATTAGCGACGCCGTGATAGAAATGTGTGATTTCCATGCACTAGCTGCCATGCTAATCAGGCCAAAAAAGGAAAAAATGCGTGGAAATGTAGAAATATAGAGATTTTCTGTTCTTGTATTTCCTCACCCGTACGATTTGTGGCAAAAATGGCTTTTATAAAAGGCATGCCGTTTGTAGCATGAGTTTGCAGAACAGACAAAAAGACATAACCCAGAAATTGGTACAGATTGCATGACTTCGAATAGTAAATTTTCTTTGAAGAATACAGAATTCTTTTACCAATTTTTATTACTAAGTATAGCGCACAGTTCAAGGAATCATTATTTTCTATTCCTTAGTCTCGAAACTGTGGATTAATTATCGAAAGTTATAGTTTTAGACAGTAATAACGTCTGCATTCATAAATCTGAAATTGTTACGATCAATATGATTTTAACAAATTAACCACATTACAAATTCGCCAATCTAAAACTTTGTTAGATGGTGGGAGTGTCCCTTGCTTTTGTGTGTGCGTGATCCAGCCTAGGTCATTTGTGGCTGACAACATTCACCGCTACAATCACTACTGGCCGCAAGAATGTGTATACGCAGTACTGAACTGACTATACTAGTGCAAAACAGTGTGTTGCTTAGGTACATTGATATTCTTATATATGTCCCAGGATTATGATGAAATCGGGGTTTATGACCAGTATTTAAAAAAAAAAAGATTTTTTATCAAAACCCAAACTTTGACAAAATACTGGTCATAATGTAGAGAAAAATCTAGGACTTTATCAAAGTCCTGAAAAATACAGTTTTCTGATCGATAAACTAGTATTTTGACAAAGTCTGAGATTTGATCAATTGGTTTTTGGTTTTATGATAAAATCAATAAAACAGTTTCGGTACTCGAGTTCGTGGGGGCCGACAATTTCATCAAACGCCAATAGTGACCAATATTGACCGCTATGCGAAGTCTGCAAAGTGTACACTAGTATGGATTAGGTGTTTATAAGTTCACAGTATATTTTTAAAGGTAGAATGCAAAAGAAGAAAGAATAAATGAATGGAATGTGCCTGTCAAAGGCGGGATGCAAGTTTTAAAATGTTATATGGATAATCGCAAGTTTGATGTATATTTTTAAGTGTACTGTTGTTGTTTCCTCGCAAAATGTAAGAAAAGTACTATACCTCTCTCAGCCGAAAAAGCAATGTAAGGTATAGTTAACAAATTTATTCGACCATACATTGCTTTTTTTCCGGCATTTAGAGTAATGTATCTACTATTTCCATCTTCCTTAGGTTATGCTAAATTCCTACCTATAGATTACTAAATTCTATAAAAAATATTAAGTAATATTTCCTTTTAAAATGGCCGAGACCCAGTGCTAACGCGGTATTATAGAACTAGGATTACTAAATCTATTTGTTCTGTGGATACGTTAGAGTCGTCAGTGGTTAGCTACATGCCACAGTATGTGTATTGTAGCACTACTGTAACCACTAATTATATTTAAAACTTTTCAGAGCAGGTATCCTACTTATATGAAATGTAATAAACTGTAATATGAGAGAAAGAAAATACTAAATTACTTTCTGGTAGGACTCGAACCTGCATCTCTGGAATGCTGGTCCATCACTCTACCAACTGAGCTACGGAAACGGTAGTGGGAGTGACGAATTTATCATAGTCTTTCTGATGCACACGTCATAGCGATGTTAGCGACATCTAGACATGTAGTTTAAGAACTAAGTAGGACTTGACCAGTTCAATACTGATATGGCCTCAGTTTAAAATAAATACATTGTGAGTGCTAAACATCCTCAGATAAACATCCTCAAATAAATTGTAATAAACTATTTGAAGGTTTCTGTATAACATACTTATGAAATTCATTTGTCATAATTCATTATAATCAACATCATCATAATCATATTATGGTTATTGGAGAATATAAATTTGATAATAATATGATTTGGTACGTATGCCTATCTATTTCTCTTGTGTTGTAATACACATCTATTCAGATGCCAATCAGTAGGTATTACAATGCCACACCCTTCTTTGAACAGTTAATTAATGTGTGGGACTGGATCATATATGGAGCTCGAAAAGTAAGTCCCGTGAAAAAAGAAGCTTAGCCTAGTTTAATGTTATTAGCTTTGCGAATCTGCCAGCAATGCTTTCAGTTCTAGATTAAAGGAAAAAGTGAGGTAACTCATTCATGTTGGTCTGGGACTGGGAGTGATAGAAAAACATAGAATGTGCCGGCTGCATTTCCTTCCGGGCATGCTGTAAAAACCAGCTAGGGGATTTGAGGGTCTCAGTGTATTGCGATTTGGCTGACAACCTGTCACGTTAGCATTATACATTATCATCTGTAATAAAATAACCCTCAAAACTTGTCAGACGTGGCGGAACGACCTTTGTTTAGGTCGCTTTTGTTTTGCCTACCCCATTAAGGATAAAGGCGTGATTTTATATATGTATCAAGGTAACGAACATCCCTCGCCAGAAAAAGTTAATTGAAGAGGGTAACATATTGTAAACACGAAATTTTTAAACCCGAATTTAATATTTCCGAAAATGATATCACTTTTTTTTACTTTGCTCGTTTTCGATTTCCGGAAGTCACAAAAACCATATTAATAAAATCCTTGAATTTTTTACCTTTTTTCTATTTAACCGTTGACTTAAATCACGGATACACTGTTTACCACAGTAACGAAAAGCAAATATTACTTCACTCCACCACTTTGTTTTCCAAATAAATTTATTCCAAAACATTAAACAAGCAAGCATGTAAGCAAGCATGCAAGCAAGCATTCATGCATCACTAGCAACTTAACATTCAAAGGAATGTCGGAAGCATCTCCCTTCCATTTGTGCATAGGTTTAGTATTAAAATTTTAAAAATAAAGTTTTTTTCTGTCTATTATTTGTACATTATTTAAACATAACATTTAGCAATTGTAACTTTTGGCTAATGACATTATGGGAAAAGTTACTTCAAGGTTTAAAACTGTTGGAATATTGTATGAAATGAACTAGTAGTCAGAAGTAAAAAAGACATTTTAAACAGGAAATTTTAATTTTTGTACGGAACTTGGCATACTGTGTATGGCGTGGCGACCCTTTTTTAAAAAAGGAACATCGCGGCGCACGATCATACCCAAACCATTTGATTCTACACACAAATAGAAGTAAAAAAAACTTTTTGAGGTATTTGGCTTAAGCGTTACATTACCAAGATATTTTAAATCAAAGATAAAGGTATTTTGAAAAATCTATTTTAAAGTTAAAATATCTCAGTAATGTGATGCTTTAGACAAAATTTACCAAGTATAATTTAGGTTTATATTTACGCGTAGAATCAAATAGTTTAGGTCTCATCGTGCGCCAAAAGATTATTGTAAAATATAAGGGTCACTATTCATTCACATTATGCCAAAAAGATTACATTGCCTTTACTTTGGTAAAAGTGTTTTGAAAATATTACTTTTGGAAAATAAAGGTTTGAGATTAAATTAATATGTCACCCAAATTACCCGTCAAACAATCCTACTGGCAACCATTATCGTGATAATAAAATTCGGAATATCGAAATTCGGATGTACGAAAAGTTACCATTGAGGAGTCCTCAAAAATTGAGCATCCTTTAATTAACATTTTTATAATGTGAACATACAAAAAGGACACAAAGTTCAGTATGTGAGCTTTTTTCGAATATTTATGACGACATTCTCATTAAAAATCTTTTACGCCAGATAAAATAGATTTAAAATATGAAATTTTACTCATTTTTCTGGGACCAATTTTGTTTTCACTTTGAGGATTTAATAATGTTACAGAGTCACAGCTTTAGTTGGAGTTGATTTCACAGTTTTGTGTCAAATAAAGCTATAAAACGCTTTGGCCTTTCCAAGGATGAAAGAGGTAACAGTTAGTGAGGTCGTAAATAATTGGGACATTTAGCTGGCGAATGTATTCAATGCAAAATTTTCCCCATAAATGAAGGTAGCCGGGCCTTTTGTGCGCTGAATAGCTGCTAATTAGTAAGGTTTAGTTTGAGGGAGAAGAGGGACATCTGTGCATACAACCTTTTGGCACTTCCTTTAAATATTATATCAGCTTTTGTTACAGTTTGGCTATATACATATTTTTATTAAACAAGTAAAATAAAACGTAAATGAATATGTAAAAAGAATATTTTGGGAAGTATTTGGGTTTCAATAAATGTACATAATCTTTAAGAGTAGGTGGGGAACTTGACCTTGTTACTAAAATTTTGATTTGTTTGTTGGCAGGACAGTGTGGAAGCAGGGGATGACGGTGGGCGGTGGCGGCGCGGGGTGAGCGGGCGGGGGGCATGTGGGTACTGCTGGTGCTAGCCCTGGCTAGCGCGGCCACGGCCGACTGCCCGCGCCACTGTGAGTGCAAGTGGCGCAGTGGCAAGGAGTCGGCCCTCTGCGCGCGCGCCGGCCTCACAGCCGTCCCCCCGCGCCTCGACCCCACCACGCAGCTGCTCGACCTTGCCGAGAACCGCCTGCCCACCCTCCGCGACGACACCTTTGCCGCCGCCGGCTTGCTCAACCTCCAGCGCCTCTACCTCTCTTCCTGCAACATCCGCTCCATTCGCCAGTACGCCTTCCGTGCCCTCGTCAACCTCGTGGAACTCGATCTGTCACGCAATCGACTAGACAACATACCATCGCATACCTTCGATTCGATTCCAGAACTGAGAGAGCTGCGTATTTCCGGAAATCCGATTATAAAAATCAAGGATGAAGCCTTTAAAGCGATACCTCATCTAGTGCGACTCTCAGTCAGCGCTTGTAAGATTTCCGAGATTGAACCGAGAGGTTTTGTTGGACTCGAAGCTTCTCTCGAGTATTTGGAACTTAGTAAGAATAGATTACAAGTTCTACACGTGGCAGTGCTAGCACCTTTACGTTCATTGAAAGGTCTTGAGTTGGCGAGTAATCCATGGGAATGCACTTGCGCTTTGAGGCCTCTAAGAGATTGGATGATAAGAAAAAACGTACCAGCCACTGTGGTGCCAGAATGCGCACTGCCACCGAGATTGATGGGACATTCTTGGGACCGGCTCGATCTAGAAGACTTTGCGTGTTTGCCAGAAGTGAGTGCGGTGACTACTCAGTACAAAAGTGTGGAAGGTGATGAAGTGACGTTGGTGTGCCGCGTGTCGGGCGTGCCGGCGCCGCGCGTGCGCTGGGTGCGTGCCGGACGCCTGCTCGCCAACACCACACCCGCCAATAACAATAACAATGTCAATTCCGGTAGAACTTTCATGTTACGTAGTGAAGGACATACGAGTAATTTAACTATAAAAGCGGCGGATATTCAAGACGCCGGTTCTTATACATGTAATGCTGAGAACCGGGCCGGAAAGGCGGAAGTGATTTTAAGTTTAGCAATAGAAAAGATACCCCAAGGAAGAGGCTTTGGAGGGCGAGCTCTTATGGCGGGGATGGCGGTGTCCGCAGTTATAGTGCTAAGTTCGTGTTTAATAGGTCTGTGTGTATATGAGACTCGTAAGAAAAGACAGACGGATAGATGGAACGAGCAAATAGTGACGTCAAATCACAGAGACGATAGTTATGAGAAAATTGACTCTAGTTTTCACAAAACAGTGGAAGTTCCGAGAGTGATTCCTTCGGATAGTAGTAGGAAAAGAGGTGACTATCGTAATGTGCCGTGTCACGATACTGAGGATGAGTACGAGGGGTTTGTGCGGGGGGAGCTGCGCGAGGAGCCGTCGCTGACGCCGCCGCTGGAGGCTGGCTGGCGCAGAGCTGACTTTGAGCCGACGAGACCGCGAGCTTCCGGGCTCAACCGAGACCGAGATAGAGACCGAGACCTCCACATCCCATGTTTCAACGACTACAGTATGCGGTAAGTGTGTTAACTAAATTATTACACTCACTAATCACAATTACTTTCAGCAAATCACCGCCCGCATCATTTGAACGGATAATATTAGCATAATAATGTGACAATTTAACACTCGGTAATTTTCATGTCATACTATTTACTATTCTATTTAATCATCCGGATAACGTTGAATATTCTAAAGTTAATGTTAATGCTCATTCAAAATAGGATTCTATTCAAAATCTAGTCTATTTATAGTGGTAATATCCAATATCACCCGACGTCACATTTGAATAACACATCCCTTCTCATTGTTCCAGGGCTAATGCGAATCCTGAATCCATACAGAGTTCCAATTCAACGGGGATGTTAAGCGCCCACGTGGAGATCTTATCGGACCACAATCGTCTTAATAACAATACCAGCAGTCGCACCTGCCCGCGACCGCCGACCCGGGACCGACTGGACAACGACCTTTCGGGAAGCGACAGCGAAAAGAATTACCCAGATCTAATAGAAATGAGCGCGCTAGGCACTTCCTCATATTTACGGAGCGAGATGAAACATGACCCCTACTATTTTTACACTATTCCTCGGAGAAAAGACGGCGACAGCCGTAGTCCTCTCTTAAGTAGTCGAAGAAATAGCTCAGGCGGAGATTCCGCTACTACAATATTCGATAGGTCGTACGAAAAGTCTCGCAGTAAAAGATCGTCTGGAAGACGATCGAATAGTTTCTTAGACCTTTCCACGGGTGGGAATCGAACATGTCGCAATCCAAGTTTGCCGGCGTCCCCTTCGAGAGAACAGCCCGCTGTGCCTTCTGCAACGCCATTGCTGGACTTATCCGGTCTGCGAGATTATTCTCGTACGGGGCAGCCGATAGAAGATTACGATTTCCGGGCGTCGCAATTAGAAAAGTTTCTAGAAGAATACAGAACGTTGAGAGAGCAGTTGTCTAGAATGAAGGAGACGAGGGAGAATTTGCAGAGGAACAGAGCGAGCGACAATGATGAGTTGAGGTCAATTCTGAAGGGCAAGCCGAGCGTGGCGGTGACGGAGACGTCATCCTCGGTGGCAATGGCGGACGCCGCGTCGCCGCTCGCGCTCAGCCCGCCCGACTACAAGCCGCAACAGTCCAGAGCCGAGTGGCTCACGACACTTCTATATCGTAATTGAATTGTGTAAATAATAGTCATATTTGAACTGATGTTGATAAGTAATATCGTTTTTAAGCAAGGTAACAAGGGGTCAGTCTCTTTTAATGTTGGAATAAATCCATTTCAAATACCATGTCGTTATTTCCTTTCATACACCCAAAAAGTAACTTTGATTTCTGTAATTCAATAACGAACAGAAACTTTACTCATACAATATTCAAACGGGGTTATTTCACTTATTGAATATGGCGTTTTATTAGAGCGAGCCGACAAAAAACAGGGCCGAACCACCCGAACGTTATTCACATGGTCGAAATAGTGAAAATGACTTGGAAAGTTAATATAAAAAGTTGGCGTAACAGCCGTAAAGCTCGTTAGTGTACGATGGCGGGTAGCAATATAACAGCCATACGTTCAACACAAGGGAACTGTTCACAGATATCATATTGGAGAAGACCACCCAACCCAACCACTTGCAACTGGTTGCAATAAAACTGCATAAAAAGGGCATGTAACTTTCTTCGTATGTAGTTTTTGCCAACACGTAGGCACTTGCAGTCTTTGGCCCGTATTTATAATCAGCACTTGAGACTGACAGCGAGATTAAGTTCCTATCAGAAATGACATTTCAGTACATTATGACCTGTCAAATCCATACTTAATACTGCTCTCAATCTAAATCGCTTTGTAAATACGAGCCTTCGAGACTCTGTTTTACACATTCTACACAAATAATATGTTTTTAACCTACCGACACCTACAGTCACCAAAATAACGACCAAGTTTCAGTCATTATTTGTACAGTACATGTAAAAACTTCTAAAAAAACCATTATTTGACCTCAGCCTAAATCTAAAAAAAGCTAAGAACCAATATTCTTAATGTTTCATAACATAACTGTTCTACTGAAATCACGAAGCTAAAAGCTAGTAGATATAAAGTCAGAATATCTTCCATGCTGGACTGGGAGTGAGAGAAAAACATAGAATGTGTCAGCTGCATTTCCTCCGGAGCATGCTGTAAAAACCAGCTAAGGGATCTGGGGTTTTCAGTATATTGTAATTTAGGCGATAACCTGTCACTACAGCAATATACGTACAAATCTTTCTTGAATGGCCCTCAAGACATTGTCAGATGCAGCGGAACGGCCTTTGCTTAGGTCGTTTACGCTCTGCCTACCCCATTAGGGATAAAGGCGTGATTATATGTATGTATGTATGTATAAAGTCAGAACGGAAAGCTTGTTACGATTCGTAAATATGGCTTCCGAAAGCGGGTCGGCAAGTGTCGTCTGTTATTTACCTCCAGTCTGCTTGTTTTAGCCTCGTTATCGCTGGCCAGGAGAAGGTGGAATTTCCGAATTTGCTGTTCAACTCGGCATCCTATTAGACAACCAATACGGATTCACTGGTGTACCAGTTGGGATTTGCATACGATTATTTGATGTAGGAAAATGTAAAGATTTTAATATTATGTTATTATACAGATATACAATTTCTTCTATGCTGGACTGGGAGCGAGAGAAAAACATAAAATGTGTCAGATGCTTTTCCCCCGGGCATGCTGTAAAACCAGCTAAGGGATCCGAGGGTTTCAGTATAGTGAAGTTTAGGCACAACCTGTCACTACAGCAATATACCTACAAACCTATCTTATAATGCTCAAAATTTTGCCAGACGTGGTGAAACGAGCTTTGTTCAGGTCGTTTAAACTCTCCCTACCCCATTATGGATAAAGGCGTGATTGATGTATGTAAGTATATAAATAAAAAAAGCCGCCTTTAAAAACGCACAAATACACTTCAAACATCATTATTATTTAATTTTTTCATACAAATGTTTCACTCGTTACGGCCTAAGTGGCGTCCCCATCGGTAAAAAAAAAAACACTTAAAAAGCAGTGAATCGATAAACCAGTCCAGCTGACAAATGAAGATAATTAGGACCTAATAAAATAGTGATTCATAGGTCGTTGTAGTGATAGGATAAAAAGCGAATAATGGTAATTTTTGTACCTGTTACTACAACGTAATAAGAATCGCTAATTTATAAGGTTCTAAATTAGCTTAATTACTATTGCTTGAGTCTGTTGGTCCGGTTTTTAGATTCAACGCGTTTTTATTGAGTGATTTTTTTACTGATTGGGGCGCCACTAAAGCCATATTGCCACCTTAAGTTGTTTTTTACCTCTCAATCCTGCTACGACGAAAGCTGCACAACTGAGCTGCAATCGACGCCTGGTTCCACAGTGACCTGCTTCTATTTCCCATGAGAAATAACGTTATTATGAGCCTGTGAACGTGTGCAATAGGAGTATACAGCGTGCTGCCGATATAAAAGGTTTTATAAGTAAGTAGAAAGTAAATTTCTTCCATGCTGGACTGAGAATAAAAAAACATAGAATGTGCCAGCTGCATTTCCTCCCGAGCATGCTGTAAAAACCAGCTAAGGGATCTGAGGGTTTCGGTATATTGTAATATAGGCGATGGGCTGACAACCTGTCACTACAGCAATATACGTACAAATATATCTGAAATAACCCTCAAAACTTTGTCAGACGTGACGGAACGACCTTTGTTTAGGTCGTTTACGCTCTGCCTACACCATGAGGGATAAAAGCGTGATAATATATGTGTATGTAGTAAGTAAATATACACGGAATAACCAACAGATTTTTGTCAACACACCCAATAATGTAAAATGTACACACTCTGTTGAAGTGACCGTTAACAAACATGAAAGAAGAAGAAAAATGCGCTGATCTCATATTATAAGGACATTTTTTTTGTTCTTTTAGAACACAAACATCATCATCTCCCTAGCCTTATCCCGTATCTCACGGGGTTGGCTTCCTTATCTAGGTGATTGAAAGAGAGTACTGGTGTTTACACAGAGCGACTGCCATCTGACCTCCGCAACCCAGAAGAGAAACCAGACCCAATCCTAGATTAGGTCACAGTTTTTAAAGCCGCCAATGCTTAGCACTGGCCTCTGATATGACTTAACGACTAATATCTACGGTATTAAACGATATTAACCGGGACCAACGGCTTAACGTGCCTTCCGAAGCACGGAAAAAGCACCGAATAAACGTACATATGAAATTCGAAAACCGAAAAACACATTGGTACGTGGTGACTGGTGGGGTTCGAACCACGACCTCCCGCTCAGGAGGCAGCGGCCCTATCCACTTCACCATCGGGCTCCTTTTAGAACACAAACAATCATACATAAACATCATTCTTAGATATAAGTAATAAACAGACCTGGAGGTTCATTACTGTAATTTTAACGACAATAAAGGTATGAGCTTTCAGTAAACAACTTGGCAGTACGTTTTGTAAACAAGGGCCAATCACAATAAAAAACGGTACACTAAATTTAATACACGGATCAGTTTGCTAAAATCTTGGTTTTTGCACTTTTTTTGATGGTATAAAGAGAATCATGAAAAGGATCTATTTTCTTTAAATTATTATTATAATAGTTACAGACTCGTCTGTAAAACGGCAAGTGTATGATCAATATGATACACGCCTTTATCCCAAATGGGTTAGGTAGAGCGTATTCGACCTGAACAAAAGGTCGTTCCGCCACGTCTGACAAAGTTTCGAGGGTTATTTAAGATAGATTTGTAGGTATATTGCTGTAGTGCCAGGTTGTCAGCCCATCGTCTAAATTAAAATATACTGAAACCCTCGGATCCCTTAGCTGTTTTTCCCAGCATGCCCGGGAGGAAATGCAGCTGGCACATTCTATGTTTTTCTCTTGCTCCCAGGCCAGCATGGAAAGCTATGGGTAGTTCTCCTTGACGGAATTTATTATCACTATTACATAAAAACTGTTTTATCTTTACAAGTATAATTAAGCGACCCACATCCAAAAAGCTATATATTATTCATATTTAAAAGCTTGTAACTGTATTTCTTTTTTAATGTAATGTTTTATCGCAGTACGTATGTTACTGTATGTTATTGTTGTTAGTATTCATTAGTTGTCATTTCCGTCAATCAGGAGAAGAATATGTTAGAGATACATTCGTATAAAAAAAACATACTCATAGGTTCATAATTATTAATCAATCTCAAGATGGAGAGCAATATTAAGTAAGGATATGACAGGCCATTTTGTACATCAATGACATTTCTGATACGAACTCAAACTGGCTGTCAATATTACATACATACATAAAATCACACCTTTATCCCTTACGGGGTAGGCAGAGTGTTAAACGCCTCGTAAAAGGCGCTTCCGCCACGTCTGACAAAAATTGAGGGCCATTTTAGATTGTAATATATAATGCTATAGTGACAGGTTGTCAGCCCATCGCCTAAATTACAATATATTGTAACCCTCGAGTCCTTTTTGCTGACTTCTATAGCATGCTCGGGAGGAAGGGCAGCTGGAACATTCTATATTTTTCTTTTGCTACCAGGCCAGCACGGCTGTCAATATTGAAATCGCTTTATAAATACGAGCCTAAATGTGTGAACTTTAATATTACTTAGTTAATATTAAAACATTTACTAGCTACTACCTTCCTACTATATTATTCTGTAAGAATATTGTACGTTTATTAATATTCAGTATCATTAATATGTTAGAGATAGGCACTGAAATGAATTAAATAGTACACTCAAGGGTAGTAAATAAATAAATATTAGATAATGGGCTCGATTCTAGATACCTACCACCAGTTTAAACTAAAAATTTAAATATATCTGTCACTTTCAAAATAATAAAATTGAAAAAGGACAGGCGATTTATACTTTGTCCGCTAGATTTTGACAAGCTTTAGCATGTTACCCCAGTATTTCTGTCAATTTTATCCGACATATAATTTGACGGTGGATAAAAATGACAGATTACACATAAATCCACCGACTAAAATTCAAAAACCAGAGAGAATAGATCTTCTGTCCTTTCCTAAAGTTTTGAGTCTGAATGTGACAAATAGATTTTAATTTTAGTTAAGCTGACAAATCTATAATCGAGACCTTTATTAAATCCTTGTATCTCTCTCTCTCCATCAATTAATATAGGTATATTAATTATTGATACCAGTGGAATGGCATCCAATGGTGAACCACAATATGTTCCAAATCCGCAAATTAAATTCTATTGGTAGGGAGTAAATTAATGGGATTCAGTCACATGTAAGTATATCCTGCCATATTACGATATCACATGCATTAGCAACCTCAGCAACGTTTGAATTAAACATAAGGCTACCGAATTGTACCAATTACGTGTAAAAAATTTGGTCCCATAATTTTTTTACACGTAATTGGTACAATTCGTGATAGCCCACATATACAGGGTGTAAAAAGAAGTACTGCGTTCCTTTAGACCACGTAAGGTATTAGTGATAAACAACACAAATCACGCACTAAATAAAATACACATAAAAATATTTAAAATTTATCAAAATCGTAAAACAGAAACCTACGACACAACCCTATTCCTAATTCACGCACACTACGGTGGTCATCACAGGTATAAGCACGGGCGCCGTGAGATAAAATTACGTGTATCTGTATTACTGTTTTAATAAAAAGCATATATTTGAATGTATTTTATTTAATGAGTTTTTTATGTTGCATATCACTAATACTACTAGAGCCCGATGGTGTAGTGGATAGGGCCGCTGCCTCCTGAGCGGGAGGTCGTGGTTCGAATCCCACCACGTACCAATGTGTTTTTCAGTTTTCGAATTTCATATGTACGTTTATTCGGTGCTTTTTCCGTGCTTCGGAAGACACGTTAAGCCGTTGGTCCCGGTTAATATCGTTTAATACCGTAAATATTAGTCGTTAAGCCATATCAGAGGCCAGTGCATTGGCGGCTTGAAAACGACCTAATCTAGGACTGGGTCTGGTTTCTCTTCTTGGTTGCGGAGGTCAGATGGCAGTCGATCTGTGTAAAAACCAGTACCCTCGTTCAATCCCCTAGATTAGGAAGCCGACCACGTGAGATACGGGATAAGGCTAGGGAGATGATGATGGTCACTAATACATTACGTGGTTTAGAGGAGCGCAGATATTTTTTTTACCCTGTATGCCGGTGCAAAGAAAAACTGAGACCGACAGATGCAGACCTATATATCTAAGACAAAGTGAATGACAAAGAAAAATATTCGATTGTTATTCTACTTCTTCTTCTTTTCGTATCAATGGCAAAAGTCACAGTTATTTACTAACTAGTACTAACTATTTTTTAGAGCGACTTTAACAGTGGCAAAATATAGTACCTACATAAGCCCATTAAAAAATGTCGTGGTAAGAAAGCCCAAATAATAAGTATCGTTAAAGTGAGATCTGGAGCTACGTAACCGCAGGAGTCTAAAGTCTTTACTCCGTTGGTGGATGCCACGAGTCACGAAACGAACGTAGGATTACGCTGTCAACGTTTCACACTGATATTGTCTCGTCTCTATAATATATGAACCCAATAACAGGTAAATACGAGGAACTAAGCTGAATTTCAACACACGAACGCCTGATACTGCTTAGGTATTCTGTAAACGTAATATTATATTCATAGAGCTTAGCCTACACATACTGTATTATGAATTAGGTTTTTCCACCCTTGAAAGACTCGTAAGTCAGATTTCATTGGTTCACGAAGGATAATTTATGCTTAAAGCTTAAGATAAGAAAGGGTTTAGCGCGACCTCGAAGCGTTTGAAAAATGAGCTTTTTATATTTGAATATTCACAAATTTATCGAAATGATCAAAGGCTTTTAACTCCATGAAAAATGTTCAAAAACTACGTTATGATGGGAGTTTTACTGATTGCGTATTTTTTACTTTCGCCTGTTTTCAGCTCAAGATCAGATGATATTATTAGGCAAGTAGGAACATGTAAATGCTCCTAAACTGATAAAGTATAATTCATTCATCCATAAACATTGCTCAAGTATTATAGTTGGATTAAATTACATTTTAAATAATCTTCGCCGAAGCTTATTAAATAAACCCGAAGAATTTGCTACAATTCGCGTAGTTACTTTATTATTCCACTATTTGTTTAATTAAACAACCGCGCGAAGTGCCGGCACGATTACGCGAGAAAAATACAACCGCTATGAATAAATTAACCGCATTTTAATAAAAACAAAAGTTATTTAAAAAGTTAAAAAGTTCCGATTGCGTAAAAAGTTATTTCTAAAACTAAATTGTCATTGATTCTTCACAAACCTTCAACAGGATAAAGATGAAAAAGCCTAAAATTTATTTTCAAATAGCTGTTCAACATATTTTTTTGCTTGATGAATTATGGCGGCTGATTGTCGCCATAATTAATTTTGATCAAAATCATGTATTCAGTGACACTCGCAAGGTTAAGACGATTGAAGCGATGTAAGAATAATTAGAATCGGGTTTAGTTTCTAGAGTGCCACAGAGTAAGAATCATACGTATATAGGCTGATAAACACATTACCATTCTTTGCTCTACGCAGTCGGGTCAAAATAAAAGCTAGAGAACACTTGCGAACGTGATGCTAAAATAGGGCGATTTAAATTACAGAACAGCGCCAATAGACAGCGCATTGCGCAATTGCCATTTACGGCTGTCCGAACGAATTGTGTCCTCTAGGAGTCGCCACTCGCCTCTAGTCGATCATCATCATTGCTTATGGCGTTGTCCTGCTTGGATCATTTGTATATCTAGGTGCTTTAGCTAGATTTCTGCGTCAGAAATAAACTTTTGCAATTCCTTTATTCCACCGGGAGAACATCGAAATGGGCATTCGGTCACAATATGGGTAAGAGTGCTCCACAGTCGCATTTTGGTGACTCCCTTAGACCCCATTTGTGGAGATAGTAGTTTGTTTTCCTATGGTTGGTTCTAAACCGATTTAACCGAACCCACGTCTTTCTGTTCGTATTTGTTAGCAACCGGGCTGCTTCACTGTTTGGTTTGTTATTAGGCCTGCATTCTTGCTCATAAATAAGCCCTACTCTGTTCGCCACGCCACATTTATAGAGAACCGTTCTTTGATGCGTTCATCATTCCAGATTGACGACCTAGATTGTAGTCGAGACGCGGGAAGTTCGTCCAATGTGCTCGTAAATAAGGTATAGGAGATTCCAAACTGACCGGAACTTGGCCCGGTTTAAGTTCTTAAGAAATCACTGTAGTCGTTTGTGTAGAGATGCCAAAAGACGCCACATTCACAAGTCCATCGAAGATTGTAGTCCTACACAAGTGTGGCAGTTCCTAAAAACGCTTGGCATTGGAAAAATCGCAACATCGTCTAATGGTTCCGTAGATCTGAATGCACTTAACTGTCATTTTTCTTCTCCACCTACGACCTTAGACGATGTTGTAAAATCTAAAACAATATCTCTTCTTTGCAGCCAACCGTTGCGAGCGTTCTCTTCCTTTTGTTTCACTGTGGTCTCTGAGGATGATGTTAAAAAGCATGTTCTATCTATAACTTCAACCGCTGTGGGCAATGACAACCTGTCATCCCGTATGATCTCCCTCATTCTTCCCGAGCTCTTATCTATCCTTACTCATATATTCAACCATTCCTTAGTAACGAACTCCTTCCCATCAGTCTGGAAACGAGCTGACGTCATTCCTCTGCCTAAAACGTCCAACCCCTCCGCCTTTTTCGATTTCCGACCTATCTCTATTTTACCGTTCCTTTCCAAAGTCCTCGAACACATTGTCCATAAGCAGTTAGCTACTTTTATTACATCTAATTGTCTACTATCACAATTTCAATCAGGTTTTCGTCCTGGTCACAGTACTGTTACGGCACTTCTAAAAGTCACTGATGACATCCGTTTTGCAATGGAAAACAAGTTAGTGACAATCCTGATTCTGCTAGATTTTAGCAGTGCCTTCAACTCCGTAGACTTTGATGTACTTCTCACTATTCTTCGCTCCTTTAACATTTCATCATCAGCTGTAGCTTGGTTTGATTCTTACCTTCGTGGCCGCTCGCAGCGGATCCGCTCTGATGAGCTTTGCTCGGATTGGTGTGATCTTGCTGCAGGTGTGCCGCAGGGTGGCGTACTCTCTCCTCTTCTTTTTTCAATTTTCATCAACACTGTTACGTCAGTTATGTCCTCGAACTTCCATCTCTATGCAGACGACCTACAACTTTACCGTCACTTTAACATCTCTGATATTGATCGTGCTGTTGAGGAAATCAATGCCGATCTTAATCGTATTGCTGATTGGGCTAAGTCCTTTGGACTTTTGGTTAATCCCAAAAAATCGCAGGCTATGATTGTTGGTAGTTCATATATGTGTAACCAAATAGATAGGACTACGACTTCCGTTCTTTACAATGGTACACCTAATTCTCTTTCAAAAACGGCTAAAAATCTGGGCGTTGTATTGGAGGCGAACTTTTCATGGACGTCGCACGTTAATGAAGTCAGTAAAAAGATACATTTCTCTTTCCACTCACTTAAACGCCTTCAAAATTTCTTACCCCTAACTACTAAAATTTCGCTCTCTCAAACTTTACTTCTCCTTATTTTAGATTACGCCGACACTTGCTATCTGGACGCCACAGAGGAGCTATTAAATAAACTTGAGCGACTTCAAAATCTGTGTATACGCTTCATCTTTGGACTGAAGAAATACGACTATGTCTCTCAATTTCGTTCCCAACTCAAGTGGCTCCCAATCCGCTTCCGCAGGAATACTCATATCCTTTGCACCCTTTATAATGTCCTCTACAATCCTTCTTCCCCTCCCTATCTCCGTAAGCGTTTTACATTCTCACGTCCCTTGGATAAGCCCTGTCGTTCAAACGTCAGGGCTCTTCTTTCCATCCCCTCCCACCGAACCGATTTCTATTCCTATTCCTTTACTGTTCATGCAGTCAGATTATGGAACTCTCTTCCACCGACAGTTCGTGATAGCTCGTCTATCGCTGTCTTCAAAAGACGAGTTAAAGAGCATCTTACCCTGTCAAAGTAATCCGTGTTTAGGGTATATATTTATGTATATATTTGTATATAAATAGCTATAAGTATTTATTTATTTTTGATTATGTATATAATTGAAAGTATTTATTTATTTCATGTTAATATTTATGTAAAAGATTTACATTATATAATTATTTTACAGTAGTATTATCTTATTGATATTTATTAAATTTTGTGCACGTTTTATCCGCGTATCTTTAAAATTATCTCTTCTGTGGGTCTGCTGTAAGAAATTTCTTTTTAGAAATAAGCAGTGCCTGTTGTGTCTTTGTTTTTTATGTCCTGTGTTTATGATGTTTTTTGTGTACAATAAATTGTTAAATAAATAAATAAATGATAGGCATAGCGCCGGAGCGGTTTAGCTGTGATCATTTCTCCCATTCGTTGGCAGTATAATTTTGTCTTCGTAGCGCAGGTGGTGATATGTGTACCAGGACGGGAAACCATGGAAGTTGAGTTGACCTAATTACTCCCGTTATCAGGCGCATGACTTCAATGAGCTGGATGTCGACTTTGTGTACATGTGTGGCACCATACAGGTGCGCAGTAATGGGCCGTTGAGGACACAAGCGCTAAGGCAGATGTTCAAAGAACTGTTGCGGACGCCCCCAACTGGTACCTGCTAGCCTTTGAATGATGTTAATTCGTGCCTTTACTTTCTGTTCGACATTTTCAAGATGGTGCCTAAATGTCAGTGAACGATCTAGGGTCACACCTAAGTATCTTGGGGTAAAATTTTCAGTATTTCTCCAAAAAAGTTAAGTGTCACTCATTTAGCTTTTTATTGGCAAGACAATTGGTGAAGTGGAATGACACTATTTCAGTTTTTGAAGGGTTTAGGTGCAGTCGCCATTGGGTATAGTAATTTTCAATCGTCTTGAGATCCTCCGCAAGCGCCTCTAGTCGCTGCTAGTTGCTACAAACCCATTACCCTTCTTTGCTTGCGCAGTCGGTTTAAAATAAAAGCGAGATAACACTTGCGAACGTGATGCTAAAATAGTGCGAGTTAAATTACAGAACAGTGCCAATAGACAGCGCAGTGCGCAATTACAGCTGTCCGAACGAATTGTGTCCTCTAGGGGTCGCCACTCGCCTCTAGTCACTAGTTGCTACAAAAACTGAGCCTCTTTTTTGTGCTAAGCTGCGAAAATGGCGTAATGGGCATTTATAGACGTTTCGTGTGGAATCGTGCGAAAGCCAATACACTGGACTCCGTAATTGCTCTGTTATTTATCAAGAATTTTCGTCGAAGATTTCTTTTTTTCGTTTTTGATTTGGTTGTACTGGCTGTTTCATTTGATTTTCATTTAATTATTGGAGTGATAAAATTGGAGAGTTTTGTTTTATAAGTCTTAGGGCCGTATTTATAATCAGCTCTCATGAGTGACAGCGAGTTGAGTTTGTATCAGAAATGTCATATCAGTACAAACGCGTAAGTTTGGGATCGCTTCATAAATACGAGCCTTAGTGGTACTATTTTGTGCAACACCAGCTTGTGAAAGATTCAGCCGTATTTTTTTCTATTCTGCCTCTAAGCTAAGCAGAAGTGTCCGCACTCCTATGTTTTACTGTAAAGAGTCAGGACTCAGCTGCGTAGTGGTTCTTGTAGGTACTTGACCTGACTGTGCTTGACCGCCGGGTGGGCAAAAGGTCTTCTACCACTTGACGTCTTGGGTTACTTTTGTTTACATTTCGATGCACTAATACAACAGCAAAATCCAATGGGATAGAATTTGACTTATTTTTCATTAGCTTTATTGTCTATCGTTCTAAAAAAGAAATAAAAAAAGGTTAAAAAAAACCGGTCTCATCTCTATTGTCCATCCGAAACGTGTCCTCGCCAATAAAGCGATACATTTATTGCGGTAGTAAATCGCGGCGTGTCGCCGGTGATCTGCAGCAGGCTCGCAGCGGCGTCGTCGCGTGTTGCGCATACTGCGACGAACCCTACCCCTAACATATACATTTTATAAGTCGACCATTCACAGTTTTTCATCTTCATAATAACTGGCTGAGAGATGACTGGCGTTTACTTCATACTCCACCGACAAGAGCAGCGATCTTATGTTTATGATGATGATCATGGAACTATATTCATAGTTATTAGAGCATGCTTTGATTTATAAATAAAATTGCCTTAGTATTTTTAGTATTTAATAGTGTCCCTAGTTTGACAGAACTTTAATATACTGCTTATTTTTCCAAGTGTTATTAAAAAAAAAACGACTGTAAAATAGTTGATAATAAAAAACGGATCTCATCTGGAGTCTATTGTCCGAAAGCGATACAGTTATTGCGGTTGTAAATCGCGTCGTGTCGCCGGTAAGACGCCGCGGTGTAGTGAGGAGCTTTAACATTATTATAAGTTGATTTATATACATACATACAGATAATCACACCTTCATCCCTAATGGGGTAGGCAGAGCGCAAACGACCCGAAAAAAGGTCGCTCTGCCATGTCTGACAAAGTTTTGAGGGTTATTCAAGATAGATTTGTAGGTATATTGTAGTAGTGAAAAGTTGTCAGCCCATCGTATAAATTCCAATGTACTGAAACCCTCGGATCCCTTAGCTGGTTTTTACAGCATTCTAGGGAGGAAATGCAGCTACCACATTCTATGTTTTTCTCTCGCTCCCAGTCCAGCATGGAAGGTTGCTAAGGGTCGTATTTGTAATCAGCTCTCAAGAGCGACAGCGAGTTTGAGTTCGTATCAAAAATGTCATTTCAGTAAAAAACTGGCCTGTCAAATCCATACTTAATATTGCTCTCAAGTTTGAGAGCGCTTTAAAAATACGAGCCTAAGTTGGTAAGTTGATTTACTCGTAATGTTAATGTACCCTGTAAATTAAGGATCGCCGATATCCAAATAAGATACTTGATTTAATTACTGTGCGGGTACAGAGTTCAATAATAATTTTTGAATTGCTGAATACACATTTTTAATTTAGTCAGCGGAATTTTAGGTAAACATTTTTGGTAAAAACCTAATACGAAAACGTTTCAGTAATATAATTTTTGTTTCAATAGTTGATACACTTTTTGCAAGCATCACCGGCATGCGGCACCAGTAGTTTTAAAATTATTTCAGTTATATATCTGTTGAAAATAGTTAATTCAGACTCTACTCAGAAAATTATAAACCTATTATGTTGATCCTACATACTTGCTTTAAGAGAACAAAGTTGCATACAAATTTTTGGTATGGAGAATTATTTCAGTAACTATAGTCATTTGCTACCACCAGATAAAAAAATAGGATGCTTCGTTTAAACTAAGAGACAGTTCAAGGGTTGTCAGTAGCTCCATGCAAATTTTCAAGAGGCGGGAAAACTGACAGAGTTCATTTCCACATACGGTTCGGGGCCTCTACATCGATATGAGAATAATTTCCCCTTTTATAGGTTTGGAGCAAATTCATATTCTGCCATACAAATAAACTTGCAGACAGGTGCGCGTGTAGGTCAGGTTTAGGGGTCATCAGATGAGTTTAATAAATTGAAATGCTGTATCGTTTGGAACTGAAATCCTACGGCAAAAATTTTAGAGCAGACCGTGTTAAAAACTTAAAATGAATGCCCTTTGCAAACATTTTTAAATATTTAAACTGTAGAATGATCAACAATCAAGGATTGTACATACCTAAAACTTTATGTTATAAAACGTTATGTTTAGGCAATCAATAAATATAATTATGAATTTTAATGACGTCAAAGTTCGTGATAAGATTTAGGAAGAGTATCAAGGAGTTCTTCGATCAGGTCCTTGTAAACTGTTTTCTTTTATCGCAGTTTTATCTTGGAGGCGGGGGTCAAAAGTCTCTTGACCCCCTCACTGAGTGGGTGCCTGGCGTAAAGTATACATTCATATACGTGGAAATAGAGGTTTTTCTGATTGTCTGAACGTCTATTTTGTGGCTGGTATTTTTTTCTTCGATTTGAGCCTAACACTTAGGTTGGTATATTAAGTTTAAAGTCGAAAGATTAACTTAATTATTTCCTACAGAATAACAAACCTAGGTAGAAACCACACTTTACAAATCAAGTGAAATCAAAAGATCATGATAAAATTATTCGTCTGATTCGAGTCAAGCACTTATAAATAAAGATTGACTCCCATCCCCAGCCCTGCCCGCAGAAATCTATCTCCCCAGAAAATACAGTGTAGGCAAAGCCAAAGAGCGTAATGCTAGTTTATTTATATTGATGAGAGTGTAGGCCAGGATGGCGCTGCCCCGGAATCCATCTCCTTGAATGGCACCGGCAGTTCTATTTTTATCCGTGTCAAGCCGAATGCCGATTGATGGAATCTTGCTCGCTCTCTCGTGCAGTTTTATGTTCTTGGTGGTGTTTGTTTTGATTTGAAGGAATGATTTCGTTTCCGATTTCGACACAGGGTGTGAGGAAAGCAAGAGAATTGGTATGGTATAAAATACGTTTCGATGAATTGAATGTTCTGTTTTAATCTACACAATACAGTACAATATTCATTTATTAACGCTTTATTTTTTTTAAGGAAATAGGCAGACCGTCAACAGCCTCATACCTATAGTATCATCTTCGCCACGTCTGAATAAATATTGAAGAAAGTCAAGCCGAATTATCTTGCTCGATTTCTCTAGCAGTTTTATGTTATTTCCCTGAGATGTAGGCGGTGTTTGTTTTTATTTGAAAGAATGATTTCGTTTGTGATTTTGACGTGAAGAAAGCATGTCTATTTATATAGTATCTAATATGACAAATTTTGCTTTTCTGTATAATATTTATTTACGTATGTGTCTACATTTTCTTCCTATTGGTTAGTAACGGGTAAGTAGATAACTAAGAACAATATTTACAGTCAGAAAGCTACGTTAACCAAGAGTGATGTCGGGCACTGCGATCCGCAAAGCTAGTTGTTATTATACAATAGTAGAATACTTACGGAAATCAGCTCGGATTCGTGGAGGCACGCAACAGCAGTGTTCGTGACGTAGCAAGTAATTTAGTCGCGGTCCGAGGCAGTAAAAGTTTGCTGAATGTCATTCACCGTAGTCTATACAGCTAGTTAATAATATACGGTGTGAATGTAGTGCTTACGGAAATCGGGTCGGATTCGTGGAGGCACGCAACAGAGGTGTTCGCGTGCAAGTAGTTTAGCCGCGGTCTGAGGCAGTAAAAGTGTGATAAATGTCATCCATCGTAGTCTAGAAAGCTAGTCATTAATATATATATATACATACATACATAAAATCACGCCTTTATCCCTTAAGGGGTAGGCAGAGCGTTAAACGCCTCGTAAAAGGCGCTTTCGCCACGTCTGACAAAAATTGAGGGCAATTTTAGATTGAAAAGTGTATTGGTATAGTGACAGGCTAAATTATAATACACTGTACCCCTCGAGTCCCTTTTGCTGATTTCTACAGCATGCCCAGTAGGAAGGGCAGCTGGAACATGCTATGTTTTTCTATCTCTCCCAGTCCAGCATGGAAGGTTAGGCATTAATATACAGTGTGAATTTAGTACTTACTGACATCAGCTCAGATTCGTGGAGGCACGCAACAGCAGTGTTCTTGACGTGGCAAGTAATTTAGCCGCGGTCTGAAGCAGTAAAAGTGTGCTAAATGTCTTCGCCATTATCGTGCAATAAATCTTTGAGTAATGTCGCAATCAGAACGAAAATTGTGGCTGCTGTATTTACCAGGCTTTTACGCCTCTTTTACAGATATTATAAGACAAAATGTCTTTGTTACTTAGTGTTTTCGCTGTCCATTGTATGTACACAAAACATTTGCATTTTGTCTTTGTTTTGCTTCGATGTTTTTTTTTTTAATATAATATGTAAACATAACATCACTAAATATGACATTTTGGAAGCCTACGCTACATTGTAGTTTTATTATGGTTTTTAAGTTTTACATTCGGCTCGATTCTAGATACCACCGGCTTAGACTAAAATTAAAATCTATCTGTCACTTTCAAAATAATTAAATTGAAAAGGGACAGTTGATTTATAATCTACGATTTTACAATTTGTCCGCTAGATTTTGACGCGCTTTTGCACATTTCCCCAGTATTTCTGTCAATTTTATCCGCCATATCATATGACGGCGTATAAAAATCACAGATAACGCATAAAACCACTGACTATAAATCAAAAACCAGAGAGAAAAGATCTCCTGTCGTTTTCCAATGTGTTTAGTCTGAAGGTGACAAATAGATTTTAATTTTTGTTTTAGCTGGCAAATCTAGAAACGAGCTCATTGTCAAAGAAATTATATTTTTCTCTTTGAATATATTTTTATTTTAGCTTTAAATTCTATGTAACGTACATTGAGATACCAAACGTATTTGTTCATGACAGATTCGATCGAAGTATAAAACTACGTTTCCGCAAAGTTCAACGCTCGTAACAGCTACGTCGTAGCAGAAAATTCTGTAGAAAGATTTGAAGTCAGCAAACTATCACAAGGGGATCAAGGCGCTTGAGAAAGCACATTCCACGAAATATTCTCATCAACAAAGCGGCGGCGGGATCTGAACTTTTTAAAATTGAAGGTCCCGAGCCAAGTCTAGAGTAACTTCTATGCTCCAGCAAACTCTCAGACAGTTGATTTCGTTTCGCAAGTGTACTTAAAGTTAGCTTATTTCGCGCGAGTGCCACATGGCACTGACGGCTTTGAAAGTAGAATCAAATGTGCATCCATTGATATCCAATATAATATCAGGCTATACGTGTTAAAAAAAACCTACAAGGTTATATAAGTTGAGGCGAGTTGAACAAGTCGACTATAGGGATTGCTGACTTCTAAGCGCCTTACCTAAGCAGCGGAGCCAGCTCTGGTGGATTATTTTTGACGCAAGGGAGCTTGTTAATATCGTAGAACGGCTGTTATTAAATTATAAGTTCTACGTGAGCTCGGCTTAGTAAACGTTGAGCTGAAGGCGAATTTAGAGTTCAGACATGCAACATCCACTTTCAGTAGGGGTATTCCCAATAGTCCTTTACTGGAAACTATCGGGAATAGAATTGGCAGTGGTATCATTTTTTCAAGACGGCGGAGTGCCCCCGGCGGGGCGTTCATGTCCCACTCCCCCCCTGCCCCTGCCCTGCCACTGGTCGTGTCTACCCGTTCTCGGCCGCGGCTGCTCGTTTACCAAAATGACGGACGGACCTTTTTTATCTCGTCCAACCGCAATTTGTTGCCGACGATCTCTGCTTGCGATACTCACCCTGGTTACGACTACCCACAAAAGTACATTTAAAATTCTTATTCCATAAATATTTACGCCAACTCGAATGTCAATGAATTTATATTCAGCAGTCGATAAAATGATACAGCTCTCGTTATCGTGTGAATAGTTAGTGCGGAGTGTTACATGTAGCTGTTTGATGGAATAACTTAAACCATTGATTTTTTTTTATGAACGGCGAAGAATCATAGTAAGAAGGGACCTCTACTTAACTATGATTAGGTTTTTTTTCAGTAGTCATATAATTTTGAAGTAGTTATAGAACTGCTGTACAACGGAAAGCTTACGTCTGGTTCTGGTGTTACTTCAGTCTGCAACTGGTACGGCTCACAAACTTTTTTCAAAAGAAACGTTCTTTCACAACAATAGAACGCGTCGTCGCGAGTTGCTAGACGGTAAGACCGTAAACTTTTTCAATTCATGTCATGTTTCATATTATTTCGTGAAAAAGAAAGCCGATCTTTGGACTCGCGGAAAAATTGCTGAACGGCCCAAACTTGGTCGTCACGGTGTTGAGTGAGAGACTCGATAAAATAAAAGTTTGAGGGCCGGTCACTGGATTTTGCCAATTCATTATTTTGGATGACTGCTGCCAATTAATAATATTCCAGTGAGTTCTGCCATTAAAAATCATGTAGGTACCCTTTTTAATAATATAAGGGTCATATTTATGAAGCGATATCAAACTTGAGAGCAATATTTAGAGGCCCGTATTTATAATCAGCACTTGAGTCTGACAGCGAGTTTGAGTTCGTATGAGAAATGTAATTTTATTATGACCTATCAAATCCATACTTAATACTGCTCTTAACCTCGAAATCGCTTTATAAATACGGGCTATACTATGGATTTGACAGGCCAGTTTGTACTGACATGACATTTCTGATACGAATTTAAGCTCGTTAAATTGTCACTCATGAGAGCTGATTACAAATACGGCCCAAAGTCTCACTTGTAACGTTAACCCTATTTTGATATTATGCTAATTATTGTATGGATCAAAACATAAGATCTGTAACAAATGATTAATTTAAGTTTAATAATGATCACTACATAGTATAAAACAAAGTCGCTTTCTCTGTCCCTATATCCCTATGTAGGTATGCATAAATCTTTAAAAATACGCAACGGATTTTGATGCGGTTCCTTTTAATGGATAGAGTGATTCAAGAGGAAGGTTTATAAGTATAATACACGCATAATATGGTAGAAAAACACTGATAATTTCCGTGCGAAGCCGGGGTGGGTCGCTAGTAACTAATAAGTTAAGTCTCGTTTGTAAACACTAACATTAATCCTATTGTATTATTTACTTATGCTAATTGTTGAATTTGTTGTGTGTATGGATCAAAAGGTCTAAAATAAAATATGTTTTTAAATTTTATTTTATTTTTACAAAGATAAAATCATATACCTATTATTTTTTATTGACATCTGTGTTTGCTTTTAAGTGGAATGTAGAGTTGAGTCGATTCGATAATAAATGAGTAATTAAAAAATATATACGTTTGTAAAACCCGCATGATTTTTTTAGATCCATCTATCATAAAGCCTTATAAATCGTTATATTTTATAGTTATGTAATTTTATCTCATTATATAAAATGTTGTTTGTGTAAAGATGAACACGTGTATAGGTACTTTACGCAAGTTCGTGGTAAGAACCGCCAAGTTTGCAAAGTAAATCATGTTAATGTTAGAAAGACTTGCTAGATTAATATTCAATCTCACCGGCTTGTGCTTTTGCCAGAAGAGCTAGGGATTATGTAAATACATACAGGAATATCACGCCTATATAAACCGTAAACGATGGGCAGAACAGTCTAATAAAATTCAATGTGTATTGAATGCTATGAAATAAGTTAAGTAAGTATTTACATATACAGAATAAGAAATATACTTACTTACATGTACATACATACACATAATCTCGCCTTTATCCCTAATGGGGTAGACAGAGCGTAAACTACTTAAACAAAGGTCGTTCCGTCACGTCTGTCAAAATGTTGAGGGTTATTTAAGATAGATTTGTAGGTATATTGCTGTAGTCATCATCATCATCGTATGGCATTTCCAAAAATGCGACTTTAAAATTTGATGTCGGAGTTAGCAATCCATTGCTTTGCCTCCGGTGTTAGCTGGTGAAGCCCCTCGAATCCGCTGCTGAACTTTCGTGTAGGGCAGTCCTCCACGATATGCTGGGTGGTCTGCACTGAATCTCCACAGTCGCAGTAAGGTGACTCTGCGATGCCCCACTTGTGCAGATGGTAGTTGCACTTTACAACTCCGGTTCTGATTCGATTTATTGAGGACCACACCAGCCTTTGTTCTTTACAGCCCGGCACTGCAGCTGAGGGGTCGACTATTTTTATGTTTCCCTTGGAAGCGTCTGAACCTTCCCATCTACTTTTCCACTCTGCTCTGATATCGGGTTGGTTCTGAACGGTCTTGTCGCTCCTAGTGGGTCTTCGAGAAGGTAGCCTATGAGGAGGTATATTATCTAGAGTCTTCCTGATTGTTGTAGCGTCCTCTGCCACTCACTGGCTGCTGCCTGTTTTCTTCTGAGTTCGGGTGGCGCAATGTGGGCAAGTACTGGTAACCAAGAAGCGGGCGTCGGTCGGAGTGTGCCGGTTATGACTCGCATCACTCTGTTTAGTTGGACGTCCACTTTACTTGTATGTGCGCTTTGGTACCACACCGGAGCACAGTACTCGGCAGTGGAGTAGGCTAACGCGAGTGCAGAGGTGCGCAGGACGTCGGCACGGGCACCCCAGGTTGTACCTGCTAGGCGGCTTATAAGGTTGGCTCGGGTTTTTAACTTTTGGGAAGTGACATCCAGGTGTTGGCGGAAGGTAAGAGAGCGGTCGAGAGTGACTTCCAGGTACTTGGGACAAAAATTATGATTGACCTCCTTTCCACAAAATGTAACTTTTAGTTTCCTTTGAGCCAAACTGTTTGAGAGGTGGAACGCGCTTACCTCAGTCTTGGACGGATTAGGGCAAAGCTTCCATTTGGAATAGTACGCGTTCAGCTCTCGGAGATCCTGTGTAAGCATGGCTTCTCCCTCCTCAAATGTCTTTCCTTAGTTTGCTAGTGCGAGGTCATCGGCATATATAAACTTTTCCGATCGAGTGTGCGGCATATCACTAGTGTAGACGTTAAACAGGAGAGGAGATTGTTGTAGTGACAGTTTGTCAGCCCATCCCATAAATAACAATATCCTCAAATGCCTTAGCTGGTTTTTACAACATGCAGGCCGGGAGAAAATGCAGCTGGCACATTCTATGTTTTTCTTTCGCTACCAGCCCAGCATGGGCAACACTTACATGCATGTGGTAAAATAACTTTCGTTCACTGAAATTAAAGTCCTCAAATAGATTGTATACTCATTTTTATTTAACCAATCCAGTGGTGGTTTGCCAGGATTTGTTCTGTTTACCGAAATAGCCGATCAAACCGAAAGCCCACCGGAAACGGCGCGTCGATACGAATTTATGATAATCTAGCGATAGGAGTACGGTACAGCGCTTACCCAGGGCTTCCCCTGCTTCCGGGTTCTACCGGGTTTAAACTTACCCTCCCAAACCCGGCTTAGGGTCAGAGACTTGTAAAAAATTGAAAGATGTGTGACAAGGTGAAGGGGTATTTTTAGGAAGCAGGAAAATATCTTGTGTATTTTTTTTTGTTTAGCCTGATTTGAGTTGAAGCTCCTGTAAGTACCTACGTAATTAATATACTCGTATGCAAATGTTTATCGTAAAAAAGCAGAAAATATTCATTCTAACATACGTTCGAACGTATGATTAAAATACGAGAAATTACACAGTTTTTATCATTAAAATTCAATCTTCCTTATAAATAAAATGGCAGAACGCAATAAAAGCTCTCTTTTACGGAACAATGCGCAATATTTTCATGCGTATACTTCCTCTAATAAATTTATAAAACTCTTGTTTTGTGTGTCTATAAAATTAAAAATAGCTCCGTACCAACGAATACAGGTGTAGAGTAAATTGGACCGTATTAAAATTTTCGAAACTTCTATTTATGTATCAATAGTTCTTGTTTCTAGAATGATCTACTGATACATAAATGAACTATTGATACATGCTCATGCCCGATCGTGTAGTGGATAGGGGCGCTGCCTCCTGAGCGGGGATATTGTGGATCGAATCCCACCACGTACCAATGTGTTTTCGAATTTCATATGTACGTTTATTCGGCGCTTTTTTCGTGCTTCGGAAGGCACTTGAAGCCGTTGGTCCCGGTTAATATCGTTTAATACCTTAGATATTAGTCGTTAAGCCATACTAGCGATCAGTGCTAAGCATTAGCGGTTTGAAAACTCTTGCCTTTTGGATTGGGTATGGTTTCCCTTCTGGGTTGCGGAAGTCAGATTCGCAGTCGCTCTGTGTAGTACCCTCGTTCAATCACCTGTATTAGGTAGCAGATCCCCGTGCGTGATATTATTTATTTATAGTTCTTGTTTCTAGAAGCCCTAAAGAAACGAGAAAAAGAAACAAAAACGAGTAAAAGAGTACTTCATTTCTCTTCCAAATTAATTCGTTATTGTAATTGTTTTATAAGTTTAGGTACTAGTTATGTGCCATTTATATTAATTCTGTATTATTATATTAATATTATACATTATTTATTTATGCCTACCCCGTTAGGGATAAAGGCGTGACTATATGTGTGTATTTATTTATTATTTATGTTGGTTAATGTATTATTATATGTATTGTATGTATTTATTGTATTTTATGATATTAGGATTTGAATTGTACACTGCCTCACTTATGCACTCTCACTACCATAGGTCAGCTGGAAGAGATTTCTTTTTAGAGATAAGCTGTACCTGTTGTGTTATTATTTTTTTATGTTTGTGTCCTCTGTATGATCATGTGTGCAATAAATTGTTAAATAAAACGATGGAGGTATTGGAGTTTCTAAACCCCGATGGAACACAGCAAGCTATTTGACACTGGACGTGACCGGACTCCAGTTCGACAATGTCGAAAGCTCCTTGTGAAGCCTACCATAACTGATATATAAGGTCTTTCAACCGAATTGACCCACAGGCAAACCAGTGATGCCGAGTGGCCCGATAAATCCTGCTATCTACATTTATTTCATGAATAATTTCTGCAAATTGTATTGAAAATCAATTACGTCTAACTCCTACAAAGCAACCGTTAAAGAGCTCGTTTGACTGAGCTCTCAACAACTGTTTAAATTCAGAATGCATTCCATTTCCTATTCAAATTACTGGCGACAAACAAATTTGTTACCTATAGTGGAGTAACGTTCGGCAACTTTGTATTTCGCTCGTTTGTAATGTAAATTTACCTTTCCTTGCGCGCAGAGTGCCGGGTGTCCAGTGTCACAGCGCAGTTGCATAGGCAAGGTTCTTTGTTTAGTGAAATATTAAATATTTTGAGTGATAAATTCCATTGAAGTAGAGTTTGACGACAACTGTGGATCATCCATTTTGTAATGTACAGATAATAAGCAACATAAAATACACGATAAAATAAAATTTTACTCAGGTTCATGGTCGTTCGTGGACTTGAAAGCCAACCCGATAAATTTAAATGTTATCATCATTTATACCTATAAAATGCATAGTCCTGAATGACGAACTGACTGACGGATCAACGCAGAGCCTAAACAGCTGATCGTAGAGACATGGAACTTGGAGAGTATGTTCTTTGTATGATGTAGGTATCCGATAAGAAACGATTTTTTTTAATTCGACCCCAAGATGGTGAAAAAGGGGGACAAAATTTGTATGGAACAACAATTTATTTATTTAAAAACAACGGGTAACCCTATTATAGTAATTAATAAATTAGCATTGCAACAATTCTAAATAAAATTTGGCATTAATAATTTCACAAGGTACAAGTGTCAACGTAATTCCTTTAATTTCATTCCTGGATGAGAATGAACACATATTATGGTAGCCCTCAAGATGTAGGATACAAACGTATCAAAAATAATACATATCATTCACTAGAAGTAATTTGTAGTTCATAAAGTATACTGAAGTATTTACACTGTAACCCAACGGACACTGGCTTCTAGCCCGACTAATTAGGAAGGCCATTTAGACATTACTATTGTAACGACTACCTCCAACTTGCACCGCGCCGTTCAACAGTCTTTGAGTAATGTTAAAGTAGGTTTTTAATGCTGTTTAACAGTCTTAAAGTTATACTGCAGGAAATAAGAAACTAGCTTGCATACTAACCTACTTTTCGGTTGAAGGGTTTTGAGCTTCACTAGGCTTCACTACATATTATGTTCACTAGGTAATTTTAAGTATTTCTATTAAAAGACTCACAGATTATTATTTATCCTGGGATATTTTTATACATACAAAATTATATAGAAATATTGCTGATTTTTTAAATTAGAAAATTAATAGTAAGCATTAGTATTTCTTAATTTTCTTTTGTCATTCCCTTAAATTTTGAAGATATATCAAGTCATTTGGAGTTTAGTTTAGCGAAAAACCCATACAATGCGCGTTTCAAAAATGAATAATACATACATACAGATAATCACGCCTTTATCCCTAATGGGGTAGGCAGAGCGTAAACGACCTAAACTGAGGCCGTTCCGCCGCGTCTGACAAAGTCTTGAGGGCCATTCAAGAAAGATTTGTACGTATATTGCTGTAGTGACAGGTTGTCAGCCTATCGCCTAAATTACAATATACTGAAACCCTCAGATCCCTTAGCTGGTTTTAACAGCATGCTCGAGAGGAAATGCAGCTGGCACATTCTATGTTTTTCTCTCACTCCCAGTCCAGCATGGAAGAGAAAAATGAATAATTATGATTTTTATTTCATACAAAACAGCTAGCTGTCATTTTGAGAAACAACTTAAAACGCTCTTTTATTACATACCCCACACGATAGGTTTTCAAACAAAAAAAAAATCACCCCGTTAAAAATTTCATCCCCCCACGCACCCTCGGGATAGAAAGAAAATCTATGTGTCTTGGACTAGAAATACTTAAAATGAACATATGTAGTGAAGCTCAAAAACCTTCAACAAAAAAAGTAGGTTATGTTGCTTATTTACTGTAGTATATTATGATAAAGTAGCTTTTAGTGCTGTTTGCAATTGCATTTTTTTTTATTATGGATATGGTTATGGATTTCATTAACTAATGAAAGTGTGTTATGTCCATAATTTAAACTTGTCTGCGGTCTTAGCCTTAGGGTTAAATACGTTATGAAAATCCCACGATCTTCAGAGCCCACACTCAATGCCTTCGAAGGACAAAAAAAGTTGATAATATGGATAAATTTATCACTTCGTCAGATTGTTTCCAGTTTGTTCAAGAAAATTTTGCCTGAATCATCTGATTGTCTGATTCAATATCTCTCTGTCACCAGATAAACTCTGTTTGTTTTACCTAACAGAAAAAGAGGCAACACCATTGGGCACTAATGTATGTGAAAGTTTGAAAAACAACCTTCTTACTAATTGCTATTCCAGAATAAGTAATTCCTAATGAAGACCCTCAAAGTCAACGAGAATGTAGTGACACACCAGAAAACACATGTTATGTAAACAAGTACTCAACTATTAATGGCTTAGTTCCAAGTAAAACAAACCACGAAGTCCTTTCGCATGTGACGCTTTCCGTCTCACACACTCACACCACCCCTTCAGGTTATAATATCTCCTTTGCGAAGTCAATTTTCAAAAATGTCGTCGTTAAAAAAGCACTAGTGGGAGCTAGTGGGGAGCTAGCGGGAACTCATTACTGAACTCCTGGAGGTACTATTTCGGCTGAATAGGGGGGGCGGCGCTGCGAGATAGCGTGCGCTTATGAGCGATATCGCGACAAACGAAGTGCCTCGTCCCCCTCCTCCCCGCGGCGCGACGTGAGCCTGCCTCCTGTCTGCCTCACACAAAAACTCGCACGTCTTTGATAGCTAGACATTTTGTCCTTAAAAACTCTTAGAGAGCGGCTATTAATTACGACAAGCACTTTTAAAACCAGGCGAACTTTAATTTGAAAGAAGCTGTGTAGCATTCGGACTGCTACTGAGTGTAGCAATAGCGCTACGCTCTACTTCGCTACGTTGTAGGGGTTTTAAACTCTGACAGAGGAAAAAGCGCGGAGTGTGCATACAACAACTAAATTAGGAGCTTTGGGTAAAAGTAATTTACTTAATTTAATTTAGAGAACAGGTATATTCAGAATAACCGTTGGTTTCGGTCGGAATAATAGAGCGAACAACAAATAGCAAGCGGACTAAGATAAAAAGGGCCCGTCATTTTGTTAAACGGCTCACAGTCGAGCAGAAGCAAATACCCGCTACTGCGCATCAATACCGAGAAATAGTGACGGAAACAGAATGCTGCTGGAACATACAGGGTGTCAGGGACAGCGTCCCGCAAACTGATAGAGGTTGCTCAGTCAACGAAACTGAACAACTACCAGTAGAACTTTTTTTCAGGACATTAAATAAAATTTTTGGTTTTCCATATAAATTGTCTGATCTAGTGTTGTTCATTTTGTATGGGAAGGTGATTTTTTTTTCACCTTCTGAAAAAAAATCCTGGTGAAAGTTGTTCAGTTTCGTTGACTGAGCAACCCGTATTAGTTTGCGGGATGCTGGGACAGTACACCCGTTACACCCGGTATTTTTACGATGGTAAATAGTTATTATGTTCAGTTCGTGAACCTATTGAAAATACTCGTATGCCAGAAAGATGGTTGCAGCTTACTGAAAAAGCAAGCAGTGTTGTTGTAAATTTTCGTGATTATCTGCATATAAGAAATAGTATTGAAAGTTGATTTCTAATGATAAAGTAAAAAAATATATATTGTAGTTAATACATACTTACATATAATCACGCCTTTATCCTTAATGGGGTAGGCAGAGCGTAAACGACCCAATCAAGGGTCGTTCCGCCACGTCTGACAAAGTTTAGAGGGTTATTAAGATAGATTTGTAGGTATATTGCTGTAGTGACAGGTTGTCAGCTCATCGCCTAAATTGTAATATACAGAAACCCTCTGATCCCTTAGCTGGTTTTTACAGCATGCCCGGGAGAAAATGCGTCTGGCACATTCTATGTTTTTCCCTCGCTCCCAGTCCACCATGGAAGATGGTAATGGTGATGGTATGGTTAATCAGTCTAGCATGGTAGATAATCAGCTATTAATTTTTTTACAACATCCCCACTGATCTGAAAAAATATTACTTTTCCCGATCAAATAAACAATCTGATGCTTTTTAGAGGTCAAAGAAAAAATATTAAAGATAACAGTCATATTTTAGAGAATCAATCATCATTACATGTTACCTTTGTAGACCCTACTTTGCTTCACGTCGCCGAGTAAAATAACCAACCGCTTTAAGAAGAGGTAGAGAAAGTCGGCTTTTGGCTCCATCAGTTTTCATTTGCCGTAATCTATTTGGAACTCAATTCTCTCGGGAACTTTAAGTTAACCTCTCCGGTTTAACTGCGAACTGCGAAGTTATTGATATTGACAGCTCGCGATGGACATTTAAAAGTTTATGGTTGAACGTAAAAGTGGGGCATAAAAGAGTTTTTATTGCCCAGATTTTGCTAAAATTAGGCTGATAACCCCCCCCCCAACTTCTATACTGGACTGGGAACGATAGAAAAATATAGAATGTGCCAGACGCATTTCCTCTTCGAAATGCTGTAAAAACCAGCTAAGAGATCCGAGGGTTTCTTTATATTGCAATTTAGGCGATGGGCAGACAACCTGTTATTAATGCAATATACCTACAAATCTTAAATAACCCTCAAAACTTTATCAGACGTGGCAGAACGACCTTTGTTTAGGTCATTTACGCTCTGCCTACCGCATTAAGGAGAAAGGCGTGATTATATGCATGTATTAACAGCTAGTGTAAGTTACTTTTCCTTCCGAGCCAGCGGTAAAAAACAGCAAAGGGATTCAAGGGTCACAGAGGATTGTAATTTAGGCGATATGCTGCCAACTTGTCACTGTCATTCTCTCGATACACATATTAACTTTCAAGTCTGTCTACCCCATAAGGAATACAGGCATGACTTTATGCAGACAACCCAATCTTGTGAAAATATCCTCGTATTATGCAAATAACTGCATTGCCGTGGGCTATTTTTTGGAGCTCGTTGCAACGCTCTCAGGGTAGCAACAGATTTTACGGCGTTTTTGCGGCGGCGATATAGTATAGTTGGTTACTTTGTAAGGTTTATGTTAAGTTTAGAAGTATACGCTCCTTTTTACTGTTATCATAATTACAACTTTATAGCTATAAACTACAATGAAATTGTAACGTAGACTACTTTCTTGGTACAAAACAAAATACCTATATACTCGTATTCAAAAGAAAGTGTACGTCATATTTATTGTAATATTTTTATTTGATAATACTGAGATACTGGAGAGATTTCAAAATGAAGTATTGAAGGCAATAGTGGATGCTACATCGTTAACGAGAATGGATGATTACCACAATTATCTGAAAATTCCAACTGTGAAAGAGGAAATAAACGCAATTACGAATGCCTATAAGAGCAAAATAACTCACCACCAAAACAGACTTCCTCAATGTCTAAGCGAGTCATTGCAAACAAGACGTCTGAAACGTACACATACATGGGACACTACACATGAAGGCAGCCTGGCAGTGGAAGGGCGCGCCTAAAACGGCATTATAACTTTTAAAATAACTGCTTATGGTCTGATGACCGATCAGAGTAGGGTCTACAAAGAGGTAACATGTAATGATGATTGATTCTCTAAAATATGACTGTTATCTTTAATATTTTTTCTTTGACCTCTAAAAAGCATCAGATTGTTTATTTGATCTGGAAAAGTAATATTTTTTCAGATCAGTGGGAATGCTGTACAAAATTTAATAGCTGATTAACTACCATCTTCCATGCTGGACTGGGAGCGAGAAAAAAACATAGAATGTGCCAGAGGCATTTCCTTCCGGGCATGCTGTTTAAAACAGCTAAGGGATCAGAGGGTTTTTGTATATTGCAATTTAGGCGATGGGCAGACAACCTGTTACTAATGCAATATACCTACAAATCTTAAATAACCCTCAAAATATTATCAGACGTGGCACAACGACCTTTGTTTAGGTCATTTACGCTCTGCCTACCGCATTAAGGAGAAAGGCGTGATTATATGCATGTATTAACTAGTGTAAGTTACTTTTACTTCCGAGCCAGCGGTAAAAACCAGCAAAGGGATTCAAGGGTCACAGAGGATTGTAATTTAGGCGATATGCTGCCAACTTGTCACTGTCATTCTCTCGATACACATATTAACTTTCAAGTCTGTCTACCCCATAAGGAATACAGGCATGACTTTATGCAGACAACCCAATCTTGTGAAAATATCCTCGTATTATGCAAATAACTGTATTACCGCTGGCAATTTTTTGGAGCTCGTTGCAACGCTCTCAGGGTAGCAATAGATTTTACGGCGTTTTTGCGGCGGCGTTATAGTATAGTTGGTTACTTTGTAAGGTTTATGTTAAGTTTAGAAGTAAACGCTCCTTTTTACTGTTATCATAATTACAACTTTATAGCTATAAAATACAATGAAATTGTAACGTAGACTACCTTCTTGGTACAGAACAAAATACCTATATATTTAAAAGAAAGTGTACGTCATATTCATAGCAATATTTTTATTTGATAATACTGAGATACTGGAGAGGTTTCAAAATGGAGTATTGAAGGCAACAGTGGATGTTACATCGTTTACGAGAATGGATGATTACCACCATTATCTGAAAATTCCAACTGTAAAAGAGGAAATAAACGCAATTACGAAGGCCTATAAGAGCAAAATAACTCACCACCAAAACAGACTTGCTCAATGTTTAAGCGAGTCATTGCAAACAAGACGTCTGAAACGTACACACACATGGGACCAAATTTAAATAAATATTTTTATTGAACTACACATGAAGGCAGCCTGACAGTGGAAGGGCGCGCCTAAAAGGCCATCATCACTACATAGTACAAAGTCGATTTCTCTGTCCCTATATCCCTTTGTATGCTTAGGTCTTTAAAACTACGCAACGGATTTTGATGTGGTTTCTTTTATTAGTTAGAATGATTCAAGAGAAATGTTTATATGTATAATACATGCATAATATAGTAGAGAAACACTGATTATACCCGTGCGAAGCCGGGGCGGGTCCCTAGTAACTTTTAAAATAACTGCTTATGGTCTGATGACCGATCGCATGCTGGACAGTTGTATAAAAATATATATTGGATAATACTTCTTTGACAGGGCAACGTCTTTCGTGTCCACTTTAAAATTGCAATGCGACGATGAATAGAGTCTCCCTGTAATAGTCTGATTATACTGTCCTGTAATAGGCTCGATCAAATTAATTATTTGGCTGGATTAGGAATGCTATATTATGAATTAGCTGGTGATTTTATTTCTAAAACTATGAAAATATTGGAATGACAATATGTAATAAATAATGTTTAGGTCCGTGGTCTATTGGTCAGAGTCATGGGCTTACGATCCGGAGGTCCAGGGTACAATTCCCAGGAGGGAACACAAAGTTGATATTTGCCAATTTATCACTTTGTGAGGTTTTTTCAATTTGGTTAATATATTACAGGCTGAATCACCAGATTGTCCGAAAAGAAAAAGAATTCCGTGCTTCGGAGGTCACGCTAAGTCGTCGGTCCCGGTCGCTGCCTTTGATAGTGGTCGTCACTGAAACCATGTCAGAGGCCTAATAGTTGTGCTAATAGGCGGTTTTAGATTTCTGACACCAGGGTTCATTGAATCGTCCGACTCGAGAATCCAGTCACTAAGAAGAAGAAGAAGAATGTTTAGAAACGAATGAATACAAAAATATGAAATGTTTTACATACATACATATAGTCACGACATTATCCATAATGGGGTAGGCATTACGTAAACGACCTAAACAAAGGTCGTGGCGCCACATTTGACAAAGTTTTAAGGGTTATTTAAGATATATTTGCAGGTATATTGTTGTAGTGCAAATTGTTAGCCCATAGCCTAAATTCAAATACTGAAACCCTCGAATCCCTTACCTGATTTTACAGCATTCCCGGGAGGAGATGCAGCTGGTACATTCTTTGTTTTCTCTCGCTCCCAGTCTAGCATGGAGGCATATTTAATTGAGAAAAAGTTGGTTGCTATCGCAAAGTGCAGCGCTCGGGTGGTTGAGAGCTTTTCATCGCACAGTCTTTGTCTATCGCCAAACTCATGTGTAGCCTGCCCTGTCGCAAGGGAGTTTAAACAGAACACGTCAGAGAATAGTGTTGACATAAATATCTATAAAGATGAATATTTCATCTCGTTTGAGATAGGATATTATCATTTATCACTAATATTATTTAGGCGATGGGCTGACAACCTGTCAATACAACAATATACCTACAAATCTATCTTAAATATCCTCTCAAAACTTTATCAGACGTGGCGGAGCGAACTTTGTTTGGGTCGTTTACGCTCTGCCCACCCCATTTTGGATAAAAGCGTGATTATATGTATATATGTTATATATAAATTAATTTATTTATTAAAATATACATACATATATATAATCCCGCACTTTATCTCTAATGGGGTAGGCAGCGCATTATAATATAAACATGTCAAAATATGATATGTCACTTAAAATAAACTTAACCTACTCAAAGAGTTCGCCCCTTGTCGACCCCGGCGCATAATTCCCCATAGCCTTTGCACCAAAAAAGAATCAGAGCCGGGGTCACCTCCTCTTTCTCGAAGGCGACTACCTAATTTGGCTATGAAACACTTTGCCTCACTGCACCAGCAACCAGCGAATGGGATGAACTCGGTAGTTCTGACTCAAGGTCAAGGTTTGCTATTCTGAATATTATAAAAAAGAGAAATGTCAGACTATAGAATGAGCACTAATTTCAGATAACTATTGTTATTAGTGAGGTCATCAAGTGATCATTATCACATATTTATTATTAAACACATTTAAATATTTAATCATATTTATTTATAAACATAGGTATAGGATCAGGTAATGAAAGAACTATTAGTTCCTTCATTAAATATGTAAATATGAAATGTTGTTTTATTTTATCACCAACATTATTTATTTAACAGTTTATTGTACACAGAAACATACACAGAACAATTACATAGGAATCAAGACACAACAGGTACTGCTTATTTCTAAAATGAAATGTCTTACAGCAGACCTAAGAAGGGGGATAGCATAAAACGTAAAGCGGATAAGACGTGCACAATAAGAATACAAATTAGGTACATGGACAGTAAATAAGGATATACCTACTTAATTATACTATACTACGATCATACAATAACTAAATAAATTATAATATCTATAAATATATTAAATGTTCTATATAAATATAACCAAAATATATAAATATATACATACTATAGATACACATACAATATATAAATATATACTACGGATTACGTAGAGAAAGATTATGTTCTTTGATTCTCTCCTTGAAAACAGCGATTGATGGGCTGTCGCGAATAGTGTTCGGGAGAATGTTCCACAATCTAGCTGCATGGACTGTGAATGAGTATGAGTAGAAATCAGTCTTATGTGGGGGTATAGACAAAAGCGTCCTGACGCTCGATTGACATTTCTTCAACATTTCTACTAGTAGCTATAAGATTTAAACTTTTTTGACAAATATCTTAGGAAATCTATAACCTTTACAATGAAATCGAATCAAGAAAGTATTCTACAGTACCTAGATTGACACAAGCTACACCCAGGTTTTAGGTAACAAAATTAAACTCAGTTAGGCACCTAAAGTGGTTATGCCAAATATGCATTAACCAAAACTAGAGCCAAAGCAAACAGCGTTATAGAACAAAAGGAATTTATTCAGCCACAAATGCGCGCTCTCAAAGTTTAAAACAACTAGAACTACTACTGAAATTATAGGAGTTTAAGCGGATGCTCTTTAAAAACTGTATTTTTGCTCACCGTAATGTTTGCACACTACAAGTTTGTTGGGAAACATAGGTCATACTTGCTTTGAGAACTATCTTTGTTGCTAGTTGTAGAGGAACGCAGAACTAGGTTTTAACAAAAATATTTCTAAATTGGACCGATACTGAAAATATCGAAAATTTTCTTAAAATTGAGAAGAATTCGGAATTTATCGTTTTTGATTTTGTTGTGTTTGTAGCTTATTGAAATTTTGACTCATTTTCAGTATCAACACATAAAATTATGGTAAATAAAAAAAAACACTATCACACTCACAGCCCCGACTAGGATTACCTGTATCAGGGTGCCATGGACATTCACAGAAACAACCACGAAAAACACCTTGACCTAGTAACAGACATTTAAACTAATCATTAAAAGGTCTGCCCCGGCCGGAAATCGAACCCGGGACCCCCTGCGTAGTAGGCAGGTACACTGCCAACTAGGCTGCGCGGGTCATCAAGTACACAGAAAAAAGTATTTTCCGTCGCCACCCTTGTTTCCAAATGAAGTGTTCAAGGCGAATGGGCATCTTTTCCCCAATTTATTACCTTAAACTTATTAACAAAGACACTGGACGAAGACGGAGCGTCTTCGCGCCAACTATAATAATTATAATCTGTCAGCGCCACTTAATTTATACAAAGAGTGGAGTTTGGTCAGTATAACAATGAGTTGCTCCAGGCTAAATGGGCGTGTTTCCACTAGAAGGCATATCCACGGCAACGGCAATGGCTCGGTATAGTCGACGGCATTATGAGGAAATTAAATGACACGCTTATCCACTTGTCAACAAGGTAACGTCACAGCAACGACACGGCATTGATACCCACCGGTATCGTCGCTGTCCTGCCAAACTGCATGTGTTTTGTATACCTACGTATGCGTGTATGTGTGTGTGCGCTCAGAGTTTAACTAGATGGAAGATACCGTCGACGCTAATACCGTCCAGTGGAAAAACACGCCACGATATTGTGACGAAATCGTCATCGTGCCGTTGTCGTGCCTGGACGTGCTGTCTTATACAAAATAGCCAATGAAACTGCTCAGCTGGCGAGAAAACTCAGAATTAACTAAGGAAGAGCGGCCAACGTGATTAATTGCCTTGTACAATACAAAGAATCATTATTTTATTCTTTATTATTTCACCTCTCCCTTCGAATGGAGAGCCGCGGGAATTAATTATAATTTTGTTTCAGCTTGCCATTATGCAAAGGCACTGAAATATGACTCGTATTTATAATGATTCCGTTTTGGGAGATAATAAAGAGGAGAAAGATATTTATTTATAAATCCCTGTAAACATGCAATACGGGATGTAAGGGACAGCGTCCCGCAAACTGATAGGGGTTGCTCAGTCAACGAAATTAAACAACTATCACTAGGAATGTTTTTAAAGAAATGAAAAAAAAATGATTTTCCATACAAATTGTCTGATCGAGTTGGTAATTTTGTATGGGAAGGTCATTTGTTATTCTGATAGTTGTTCAGTTTCGTTGACTGAGCAACCCCTACCAGTTTGCGGAACGCTGTCCCTTACACCCCGTATAATAAAACATTAAATAGCTTGAAATGATACAATTTCAGTAGACAAGTATCATTCTTCACCCATAAGAAAAATCAATAAACTTAAAAAAATTACTTGTACTAATGAGGTACTTTATACCTAGCTAAGACGCTATTTTTAACTGATTCCGTATTTTCATTAATTTCTCCATATGCAAAAATAAAACCAGAATTTTATTAGAAAGAAAAGTCACATCTGTATTCATACGAGAGGCCGCAGTCACAACCTCACAGAGAGTGACGTCGCCTTAATAATTAAAGGCGCGTGGTGCGGCATAACAAATAGCCAAGTTAATTTATGCCTTCCGATCTTATGAGTAGGACATTTAAAGATCCTCGTGGGAAAGTCTGCCCGAATATAATTTAATTTTGTATATGAATGTTTAAGAGTCCTTTGTCCGATTCCTTGGCGCTACCTTCGTGAATCGCACGGTTTTTATTATTTCATCGACTGTATAGTATGGGGCAGAAATTGCGGGCAGAAATTGAATGAGAACGGCTGAAGACCGAGCTGAGTGGCGTGTATGGGTGAGGCGTAGGCGTGGACGAGGACTGATACAGGCTGATGATAATGAAGACGAGGTGTAAGGGACAGCGTCCCACAAACTGATTGGGTTTGCTCAGTTAACTACACTGAACAACCACCAGGAAATTCTTTCAGGAAGTGGAAAAAAAGGTGTTTCTATACAAATGATCGAGGTAGAATCTCAAGTGAGACAATCTAAATAAAGATTTTAATAACGGGCACTCACTTTGGAATATAAACCTGATGAGGGGACTCCGAATGTCCCGAAACATATCGTGAAATACGCGACATATATTCTAAAGTGAGTGCCCGTTATTAAAATCTTTATTTTGAGGTAAAAGTTTGGTAAATTCATCATTAACCGATTTAAATAAGGCTATCCATATTTTTAAAATTTTATTATGTTAAACAAATAGGATGTTTGCATGTTTGTATTGTTTAAATTTCATAGACAATTAATTAATTACGATGATGCTATACAATCGGACAATATTGTACAGCTTTTTTATTATCATTTCCAGGATCGGTGGACAAAATCTGTCTTGCTTAGGCCCGAATTCACACCAAAATTCGAGCAACGACCTACCAATTACATTCAACATGGCGACGGTTTTTCCGAAGTGGCGCGATCAATCTAATTTGGACATGAAAGATCAAACAACTTATTTATCATTGAGGCCTGCACGGAAATCGAATCCCATACAAACGGTAGTTATGTTATTATTTTTAAATGGTTAGACCAAACTTCTAGAAAATTTGTACACTTAATTAATTAGGTTTCGTTGGAAAATATCAATCACGAACAAATTGATGGCGGACATATAAAATGAAAGCTGATGACTTTCTCATTTTGTATATATCATTAAAATTTTGATACCAAAAGTAATCTTCTTTTTCTGTAGTATTGAGTCAATCGACCAGATGAACCCTGGCCTCAGAGTTTTTAAACCGCGAATATCTACAGTATTATTATTATTATTATTATTATTTTGAGGACAGGCAGCATATATATGCTGATAGGTCCTATCAGTGTTGGATTTATGTTGTTCGGTTATCACTATTCACTATTATTATAAAGTCTATTGTTCATTTAATATGGTTCATAATTGTTTATAAATGTTCTTACTAAGCACAGTACACACACACACAGTTTTAACTATTAATTTTGTCTTTATTCTTTTTACACCAGTTGTCCAGTCTATTTTTAAAAGCATTAACAGATGGAGCTGATACAACTTCATCGGGGAGTTTGTTCCACAAATTCACTACTCTATTAGTTATGAAGTGATAAGCGACATTGGTATTCGAATGTGAACGGTTGATTTTCAGACTATGCCCACGTTGTAAGCGTGAGGATTTCATTGTAAACATCCCATTCGTAGGAAGGTTATATTTGCCAGTGAGCATTTTGTATGTCTCTATTAAGTCTCCCCTCATTCTCCTTTCCGCCAACGTGGTTAGCTGCAGTATGTGTAGTCTCTCCTCGTATGTTTTCTTTCTTAGTTTGTAAGGTATCTTTGTTGCTTTTCTTTGCACACTCTCCAGCAGGTTTATATCCTTAGCAAAGTATGGGTTCCACACTTGAACTGCGTACTCTAGCAAGGGTCTGACATATGTTTTGTAGATTTTTATGAAAACATCTATGGTAAGGTGTTGGAATGAGCGCCTAATAACATATAGGAATGAGTTGGCTTTTTTGACAATCATGTTCACATGATCACCCCATTTGAGGTCTTCAGTTACAAGCACTCCAAGGTCTTTCTGAGAGTTCGTTGCAGCAATCGTTTCTTGCTCTATGGTGTAGTTGATTTGAGGATTATTGCTGCCCATGTGTAGGACTGAACACTTAGCCACATTGAGTTTGACAATCCATTTTTTTGTCCATTCTTGTAGTCTGTTTATGTCAGCTTGCAACTTGTTTCCATCCACTAGGGGGTTCCCAAAGAACTTGCCATCATCCGCGAAGAAACTTGATTGTGAATCGATGAGTGAAATTAGATCAGTGATAAAAATGCCAAATAATGTAGGAGCAAGAACACAACCCTGAGGAACTCCGCTGAGGACATCTTTACTAGAAGACAGCGCAGTGCCTACTCGCACCTGGAAGGTTCTGCCTTGAAGATAGTTTTTAATCCAAGTAAGAAGACTGCCACGGACACCAAAATGTTCCAGTTTAATGAGAAGCCTTTCATGAGGCACTTTATTAAATGCGCGCTCGAAGTCTAGGTACAAGACGTCAACAGGATTTTGGTTGTCTAGTTCCTTTATCCAGGCTTGTACTGACGTTAATAAATTTGTCACTGTCGATCGTTTCTCAACAAATCCATGTTGATAGACGGAAATTATATTGTGGCTATTAAGGAATTGTGTAAGCTTGTTACATATGATTCTTTCCATTATTTTACATGTGATGCTAGTAAGACTAATGGGCCTGAAGTTAGCAGGATTAGTTTTATCACCCTTCTTGAACACTGGTGTGACTATGGCATGTTTCCACGGAAGAGGAACCTTTCCATTTCGAAGTGAGGTGACCATAATGTCTGTAAGTGTCGGGACAAGGGTACTTGCACAGCTTTTAATAATTATACCAGGAATATTATCCGGACCTGACGATGAGTGAATGTCAATATTTTGTATAGTCTTTAAGACATCTTTTTGTGTAATGACTATGTCGCTGAGTGAGTCTTCAACTCGGGCTGCTACTTCAATTTCAGGCTGCTGTACAATTGGAGGTTCTCTAGAATAAGCTTTTTGAAATTCTTCGGCAAATGCTTCAGCTATTTCCTTGGGAATTGTGACCAGATCTCCATTGGCGTTTCTGACAGCAGGAGGAATGCTGACTTTACTGCACATACAGCTGCGTATATGTGCATAAAAGGGTTTATCTCCATTATCTAGAATTGCAGCTTCATATCTACCCCTACGTCTTCGTGATTCAGCTACACACTTGTTGCTAACATCTCTATATCTGGAGTAGTCATCAGGATCCTTGGTGGACATATAATGGTCCCATAGAGATTTCTTCTCAGCAGCAAGCTTTTTAACTTCTGAAGATATCCAAGCTTTATTCATAGGTTTCTTTTTAACTGTTTTCAAAGGTACATGTTTATCAATGATTTTATCTAATTGGGTCTGAAACTCATGCCATGAACTCTCCACGTCGTTAGTTTGAGAAAGAGTACCAATAACTTGCATCAGGTCTTCATCAAAGGCTTCAAAATTAATTTCGTTATAGTATCTTCTCTGGGTTAACTGAATATTAGATTGTGCTACATGACATTGTATCATAAATTCAAGAACACAATGGTCGCTTTTACCAATAGGGACATTATATGAGACACCAGAAATGAGTGTTTCATCATTTGTAAGTATAAGATCTAAGAGGGAGGGGTTTTGTCCTGTTCGAAACCTAGTAGGTTCGGTGACAAGCTGATAAAGATTACTGTCCAGAAACATGTTCGTAAATAGTTCTTCAGGTTCATCCACTTTTTGATCAGGTTGCATGGGCCAACTTAAACCATTATAATTGAAATCACCAGCGACTACAACTGTATTATTGTTTGAAGCTTCGGCCAGATTTGACAACAGCAAGGGATCACGAGATTTCCATTCGTTACCGTGGTCATTTCTATAAATTCCAACAACCAAGAAGTGATAGTTGTGGAACTGTATATCTACATACAGAGCTTCAGTAGAGTCATGCATATACTTCTTATTAGTCGTTGCCAGAATAGGTATCCCACTAACAGAGTTCCGGATATACATAGCAACACCCCCACCTCGCATCCTCCCACCCTCAGATTTAGGGCGGTGCTTGCGATCTAGCCTAAAGAAGGTGTAGTTAGGAATAGAAAAACTGCTGTTTCTGTCCGTGCTTTTTACCCATGTCTCAGTAATTATAATTATAGAAGGGTTGTGCGTGTTTACATAGAGAAGAAATAGGTCAAATTTCGCAGGCAATGAGGAAATATTAGTGTACATAAAAGTTAAATTGCGGTATGGATTCTTGTCATTAATCAGTTTTTTTGTTTGATGATTTTTGGTTCACCATTCACAAATTTAATAGTTAAGTCTGTCTCGCCTTTATCAATCCTAGCTTTCAAACGTTGGCGTAACTCTTGAAGTTCTTGCATTTGCTTAGGGGTTTTATCGTCATAGATCCTGATATTATTCCCAGATTTAGACTTTTTCTTCAGCACAGATCTGGCCTCCTGACGAGACCTAAGAATAATCTTGAGAGGTCTTGGTTTGGGATTAGCAGGGTCCTGACGTCCTAGTCGAAAAAGTGAAATCACAGTACCTTGAGTGCTTGCCTCACCGGTCACCTTCTGCAGCAGGTCCTTCACCAATCTATCATCGTGAGCCTTGCGTGTCTCGATATCTTGCGAGGTTGCCTCAGCAAGACCGACGACAATAATGTTGCTCGCACGGCGTTCCCGTTCCGTCATCTCCGCAATCACAGTGCTCATATTTACCGATACCGGAGGACCTGGGGGCGATGGGGCCTCGCTCGGTTTGCTTGCTGTTGCTAATTGTTTTTTAATCTCATCCAATTCTTCGCGCACAGTATCATATGATTTGATGAGCTTAGGTACTTGAAACAATGCTCCCCGACACGGAACACAAAGAAATAGCAGCGTACGTTTGGATTTAAGACCCATGACGCGGGCCTCACTGGATGTTAATTCACTGCAGGGGAGACATACATTCCTTTTGCAACCGTCGCACTGAATGAAATTATCATCATTTTGGTCGCTATCACATTGAAAACACTTCATTTTCGAAGATATAGCTTCGAATCGTAACGGACTTTTTAGTAGGTAAACGGCGTAAGTATTAGGTGTTTATAACTTTTTGAATGTTGATTATTGCGTCTTAGTGCACAAATCACTGTCTATTTAAAATTTTCACAAATTGTTTGACGCTTATGTGTGTATGTGCGTCACTAATAACGAGACTTGGCGTCACCAAAAAACCGAAAGTTCACACGCGAATTTCACTATTTGGTGGCACTAATTCGACTAAACTTCAATAAGTTCATGTCATTTGGGTTATTATTTAAGTGTTTATAATGTTTTTTAGCACAAAACATTCGTTTGTTTATTTTTAAAACAAAATAATATTCGCGACTAAAAACCAACTGTTCACTTTTCAAAGGTAGGTAGACAAAAAAAAAAACGATATTAACCGGGACCAACGGCTTAACGTGCCTTCCGAAGCACGGAAAAGCGCCGAATAAACGTACATATGAAATTCGAAAACCGAAAAACACATTGGTACGTGGTGGGATTCGAACCACGACCTCCCGCTCAGGAGGCAGCGGCCCTATCCACTACACCATCGGGATCCTTATCCCCTACACCATCGGGCTCCTTTCTTATACCATGGTTATACCCATCAAACTCAGTTTGTTTATACTCAGAGTTTAATGTCTAAATTAATTACAAATTGTATAATTTTATGGGGGAAAGGCCTGGTGACCTATGTTACTGGTTATTACAACTTAATTTAGGCATCAGCCCTCCGCAAAATACAACTGATAAATCAAAATTGTAATTGTAAAGTGCTCAACAAATTAAATTTAAACTGGTTTAAACATCAATAACGTTAGGTATATTACAAAATACATACACATGCCTACTGGCAAACAGAATTTGGGGATAAAAACTTTGTATAGATTGAGCGAGGAGGCTAGCCTGCTGAAGTTGTTGCTTCTAAGGCCCGTATTTATGAAGCTATCTCAAGATTGAGACCCATATTAGGTATGTATCTGACAGGCCATTTTGTACTGAAATGACATTACTGAAACGAACTTAAACTGGCTGTCAATCTCAAGTGCTATTTATAAAGCGATCTCATAATCATAATTTACGGGAATGACATTTCTGATACGAACTCAAACTCGCTGTCCATCTCTTGTGCTGATTATAAATACGGGCCTTAGTGTTTTCGCACCTCATAAAATTAGGATAAAAATTGTCTTCATCCGGCTACTGTAGAGGAGACAAGTCACTCTTATTCCCATCCATTCATTATTGATAGTCTAGATATAGGTATTGTATTGTGTAATCGTTGGCCATTATACGTCTGGTCTGAATACCGCGGACTGCGTTTGTATTTATCCTCCCTCAACAGGGAACATCGCAACTACTCTGCCACTGCTGCCTCTATTTTTTTCAGCATATTACATACATACATACATATAATCATGCCTTTATCCCTAATGGGGTAGGTAGAGCGTCAATGACCCAAACAAAGGTGGTTGCGCCACGTCTGACAAGTATTGAGGGTGATTTTAAATAGACCTATGTATTGCTGTAGTGACAGCATGTTTTTCGCAAATAAAGAATATTTATCTTTTTTATTACTTACTTACATTCTGGTTTGAAGGATTTGCAACTATCAAGTAAATCAGTTTTCATTGGATAGAAAGCCAAAGAAAATATACAGGTAATTTACTTGATAAGATCCTTTAATATCTGCTTTATTAAAACTTTCGTTACTCGAGTTTATTTTTGTGCTAAGCTGAAAATGCCTGACATAAAGAAATCCTTAGTACTAACATAGACAGATGAAAAGAAAAAATAAAACGGAACGAAATAAAAGAGTCTCTGCCTATTTCAAATGTAAATCTCTGTCGTAGTAACGGGTCGGTTCTCCTGAAAAATAAGACGTAGGTCGGCGAGATTGTCGCTTCTTGCTGTCGTTGACTTGGAATATGTCTGAGACGACGCTCCCGAGCCCTCGCCGGGATTTGCACAGAGTTTATGCCGCGCCCCGACAGGGAAAGTAAAACATTACGAGTGGGTACTTGTGACGTCACTACTATCTTCTTATTAGCAAGTGGATTCTCGAGTTGAACGACCCAATGAACCCTGGTATCAGAGTTTTTTCAAACCGCCTAGTAACACAGATATTAGACATCTGACATGGTTTTAGTAACGACCACTGCCAAAGACAGCGACCGGGACCGACAGTTTAACGTGACCTCCGAAGCACAGAATCCGTTTTCTTCCAGACAAGCTGGTCCTAACCAAACTGGGAAAAATTTCACAAGAGAAAGTTTCACATTTGACAAATATCAACTTTGTGTCCCCCCTGGGAATGGAACCCAGGACCTCCGGATCGTAAGCCCATGGCTCTGACCACGGAGGCAGTTACTGATATGTGTTGGGTAAATTGACACGTTCACTGCGTGGGTGTACCGAGCCGGTATTGTTTTGTTTGTATGCTGCATTTCTGGCACCGTGAGCGAATGAAATTCTCCTGTGCCGCAGCTATTTACATGTCTGCGCTGCGTACAGCCGCAAGATATATTTACGATTGCTCTAACAAGTAAATTGTTCTACAATTCACCTATGCCCGGAAGAGATGCAGCTGGCAAATTCTATGTTTTTCAGCATGGAAGACTACGGTAAAATGGAAAATCAAAGTAAATTTCCCGTTTTTAATCAATTTCATGTTGATAACCACTATGAGAATGACCACTTATTATAAACGTGTTTGTTTATTCACTAAGCACACAAAAAACTTTCTGAAGTACTAGGACCCCGGTTCTCGCACTCTATTATTTTATTTATGAATTTAACGTGCAATTCTACAAAATTATATTGTTTGACCGTCCGATAAACACAAAACATAATTTTGTTTAGCTTAACTTTACTGACTAACCAAACCAATGAAATTGTATCTGTTTGCCATAACGAAGGCGTTTTATTGTGTGGGTTCACCGAGATACAGTCCCCATAGTGTTTACTAGGGCATAATGGCTTCGATAGATAAGTCTTGCGGAGTAGTTATCGGACCGAAAGGGCAGTAAAAGCTAATTGGGCGGGCGCAGTCACTGGCATTGGTTAATTCCAGAATTAACCTTTTCAGTAAGACTCGATCGCTGGCCTATGATTATTAGTTTGTATTTTGTGACGGCTTGAAGTGAATTGGCGGGGTTTTTGTGCCGATAGAAAGTGCTGAGTGAAACACGCTACAAAAATAGGGTTTTGGTATACTTTAGTGGGAGCGATAGAGCTGAGTAAAACATGGATATAATAGTGACATAATAAAATGTTATCTATTCGGTTGAATAAAGAGGTTTAATTGGGTGGGTCTTGCGAGATATAGTCCCCATAGTGTTTACTGGGGCATAATGGCTTCGACAGATAAGTCTTGTGGAGTAGTTATCGGACCGCAAGAGCAGTAAAAGCTAATTGGGCGGGCGCAGTAACCGGCGCACGTTAGCGCCGGGATTCCAGAATTAACCTCTTCCGTAAGACCCGATTGCTGGCCTATGATTAGTTTGTAATTTGTGCCGGCCTGAAGCGAATTGTGTCGGGGTTTTTGTGCCAATGGAAAGTGCTGAGTGAAACACGCTACGGAAATAGGGTTTTGGTTTACTTAAGTGGGGCCGTTTATATTTGCGGCTTTCACAACACGGATATAATAGTGACATAATAAAACATTATGCATTTGGTTGAATAACAACGTCTTATTGGGTGGGTCTTGCGAGATATAGGCTCGTATTTATAATCATCACTTGAGACTGACAGCAAGTTTGAGTTCGTATCAGAAATGTCAATTCAGTATATTATGACCTGTCAAATCCAAATGGGGTTTTGGTGGTAATAAACCTAATTCAAATTCTAGTTTGCTAGACTTGTATTTACCTACAAGCTTCAAGATTTTTTTTATTTTTTCTGCCTTGACATATTTTGATACCTATGAATGTTTTAGTACGGCGTAGCTAAATGCTACATATGCTACAGCCTAGCAATCTCGTAGCAATAAATTATAGGTGATCTAAAACCACATTTCATTGTTTATTATACCTTCTATTTGATCAAATAATATTTGCTAGAAAATTCTACGAGCGCGGTTTAAAAAAATAAATAAAGGTGTACCAAGACCAACCCACACTGACGGACTTATTAAAATGGTTATGTATGACGTGACGTAACCCTCACTAATTGCTAGTCTCTGTTTATGCACCGTGCGGACAGCAGGACTCACTTTACGAATAATAAATCAGAGCCGGGATGTTTTATTATCCTCACTGGGTCGGGCGAACTATAATACTATCTTTACGGCCTGACCATGATGAGACAATTCGCTTCAGCGAATTTTGAGAAATGTATTGTTTCCCTTACCTTACCTTACTTTCTTACTGGCCTGGGAGCGAGGGAAAAATATATAATGTACCAGCTGCATTTCCTCCCAGGCATGCTGTAAAACCAGCTTAAGGATCAGAGGGTTTCTGTATATTGCAATTTAGGCGATGGGCTGACAACCTGTCACAACAGCAATATACCTACAAATCTATCTTAAATAACCCTCGAAACTTTGTCAGACGTGACGGAACGACCTTTGTTTAGGTCGTTTACGCTCTGCCTACCCCATTAGGAAAAATGCGTGATTATATGTATGTATGTATATGTATAGTTTTCCCACTCGCACAGTGTGGTTTTTCTCTCCGGTACCTGTCATAAGCCAGATCTTTTGGAATCTACAACTATAGATGTTTTATCTTATGATTGCAGTTTAGCCATATTGTGTACTAGCGACCCGTCCCGGCTTCGCGCGGAAATCATCTGTGTTGCTCTACTATATTATGCATGTATTATACATATAAACCTTCCTCTTGAATCACTCTATCCATTTTTTAATTTTAGTTTCTTTTGAAACCGCATCAAAATCTCAGCATACATAGGGATATAGGGACAGCGAAAGCGACTTTGTTTTATACTATGTAGTGATGTAAATGAACCTACAGTATACGCATATTGCCTTTGTGTGCGTGAGTTCGGCATAGAGATGTGAAGCGGTAAAATTACCCTGGTAAAATACCGCAAAAATCGTAATGTACCGTAAAATACGGTAAGATTCAGATAAAAAAGTATTACAGGACTACTTGAAAAATGCGGCCGCAGCATTGTGTGTACAGTAATAGATACATACCCAGTAACGTCTTTATCACTAATGGGGTAGGCAGCGCGTAAAACGCGTTAGAATAACTATTAATGCAACTGCGAGCGAAGTGAGTTTCATAATTAGCATCACACGAGTATTTTACCCATTGGGGATAGAGGCGTGATTATATGTATATATGTTATGTACAGTTGCATACGTTACTTATCTATACTCATATAGTACGGCCATTAATATTGCACATTTGCCCTTTAAAAGAGAAAGTTTGTTCGTTCTACACAACTACGTTACACTGAACTACTTTTCACAAACTGATTTTTTTTTCTCTAAACTGATCCACCTAACTTAAAACTGAACAACTTTTCTCAGACTGAATTACCTTCCCAATATTTATTGGATTAGAAAAAATCTTCATATGAACATTTTTTCTCCAAACTGAACAACTTTTCTCAAAACTGAACTACTTTTCTCAAAACAGTTTTTTAAACGGAAAAACTTTTCTCAAACTGAACAACTTTTCTTAACACTGAACAACTTTTCTCAAAACTGAACAACTTTTTATCAAATCTGAACAACTTATCTTAAAACAGAACAACTTTTTTCAAACTGAACAACTCATTCTAAAACTGTGCAACTTTCTAAATACTAAACAAATTTTCTCAAACTAAACAATTTCTGAACTTTTTCTCAAAATTAATATTTTATTCTCTTAATAATTGAGTTTTCACTTCATGAAAGGTTCATAAGTCGCCGGTAATTTTAACGTAATCTTTATAAATGACGTTAAATTCCCTGATTTTATCGGCGTACACACACAAGGGCGAGTGTATGTACGCATACGCACAATATTCCGAAATATAACGTAAAAAGTAAACTTACAAAAATTTAAGTCGTTCCAGTTCAATTTAAGGTAAATAGCAAGATACTAAATTTTCTTGAGTCAAGGATGAATGGTGATTTTATCGCGAGGCTTCAAAGGTGATAAAATCTGCTGAGAACCTTACAATTCACTTAAGTGAGTCTTAAAAATATTTTTCATTTATTTAAGCGTCTTTGCTTCGTTCATACTTATTTAGCAGGAAAATATATTTCTTTGGAATTGGATACAAGAAAGGTGTAAGGAACGCGTTGTACCAAATACTGAAAAACGAAACCGAACAATTAAAACAAAACATGAAGAAGAAATATCGACTTTTGCAACTTGGCTACTTTTATCAGCCTATATACCCAAGTATCAATACTGACTGCCGATAAAAACTCATCAGTAATAAAAAACATCACTCACTAAAAACACAATTAATGGAAAATCCGGTCCAACAGATGGAAGTAAAGATAAAGATAAAAAATGATTTATTGCCTTATTAAAAGTAATACATAATTTAGAAACTTATTAATTAGCGATTCTTAATTTGTTGTAGTAACAGGTAGAAAAAAATCCGTTCCTGGCTGTTGATCGTAATTTTTCTACCTGTTACTACAACCACGGAGTAACTTAATTTACTAACGTACAATTAAAACAAACTATGAATCGGTAATTTATAAGGTTCTAAATTATTTCTATTACTATTACTTGAGTCTGTTCGACCGGATTTTCGATTCTCTGTGTTTTTAGTCAGTCATGATTTTTTTAACTGATGGGGGGGACGCCACTGGTTTTATCGAATTAGAAACAATGTTTTCAATACAAAATTTTGCATTCTTTATGCAAATACTTGTATAATGGAAATACGCGTGATGGAGAGTCTTGACATCGGTCATTTGATATGATATGACTATGGTTGGATGTTGCCAGCCAAAAGATATTAGCACAAAATGCAATGGAAGTTGACTGTAGTGACGCAAATGTGAACAGAGTGAGTTCAGACGACGGTCAACGCTTTTACGGCTTCTGTTATTGACCTATAACACTTAAATGCTCCAAGCTTTATCAAAACACAAGTGACTGTATATTTCCCGTTTATATACTCTCAGCAGCATTAAACCTTAAGAAAGGCGATAGTTACATACATACACAAAATCACGCCTTTATGCCTAATGGTAGGCAGAAAGAAAACGACCAAAACAAAGGTCGTTCCGCCAAGTCTGTCAAGTTTTGAGGGTTATTATTATAACAAAAGATAATGATGTTTATGGCTATGGTGACAGGTTGTCAGCCCATCGTCTAAACTTGCAATACACTATTAACCTCGAATACCTTAGCTGGTTTTTACCCAGCATGCCTGGGGGGAGATGCAGCTGGCGCTTTCTATGTTTTTTTATCACTCACAGTCCAGCATGGAAGATTAGTAGTTATATACAACCGGGAAAATATCGCCTAAACTCCTTTTTTGTCAATTCCAGCCTGAAAGACCCATAGAAAGCAAAATCATTGACTCATTGTTTGTTTATTGTTTAATACAGTCTTGGAACGGTCTTTCCTAGGTCTCATATGATCTAGTGACATTATTAAATATTTTTTCTGTTGAATCCACTTTAAGAAAAAGAATGAAATTATTTAATCTAATCCAGGATATATTTGCTAAGCACATGTCGTAAAATTACAAATTGTAATTGCAATTTATGTTTTCACATAAAAGTGTTATCGAAATGTCGCTTTTATGGGAGGCATAATCCACGAATCCACGCTGTTAGTGTTGCCAGACCTGTTTGAAAGCCATCGCGTGTTTTTCAGCAATAAAATTCTATACAGTACGTCAAGGGTTTTAATGACCGTGGTGAAAAAAGGAACTAACATGACCGCCAATACTATTTATGCCAGTTCTTCCAAACATGCACCTCCCCCACCTACGATCAAATAAAACCTTGACATTCTGTTCATGAGCTTTATAATATTCCTTTGCGGGTGTTGTAGTCGTGCCTCCTTCGCAAGCTATAATTATGATTAAGTAACAAGATTTTCTCTGATAATGATTGTTGAAACAGCGCAGGTTAGATTAAATTCCGACGAGACTTCACGGAAAAGAACGTTACCATGGTGTTGATTATATCTTAAAACAAATACAGATATATGTACACGGCCCTTTATAGTAGATGTCTAGAGTTGAACATGTGTTGTAGTTAGAAACCTAGCAACTTTTGAATTACTTTGAAGAAAGTTACTGTTGAGTTAATTTGTGTGGGATGTAAGCAATATAATTGTATGATTTGTATATTGCTTACATCTTCACGAATATAACAACGTTTCTAAATAATCCTAATATAAATAGTAGTAGTAAAGCTCTACTTCTGTTAGTAAATAGAAATTCGAATGATTTTTCGATATTATTGATAAACTTTGAACCGTTTAAAATAGTTTATACGAGGTACTGTAGAATTTAGGATTAGTATAATAGCTTACTGATTCTATTTAAATTTATAACTATAGTAATTTCACTGTCCCACATAATATTATCAAACTACTTCTTTACCCAATGGTTGCCTGGCAGAAATTGCTGCCCTAGCAATAAGGCCGCCTAATTGTACTCTGTTTGTCTTGTAATGTTTGTTCCTGTACAATGTGTTGTTTATGTGCAATAATTAATATGAATATTGTATTGTACTGTCACATTTTATGGAAAATCTTCAGCACTCGTCGTTTTGTTTCCACTAGACTTCAAGAATAACTTTGCCACTATATTGGCCTCCAGGAAAAGCCGAATGAACTCTGGTCACACGGCTCTGAGTCACTCTAATTCGCTAAAGCTTAAACTAACACTGGGACTACAAACTTCGATACCCTACGAGCGACGAACGATGGATGACTGAGGTCTCAAATTGATTGTTTATGTAAGAAGTAGTATAAAATGTGTTAAACAAATCCGATTCTTTGTTTTATTTAAAAAGGAGATTAAAAGCAACATATGACCTATCTATACTTCTTCTTATCATCTTATTTAGCCCACATCATCCCACTGCTGGGCAAAGGCCTCCCTCTTCTACGAGAAGAAAATTAAAATGTTATTATTATTATATTATTGTTTGCATAAAATATTATTATTATATTATAGTTTGCATAAAAGACCAAAGTATGTAAAACAACAGAGGAAAAACCTCTATAAGTACTACTGTGGGTATATTATTCGAAGTTAACTGGGGAATTACTCGAAAACAGCAACCAATATCACACAACACTCTACGACGGCATCAACTTAAGTTTATGATACGTAGCTGGAAGAAGTGTTGCATAGAATGCTTTTTAGATAATTTCAATACTATATATATATACATACATACATATAGTCACGCTTTTATCCCTAATGGGGTAGGCAGAGCGGAAACGACCTAAACAAACGTCGTATCGCCACGTCTGACAAAGTTTTGAGGGTTATTTATTATAGATTTGTAGGTATATTGCTATAGTAACAGGTTGTCGGCCCATCGCCTAAATTGAAATATACTGAAACCCTCGGATCCCTTATTTTTTTTGCAGCATGCCCGGGTTGAAATGCAGCTGGCACATTCTATGTTTTTCTATCGTTCCCAGTCCGGCATGGAAAAATACTACACTATCAAAATAAATGTATATCCTGCATGGAAGTATTAAAATCAATGCATGTTGGGACACTTTCGTGGAATGCTCCAATTGCTCAATTCTCGCAAAACAAATCTTAGAATGGACTACACTTACATTAAATGAGGATCTCGTTCAGCATTCTCTATTCGTTTGCATGATTTGGAAGCGGATGGGCGCGCCAACTTACCAACCACGGTTAGTACAAGAGCAGTAAGATATCTTGTTAATTTTCTTGATATACTTACCTTCACTCGTAGTTGTCTTGTTAGTAACCAATGCATCGCTTGTAGGCAACAAGAAATGCTGACATACAACCCAAAAAGCAGAACGTGGCGAAGGTGGCTCTCTTGCATTGCTGAGTTGTGTTTGCCTGCACGCAGAGGCAAAGCAGCAACGCATTATTCATTACACCCAGTGCAGTGAGAATAAATATTGTGGCTGTTCCTTACCTCTACTACGCTAGTGCTATTCTATGTTCTGTGCTCCTACTGTCTACCCACTCAGTTGCTATGGCTGAGTAGCGACGCGCGACGAAGCTAGCTGCAAGCGGTTTACCGTCGAGTGGCTCCGGCCGTGTCTGGACTCCGAGCCGCAACAAACTAACTTTGCTCAAATTTTAGACTCCACTCCAAACTCCGCTCGCTCAGACCACTCGATTAGAGTAGAGCCCACTTATCGAGTGCTCTGATATTTCTGCTAAAAACTCTTTCGGCCAATTTGCAAGTTGCCGTTCAGCAGTTTGTTGATATTTACGTTTTTGTAGCTGAATTTTCTTACTTTTATTATAAAACATAAAAGGTAAAAAGAGAAATTACCTACGGCAACAACCTAATTTGTTTTATTATCAGCACGAAAACGCATGCAACGTTTCGGAAGCGCGAACATGAGAAAAAATGTAATATTGACCCTTTAGTCATTTATCAAACTTCCGCCAACATTTATCTTGCGAACATTGTGAAAACCGTCTTACAAACTTGAAAAGGTCGGGTTTTATTTGGGCACTTTATTAATGTGTATGTAAAGTAGGTTAAAGATGACAGACGAGGCGCGAAATTTAAAGTTGGGACGGGAATTATTATGGCTTGCAAAAGTTAGGTCGTCGCCGGTAGCAAACAAAGATAAACATAAAAGTTTGACGGTTAGAGAAGACACCACAAGTCGTTTGAAGCTAAAGTTCTCACTAACAGCTCATCAAAATATTCTTCTTCTGTCAAGTTTCCGTGTTAGCTCCTTCGCCAACGAGGATTTTCCTAATAACGTGGTGCATCTGACGGCCAAGTTTCAGGTCACAGACGTCGCTTGCGTCGCAGCGACGATTTACCGATCCCCGCAAACTTGCACTGCTTGCTTACAAAGCCCTTTTTAAAATCTTACAACGATATAGAAACCTCAATATCCACTGCTGCTTGTAAGATCAAACATGTTACAGCTTCACTTGCGAAACCGCAGTGTAAATTGAATTTGTTAGTGTCGTACAAAATCATACCTCATAACGGAAAAATTATGTGTAAAGTTTACCCTATTTTTGAGGCCAGCCAGTATGTGGCGTGTTTTAAAGTTAATGTTTATTTATTTGGCGGCAAAAGTGCGTTATATAGGAGCTACTGTTTTAAAAGGGGGTTGAATTTTATAGAAGGTGTTTCTGATTTATTTGGCTTTCTAAATAAAATAAAAAACATACCACTTTCACTGCTCTATAGTAATAGTATTTTACGTGGTTTTTACCCGACTGCGCAACGCAAAGGTGATTATCAGCCTATCTAAGTATGTATGTAAGTATGTATGCTTGATCGATCCTCTGTGGCGCTCTAGAGAACAAACGTGTAGGCCGATTTTAATAATTCTTACGTTATTCGATTCGCCTTAACCATGCGAGTGTCACTAAAGACATGATTATGTCAAACTAAATAATATGGTGACAAATAGACGCCAATATATAAATATTAAAAAAAGAAATGAGAGTCGACAAACTATGCCGAGTGGAGTAATAGATATTGGAAAAGTTTACTTATATATTTTTTTGTTTTGGACAATCCTTTAAGATCTATCTTCTTATTCTGTCGAGTGGGTATAGAGTCTATCGACCCGATGAACCCTGGTGTCAGAGTTTTTAAACCGCCTAGTAGCACAACTATCAGGCCTCTGACATGGTTTGAGTAACGACCACTATCAAAGACAGCGACCGGGACCGACGGCTTAAAGTGCCCTCCGAAGCACGAAATCTTATTCTTTTTCGGACAATCAGGTGATTCAGCCTGCAATGTCCTAACCAAACTGGGGAAAATTCACAAAGTGATAAATTCTCAAATATCAACTTTGTGTTTCCCCCTGGGAATCGAACCCAGGACCACCGGATCAGGATTCCATGGCACTAGCCACTAGACCGCGGAGGTAGTTGGAGGAGGTTTTTAACTTTCTTTAATTACTTGTTATTTTCTGTTATACGATTCCTACTTAAAAAGCCTTTAAATGAGTTCGACTCGAGAATCCAGTCGCTAAGAAGAAGAAGAATGAGTTAGTTGGTAAGTAAATTGTTTAACAGCTGTAATTTGCATCTCGCAGTTAGCCGCCCAGCCGCAGTCGGAGTTTCAAACTTGTCTTATAAACTTCACATTCTCTTGTCTTGTAGGTACATACACTACTTGTGAGCACATCTAAACACTATATAGATAGGTATATAAATCAATGGTTTGAAGGCTGTACAGGCCAATCGGTATAAATTGTTACATATACTTCCGAGAAACTGATCAAACAGTAACCGACAGATGGCGCCGCATCAGTAAACAAGTTCTGAAACGCGGTATCGAAGTTTTCTCAGCGATCTGCAGATATACAAGTTCCAAGCTTGTCTGGCTGGACTTCGGTCCCCTGGTCTCGTTACCCTTTTTCCATCTATCTTTAATAAGCTTTAATTCCAATAAAAACATATTTCGAAATGAGAGAATCTATTCGCTAAGAAGAAGAATTGAATAAATAAAATAAACTTTCGGAAAATCTGTTTCTGTATTTCTATCTTATCACTTACATTTTGACAGTATAATCATAATCACGTTCTGAGAAAAGTTTCATCCAGACACGCCAATTTTTTTTTATTTACTGCAAAGCCAATTTGAAATGTTTGTAGTGTGTTAGTGTAACCTAGGACAAATATTTCTATTGTTGAGCGGGCTAACTAACACCGATAACTATGTCTTTACGTTTACGAACGTATTTTTCATTCTACAACCAATCCCACATTGACTGCATCTGGAAAGCTAAACACTCGTACAGCGCAGTAACCGTCCGGATAACCTCTCACACTGTATGACCGAGTTGTTTGTATGAAGCGGTCATACTCGGAGGTTTCATTGTCCACGTTTGTGCAGAGTGAGTCGAGATCTGGCGGTCATAGGTTTGAGACCCACGAAGAATCACAAAGTTGTGAGACTTTCGGATTTGAAAATGCGGGATGAATCACCAGACTGTGGGTCACGAAAGTGGATTTAGATGTCCTTAATAGCCGTTGTTTCTTAAATCATTTTAGAGGCCCTAGTTGGTGGTTTAGAAACCTGTCACCAAAGTTTATCGGGCCGTTTATCGACTTAAACCAACCAACTCTATAAAATGAGACCGTTTATATAACCTCTTACACTTTATGAGCGTGTAGTCTGTAGTCGGCGGTTTCATTGTCCCCGCATGTTCGGATTGAGGGCGCTATTGTGCGATCATCCTAAAACAAACTCGACTGCGGAATATTTTGTGTACAAGCTCGTATTATCCGCTGCGAGCTTACGGCGCGAGTGAAACTGTACGCAGCACGGTTCATTCGCCAAACGAGCGTGAGTAACTACAAAAGCACGTTTATACAACAGATTGTCGAAACCGGAGATTGTTGCAAAGTGTTACAGTCAAGAACAGATATTTAGGTACTTGAATTTACTTGTGGTTGTGTTGAAGTTGTGTGGAAGCCACTAAACTAAAACTTTTATTAAGAGTTCTCAACCTCCATAACACTAAACAAAACACGAAAAAGAAATGGACTTGAACCTGACTTCTGATTTTCAATGGAGCTGTGTTTGAATTAGGTATAAATTCCAAAATGTTTTACAGTGGTGTACCATTCAAATTGTACTGCGATGTAACCTTTTCCCCTTTCTCTTGATTTATTCGCACTATGAAACAAAGCTTAGAATTCAGATCGTACTTGGTGAATTAACACATTGATTGCCAGCCTCTAGGGGGTCTTTACCCGCCTATTCTGAACGTCTTTAATATAACAGGCTTATTATGGCAAATAAACAGACCGTGAACTTCCTTAATAAAGAGTAAAAGCCGCTTATTTTATTGCGTTGGAAATTCAGTCATATTTTCACGTACCGTGTCTTTGACTGAGTCCTCTGTTTGCGGAATTGAACTGAACCCATTTCATCTTCGGATATTTATTTAAATGGCCTTAGTTTTTCCACACATGGCCATCGTCATTCGTCGTCATATCTTTCTGTAAACTTAATTGATTGTGTTTTAATGAAATAAAGAATATATCGTCTAGAGACGAGATTACAGTCTATCACCACTGCAATCCACAGACCTGCTTGAAATATTCCTGATTTTTTTTAGTTGTATGTTACGTTCTGCCTCGTCGTAAAGTTTCAACTGAACTGTACCGTCTTTGAATACCATCCTCATGGTGAATTAAATAAGGCTGGTAGACAAACTTGCTCCCAAGATGCAAGCAACAAACTTGTGAATGAGTGACCGATCTATTAAAGTTTCAGTACTTGTAGTGACGGAGGAGTTCGGCGCCCATAGTTTCACAAGATATTATGTCAAAGTGGTGATTATTAACTCGTGAAAGGTAAGTATAGGTAAAGTAGTACAGGGAATAATGAAGCGCAATTAGTGCGGAAACACACAGGCGTCACTTACTGCGTGCAAGGTTGCGCTCAACACGCTGTCAATTGCTTTATGCATTGCCTACAACACACTTGCGGTACCTTACGCTCTACGCGTGCGTACTGGCAAACGGATGAGTCGACGTAGAGTTTTATTCCTACGCGCTTAGCACGTGAGGTGACGCATTTGTGTTGTAGGCAATACAAAAAGCATTGACAGCGTGTTGATCGAAACATTGCGCACATGCACACACATTACGTGTGACTGTGTGTTGCTGCACTAACTCCCGAAAGGTAAGTATAGGTAAAGCAGTACAAGGAATAATGTAGCGCTAGTAGTTTCGAGTGGTGCCAAGTCAGCGTAGTAGCTGTGTTATTAGGTGGTTAAAAAACTGTCATCAGGAAATTACGAGGTCGTACGTTTAAAGGCATGCTTCGAAAAACCCAATTAATTAAAAGAAGGATAGTACTAATAGATATAGATAACCTATTTGCTGACAAGTGCCCAGCACTTAAATTAAAGAAGAAGAAGTACTAATAGAATAGAGACAATTTATGGAAAATTAAATATGGGTCGCTGAGCCAGCGTAGTAAGTAAATAAGTAAATCCAAGGCATCTTATAGGAACATAGGCATCTGAAGTAACATCTTGTACTGAGCACGTAAACATCTCATTACGAAAGGCAGGAATTGCTTATAATGTCCTGGGTGACTGTGTGCCTGATAAAGTTAGTACAGGAAACCGGGAAGCAGTAAGCTAAAATTAATATCCTCAGAGGCAGCAATCCTTTAACCTAAGCAAAGTGACAACACGAAACAATTAGTCGGTATTCACAGCGCATTGCAGAAATCCAGGACACAATTGCAAATATTATAATTCCGGCGAACAAAGGTGTGCCGAAAATCAAATGTGCACATAGAGCCGTGCTGGCGTCTTGCCAGCGTAATCATCGCAGAATAATAGGTACTTGTGTTGGTGCAGCCTCCGCCGGTGCCAAGTGTACTCACGCATTATTTCTACTTCTGGATTCTACATGCTTCTTCTTAGCATGAAGTAAATCCGGGGGTTGAAGCCGAGTAAGGCGCATGGCATACTGGAAAGGAGGCGGAGGCGCGCCGATTTTTCATAAATATTTACGTCTGCGCAGCGCAACTTTAAATTAAGCTGTGCTGCTTAAACGTAAATTTCGCCCTGTCGCCGCCCCTAAGCCTCTTTTTGTTTGCCATGAGCCTTAGAATAAATTGGTGGCAAATAAATATTTTCTATTCTATTCTAATAGCATGACTTTTGCCAGCTTCACTATTAGAGCAGTTTAATCCCGACTCAATCGGGAAGCCCTTTTCAGCAGTATTTTAAAAATGAACTCCACATACACCATCCGAAAAAATCATAAAAGTTAATCCGTTAGGTTAGTTAAAAGTTTGGTAGACTAGGAAACTGTTCTGTAGTTAACCTTTTTTTGGCATAAAATTCGTTATACTTACTTGGCCTTAATCTATTCAAAAATACTGAAGCCGCGTGAAGAAGACTGTTCTTTAATGGCTTTGTCCAACTTGAACCTTCCCAAAAGTTAATCGCTGAATAAAATGATCGAAGTTGTAGAATCTAGAATATTCATGATTAGTTCGTAGAAGCTAGACATTTCAAAGAAGATACCAACCAAAATCCTCTTAATTTCTATTACTTGCTGTAATCATACGAAATATGTAATACCGTAATGAGGTAAAAATAAATAATGTTACAAAATACCCCTCAACCAATTACAGTCTTGTTACGTTTAAGTACAGTTTCCGGCACATCAGGAAAATAAAACCTTAACAAGATAAAAGAAGGTATTTGTAAAAACGAGCGGCGGCGTTGACCGCAAACTTAAATCTCCCAAAGGGAGGAGAGTCCTACATTTCACGCAAAAAATCACAACGGAACTGGTTCAGAGAATAAAAATTCGAGATATGCGATGTAGAGATAATAATGTGATACGAGAGTAATAATGTAATAATGTGATACAGTACAGTGTAGTTCCCAACACAAAGTTTTAATAAAAATTATCGCCAGAGACAGAAAAGCCAATAAAAAAAACTGTTCAAGATGAAATAAGATATTTAATTTTGTAGAATTCCTAAGTTCTAAATTTACATACATACATACATAAATCACGCCCTTATCCCTTACGGGGTAGGCAGAGCGTTTAACGCCTCGTAAAAGGCGCTTCGCCACGTCTGACAAAAATTGAGGGCAGTTTTAGATTGTAATATGTATTGCTATAGTGACAGGTTGTCAGCCCATCGCCTAAATTACAATACACTGTAACCCTCGAGTCCCTTTTGCTGACTTCAACAGCATGCCCGGGAGCAAGGGCAGCTGGAACATTCTATGTTTTTCTATCTCTCCCAGTCCAGCATGGAAGTATTAGTAAGTTCTAAATTTCAGGAAACAAATAACACCGGAACTGGTGCAGTCAGAGATTAAAATTTTTGATATGCGGTGTACTGTTTACTAAATCTCATACAATAGTAGACCATTGTTTGAAAATTATGCTATGTATATATGTCGCGAATATTTAGTTCGCTCTTTTTTTATTTATTCTACGTATATTATAACTACCGCAGCCTGTAATCTTTGGTGCATTAGAAAATCGTAAAATCCCAGTAAACACAATTTTGAATAAACTCAATCAAAATGAAAAGATTTTTAACTTTTACGACGAACAGAGTAAAATTGATTGATTTTTTAAGACAGTTCTACTTTAACTCCACAAAGGTAAGCTTAATTTCAATTAAAATTTGTTTGTTTTTGGGCAAACCTAAAATGGTAATTCCCAAAACACATCTTGTTGTTTATTTTTTAACTGTAAGCGAGAAACAAAGGATTTTCACGTTCGCTTCATACTGAAGGTCACTTAATGTTATTAATAAAAGAACGCCGCCGTACAGTAGCTGCAGTAATTGGAGCGTTGATACAACTGTTAATAACAATGTGAATCATATATCTTTTTTCAGACATTTTAAATTGGATAAATATAAAACAGGCGAGTCAATGTTTCTTATTAATGAGAATACAGATCGTGTGTTTATTTTTTTATACGCTGTCACCACAAAATAAAAAGAGTCATCGTATCTTATTTATGTTCTTTCATTATAATTGCTATTAATTGCACAGTAAAATATGATAAAATTAACCTTGTCAAACTTGTGTGATGGTTTCTTGTCTCTTTTCTTTTGTTACCTAACTGATTAACTTGATTTATAAAGTGATCTCAAGCAATATTAAGTATGGATTTAACAGGTCGTTTGGTACTGAAATTACATTTCTGATACTAACTCGAACTCGCTGTCAAGTATCAAGAGCTCACTATCATTAAAATGTCCCTTTAGCAAACTATTTATTGCTTTTTAAATTACCTTTTAACTCAAAGCTATCTCGAAGTATCGAAGTATCAAACAAAATCGGTCACATCCGTATATTTTCGCAGAGTTTCGATTTGCCCCGACCTGCTTCCGGCTCAATTGATTGACTGGCAACTTCACGATTCGGTGACTGCCTCCTATTTATATGAAGATGTCGGAAATGTTAGCTGCACACTAGAGAACTTGCCACCTCAACAAATATTTATATTTGTAGTTTTTCCTATGTATTGACAACTCTCTAAGGACATTCTTTTCTGTATAAAATTAATAAGAATCAATTTTATCACTAAACGACAAACAAGCCTTATTCATACTGACAAAACAACGAAGGTGTTTGACCTCAACGTTTCGACTCTTTACGAGTGTCATCTTCCCGAGTGTCCCACGTATGAGGACAAACACCATCGTTAAACGTATAATATTAATCAAAGAAATTAATAGGCTGACTTTTTTCGTTCTAAATCTTGAAGTAATTATAATATATTAATAATAATACATTCTCAATGGTTTCTAAAAAAAAATGAAAAGCTTTTTAAAGTTCGTGCAAAAAGCATTTCAGTTGATAGACCAGTGTCAGGAAATTGTTCGTTGTCGGCATTGTTTCTGAGCGCACGGAGGCCATCCAACTTTTCTCATTAGGCCGATCTGTTACGCCCAATATGTCAGCGTGCGATTTTGAGAATAGTCGGGTGAGAAATTTTAAAAAGTCTTTAGCAAATCGTGCGGTATTTTTATTTCTCCTTTTTCTGTATTCTTCTTCTTCTGTCGTGTAGGTTGCAAGTCGATCGACCCAATGAACCATGGTGTCAGCTATAGGCCTCTGGCAGGGATTATGTTACGACCACTATCCAAGACAGCGGCCAGGTTTGACTTGCCTTCTAAGCACGGAATATTTTTTTCTTTTCGGACAATTAGGTGATTCAGCCTGCAACGTCCTAACCAAACTGGGGAAAAACTCGCACAGAGATAAATTTACAAAAAACAACTTTGTGTTCCCTCGCTAGGAATCGAACCAAGGACCTCCGCATCATAAGTCTTTTTCTGTAAATAAGTTTTTTTCTTTTTGCTGATCGATTTTAAGGAAGTGACAGGTGGAACTTAAACTTGATTCATACTAGAATCAAGATAATAGGTCACATTCAAGTATGAATATGATGTATGAATCCTATAAATTAAACGTTAAAGAGATGTCAAATGTTATCTTGATCTATTATTTTGCCTCTACTTTAGGTTTTTTCGAAATTATTTTAACTTTTTTAGTTAGAAAGGTTTTATATTATTAATTAACTCATTATGTAACGCAATCAAATTAAAAATAATATTTAAGTATCTTTCGAAAAAATATAGCTACTTAGTATCTATTTCCGAGGATTTTAAAGAGCTTTCTAGTCGATAATAAAACAAGGAGAGCAGGGCAACAATTAGTGGAGGCTTCTAAGGAAATCTCGCGAAGCCCTGGGATTAATAACTGTTGGCCGCAACACTATTCGCTCGTCGAACGGGAAAAAAAGTACAAAAATATGTCAATTTTAGATTGCAATACTTAAAGAGTTATCAGTAGATTTAAATAATAAAAAACGGATGTAGAGTTAAAAAATATACCAACGGGATTTTCACAATTCAGTCAGTTTAATTTAGGTTATTGTCGATAGAGTAAAAAATTACGATTCGAGAGCATATCGACAAAATATAGATAGATAGATAAAAAGTTTATTGCATAAAAAACATCACACAATACAAAACGTAAACACAAAGAAGGAACACATGAAAATAAATACAAAGAGACATGACAAAAATAAGACAAACAGGTACCTAATTCTAAATGTGTGCTGAAGTGATGCAGAGGGTCAAAGCTCAGTGTATTATAGCTCATAAAGATAGATAAAGATATACAGTTTCAACGAAGATTGTAAGAGTATCCAACCGTATAATAGAACAGCTAAAACAGGACAACAATTAGTAGAGGCTTCTAAGGAAATCTCGCGGAGCCTTGGGATTACTCCGGTAAATAACTGTTGGCCGCAATACTATTCGCTCGTCGAACGGAAAAACCTGGAAGAAAAAACTCATTCCATTTATATTTCCAGAAGTTCATTCGTTAAGATTGATTACAGATAAGAAAAATGTTTTTAGTAGAAAGATAATGTGGGTGAAGTATGAAGTAGTTGGTAGAAGCACAATGTTGAGTTTTCAGGTGAAATTCAAGGGAGAGAGATTTTGTTAATGTAGTTGGTTTTTGTTTATTTAAAATGTTTTATGTGTTGTGTATGATATGTATAAAATCCCTGATGATGCTATAAGTTAGCGAAACCGGTAGGATTAAATTATATTAAGTGAAACAAGTACAAGTCTTTTAATAACAACATTACAGAATGAATTCTCTACAGCTTTATTTAATGTATTTAAAAAAGTATATCCAAACGTCTATAAAAATATCTGTTTCTATTCAGCAGCGAACAAATGGAGGCTTCGTAGACCGCCGCGCCGTCCCTAATGGTACATGAATCCCAGATAACCGATAGTGAATGTCGTCTAAGCAACTACTACTGGAAGGATCTCGTACGAATTTATACCTCATCATTGTTTACGAGTGCTCAGAGGCCATACAACATACTGTGATACAAATAGCTTTGTATCAGTGAGTTGGTTTCTTTTATAAACAATCTTTTTTGCATAGTTTATACATGATATAATCAAACATTTTTTATACTCACAACAAGAGTCGCCATTAAGACCAATGAACATAAAGGCCCGTAATTATAATCAGCTCTCAAGTGACTCTTGAGTGACAGCGAATTTGAGTTTGTATCAGAAATGTAATTTCAGTACAAAACGACCTGTCAAATCCATACTTAATATTGCTCTCAACCTTGAGATCACTTTCTAAATACGAGCCTGAAAGTTCAAATTCAATGAAATGATCGATCACGTAGATGATTACTACACCTTCTTGTTTTATTATTACAGCACAAGGAATTACGTCAAACTATTTCTTACATACATACATAAAATCACGCCTTTATCCCTTACGGGGTAGGCAGAGCGTTAAACGCCTCGTAAAAGGCGCTTTCGCCGCGTCCGACAAAAATTGAGGGCAATTTTAGATTGTAATGTGTATTGCTAATGTGTAGTGACAGGTTGTCAGCCCAACTATTTTTTATATGACAAAATATGTACCATTGTCAGTCAAAATGTGTAGTAGGTATATCTCAGGACAGAAATTTTATCAAAAATTTCCAATATACGAAGTTATAAGTTCAAATTCTGTAATAAAAAGAAACGATTTTCGCTGTGTAAGTTTAAATTACTTGTATACTGGACAAGAAACACAGTTAAATAATTTTTGAGGATAACGAACCGTTTACATCCGTCTAGTTGCAAAGTATTATTTTGTAGCTTAACAAAAGATTTACTCCTTAATATCTTTACAAAGAGAAAATTCGTTTCAAGTTTGTCACTTAATTTTCATTTAGAGTCCGTGCTTTTGCGCTGCCAAGAGAAACTGCAGAAAGTTTTTAATTTCATACAAAGTTTATACACTTATCTATTTGCAGGCGGACAAGCAAGATGAATAGAGGAATTATTCCGAGTAAACCTGGAAGAAAAAACTCATTCCATTTATATTTCCAGAAGTTCATTCGTTAAGATTGATTACAGATAAGAAAAATGTTTTTAGTAGAAAGATAATGTGGGTGAAGTATGAAGTAGTTGGTAGAAGCACAATGTTGAGTTTTCAGGTGAAATTCAAGGGAGAGAGATTTTGTTAATGTAGTTGGTTTTTGTTTATTTAAAATGTTTTATGTGTTGTGTATGATATGTATAAAATCCCTGATGATGCTATAAGTTAGCGAAACCGGTAGGATTAAATTATATTAAGTGAAACAAGTACAAGTCTTTTAATAACAACATTACAGAATGAATTCTCTACAGCTTTATTTAATGTATTTAAAAAAGTATATCCAAACGTCTATAAAAATATCTGTTTCTATTCAGCAGCGAACAAATGGAGGCTTCGTAGACCGCCGCGCCGTCCCTAATGGTACATGAATCCCAGATAACCGATAGTGAATGTCGTCTAAGCAACTACTACTGGAAGGATCTCGTACGAATTTATACCTCATCATTGTTTACGAGTGCTCAGAGGCCATACAACATACTGTGATACAAATAGCTTTGTATCAGTGAGTTGGTTTCTTTTATAAACAATCTTTTTTGCATAGTTTATACATGATATAATCAAACATTTTTTATACTCACAACAAGAGTCGCCATTAAGACCAATGAACATAAAGGCCCGTAATTATAATCAGCTCTCAAGTGACTCTTGAGTGACAGCGAATTTGAGTTTGTATCAGAAATGTAATTTCAGTACAAAACGACCTGTCAAATCCATACTTAATATTGCTCTCAACCTTGAGATCACTTTCTAAATACGAGCCTGAAAGTTCAAATTCAATGAAATGATCGATCACGTAGATGATTACTACACCTTCTTGTTTTATTATTACAGCACAAGGAATTACGTCAAACTATTTCTTACATACATACATAAAATCACGCCTTTATCCCTTACGGGGTAGGCAGAGCGTTAAACGCCTCGTAAAAGGCGCTTTCGCCGCGTCCGACAAAAATTGAGGGCAATTTTAGATTGTAATGTGTATTGCTAATGTGTAGTGACAGGTTGTCAGCCCAACTATTTTTTATATGACAAAATATGTACCATTGTCAGTCAAAATGTGTAGTAGGTATATCTCAGGACAGAAATTTTATCAAAAATTTCCAATATACGAAGTTATAAGTTCAAATTCTGTAATAAAAAGAAACGATTTTCGCTGTGTAAGTTTAAATTACTTGTATACTGGACAAGAAACACAGTTAAATAATTTTTGAGGATAACGAACCGTTTACATCCGTCTAGTTGCAAAGTATTATTTTGTAGCTTAACAAAAGATTTACTCCTTAATATCTTTACAAAGAGAAAATTCGTTTCAAGTTTGTCACTTAATTTTCATTTAGAGTCCGTGCTTTTGCGCTGCCAAGAGAAACTGCAGAAAGTTTTTAATTTCATACAAAGTTTATACACTTATCTATTTGCAGGCGGACAAGCAAGATGAATAGAGGAATTATTCCGAGTAAACAAGGCTCAGTATAAATACAATACAATCTTATCAAAGTGAATTCTCGCAGAATCTGAATTTGCATTGTAGGAGTAAGCAAAAAGACATCACTGAGACTGCTTCTATTTTGCATCTTAGCAGCAAGCAAAAACCTCTGTACTTTTACCTCTGGTGACTTTGCATAATTTGAAGCAAGAAAATATTGCTTACTTAGTGAAAGCTTGCGAAGGAAAAATAAATCTACTTATACGTTCTGAAAATGAATCCTCTTTCAGATAGCTTGTATTACAAGAGCGATTTGTAAATAGATTGTTTATTTTTGTATTTGCTCATTGAGTTGTAGTATTCTGTAGAATTTTTAAGAACATTTTTATACATACCTAGTCGTATGTAAGAGAGTACTTATCATTATTTATAATAATTTCTTGTTCATTAAGTAAATAATCAAACCAAAAACAACATCCGTTCAGCCGGAAAATACACAGTTTTTTCACTCGAGATATGGGTATAGCTACCGGCAGACTTCTTGAGATAGTGGTTGATAGATTGCTAATCTAAAATTCACACTGACATGCCCGAAGACAATATTGAAGTTGCAATGCGCGGACTGCGCCATTCTATGTCAAGTTAAATGCCGGGAACTATACGTAGTCTCCAGTCTACACAAAGCAGAGCACATCCCAAATCCCCCTGATTACACCCGTGTCCTCCCCGAGCTAGAAATTGAATTATCATTAAAGCTCTCCAACTTCCAGCTGATTTCATTATCAAATCAAATATTTCTGAATATTTTAGCGTTACAAGGAGCCAAATGGGGCGAGACGAGTCTGTTCGCTTGCCGGCTTTTTATGAGTTTTAAAATCTTTTATTTATAATATTGAATAAAAAATTGTATACTGCGATGATCAGAGTATTGCAAGTTGTTAAGTCAGTGATGGGTCTAGTTAAGGTAGTTTTATTAAAACCATTATTTTTCAAATTGTTATAATTTCAGTAACTTATCTACTGAAAATATAAGCGAAAATATTTTTATCTGTTGTAGTTTTTAAGGTGCAATATTATATTAAATAAAATCACTGCGATTTTTTTCTGGAATAAAGGGTTAAAATATCTCTTGAACGCGGAAATACCTAAAGCGGAGGAGTGTTCCTGACATTTTTCTTCATCACGCTCCTGTAACTTTTATCCACCATGAAACGAATTGAAAATCGATTCAGGACCGAAGCTCGAGCGTATTTTCGGTTAAATTTGGAAGTGGAAGTCAACCGTTCTCGAATTTCTGTGCAGTGTTACTATCGAAAACCTATTTCGACGCTCTATCGACAGCTGTTTGAGTAGGTGCAATAGTCAGTGACTGGAAAACTAGAAGTGTAAAATAACAAGGGAACGTGTCGAGTGCTGCAAAGGACATAGTATGTCTACGAGTCAGAGCAAAGAGGGTATATTTTTTGAGTTGTAGGGTTAAAACTGCGTAGTTTGATTAAGGGTCGTACGCGTCGCTGGCAGGGATTGAAGGATGCTCCAGGCGACGCCGACAGCTTGATAGCGCACGTGGCTCGCGGACCACGCATCCCTCCCCCATACCCTCACACCGTCACACCAGCAAGTTCATTGTACCACTCAACAATACTCGACATGCCGCACTTCAACCATCAGACTCTCTATTTCCTTCACAACAATACAATCGCTTTCATGCAGGACTGGGAGCGAGAGAAAAACATAGAATGTGCCAGCTGCATTTCCTTCCGGGCATGCTTGAAAAAACCAGCTAAGGGATCCGAGGGTTTCTGTATATTGCAATTTAGGCGATAGGCTGACAACATGTCACTACAGCAATATACCTACAAATCTATCTTGAATAACCCTCAAAACTTTGTCAGACGTGGCGGACCGATCTTTATTTAGGTCGTTTATGTTCTGACTACCCCATGATGGATAAAGGCGTGATTATATTTATGTATGTATGTAACAATACAAACTAATATGAATTTCAGGATTAAAAGATTCACTGGAACTACTCTCATAAAGCTAAATTTTAATACAGCTTAGCGTAATACCACAACGGCTTCATTCCGAATTTACAACTATGCTAGTGCACGTGAAATTGCTTTCTGTGTAACTATTGGTCAGGAGTATATCTTTTAATTTTAAGCACAGGAAATTTAGTCGTGCAGTTTATTCGGGTGCGGTGAAAGCAGGTGCGGACTGGCCCGGGCTCAGTAATTAACAAAACAAAGGCTTTTCACTACGTCGACTGTAGCCACTCGGTACTACGGCACCTACACTTGTAACTCGCAATATTTTAAGAATGCGGATTGTTGCGGTGAACCGACCACTTTAAGCTCCGCAGTATTTTCTACGTAATTTAGCGTCGCGCTCGTAATCCGCCGTATACGGAAACGCTAAACTTAGTCCGGTTTAAGTACACGTCACTCTGTTGGTAATTGGTGTTATAACTCCGCTGTGTGGAGTATTATTTTATTAGAACTGAGAGGGTTGGGATTGTGTCGTTTTACTTACTACCGCATTTGCATTATGGGGGGAGAGAAGACAAACAAAGGATTTGATGAAGCACTTACACCTTCCTAAATTTAATCTCTTATTTTAAATACACTGCTGTTCTACCGATTTTCTTTTCATTATACTGTATCTTGTTATGATAAATAAGGTCCTGAATTGTGAAAGATAATGCGATCAATTCTTGACGCTTGATTTTTATCAAAATTTAACAAGATAAGTATAGTTTATGGCCTACTGGATTACTTTTGGGCCTACTTCGTCCTCTTTTTTTTTTACTTCATTTAGACATTTACTTATATGCTTCCATGCTGGCTTGGGAGCGAGAGAAAAACATAAAATGTGCCAGCTGCATTTCCTCCCGGGCATGCTGTAAAAACCAGGTAAGGGATCTGAGGGTTTCAGTATATTGCAATTTAGGCGATGGGCTGACAACTTGTCATTACAGCAATATACCTACAAATCTATCTTAAATAACCCTCAAAACTTTGTCAGACGTGGCGAAACGGCTTATGTTTAGGTCGTTTACGCTCTGCCTACCCCATTAGGGATAAATGCGTGATTATATGTATGTACTTATATGCTACGCTCCTGTCAGTCCTGGACTTTAATATCGTTATTTCATAGTTGCTTCAGTAACGGGGTGGAGCTTAATTCTGACCCAGCACCATACAGGCAAAGACCATTAATTACCGTCAATTTCCTATCTATGCTAATGGCACCGCTCAAAAAATGGAAATCAGACGCTTTCGTAACCCAAGATTATTTCTAATGGTTTTGCAACTCATAATGGTAATTTTAATAGATGCCGCCTAATCTCCTGTCGTCTGGGTTTTCGAGTCGAGTGACCCGATGAACCCTGAGTCAGAATTTTTTAACCGCTATTATGCCTCTGACATAATGTAAATTAACGTGCCCTCACAAGCACGCAACCCTTTTTCTTTTTGGACAATCAGGTGATTAAGCCTGCAATGTTCTAACCAAACTTCGGAACATATCACAAAGTGAAATAAACAAATATCAACTTTGTGTTCCCCCCTGGCAATCGAACCCAGGACCTCCGGATCGAGAGCCCATGGTTCAGACCGCTAGACCACGGAGGAGGAGACTCATAATGGTAATTTTAATAGATACCGCCTAATCTCTAATTTTAATGTTAAGCCCTTTATTCAAATTTAACCCCAAGACAATTTCCAGTTGGATGGCTGGGTAATGGCTTTGTTAGCTTAATTTGTTTTGTTAATTTGAATGTCATAACTTACAACATTTTGTGGTTGAGTTAGAAATAAATAGTTTGTTGAAGATATGCATCTGACTATATCTGAATGTATACATACATACATACATATAGTCACGTCTTTATCCCTAATGGGGTACGCAGAGCGTAACCGATCCAAACAAAGGTCGTTCCGCCACGTCTGAGAAAGTTTGGAGGGTTATTTAGGATAGATTTGTAGGTATATTGTTACTGAATTTATAGTAAGTAAAATATTGGCATGTATTTGATCTGATTTGGCGGCAAATTAATCTGATTTACAGTTTTAATAATATAATTAAAATAGGTAACAAAAATAATAGTATTAGCTTCAGGGACTGTGTCGGTTTTATTTTGAGGTGGATTTCAAATAAAAACTAGGTTCTTGGAAAATACGTCTACTTTTCAGAAAATTACCAAGGTAACAAAATCTATATGACAAATATGACAATACGAAACATAGATAATATCAAAAGACAAATAGATCCTCAAAAATAGGTTGGCAGCTACAGTGAAGTAGCATTTTAAGTATAAAGCAGCATTTTTGTATCTTGAGTTGTAAGCATTGTTTAAATTTAAATTGGCAGCGATTTTTGGTGTGGCTAATGGATTTATAGTTAGGCGACAACTTGATGGCGGATTATAAGTAGAAAATAGGCTTTTACAAATTATACAATGAGTTTGTTTTTAAAATTAACCGAGATGAGACGAACATATGAACATCGTTATAAAAACATACACCGCACTTCATTCATTCCGTCATCACCATTCATCAAACGAATTAATTCTGCTAACTTCAACGATTCATTTTTACATATAAACTAGTTTTTTATTAACAAAATATGTAAAAAACTTGTTGAGTTTTTTAAGAGTGTTTATGCACTTGAATAATACAAACAATAGCAAGTCCTGTGACATTCGCCTGCCATTTCCTTGCTCTGCTTCTATGCAACCAACGCATTTGTCGCTTTTGAACGATATTCTAATATTTAATTATGCTGTGCTAATAACTTGGAATATATTTCTAGCCAAGAGCTCTCTCGCAAAAAGAAAACCTAGGTAAAAGTCAGCAATATTAGCGTCGAGAACTTTGAACGTGATCTGATCGACGTTACTAGTGCTGTACGTGAGTGAGCTAATTGCCACAGGGGGTGGACAGTAGGCGAAGAGGTTTTTATGAGCAAAATTGCACCTGGACGACACTCGTTAGCTGTGCGTTGACCGAGATCGCATTCAACGGGAAAGTTAAGAAGCAAAGTTGCCTGTATGTGGCTAGTGAGGACAGAATTCTCCGATGCAAGGTGTGTGATGCAATTACAGTTCGATTATGTTAAAAAAAGAAGAAGAAAAAAGTAAATACAAAAGAAAAATTGTTCAGATTGAGATAAGTTGTTCAGTTTGAGAAAAGATGTTCAGTTTTGAGAAAAGTGGTACAGTTTGAGAAATGTTGTTCAGTGTTGAGTAAAGTTGTTCAGTCTCGCGTACTAGTGTAGAATGAACGAACTTTATAGCATATTTATAACGATTGGCAACCTTCTTCTTCTAAGGGCCGTTGTGCAATATTTAAAGCCCCCTACTGTATAAGTTTAGATAAACTATTTTATGCAATTGTACATAAATAGGTATTAAAACTATCGTGTGATGCTATTATGACACGACCGAAGCGAGTCACACTCGTATTTACATACCCCTTATTACGTAACAGTTGCATAAATAGCTACTTTAGATGCTTCTTTTTCCGGCATTACAGTTGGAATCAGTAGACTGCGACAAATATGTTGGTGTATTACAATTATGGTGAAAGGCTGACCTAACTACACAGTTCGAACTGTTAGCCCCGGATCCCTGATTGGAGATGGGACAGCGAGAAATATATTTACAGGGTGGTTGGTAACAAATAAATCCTCCGCAATCCTTTTTTGAAACTGAACTACAGAGATTATTTTTATGAACACTGCAATATTTCCCAATAACTTGGACTTGCACACACTTAAAAATATATCTACAGAGTGCTGTCAGGATTTTCGCAAAAATTAATGCTATGACAGGTGAAAAAATGAAAAAATATTGACGATTTTGAGACAGAGTTCCAAAGTGGTGCAGAACAAGGTGTGAAGCTTGAGAAAAGAGGTCGTTACGCATCGTTACAGTTCTTTACAAAATGATCCTCAAACCTCATAAGGCGTGGTGAAAACATCCCATTATGAGGTCATTGACGCTCCGCCAACCCCTTGAGAGATTCAGGTGTGACTACGTACGTACGGATACACCTGCACGACTCTGGTTAGCCGTGTCTGACCGAGATCGCATTCAACGGTAAAGTTTAGAAGCAAATTGTCGACTCGTGAACTAAGTTGCCTATTATGTGGCAAGTTAAGAAAGAAGTATCGATTATTCATATCATGACGGAAGTTTTACAATTTGTAGTTCAAGTTAGAAGCATTTAAATAGTTCTCTATTTTTTACACAAAGAATAACTAACTCTTACACCAGGGTTCTTCGGGTCACCGTTCGACTCGAGAATTCACTCGCTAAGAAGAAGACTAAAAGCAAGTCCTATGAAGTAGATTTTACCAGAAGAAAGACAAAAACAGTAAAGTTAATTGAATACTAGCAATGCCTATAAGAATGATATCTATATAGGTAGTTACTTCTTGGAGAAACAAAACAAGAGAATGGGCTCGGGGGAGAGTTCTAATTACGAATTTCGGGATAATGGCACCCAATTTATTATCCTATATATCATGATTCCTAGAAACCAGTACCCTCGTCCAATCACCTGGATTAGGTGATAGATGATGATATCATGATTACTAGAACATCCTCTACACATCATATTTAGGTCTAAGAGAGCCCGAAAGTGTAGTGGATAGGGCCGCTGCCTCATAAGCGAGGGAGGTCGTGGTGCGAACCCCACCACGTACCAAAGTGTCTATCGGTTTTCAAATTTCATCATCATCATTCGCTTGCCCTTATCCCATTTACTTGGGGTCGGCGCAGTACGTTTTCAAATTTCATATGTACGTTTATTCGGCGCTTTTTCCGTGATTCGGAAGGCACGTTAAGCCGTTGTTCCCGGTTAATATCGTTTAATACCTTAGATATTAGTCGTTAAGCCATGTCAGAGGCCAGTGCTAGGCAATGGCGGCTTGAAAACTCTGACCTAATCTAGGATTTGGTCTGGTATCCCTTCTGGGTTGCGGTGGTCAGATAGCAGTCACTCTGTGTAAAACCAGTACTCTTTTTCGATCCCCTGGATTAGGTAGCCGGCCCGTGAGATACGGGATAAGGCTAGGGAGATGATGAGGATCGGGTCTGAGCACTAGAGCAAGTCATTTTTTTAGTAAGTCGTAAATAAAACAATATACCCAATCCTAAAGCACATAATCTTCTATAGATACAAAGTAATTTAATATTCCTATTAGGTAAGTCACCAAGCTCAAACAATGTACAGGTTCTGTAGTCGACGGATAACTTTGTTTTCCGTTTAAAAGCAGCGGGCCTTAAGAGCACAAGAGACAAAACGGGGTTACATACCTAATTACCATTCTCCCACAGAGCCTGGCTTTGCAAACTTTAGGCTTAACAGAATAGGCTTTCTTACACTAAGCGGCCAATTTCTGAACAATCATCAAACTGTGATAATTTATTCGCGACGGTTTTTTTTTAAAAGGAAAGTTGTGAAGTTGTAGCGGGAAGCTTTCAAATTGATTGTCCAGTGTCAAGACATTGTTGGGTAATGGCATTGTTTCTAGCGGAGAATATCAAACTTTTCTCATTAGGTTAATCTCTAATGCCATCATCTACCATCAACGCTGGTATTGAATAGTCTAAATCTATTATGAAGCAATATAACAATAAACTAATTACTTCTCTTAATTTTATATGAGGTGACATGAGGTCATGCATACCTACTTATTATATATAATTTATGTTTACTAGTATACCGGTTGTAAGGGACAGCGTCCAGCAAACTGATAGAGGTTGCTCAGTCAACGAAACTAAACAACATTCAACAGGAAAATCTTCCGTATTACAATTGATCAAATACCGATCCATTAAATTGGATAAAAGAAAACCAAATTGCCAATGAGATATACAATTAATATGTTGGTTAAGACGAAATAGAAGTAACATTCGGTTGTTTGATTGGTAATTTACAGAACTACTCCACAAATCCCTTAAAAAATGTACAAAGCTAAATCATCCCAAATAACGAGGCTGATTTTTACGCAGGCAGAATCCCCACAAATCCGTGGGGCTATAAATATAATCACGCCTTTAATCCCAATGGGGTATGCAGAGCGTAAACGAACTAAACGAAGGTTCCGCCTAGTCTAACAGAGTTTTGAGGGTTATATAAAACAGTTTTGCAGGTATATTGCTATAGTGACAGGTTGTCAGTCTATCGCCTAAATTACAATATACTGAAAACCTCAGATCCCTTAGCTGGTTTTTACAGCATGTCAGGGAGGACATTTCATGCAGCCGCCAAATGCTATGTTTTTCTCTCGCTCCCATGCCCACATGGAAGCATAGGGCTATACATTAGCTAATATTATATTTTCTTTGCTATAAGCTGGTAGGATATAATAGGTGCCTTAGAGCGTGTAACTGGAGCAATGGTCCGAACTTGTGGAAACTTCCACCTGTACAGAATTTAATGAATAGCCGTTAACGGTGCCAATTAACAATTGGAGACGGTTTGGAAATTGTTGCTAAATGCTGTTTAATGTAAAGGCAGTCCTTTACAGATATTATATATATATATTATGTTCGGAGGATAGTTTTAGTTTTCAATAATTGGGATTCTGTACATCTATATACGTTTAGATATTTTAGGTGGGTATCATTAACATAAACTTAAGAGCGCTGCTTTTGTCGCTGGAGTATGAACTTGGAGTATGAAGTAAACGTCAGTCATCTCTGTTGATTTTCATCTTCATTATACTCCTTTTTAGGGTTTTTTAGTGTGGTGGTTTCCCTCTTGCCTTTTACACCGCAGTATATGAAGCGAAGCTAGTCCGCGTTCTTACGGAATCCATTTCTTTGGCCTCCAACCAGTACCGGTGCCATCGCCTATTGACAAGGTAGGAATATCAAAGGTAAAATTAGGTACTGTTATTTTACAAGTGGTTTCAATTTATTAAACTGAACAACCCTTACCAAGAAACTAAGCAATTGTCATATTAAAATAAATTACAGCTGATCATTTTCTGTTGAAGACCGGGCAAAGTGGAGTAGGAAAAGCCGGAAAGCGGACCCCAGCATCAAGCTGGGAAAACGCTAAGCAGAAGAAGAAGAAGACAGCTGATCATTTTCTATAAAACTATAAAAATAAAATATCAAATCTGATCACATTCTCCTCTATATTAAAATGGGATAACAGTAAAGCAGATCTAAGCCACTTGAGCGAGCATCTCGAATGTTCATATAAATTGGCGTGTATTTCTTCCATGCTGGACTGGGAGTGAGAGAAAAACATACAATGTGCCAGCTGCATTTCCTCCCGGGCATGCTGTGAAAACCAACTAAAGGATCCGAGGGTTTCAGTATATTGCAATTTAGGCGATGGGCTGACAACCTGACACTACAGCAATATACCTACAAATCTATCTTAAATAATCTTTGTCGGACGAGGCGGAACGATCGTTGTTTAGATCGTTTACGCTCTGTCTACCCCATTAGGGATAAAGGCGTGATTGTATGTATGTACGTATATACGTATGTATTGGCGTGTACCTACTATAATTATTTCTACCCTCTTCACACTGCTGGTATCTATTGAGTAATATAACTACATAATGGGTTACCTACTACATAGTATCAAAATATTAATAAGCAACTTGTTACTCGCCAACATAAGATTGTATTCAGTAAAATATAGCTGAACTAATTAATAATGGGTACTAAGCGAGGTTTAGACACTGAAACAATGGCTACCTAGTAATTAATTGTGGGACAGGTATTGTTTTGTGCCACCAAAGCGATTATTATCTTATACATAAATACATACTTATAATCACGCCTTTATCCCTAATGGGGCTGGCAGATCGTTAACGTAAAATTTTATTCCTAAACATGACTGCACAATATGAAAAAATAATATGTGAGTTACAATCTTTAGTTTTTTATTAATTCAACTTCAAACTTGAAAATATTCCGCTGGACACCCTTTACATAGTTATAATCACGCCTTTATCCTTATCCCTAATAGGGTAGGCAGAGCGTTAACGTTTAGTTTGACAAGTTTTGAGGGTTATTTCAGATAGACCTGTATATTGCTATTATATTGACAAGATGTCAGCCCATCGCCTAAATTACAATACTGAATCCCTTGAATCCCTTAGCAGATATTTACAGTATGCCCGGGAGGAGATGCAGCTGGCACATTCTATATTTTTCTGCTACTCCCAGTCCAGCATAGAAGTTTATAGTCTGAAACAATAGCTACCTAATAAATAATGCTGAGTTGGCGAGACAGGTATTGTTTTGCGACACCAAAGCGATTGTTATCTCATGATCATGACAGCGCCAAATGCACGAAGACGATAAAGGTGATAGCACACTGAGATGCTAAACGGTTGAATAATGAAATTATATGAATATTTGGATAACAACCATAGGAGCATAAGATAAGAGCTCGATGGTGTACCGGATAGGGGAGCTGCCTCCTGAGCGGGAGGTCGTGTTTCGAACCCCACCACGTACCAATGTGTTTTTCGATTTTCATATGTACGTTTATTTGGCGCATTTTCCGTGCTTCGTTAGGCACGTTAAGCCGTTGGTCCTGGTTAATATCGTTTAATACCGTAGATATTAGTCGTTAAGCCAAGTCAGAGGCCAGTGCTAAGCATTGGCGGCTTGAAATCTCTGACCTAATGTAGGATTGGGTCTGGTTTCCCTTCTGGGTTGCGGAGGTCAGATGGCAGTCGCTCTGTGTAAAAACCAGTACCCTCGTTCGATCCCCTGGATTAGGTAGCCGACCCCGTAAGATACGGGATAAGGCTAGGGAGATGGATAACAACCATATAATGATCACAATTCCTACAAGTGGGACTTGAATATTTATCAGATCACTAAAATCTAAAACTTGACTCTAACCACTTCACTTCAGTTCAAGCTACCCTTTTTGTATCATACATACATACATACATATAATCACGCATTTATCCCTAATGGGGTAGGCAGAGCGTAAACGACCTAAACAAAGGTCGTTCCGCCACGTCTGACAAAGTTTTGAGGGTTATTTAAGATGGATTTGTACGTATATTGCTGTAGTGACAGGTTGTCAGCCCATCGCCTAAATTACAATATACTGAAACCCTCTGATCCCTCAGCTGGTTTTTACAGCATGCTCGGGAAGAAATGCAGCTGGCACATTCTATGTTTTTCTCTCCCTCCCAGACCAGCATGGAAGATACATTTTTGGTTACTCATAGCACCGATTCTTTGATGTTACAGACTGCCTTCGATATTTACTTATTATAACGCACAAACTCAACTGGCAAATATATATCTAGACACGTGGTAGCGTGTCCAAGCCAAGCTCAAGCCAAACGATGAGAACTGGCCGGCAGCACCGTGTGTTTATTTACAGGAACCATTTGGAGCAACATTTGACCCGTTCATAATAAAATAATATAAAAACTACGTAATTTATATACACCAAACTTGGTTTATATGTTAGGATCCTTTAGATAAAAAAGAACTCCAAATTTTAAAAACACCGCTCAAACGGTTATTTAAATATTTTTTCGAAAGTTCAAATTCAATATGAATATAGATCATAATTTTCAGTAGAGTTAATTTTTTATAAAACGTGAAACATATATCAGAATATTTTTTTTACTTACCTATAAAAAGTAATGATATCCCACGAAAAACATAAATGTAAAAGTGAAAGCCAAGGTATTGTATTTTGATCACTCTCAGTTTTAGTTTTGTTTCTACTATGTAATTGAGTTTGCCTAATTAATTTGAAATGTTATGTAATTTTAAGTTTTAGAAAATATATGTTTTTTAAGGGGCTCTCGTGATATTTCGGTCGCTTGCAAGGCCTATAAAGTATACTTTATCGTTACATAAAAAATATAAAATAATTATAAGTTGTAGATTGGTCTCAGCTCTTCATTACACTCTTAAGATTATTTAAAAATATTGAGTAATTAATGAGAAATACGAATTCTTCTGGCCCTCTTTCCGTGTCTAAAACATTCACTAAACTATTATTATTTACTTGCACTTAACGACTTGCATTTATGATAATTATTTTGAACGTTATAAATCATAAACACTAAAATGTGATCTGCTTGCTTTTTTATTTCGATTATTAGTTTTGGAGAAAAAAAATAAAATCTGATTTCTGGGAGGTTCGCAAAGGGCGGGTCCGTGCGCGGGCGACGGGCGGCAGACGGCCCACGGCCTTCGCGAGGGGAACCCGCGTCGCTCTTGTCAGGCAAAAATAGTTTTCGTAAGTTCTGTTTGGACATTTTGTGTTTAAGACTTTTAATATTCATTGTTTAATATTAGTGCGAATTATTCTTTATCTACTGATTATTATTGATGAGTTTCTCTAAAATTCTTAGAAAATATAAAAAAACAGTAAGTATTTACTTCAACATAATATTATTTTGTTTTATTTTACTACTATTTTATTAGTCAGCTACTGTAGAATGTAGCAAATGGTTCAGCAATGTTTTTTTAGGAAATAACAAAAATATCTTGGTTCTCTAAAAATATTGATAGCTGTTTGATTGGAATGTTTTATTCTATCTGACAGCGTAAAGATTGCATATTGTCTACAAACCAATGCATAATTTCGCCACGCAAAGTGTCAGCCACATTAGTGCGGTGGCAGTGCTAGAGGCTTTCAATCGCAGTAGTACGAGATCGATCCTTACCAATATTCGATTCTAATTAACTTTTTTTAATTTTTATTTAATTTGTATTATTTTTCTCATAAATTTTTAATTGTTTTTTTTTCCAGCAGCCATTAACAAAATGTTAAAAACGAAAATTCTGCACAAATATCTTGAATCACAAGAGTTAATAGCATTACGTCGTCGGACCAACAAAAGTAAGTGAAAATAAACTTACAGCTTTCATTTGGTTTATGTAAACTTTGTGATTATAACGGTATTCCACAACCTTGTTTCCCTTTTCGGAGTAAGTATATTATATTACTCCATGTCTTTACTGACTACAGTATGTCCGGGAAATGAAGCAGCTGGAAGATTCTATGTTTTTCTATCGCCCCTAGTCTAGCAAAGAAGAATTAAGACATGTTAATTTAGAATTTACATTTACAGCACTTGTAAGTTTAATTATAGTCCAAGAGCTCAAACTCTTTTAAGAACAGGAATAAACTACATATCCAAATAAAGGCGTTATCAAAATTATACATACATACATATGATCACGCCTTTATACCTGATGGGGTAGGCAGAGCGTAAACGACCTAAACAAAGGTCGTTCCGCCACGACTGACAAAGTTTTGAGGGTTATCTATACATATAATTAATCTCTAGAAGGATCGTGTCTATACATTGAATATATTTACAAAAAATAATTGCAGCAGGCGTTATTAACGATATAAAGATCAGAAAGTTTTTTTTTTTTTTGTCTGTCTGTCTGTCTGTATGTTACCACATCACAACAAAACTACTGATCCGATTTCGATGGGACTTTTTTATTCATCTGTGTGTTACCCGAGTTGCAACTTAGGATACCTAAAATCACGCTACTAGACTTAGGGGGTAGGCAGGAAATTGAAATTTGGCTTGTTCTTAACCGATTTTATGGAACTTTTTTAATTCGACTGAACAATATTTATAATTAAAGTTACCTTTAATTAATTAGTTACCTTTAATTTTCTACCTACCTCGTAAGTCGTGAGGCGTGATTTGTTGTATCGTAACTTTAATTTTAAAGGTTGCTCAGTCGAATAAAAAAGTTCCATAAGAATCGGTAACAGCTAAATTTAAATTTCCTGCCTACCCTCTAAGTCTATTAGCGTGATTTTAGATATCCTAAGTTTCCCTTCTGGGTTGCAGAGATGAGATGGCAGTCGCTCTGTGTAAAAACCAGTACCCTCGTTCGATCCCCTACATTAGGTAGCCGACCCCGTGATATACGGGATAGGGCTAGGGAGATGATGATGTATGACGCTATTGTCACAGCTCATCGCCTAAATTATAATATACTGAAACCCGAGGATCCCTTAGCTGGTTTTTACAGCATGCCAGGGACGAAATGCAGCTAGCACATTCTATGTTTTTCTCTCGCTCCCAGGCCAGCATGGAAGATCAAAATTATCCATACGAAATAATCAGTAGATTATATATTTATTATGTTCTTTTAACCATCACTATAATATTTGTTTTCTGTTTCAGTTATCCATTAGTACAAAAGAAGAAAAACTACACAATGCGACACACATCAGTAGAAGAATCATAAATTTATCAAAACTTCATATTTAATTGATGACCTTTATTACTATTACTCGTATACCTTCTAAGCTATTATTTTTAGTAGATTTATTTATTTCTAGTCATATAGTTTAAGAATCATTTCTTCTATGCTGGCCGGGGAGCAAGAGAAAAACATAGGATGTGCCAGCTGAATTTCCTCCCGGGCTTGCTGTAAAAACCAGTGTTCGAGAGTTTCAGTATATTGTAATTTAGGCAATGGGCTGACGTATTGTCACTACAGAAATATACCTACAAATCTATCTTAAATAACCCTCAGAACTTAATCAGACGTGGCGGAACGACCTTTGTTTACGTCGTTTACGCTCTGCCTACCCCACTGTGGATAAAGGCGTGATTATATGTATGTATGATTTGAACTTTAAGAGATTATATTTCTGTACTTCATTATATCTTTCCAAATTTTAATCGCCTTTTAATACTACCTTTACAAAATGTCATTCCTTATAGCAGAAGACCAGAGTTAAGACACAAAAAACCTAATAATAATAATCTTTTACCTTCTGTTAGATTTTAAAATAAATTGACCTACATACTTAATTATTTAATGAATATATTTACATAAGATACATACTAATGACTGGCTATAGATTATAATCTAAAATAATACATAGCTAGGCTAGATTTTACAGCCATGAAATGCCTAATAATTGAAAATTGCATATTTTATACATAACGGGCGTAAGAGACAGCGGCCTGCAAATTCTTTCAGGAGATGAAAGTCTAGGTAGACCCATACAACATTAGAATTCACTTACCCAAGAGGTATGAAATGTTGTGGTTTCTCATGATTTTAAATACATAATTAAATTTTAAAAATATACAGATCTTGAGCCCTCTACAAGCCATCTAAAAATATAAATTTCATATAAAATCGAAAAAAAAGTCGTCGGTTTAATTTAGTTTTTTTTCTTTTGTTATTGTAATTTGGTGATTTTTTTGAGCCCGGGTATATTATAAGTGAAAAGTATTTATTATAGTAAGATTTTAGCAAATTGCTTCACATAGTCATTTTGCTCCGGACAGCATCTCAAAATTATATTTGTTTTATCTCTTAAACAGGTTTAAACTTGCTGTAATTAATTTACGCGTAAATACAAGGTCTGTTACATCATATACAGCAATACAATTTTCAAATCTTACTTAATAGCAAACCAGATGTAACAATGACGGAAACGTAGGTATTTAAAAAAAAACTGCTGGTAAAGGGGTAAAAGTAGTATGGGCGTTGACTGCGGAACCTCTATCAGTTTGCGGGACGCTGTCCCTTACACCCGGTACATTTACATACATAGGGTTCACGGGGTCGATAGACTCGATACCCACTCGACAGAAGAAGAACATACATAAAAAACCGAGGTATATCATTTACCTAAGAAATTTTAAGGACTTGTTTAGACAATGAAACTGAACAATTTTCTCGATGGAATATAGGTCAAAATATGAAAAAAAAATCTATCGTGTCTAGTAAATTTTTTTCACCTTACGTTCCAAAAAAAAAAACAGTTTCATAATCTCACCAACAATAACAAGCCCTTAAAATTTCCCTAGTGAATAAAAATTCTTGCTGTATTTCAATAAAACACAATAATTTAATTCTTTAAAATGTTCGCAAGCTCTTGGACTATTTTATAGGATCATTTTGAATAAAGTGTAAATAATGATAACGATGTGTTCTACTCATGAAACTGTACAACTTTTTCGAATAAAATATAAAATAATAATTTAATATTATTATAAATAATTATTTATATAAAATAATAATTTGGAAAATTGAATATGTACATAATAAATTAGAATCAGTAAGTAGTGTGATAGTATATATCGACACATTTGTATTTTTTTTTCATATTATTTCGACAGTTGTATGTTTTCTAGGAAAAGTTGTTTAGTTTAATGAGTAGAACACCAAGAGAACACCCGTAATATTTGCATTTTTAATTATAAAGTATTTTATGGATCACATGGTTCAAAAATATACCCGGTGGTAAAGAAGATGATCACAAACTAGAACCCATCGCGTGTTGTAGTAGTACAAGCTAAATCCGATAGATGGCCAAGTTTATTCTCCTTTACGTAACAAACATCAGGGGAAAGAACGGGTGGGTGGGGTGTCAGGTAAGCAAAACGCTCAAGGTCATTGAGACAGGGAAGCGTCTTAAAGTTTTCTTTTAGGCTGATGGTCATGTTGCCAAGCCATAAAATAAATGGAAGGCAGGAAACACGATAAATATACCCCCAAAAATATAAATGTAAAAGTGAAAGCCAAGCTTATGGTGGTCTTGGTGCGTGAATCGCACAAAAAGTTGTGAGATATATATATGATATAGAGTGGCGTTATAGGTCGAATTATTCTCGACAACGGCTAAGTCACATGAAATGAACCTTATTGAAGAGCTAAAAATTACTATAATAAACCCAGACTTAACTCCCTTTTTAGATATCACACAACTTTTTGTGCGATTCACGCACCAATACAACCATAAGCTTGGCTTTCACTTTTACATTTATATTTTTGGGGGTATATTTATCGTGTTTCCTGCCTTCCATTTTTTTTATGGCTTGGAAACATGACCATCAGCCTAAAAGAAAACTTTAAAAAACATATATTTTCTAAAACTTAAAATTACATAACATTTCAAATTAATTAGGCAAACTCAATTACATAGTAGAAACAAAACTAAAACTGAGAGTGATCAAAATACAACTTGTCAATCAGACTGCTGGCAAAGCTGCTAGTTACCAACACTAAAAATATTAAACGTAATTTAAAATCATTTTTCAAAACAAATAATTTTCAAATCTTATTGTAAAAATACTATCCTGTATATACAAATTCTTTCTGTGTTATCTATCGGCGTGGGCTGGGCGCATGGGGTGCAAGTGCAAGAGAGACGCACGGTTTCTTTTGTTAAGGGATTAACCAGCGCAGGAACTTGGAGTAAACAAGTTGTTGTTCATCAATTAGATTTACTTGCGTTTGCGAATCATTCTCCCACTCAAATTATATTTTATTGTTATTACGAAAAAATATTTTAATTTTATTTATTATTTTAAGTATGTGTCGTATTTAAAAAAAAAAGTATGCTGTATTTAGAAAATATGAATATGTTATTTTGTTTTTTAAGTTAATTAAGTTTTTTGTTTTGTTTTTTTAGATTAAGGAGGAATGTGCAGTGCCAAGACAAACCTTTTTAAGGTTTATTGGTACTAAGAATTTGATGTCTGTAGAATCTTTTATATGTGCAATAAAATAAATAAATACTTGAGAACAAAAATTAGCTTAATCTTGCCTAAAATTGTTGCCGTCCCGTTCTGTTCTCCTATGATAGAAAATTACAGGTATATACAACGATTGTAGTAAAGATTTTGTGTTTTTGAGCGCATACAAATTGCCGTCAATCAATGCGGTCGTATTCCGCGGACCTAATATTATTTTTAGTATTCCATTACCATTACACATAATAAATACGGGCGAATAATACCGGCTATAAAGGACAGCGTCCCGCATACTGATCCCCTGTTGCTCAGTCAACGATAGTGAACAACTATCACCAGGAATTTATTTCAGGAAACGAAAAAAAGAATTGACTTCGCCATAGAAAATTACCACCTCGATCACACAATATGTATGGAAAAATTTCTGATGATAGTTTTCAGTTTCGTTGACTAAGCTTTCAGTTTGGAGACGCTGCCCCTTACACTCCGTATATTTACGTCCTCCATCTTTTGTCCCATGAGGTGTTGCTCATATCCTACCTGTTCCGTTTCATATACCTACATATACACCTATATTTAGATCCTCTTTGTCAAATTCCGTAACAAGGGCAGTAATTAATAACTCTCATACCGTCCCAGTCCAAAATAATGATCAAAGCTCATGGTAATCGATATTTAATGTGATCCCGTGCCATTAGGTAAATTTATTCATAACATCCTCGGCCATCTGCCTCTTACCGAATTCCTTAATTGAAATTCCTGCTCCTTAAGGGGCCGTGACGATCGCCAATGATGAAGGGGGAGGCAGATTTAATTTTGAATATGAAGCATGGATGAGCGAAATTTATTATGGAATCCTGTTGATGACATTGATGAATAACATCAATATTCAATGTGTTTATATTTATTAGGATGGTTGTTTGATTTATATTTACATAATTATGTTACTGATATGATAGTCTCATGAATACAAATAATACAAATCTGTAGTACGTTATTTGCCATTTACAAATCGCATGCAGAGCCTCTATCAAAATGCTAAACTAAAAACGAAACTAGCGTCTAATTTGCTTGCAAAAAAGAAAAAGTAGGCCATGAGCAGGCTCGTAACATTTAAATTTCAAATGTCAGTGTTGTGAAGTACGATAATACGAGTGTGGAAGGAGACTTGTTAAAGAACGGCATAAGTTTGAACACTATCGGCGCAGCAGGTGCCGCCGAGAGAGTTTCCAGGAAATTCTTGTTAGAGCCTCCGATAGAAAAATAGAGCAAGGAGACATTGCACAATTTGGAGAGAAATTCTTTATAAACATCTTTGATCGACCGTTGTAATTAAATGTCAGCTTGTGCGTTATATAATCTACTGTATGCTCATTTTTATGATCCTGTTTTAATAACATACATACATACATACATAAAATCACGCCTTTATCCCTTACGGGGTAGGCAGAGCGTAAAACGCCTCCTAAAAGGCGCTTTCGCCACGTCTGACATAAATTGAGGGCAATTTTAGATTGTAATGTGTATTGCTGTAGTGACAGGTTGTCAGCCCATCGCCTAAATTAAAAACACTGTAACCCTCGAATCCCTTTTGCTGTCTTTTACAGCATGCCCGGGAGGAAGGGCAACTGGAACATTCTATGTTTTTCTTTCTCTCCCAGTCCAGTATGGAAAGCATTATAACTCGAAAACCAATGTTTTTTTTTAATGAATGCTATGTATTTTTCAGTGTTCCTCCATTATATTATGCATGTATTATACATATAAACCTTCCTCTTGAATCACTATACATTAAAAGAAACCGCATCAAAATCCGATGCGTAGTTTTTAAAGATCTAAACGTACATAGAGATATAGGGACAGAGAAAGCGACTTTGTTTTATACTATGTAGTGATGGGGTAGGCAGAGCGAAAACGACCTAAACAAAGGTGGTTCCGCTACGTCTGACAAAGTTTTGAGGGTTACTCAAGATAGGTTCGTATATAGATTGGTGTATTGCTATAGTGACAGGTGGTCAACCCATCGTCTAAATACAATACACTGAAACCCTCGAATCCCTTAGCTGGTTTTTACAGCATGCCCGGGAGGAGATGCAGCTGGCACATTCTATGTTTTTCTATCGCTCCCAGGCCAGCATGGGAGAAATTTTAAAATTTTGAAATTTAGAAATTTAATAACATATGGATGACAATCAGGCCAAATTTTACGTGTGATTGCAGAACGCAACCTCAAGATCAAGTAAGGATCTTAGTTTCTTTCCTGTTTCGGTAAAATTAGGTATGTTGGTTACTGGATTGATTTTGAGATGCAATGTGTGACAAACAATTGTACCTACTACAATCTGCCGGGTCAAATCCATACCATATAACCGTAACATTAATATGTCACACGTAAAGCATTCGACACCAAAAATACCTTATCTATCACCGTCTAACTTAAAATTAAATTAGTGCTTATAACAATATTTCCAAAATATTTAACTTGACTTTCATTTTTGGACTCCAAATAGCAATCTCTGCTTACATGCTTGTGCAGCTTATACCATGGCTTAAGGCAGCAAGACACAAGCATCACTTACTGCGCGCAAGGTTGCGCTCAATACACTGTCAAAGCATTTTGCATTGCCTACAACACACATGCGTCACCTTACGCTCTACGCGTGCGTAGCGATGAACTTTACGTCGGCGCATCCCTCTGCCAGTACGCGCGCGTACTGCGTAAGGTGACGCATGTGTGTGCAAAAAGCATTGACAGCGTGTTGAGCGCCACCTTGCGCGCAGTAAGTGACGCCTGTGTGTTGCTGCCCTTGTATTCCATACAACTCCGCAGGTGTGATGCCGTGAGCTGAGCATCGCCGGGCGGCGGCCGCGCTCTCTGAACGGAATTCTAAAACATACTCACGTAGCTCATTTCCTTAGTAATCGGGTTATATTCCGCGGCACAAGTTTCAATTTCCTAACCTTTTTCTGTATTATATCCGTTTTTCTGTTACGAACGCTGTTCGCACTTTTGTTTTAAAATGTTTTCGGTTTTTCTGGGTCATACAATTAAAAGAAGAACTTTTCATTTCCAATTTTGGAAATAATTAAAAACTGATTCTTAAATAAAAAAATACAAATTTGTATTTAAGAATCAGTACTGATATTTAAAAACATATGTACCGATTTTTTAAATAGACTGCGTTTTAATAGCATCATATATTATCCTAATTATTCACGAATTTCAACTCAAAACTAAAAGCATTTTACAATTTCTTTTTTGCTTTAAAGGTGCTCTATTTAATTCAGTTTCCATAGCAGTGCACTTCAAGTGCAATCAGTCGTCTTGCACCGCATTTTAAATCACGACGGATGTAAGCTCCTGATAAACAACCACTGCGACATTCCAACAAATTACAACAACCAATGTGAACACTGAATACACTTTCAATTCATTCTGTAAGGGAATACAAGCTATATTGGTACTTTTATTTTCCTGTACCCTAAGGTTGCCTAGAAGAAATTGCTGCTTAGCAATAAGGCCGCTTATTTGTACTACTATTTGTTTCATTTAATTTTATTTTCTCTTGTGTCTTTTCTGTGCAATAAAGTATATTCTTATCTTATCTTATCTTGAAGAAACATGCAGTACCCGCAGTACCTACAAAACGTGTAACATAAAGGTTATATGCATCGTAAAATGTGTGTATCTATCCATAACACTGAACAACTTTCCCTAAGGAACATACAACATGGTTTTTTTCATTGAGTCTAACGAAATACGCACTATTAAATTTCTTTGCCAGGGCACTTCAATTGTGTTTCAAATATTTCTTAAAAGATGTAATATTTCTATGCAATGCATACTAGGTATGTATCGGTTATATTTCAAACTTGGTACCAAGATGTGTAAAATGTGATTTACAGACGCAATAGTACTTAGGAAAATTTATTACGTCTCACAATTTTTCACAGCTGAATAATGCGAAAATAATAGCCGGGAGCGGAGTAATAAACTCGGTCGAACTGCGGACACATTTGTTTAGTCATCATGATCCACGTTTGATGATAAAAAAATGTGTAATTGATGGACCATTATTCTACATTTTCCTGTTTTTCATTCCGATCTATTGAAATACATTTACTTGTTATAAAATTGAGCTCGTTTTAATGTAAATAATATTGCACACAAATTATGATTCATCATAACATTTCGATGTCAAATCTTAAGGTATGCTTTATATGTGTCGTAGGATTTGATAATTCGAATGTTCGCGAAATCCCTAGGGATTTTGCGAAAACACGGATAATTAGACAATGGTGAAAACAAAGCGCCCTTTGCACAGGTACGAATCCGTATCCGAATATTTTCTAATACGAATTGGCCTTCTTAGTAAATGTATGACAGCTTGCGCATCAATCCGTATCCGTTTTGTATGGAAATTTCACGGACACGATTCGGATACGAACCGAATACGGAGCTGTGCAAAACCGTCCCTATTGGAAAAAGACAGGTTTTTTGCGAAGAAACTCGTCGTTCTAGTGAAATTGTAAATGGACAGGATAGAGGTGGTGATGGTAACATCTATTCAGCATAATGAAAACTTATCCGCTTCACTTGTTTGTATTGAAAGTCAGTCGAAGGTTGCATGTGGCGGGTGGTGGAGTGTAACTTTCTTCTTGCCTGATGAAGATCCTCGCATAGAATCGGAACGTCGAGGGCTAACCCTCCTTGTAATACAAACAAGTAAGCTGATCAGTTTTCATTATGAATAACACTTATTTATCGTTTAGTGTTAAAATCTATTTAGCAATGATATTTCTTCCCCGTGGTGATAAAACGAACATCTAGTTGGTTTCAATCTCCAATCGTGCCCTTTTACTTACAGGTCAATAAACAGTAGACAACTAGAGATATGGGTTGTATATTCCCGGGCTTGCACGAGATATTCCCGACATTCCCGGGATCTTCATATAAATGGGAGCCAGTCACCGAGTCGTGAAGTCGTGAGTCAATCAATCGCTCGCACATCGGAACTATAAATATAAACGCTTCGGATATGCCGTACTAGGTTATTTTTGTACTAGTTTTGACATTGAATCTTTGATCTGAGATTGTAGATTAATAAGGCTCAAATTACGACATTTCTGAAACGACATTTCTGATTTAAACTCAAACTCGCTGTCCCTCTTGAGAGCTGAGTATAGATACGGGCCTTATTGAGACAAGAAATGGCAATTTATTTCTTTGATGTCAATCACCTCGGCATCACGTATGTACGTACTGCAGATAAGTTAAGTACTAACGTGAATTTCAATAATGCAGTCATTAATCTAAGATAAGTAGGTTGTGTGGTTTTTACACATAGCGACTGCCATCGGACCTCTGCAACCCAGAAGGGAAACCAGACCCAATCCTAGATTAGGTCAGAGTTTTCAAGCCGCCAATGCTAGCACTGGCCTCTGACATGGTCTAACAGCTGATAAACAATACAATACAAAATTCTTTATTGCACAAAGAACACATACAACAGAAATAAAAAGGAACAAACGTGACACTACAATATAGGATATATAAGGTAATAAACGATATTAACCGTGCCGAACGGCTTAACTCTCCGAAGCACGAAAAAAGTGCCGAATAAACGTACATATGAAATTCAGAAATCGTAAAACACATTGGTACATGGTGGGATTCGAACCACGACCTACCGGTCAGGAAGCAGCGGCCCAATCCTCTACACCATCGGGCTGTTTTTTTTCTGTACCGAAGCTCTCTCCTGATATATTCAGATCCTGCACAGATTTGACGAAAAAACTTTATAGATAATCAAATAGTTATATCTTCTAGTTATATCTTTTATCTGAAGAGATCGTTGTTCAAATGGTTAGTGCTGACTCTCCTCCTGGGCATGCTGTAAAAACCAGCTAAGGGATTCGAGGGTTTTAGTATATTGTAATTTAGACGATGGGTTGACAACCTGTCAGTACAGCAATATACAAATATCTCTTGAACAACCCTCCAAACTAGTCAGACGTGGTGGAACGACCTTTTCATGGGTAGTTTGCGCTCTGCCTACCCCTTTTGGGATAAAGACGTGATTTATGTATGGACATTAGGTAGCCAGCCCCGAGAAATGGCTAGGGAGATGTTGATGAGTTACTATATCAAATTTTTTCAACTATGATTAATAGTGTAACAGAGTCATAATCTACCTGAATCGTATAATAAACTAATTTAGATATGTATTACACAGCGTCCCGCAAACTGTTAGGAGTTGCTCAGCCAACGGAACTGAACAACTATCAGCAGGATCTTTTTCCAGGAAATTAAAAATGATTTTCCATACAAATTGTCTGATCGAGGTGGTAATTTTGTATGGGAAATTAAATTTTCTTTTTATCTCCTGAAAGAATTTCCTGGTGAAAGTTGTTGACTGAGCAACCCCTATCAGTTTGCGGGACGCCGTCCTTTACACCGGGTATACCGTGGTTGATATTCAAGCCTTGAACTTAATTAGGCTGCCAATACACCACACCCATAGCACTAGCTGTCTACCCGCGTCAAGTAAACTAACCAAGTTGAAACGTCAATTATAACGTCAAAATCAGCGCGGTTTCCAATCGCCTAACTGCGGATCGTGCTGATAGTGCATATTTCTTAGACATATAATAATGGACTATAGAGGTATTATTTTACTTACTTTACTTCCATGCTGGACTGGGAGGGATAGAAAAACATAGAATGTTCCAGCTGCCCTTCCTCCCGGGCATGCTGTAGAAGACAGCAAAAGGGATTCGAGGGTTACAGTGTATTGTAATTTAGGCGATGGGCTGACAACCTGTCACTATGGCAATACACATTACAATCTAAAATTACCCTCAATTATTGTCAGACGCGGCGAAAGCGCCTTTTACGAGGCGTTTAACGCTCTGCCTACCCCGTAAGGGATAAAGGCGTGATTTTATGTATGTATGTATGTAGGTATTATTTTTTTGGATAAATTTCGGCCAGTTAGCAAGTCCTTTTGAATTTATTTAAATTGCATAGAAATGGAAATTGTGCTATTCAAGAAATCACTAATTTTGGATCTACTATTTATGTCTTTCAGGTGACATCAGAAATACTTCTAACGTGTAAATCACATAACAACCATAGGACGCAACAGAAATGTGATAAAATAAGTTTGTTAAAGAAATTTGAGGCAACCATAAAAAAAACAATCAGCTGATCGTCAATTCGTATCGGGTTTCACTTAATATTTTTTTAACATGTTTTTTGCACAATGTTTATTACTATTAAGAGAACATCCATACCCTTCAGGGGTTCTCACTTTGCCTGCTTCTCCTTGTATGTAGTATATACGTGATTGATGATAGGCGTCATAAAATATTTCACTGCAAGAAGACTGCTAAGTTCAACAAGGTTTATCCACGAACAAGCGGTAAAACAATGAAATTGTCGGTAGTTTCATTCTTATTACAGTTAAGATTCATGTTCTATTGTAAAATATATTTTCACAAGAAATATGCGCTATTTCTAAGCCACCTATAACTCTACACTGAAAGTTGAAAATTTGCACAATTGTACAGTACCTGACAAAACCTAACACGGCAGGATTTATTTTCACTTCGGGACCGGAAATAGGAGGGTTAGCCTGTCGGAGCCAAGCCCGAGCTTACACAGGACACCCGGTATAGCTGCCAGAAATTGAAGTAGTACTATGTTGCGTTTTGAATTTGCAAGGAAATATTTCAAAGCTTTCCGCCACGATGATTGCTTGTACATCCCAAATTGGGTAAGCCAAAGTTCGAGAGAGGTCACGGTTTTTAAAGTGGGTTCAAGTAAAGAACGAACACCTCCGTTAAACACATACATACATACATATAATCACGCCTTTATCCCTAATGGGGTAGGCAGAGCGTAAACAACCTAAACGAAGGTCGTTCCGCCCCGTCTGACAAAGTTCTGAGGGTTATTTAAGATAGATTTGTAGGTATATTGTTGTAGTGACAGGTTGTCAGCCCATCGCCTAAATTGCAATATACAGAATTCCTCGGATCCCTTAGCTGGTTTTTACAGCATGCTCGGGGGGAGATGCAGCTGGCACATTCTATGTTTTTCTATCACTCCCAGTCCAGCATGGAAGTAAACACACAAGTGAGTAATTGTTGTTTTATTAGTATCAAGCAAAGAAATAGTACGTTTTACGCTGGCTGAACTATTACGAAAAAGAAACACTACCCATTTTTAATTTTGTTACTAAACCAAAGCCGTGCAGTTCACTGTTACTCAATGAATTCTCCAGGGAAATTATAAGTTATTTTTGATCGTCACGGATAATTTTACTTTTTATTTATTTAAAATATTAGGAAACAAATTACAATCAAATAAAATGTAGCAAATAGTGCGTGAGTACACTTGGCACCGGCGGAGGTTGCACCAACACAAGCACCAATTATTCTGCGATGATTACGCTGGCAAGACGCCAGCACGGCTATATGGGCACATTCGACTTTCAGAACAGCACGTCAAAGATTTAACTGAACCTGGGTGGCGGCGCTGCATGTATGTATAACTGTCAAAAATGCCGGTAGCAGCCATTGTAAAATTATTAAACAATACACAAGTGTTATTAATAGGAAAGGTGTCATAAATTAACCCTCTAAACTTTCTCAGACGTGGCGGAACGACCTTAGTCGTCGATCAGGTCGTTTACGCTCTGCCTACCCCATTAGGGATAGAGGCATTATTATATGTGTGTATTAATAGGAAAACCTAAACTGCTGATGTGATACACGCACGCGCTAAGCTAAAGTATGATTAGGCCGGCCACGTCTGCCACACGCCCGATAGTGGAAGCCACCGTTAGACAGAAGGCGACGCGGCAGACCGAGACGATGTCTAGACGAGCTGGAAGCCTTCAGCAAGTCATGGCCGGAAGAAGCACAAGATAGGGAGTCATGAAGGGAGAGAACAGAGGACTTTGCCCAGCAGTGGGACATGTAACGGCTTTATAAGAAAAAATAGAATAAAATAGAATAGAAAAACGTTTATTCATGAAATAATACAAAACTCAACACACAGTTAGTAGATTTATGTTACATACATGAAAACATTATAATTTTTTTATTGAATGCTCTGATCTGTATTGCACAAGAAATGTAGCTGACTCAGCATTTGTTACAAGTTATATCTATAACCAAGAACACTGATATTCTGTCAGCACGGTAATACAGAATATATAACGGATTAAGATATTAATAGTGAATATTTGTAGCGGCTTACTATTTTTTTTAGAGAATTCCGCATCACGACAGCTTTCACACAGTTGAGTGCGTGCGGTGGTGTGTTTACTCCGAGGTCCTGAGGAAGACCATCGAATAAACCTCGACGCATATGCCTTGCCTGCTTACTCTCAACTAAAACAAGTAAGCCGCAAAAAAAAACATCAGCGGCCATGTTGGCAGCATTGGTTTTGTTTTTCGCCAGATTCATTAAAAGTCTTGACGTACTGTACACCTTTGTTCGTTGGATTAATATAATTCGCAATTACATTCTGGATCTTTACAAAGCACGGAGGACATCTTCTATTGTCTCCTATGTAATAGAACGAAGGGAATACTAAAATATGAAAAGCAAAAGAGGAATAAGTCCTGCATTAATTTTGCTTGTCGTACAGATTCTACACTACAGTGTAGCTATGAATAGTCAAAACAATAATTGTTTCAATGAATTAAACTACTATCTACATTCAATGAATATGAATTCTCGCACCTAATTTTGGATCAAATTTCTTTATTGCTATTAGTATATTTGATACAAAACAATGCTAATTACAAATTAATACTTTTAAACAAACATAATCACGCCTTCATCATTAATGGGGTAGGCAGAGCGCGAACAAAAGTCGTTTCGCCACGTCTGACAAAGTTTTGAGGGTTACTTAAGATAGATTTATAGCTATATTGCTGTAGTGACAGGTTGTCAACCCATCGTCTATATTGTAGTTTACTGAAACCCTCGGATCCCATAGCTGGTTTTTACAGCATGCCCGGGATGAATTGTAGTTGGCACATTCTACGTTTTTCTCTTGCTACCAATCAAATTAAGCAGTAGTATTCGTAGAAACCTTTGGGCGATGCCCACTTTCACTATATACGTAGAAATGTGAGAAACTAGTGGAGTATACCCACCCGGCCGTTTGAGAAGCCAATTTCCTGAATCTCGCTTTCGACCGACATTCACAGTTTTATCTAACACATTCTTTGTTTCTAGAGTGATTCTGCGTATTTACGTTCTGTACAAGGCCAGAATGCCAGGGGATGTACTCGTAACTACTCGCGTATAGATTGGAATTCACTTTTTTACTAAGGCATTCCAAAATGTACAACAGATTCTCGTACAATCCTTGCGTATAGTTTGTAGTGATCGTCCCAAACACCCGGCAATACTGTCCCATACACCTAGATTTACTGTCCCTTACACCCTGCAGTGGGACACATCAGGCTAAAAATAATAATAATACACCCAGTATCACTGTCACTTAGTAATACCGTCCCGAACACCCGGAAATACTGTCCCTTACACTCAGCTTTACATGCCTCCAGCTTTATTGTCTCTTAAAACCCTATTAAGGTGTATGTATGTAACGTGGTATGGTTTGGAAACAGGTCGCGTGCATTTGCATTACAAACTCTACACATTTAGTACGCAGAAATCTGTGTATACTTTGTAATCGCAAATTTAAAAATCACGTTACAAAATATACGCGAGTAGTTTTCTATTGTGGCGGCGTTCTGGCCTTGTACAGAACATAAATACGCGGTGATACTTGATCTGAAAGAAACACACTTGTCTAGCAATCTGAATTTTATACCGAATTACGGCTATTTAAAAAAAAAAAGTACAAAACAAAAAGTCTGGGTATTGGTTAAAAGAGTCGCTGTACATATTTTTTATCAATTTTTTACTTAGTACAGCAACATACAGGCGTCACTTACTTCACGTAAGGTTGCCTTGTTTTCACGCTGTCAATGCTTTGTGCATTACCTACAACACGCATGCGTCACCTTACGGGCTACGCGCGCGTACTGGCAGAGGGATGCTCCGAAAACGCAACGTGTTGAGCGCAACCTGCCTGTGTGTTACTGCATTTACAAATCAAATAATATCCCTTATATATCACAATAATTTGGTACAAACGGAAAATAAGAAAAATAAAAAAAGCTTAGACACAGACGAAAGCCAAATTATGGAATAAGTACTTGTTTTCTCTTGTTCACGATTAAAATTGGGGTATAAAGTTTTGTAATTGAGATATTGATATCAATACTACTCATAAATAAACTATTTACTAGTAAACAGCAAAGCCTTAAGCCAGGAATTGAAGCGATGTGTTTTTCAAACTTTTATAATGTAATGTAATGTAATAGTGGAAGTGGAAACTTACCATAATAATAATAATAAAAAAAAATATAAATTTTCTCTTCCATTGAGCGGCTTTGGCATTAATTTATTATTTCACCTCAACAGCCGTGTGTTAGAGAGAGATGAGGTCATAAAACTGAGTGGGGTTTTATGATCTAATTATTTGCAGTAAGAGCTCGTTATAGTGCAGATATTGAGAAACACAATAATGAGGCTTATGTTAAGCTTAAGGTCCCTTCACACTAGACTTAAGTGGTGTACGTGACGTGTTTTGCAGCTTTACTCTAGACTTATGCGACGTACGTCATCCACGTCCCCTTACGCGACTTATTACGCGACACACATCACAAGATCATAGGCCTCTATCGGATCATACTTCCTATCTCATCACTATAAATATCGTCAATACGTAACCATATTTGTTACGTAAATAAATTATTATATTATAAATCCAATATTATATTTACAGTATTACGATGAACATAAATACATAAAACTAAACACATTATCACGCCTATATCCCTGACACTATGGTCGTGTTCGCATCTAATTAAAATATATATATATATATTAAAATTAATATATATATATATATATTATAGTATCAGAGATTAGAGATATCAGACAGTAGGTAATTAATTTGTTAAATGCTGCCAGTCTTCTGGGCACCATGTCTCGCGGGGATGTTTTGGATGAAATTAATTTTATAATTTTGTTTTGATTGTGTTTGTATTATTTTCTTTTGTATTTGACATATGCTACCATCCTATGATCCTAGATTTTATGAGTTGTATTTCCTTTTTGTCAGTATATCATAGTACTAATAAAATTTAACTGTACTAGATTTAGGTTAAGTAAAGTAATAGTAAGTAATATATATATATATATATATAATACATATATATGAATATAATAGAAAATGATTTTGAACATAATCGTTAAAATATGATATTTCAATGAAAGTTGATACTTAACATTAATTATTATTTCTCGAAGTTTACTTAACCTAAATCTAGTACAGTTAAATTTTATTAGTACTATGATATACTGACAAAAAGGAAATACAACTCATAAAATCTAGGATCATAGGATGGTAGCATATGTCAAATACAAAAGAAAATAATACAAACACAATCAAAACAAAATTATAAAATTAATTTCATTCAAAACATCCCCGCGAGACATGGTGCCCAGAAGACTGGCAGCATTTAACAAATTAATTACCTACTGTCTGATATCTCTAATCTCTGATACTTTCTCGACTGACTATCTATCTCGCACGGACGATGCGACGTCGCCCACGTCCGCCCATGTCGGCTGACGTAATATTGCATCAGCTGATGGCAACGATTTGGTTGCATCAGCGACGTCACGTATGATAAGTGTAAATCTTGGATTTTTCAAATGTTTTCTAAGAAAACTGTACCCATTATGGCCATCATCAGCACACGTCACGTACGTCACCTAAGTCTAGTGTGAACGCACCTTCATGCAAAAAAAAACGACTTTTTAAGACTACCATTTTACTATCAGCTTTTAAGTTTTATTACATTATGTGCATCTACACTACATATTTCGAAACAACTACTTTTCTTTTTCTTTTATTTTGGTTTTCTGGTCGAACTACCGATGATTGTTGTTTGAGCTTTTTTAGTCCTATATAGGCGAGGCCCCTGAACTCGGTTCTGCATAATTATCTTATACCATTATAAGATACGTAATAATTATCAAGCTCACACAATCGAGTAAGTTATCAGATTGATCAAAGCGTTAATAATTACCTATTACAGTCAAACTGCCTCTGCAGTCTAGTTATCTATTCTTTGGGTTCTCAATCAGGAGGTCGAGGATTCATTTCCCACGTCTGAAAGGTAAGACAAATAAGACGTTAAAGCTTCGTCTCGGTCGCTGTTGTCTCTGATAGCGGTCGTTACATAAATCATGTCAGTGACCTATGTCGGTAAAAAAAACTCTAACAGTGCACGTGTCCATGTCAATAGATCGACAATCCACATAAGAAACAACATTTCAAGCTTCAGTGATATAGGTCATTTATGGGCTCAATTCTAGATTAAAACTAGAATTAAAATCTATCTGTCACTATCAAAACAATGAAATTTAAAAAGGACAGGTGATTTATTCTCTATGGTTTTACACTTTTTTCGCTAGATTTTGTCGCGCTTTTGCACGTTTCCCTGTATGTCTGTCAATTTTATCCGCCATATCATATGACGGCGGATAAATGACAGATAAGGCATAAAACCATCGACTATAAATCAAAAACCGGAGAGAATAGATCTCCTGTCCTTTTACAATGTTTTCAGTGATAAAATGGAGTTTAATTTTAGTTCAAACATAGCGATTAACATCAAGAACGCAACAAAAACCTGTATTTAGGTTTGTTTATCCGGCAAATCAAGAATCAAACCCTATGGCTAGAATACGGTTTCAGGCTGTAACGTTCTAGCAACGTTCAATTTAATCAAACCATCGTATGGCACTCTATTGTAGTTGCTCTCGCTCGTTTAGTGAATGAACCGTGCTGCGAACAGTTTTCAGTTTTGGAGACAGTGCGCAAATTGATTTTTCAATCATTGAACTACAAGGTGAAAACTGCAAGGTGTTGTTCGGATAACGAATCTGAACAACTGTGAACATAAGATTCATTAGGAATATTCAAAGAATTGCTTCTTCACAAATTGCCTGACGAAGTAGACATTTTGAAGGGAGATATACTTTGCATTTTCCAAAGGAGTTACTTCATAAAAGTTGTTCAGTATGAGCGACCTCATTCAGTTTTCATGTATTTCACATCTCAAACCGCGTATTGTAGTTGCTCACGCTCGTTTTGTGTATATGAACCGTGCTAGTGTAGTATATGAACCGTGCTGCGTACAGTTTCACTCGCACCGCAAGATTGCAGCGTTTAATACGAGCTTGTACACATAATATTCCGCAGTCGAGTTTGTTTTAGGATGATCGCACAATAGCGCCCTCAATCCGCACAAGCGGGGACAATGAAACTGCCGACGACCGCTTCAGTATAGTCCACAGAACATAAAAAAGACGTTAGAATGGAGTACTTCCATGCTGGACTGGGAGAGATAGAAAAACATAGAATGTTCCAGCTGCCCTTCCTCCCGGGCATGCTGTAGAAGACAGCAAAAGGGACTCGAGGGTGTACTGTAATTTAGGCGATGGGCTGACAACCTGTCACTATGGCAATACACATTACAATCTAAAATTACCCTCAATTATTGTCAGACGCGGCGAAAGCGCCTTTTACGAGGCGTTTAACGCTCTGCCTACCCCGTAAGGGATAAAGGCGTGATTTTATGTATGTATGTATGTATGTAGAATGGAGTACTTAGTAGAACTAGTAGGTGAAGCAGACGTGGCACTATAATCTAAGCTAACGTTCATTTTATTTTTATTTTTTTATATTTATTACAAGAATTATTACAGGTTTACATATAAATGGGCCGCTAAACTTAAAAACTTTGTCTCGGCGCCAATCCGCGCCACACATTTTTTTTTTAAAACTACTACAAAAAAAATAGATAGACAACTAGATCTACTCGTTCATATAACACAAGGTATAAGAGGACCTACCTATCTATGATGTCTATTCTATGATTCGAAGAAATCACGTGATTGCAAGGCGCTACGATAGCTAAATTTGAAATTGAATATCCTGTATATTGTGAGCTTCATTATTTATTAACACAGACAGATGTAGTGGTGGTGAAAGGTGGAATTAGGATCGGCAACACTAGTTCCCGTACGAATATCGAAATATCGCCATTCTGACCAGTTTTATTGTGTGGTACCGACAACTCGCTCATAAAGTGTGAGTGATTATCCGGCCGGTTACTGCGTTGTACGAGTGTTTAACTTACTGTTAATAGTGGTCAATAACGGTTATAGAATGAAAAGCATTAAACTTAAAAGTAGAACCAGGTGTTTCAGCCAGTATTATCCTTACCAAACTAGGGGAAATCTCACAAAGTTGCAGAAAGTTACAAATAAATAACATATTTGTATTTCCCTCGTGGGAATCGAATTTACAACCTGGTCGGAAGCCTATGGGTCAGACCACAAGGCAGTTAATCCGGAAAAGCGGAGACAATGAAACCGCCGAGTACGACCGTTTCGTACAGACAACTCGGTCATAAAGTGTGAGAGGTTACTGCGCTGTACAAACAAGTGTTTAACTTTCCAGCTGCACTTACTGTTACTGTGGTCAATATGGACGGGATTATAGAATGAAAAGTCAGTTAAACGTAAAAATAATAATATCGGTTTTTGTTGGCATTCCTACAACAATAGAAATATTTGTAGAGTTCTATCATGCTGGACTGGGAGCGAGAGAAAAACATAGAATGTGCCAGCTGCATTTCCTCCCGGGCATGCTGTAAAAACCAGCTAAGGGATCTGAGGGTTTCAGTATATTGCAATTTAGGCGATGGGCTGACAACCTGTCACTACAGCAATATACGTACAAAATACAAATCCATCTTGAATAACCCTCAAAACTTTGTCAGACGTGGCGGAACGACCTTTGTTTAGGTCGTTTACGCTCTGCCTACCCCATAAGGGATAAAGGCGTGATTATATGTATGTATGTATGTATGTCCTTCCGTGCAAATTTTCAAATCAGATTAGTTGCAGAGAAAATTTAAAAACACCGGATTTTCTTATATATTATATAATGAAAATTCGATTATAATTAATCTTTAGAGCGATGATCAAATATAGAGAGAGATAATCGGTTATAAGTTACACTTGGCTGGCTCTTGGTCCTGATTTTACTCTACACTAAGTATAATTTCAGCACGAAGTTTTCTATTTGTTCAATTTACTGAGCAGGCATCCGAAATTTCGTACCATTTTGGAAGCTACGATCATTTTATAGGAACTGTCTGTAACTAATTATCACACCTTACAGCCTGTACAGCCTTGAGAGCATTGATATAGTTATGTGATGTGCTCACAACAACTAGTTTTGTGAATGTTCGAGACCAGACAATGTGAAGTTGATAAGACAACTTGCCAACTCCGAGTGAGGCTGGGCGGCTAAGTGCGAGAGTACATGCAAATTACACCTATTAAACAACTTACTTACCAAGTAACACGCTTAAAGAATCCTTAAGTGAAGGAACTATTTAAAAGCAATTAAAAAGAAAGCACTCTTACCTACTAAACACTTATAAACTTAAACGTAAATAAAAATACTTTAGAAAAAGGTATTGTAAAGATAACCTAGGTACCAAAAACATAAATGTAAAAGTGAAAGCCAAGCTCATGGTGGTCTTGGTGCTTGAATCGCACAAAAAGTTGTGAGATCTAAAAACGGTAATGTTTATGTTTTGTTAATTTGTCAATTTATCAGTTTGTGAGGTTGTTCCCAGTTTGGTAAAGACATTACAGGCAGAATCACCTGATTATCCATAAAGTAAAAGGATTCCGTGCTTCGGAGGGCACGTTAAGCCGTCGGTCCCGAATGCTGTCTTTGAGAGTGATCGTTACTCAAACCTTGTCAGAGGCCTAATAGCTGCGTAACTAGGCGGTTTGAAAACTCTGACACCAGGGTTCATCGGGTCGTTTATCGACTCGAGAATCCACTCGCTAAGAAGAAGAAAAATGTTTATCATCTAATGATTCATTGTTTCGTAAAAGTGAACAGTGTGTTGCCATAGCAAAAACGACCACGCGACTGCTTATTAAAGAACTGTGCGGGTAAGTAGGGTGTTCTCTAGAGTGAGAATTATTGAGAAAACGTAATTTTTCACACAAATTTTCATACATACATACATATAATTACGCCTTTATCCCTGATGGGGTAGGCAGAGCAAAAACAGCCTAATAAAGGTCGTTCCACCACGTCTGACAAAAATTTGAGGATTGTTTAAGATAGCTTTGTATGTTGCTGTAGTGACGGGTTGTCAGCCCATTGCCTAAATTGCAATATACATAAACCCTCGGACCCCTTAGCTGGTTTTTACAGCATGCCCGGGAGGAAATGCAGCTGGCACACTCTAGGTTTTTGTCTCGCTACCAGTCCAGCATGAAAGAATTTTCACTCACATTTTCATCGGGTAAAATATTTACTTAACTGTTATTGCACAATTTTGTTAGGTCATATTTAGTGGCAAGCAAAATGTTACCTTTTTATGAATTTATTACAGTCCCTTGTCGTATTATCCCCAGTAAAAACTTGCCAACTACTTAGTCCACAATGCAAACTTTCATAACGCAGCAGTTTCAACAATACAGCCGCCATGTAAATAGACATTAACTTTAAAACTGGCGCTTGACACCGACACTTTTCACATTATTCTTGCCTGATACTTTCAATTCCAAAAGGTAGATAGATATAAAGTTTATTGCATAAAAAACATCACACATAAACTTATTTAAACTTAAGTGAGACATACCAATTAGTAATTAAATACGGTTTCCGAAGTCCAGAAACATGTTGTTTGTATAACGAGCAAGTGTTTAATTACAATTTTTGTAATTTATTTTTTTTATTTTTATTTAATAATAATGTACAATTACAGATAACAAATTAAGAATTACTTAACTTATCTTAATTATATAGATCATTATAAATTTAAAATCCAATTAAAATTGCACACAATATTCACATATTTTTTTTTAACAATCAATAATAATTAATATAAATTACATCCAGAATAAAATAAGTAATTAGAAATCAAATTAAATATAAATTTACATGCACTAAAATTTACATTATAAGCTAGGCGTTAAAAACAGTGAATATTCTATGAAATATTTAGTTTCAGATTGTACAGTGAAGTTTTAAAATTAAACTGACTAGAATGGAAAACATCTAAGTGAGAACCGACTTTATTGTAATTTCTGCACATTCTCATCAAGGGACTGTTTTGAGAAACATTATTGTTTGTGGCTGGTACGCTAAAAAATCACACGTAAAAATTTACTATTCACTTAAAAAAATACTAATCACACGTAAAACAAAAAGTAAACACCTAGAAAGAACAAGAAAGTGCCTACATTCCGTTAAATGTGTGCTGAAGTGGTGCAGATAATCAAAGCTCAATGTATAAGAGCTACACTGATTTTCTGTTAGCAATTTTAGGGTCGCATTTATAATCAGCTCTCAAAAGTGACAGCGAATTTGAGTTTGCATCATATGTAATTTCAGTACATATCAACCTGTCAAATCCAAACTAAATATTGCTCTCAATCTTGAAATCGCTTTACAAATACTAGTCTAAGACTCTATTCCAAAAGGGATAAATCGATATATCTGAGGCACAGTATCATTTTTAATATTCGCAGAATCCACTATAGCGTGTGCCTATAACATGGTAATTTTCAATATGACTTCATCTGTAGATATTGCTGCTGGGGGGATGGTAATCTTCTCTAATATCTAGTCTGTTTTATTTTACGTGAAACGGAAAGTCTTATCACCTAAATAAAGCGACGTGTCGTTATAGATAAACCCAATAATTATAGTAATTAGGAGCTATTTGTAGTAGTTGTTTACTTAAATTTTCTTTTATGATATAATTTGATCCGATTTGACATAAATACGTCAGGCCGAATTCGACGTTAAGTCAAGCAAAATTGGAGCGGATCTGTCTTAACCTAAGCCTTAACGTATGATCAAATTATACCTATATTTTGTCAACAATACGTAAGAAGAATTGAATCAAAAACATACAATTATTGTTTTCTTATGTGACCTTTACAGTGAACTCTATTCTAGTGTTACTCCGAAGTTAGTGAAATCTGTGTAATTTGAGTAAAGCCGCAGGAAATTGGAAAGTTACAAAGCCGTGAAACTAAAACTAAACTAAACTAGTTTATGTATTAGTTTATTATATATTATGTATTAGTTTATTTTACAATATCTATGTAGTAGCTTCTACCTATTTTATGTATTATATGTAATGTAATGTATTTAGAATACATATTTTACTAGGTTTGCACTATCTCGCTTACCGCTACGCATTTTTCTTTCACCCAAAGGTTGTCTGGAAGAAATTGCTACCTTAGCAATAAGGCCGCCTATGTTGTACTTGTTTTTTATTGTTATCTGTTGTGTTGTATGATTTGTATTCTCACGTGCAATAAAGTATTTTTATGTTATGTTAAACTTGCCATTCTGGGAAGTCAAACCGCTATCGCCATGGGACCTACTAGCAAGGTTGAAATTTGTTATGTCATTGTTACCATTGTTAGGTAAGAAAGAACGATGGTTAAAAAGCTGATTTAAGTATAGGTAACTTCCATGCTGGACTGGGAGCGAGACAAAAACATAGAATGCGCCAGCTGCATTTCCTCCTGGGCATGCTATAAAAGTCAGCTAAGGGATCCGAGGGTTTCGGTATATTGTAATTTAGGCGATGGGCTGACAACCTGTCACTACAGCAATATACCTACGAATCTAAATTAAATAACCCTCAAAACTTTGTCAGACGTGGCGGGACGACCTTTGTTTTGGTCGTTTACGCTCTGCCTACCCTATTAGGGATAAAGGCGTGACTATATGTATGTATGTAAGTATAGGTAACCCACAAAATTCTTCTTAACGAGTGGATTCTCGAGTCGAACGACCCGATGAACTGTTGAGATTAGATTGAAAAGACAAAATTAAATATATTAATAAAAAAACATTTTTTTAATTTAAACTTCACTAAATTTACACTCCGTATAAAAATAGTTTTAACTAAATCCTTGTACTAAATAGTTATATGGCGTAAAATGATAATTACCTATTTAGTGCTAGTATTATATTTAATTTATTGTGACATGTACTTATTTTTATTATGAATTAATGCTCAATTTAATGGTTATAGGTATATTATTTTCTGAATTTATATTACTTTTCCAGTGACAATTTAATTGACATGTAAAATTCCAACACAATATTTAATTGTATATAAATAAATAAATAAAATAAATATGAGTTTTGAGATTTTCGCGGTTGTTTGAGCAGTCTACTCGTGACCATGGAGTTTGAAACAGCTCCAAAATATCGAGGTAACAATCCATACTAATATTATACATACATACATACATAAAATCACGCCTTTATCCCTTACGGGGTAGGCAGAGCGTAAAACGCCTCCTAAAAGGCGCTTTCGCCACGTCTGACATAAATTGGGGGCAATTTTAGATTGTAATGTGTATTGCTGTAGTGACAGGTTGTCAGCCCATCGCCTAAATTACAATACACTGTAACCCTCGAATCCCTTTTGCTGACTTATACAGCATGCCCGGGAGGAAGGGCAACTGGAACATTCTATGTTTTTCTTTCTCTCCCAGTCCAGTATGGAAGAGACTAATATTATAAATGCGAAAATAATTCTGTCTGTCTGTCTGTATGTTTGTTTGTTGCTCTTTCACGCCTAAACGGCTAAACGGATTTTAATGAAATTTGGTGTAGTGATATATGGTAACCTGGAAACGGACATAGGCTATATATAATCACGCCACCGTACTCAGGGAGTAGATAGTAGGCAGGGAACTGAATTTAGTAAGTAACTTCTTTCACGCCTAAACGGCTGAGCGGATTTTAATGGAATTTGGTATTATGATAGATGGTAACTTAAAGACCGACATCCATACTTTTATACTAATATTATAAACGCGTAAGTAACTCTGTCTGTCTGTCTGTTTGTTTGTTGCCCTTTCACGCCTAAACGTCTAATCGGATTTTTATGAAATTTGGTGTTGTGATATATGGTAACCTGGAGACGGATATAGGCTATATATAATCACGCCACCGTACTTGGGGGGAGGTAGTAGGCAGGGAACTGAATTTAGTAAGTAGCTTCTTTCACGCCTAAACGGCTGAGCGGATTTTAATGAAATTTGGTATGTTGGTTAATAGATGATAACTTAAAGACTGACACAAGCTATATATAATCATGCCACCGTACTTAGGAGGTAGGTAGCAGGCAGGTAACTGTATTTAGTTAGTAATTTTAATCGTTTTGATGGGACTTTTTAATTGAATTGAGTGTTACATAGACAAAAGGAAAGGATACAAATAAACACGTCCCTATGCTTAGGGGTTAGGCAGTAGGCAGAGAATTGTATTTAGTTAGAGTTTTTAACCGATTTTGATGGGACTTCTTTTATTCAACAAAGAGCAACCAAGACACAAGCTAAAGATATAAATGATCACTCCACCGTACTTAGGGGGTAGGCTACTGCAGAGAACTGAATTAAGTTAGTGTTTTAACCGATTTCGAGGGGACTCTTTTCATTCAACGCAGTGTTACCACGACACAAACTAAAGATGTAAATAATTACGCCACTGTACTTAAAGAGTAGGCAGGAATCTGAATTGAGTTTGTATTTTAAGAGATTTCGAATGGAATTTTTTCAGTTTACTCAGTGTTACCTCAATTTACGATATCAATTACGCTTCTTAACGTAGGGGTTAGGCAGGAAACAAAAAAAAATGTGTTTGTACCGATTATGACGGAACCTTTTTTATTTAATTCTTTGTTACCTGGACTAACATAGAATACATTTCATCACGCTTCTTTAGTTTGGGGCGCAGGCAGCAATAATTAAGAGTGCTATGCATTGCATCACGCTATGTTGTTAAAATGTTGGCAGTTCATAATACGCGTTGTGTATTAAAAATCTGTGAAACATTTTTACACGTGCACTGGAGTGACATAAGTTTCAGGATGGACGGGAGGAAAGAGAACAGAAGCGACTTTAACGAGTTATGGACATGAGGGATGGACGGGAGGACTGGAAGGACATGATGACTGTTTAGGGACGCGTGTGACCGGTAGGACAAGGGGGAACGTATGGTAGGTATGCGAGGTACGATGACGGGAGAATGGGTTTGACCCTACTTTCACCGCCACCATCATCACGTTTTCGGACCAGATCCACCAGATGCTGCTGATAATTACGGGCAAAGGAGAAAAAAACTTCGCAGACGAAGTCGCGGGTAAAAGGTAGTAAATAATATAATCGTGGTAATAATCCCGTTCAAAATAACAATCTTACTGTACCAAATAGCTAGATTCACAACCTGATATAGTAAAGGGTAAAGGTTAGGCATCTTTTCTGTAAAATAAGACTATAAAGCTCATTGTATGGAATTTTATTGCTGAAAAACATGCAACGGTTCTAACACCAAAATTAAACGCCTCGTGTTTTATGCGAATATACTTACATTCGATAAAATTATTTTGATTTCTATTTGAATATCAGACAAGTTTTTTTTTAATAATATAGCAATATTATGAGAGTTTTCCGAATTCGCCTAACCTGGGGGCGGTGTGTAGGCGTGAATGGAAAATGACTAAGCCCATTACATTACCACGTTGCAGACAACTGTAATTGAATAATGCGTTAAAAATAGACTTCACTCCCTCTAGTAATCTATGATTTGAACACCCCCTCCCATTGTGGAGTACGGTGATATGGCGTTAAATCTCCACAGTAGCAGAAACCGTATTGTCAAGCGGTGGTTACTACGAGGAAACCAGGCTATCGATCTGTTTACAGTTCCTCCCTAGAGGGAAAAATTAAGACGGCTTCGTAAAATCTCACTCGAGTTGATTGCGCGCCATAATGTAGGGAGTGTATAAACGGGAAATATGCGGCCGCTTGTGTTTTGTTTTAGCGTTTATAAAGCGGGGAGCCTTTATGGTTTATGGCTCAATAATATAGGCCGTAAAAAGGCCCGGACCGTCGTAGGAACTTACTTTGCTCACAATTGAGCCATCGCCGGCAGCCCTTCGACTGCTCCGTCTCCTTGAATTATTCCGTTTGCTCGGCAACAGCAGAATTATTCAAGATTCGGTCTGTCATCTGTTTTTATCTCGTCATGACGACGTTACCTTCACCTTTTATTTTCTGTGTGCGGCTAAGAATCCGTTTTTGATGCGGGTAATATGACGTGTGGTGCTACTATGCTGTCAGATAAAGGTTATGTTGCTGAGATTTCTTCGTCTTTTATGCATACAGTCTGTAATCTTTGACGAGAGTAGCAAAGTATTGACTATTTTAAGAAACTGTTTTGCTGGCTTTAAGAACAAAACTCCCTTAGAGTTACAGTTAGCAAAAAAAGAGAAGATTCATACTTATTGAATCATCATCCATAGAATCTGAATCAATGCTCTAGCTAGCTGATTGAAACCTTTGCATAATTTTTGTGGCAAATCTTATTACAAAAGTATGCTTTTGTTTATTTTACATACATACATATATTCACGCTTTTATCCGTTCTGCCTCGTAAAAATTTTATTTGAGGGTTTTTTTAAGAGAGAGTTGTAGGTATATTTCTGTAGTGACAGGTTGTCAGCCCATCATCCCAGTAGCAATATACGGAAATCCTTAGCTGCTTTTTACAGCATGCCCGGAAGGAAATTCAGCTAGCACATTCTATGTCTTTTTTGCTCCCAGTCCTCAGTATGGAAGAATACATGGTAGAATTTGTTTATTTTATGCGCATAGAAAGCGGCTTGATTGCCATTTAGCGTTCACTCGAAGCTCGTATTCTTTATAGCTGTTTACTTTAAGTCGACGATAAAATGGCCCAACGTTTTATGGCATATTTCCAATTAAAAAGTTAACAACTCCGTATGTTCCCAGTAAAATGAAACAAAATATTTTCTTCTCAGATTACGATCGGCATGTCAATAACATCAAATAATATTTTGCATTTATTTTTACATACTTCACAAAATATTTGGTAATCTCATACGTCAAATTGGTGTATATATTATTTTTTTATATTACATGATGACAACATTTTGGTATGCCATTTTCAAATGTGTTAGCCATTTTTGTTTAGTTTAGGTATACGAATGTATAGACTAGCTAGGAACAATAAATTATCCAGCTCAATTTCAACAAAATTTATTCTCAACAAATATAAAGAAAGCCGCATATTTAAACGGTCCCACTTAAGTACACCAAAACCCTATTTCCGTAGCGTGTTTCATTCAGCACTTTCCATTGGCACAAAAACCCCGACACAATTCGCTTCAGGCCGACACAAATTACAAACTAATCATAGGCCAGCAATCGGGTCTTACGGAAGAGGTTAATTCTGGAATCCCGGCGCTAACGTGCGCCGGTTACTGCGCCCGCCCAATTAGCTTTTACTGCCCTTGCGGTCCGATAACTACTCCACAAGACTTATCTGTCGAACCAAGCCATTATGCCTTAGTAAACACTATGGGGACTGTATCTCGCAAGACCCACCCAATAAAACGTACTTATTCAACCGGATCGGTTGATAACACTTAACTTCGTCAATAAAGTTATTTGATAGTGTCAATTTTCTCGCACAAATAAGCTTTATTCACAGATTTTCATAAATAAACGTGTGCCATTCATTAAACTCTAAATAATATAGGTACCTTTATTTATTTTTAACGAAACTATTACGTGAAGTGTAAAATAAACGGAAGGTTAAAATTTTAAAGTAGTATTCACAGGCTGTCCATTTAACTTTGTGTAAATTTGAACCGATTAACACTGGTGTCAACGTTTTTAAGCCAGGTTGATAATACAGGGTGGCCAGTTAAGAAGTCATTTAAATTTAAATTCATGTAAGTCATTTAAATAAAAATTTAAATTTTTATTGTTATATAAAAAAACTGTGCATAATTTCACAGTTGTGTGGTATCAGTTATCTTGTAAAGAAACGGCAAATTTGCTATGGATAAATTATGATTCACAAAACGTGTTTTAATGATTACAAACAGGCCACGCAAACTGACCTTGAAAATTTCGAAAAAAATGAATTTGATATCATTTCTTGCTAAAAATTGATCATATTTTGACTTTTTCACTTACCTAACTTTATTAAACCTAAGTTAAGCTAAATTTACCTATAATTTTACCTATTTAAGTCAGACTAGTTTTGGTAACTGAAAAAGTCAGAAGGTAAGGGCCGTATTTATATCAGCTCTCATGAGTCAGAGCAAGTTTGAGTTCGTATCAGAAATGTCACAAACTGGCCTGTCAAATCCATACTTAATATTGCTTTTAGTTTGAGATCGCTTCATAAATACGAGCTGTAGTGATCTCTACAGAAAAATGGCCGCAATTTTCTCAGTATTTTCGCAAAATAAATTGGTTTAATGGATTTTTTGACGATTTGAACGCGTTTTATTAAGCCAAAAACTATCCATAACAAATTTATCAATTCTCCAAAAGATACCAGATATCAAACAACTATAAAATTTGATGCAGGTAAATAATAGCAAAGCAAAGATATATCCTATACCTCTTAACTGGCCACCCTGTAATTGGGACTGACGGCTTAATGTTTTCCTCTCTTTTGAAGCATGGTATCAAAATTCAAGGCTATTCAGCCTGACGTGTCCTTTCTTAAGTAAGTAATTCTTAATTAACAATCATAAATAAATTAGAAATTTAGGTCAACATGCAATGTATACGTGACAATCTACTAGCTTACATAAACAGAAACATAAAAAAGGCTACATTCACAGGCTGTCCATTAACCGTACTATATGCCTGATTGATCCAAAAACAACTGATCCCTTTTATGGTGGCAAACGGAATGTGTATTGGGCATTAACCCGAATGCAGCTTTCGTTTGTGAAAATAAACCAGAAATAAACCCAACTGCTATAGATCCAAAATGGTAAGACCTACAAAATACACTTACATACATACATATAAATAAAGTTGTAAAATAAAATCACGCCTTTATCGCCAAGTTTGACTAACGTTTGAGGGTTACTTAAGATAGATTATTAGTAGTGACAGAATAAAACTTTAACTTAATATTTAATTACTACCTATGTATGTGTAGTGCGTGGACAGTTGATTTATTTTTTTCAAAATATTGTTACGTTATTGCCGCATTCACAGCCGCATTGAATTATAAGATTAATACGAATTAAATTCGGTCCACGCGTTTGTTGTCGATTGCTCCACAACACAATGTAAGTATATGTTTATCTTGTGTGTGATGTCTTGTTTATAGGCTGATATATACATTATACTTCTTTGCTTCGCGCAGTCGGGTAGAAAGGAACGCAGTAGGCAGGTGTTAACGTTCACCAGTTTACGGCGGCATAAAATTCCAGGGATTACCGTTATACGCTTTTAAAATACCAATGAGGCCGAGTTTATAAATAAATAACCGTTTTGCTTTCATTTAAATATTTTCTGTACCTATAACTAGTTGTTGCAATTTTAATACTAAAACTATTACTGCTACGAAAATTTCACTGCATGTCCCGCTTGGAAGACAAGTTTGTGAGCGAAGTACAATGATGTATTCACAGGGAACGCTGCTACTCATTCCCTGGGTTTTTCGACTTCTACTTCCTTTTTATACGCTAAGAGTATTTATATCAGATGGTACATTATTCTATTCAGTATCTGCAAGGCACATTTTATCTGTAGCCTTTAGCTTCAGAGAGCCAATATCAATAACAAATACACTCAAGGGATGCTTTGTGGAATATCCGCTAGGAATTGAATCATATATCTTGCGACTGCACGCAGCTAAAGTAAACAGCCGCTGGGGCGGGGAAGTCCCGTCTATGCAACGTACAGAAACAATATTGCCTCGCGACACCCGCGCGACTGACGGGAAAAGCTACAATATAAAATGATCCTCAAGTGATCCTGTCGAATTTGTAAATAAGTAATATTATAGCGGTTTTGTTTAAATTATAAATGGCTTTGCTCTTGACTCTAGACACTAGGTCAGGTATGACCGTGACAGAGTCGACGATGGACCGAGCTCACCCAGTAGATGCCTGTTATGGCACTGGCAATCTCACGCATTATAAAATAAATAAAATAAAATAAAAACGTTTATTTGCCATAAAGATTTACAAAAACACAATGTTTCCTTAGAACTCCGCATTGACGGAACACAGCAAGCTGTTTGGCGCCGGACTCGGATGAGAGGGTGGTTGCGAACCAATAGGCCCCTTGCAGAGCCTACTACCGCTTTGTAGGAATCATTCACCGGACTTATTCACAATCAAGCTTGTGTTGCCGTTGCCCGGGGTGGACCATTCCATTCCACCCCATATCAATTTTCAAATCTCAAAATAGAAATTTGCGGAGATGTTTAGTTTGCCTCAGCATATGAATTAAACAAGTATGCCTAGGTACCGGTTAAATCAAATCATAGCACGAAATCAGCAAGTTTAGGTACTCAATTCAATTCAAATATACTTTATTCTGTACACAAGAAACATACAAATCATAAAAAAATATTAAAAGAGCAGATGTGTACAGATGTGTAGGCGGCCCTATCGCATAGTAAGTAATTTCTTCCAGGAAAATATAGTCCGCTAGCAAGAAGCCAGCCAGTATAGGATAAAAAACAATTAGCCCGGTACACATTCGTATCGTTCATTTTACATTCCCCTAAAATACAAATATCATTGTTTTTAATTAGAAACTGACTTAATTGACAAAGAGAAAAATCAAGTAAGTATAAAGTTGAATCGTAGAATATCGTGATGCTGTTCGCAGCGCAGACATGTAAATAGCTGCGGCATAACAGAATTTCATTCGCTCACGGTGCCAGAAATGCAGCATACAAACAAAACAATATTGCCTCAGTACACCCACGCAGTGAACGTGTCAATTTACCCAACACATAGCAGTGACGTCACAAGTGCCCACTCGTATTGTTTTACTTTCCCTGTTGGGGCGCGGCATAAACTCTGTGCAAATCCCGGCGAGGGCTCGGGAGCGTCGTCTCAGACATATTCCAAGTCAACGACAGCAAGAAGCGACAATCTCGCCGACCTACGTCTTATTTTTCAGGAGAACCGACCCGTTACTACGACAGAGATTTACATTTGAAATAGGCAGGGAGATACTTTTATTTCGTTCTGTGTTATTTTTTCTTTTCTGTTGTGTTCGTATTGCTAAAAGTCTGCATTTTAGGTGTGTTTATCTTGAAGAAAGAACAATAAAATGTACAACGAAAAATCATAATGATGAAAATGATTTTCCAAATATGTAAAAAAAAATGTATGCCGCCTAAAGTCCATTTACACCACAAAAAAACATAAATAAAGAAGTAATGATAAATATGTTAATACAAATGCTTTATGATTATAAACGTAATATATTTACCACATCAGTTTTGTCACGTCGAGTGTTATTAATTTTTCAAAAACTCATCGTCTATGCGGGCTAATTAGCAGACATCCCCGGTTCGTGCAGGGACTGAGCCACTGAGCCCAAAACAATTCGTTCGTTAAATTTAATTATACTCCAACAGACTTTCCCACGAGGATCTTTTAATGTCCCACTCATAAGATCGGAAGGCATAAATTAACTTGGCTATTTGTTATGTCGCACCACGCGCCTTTAATTATTAAGGCGACGACACTCCTTCGTGAGGCCGTGACTATGTTTCGTATGAATACAGATGTGAAAACCTTTTTCTTAATATTAAAATTCAAGTTGTTACATAATTCTACCCTAGTAGACTTGGGTAAGGAAAGGTGGAACTACAAAGAATAAAATAATAATTATTCTTTGTACGAGACTATTAATCATGAAACCGCTCTTTCTTATTTAATTCAGAATTTTCTTGCCAATTGAGTTTCATTTGTTCTGCTTCTTATTGTCAGATCACACAGAGAGTTGGTTTTTACAATTTAAAAGAAGTTTGGTTGAAGAAGCAACAGTTTCTTCAACCTAACTTCTGTTTTGTAATAGCTAAGGTGATGAAGAAGCGTCAATGTTAAAAAAATATTAATATTGTAACTAGTAAATAAATGAATTTACATATAGTGTTTTCTCGTATGTATTTTATGAACAAAGCTGAAATTACGAAAATTATGGTCGTACGTTATTTTCCAGCCCAACAGATTAAATTAATTAATATAATTACTTTTGATCATTTTGGTTAATGTCCCAATAAAATACTCCGTATTAGTTTTTATCTGATCGTGAATATGCTAAAATACCCATTAGTACTGATGACTATATGGATGTAGGCATTTATAACATAAATTTTCATAAAATATCAAATTGTATATATTTGATTCAAAGATATTTTACATAATCAAAAGTGAACGGTACTTACTATAATGGTGACGTGTCTGATTAATTCCATGCTGGCCTAGGAGCGGAAGAAAAATATAGAATGTGCCAGCTGCATTACTTCCCAGGCATGCTGTAAAAAACAGGTAAGGGATCCGAGGGTTTTAGTATATTGGAATTTAGGTGATGGACTGACAACCTGATACTACAGCAAAATACCTACAAATCTATCTTAAATAACCCTCTAAAGTTTGTCAGACGTGGTGGAACGACCTTTGTTTAGGTCGTTTACGCTTTGCCTACTCCATTAGGGATATAGGCGTGATTATATGTATGTATGTGTACGATTAAAAAAAATGTCTATGAGAAAAACTGTACAAAAAAAATCACGGCACTTTTTCCTACCCAGAATTGTTTCTTGTTATTGGCATGTCATCATCATCTCCCTAGCCTTATCCCGTATCTTACGGGGTTGACTACCTAATCTAGGGGATGTAATTGTCCCTTAATTACCTCACAAAATTAGCTACGTAACCTTCCAAATAAAATTAAAATTTCTTTCATCGGTTTATTGAAGTGCAACATGAATTTGGCGATTTTATGAAGTAATTCCAGTTACTAATTAAATACAGCTTCGCCATGAGCGAGCGAATCAACAAAGTCTGTTGATGAAACTTGTAAAAAATCTTTAATCCTCATTTCCACGAAAAAAAGCACTCTGCTACGGAAATGTGCAATAAAGCCAATAATGAAAGGTAGTTTTATGCTATGCAATGTACAACAATATACCTACAAATCTACTTAAAATAACCCTCAAAACTTTGTCAGACGTGACGGAACGACCTTTATTAAGTGCGTTTACGCTCAGCCTACCCCATTAGGGATAAACGCGAGATTATATGTACATAAATTTGATATAATTAAGTAAAATTTTAAAGTAAAGTATTTCTTAGGATTTTGACAAAATATTAAACTAGTCTTTGGGATTATAAATCAGTATTTTCTCAACGTCCGGGTTTTGATCAATATCCTGTTCCGCCAAGTCTGACAATATTTTAAGGGTTATTTAAGATAGATTTGTACATATATTGCTGTAGTAACAGGTTGTCAGCCATCGCCTAAACTTCAATATTCTGGTATACAAAGTATTAATTAATTTACTATTTACATACTATGACACCGATCAGCAACACTCTTAATCCAAACCAAAAGAAACCTGCGTTTGATGAGGATAGGAGTAATGTCAACCATGTGCGTGGAAGTCGCGGACAAGATAGTGATAATGAAGATAGTCCAGTAAACCTTTCTATAATTATGAGTGAAATCCAACTATTGCGAAAGGATGTCAAGGAGCTCAAGATGCAAAATTCAGAAATTTCTATCTTAAGAACTGAAGTGCAACAACTTAGAGACGAATTATCGAAAAAACTTGATAGCCATAGCATTGAAATAAAGGCAAAAAACGACTAGACTTCAGAGCTGAAAACTTCTGTTCTTGAACTTAAAACACAATTGGATGCTCAGGAACATCCAACGATGAGAAATAAGTTGGAGATACATGGGGTTCCTGAGCAGGATGTAGAAAACCTGCACCACACAGTCCTTGTTATTACAAAGAAATATGGATTGGACATAACAGCTCAGGATCTTGATGGAGTGTGGAGAGCTGGAGTAAAGCAACCTAAACAAAGCAACACTCCACAAATAAGACCTTGGAAACCTCGCCCAATTGTTGTTAGACTGTTACGACGAGCTACTCGCGATGAAATTATCAAGTCAGCTAAATCACGCCGCAATATTACTACTCAAGATGTCGTCCCAGGCCCACCACAGAAGATCGCCATATACGAACGTCTTACTAAACGAAATCGTAGCTTATTTCGTGAAGCCGCCAATCGTATTAAGCAGTACGGTTTCAGTTACCGGTGGGTGCTCAATGGGTCTGGGATTTATACGTCCGAAAAGCAGACAAAACCCCTGCTATCCTCATTAGATCACCTGAGAACTTGGATGTCAAAGTTGGAGTGGAAAAAAGCATGGCTCCTGTAGATCCTACCGTCGGACAGTAGTTCCTATAATATATGTACTTTCTTTACATCTTTATTAATGTCAACTAATTTATTTGTCAGCACGTTGCTTTTTAAACAATTTCTATGTTCTATTACAATGACTATTCATCACAAATTTTCTCACTCACCACACTGACACAACTTACTCAATCAATTTGGAAGGATTAGAAGCACCACCTTGTAAATGACGCAACTTTTTTTTATCCCTTACTAAATGGCTACTATAAATTTAGATACTGTTCAAGATATAGATAATGCTCTTTCTATAGATTGTAAGGAGTTTGGTCAATTGGAATCCTATAAATCTACTGTCGATAACTTTAATTTTAAAATTTTGACACAATATGTTCGTAGCATAAATAAAAAAATTCCGTTGTTTTTGACTGCTCTGGTTAGACTTGACACCACTTTTGATGTTATTGTCCTAACGGAGTGCTGGTTACCATACTCCCATATTACAAGCAATATTCCAGGATTTACCGTTTTTTCAACTACAAAACACAATAATATGTGTGGAGGCGTTAACCATAAATGGTCGCCTATGGTTTCGGAAACAGATTTGAGGGATGCAGAGGGCCTGCTTATTGAATTAAGTGATACGATTGCTTTGCTTGCTATTTATCGCTCCCCATCTTTTCAAAATTTGGATAATTTCTTTGTGTCACTTGATGGCATTCTATAATCACAAAAGAGTAAAAAAAGTCTGCTTTTGTGTGGAGATATAAACATTGACCTCATTAAGCATTGTAGCTCGGATGCTGCGGACTATTTAAATATTCTTGCGCTACATCGTATGCTTCCAACTATGACCTTGCCAACTAGACCATGCGTAGGTACGTGTGTCGACCATATCCTTGTCAGGTGCAGCTCTGATCAGATACAGGGTGTGGTTGCTCATGCTAACTTGTCTGATCATAGTATCGTTATGTGTGGCATGACTTGCCACATTATTATTCCACTGCTAAAAGTAATCAAAGAACAGTTTCTATCATAGACTATAATGCTGTTGTTCATGCGCTTAAAAACGTTAATTGGACGGTTATCCTGAATTCTGGGGATGTTAACTTTGCAACTGGCTTATTAAATGACTTTGTTTGCAGCTCTGTAAAGCATCACACTACGACAAAGAAAATAAGCCGTACAAAACACATCATAAAACCCTGGATTACACCTGGGGTTTTGAGATATTTGCGTCATCGTGATCGTTTGCGTCTGGAGCTTAGGAACGACCCAAAAAATAAAACGAAAGTACTGGTATAGTTCAGTACTTCTGTATAATTTAAAATCGTCTTATGAGGGCAAGAAATTATCTGACAGCAAAAAGTATCCCAGAGCATTTTGGAAAACGGTAAATAAAATTACCAATTTTACTGTAAAACGTCCGAATGTAGCTTCTGAGTTGCTAACTACCTCTAAGAATGCTCGAGATTCAGTTAATCTTGCCAACAATTATTTTGCAAATGTTGGTGTTACTTTGGCAAACCAATTGCTAAATGAAATTAACACATCACAAGAGCACATCTTAAATAGCTTAGATTTAGGGCCTCCCGCCTCTTTTTCCTTCTACATGCAGCCTACCGGTGTTTATGAGGTTAAGTTAATTATTGCTCAGTTAAAGCCAAACACTGCTGCTGGCATTGACGGCATAAGTACCGCTGTTGTTAAGGCCATAAAGGATATTTTTGTCCCTTCGCTAACACATATTATAAATTTAAGCTTTTCGTCCGGAATTTTCCAACATGATTGGAAACTGGCACTTGTAATACCCATTCATAAAAATGGCGATAAAAAAAGCCCTAACAACTAAAGGCCTATATCTCTACTTGGTGCTTTTGCTAAGATCATTGAGAAGGTGATTGGTAAACGGTTAATGCGTTATCTTGAGTTGAATCGTCTCCTTGTTGATAATCAATATGGCTTTAGACAGAAAAAGTCCACAGAGGATGCAGTTTTGCAACTTGTAAATACTGTGTCGCAAGGTTTGGATAAAGGTCGCAAAGTGGTCGGTGTGTTCATTGATTTGGCCACGGCCTTTGACTTTGTTTCCATACCCATACTTATTAAAAAGCATGAGCATGTCGGAATTCGCGGTATCCCACTTGAATGGTTCAAAAGCTACCTTACAGATCGGCGTCAGTGTCTGAGAGTGGGAGAGCATTTAAGTGATCAATTGCCTATTAATTGCGGTGTTCCACAAGGGAGTGTCAACACTTTTCGTTATTCATGTAGATGATATTCATAGAGTATTATCAAACAACGCTACAACTATTTGTTACGCGGATGATACTGTTGTACTGTTTGAAGCTGACACTTGGAAATCTACATATCTGAAGGCAGAACAGGGTATGAGTAGAGTCAAAACTTGGCTAAATGGTAACCTTCTCACTATGAACGCGTCTAAAACTAAATTTATTAGTTTCCATATAACTTGTGCAACTGAACCAAATATATCCGCTGATATTCATATACACTTTGCATGTAACGCGCTTCAATGTTCTTGCCCGGTCATAAAAAGGGTAAGCCATTAAGCCATATAAAATAACTGGCGGTCACAATTGACTAAAACCTATCGTTTGAAGCTCATATTCACAATACAGTTCTCAGAGTTAGGAAAATAATGCACGTGATGAAGGCTCTGAGAAGTTCTGCGGATTTTCAAGTCTTGCAAATTGTATATACTGCGCTAATAGAATCCATCCTTAACTATTGTCTGCCTGCGTAGGGTGGAGCAGCGGCCTCGCATATGATTGTCTTAGAGCGAGCCCAAAGGGCAGTGCTCAAGGTTATGTATGGTAGGCATTTTCGATACCCGTCCATAACTTTGTACCAAGAGGCCGCTGTGCTTAGTGTCCGACAAGTCTATTTCTTAAAACTATTCTCATTTATGCATCAGAAAATTTGACTTCTAATGAATATAGTTTGTTGCTAAGAAGAAGGATCTTTAAAGTGAGTAATAAACAAGTAAACACTAATTTCACGCAGCGTTTCTTTAATTACCTATCTACTTATGTCTATAACAGAATTGTCCAGAAATGTGACGTTAAAACATGCTCAGTTCGACAAGCTAGAGTGATAGTGTCTAAATATTTAAAATCTTTGAATTATGTACAGACTAAAGATCTAATCAAACCAATAATCTGATTCTAATAAAAACAAAACATAGTACATTTATTAATAAATCATTATCTTGATTGTTTCCGTAGACCTAGACCTAGTGTGAGAGCCATTGCTTTGCTTTACTGTTTTTGTTTCGTAGTTAAGTACTGCTAAAATATATATATATATATAAGTTTTTCACTTCTTTTACCATGTTATATGTAACAGCATTTATTTAATAAATTATCTTTGTATTTTTTTTTGTATTTGTTGTGTCAATAAAATTAAATACCTGCTTCTTCTTCTTAGCAAGTGGATTTTCGAGTCAAACGACCCGATATACCCTGGTATCAGAGTTTTATCAAACCACCTAGTAGCTCCGACATGGTTTGAGTAACGACCACTATCAAAAACAGCAACCGGGACCAACGGCTTAATACGTACTATTATAAGTATAATGCAAGACGTTTTCTCATAGTTACATCCGCGATTTAACGTTTTTCCTAGTGATCTATTTTCCCAGTTCATCAAATACTTTTTTAAAGTACAACATACATACATACATATAATCACGCCTTTACCCCTAATGGGGTCGGCAGAGCGTAAACGACCTAAACAAAGGTCGTTCCGCCACGTCTGACAAAGTTTTGAGGGTTATTTAAGATAGATTTGTAGGTATATTGCTGTAGTGACAGGTTGTCAGTCCATCACCAAAATTTTAATATACTGAAACTGTCGGCTCCTTTAAAGTCAAAACTAGGTACCAATAAGCAAGCATTATTATATTGTCTCAGTCTTGTGCTATCCCTTGTAATCCATTTTAAACTTTCAGATGGTCAACTTTAACTGTCAATATCAATAGCTCGAGACGGTGAACTAGAGCACTTAACTGGAAGTTCTGCGGAGAAATCTGCGGCAAACGGATTGCAGCAATTATATTAATCATATTTCTTCTTTTTTCTCTTCTATGCTGGCCTGGGAGCGAGAGAAAAACATAGAATGCGCCAGCTGAATTTCTTTCCAGTTACGCTGTAAAAACCAGCTAAGGGATCCGAGGGTTTCAGTATATTGTACTTTATGGCTAACCACCTGTGACTACAGCAATAGACCTACAATTCTATCACACTACAACTCTATGTCACTATAATGTAACTCTGTTTATGGCAAATTAATAATTCTATTCTATTATATTCTAAATAAACCTCAAAAATTTGTCAGACGTGGCAAAAAGAAATTTGTGTAGGTCGTTAACGCTTTGCCTACCCCATTAAAGATGTTTATATGTATGTATATTTCTTCTCTGTTTCTTTTATTAACGTATTAAGTTTTATATTTTCAAATAAATTACTGTATCTTCGTCTTAAATAGACATTTGCTGCACTAAAAACGACTACCACAGACTTGCACAAACCATAACAAACACCAGCTAATTAACTGTTAAAAATGTTGCGCGTTCTATTTCCGTCACTAGCTTCCGTTTCCGGTATTGATGCGCGGCGGCGGCGGGTGTTCGCTTCCGGTCGGACTGTGAGTCGTTTAACAAAATGACGGGCCCTTTTTATCTCAGTCGGCCGGCAATTTGTTGCCAGCTCTATTTTCTCGGGACCGCAAACCGTCGGTCGCTATTTTGAATATCCCTTTCCTCTGAAATTAAATTGAGTGGGTCACTCCTGTGACGAGCTAAGGCGTAGACGGAGAGTATGGAAACTTTAAAACCAATTCAGACATACATACATAATCACGCCTTTATCTCAAATGGGGTAGACAGAGCGTAAATGACCTGAAAAATGGACGTTTCACCACGTCTGACTAAGTTTTGAGAATTATTTAAGATAGATTTATATATAGGTTTTCAGCCCATCGACTTATGTGAAAGAAAAATATTACTGAGAAAAATGGGTTTACCTTGTTATTAATAGCAATACAAATCAGTAGTCCTTGGAACGAAAACTCGTTTAGTTTTTTCAGAACATAACACACATAAGGACTGTATAGGACGGTAATTTAACTCTAAACAATTCCATTATTTTCAGTGATTTCACTATTTAGTTCTACACACGACCTCTACAATTCTCCAAATCTGCGTTTGTCCGCTACTCGTGTTTTTAACTTAACTGAATGTTGCTTGGAATCTCTGCGGCCGCTTTTTCCAACTTCGTAGAATTAAAAACAGCTACAACGTTAGTGGACCTCGACGTAGCACTTTGCTACGCTTCGTAGCAGTTCAAACGTTACTTTCTTTTGAACTAGGTAGTACGTTTTTTTCGTGACCTTCTATTTGTAGAACTATTTACACACGACTTTCCAAAAATGACGGCGGATTTAATATAATATCCTTTTTTCCCTTGTTACATTTGTGTAATTCTAAGGCCATTTCAGGAATTACTGTGAATTAAATGTTATTCATGTTGGATTGTCAGTTCATCAATTTAATAACAACACGTTAAACCTTTCGCGACGTCATAGTGACGGATTTTATTTTATAGATTTGAGGAAAGAGGAGAAAATTAAAATTATATAATTTTTCCTTTTGCAGTAGAGAACTTGCAGATTTTTTGTGCAAAGGATTAGGTTAGCCATCTTGAAAAAATAACATAACATACTTTGATCTATTTTTTGATAATTAATATGATTTGCACTTCAAATCGACTCTTTCACAAAATATTCCGCAATCGAGAAGTTTAGAATGATCATGATCACACAATACCGTCCTCAATTGAGGTCCGCTTCAGTGCGGACAAAAATCTCCTACCTAGATTTAAATAAACTTGTTATTGAACTGAATTAGAGGGAACGACCTGCAACAGAGATAAATTGAAGGGCCCATCTGACCTGATGATGAGAATGAGAAAACAACATTACACAAAATACAAAGATCTTAAGCAGGACGACTTTGTTTCCTCCAGTGAAGTGAAGCGGGCACAAATTTGCGGCAGACAGCAGCCAAGGCCCGACGATCCTAATTACAATACACCCGCGAGCCTAATTCACTCACTCCAAGCAGCCTTCAGTGAAATACTCGTATTGCGTGTACGCGGTTACGGCATTTCGTATTTTTCCTCTCATTTCTAACTAGGATGAACTTGTTTGCAAATTGTCTAGGCTGGCTTTGTCTGCGTAATCGCGTTGTTACTTTTTATAACTAACTAGATGTGCCCGCGACTTCGAACGCTGGTGTTGGTTATGGTTCGTGCAAGTCTGTGGTAGTCGTTTTTAGCGCAGCAAACGTCTATTTAAGACGGATACAGTAATTTATTAGAAAATATAAAACTTAACAAGTTAATAAAAGAAACAGAGAAGGACACACACACATACAAACATAAAATCAAGCTTTTATCGCTAACGGGATAGGAAGAGCGTAAACGACCTAAACAAAGGTCGTTCTGCCACGTCTGACAAAGTGTTGAGGGTCATTTAAGATACATTTGTAGGTATATTGCTGTAGTGATAGGTTGTCAGCCCATCGCCTAAATTACAATATACTGAACCCTCGGATCCCTTAGCTGGTTTTTACAGCGTAACCGGGAGGAAATGCAGCTGGCACATTCTTTGTTTTTCTCTTGCTCCCAGTCCAGCATTGAACAGAAAAAATAAGAAATGTGATTAATATAATTGCTGCAATCCGTTTGCCGCAGATTTCTCCGCAGAACTTCCAGTTAAGTGCTCTAGTTCACCGTCTCGAGCTATTGATATTGACAGTTAAAGTTGACCATCTGAAAGTTTAAAATGGATTACAAGGGATAGCACAAAACTGAGACAATATAATTATGCTTGCTTATTGGTACCTAGTTTTGACTTTAAGGGAGCCGAGAGTTTCAGTATATTAAAATTTTGGTGATGAACTGACAACCTGTCACTACAGCAATATACCTACAAATCTATCTTAATAACCCTCAAAACTTTGTCAGACGTGGCGGAACGACCTTTGTTTAGGTCGTTTACGCTCTGCCGATCCCATTAGGGGTAAAGGCGTGATTATATGTATGTATGTTGTACTTTTAAAAAGTATTTGATGAATTGGGAAAATAGATGACTAGGAAAAACGTTAAATCGCGGATGTAACTTTGAGAAAACGTCTTGCATTATACTTATAATAGTACGTATTAAGCCGTCGGTCCCGGTTGCTGTCTTTGATAGTGGTCGTTACTCAAACCACGTCGGAGCTACTAGGCGGTTTGATAAAACTCTGACACCAGGGTTTATCGGGTCGTTTGACTCGAGAATCCACTTGCTAAGAAGAAGAAGCAGGTATTCAATTTTATTGACAAAACAAATTGATCAATACTTTGTATACCAGAATATTGAAGTTTAGGCGATGGGCTGACAACCTGTTACTACAGCAATATACGTACAAATCTATCTTAAATAACCCTTAAAATATTGTCAGACTTGGCGAAACAGGATATTGATCAAAACCCGGACGTTGAGAAAATACTGATTTATAATCCCAAAGACTAGTTTAATATTTTGTCAAAATCCTAAGAAATACTTTACTTTAAAATTTTACTTATTTATATCAAATCATCATCATCTCCCTAGCCTTATCCCGTATCTCACGGGGTCGGCTACTTTATCTAGGGGACTGAACGAGGCTACTGGTTTTTACACAGAGCGACTGCCATCTGACCTCCGCAACCCAGAAGAGAAACCAGACCCAATCCTAGATTAGGTCAGAGTTTTCAAGCCGCCATTGGCCTCGGTCATGGCTTAACGACTAATATCTATGGTATTAAATGATATTAACCGGGACCAACGGCTTAACGTGCCTTCCGAAGCACGGAAAAAGCGCCGAATAAACGTACATATGAAATTCGAAAACCGAAAAAGACATTGATACGTGGTGGGATTCGAACAACGACCTACCGCTCAGGAGGCAGCGGCCCTATCCACTACACCATCAGGCTCTATTTTCTCGATTTATATCAAATATATGTACATACAATCTCGCGTTTATCCCTAATGGGGTAGGCAGAGCGTAAACGACCTAAAGAAAGGTCGTTCCGCCACGTCTTACAAAGTTTTGAGGGTTATTTTAAGTAGATTTGTAGGTATATTGTTGTACATTGCATATCATAAAACTACCGTTCATTATTGGCTTTAATGCACATTTCCGTAGCAGAGTGCTTTTTTGTGGATATGAGGAAAAAAGATTGTTTCCATGTTTCATCAACAGACTTTGTTGATTCGCTCGCGCATGGCGAAGCTGTATTTAATCAGTAACTGGAATAACTTCATAAAGTCGCCAAATTCATGTTCCACTTCAATAAACCAATGAAAGAAATTATAATTTTAATTTTATTTGGAAAGGTTACGTAGCTGATTTTGTAAGGTAATTAAGGGACAATTACATGCCAATAACAAGAAACAATTCGGGGTAGGAAAAAGTGCCGTGATTTTTATTTAAACAGTTTTTATCATAGACATTTTTATTAAACAACATTTTATTTTTGACAACCTGTCACTACAGCAATATACCTAAAATTCTATCTTAAATAACCCTCAAAACTTTGTCAGACGTGGCGGGACGACCTTTGTTTAGGTCGTTTACGCTCTGCCTACCCCATTAGGGATAAAGGCGTGATTATATGTATGTATTTTTATTAATCATACACATACATACATATAATCACGCCTTTATCCCTAATGGGGTAGGCAAAGCGTACACGACGTAAACAAAGGTCGTTCCGCCACGTCTGACAAACTTAAGAGGGTCATTTAAGATAGATTTGTAGGTGTATTGCTGTAGTGACAGGTTGTCAGACCATCACCTAAATTACAATATACTAAAACCCTCGGATCCCTTAGCTGGTTTTTATTGCATGCCCGGGAAGTAATGCAGCTGGCACATTCTATATTTTTCTCCCGCTCCTAGGCCAGCAAGAAAGTAATCAGACACGTCACCATTATAGTAAGTACCGTTCACTTTTGATTATGATCTTTGGATCAAATATCTACAATTTGATATTTTATGAAAATTTATGTTATAAAATGCCTACATCCATATAGTCATCAGTACTAATGGGTATTTTAGCATATTCACGATCAGATAAAAACTAATACGGAGTATTTTATTGGGACATTAACCAAAATGATCAAAAGTAATTATATTAATTAATTTAATCTGTTGGGCTGGAAAATAACGTACGACCATAATTTTCGTAATTTCAGCTTTGTTGATAAAATACATACGTGAAAACACTATTTGTAAATTCATTTATTTACTAGTTACAATATTAATATTTTTTTAACATTGACGTTTCTTCATCACCTTAGCTATTACAAAACAGAAGTTTGGTTGAAGAAACTGTTGCTTCTTCAACCAAACTTCTTTTAAATTGTAAAAACCAACTCTCTGTGTGATCTAACAATAAAAAGCAGAACAAATGAAACTCAACTGGCAAGAAAATTCTGAATTAAATGAGAAAGAGCGGTTTCATGATTAATAGTCTCGTACAAAGAATAATTATTATTTCATTCTTTGTAGTTCCACCTTTCCTTACCCAAGTTTACTAGGGTAAAATTATGTAACAACTGGAATTTTAATATTAAGAAAAAGGTTTTCACATCTGTATTCATACGAAACATAGTCACGGCCTCACGAAGGAATTGTCGACGCCTTAATAATTAAAGGTGTGTGGTGCGGCATAACAAATAGCCAAGTTAATTTATGCCTTCCGATCTTATGAGTTGGACATTAAAAGATCCTCGTGGGAAAGTCTTTTGGAGTATAATTAAATTTAACGAACGAATTGTTTTGAGCTCAGTGGCTCAGTCCCTGCACGAACCGGGGATGTCTGCTAATTAGCCCGCATAGACGATGAGTTTTTGAAAAATTAATAACACTCGACGTGACAAACTGATGTCGTAAATTTATTATGCTCATAATCATAAAGCATTTGTAGAAAGATAATTATCATTATTTCTTAATTTATGTTTTTTTGTGGTGTAATGGACTTTAGGCGGCTAACATTTTTTAACATATTAGGAAAATCATTTTCATCATTCTTTTCGTTCTTTGTTTTTGTATGGAAAACACGATTCCGCACGCGAGCTAGCAGATCCCGCTCCTACGCGCGGAGAAGCGTTTTCAATATTTTCGACACTGCATGTTCTCCATACAAACTGGGGTACTTACTCAATATAAGAATGGTTTCTGTGATTATTTCTAACCTAGGCTGGACACCAGGTAATTAATAAAACTCAGTCAAAAAAAAGTCCCTTTAAGATCGCTTAAAAACTATCAGAGTTCAACTATCAGAGTTCAATTTCCTGCCTACCCCCTAAGTCAGGTGGCGTGATCATTTGTATCGTAACTTTGAATTTAAGTAATGCTCATTCAAACAAAAAAATTCCATCAAAAACGACCGAAATTCAATTCATCTCCTAAATCAAGAGGCGTGATTATTTGTATCGTAACTTTGATTTTCAATAATGCTCAGTCGAATAAAAAAAGTTCCACATAAATCGGTTAAGAAACAGCTAGATTTAAATTTCCTGCCTATCCTCTAAGTCAGGTGGCATGATTTTAGGTATCCTAAGATGCAACCCGGATAACAAACAGTTGAATAAAAAAAGTCCCATGAAAATCGGTTCAGTAGTTTTGGCATGATGTGGTAACATACAGACAGACAAAAATTCGAAAAAAAATATACGTTTTGATCTTTATATCGTTAATAATGCCTGTTGCAATATTTTTTTTGTAAAATATTCAATGTACAGACACGACCCTTCTGGAGATTTATTATATGTATAAATGTTATTTTTTAAACATTTTAACACGAACATTTTCTTGGTCTTTAGACACCGTCGGGTTTTAATATCCTCTACGCTCTCTCACGTTTAGCAATCTACTAGAAACTTTGCGTTAAATGCGATCGTGGTCACAACGTGGCACTAACTAGCGCCGTGCAGGTATAACTTTGCTCATAATACCCCGTCGTCTGACGCCCGGCACCCACTCGACTATAGTACACCATTCAGTAACAACCTTCGATAAAGGACAATCTCGTTAAAAGTTGTCGACGCCGATATCGCTTCTTTTTATCTGAAAATTTATTTTTGTTTCCGCGAGAGAGCGCTCGACTCCGAATATAATCCGAGTTGTCAGTTCTCGCCTCAGAGACTTTCCCTCGTCATAGGGACTGTGCCATTTCACTGCCGTGCATTTTTTCTGATTCACTGGGATACATTCTGTCACAAAATATATATATGGCCGTGATGTAGGTGAGGGTTTAGAGAAATTACTTCTTTATCAGGATAAAGGAAATTCTGAATTGAACGCAGGAACTGTCGTAGATGGTATAAAATAAAATTGGATTACGGATAAGAAGTCTATACAGTATATTGATATGAAAATCATACCAAGGATAAAATTATCATGATATCATAGAATAGTATTAGCATCAATATCATTTGTGTTTTTCAGCAAATATCCAGCTTTTGTCTTTTGTTTTTATTAACCGTATTGTGGTCATATCTAAGCTATCTACGAGTAGATATCATTGTTGTGGATTAGATATGCACGATGAGTCGGTGGTACACAAAGTTGATGTCAATGAAAATATAATACTAGCAAACGCTAAACAAGAGGCACTCCCACCCCAGATCTGAAATGTTCCTCACTTCAAACCTGTACTAATACGTTTTTGCGCATGTAATACGAAAATCGACGGCTTGTATGGAGTGGCTGCCCTGTGATTTCGTGAGATTGTTTCCCGTTAGGGCGACAATAGTGCAAACTGAGTCACCTACTTGCTTAATAAGCAATACGATTCCGTGTCGTTCCCAGTCATATGGTTTTTAATTAACTTAAAGATGTCTGATTATACAGTAATCGCAATTTAAAAGAGCCAAATATTAAATTTTCATATTTTGCGGTGCACATTATCATGACTCGCAAAACCGTTAGAAATAATCTTGGGTTGCGAAATTGTCTGATTTCCATTTTTTGAGCGGTGCCATTAGCATAGATAGGAAATTTTGGCGGTAATTAATAGTCCTCGTTGGAGTGAGGGTTGCGTCTGACCGCTTCATTCCTGTGACAAGATTGATGGCGTCACTGCACGCAACATCGCCAGTAGGACCCTTCATTTATAGACCAGTAATAGTAGTCAAGTTTTTTATTATCGTTTTTTATTGCTTTTCACTATAGAGTTTATTGGTTCATTCGTCAACTTGATAATAACCCACTCGAGTTTAGGTCAGAAGTGGCTGCAACAGATGAGTCGTCAATAAATGCAACTAAGATAGAATCGTGTATTATTTCACATTGTTTATCATATCTCACATGAGTTGTTTACCCAAGGTTAGGTACATCTAAATGACCGTCAAATTAGACCAGCTTGGCGGCGACTGACTGCCCTTGTGGGGATTGACTCCCAATCCTTTAAAGCTCTGGTATTATACCAGATGATAAAGGTTTTATGAGCCTGAAGAATAATCATGGTAATTGAATAGTGAAGGATAATCAAGGTGCCTACGTATTTGAGAAAAAATAGAGATTTTTGGACGTACGCATCGGACATTAAAATTTTAGGTATGACCGCTTATTCTGGTTGCGAAGATTGATGGCGTGGCAGCACGCTACTCGCCGCAAGCTCACAGTCAGAGCTCATTCAACGTCTGCAGTGCGGCGGTAGGAACCACTGTGCATATTTTGAAGGAAGAGCTAGTGACGTAGGTACTTGTCTACACAAATATGAATCACAAATCAAATCTAGGTATTAAAGCACTGTAGCCAAATGTTCATCGTATTATTATTATAGCCGAGGTTAAGCACAACTTAGCTCCCGAGATACGGGTTTCTGTATTTGTGCTATGTTTCATTATCCTGAGTAGATAATCAAACCACTACTCAAAGGTAAACATATTTACATTTCTAAGAGCATAATACTTAGGACGGGAAGTCCCCGGTATTTCCATGATTAAAAGATACGTTTCAAACGCAAGTCTTTGTTACTTTACTCTTTACGACGAGCATAACACAATATGGCAGTAATTAAAACAAACACAATCCTAACCCCCTCAGTTCTAATAAAATAATGCTCCACACAGCGGAGTTATAACACCAATTACCAACAGAGTGACGTGTACTTAAACCGGACTAAGTTTAGCGTTTCCGTATACGGCGGATTACGAGCGCGACGCTAAATTACGTAGAAAATACTGCGGAGCTTAAAGTGGTCGGTTCACCGCAACAATCCGCATTCTTAAAATATTGCGAGTTACAAGTGTAGGTGCCGTAGTACCGAGTGCCTACAGTCGACGTAGTGAAAAGCCTTTGTTTTGTTAATTACTGAGCCCGGGCCAGTCCGCACCTGCTTTCACCGCACCCGAATAAACTGCACGACTAAATTTCCTGTGCTTAAAATTAAAAGATATACTCCTGACCAATAGTTACACAGAAAGCAATTTCACGTGCACTAGCATAGTTGTAAATTCGGAATGAAGCCGTTGTGGTATTACGCTAAGCTGTATTAAAATTTAGATTTATGAGAGTAGTTCCAGTGAATCTTTTAATCTTGAAAAGTCATATTAGTTTGTATTGTTGTGTAGGAAACAGAGGGTTTGAGGGTTCAAGTGCGGCGTGTCGAGTATTGTCGAGTGGTACAATGAACTTGCTGGTGTGACGGTGTGTCACTTTCTAAGCGAGTGGGTTTTCATGTCGAACAAGGAACCAATGATCCCTGGTGTCAGAGTTTTGACACCGCCTGGTAGCACAGATATTAGGCCTCTGGTTTGAGTAACGACCACTATCAAAAACAGCGACCAGGACCGACGGCTTAACGTGTTTGATTTAATCTTATTGATTTATTATTTTTACGTTTAATAGTTCTCATCATCATCATCATCATCATCATCAGCCTGTATCAGTCCACTGCTGGACATAGGCCTCTCCCATGGCACGCCACTCAGCTCGGTCTTCAGCCCTTCTCATCCAATTTCTGCCCGCTTTCTTGCGCAGATCATCGCTCCACCTGGTTTCAGGACGTCCTACACTACGTTTGCCTTGCGGTATCCACTCTAGAACTCGTCTGCTGCAACGGCCGTCAGTTCTACGACAGATGTGACCAGCCCACTGCCACTTCAGCCTACTAATTCTCTGAGCTATGTCGGTCACTCTGGTTTTATGTCGGATAACTTCGTTTCGTATCCGATCTCTCAGAGAAACACTAAGCATAGCTCTCTCCATAGCTCGCTGTGTGACTTTAAATTAGTGGACCAGACCCACCGTAAGTGGCCACGTCTCAGCTCCGTAAGTCATTACGGGTAGGACGCACTGATTGAAAACTTTTGTTTTCAGGCTTTGAGGTATAGGTGACGAGAAGACTTGACGAAGTTTTCCAAACGCTGCCCAGCCCAGCTGTATACGCCTATGAATCTCCTTATCGAAGTTTTTCTTCCCTAGTTGGAACTTCTGTCCTAGGTACACATATTCGGAAACAACTTCGAGGGAGACTCCGTCCACGGCGACCGGCCCCGGATCAACGTGCTCGTTGTACATGACCTTGGTTTCATCCAAGTTCATCCGGAGGCCGATACGCTGAGACGCATCTGCTAGACTGTCCAGTTAATAGTTCTACTTCATATCATTTATAGTATATCTGTTTATTTTTAGTTTACGTTGCATTGTATTTGTCTTGCCCTTAAAATGTTTCTCATTCGCTCAACTGCCAGTTAGCTGGAAGAGATCTCTTCATAGAGATAAGTTCGCCATTGCATACCTTTCTGTAAACTTCATTACTTGTTTTAATGCAATAAAGAATATATATATACCCTTCGAATCTTTTTTCTTTTCGGTCAATCAGGTTATTTAACCTGCAATGTCCTAACCAAACTGGGGTTAACCTCACAAAGTAATAAATTTGCAAAAATCAATTCTGTGGGAACAAAGAGGGAATCGAACCCAGGACCTTCGGATCAGGAGCTCATGGCGCACGAAGGCAGTTGGTGTGTGAAAGGGGGGAGGCTGCGTGGTCCGCGGCCCACGTGCGCTATCAAGCTGTCGGCGGCGCCTGGAGCATCCTTCACTCCTTGCCTGCGACGCGCACGACCCTTAATCAAACTACGCAGTTTTAACCCTGCAGCTACGGAAAAATAATACACATTTTGTCCTGTTTCGCAGAAATACTCGCACATTGTCTTTTACAACACTCAACATTTTTCCTTGTTAATGTCTTTATATTTTTCTTTGCTTAGAATAGAAGATTTTTTCTTGGGTGGTTTCATCATACGCGATAGCTCACATTAATGAATGATTATTGTAGTTAAACTTACAATTTGGCCTTGAGTTGACACAACAAACAATAGCTGGAAATTGAGGATCTAAGTAATATTACAATTTTAATAGCAAACAATAAAGAAAGAGTAACTTCAAATACTTCGAGTTTCGTTCCTGAATCGATTTTTAATTCGTTTCATGCTGGAGAAAATTTTAGCATAATGGATATAATATCAAGAACAATCTGCCTTCGATATGTCAGACCCACTTCACGGATATAGCGATAAAAAATCCTATGTGTAAAATTATTCAATGATATAATATAATTTTACCGTAATCATAGGAGATGTGTGATCCTGATTTGATTGCAATCGGTTTTGAGATCATCACGCCTATCAAAATGACAAAATTATCAAAGGAAATTGATACAATTTGATGTTGTTTGCGAAACAATGGACTGCTGTCTCCGAGTCTATCGTATACAGATTGAAAAACTGCCTCCGTGGTTTAGTGGACAGAGCAATAGGTTTACGATCCGGAGGTCCTGGGTTCGATTCCCAGGGGGAGAACACAAAGTAGATATTTGTCAATTTATCACTTTGTGAGGTTTCCCCAAGTTTGGTTAGGACATTGCAGGCTGAATCACCAGATTGTCCGAAAAATAAAAGGATTCCGTGCTTCGGAGGGCACGTTAAGCCGTCAGTCCCGGTCGCTGTCTTTTGATAGTGGTCGTTACTCAAACTACGCAGAGGCCTTACAGCTGTGCTAAAAGCCGTTTTTAAAACTCTGACACCAGGGTTCTTCGGGTTGTTGTTCTAGTCGAGAATCCAGTCGCTAAGAAGAAGATTGATGTACTCGGGAACTAGAGAAACTAGGGAGAATAGAGATAAGAAAAAAATGGTTTATATTACACCGCTCGTAGTAAACATGAACCATTTAAAATGAATATAAGATATTCGTTTAAAAATGACAAATAATAACTAGTATATATAATAATATATATATATATTTACCAAGAGATAGCCCATTAAACCGTGATATTTACCGCAAAAACCTGGTAAATTAAATTATATCCTGAAAAAAAATATATATTAACAAAAGAAAATTCGTACAATTTTATCTTGCTTGTGAAAATATGAATAAATCGCTTCTGCCCTCGTCTACGGAAGCCGATTGAGCAAGGATGAAATCGCTAACAAAGAGAGACGCGGAGCAAAAGAACCGGCTTGTTCCATCGTTGCGATGAAATATTCAAAAATAATATTAGACTTTATGTGATATCAATTCAAGAATATTTTTTTAATGAATTCAAAAACCTGACTGTAGTACCTATAAAAACATGTTTTAATGCATTCATTATTCTAAAATTTATATGAATGATATAATTTTATGTAATTTACTATTTATTACCTTTATTTTGATACCCTACTCGATAGATTCAGCCGACAAAACCATTTTTGAAGACTTACAATTTAGCACATAAAATCCGCCATTTGGAATTTTAAAAAATTACACCTATTTAAGAATACTCGACTGCTTGAGACCAATCGAATGATACCATTATAGTCAGATTTCATTTAGCCGTTTCGAAGATACGAGGTTATGAAGAAATCTCAGTACATACATACAAGATACGCGCGAAAAACAAAACCCTTCCTTGACAATCGGGTAAAAATTATGAATATAAACCAGTGTCGTTTAAGATACTTTCTGCCACGCGAGATGTCGTCAAGTCACGGGAGTCACCGCGATTAGTAAAGCTAGTACATACATACTATCACGCCTGTATCCCTGATGGGGTAGACAGAGCGGCGACGACTCAAACAAAGGTCGTTCCGCGACGTCTGACAAGTTTTGAGGGTTGTTTAAGATAGATTTGTTGTATTGCTGTACTAACAGGTTGTCAGCCCATTGCCTCAATTACAATCTACTGAAACCTCGAATGCCGGGGAGGAAATTCAGCTGGCACATTCTATGTTTTTCTCTCGCTCCCAGGCTAGCATGGAAGTAAAGCTAGTAAATCGATGAATTGCTAAAAAAATACGAATTTGCAATATTATCAAAGAAATTTGATACATTCTAGCTTTCAAAGATATGAACCGCTTCTGGCCCCGTCAGCAGATTGTGGAACGAAGAAAACGCTAACAAAGAAAGACGCTGAGCAAAAAGAGCAGCTTGTTCCACTGCTCGTCGCTACGATGAAATATTTAAAAATAATATTTGATTTGATAATGAAATCTGTTGGAAGTTGGAGAGGTTTAATACTAATTCAATTTGTCTCTCGCTCGGGGAGGACACGGGTGAAATCAGGGGGATTGGACAGACTTCAGTATTGTACAGGATGCGATGGCTATGCTGAAATGTTATAAATTCGAATGAGTACTTGTGATGTTTAATTTTTGTACAACTTTTTTACAACAGCTCATACGTGAGAAAGCGATCTCAAGATTAAGAGCAATATTAAGTATGGATTTGACAGCCTTTCGTACTGAAATAACATTTTTGAAACGGATTCAAACTAGCTGTAAGATAAAAGTGCTGTTTTTAAATATTGGCCTTAGATTATGATATTAAACGTATATTGGTTAATTTGTGCTTTAGAAGGTAGACATATTAGACTGTAAGACCGCAGAATAGAAGGTAAGGTGTAAGTTCATGATATTGAACATCCTTTTCCTACAGACCGCATTTAAGTTACTTTAACTGTGCTCTAGTGGCTAGCGCTATGGACTCCTGACCCGGAGGCCCTGGGTTCGATTCCCAGGGGGGAAACACAAAGTTGATATTTGAGAATTTATCACTGTGTGATTTTTTCCCCAGTTTGGTTAGGATATTGCAGGCTGAATCACCTGGTTGTCCGAAAAATAAAAAAGTTTTCGTGCTTCGGAGGGCACGGTAAGCCGTCGGTCCCGGTCGCTGTCTTTGATAGTGGTCGTTACTCAAAACCATGACAGAGGCCTGATAGTTGTGCTACTAGGCGGTTTAAAAACTCAGACACCAGGGTTCATCGGGTCGATAGACTCGATATCCACTCGACAGAAGAAGAAGTTACTTTACCATACTAACTTACTGTTTTTGTATGTCGATTTATTGTGTTTATGAAAAAGAAATCAATAGGCGTAACAACTGGGTGGTAAAAAAAAAAACGCTTACGCTTAAAACTGATAGCTAAAATATTGTGGATCTCATTCATAATAAAAAAAAAACACATTAACATTGATTAATGTTACTGTTAAAAATATAGAGGTTATTGATGTGAGTAGCAGTTGGCGTGACGACATATATAGGTATTTTCTATTTCAAATCAAAAAAGCGTTTTTGTCAACTCATAAAAAGTTGCTGATTTGACACGTATTTCATTCCTGTGTACGTACGTACGTAGACACATGCTTGAAATTTTCTTCAGTACAAACACCCTTCCTGGAACACCCTATATTACAGGACTCAGGACTACGTGCTAACATCTCGAGTATACAAATGTGTACTCCATGTTTGGACAGACAGGTCGGTATGTTTGTCTCGTACTTGTCTGTAACGTAACGCTCACTAGAGACCCTCGAATTCTAAACTCCTCAAGAAGGCTGAGAACCTCCAAACTTGCGGTCTTATCTAAATAATAGTGGTATAAAACCCTCTCCCCTAAAATAAATTTTGAGTCTAGGGTAGGTAGAGATGCAATATTTTTATTTTTATAAATTTTCTTTTGTCTTATTTCTTATTAAATGATAATTATTCACCTTAGAAACTACATAATGTATTCCTACAATGTATTCGATTATGCAAAATCTTAAATTAAAATCTATATCTAGGACAAAATTTTAAATCTAGGACAGACGATTTATACTCTATGGTTTAATACTTTGTCCGCTAGATTACAAACGCTTTTGCACATTTCCCCAGTGTTTCTGACAATTTTATCCGATTAAACTAAAACCGGAGAGAATAGATCTCCTGTTCTTTTCCAATATTTATAGTCTGAAAGTGACAAGTAGATTTTAATTTTACTTTAAGCCGGCAAATCTAGAATCGAGCCCAATGTATGTATGTCGTACAATTTTTAGTTTGAATTAAATATAAATCCAAAGACCATGACATGTTGTAAATAGTTGCAAACACTAAATCACTACGTATCTCATATATCGACGGAAGACTTCCTTCGAGCAGCAAGCGAACAGTTTTGCGGACACTAGTTGTTTCCGGGATTGCGGCCAACAGTTGTTTGCGGGATTAATCCCGGGTTCAATGAGATTTTGTCCCGAGTCCCAACTAATTGTTGTCCCACTCTGCTTGATTTTATTATCCGCTAAACAGTGCCTTTGGTTGAGGAAAAAGAACATGACGTATTATATACCTAGATCGTTTTTAGTAACATGTACGCGTAGGTTAGGCATACATTATATTTTATTCAATAAAATATCAGCATTTCATAAAAATCGGAATAGTTGTGTAAATTATGCGTAAGTATCACATCTTAGAGAATATTCAGGTTAACGTTTTAAGTTAGGTTTACGTTCAGGCTGGATGGAGTATTATGATACATTTAAATTAACATTATAATATTATATTGAGAACTATTTTCATCAACTAAAGGGAAGAATATTCCCAAGAATTAACTTAAAAATGCGTATATTTGCACTATATAAAATCATATTTTTTACAATAAAAACATAACTTTTAAATCAAACATCGAACGTGGTGGCGCTAAACTCACCTCATCCGTTTATTTGTCTTTCAAACGTTCAACTAAGCAGTCAGTTGCCGACAAAGAAATCGTTCTGTCTGCGGTTAGAACTTTCAACGTTTTAATCTAGAGTTAACTTTGTTGTTCACTGAACACTTTTGTTTTTAGAAGCACAGAAAATTTGTTTTGTTTGAAACTTTCATTCGATTCTAAATAAAAATATTACTTGAGATACGAGTAATTCAGGCCCGTATTAATAAACAGCACTTGAGACTGACAGCTAGTTTGAGTTCGTTTAGATTGCTTTATAAATACGAACCTAACTATCGTTTAAGTACGTAAATATCTACTTGTCATACTAATCATGCCTCATGCTGTCATGATAGCAAATTGTAGGGTTCTAGTTGCTACGTAACACTAATGTCCAAGTTACATTTCAAAAGTATTACAGGAACACAAATAAATGTATTTAACTAGTGTTTACAGTCTTGCAATGAAACAAGCAACAATTTTAAGTTCTGTAGCATTTTATTTTACCTTTTTAAATGCTTTGAACTAGTACTTTCCTGTTTCCACGTGCAATTTATGAAATTGCTTTATAATCACTTTTTAGCGTTTTCGGTCATATTTTTGTTGGAAATTGGGTAAGCGGGGCGCTGTTGTGTTGCGGTGTTTTTAGTACTGCTTTGAGTTTTGTTTCGGGAGTTGTATCGTCAATCCGTTTGTATCTCACGATATCCCCTCTCTTCTCCCTTTTCCTCTCCCCCCCCTCTGCCCCCTCCTAATGGACACACACTCAATTAGGTTTTATTGCGGCCGCGCCGTTCAATTTGACGCCTAACTGCGACCGCACTCAACTTGCTACCTATTTATTTTTATTGACATCGAAATAAAAGGCTTTATTCTATTGGCCCCTTTTTTACAGAAATCGTTAAATAGGAAACTGTTTGCTAGTAAAACTGCACTGTACTTGGACCGCAAAAATATTTTTCCTGGATGCTTTACTTGGGGCAAAAAATAGGTACCTACATAGCAATAATCTGGTAGGGAAAGCCGAAGTTTTCAAAATACTTCAATTTAAATTAAAAGGCTTTATTCTATTGGCCCCTTTTTTTATAGAAATCGTTAAATAGGAAACTGTTTGCTAGTAAAACTGCACTGTACTTGGGTCGCAAAAATATTTTTCGTCGATGCTTTACTTGGGGCAAAAAATAGGTACCTACATAGCAATAGTGGCGCTTTGACTGTTGTACTTAGATCATGACAATCGATTGTGATAAGTATCTTTAATAATTAGAAATATAAACAATAGTTATAAAAAAACGCAAGAGGGCGCCATACACAGCACATTAGCTCCGTATAATTTTAATCTCCAAATTATTTTAAAGTAAATAAATTAACATAAGTGTGGTAAAATCTTGTTAAAATTAGTGCAAATAGCGCGTGTAAACGTTTGTGACAATACGTTTACAATTATAATTGTGTTAAAAGTGTATTATTCTAAATCAAAATACAGTGACACTTCCTTCATAATAACTCAAATAGTACGCCTTTTTATTAATAATATAATCGTTACATGCATTGTTTATAAAAGACTAAGTAAAGTGACAACACTTTTTAAAATTATTATGAACCAGATCAGTGTAATATTTTGAATATTAGATCTTAACGTATAACCAAGTGAACAAAGAAAGAGTTTGAACATTAATCGGAAGACTTCGTGTGTTGCTCGGCTGTGTTCGGGATCTATACTAACACGATCAATACATATGACTCACGCACGACCGAGAAGCGCTACGTTATTTTCGACGCTCCGATAGAAGCGCAAATGGCCTAGCGGATATTGAGAGACGATTCTACGCACTCAGTACCGGGTTCAAACCAAGACGACTTCGAAAACTTTTTCTTTTCTTTTTTATATCTTTATTTTAATTTTCTTATCGATCATTTTGGCGAGAATGGCATCTAACGAATTATGTTGTATGTGTAAAAAAGCGCTTATCAGAAGCAATTTCCTTACTTGCTGCGTTTGTGGAAATTCTTATGATCTGATTTGCGCTCAAGTGAGGACAAAAAGGTATGACCTTATGCGCAATAACCCGGACAAAGATCGGCGTCTACAATGGACCTGTAATCCATGCATTAGACGGCAGGTAACGAAACCAAAACCTAAAAATACACCAGTAAAAGTAACAAAACAGAATACTACATCACATAATAGACAACAAAGCGGCAGCAAAACACAATTAAATGCACCTGTGTTATTACAACCGAATAATAAAAAGGCACCAAAGATTCAAGTTACAGAACGAGAACTAGAAAAATCACCTATTCAATTTAATGCAATACAACCTGATGTTGGACAAAAAGAAATTAGACAACTATCTAGAAGCTCGGTTTTAGAGAAAGCGGCAGCAATAAACAATGTTACTGAACAACTATCTGATTGTACCTTAAATACTCAAGTTATGGTAAATATATCAACACAAAATTCTTTTGAATCTTTGCCTTCAAACGAAGACGAGTCTGTAGAAAATTGTTCTATAGTCAGAATTAATAGAAGCTGTCCTGATAGAGACTTGAATCTAATCAATGATGAAGAACTTAAGAGAATGGATCTGAAACTGCTCGAGATAGAGAATAAATTAGAAAGTGCTAATAAACTAATTGAGACATATTTAATTGAAAACTCAGAACTAAAAAAGCAAATATTGATATATGAGACTAAAATTAATACACTCTCAAAAATATGTGCAACAACTACGGAATGCAAAGCTAGTACGAGTCACAAAAAAAAGAATAGTAAGAACAAGCTGAATCGCAGTTTCCTAGATCAAATTAAGCGAAACTTGAATGTTCAAGAAACTACAACTTCACCGCAGTGGTATAAAAATCAAGAAGAATTCACTGGCTCATCTCAGAAATACGACTTGCGGCTTTCTGTTGTTGGCCAATAAATAAGTCAACTACAAACACAACTGAGTCGAACCCTTGACGAGCTGATGAGCATTGCGACTAAAGCCAAATGCCATGCAGTAGATAATGAAGACATGTATGAAGATTTGGAATCTGATTTAAATAGGCAAGATTACGGGACTCGGTTAAATAGCACTTCAATTGACAATTCTAGAAAAAAGAATCAAGTTTGCATTTTAAGCTCAGATAATAGGAAAAATACACTCTCAATTGTTGAGGATAAGTTTGGTAATGATTTTAAATATTGTCAGTATGTCAAAACAAACTGGGGTATTTTAAACCTGATAAATGAAATCGAATGTAAATTACAGCACTACACACTTAACGATTTTTGTATAATTTTAATTGGAGAAGATGATTTTACATCTACGAATATTGTTCTTTGCTTGCCTACCTACAAAATTGGTTCTGAAAATAATTTGTTTAACTCAAGAATAGAAATATTTAATAATCTCTTGTTTAAAGATAATTTACAATTTGAATACGCTTATATTATTGATTCTAATAAAGATTTGACATTTAACGACTTAATGTTTAAAAGATATACTGGTAGAATCAATCATTTTGGCATTAAAGTTATTTTTGACGCAATGAGTGAGAAAATTTATGAAATTAAACATTTTTTTCGTAAATAATGTAGTAATTTATGATGATGATGATGACTGTTATCAAAATTCTATTAATATTAATGACAACAGGAAATCCCTAAATCAAGAGAAAGATCTAGATAATAAGATGACTTTATACTTGCAAAATGTGTGTGGAATTACTTCAAAAAAGGATGAATTAGAACTTTATTTCGAAAATTATAAACAGGGTTACCATTATACATATGCATTACGGAATTTTTTTTGAACAAAACTAATGTAACAATGATACACTTTGAAAGGTATAAGCTCATTTCTTATAATACGAGGACTTCGAAAACTAGAGGCGGTAGTCTTATTCTAGGTGAAATAAATTTTGTAGAACTAGATTTTTGTAAAAGAATATACAAAAGAGATTATTTTGAAATATGTGAAGTTAGAGATAAAGACATTAATTTAAGTATATGCTGTGTATATCGAAATCCGGATAAAAAACATTTTGTAAAATTCTTGGAACAGCTAGAAAAAGTTCTGGAGCATTTTTTTGACAAGAAGTGTATAATAGCATGATACTTTAATGTTGACTTATTGACGGAGGATAGTTATAGACGCGAATTTTTGAACCTTTTAACATGTTACAACTTTAAACCCATAGTTAATAAAGCGATAACTTTTATGAGAGGTGAAATGCACTCTTGTCTGGACAATTTTCTAACTAATATATCAGATAACTTTATTAGTCAAGGAGATATAGACCACAATGGTCTTTCAGATGGTCATGCTGGTCTTTCTTGTCATTTATACTTACCAGAAGTAAAAAAGAAAGAAAGTTTTCTAAGTGTGTCTAGAGAGATTAGAATACTAGGGGATGAAAATAACACAAAATTCAGAAATAATCTACTTAATGATGCATCTAGCAACGATGGTATCAATAGTTTTCTTAATAAATTTCAAACTAATTTTAAAAGAAGCTTTAAGAAGATTAAGAGGAAATTCAAAAGTGGCATTTCAGTTAAATTGAACTGGGTGACAAAAGGAATAAAAACATCTAGAAGAATGAAACGATTTTTGATGACAGCGAATACTAATATAAATGATCAGAGTGTTATTAACTATAAAATTAAATATGTAAAGGTCTTTCGGCATATATTATTATCTATGAAGCGACTTACAGTACAAAAAGAGATTAGTAATGCTAAAAATATATCGAAAGCCATATGGAATGTCGTAAATAAACACAGGAATAAAACTAAAACAAAAGCTAGACATAAAATTATTTTGAAGGTTGGCACTAAGATTATTAATAGCCCTGCAGAAATTGCAGAGGTTTTCTCTGAACAATTCAAGCATAATAATGGTATGAATCAATTACAAGACAGCCTTGCTATTGACGTTCTTAAAGACACAACGATACCGATTAACAACAATATTACTTGGAATGCTGTATCTGCTTATGAAATTACAAAAATTGTGAATACTATGGAATGCAAAAAATCATGTGGTTTTGACGAAGTACCTATTTCAGTAGTAAAAAAGAATATAGACCTACTTGCATCACCATTAGCAAAACTATTTAATAATTGTTACGAAGAGGGTAGTTTTCCGGACCAGTTAAAAGTTGCTAAGGTTATTCCGGTCTACAAAAAAGGGATTAAATGTGATCCAAGAAACTATCGGCCTATTTCACTTTTGCCAATCCTATTAAATATTTTTGAAAAGCTGATAAAGATTAGGCTACTCAGACATTTAAATTTGAATAACGTAATAAATCCAAGACAATTTGGTTATCAATATGGTAGAGGCACTGTTGATGCAGTAAATGTTTTAACGGATGAGGTTGTATCGAAATTGGAAGCTAAATGCAAAGTAGCTGGTCTATTTTTAGACCTTAGTTCAGCATTTGATACCGTGGATCACAAAATTCTTATAAGCAAGTTAGAGTTCTACGGTATTAGAGGTAAATTTATATCCTTAATGAGATCATATCTTAAAAATAGGTATCAATTTGTAGAAATTACATCAATTTCAGAAAGACACGAATATGTAGTTAAATCCAAATTAAATCAAGTCAAACAAGGAGTACCACAAGGATCCATTATGGGACCGATTATGTTTCTGATTTACATCAACGATCTTATTACATTTATACGTAATGACTTTAAAGATGTTAGTTTAGTGGTATTTGCGGATGACACTAACGCGATAATACCTGCTAACACAATTAACGACTTGAATATTAAAACAAATAGTGTTCTTTCTTCTTTTTCTCGTTGGCTAGATATAAATAAACTTATATTAAATATAAACAAAACTAAAGTTATGCTGTTTAAAACTACTGCAAAAATCAGGGATACACTAGATATAAGACTGCATAGCACTAAATTAGTGGAACAAATAAATTCAATAAAATTTTTAGGAATTAATATTGACACATACATAAATTGGAAAGAAGAACTAACCTCTGTATGTAATAGTATTAGTTCAGCGTGCTACGCCTTACGGAGTTTAAGAAATGAAGCTACAACAGCACAACTAGTACAAGTTTATTATGCACTGGTAAAATCACGTTTACGATATAGCATCCGACTGTGGGGTAACAGTTATCAATACAACATAAAGAGTGCCTTTACAAGTCAAAAGCGAGCGGTGCGTACTATTGTTAGAATACCTCAGTGGGAATCTTGCAAAGATTTTTTTAAAAGTTTAAAGATACTTACTGTACCATCCCTTTATATTTTCCTTATTTTATTAGATTTAGTCAAGAATTTGGATAAATATGAAACACAGGATGAGCGAACTTCAAGACTAAATAGCCGAAGAAAAGATCTCCCATATACTTATACTGCTGCTATCCTGAAGGTAGCCAGACACAGTGCAAGTTACCAGGAACTTAAGCTGTTTAATTGTCTTCCTATTGAATTTAAGTCGATTCTAAATCTAAAACAGTTTAAAAATAGTTAAGACACTTCTTGGTGGAAAAATGCTTTTATAGTATTAAGGAATTTGTAAACAAATGATTTTTCTTTTCTTTTTCAAATATTAGTCACACATACATAATAGATTGTAAATAAATTCTAATAAAAGTTGACATAGGTACTTCAAAAGACATTGTTATTAATTATTTTTTATTTTATTTTTTTAAATGCATGAATATACTAATAATAATATTAAATGTAGACGTAATTAGTTGTACGTATATATAATAATTGTATGTACATTAGATATAGATAATTACTAAAATTTTGCTTTGTCAGTTTTTTAAAATTGTAATTTCTATGATGTAATTTCCGACACAAATGTTTTTGTAACTGGAATAAATAAATGAAATGAAATTAAATGAAATAATCTGGTAGGGAAACCCGAAGTTTTCAAAATACTTCAATTTAAATTAAAAGGCTTTATTCTATTGGCCCCTTTTTTACAGAAATCGTTAAATAGGAAACTGTTTGCTAGTAAAACTGCACTGTACTTGGGTCGCAAAAATATTTTTCCTCGATGCTGTACTTGGGGCAAACATTTCAGGAATCTGCGGACCGCCTTTTTGAAATTAATGCGCACATGGTATTGTACATTATAAATTTATTCAATATTGTCTTTTTTTGCCAAAGTTCATGCATGTCCTGCGCTGTTGTCATCTATGGAAGTATAAAGATCTGCTGCGACCTCTCAATAAACTTATCAAGTCATCACTTTCCAAAGTTTTAAACTGCCCGTTTACTGACAAAGCTTGGGATCAAGCTACCCCTTTCAGTGCGTTTAGGGGGTTTGGGAGTAAGAAGAACAATGTCGGTGGCTTTGCCTGCGTTCCTTTCGTCGGGTTTTGCTTGTGAGAGCCTATTTGGAAGAATAGTTAACCCTGCCTTGGGTTCCATTGAGGTTTCTCACTTGTCGGCAGCAAAGAACGAATGGCAACAATCTTGTTCTGATGAACTCCCAAGATCAACCATTACCAAAAGAGGATGGGACGAACCACTCTGCAAAAAGCTCAAAGAAGTTTTGCTACATGACAGCCAAAATTTAACAGATCGAGCACGTTTGTTAGCAGTATCCGAAAAAGAGTCAGTTTATTGGCTACAGGCCCTACCATCTCCGTCCCTGGGTACTCTCTTAGACAAAACTACTCTCTCGTTGTCTATATATCTCTACGTTTGGGAATTAAAACTAATCAAATCCATTTTTGTCACTGAGGCCAATCAGTATCTGAACTGGGACATCATAGCTTGTCTTGCCAGAGGAGTGCGGGGCGAATCTCTCGGCATTCTTCCATCAACGATGTTATCAAGAGAGCTCTCGGATCTGTCGGTGTTCCATCAGTCCTGGAGCCAAACGGCATTATAAGATCGGATGGAAAGAGACCCGACGGGATGACTCTAGTCCCTTGGAGTCAGGGAAAATTTTCAGTGTGGGACGCTACATGCGTAGACACGCTGGCGCCGTCTCACGTCCACACAACTTCCAATTCTCCAGGGGCTGCGGCAGCGTCGGCTGAACTGGGTAAGCGAAGAAAGTACCAGGACATAGGTGACGGTTACATTTTCCTTCTAATTGCCTTGGAAACAATGGGAACGTGGGGCCCTAGTGCCCGTTCATTTCTTAACTAGATCTCAACGCGCCTTATCGAGGCAACGTCAGACCCAAAGGCAGGCAGCTTTTTTGCACAGCGTCTAAGCTTGGCTGTGCAAAGGGGAAATGCAGCTAGCCTTCTGGGAACGTTGTCCCGATGCGGAGCTCTAGAAGATATTTTTTGTCTGTAATAATTATTATTGTTATAAATATAACAATAATAATAAATAATAACAAAGGTACAGGTAATAAAGGTACCTTTGTTATAATAAATATATATACACCTAAGAAACTCGCGATATCAAAAGCAATACACATTCTGTACCGAAAAAATACTTAATATTTCGTAGACTTTAGTTAAATTCAACGTCTTTAGTCAAAAACGCATTTCAATTTTAAAATCTTAGACGTTCTACTAACCTATTAGCTATTGTTGCTATTTAGCAAATGCAATTTTATTGGAATTTTCATCGCATTATCACACAAATATCAGTTTTTTTTACCTATTGCTATAGCGAACCTCATTAAAATCTAATTTACGCCTCTTAATTTTTATCGTCCAAGAGAAGATTTCAGTAAATAAATTAAATTGGTATCCCTAAGAAGCGGTGTTTTTTATCCCAAAGTAATTATAACCAAATTATCTCTTCAGGAAAAAAATATCTCAATCAAAATAATATCCGTGAAGCGAAATTTTATCTCGTGATATAGATCACTTCCGGAAATAAATCAATTTCGGTCCCGTGATATTGAAGTACGATAAAAGCTCTCGGTGGTATAAGTACCTAGTTAGGTATTGGATGAGAATTAGGGGAAAAGAAAGTAGGTAAGTATGATCAAATTATCAACATAGTAGTCAAGAAACGCTGCATACTTGCAAACTCAGATAAAAAACGAGGAATCTTAGGCTCGTAATTATGAAGCGATGTCAAACTTGAGAGCAATATTAAGTATGGATTTGACAGGTCAGTTTGTACTGAAATGATTTCTGATACAAACTTAAATTCGCTGTCACTCATGAGCGCTGTTTACTTAATTAATTAGCTGTTAAATTAAAATTTAAATTCGCTGTTTATTTAAATACGGCCCTAACAGTTACAATAAAATGCGATTTTTCACCGAAATTAAGTAAGTTAGTTGTAACCATTCGCAACTAAAGAATTGAGTTTATTATTTCTTAGTTATCATTGGAATATTAACTGCCTCCGTGGTCTAGTGGCTAGTGTCATAGACTCCCGATCCGGAGGTCCTGGGTTCGATTCCCAGGGGGGAAACTCAAAAGTTGATATTTGAAAATTTATCACTTTGTGAATTTTTCCCCAGTTTGGTTAGGACATTGTAGGCTGAATCACCTGATTGTCCGAAAAGAAAAAAGATTTCGTGCTTCGGCACGTTAAGCCGTCGGTCCCGGTCGCTGTCTTTGATAGTGGTCGTTACTCAAACCATGTCAGAGGCCTGGTAGTTGTGCTACTAGGCGGTTTAAAAACTCTGACACCAGGTTTCATCGGGTCAATAGACTCGATACCCACTCGACAGAAGAAGAAGATTGGAATTTTATATTGTTATTAATAGAATCAACTAAAGAGACGCTCGTTGGTCAAATGGTTAGCGCTTATTAATTCCGATAGCGAAGTTAAGCAACCATCGCCGCGGCCAAGCTATTGATGGGTGACCGGTAGTGTTATAACTACTCGATCATTTCTGTGCTTCGGAAGGCACGTAAAGCCGTTGGTCCCGGTTAATATCATATATATTAGTCGTTAATTGCTTAGCATTGGCGGCTTGAAAACTAATTGCTGGGTTGGCCAACTAACCTGGCAAAAGCCTGATCTAGGATTGGGTCTGGTTTCCTTGCTGCGTTGCGGAGGTGAGATGGCAGTCGCTTTGTGTAAAAACCAGAACCCATACCAGTACCGCAAACTGATAGGGGTGAGTCAGTCTCTGATACTGACGAACTTCCACCAGGATTTTCTCTTCAGGAAGTGAAAAAAAAACATGGTTTTTCCATACAAAATGTTAACCTCGATCGGACAATTTGTATGGAAAATCCTTTTTTTTACTTGCTGAAAAAAGTTCCTAGTGGAAGTTGTTCAGTATCATTGACTGAGCAACCCCTATCAGTTTGCGGGACGCTGTCCCTTACACCCGGTATTGCATCCATACAAACTTGCATACTATATATTGCTGCGTGAAAGTAATATGAGCGAAGTTAGTGTACCTACGTCCTACGTATACTTTCTGTAATGTACGAAGCTATACAAGTGTGGATGTGAAATTGTATCCGTTTCAGTGGAAGCTCGTCGCGGAATGACGATGGAGGCGCTGGTAAATTCTACCATTAAAGTAACTAACACATGTTTTAATGTAAAAATAATGCATATAAAAGAACGAACAACGACGGAGTTAAAGTAAACTATTTCATTAAACTTATTCACAATCCCCACAATCAGCTTCTCAAATATAACAGAAAATTCTGCAAGGAGGTAATATAGGGTTTTTCATTAAGGGTGGGTAGATGTTGAATTGGGATAAAACAAGCTGTGTATGAGACATTACCAAAGTTAGTTTTCTATTCGAAAGGCCTGGTATGTGACAATGTTTCAAAATTAGCCGTAATTTTTAACAGGGGCTTGAATTTTTGGAGCCCTGTTTCTGCAAAATTCTCGCAAAAGTGTCAAAAAAAGATTTTATAATTTTACTCCGACTTAGACTTTGTCAGGTCCAAATACATGAAGTCTGAAGTCTACAGCTGAGTCCGATTACAACCAACGCTACTTTAAAGTCCACAAAGTTCAGGAGTCGTATTTTTGGATCACTCGAACTCCATTTGGTATTCGAAAGAGTAACTTTCGCGTGCGATTTTCATACATTTTGCCATGCGGATGTTGGTTTACGAACGCTACAAAGATACGGTCCCGTAACTTTGTTGAAATGACCAAATTTTGCCGCAATCATTAAAAATGAATGTTTTTGGGCCCCTCGTATTTATACCACGGTGATGAACTCTTGCGTATTGCTCAACTATGACGTTTGCCAAACAAATTGGCATAATAAAGCCTTTCAAATAAATTATGTTGATGATATTTCACACACAGCTTGTTCTATTTAATTTCAACATCTACCCACCCTTAATGAAAAACTCTATACTATAATATGTACTATTTACCATACTATCCAAGCTCTTTGTTTGACAAGACGTCATTAGTTGATGATTTGCCACATTCAACACGCTTGGCAGATCAATCAGCGAGTACAGTGTTAAATGTTTTATTCACAGGGATCGCTACTGCTCTTTCTATATTTAATTATAATAGACGTATAAAAATCGCAATCACCCGAGAAAATGGCGGACATTTATAATTTTGTATTCGTTTATTCAAACATAATATTATATTCTCAAAGCTAAACCTATTTCAGCACCGTGTCGTTCTAGTTTTGAAATATTAAGTGCGACTCAGCGAGTACGAAACCCATTTAGTTTTAAACCCGCGTCAAATAATATAAAACAGGACTCTAGTGTGAATAAAACCTTGCATTTGTGAAGTTAGAGTAAAAAGGTTAGTGTCGTAGAAAGTTGTGCCGTATGTTTGTAGCGGGAGTCGGACTCTGTCTACAATAAGGTTGTTCCCATATTCTGCTACTGATACCCGTACAGTTTATAAATTTACCAAAGTACAAAAGAATATATATTCCCGCATTAAAAAATATAATATAAATAGAGGTGCGAATACGGAGCAACGAAGCACGAAATAAATAATCTAAACATTCACACTGAAGAAAGTTGTAAGGTTTATATTCCACCTGAGTGTGAAACTTGTAGATTATTTATTTTTATACAGAGTGTAAGAGACAACATCCCACAAACTGATAGAGGTTGGCCAGTCAACGCGATTGAATAATTTCCACCAGGAAATTCTTACAATAAGTGAAACATTTTGTACAAAAAAAAACACTTCTTGAAAGAAATTTCTGCTGAAAAATTCCTGTTGTTTATCATCGTTGGTTGACTGTTAAAGCAAAAGAATCACATGAAAGAATTACCCAGGTGCTTTTTTGTTTTGTTGTTACGAAGCCCTTAAAACATAAAGATATATATTTTCGTCAAAGCAAAGACGAATATTTATGCTATGCAATGATTATTTATCTTGATATCAACAGAAATAGAAATCTGGAGAACCACCCGTCTCTTGGCTTAAGTGGGAATCGTTTCTATATCCGTCTAAGTTCTAGCAGCTTACAGTTACAACTCAATTTCGCTGCAAAGCCAGGATCAGAGAAGGTAAACGCTCTTTACGTATTTCATGAATATATCACAGCGGGACTCTGGGACGGTTCCCTTAATTACGTTCTTACGAATGAAATGTTTGTTTTTTTTTTATTTCGAAATCGTATTTTTACTCAGAAATATTTCTCATCCTTTCGCTTGGAAAATTTAATATCAACAATATTCTTTGAGAAACTAAATTAAAATGATTACCCTTTGTTTCTTGCTTTGCATAAACTGTAAAGGGATTTTCCTAACGGACAAAAGTTTGTTTAATCTTGTATTTTTCTTTAGAATCTGCGACGCCCGTCGATTATAAGCTCCCGCGGAACTTTGAAATTGTATTGGAAATTTCTCAACAGACTTTGCTTTCAGCGCGAATCATATTCAACAATTTTCCGCTCAAATAGTTTCACGACACTTTGTAAAATAATAGTCCTTTGTAGAATTAATAAAACTTGAGTGAATAAACAAGAATCAGGCGTCTTATCGAATAAATACTGTTTAATACTTTTGCCTAGATCTAGAGTAAATACATTGCAATCATACATATAATCACGCCTTTATTCCTATTTGGGTAGGCAGAGCGTAAACGACCTAAACAAAGGTCGTTCCGCCACGTCTGACAAAGTTTTGAGGGGTATTTAAGATAGAGCTGTATGATAAGTATACGTATATTGCTGTAGTGACAGGTTGTCAGCCCATCGCCTAAATTGCAATATACAGACACCCTCGGATCCCTTACCTGATTTTTACAGCATGCCCGGGAGGAAATGCAGCTGGCACATTCTAAGTTTTTCCCTCGCTCCCAGTCTAGCATGAAAGTAATCCATTGACATGTTTTAAACAAACCAAATTTAATGGTAATATGTTATAACTTAAATCAGAATATCCTTCCATCGGCCCGCATTAAACCTATTTACGCGAACAACGATAATTTCTTATTTAAACAACGTTTGACGTTTATACTAAAGTACACTTAATTAAACTCTTAACCACGTTCAAGGTAAACTCTGGATATGCAGTAATGAAACTGTCAATCACGAGCCGTTATTGAAATACTAAAGTTTACCCGCGGCTGTGCTTGTGTGGGCTTTGTATAGCGACCCACCCACATATTGGAAACACACACAATCAAGTTAAATTGCCGTGCTTGGAACCTTCCAACCTACTTACCTAAGTAAGTTGTGAAGTTTAAAAATAAACTTAAGAAATTCAATGGCTCAATCAAATCATATCTTCTCAAGAATGTCATCAAATTCAAAGTTGACTTATGGCTACACCTCAGGGTTAAAAATTAGGTACTCCATAACTTTATATTTTAAAGTATTGAATGTTCGATCTTTAGCCATTGTAAAATCAAACTTGTATGGGTTGCTCAGTCAACGTAACTGAACAACTATCAGCAGGATTTTTTCTCCGGAAGTGAAAAATTAAAAATCCTTTTCCATACAAACTGTCTGATCGAGGTGGTCATTTTGTATGGGAAGGTCAAATTTCTTTTTCATCTCCTGAAAGAATTTTCTAGTGAAAGTTGTTCAGTTTCTTTGACTGAGCAACCCCTATCAGTTTGCGGAACACTGTCCCTTACACCCGGTATACACAAAACAATTTTCAACAAACTTAATTATGCATTCAGTGTGTAACGAACACCGATATTTGATTCATTTCGTTGTGGTTACCTTTGTGGGAAACATTTAAAAATAAATATCAAATGGACCACTAGGAGATAATTTCAAGAGAAAGCACTCAAAATGTTTGCTCTCTATGTTCATTTGTAAGAATGAATCTCTAAAAAGCAGCATATGTCAATTGACTGGGCAATGATTATGTTATGTCACTTCTCGTTACCGAAATGGCGGAGGTCGTCATTAAGTCGGAGTGCCCTCATTTAAACGGAACACACACAGCACGTTTTCTTAGGGTGACATTTCTACTCCCTGACCGTTACTGTTGAGCTTTCTGCAAACAGTTTTCTTATAAGAGGGCTTCGTTGATATTTTCAGCCTGAGCCTTTAAATGACTGCAATATCCAATATTTTTGGAAAACTTGATCTAAGTTTTGTTACTAAATTTGTCACCAAATTTAAAAACAATAAAATTAAAAATGAGTAAAATATTTAATAATGAGTATATGATTTTATTTTACAGTGCTACGACTACATTTTCAAAATCGATCTGAACTTCTAATTATCGAATTTCCTTTTTGATTTAAACAAAGTAGCTAGGTATCGTTCACATAACTAGGCCGCAGTTTTGTGTTCATAGATTTTTGTCAAATATTGTGTTGTCAATCAATATTTGAAAGAATGAATCAAATACGACCAGTGCAGCCTTTTATAAAAGTTAATAGTGCATAGAGTAAGTCAATAAACAATTTTTATTTGCCCTCGGTGCCGGCGATCATTCAATCAATTATATTCGTTTCGCCGCTTCACGCTAGCTTTGTGAAGAATTAACGTTGTAGTTTTATATTTATTACTCGCCACATTTTTATTTTCAGATTATTTCACAGTTATTGTGAACACGATATCGTAGTAGGTACTAAAACTGTTAGCGTAGTTCGATGTAATACATACGTACACTTTTTAGCATAACAAACGAACAAATAGCCGAAAATAGTTAGATACACAAATAATATTCCTTTTAACGCAGACAGAAAATAGTGTGCGCCAGTAAATACATTTTTGGACGTCACCGATAAAAAATAACAATTCATGAATACCTATCCCACGACGAGACTTGTCTAAGACATTCTTTATCATACAACTAGCGACCCGCCCCGACTTCGCACGGAAATCATCAGTGTTTCTCTAATATATTATGCGTGTATTATACATATAAACCTTCCTCTTGAATTTCTCTATCCATTAAAAGAAACCGCATCGAAATACGTTAGGGACAGAGAAAGCGACTTTGTTTTATACTAAGTAGTGATTACAATAGTACTCCAACCTTCAAAAATCCACAATACTAACACACTGTCGGTCTGTGAGTCGCGCCTTGAATGGGCAGATGTAGGTCCGCGGCGCGTAAACAGCGACGGAAGGAAGCCGGGCTAAAAGCCTTCTGGGTCTGCTGCAGCTTGCAAATTAGCCACGCTCCACGCTCGCTGGATAAAACACGTGAGCGGCACGAGCGGAATGAGCGCGGGTAAGAGATTACTTCCTACCAACGCAACGACGGCATTTGCATGCGTCACACTGGTGCTGATTTGGTAAAAAATACGACCTAACTAAAAAAAAAAACATACCTGATAGTTCATTCTATAACAATACATTCAATAATTAGTACGCCACTATAATGATTCTTCTTCTTCTGTCGAGTGGGTATCGAGTCTATCGACCCGATGAACCCTGGTGTCAGAGTTTTTAAACCGCCTAGTAGCACAACTATCAGGCCTCTGACATGGTTTGAATAACGACCACTATCTAAGACAGCAACTCCGAAGCACGAAAATCTTTTTCTTTTCGGACAAACAGGTGATTCAGCCTGCAATGTCCTAACCAAACCGGGGAAAAATTCACAAAGTGATAAATTCTCAAATATCAACTTTGTGTTTCCCCCCTGGGAATCGAACCCAGGACCTCCGGATCGGGAGTCCATGGCACTAGCCACTAGACCACGGAGGCAGTTGACTATAATGATGATTGCTGACAGCTGTTTAAAAATATATTTTATATGAGCTGTCAGTTTAGAGCAACCACCCCGAATAGAAGGCCGTGTTGGTTTAAGGCTGTAAGCAATTATTATTTAGATTCAACGGACAAAAGTGTCATCTAATCCTTTGTTTTAGAATGAATTCTACCTGACAGGATCGAAATAACTTCGTCTAGCGTATATAATGCCGTCCTATTCTCTGTACTCTCGTGTTAGGAAATGACAGTTATGGATTTATTTTAGTTAGGTGTTCGAATCGTGGCCACTGACAACCAACCCTCCCGGGATTAAAACGAAAAACCGCAGTTTCCATCCAAGTACTTAGTTAAGCGGAATGTGAGAGTGTGTCTCTTAGATAATTTAATTGCTATTGACGATATAATCTGAAAAAATATGCATCTTTACACACTTATATAAAACCACGACTATTATCCTAAAGGGGTAAATAGAGCGACATATTATTAATTACGAGCATATAAGAAAAAAAAATTGGTTGTCAGTCCATCAAAAACTGAACCCGCTCAATTTATTTACAGGATTTTTTCCACTATATCCGGATAATCCGTGTGATAAATAATACAGTGCCAAAATAGTTGTTCTATTTCAATTTCAACTTGTCTAGCACAGAAATAAATTGCTGGAAAACTAAAATTTGACCTACATACCAGAAATCATTAAAAAACCAGACGGAAAACTACCACTATGCACTACGTAAGCACACCGATACAGCGAAACTTGTATTTTTTTTATTGTTATGTCACTATATCAAAATGACATTCCCGTTCCAATGGTAGCAATTTAATCTAATGCCCACTTTGGATAAATCATGGCCGGGAATCGATTCGGCTATAAGATTACACCGTAATGGCGTTTACGGGATGAATATTTTCCACGGTTTTACGAGCACATTTGCATGATGTCCCGGAGTCATGTAAAGTTAATTCTGTGGGACATGTGTAGCGCTAAAAAAGTGGAATTTAAACGAGCACGTCTCACTTTCGTGACCTGAATAATTGCGAGTGCTCAGTCCAGTTTCTCCTCCGAAATAGACACTTAATTTCTACTATAATTACATGAGGCTTGCAACTTGAAACTTTTTATACAATACGTGCATCCTTAACGTTTAAAACAATTTAAAACATGAAAATTTGGACAGATGCTCTGGCTAATTTATTCCGAAACATTAAAAATGTTTTCGTCACAATTAAAACTAAATATTGCCTACTTCCCGACTGACAAGTTTTTTCTTAGGCGAAATACATCATGACATGAATGAACCAAGTTCAATTAAGGAAATTAAAGTTGGATTTCATAGGATGATGTACAGACTTATTCATAGGTCCTTTTTACTATTTTTTTACTATGACCTAAAAAGAAGCTCCTTTATCACTCCGAGGCTAGGATGGAAATAAATAAAAAACAAATCAGGTTGGATCTCCAGACCTTGATTACTTAATCTGTTACGGAAATACGGAACATTTTCTGGGCAAGTTTGGGCAAATAATTTACCGCAATAACCAAATCTAGAACGCAATAAACACGGTCCTCGCGGGGCGTGGCTGTCGCAACGCTAAAACAAGACCTCGGGGCCCTGGAGCCGAGATTTACCGCGGTCAAACTTAGACGTCTGTCTCATGGCACCCCGCCTTTGAATACTGTTCAGTTACGACACAACTGCCAATTCGACGTTCAAAAATAATAAACATTTTTGTTTAATCAATTTAAAATGTATTGAACCAACTTTAAAGAAACTTTCACCAAAGCTACGTAATCCATCTACATTATAATATTATATTCTTCATTTAATAATAATCTAATATAACTAATAAATGATTTAAGAAAGGATTTATGTGTGCGTGTGTGTATGTGTAGGCTGTTTTGATAAGTCGAGATTTGATAATTCAAATCTTCGCGAAAATCCTAGGGATTTTGCGAAAAAATGGATAATTAGACAATGGTGAAAACATTGTCAAATCTTACAAAAATCAGAGTTTTTGCGATAAAACTCGTCGTTCTAGTAACATTTGATATTTTTAACTTTTTTATTGATTAGATTTTAACGTAACAATTTACTCTTATTCTGATTGGTTAAATCATCGTTCTTATTTTTCTTTGTAAAGTAAAATCAAATGTTAATAGAACAACGAGCGTTTTCGCAAAAGTCCTGCCATTGTCCAGTAAGTCCATAAGATTATCAATTCTCAAATAAATTGCCAAGATATTCTCGAAAAAATATCAATTTCTGTCCCGTTTAAGTATCCCAGATACCCCATCACACAAATTTTACATATACCATACTGTCGTACAAATGTTAGTGGCCATTCTCCCTTGATCAGAATGAGTAAAAGTTATAACCATGTTAATAATAAGAACGAAGAATGATTTAATATTTTTGTTGATTTATTAAGATGTTTTTTGTTAGTATTATCTTGATCTCAATTTAATATTGTATTTATAATTATTTAGTTATAAGCTATTGGTTTGGTACAACAGTACCTAACATAACTTAAAATTTTAGTTCTGTTTATTGTTGCATGTTTATGAGAACGATGTGTTCGCCTATAATTGTATTTTAAATTAGTGATTTTAAGTTAAGATATAATACTGTAATGTTTAATTTAAAAGATGTTGGTGTTCCTACTTATAATAAAATAAAAATAAAATAAAAAAATTAAGATTTAGCAATGGTTTAAGTTAAGATATAATACTGTATTTTCGCAATATCCCTAGGCTTTTCAAATCATCCTACGACATATGATACGTATGTTTGTAACGGATAAACTCAAAAACTACTAATCCGATTTTAAAAACTCTTCCTCCGTTAAAAAGCAACAATCAGCTTGAGAAATATAGGCTAAGTTTTACAGTAAAAACTTATTTTGCAGCAGGTGACGCCGCTGAAAGAAAACTAGTAAATAATAACGAATAGTTTATGGAAAAATAGTTTCTTATAATAATTTTTTGAGAATTATTTGTTGTTACGTCTTCATTATTCTACCTACTTACTTATAAGCGACAAATAATTTCATTATGAAAAATTTATTGTTTTCTTTTAACTGGTAGGTATTACATTATTGATTTTAGAACTAACATGATTCTTAATACAAAACTTCACTAAGTACTTCAACATTATAAGATGTGGTATATATTCTTTCTTCCATTCTGGACTGGTATATATTCTTTCTTCCATTCTGGAGCGAGAGAAAAACATAGGATGTGTCAGCTGCATTTCCTCCCAGGCATGCGGTAATCATCAGCTAAGGGATCCAAGGGTTTCGGTGTATTGCAATTTAGGTGATGGGCTAACAACCTGTCACTACAGCAACTCAAATAACCCTCAAAACTTTGTCAGACTTTCTTTTAGGTCGTGTACGCTCTGTCTACCCCATTAGGGATAAAGGCGTGACTATTTGTTTGTATGTATGTATATATTCTTTTACATACAAGACCACCGTAGGGCCCTATATGGCAAGATTTACTGCGTCAAACTTAGGCAGCCGTCTCCGGGGACGTCCTGATCCTCTCAACTATTATTTGTGTAGCTACCACACTGTTGCCTCTGACTCTCAGGTACATACATTGTTATATCCGCTTCTTGACATCAAATCTCACTTCTGTAGGTCTGCTGTAAGAAATTAATTCATATAAAATAAGCAGTGCCTGTTTAGCTTTTTTTCTTTGTGGTTTTGCATGTCTTTTATTGTGTACCATATATTTGTAAATAATGAAATAAATTGTCTTACCCACATAATATAATAAGATAACATGACTCTATTAATAATAATCAACAATGAACTTGTTTTTTTTTTAAAATAATGGGTGGTTTGGTTGTATCTTATTAATCCAAAATAAAAAAAAATCTAATCACTAAATGCTATTACACTGTTTCTGAATATTTACTTGACAAATAAATATATAGATACTCAAATTATTGCAATAATTGCGGCAAAACTGACATTAATATTAATTAATTTCAGTTTTGTATATTAATATAAATTATTAATTTAGATTAATTAATGTCAGTTTTGCCGCAATTATTGCAACTATTTGACTATCTATATATTCTTAATAAGAATCAATTTTTAAATTTTATGTTTGATACTAAATTTTAAGAAAATGCCTATTATTATTCTATTCTCTTTTTAAAATACATACATACATATAATCACGTCTTTATCCCAAATGCGGTAGGCAGAGCGTAAACGACCTAAACAAAGGTCGTGCCGCCACGTCTGACAAAGTTTTGAGGGTTATTTTAGATAGATTTGTAGGTATATTGCTGTAGTGACAGGTTGTCAGCCCATCGCCTAAATAACAATATACTGATACCCTCGAATCTTTGGCTAGTTTCTACAGTATGCCCGGGAGGAAATGCAGCTGGCACATTCTATGTTTTTCTCTCGCTCCCAGGCCAGCATGGAAGAATAAACATGACATAATTAGATTTTAAATATTATTGTTTTTTTTATTATAAGACAAAAGCGTGCAATACCCTACCAGGGTTCATATAAGAACTATCCTAGTATTTAGGATTTTGAAAAACACTATATGAATGTATGAATAAATGAATTATTATAATTGGTGTTTTGTTTTTAGCCAAGTAAAAAAACCTGGCTTGCGATATTGCAGTACCGAAGTCTGGCGTCAATCAGCTTTCGCTGATCATTGTCAATGTGTCTTAAATAATACTGCGTAAGCTCAATCATATACGTGGGACACTCAGAAAGTTTTGCGACACTAAAAAAAATTGTTCTACAGGTACATATATTTTTATTAAATCTTTTCAAAGTACTCTCCACCAGCCTCTATACAAAGATTCATGCGTCTGAACCAGTTTTCAAAACACTTTTTCCAGTCCGCCGTAGACACCTCGTTTACAGCCTGCTCGAACGCAGCCAGCGCATCTTCCGGCGACGAAAATTGTATCCCCTTGAGCAGATTTTTTATTTTTGGAAATAAAAAGAAGTCACACGGTGCTAGATCAGGGCTGTAAGGAGGGTGACCCAGGAGTTTGACTGGTGTGCTGTCCAGGAAGTCCCTCGTTTTGAGCGCGGTGTGTGCAGGCGCATTGTCGTGGTGGAGCAGTAGTCCGCGGAGCCCTGTGTTTGGTCGCTTGTTGCTCACAACAGAAAAAAAATCTGTTAACATTTGGTAGTATACCATTCGGCGTTAATGCTTCTTTGATCTCGTAAGGAAATTGAGGCCAAGTGGCCAGTCAAATTAAAAAAGCTGGCGATCAAAATCTTCCCCCCGCTTCGAGATCGCTTCACTTTGGTAGGCGTTGGTTCATTTTGAAACACCCTAACTGTCGACTGGCGCTTGGTTTCTGGATCGTATTGATAAATCCAGGACTCATCACCTGTTACGATGTCGTAAACACGCCGAGACGAGCCTGCTTCAAATTTGTTCAGCATATCACGGCACCATTCCACCCGGGCCTGCTTCTGAGCGTCGGTGAGGTAGTGCGGCACCCAGCGCGATACTATCCTCCTCACGCGAAGATGCCCTTGTAGAATCTCGTGAACGCTTCCCGATCCAATCTTTAATATGTGCTGAATCTCCTGATATGTAATTCGCCTATTATCTTGGATTAAATTTTTCACTGCTAGCACGTTTTCTTCCGTAATAGCCGTCAAAGGGCGACCGCTTCTTTCTTCATCCCCCAAGGTTGGTCGACCGTGCCTAAATTCGTTAAACCAACGATACACGGTTGCCTTGGAGGGGCTTTCATCCATAAATGCCATTTGAAGTCTATCAAACGATTCATCCGGTTTCAGGCGACACTTGAAATCGTAAAAAATCATAGCTCTAAAATGTTCCCGGCGCAGATCCATTTTTCAGTAAGACACGATACTTTGAATTGGCTCGCAAAAAATGTGGAGGGAAATTTTGAAAATGGAACACACATATTTTTACTTACAAGTAATCATATTTTCAAAAAAGATTCTAACCGGCCAGTCTGCCATATATAAAAACTATTTATCGCAATACTTTCTGAGTGGCCTGGTAGTCTAAATTACAGCCAAGAAGCGAACCCATCGCAAATAAAAAAGTCTAACCAAATGTTGTTAGTCATAGTGTAAAGGCACTCTGCCCTTTGTGAGGACTGTGAGAGATATTTGTTATTCATATTTTTAAATAGGGTTCTTCGGGTCGTTCGTCGACTCAAAAAGAATAATAATTCACTATATAACATTTTATTTATAATAATTTCTTGTCAATTAAGTAACCTCCCCATTAAGGATACATGCGTGATTATATGTATGAATGTAAAAGTATCACAGATCCCAAGATGTTACTTTCGTTTGTTAAAAAATAGAATCCATTTTATTTTAAACTAAGACAACTTTAAAATAAAATAAACTTGTTAGAGATTTATTAATGTTTTCTATTCTATCTAGGGAGAGTTTTGAAGAAAATTAAATGGTCATGCCCTCTTTAAAACGAGTGACTCACAACACTGCGACTGCATTTCTGTTGCATAAAGGACGGTGCACATTAACAACATAATTTTAGGAATTCAACAAAAAAATATGATTATAGGGTGTAAGTTATTAATTGTATTGTATTGTATTTATTTATTATCTTTTTTACAATAAACTTATATCTATTACAATAGTCCCACAAAACTGCTTACGCAGTTTGTCTGCAGGATCGATGAGTCTCATTTATAGGTACACTATTAGTATATAATATTTAATACATGCATAATTATGTTATTTAATTTAAACTGTTAAGTAGGTATTTCTTTAGCTTAGATGAAAACTTATATCTATTTTCTTCTTGTCTTATATCCACAGGTAAAGTATTTAGTAGGTATGGAATACGCTTTTTGAGCGTCCTATCAAGACCTATCAAGTTCTGGCCATCAGTCGATAATAAATGCAACTCAAGAAACTTTAATAAAACCGTAGGTATTCACAGTGATTCCCAGATTTGCATATAACGCTGTGGCCAGACGTAGCTCTTGGAATCATAATAAGTAGAAATGACTTATGTTTTTTTATTTTTTTGAATTTGATTTATTTTTTGTGGGCTCCTTTTACGTTACTCAAACACCCCATAGCTATGGCATGTGATTAAATTAACAGCCTGTATATAAAAACTCAGCAGTGGGTAGATGTAGGCTGAAATGATGATGATATAAAAACACATTGCAGAGAGATTCTGCATCTCCTCCCGGGCATGCTGTAAAAACCAGATAAGGGATCCGAGGGTTCCATTATATTGTAATTTAGGCGATGGGCTGACAACCTGTTACTACCGCAATATACCTACACATCTGTCTTAAATAACCCTCAAAACTTTGTCAGACGTGGCGGAACGACCTTTTTTTTTTAGATCGTTTACGCTCTGCCTATTCCATTAGGGATAAAGGCGTGATTATATGTATGTATGTAGAGATATATTTATTAAGTTTATTTATTAGTAAGGTGACCGAATAGACGCCAAGAGCTTTTATCGCGCTCTTTTTGTCACAATTTCGGGTTCATTCCAAAAGGGCTACAGGAATTAATTATGTAAGTGGGATTATCTTGACAGGAACCGGTACTGTTTACCTTGTACTTATATTCCGTCCCTTCATTTCGGGATTTTTGCTGTTGACATTATGTCACAATTTTAGGTATGAATTAAAACGGTACGGAAGGTATCCTCATCAATTTAATATTAGCCTGACACGTGTGGGATGTATGTTTAAATGAATTTGTTAAATGGGTAAATGGGCTGAAAATTTATTTAAAACGGCAGACTAATTAAAAAGACTTACTTCCATGCTGGACTGGGAGCAAGAGAAAAACATAGAATGTGCCAGCTGCATTTCCTCCTAGGCATGCTGTACAAACCAGCTAAGGGATCCGAGGGTTTCTGTATATTGCAATTTCGGCGATGGGCTGACAACCCGTCACTACAGCAATACTATATTAATTAATCCTCAAAATTTTGTCAGACGTGTCCAAACGACCTTTGTTTAGGTCGTTTGCGCTCCGCCTACCCCTTTAGAGATACAGGCGTGATTATATGTATGCATGTAATTAGAAAGACAATCACGAAACAATGGTCTTTACATATATAATTCACATGTAGGCAAGATGGCTTAAACTAATTTAAATTACTTATGTTACTTGATACTAATGTTAATAATGTCATATTACTAATATTATAGTTGTGAATTTTTCCCCAGTTTGGTTAGGACATTGCAGGCTGAATCACCTGATTGTCCGAAAAAGAAAAAAAGATCTCGTGCTTCGGAGGGCACGTTAAGCCGTCGGTCCCGGTCGCTGTCTTTGATAGTGGTCGTTACTCAAACCATGTCAGAGGCCTGATAGTTGTGCTACTAGGCGGTTTTAAAAAAAAAACTCTGACACCAGGGTTCATCGGGTCCATAGATTCGATACCCACTCGACAGAAGAAGAATAGCTGTCTAAAAGGTTGACCTCTACGTGTTGGCTTCGGTCCTATGCACGCCTTCCAAAAGTCCCGGACTCTATAGTCCCGAGAAATGGAAAGACACACATAATAATAATTGTCACATAACTAATATTAAAGTTGTTTAAAAGGTCCTCTACGCATTGGTTTCGGCCCCACGTACGCCTTCCAAAAGTCCGGGACTTTATAGTCCCACCAAAAATGGAAAGGCACACATAATAATAATAAATGCACGTTGATCACCGAAAGTCCCAAGGTGAATTGTCTCATGTAGCAGTGCATTGTGTTCCACACTCATCAAACCACAAAGGACACTTACCCTTTAAAATCTTACCGCACCTATTTCTGTGGAAGAAATTGGTATAAGAACGCTGTTTCTGCTTGTACGCTAAAATAAGTGACTAGCTAGCTATAAACTGTCAAATGCAAATAACTAACATGGAAATAAGCAAACAGAATCGATTTCGCAAATGGTCCATGTGAATCGGTAATATATTCCTAAGGCTTATTCAGAAGTTTGGAAAGTTTTCGAATCGAACGTGAGATGAAACGGAGTCGAGTTCCGAGCTAGTTCGCTTTGACTCGCAAAGTTTCAGCAGGAACCATTGTAGATGGGAACTGAATGGGGATAGGGACTGATATACGTTTGCCGAGGTTCATGACAATATAATAATAGTATTTGTAAAATTTGGTACTTATGTGTTTTAAAATTTAGTTAAAAAAATAAAAAAAAACTTCGGCGTCGCGTGGTCGAACCACTCGCAGTTATTTTTTAATATTTTTATATTCTAAAATAAAGGTGTATTTTTGTTTCTTAACTAGTAGGCATCTGTACATTGTAAAGATGAATTACACTCATCCGATTGTAACTTACAAAATTGACAATCAAATTCCTTACATACCTAAAACAAAACTGTACGTCAAACTTCTACAGTCCTACAAATATTTCCACTCATCCATAAATAACAATGTATGCAGTTTCTATCATGAGTACCGGGCTTAAAACAGCATTCCTTGTTTTGGCCGTCATCCAAGTGCTTGTTAAGGAAACGGCGGGTCTTTCGCAGATCCACCATTGTTTGTTGTTATGCACGCGAATGGCAACGTCTCCTTGTTGCCCGTTCTCCCTTCGCAGAGTCTTACTGTCCTGTCTCAATTACAGTGCTGTCTCAATTTCAATGTAGGTAATAGTCGAATTGTATTCTAAACTAGGTACTTAGTTTGCATTTTAGAACAGAAATACATGCGAGAAATTGTGTTTATATGTGTTTTTTGTTATATCTTTCTTTGTTGAATAAATTCAGATAAAATTTACACAGATTACAACTTAACAAGAATATGTTGTTCAAGTGCTAGTTAAAGAAACGAATGATCTTTCGCAGATCCACCATTGTTTGTTGTTATGCACGCGAACGTCAACCGTCACCCGCACTCCTTTCGCATCGTCTTAGCGTCTTGTCACAATTACATTTCTTGTCATTAGAACAATACTAGTAGTTTAGTGTTCTGAAATAGGTAAATGATTTAAATTTTAAATTAGAAGTAACGGATAAAAGAAAATAAAATCATGTTTTTTTCTTAATTTGAAACAATTGCATAGATTTATAGTACACAGCAGCTAGGAATTAAATGGATAATATCAGGAAAATGTGTATTTGTATTTGTGCAAACCTGTCAATAGGTCTTAGTTTTGTATGGAAAACACGCAGTGTCGAACATACTGAAAACGCTACTCCGCGCCTACGCGGGATCCTACGAGCGGGATCTGCTAACCCGCGCGCGGAAGCGTGTTTCGCATTGTCTGATCTTTGTTTTTGTATGGAAAACACGATTCCGGAGAAGCGTTTTCAGTATGTTCGACACTGCGTGTTTTCTATACAAACTGGGGTACTTACTCAAAATTAGAATGGTTTGCATGTTTATTTTTAACCTAGGCTGGACACCTGGTAATTAAAAAAACTCAGTCAAATAAAAAGTATCTTTAAGATCGGTTAGAAACGATCAGAGTTCAATTTCCTGCCTACCCCTTAAGTCAGTTGGCGTGATTCTTTGTATCGTAACTTTTAGTTTATGTAATGTTCAGTCAAACAAAAAATGTTCCATTAAAATCGGTTAAAACGACCGAAATTAAATTTCCTACCTACCTACTAAGTCATGACGCGTGATTATTTATATCGTAACTTTGATTTTAAATAATGCTCAGTGAAATAAAAAAAAGTTCCATAAAATCGGTTAAGAAACAGCCAAATTTCAATTTTCTGTCTACCCCTTAAGACAGGTAGCGTGATTTCCTTAGTTGCAACCCGGGTAACACACAGTTGAATAAAAAAAATCCAAGTCGAAATCGAATAAGTAGTTTTGGTGTGATGTGGTAACATAGACAGATAGACATACAAAAATTAAAAAAAAAAAGTTTTGATCTTTATATCGTTAATAATGCCTGTTGCATTATTTTTTTGTAAAAATATTCAATGTACAGACACGAACCTTCTAGAGATTTATTATATGTATAGATTACATTTCAAATTGCAATAATATCCTCAAAGTCCTGGTTTAAAACTGTCACTCATATTTATTTTCGTCCCTTAAATTAAATTCAAATCCCTATAATTAAAATTAAGGCTTTTAATACATTGGGTTTTCTGTGTCATTTCGGAACCCTTTTCATTAAAGTACAATGATTTTGAGACATTTCAAATGCATATTTTTTCTTCCTCTTTCACCTCTGTTTTGGTAATATTTTACATATGCGGGTATGATTTTAGAGTTTAGGTTAGGTAGATAGATTTAATACCTATTACAATTCGTATGAAAAATATGTTAACATTATTTATACCTGTTGCAAAAATCAATAACCTTGATTAGGCAAGGTTTAATACGTTTAATCTACTAAATTGAAACCTCTAAAAGATCCCAAATCATTATTAAATATTGTAATTAGATTAACCTGATTTAGAGGGAAGGCTTAAGCAATATTGACTTACAAATTCGTTGGATTGAGGTATTTTTATGGCTTATTCGATCCATTTTAAATGAGACAACGCTACAGTGGAATCCTACTTGATTGAATCGTTGTTCGGAGGGCGTGGGGTTTATAGGGTTGTCTCTGAATATGCATCATAATTCTTGTTAAAAACACAGTACTCTAAAATAAAACAAGCTTATTATTTATTTAAAATTTACATCGTTTAATGCAAAAATCAAATAGGTAAGTATTACTAATAAGATGTCAGAAAAGTCAAAACTTTAAGCAGTAGTTAATAATATACAGGGTATTAGTTTACTTGCGTGCCATACCTTAGAAGTTTCAGTAACGTAAAAGAAGCCTATAAAAATCGATCCCAATTTTTTTTTTAAAAGTCTGCACGTATTTATAATGATATCATTATAATGCCCAAAGCTGCGTCAGGACGCTCATATCATAACGCGCGATAAGGCGAGAACAAATCCTACGCGACGCTAGAGTCGCTATGGACCAGTTATAGCGACTTGCGCGGGATCGGTTATAGCGACTTGCGCGGGATCGGTTATAGCTGTGGGACTAGATAGATATAGCTCTTGGAATCATAATAAAAACCGTATTTTTTTTAATAGGCTTCTTTAACGTTACTGAAACACCCCCTAAGATATGGCACACAATTAAATTAACACCCAGTATATAGAAATAGCAATTAAACAAAAAGAACATCCATAAATGTTTTTTAACAATAAGGTAAAGTAAAATTCTTACAACTTGTAAAAATGAAGGTGTCTTGGAATTAAAAATATTTTTGAATTGTAAAGATGTATAAATAGTTAATAATAATGGTGATCTCGGCAACCCTAGTTGCATGGCCTATTTGAATATCATTCGAATCATGTTTAGGCGAGAGAAAATCTCGCATTTGGATAAAAATGGCGGAGCTCGTGTCGATTATGTAGATGGATTATACATTTTGTTGGATGAAAAATGTTTATTAAGTCATATGGAAAAACAATAACTGTAAATATAAAATATATGTTTGTATTAAATCATCAAAAGTAATAAAATAAGCGCATTGTAATTTGAAAGTAATGTTATAAATTCATGAAGTAAGTAGTAAAAATATAGTAAGACCTTTAAAACAAAAACGTACCAATATAAAAGACTTGCTATTATTTTATTAAAATTAAGTTTCATTGCAGCTTAACTCCACTTACACGTCAAACTAAATTGGAGTTATTTAAAAAAAAAATCTTTAATCTAAAATTAAAATTCAACTCGTAAAGTGTTTTTACTTACTCGTTTTACCGACTACAGAGTACAATTTTGATATTATGAGGGACCGACGAACCGAACAATCAATTTCATTACGGATTACCTTGTTCAAATTGGGAAACATTTTGAATAACAATTAGTAATCAAGACTTTTTGATTACTAATTGTGACAAACACAAAGGTATTCGTAGCTGTACTTTTTACAGTCAACACCGAAAAATATTTTATTTTACCACGATTTTAAGCTGTATTAGGGCAGCAACATACAGGCATATCACCTATTGCACGTAAGGTTGCGCTCAACACGCTAATGTCAATGCTTTTTGCATCGCCCACAACACACATGCGTCACCTTACACTCTACGCACGCATACTGGCAGAGGGATGCGCCGACGTAGAGTTCATCGCAAAAAGCATTTACAGCCTGTTGAGTGCAACCTTTGATAAATAAGTTTGTTTATCAAAGAGTGCAACCTTGCGATTAGTTAGTGACGCATGTGTGTTGCTGCCCTTAATCTTTATACCTATCGATTTATGTATGCACGAACACTGAAAAAAAAAGGTATTTATTTTTTGTGAGGGCGGAAACCTGGTAATTTTTTATCATCGATCAAATAAATTCACGTCCTTGACGAAGCTGAAAAAGCTATCAAATAAATCATTTATGCAGCAGTGGGTATGAAATGGACTCTTTTTACACATCAATAATGTAGTAATGGCTCTATGGACAATTTAATGGGTGTACCGAGGCAGTGGGAAAACGAATGCTCTCAAATTAATTCCAAGAATATTGTGCGCAATCAATTGTGAAAGTCATGTTTCAGTATGGATGAATTAATTGTTTACTCATAAATCACTATGGTGTGGAAATCATTTTCATTGTGCTTTTCGTGTGTTTGTAATTACAGATACTTATCAACAAACTTTTTGTGAGTTGTGATATTTCATCGATGTAATTTCATAGATTAAGTTAACGACAGAATAGAGATGGTAAAGTGATGAGAAAAATCTTATAAGTTACTTACAAACATATAATCACGCCTTTATCCCTAATGGGGTAGGCAGAGTGTAAACGACGCAAAAAAGGTCGTTCCGACACGTCTGACAATGTTTTGAAGGTTATTTAGATAGATTTGTAGGTATATTGCTGTAGTGATAGGTTGTCAGCCCATCGCCTAAATTGCAATATACAGAAACCCTCGGATCCCTTAGCTGTTTTTTTTCACCATGCCCGGGAGGAAATGCAGCTGGCACATTCTATGATATTCTCTCGTTCCCAGTCCAGCATGGTAGATACGAGTATAAGTTTGTCTACGGAAATCTAAAAGAAATAAGAACTACCCACATTATGCTCCAGCCAGGCCTTATTTCTTCAAGGACAGGGTTTCCTTCTAAAATAATATATTTTTCGGCTAATGCGTGGTGAGTGTCGGTGGGACGTTCTTTGCTGAGTCTCGCCGCCGAGTAGCGATAATTTCCGGGAAATGGCCGTCTTGTCGCCGGCAGGACTGGGAGCCGCGCTCAAATAATAACCACCATTATGATTTAGACAGGCCGCCCCTTAAAGTGGTTTAAGGTGGCGCTAACTAAAGCCAAGTCTCTGTGGCAAACTGAAAAATGGTAATATCTCTTTCTTATTTCTGAAATATGTAAAGAGAAATGAGGGCGGAACAAATTTGTTAATGCTGCCTAGATTTCATGTGCTGGAACTTGCACCTAAACACAGTTTCTTCTTTAAGGATCCATAGTCGAAGAAATACTACCTACCAGTATCTTATCGTTTTTTGATGTAAACATTCTGCAATCATTCTTCCTTTAGCTATAATTAAACTTAACCACTTACAACTTATTCGATTAGGTCTTACTTCTGAACTTCGAAATAATCCATCTTTTGGATTGAAAATGATAGAATACGAAGCTTGAATTACATGTCTGTTTTAACGCAGCATAAAAATAAAATTTCATTCCAGTAGTGAACTTGCCAGTCCGCAATAGTAATCAAGTTGTTCTTAGTGCACTTTACAGGCAGTCCACGTAACGAGTGCCTCCGTCAAAATATACAGTACAGTCCAATGCAGAATAATACATACACCGCCACTTCTGCCTCTATGAAATAAGAATGACTTTACATCAAAAGTGTTTCACTGGACTGTAGCTGACCGTACTCTGCTCTAGAAGTTTTGACAGTTGGCATAACTAGGTAACCGTGGCGGACTGCGATGTCCGAGTCTCGACCGTCGTCCGTCGTAGCGGCGTCTACGGCGTAGCAGCGTAGCACGTAGCGCCTGTCATCTCGTAGCCAAGTTACGTCACCTCGACGTGAAAATAATTATTTTAGAAGCTGGTTTCATTCTTTATAGGGCATTTTTCATCGCATCGGCGCCAACCGCGCTGATAAGTAATCTGTGGCATCGGGTCGATATTTGACTCCAAAACTCACTCGCTAAGAAGAAGAAGGCACTGTCTGGACAATATTATCTGTCATTATAGGAATAACTGCCCCGTGATACATAAACATACAAGCTACAAGCGCCAAAATGTAAACAATAAAAGATAAAAAAAATACATTAAAATAAAACAAACGTTGTTCGAATTATTCTGTCTTTTACGTTCAGTGGAAGTCTGTGAATTTTATTTGCCGTTAACAATCGCTAAGACCCGAATAGGCAGCAATGTCTGTTATCATCTGGCAGAGACCCAACTGTGCTGCACCTAACGTTATACCAGTTTTGCTTCGAGAAAATGCCACTAATTTCGATTTATTTAGTATTTTGTAAATTCGTGCCAGTCAAATAAATTTAAAGATTAAGATAAGATAAGAATATACTTTATTGCACAGAAAAGACACGAGAGAAAATAAAATTAAATGAAACAAATAGTAGTACAAATAGGTGGCCTTATTGCTAAGCAGCAATTTCTTCCAGGCAACCTTAGGGTACAGGAAAATAAAAAGTTGAACTAGTGGGCTGGTATACATTTTAGGCAATATAAGATTGTTGGACTGGTCTTGTACAAAATACCTACATCGTTTATTTATTTTTATTTCAGTTTATTCTATTAAAAATTGATATAACGTGAAACAATATATCTTATTTATACTTCCCCTCCTTACAAAAATACTTACTATCGTAGGATGATTTAATAACTCGAATCTTCGCGAAAATCCTGGGGATTTCGCGAAAACGCGGATAATAATACAATGGTGCCACCACTGTCAAAATCTTACTTGAAAAAGTCAGATTTTTTTTGAAAAAAAACTGGTCTCTTTCGGAAAATTTGATATCTTTATCTGAAATATGAACGCTGACTGGTCGGTTAACGCGCCCGAAACAAGATTTCCTCTGATTGGTTGACATTGATCATGTCAATCATAAACGACTGTTATTTACCGAATCAGTATAAGATTAAAACAGTCAGTAAAAATCTAGCCAATCACAGATAAGGGATATCAAATGTTACGGGAACATTGATTTTTTTCGCAAAAAAACAGACCTTTTTCCAGTAAGATTTGACAATGTTTTCACCGTTGTCCAATTATCCGCGTTTTAGCAAAATCCTAAGGATTTTCGCGGAGATTCGAATTATCACATCATCCTACGACATATACAGAGACAAAAACACCATCAAACAAGATAGACAATTTTGAGACAAAGTTCAGTGCTCCACCCCTGTATTACGAATTTCTTTATTATAAAAGTATTGTGATTCATATCCTGTTGAATATTCCGGAATATTCATGGGTAGCTCGTTAGCGGCCGCCGGTATTTATGTAAAGCATCCTATTAAATAACCAGCTACATTTTTGTATAAAGCTTTGACTCGGGTCTGCTGGCAGACGCTCATTCAAGGCCAGTGTGGTATTTTTTATCTCACAACTATCGCTCGGCCATAATTGTGATTGTACGTAAAGACATACGCACTTCTGTGGGTAACTACAGGATTTTTGGCGAACTCACGCACATACATATAATCACGCCTTTATTCCTAATGGGGTAGGCAGAGCGTAAATGACCTAAACAAAGGTCGTTCCCCCACGTTTGACAAAGTTTTGAGGGTTGTGTAAGATAGATTTGTAGGTATATTGCTGTAGTGACGGGTTGTCAGCCCATCGCCTAAATTGCAATATACCGAAACCCTCGGATCCCTTAGCTGGTTTTTACAGCATGCCCAGGGGAGGAAATGCAGCTGGCACATTCCATGTTTTTCTCTTGCTCCTAGTCCAGCATGGAAGAACTCACGCACACTTAGGCAATCTCCATGTAGTTACATTTACATACACAAGTTATACAAAGCGGCAGTCGTGAAATAAAATAACTGTGCAGCTGTAAAAATCAGCTAAGGGATCTGAGGGTTTCAGTATATTGCAATTTATCACTAATGCAATATACCTATAAATCTATCTTAAATAACCCTCAAAACTTTGTCAGACGTAGGTCGTTTACGCTCTGCCTACCCCATTAGGGATAAAGGCGTGATTATATGTATGTATGTGCAGCCTTGATTAATTGCCGTCGACTAGTCGCGTCGGTATTTTTTTCAAAACTTCAGTCATTAGATAGAAAAGTTTTTTAAACTTCTTCTCGGGAATATTTTTATCTATTAAAAATTGCACAGTTTAATCCTCCGAGCGGAGTTCTTTAAAAATACAAATGTACAAGTTGCATAATTCTCCCCCTGGCGCTCACTTCACTACAGGTGATTTATTTGAGCTCAACTTAATCAGCTTACACAAGCACAAATTAACTGCCTCCGTGGTCTAGTGGTCAGAGCCATGGGCTCCTGACCCGGAGGTCCTGGGTTCGATTCCCGAAATTGATTTTTGACAATTTATCACTTTGTGAGGCTTTCGCCAAATTGGTAGTGACAATGCACGCTGAATCACCTGATTGTCCAAAAAGAAAAAGGATTCCGTGCTTTGAGGGCACGTGAATCTGTCCTGGTCGCTGTCTTTGATACTGGTAGTTACTCAAATCATGTCAGAGTCCTATTAGCTGTGCTACTAGGCGGTTTGAAAACTTTGACACCAGGGTTCATCGGGTCGTTGTTCGACTCGAGAATACACTCGCAAAAAATATATAAAAAAGCACAATTTAAATATAAGCGCTGTGTGAGAGGAGAGCGTGAAAACTACTGCACAGACAAAAATGCTAGCGAGGGAATAAAGTGCAGTTAGGTACGTATATTTCCTTTCAACAAATGCATTTGGCTGACACTCTAACCTAATGGGTATAACCTTGGGCTCTCTGACTGGAGGTCGTCACTTCAATTCCCAAGGAGGACACATGAAGTTGAATATTATTATCTTTGTAATATATGTAGGTTGTGTCCAGTTTGGCTTTGTGTAACATTTTATGAACCTAAGTATGTTTTTATACTTAGCTAATTCTCGAAGAGCAACAAATTCACTTCAATTGCAATAAAATAAATCACGTGGATCGTACAAGGTACATTATTAAAAAAAAATCTGTGCGTAATATTTTCTGAGAAGACATTTAGCCCTACACAGCTTTACGTACGGAGAAAATCTTTTTTTAGACGTGGAATTTATTAGAAAGTCTACATTTACATATGAAGGTAATCCAGACCTAAAATCTGTTAACCTTAAGAGCGTATATACCGAGTGGTGGCGCCCTTACTCGTTAAAAATCATAACTCTAAATATATTTTTTTTTAAACTTTGTTCTGATACTTCCTTAGAATTAAGCTAATGATTTTTTTTGAAGTAATGAATTAAGTAGCAAATAGTTACTATCGAAATTTTTCGTAAACGTATTTGCTACATAATGCATTACTTAAAAAAAAAACATTAGCTCTAATTCTAAGAAAGTATCAGAATACAGTTTGTTTTTTTTTTTTTTTTGCGAGTTATATTTTTTTAACGAGTGAGGGCGCTACCGCTCGGTATAAACGCTCTTAATGCGATGTGAGCAAGATGTGAGCGGCATTATATTGACGAAAATAAAAATAACATATGAACGTATTTTTTAGACGTTTGTAAGGCAATTCTTGCATTTTGTACGCCTAAGAATGCCATAAAAGTTGTTCGTATAAATAACGTTGATGACAAAATATGCGGGTACTTTATGGTAGTAATAAATCAAAGTAAAGAGAGTTATCCCATGCGTCAATCTTAACTTTGGTATCCTCATACGGGATATAAGGGACAGCATCCAACAAACTGATAGGGGTTGCTCAGTCAACGACACTGAACAATTTTCACCAGGAAATTCTTTCAAGAAGTGTTTTTTTTTCTTATCCATACATAGACTTCACCTTGATCAGACAATTTGTATAAAAAAAAAACAAAAAAAAACTTCGTGAAAGTTGTTAAGGGTCGTTGACTAAGAAACCCCTAGCAGTTTGTCGGACGCCGTCCCTTACACCCTGTATGTTGTGATCCTCGTACTATTTCTTTATAGTAGTGGTCCGTTTTATTTAATAAAACCAGGGTTATAACCCTTAGAATATTATGATATTCAGTTACATCACGTTTATTGTAGCAATTTATTTTATTATTGTTGAGAATGCTACATAAAACTATATATAGTTACAAAATTATTTTTTAGGAGTAATTGTTAAAGCCAATTGACTTAGTGATGATGGTTGGGAAAAGGGTAGCTACCCGCCTGGTCGGGTGTTGTGACCAGGGGATCGAAGTCTTACCGTACAAGTTTAGAACTCTTATGTCAGCAGATCGCTGACAAAATTTCGTTACCGCGTTTCAGAACATGCCTTTTTTGATGTGGCGCCATCTGTCGGCTACAAATTACAGAAGAAAGTTGAATCCAGTTTTGTTTAAAGCTAGATTAGCAACAGACTTTGACTGAAGATGTTTAATTATGCGGTAGTAGAGCAAACCCCAAAAAGAAAGAAAGACTCAAATAAAGTTATTTACGCTCGTAAATAATGCACTTTCCACTTTAAATCGAACCTAATAAGAATTAATTATACAACCGGTAATAATGTAGGCGTATCCGTGAGGTGCATTCGTGAGGCAAAGGGAGGTCAAACACTTAAACTCCGGAGATACAAGATTGCAGACGAGTTGGAGCAAACGAAGCAAGCCTTATGAATCGCTGCGGAGCATGCCAGCGAACTTTTGAGAGCCTGTTTTGATAAAGCGCAGAATGTAAACATACGTTCTTATTCATGCTAGATTTCGGGGTTTCGTTTAAGCTCTAGTGCTTGAGGTGCCTATTCATTGTGGGGGAGAGCGTATCCACAGTTGTAAATCTTAAAGCTGTAAGATAACATTCATTTTTGCACTGAACATCTCTCATTAGTTTTACTGTAATTATTAACAAAATTCTAGTTTCCCTCGCCAACAATCAGTTTTTTTTTTTTAAACAATTTTATCTATACTTACATCGTAACGATTACTTACGACAGGTACAGTACAAGCTTTGTTCAATGGTTTAAATAGAAAGATCTAAAAGGGCTACTACGCGATGTTTGAACTGCTTTGAGCGCGTGAAGAAAAAAGTAGTCTTTTTGTACCGACTAGGCGTAAATACGCATCACCTGTTTCTAAAGGAGTGCAAATGAACGCACCTCGGTGCGTCTGAATCCACACCGTATGTTGGTTCTTATGTCAACAGACTTGAAGGCAGCTGACTTTATGGATTCAGTGATAATGTATATGTACTGGAAGCTTTGTATAAATACGCCTGCATTTCCCCACAAGTAGACATAGGTATCGCAGATGACGCAAAAACAATTCTCACAAGAAGTAGTTTCTCGACAAAAATGTTTACTAATAGGTACATAACTTCTAAGATAAGTCACTCATATATTTGTTATATAAGAATAAAAAATACTTTTTCTTTAACATAGCAAAGGTTAACTAATAAATTAGCTACTCCTTATCAACACAAAGGGTTGTAAATGGAAGTTATTTTGTGCTCTGCTTTTTTGTTATAAGTACAAAACCGATATTTAATCTCGGTTCTAGGAAGACGAGCCTTTGATAGGTAATTAATCTATTTAGTTATTAACTATTGTACGAGTTTTCTTTCTAAGCTATTATAGTTATGAATCGAATTATTTTGTATGGCATTATCAAACAAAGGCGGTTATACAGGTTCAAATTTGATAGTGGATAACGACAACTTTAAAAAAAAAACAACTTCTATTGAATGGACAAAACTTGTATTGCAAACGAAGCAAAAGCAACTCTTAACGGTACAAAATGGACGAATAAAAGAATCATCGAGATCAATCAATCGAGAGCACGGCAAGCGGTAGTTATTACTGCATTCATGAACATCATTTCATTGTTACATTCCAAATTAATCAACCAAACCAATTACTGTAATAATCTCACTTTGTTAATTATTGTTCTGTTAGCTAGTCATATATTTGAATTAAACGGTTTCATGCATGTAAACATACAACATTGCATGCGCTTACGGGCGCATTTAGAGGACTGTAGCTGAGCCAATTAACACCTTTGGATCAAAGCCAGCTGGCCTCAAGACAGTGCTAGGATGTCACCGTTACATAGATTATACCAAAGTACATACGGAGCCAATTACACTCCATAGCTGAGTAAATTGCTTCATTAAGATGAGGAGATTATCCCGAACTCTAGATACAGACAGACGTCTATATTCAGTACTTCATTATAACTACAATTTGAGTCTTGATAGCATTTCTAATTCTCATGATAGTAATCAAATGGATAAGCGTTAGCTGGCTTAAAATTTGGATCATGAGGAAATAGTCTGTGATCCAATTTCACTGTCGACCTCAAACAGGTTAAGGATAGGTACTTCCAAGCGCTCGCTTCAGCCCTTGCGTACAAAATAAGGCTGAAGACAGACGGGTATCATTTTCTAAGTTACGAAAATCAGTAAATGTTAAGCCTTTTTTATATAAAAAAGCTTTAAGCTTTTCAGCAATATTATGAAGAAGCTTTTTATGGTACAAAATATTAAGCTGTCATATTTTTTCTACTATCAAATAAATTTGATTAGGTGCTTCCCGTTCATTAAAAAAAACTACAAAATTTTGTGGTACAAACATTTAAAAATACCGGCCAAGTGCGTGTCGGACTCGCGCACGAAGGGTTCCGTACTATCATGTATACAATATAAGACACTATGTTCAATGTTCTGTGACTATTTCTTTTTTTTAATCTGCGAAAAATTCCACTCTTTAGCTATCACGGTTCATGAATGAGATACAGCCCGGGATAGACAGAGAATCACGTTTGTTATATGACAGCTTCTCTTAAATATTTAATTTATTCTGTATTTAGTATTTGTTGTACAGACGACCAGACGGACAGACAGCGAAGTCCCGTTTATTACCCCTTGGGTACGGAACCCTAAAAAAAACATAAACTCATATAGCCATCTCGCTTAGGATGTTTTTGCGCTGCTCCGTATTCAGTTCGTATCCGATTCGTATCCGTGAAAATTCCATATAAAACGCATTTGGATGGGTAAATAAGGAAGGAAGAGCAATTACGATACGAATCGGATACGAACCGAAAACGGAGCAGTGCAAAACCGCCCTTAAGGGCCGCGTCAACCATGGTCTGTGCTATCTGTTTGCAATACTCTCGAGGGGTCGTTTGCGTCGGCCTAATTCAGCCGAACGCTGAATAAGCATCCGATCGCAGACTCGATAAACATTCACGACGGAATCGACTTTTCAATCGAATAAATTTTCGGCTGAAAAAACGCGTAATATAAGCTATCCAATTAAACGGAAAATACAGACCGATCAGAGAAGTTCAATTTCCGTTCTTAGATTCGACTCTCAGTTATTACCTCGGGAGATGCCAATCAGAATAGAAAAATATTTCAAATTCACGATTGCCGAATACCAATTTAAAAAATACTGTAAAGAATATTAAACAACTAACTAGATTCGTTATTTTTACAATTTAGGTGAACTTATAGGGAGTGAGGTCGATTATACTCATATCCAGGTAAAAACCTTTACATTTTCTATAACGGCGGGAAAGTAATATGAGCTATGATATGAGTACTACATTTAGGTATCTACGTGTGTATTTTACAAGTGCGGCATGTGACAATTCTTAGTATCCGATAAAGTGCGTTCACACTAGACTTACGTGGCGTACGTGATGTGTGCTGACGGCGTAATGGAACTACAGTTTTCCTAGATAATGTAAGAAAAATACATGTTTAGATACACACTTATGTGACGTCGCTGATGCAGCTAAATTCCAATCCGTGCGGGATAGATAGGCTTAGGCACTGTGAGAGAGAGAAAGTATTAGAGTTCGCGCGCACGGGATGAGATGGATATGGATAGGCACTGTGAGAGAGAGAAAGTATTAGAGTTCGCGCGCACGGGATGAGATGGATAGTCAGTGTGCGAGCGAAGAAGTATTATAGCACAGCAAACAACAAATGCGTTCTTCCATAATGGACTGGGAGCGAAAGAAAAACATAGAATGTGCCAGCAGAATTTCTTTCGGGAAATGCTGTAAAAACCAGCTAAGGGATCCGAGGGTTAAGTATATTGTAATTTAGACGATGGGCTGACAACCCGTCACATATATGTATGTAACAACATGTATGTATGTAAAGAATGCGAGGACGGCCTAGCTCTTGTGATGCGTATCGCATACGTCACCCATGTCCGCGAACGCATGCGGACGCGTCAGCGGACGTGGGTGACCTATGTCGCGTAAGTCTAGTATGAAGCTGCAAAACACGTCAGCACACATCACGTACGCTCGTAAGTTAAGGCAACTTTACAATTAAATGAGTTTAATATGTTTACCGGAATTTCCATACATAATTGACATTTGTCGGTCCAAAATAGGTATACATTTAACCCACATTTGAGCCTGTTACAAAGAAAATATTATATTAGCCCGTAGTAAAGGTCAAAAGATTCTGACACCAGGGTTTATCGGGTCTTTTGATCCGAAAACCTACACGACAGACGAAAATGCAGACATATGAAAAGTAATACTTATATTATCAAAGTTATATGAATTACTTCCCTGTTGGTTTTGACTTGTGTTATGTCAATACGTACATAAAATTTTGGAAGTTTATTATGTTTTTGTATAATTCATAAAGTGAAACTGTGCTTTTCTATTTAAATTTCTCTTTTATAACCCTCGCCGTGCCAAAACACTCTACTGTACGTATGCATCGTTTTTTATACACAATACACTATTCTGTAGAGCTCCGTGCATAAAGTACATTTTTGTGTACAAAATTCCGATATTAAAACAGTAACAATTTTAAATATTCTACCTTTAGTAATATTAAAAATAGCTTCACTTTATTACTGATTTTAGTATATGGGATACAATTTGTTATGGCTGATGACGTATTAAATAGTAATCGTTTATATGATTTTATTTCAATGTTTTTTTATCTACGTATACATCATTGTAGTACCGGGTCAGGCTCTACCTTTCGACACCCCACATAGCCTAGTTACTAGTGCATTTGCCTTTCCAGGGTTTGATTCCCGGCCGGGCAGATATTTGAATGATAAATTTAAATGTCTTGGTCTGGGTGTTGTTTGTGGTTGTTATTGTGTACGTCCATGGCACCCCGATACAGTGAATCCTAGTGACGGCTGTGAGTGTATTTAATTGTGTTTGTTTTTGCTCTTTCACATCTATACATATAATAAATCTTTAGAAGGGTCGTGTATGTACATTGAATATTTTTACAAAAAAATAATTTCAGCAGGCATTATTAACGATATAAAGATCAAAACGACACTTTTTTTTTATTTTTTGTCTGTCTGTCTGTCTGTATGTTACCACATCACGCCAAAACTACTGAACCGATTTCGATGGGACTTTTTTTATTCAACTGTGCGTTACCCGGGTCGCAACTTAGGATACCTAAAATCACGCTACCTAACTTAGGGAGTAGGCATTAAATTTAAATTTGGCTGTTTCTGATGACACAAATAATCACGGCTAATGACTTAGGAGATAGGTAGGAAATTGATTTTCGGTCGTTTTTAACCTATTTTGATGAAACTATATAAAAGGTACTTTTTATTTGACTGAGTTTTTTTAATTACCTGGTGTCCATCCTAGGTTAGAAATAATCACGCAAACCATTCTAATGTTGAGTAAGTAAGTTACGATACAAATAATCACGCCTTATGAGTTAGGAGGTAGGTAGGAAATTGAATTCCGGTCGTTTTTAACCGATTTTTATGGAACTTTTTTGTTTGACTAAACATTACTTAAACTCAAAGTTACGATACAAATAATAACCCCACCTGACTTAGCGGGTAGGCAGTAAATTGAACTGTGATTGTTTTTAACCGATCTAAAAGGGACTTTTTATTTGACTGATTTTTTTTAATTACCTGGTGTCCAGCCTAGGTTAGAAATAATCACGCAAACCATTCTATATTGAGTAAGTACCCCAGTTTGTATGGAAAACACGCAGTGCGTGTTACAAACATACAAACCGAGCGTACGAAGTCGCGGGCACAGCTATACATCATACATAAGTTAACTTTTTGTCTATTAAAAAACGTAAATTGTTATAAATCCTTAATATTCAATACTTTAATGACAAATTCAACGAAAAAATTGTATCATTATTTGTATATAATTAATTGATCCCAAAACAAAAAGAAATGGAAACAAAGAAACAACCGTTAGGTAACACAAATCCTTCCATATTTAAGTAGACAGGTACATAGAATACCTAATATATTGTACTGTGCTCGCATAGGTGTAATGTAAGACTGTATTCTATCCTAAGTATATAAAATTTAAAACAAAACAATACATCGCTGTTTAAAATCAGAACCACCACGCGTACGGAGTCGCGGGCACAGCTAGTGTGATATAAAAGTATGTATTTTTTCTCCTAATGGGTGACCCATACAGCAGTGGACTGATTATATAATAGTAGTCTTAAAGTGTTTCACTGTGTAAATTACGTTGTAACTTTAGTCTCTCGAGTTATGTGGTTATTTTGTAATCCGGACAAGTTGGTAGCAGTATATCCCGGAGTTGAGCAAACGGTCTGCAATATTAATGTACTGTACGTGCTAATCTTACTGATGACGAAGCCGAACTAAACAATGGGAATTTGTAATAACTGTCTCAGAGATGTGGATTAAATTTAAACAGGGAATCGATAGCGAAATTTTGGCATTAACATTAAAGTTGGGATGTGAAGGTGTAGTACTATTAGTTATATATTCTTTGGTAGGTAGTTAATCGTTTCTTCCATGCTGGACTGGGAGTGATAGAAAAACATAGAATGTTCCAGCTGCCCTTCCTCCCAGGCATGCTGTTAAAGTCAGCAAAAGGGAGTCGAGGGTTACATTGTATTGTAATTTAGGCGATGGGCTGACAACCTGTCACTAAAGCAATACATATTACAATCTAAAATAGTCCCCTTAATTTTTGTCAGACGTGGCGAAAGCGCCTTTTACGAGGCGTTAAACGCTCTGCCTACCCCGTAAGGGATAAAGGCGTGATTTATGTATGTATGTATGTATGTAGTTAATCGTTGATAAGACCTATGAAAATAGGTCTGAAAAACGTTTCGCATTGATGTTTCTATACTCAAACTAAAATATACTTTAATTTGTTCGTCTTTTACATTATGTGAAGTTATTTTTTTCCTACCACACCTGTAACAAGTCCTTAACTAACATATATGTAGGGTGCTTACTTCATTAGACAATTTACAGCTCTGTTGCCTAATACTATTAGTATGTCTATCTAGAAAAATTGGCTTCAATTTATACTGACCGTAGTTTAAGCACTTGCAATTTGTAAAGCAATAAACGTATGTAATTTACGCACTTACACAACACAACAACTGTCATTATTGCAACAAGTGCCTTTGTAATTGCGGTTAACCATTTTCAGTTTTCGGCTGCCTCCGTGATCTACTGGCCTCACTCTGAAAATCGGGGATTTTATATCCGGCAACTAAATTTTGGTTTGAACCACGCACTGGTAATTTTATAAATTGACAATCAAAATGCAGTAGGTTAAGAACGACTTTACTTAGCTAGCTAATATTATATTTTCTTTGACTTAGCTTACTGTTTCTGGAAATGTCTTTATCTGTTTATATTAAGCCTTAGGCTTTTTATCTGAAGGTCGTGGCATTGATTCCTACGATACAAAGTTTTGTATAAAGATTTTTTGCGACCCGCACAGCGTAGTTGGCAGTGTAACTGCCTGCTACGCAGAGGGTCCCGGATTCGATTCTCGGCTGGAGCAGACATTTGAATGATGAATTTAAATGTCTGTTCCTGGGTCTGGGCGATCTTGGTGTTTTTTTCATGGCAACCCGATCCAGGGAATCCTAGTGGGGGCTATGAATGATATCGTGTTTAAAAAAAAAATTAAGTACAATGTAAAGAGGTTAAATACCAGATTATCAATGAAGTTGGTTGATTCCGTGCTTCAGGGAGCATGCTAAGCCCATTGCCAATGCTCTGGTCATTGCCATGGTGAAGACTATACGCAAACCATGTCGGTAGTCTACGAATCGTTCTAAATAACATACATACATAAAATCATGCATTTATCCCTGATGGGGTAGGCAGAGCGTAAACGACCTAAACAAGGGTCGTTCCGCCACGTCTGACAAAGTTTTGAGGGTTATTGAAGATATATTTGTACGTTTGTTCGTTCCTCAGCTTTAGTTTAATTTTACTCCGTAAAAGGGTTATATTTTTGAGGTAGTCCTGGATATTGAAGGTATAATTAATCAATCAGTGTCGTAGTTAAATCAGGATATTAACAGTGGAGCCGAGCGGCGCAAATTGTGCTCATCGGATTACTTACTAATTATCAATCAGCAGCTTCATTACCAGATTTTGTAATTAAATCTTCGACTTTTGGTTGTGTGAAAATATAATTTATAATTAAAATAAAATCACGTATAACAATATCCTTCATAAACTAACGGGTTTACACCAGTTAATTGTTTTTATTATTTGGAGACATTTAAACAACTTTTAAACATTTTTTACTACATAGTTTAAAACAGAACCGTTGTCTGTCTGTCTGTCCCTACTATGTATGCTTAGATATTTAAACCTACGCCACGAATTTAGATGCGTGATTTATTTTTCTTGATATAATCCCCGAATTTTGACAAAATACTGTTCATAATACAGAGAAAAGTCTAGCATTTTGTCAAAGTCTGGGTTTTGATCAATTAATTATTGGTTTTATGCTAAGTCAATATCGATTTCTATTTTATATTTGAACTAGCGATCCGCCCCGGCTTCGCACGGAAATCATCAGTGTTTCTCTACTATATTATGCATGTATTATACATATAAACCTTCCTCTTGAATCACTCTATCCATTAAAAGAAACCGCATCAAAATCCGTTGCGAAGTTTTAAAGATCTAAGCATACATAGGGATATATAGGGACAGAGAAAGCGACTTTGTTTTATACTATGTAGTGATAGCACAATAGAGTCATGAGATACTTTATTTTTTTGTTATAATTTTCCACATGACATAACCACAATGTTTTTTACTAAATTATTGAAGCATTGAGTCAATTAATTTGGCTTTTGATCAAAACCCGGTCTTTGACAAAATACAAGGATTTTGATCGAAACCCGGGCTTTGTCAAAATACTAGGTGTTTGAACAAAACCCGGACTTTTTCTTAATCCTACACTTTTCTCTTTATAATGAACAGTATTTTGACAAAGTCCGAGTTTGGATAAAAATCCTAGTTTTTTTTATTAAAAAACAGATTTCTTTATAATCCGGCGACATATACTTTGGTCGAGAAAATTTAATTATGTCTGTCAGTCTTTCTGTATGTCTGTATGTTACCACATCAGTACATCACGGAAAAACAGCCGGACCGATTCCGATGGGTATTTTTTTATTCGACTAAGTATTTCTTGGATTGCAAATTACAAAGAATCCTAAAAAATTACGCCACCGCACTTAGGGAGCAGGCCGAAAATTGAATTTTGATTGTTTTTAAACCGATTTTGATAAAACTTATTTTATTTGACACAGTGTGACCTAGAATCAACTTTTTTATGCAAATAATCACGCAACCTGAATTAAGAGGTAGGCAGAAAATTTAAATTTGAATTCAGATGTTGAGATCAGTATAGAGAGGTTGTAGCTGAGATGCCGGAAGTTTCTTTGTGTTTTGTATAATATCAGCCTGTTGCAATGATAAAACTCGAATTCCTTTGTCCAGCTATTGTTTTAAATTTTCTTCATTAAGTAGGTACCTAGGTATTATTTTTCTAGTTGGTCTTGTTACTCATATTATCATTTACTTTAAAAAATAAATTACTTGTTCAATCCTGGACTGGGAACGAGAGTAAAACATAGAAAGTACCAGCTGAATTTCTTCCCGGACATGCTGTAAAAACCAAGTTAAGGGATCCGAGGGTTTCAGTAGGTACCAATAATACAATTTAAGCGATGGGCTGCCAACCTGTCACTACAGCAATATACCTACAAATCTATCTTAAATATCAAAAAACTTTGTCAGACGTGGCGGAACGACTTTTGTTTAGGTCGATTACGCTCTGCCTACCCCATAAATAAGGGCGTGATTATAGGTATGTATGTCAAAATAAATAAATATGTTTAGTAAAAAGTGCGATCACCTTTTTTTTTTTCATTTGTTGAGTTGTATTCGTTTTTTTTTTCCTGGTTTCTCTTGGTGATATCTTAATTCCGTGCCAAAACTTATAGAGCTGCTGTCCAAACCGCAGACTTATGACAAGGAGCACTTGTAATAGTCTTCTTCTTCTTCTGTCGAGTGGGTATCGAGTCTATCGACCCGATGAACCCTGGTGTCAGAGTTTTTAACTATCAGCCCTCTGACATGGTTTGAGTAACGACCACTATCAAAGACAGCGACCGGGACCGACGGCTTAATGTGCCCTCCGAAGCACGAAATCTTTTTTTTTTCTTTTCGGACAATCAGGTGATTCAGCCTGCAATGTCCTAACTAAACTGGGGAAAAATTCACAAAGTGATAAATTCTCAAATATCAACCTTGTGTTTCCCCCCTGGGAATCGAACCCAGGATCTCTGGATCAGGAGTCCATGGCACTAGCCACTAGACCACGGAGTTGTTATAGTGATAGACTAGATTCTTAGCAGTAGCAAGTCAACGGAAGGTTTAGATATTTAAACTGGTAAATTGCAAGGGTTTTGAGCAAAATTGGCGGTTAAGCGAATTGGGTTGGTTATTAATGGTCCTGGTCAGTACGCTTGGGTATTGATTGGTACAGCCAAACAGAAGGCACTAAAATTGACTCTGTTATTTTAACTTGTGGAATCCAAATTTGGAAAGCCTAATCTCAAATTGTATATGAGGAGGAAAAAATAAACCGCAGATATTATAAATGTCTATACGTGATTCCATTCTAGTAAATTTTATTTATTTCTGTCTGTAATATCTGTGATTTATTTTAAAACCGTTCATAACCAAGAAAACGAGAAAAACAAATACGTACCTACAGAACTACTTCACTTATAATATAATAAATATAGATTTCGGTTGCGGGGTATTTAGACGCGTGAAGAAAATAGGCTCGTGGCAGCGGTATAATAACGCCATCTTGCGTCAGGGAGGTGCAAGTATAAATCAACTACAGGGATAGCTAATGATCTAATGCTTGTTTGTTTTTGGATTCGGCAGGACGCTATAAGCGTACCTGCTTATACTTTTATCATTTCTATCTTCATATCTATATGCCTCGACTTAATAACTAAACTGTCGTAAGTTAGATATTAGATATTCGCACGGAAATAAACGGTGTTCCTCTACTATATTATGCATATCACTACATAGTATTAAACAAAGTCGCTTTCTCTGTCCATATATCCTCTCTGTATATAAATCTTTAAAACTGCACAACGGATTTTGATGCGGTTTCTTTTAATGGATAGAGTGATTCAAGAGGAAGGTTTATATGTACGAGTATAATACATCCATAATATAGTAGAGAAACACTGATAATTTTCGTGCGAAGCCGGGGTGGCTCGCTAGTATTATTTAAAAGTGGATGCCCAGTAAAGACAGACCGCGGCGCGGCCGGCCCAGGAGGCGATGGAAGGATGAGCTCGATGCTTTCCTCAATAATTGACCGGAAGAAGCACAGAATAGGGAGTCGTAGAGAGGGCTTTGCCCAGCAGTGGGATACTAACGGCTAAATACATACATACATAAAATCACGCCTTTATCCCTTACGGGGTAGGCAGAGCGTTAAACGCCTCGTAAAAGGCGCTTTCGCCACGTCTGACAAAAATTGAGGGTAATTTTAGATTGTAATGTGTATTGCCATAGTGACAGGTTGTCAGCCCATCGCCTAAATTACAATACACTGTAACCCTCGAGTCCCTTTTGCTGACTTCTACAGCAAGCCCGGGAGGAAAGGCAGCTGGAACATTCTATGTTTTTCTATCTCTCCCAGTCCAGCATGGAAGTAACGGCTAAATAAGATAAGAAGATTATTTAAAAAACCCTCCTCTTGCATTATACATTAAAAAAACAAAAAACCCGTTGCGTAGTTTTAAAGTTCTAAGCATACATACATAAAGATAGCAGGAAGCGACTTTGCTATGTGATGATATTTACAGACTAGACATCTTTATCAGAGAAATGAGAAATATGAAAATTGCAATCAACAGCTCTCATAACAACCAATACCATGCTCCACGTTCAAGCCTTCATTACTGCTTTACCCACATTCGCTTTTAATTAGTCTTTTTAGTTTTTATTTTATTTATTTAGGAATAGTAAACAACTGTGTACAGAGTCATTCATTTGCTATTGCATATTTCCTTTTATTATATTTATTCTGAACCATTGAGATGACATCACTATTTTCCCGTGTGGGATTGGATCTCTATTATGAATGATCTATTTCCGAACTATGAAGTATAATAGTTTTTAGACGAAGATGTGTGAAAGGGACGATAATAGAGTTACGTTGTATGAGCGCGAAAGAGTGAGCGAATCAGTGTGGCAGTTCAGTCTGTATGGGTCGAGTTGCCTTTCCTTCCTTGCCCTCATCCTAAATATATTCTGAACCACTGAGATGACATCAGATAGTTTCCCGTGGTAAGCCCCAGAGAGTAAAGGAGTAATTTCACATACGTAAATAGTATTCTGCACCCTTCAGGGATAAAATAATGTATTTTTACCTGTTCAGTAGTACCGGAGTTTATACCTCTATGTACATAATGTATCTAAAGAGATAGGTAAGTACCACACACAATCTTTACTGCCGTCACATAAAAGTAATTAGTTTACTAATACATAAAATGTGGTACTTTTTTTTTTCTCTTTTCTTTGGCAGAACGCTATTTGCGTATTACCACGGACAGATAAAAGGTAGGAAATCATAACGCGAAAAATAGTGCGAATTGAAACAAATTTACAAGATCAGTTTGTTATAAATTTACAATTAAAAATAATATTAGATACGAATATTATTAAAGTTGATAAAAGATGCTATACATTTATATACAAAATAGTTATTAGAGGATAGTAAGATAGATATCGAAGTAGGTAAAGGAATTTTTAAAGATATTAAACTTGCAATAAAAGTCGAACAGTCATAACGGGTACAAGAAAAGAATAAATGGTTTAAATTTCCAACTTCACCACACTCACATAAATCATTATCTACAATATGAAGTTTATTTAGATGTTCCGGAGTGCACACGTGTCCAAGACGCATGCGAATAATTATACTAGTAGACCGTTTTCCTATTTCGAGTTTGCGATACCAGGGCTTAAGCAAAATGTTAGGCTGAATCCAGGAATAAAATATTCCCTTTTCTTGAGAACTTATTGCCCACAATTGTTCCCAAGACTTCTTAAGATAAAATGCAGGCAAAGATACCAGATCATGACAGTATTTTTTGTAAGGGAAAATGTCTCCTGATATAATGCTTCATTAGCAAGGCGATCAGCCTTCTCGTTACCAAAGATACCACTATGACTTGGTACCCAAGCAAAAGAAACTAAACAGTTATCCTGTGAAGTGTAATTATATAACAGTATTCTTAGCTCAATTATGATTAGAAAAATAGTTTTACAGTTAAATGGATATTTGCTCAAGGCTTGCAACGCGCTCATGGAATCGGTAAATATAACAGTGTTTCTTAATTTTGCTATTCGGATATATTCAACAGCTTTATACAGTCCGTAACATTCACCCGTAAAAACAGATGTCTCAGGAGGTAACTTTATTTGTTGGAAAATTTTAAACTGCGAGTGGTAAACACTAACTCCCACAGGACTAGATATAGAATGTTTAGAAGCGTCTGTGAATATATAATGGTAATCTTCCCAGTCTCTATTCCGAACATAATTAAAATGTGTGTTACAGTTTAAGTCATCTTTAATCAATCCCATGTCAAGTATTACATTAGGTTTATAAGCTAAAGCACCAAAAGAACTACAAAATAAGGGGTAGGTGGGAGAAAAATGAGTAGGGGCCTGAATGGATGTGAATTTCTGAAAACTTTTGACAAGACATAGAATTGATTTGTGTGTCCAGTAGCTAGATGTATTAATGTATTCTAAAAGTCTACGTAATTTTGTATGGAGGGGATGATTCGTATGTTGAAGACATCGAAAAAGAAATTTATCAGATAAATATTGACGTCGAAGTTGTAAGGGTGGTTCACAGCACTCAACCTGTAGGGCGTTAATAGGACTTGACTTCATAGCACCAGTTATTAACCTTAAAGCTTTGAATTGAATGCTATCCAGTTTTTTAAATGCTACTACACTACCCGGTTCAAGTAAGAAAGACCCATAGTCCAATACACTACGAATCAAAGCGTTATATATCAACTTCATAGTGAATGGATGTGCGCCCCACCAAACCCCAGATAGACATCTCAACATATTTAATAGACGTTCACACTTGGCATGTACATAATCACAGTGTGGGAGGCCAGTTAACTTTGAGTCCAATACTACACCTAAAAACTTTGATTGATCTGTTATAGGAATTTCGCAATTATCATATAGAACAGAGACTGGAGGTGGAAGCCGTGATCTGGTGAACAATACAAGTGAGCTTTTGGTAGGTGATAAATCGAGGTCATTCAAATCTAGCCAATTTTTCAAATGTTTTAAAGATACAGTCAAGGATGCACTAGCTTTTTCGATAGATCGATTAGTAGTGTATAACAGTAGATCATCCGCATACTGAAGAACACTCGCAGTACCATTTAATGAAGATTCTAGATCATATGTATATAAATTATAAAGCAATGGGCTGAGCACAGAACCTTGCGGAAGCCCTTTCCATATCAGCCTTGATTCCTTATTACTATTCTCCAAAAATAAATGAATACGTCTATCCGATAAAATATTTATTACAAATTTAGCTAAGCGAAACGGTATTTTCAAATCTAGCATCATCTTTTTGCTATCATAAGCTGCGTTTATATTTAAAAATGCTGCTATGACCGATTTTTTGCAAGAAAAGGCTAGTCTGATATCAGTGATGAAAATACTGATGCTGTGCATCGTACTTCTACCCCGTCTGAAGCCATATTGACTATTACTTAATAAACTGCGAGATTCAATAAACCATTCCAACCGATTTTTAATTAAATGTTCTGCAATTTTCATGAGGACAGAGGAAAGGGCTATTGGCCTATAAGATGAAAATACAGATGAGTCTTTGTTGGGTTTCAAAATAGGTAGGACTTCTTGGGATTTCCATTCTGAAGGAATGTTGCCAGAAATTAGGAGAGAATTAATAATATCAAGAAAATAAGACAGAGAATCATCACCAAGATGGGACAGGAACGAGTAAGGTATACCGTCTAAACCAGGGGCTGAATCCTTTACTTTAGATAAAACTCCTTTTAGTTCAACCAAAGAAAACAGATTATCAAGATCATTTAGCAATAGTGGAATAGGAGGAGTAATCAATAAATTTTCAGGTACTGTATGAGGAGCCAGTTTATTTAAGAAATTATTTGCTAAAGCCGACGGAAACAATTTTGAAGGAGATTTCTTAAAGGCAGACCGAAATCTTCTTATATTTGTCCATACCTCAGAGGGAGGGACATCAGGAGACAGTGATAGGCAAAAGTTCTTCCAACTATCGAACATTTTCTTTTTAATCAGTTTATTTGTACTTGTTATTAAATCAGTCAGTAAATTAAAGTTTTCATCAGAACCACACTCATTATAAATCTGTTCCATTTCTTTTCTATTTTTAACAGCTTCTGAGCATTCACTATCCCAGCACGGTGGAGACGGAATATAATTTTGACCCCAACGCTTAATAGGGAACACAACATCAGCCGTTTCAATGAATACCGCAGCTAAGGCAGAAGCACATAATGATTCAGAACCCTGACTTAATCTTGGAAGAGATACAATTTTTTGTTCTATTTGTTGACAAAATTTGTTCCAATCTGCATTTTGTAACTTATACTTTAACCTGGGAGGACGTTTATGTAGTGGACCAGTAGTGAATGGAAAAGTAATTACTTTTGGAAAATGATCACTTCCATATGTAGATTGTAAAGTGTCCCAAGTTAACGAAGATGCAAGGTTAGGAGTACAGAAAGAAAGGTCAGGAGCTAGTCCGGACTAGTCCGGCGAGTAGGTGTGCCTGTATTAAGAATACATAAATTGTACGTATCTAGTAAATCTAGAACAATTTTCCCATAACAATTAGTAATGGCACATCCCCGAGATTGATGTTTGGAATTAAAATCCCCAAGAATAACATAAGGCCTTGGAAGTGATGAGAGTATGAATTCTACTTCATCAAAAATGGCAACAGAAGGACGAGGAATATAAATAGAAACAAAACATATATTTTTAACTATTGCAGCTATAACGGAAAAACTTTTAATTCTATGTGGTGTAGGGAAATAAGTAAAAGGAAAACCATGTTTGATGAGTAGGGCTAAACCCCCCCACCCATCAGTTCTATCTTCTCTGAGACAAACATAACCAGGAATCCTAAAACAGGAATCTGGTTTCAGCCATGTCTCTTGTAAAGAAACTACAAAAGGACTATGCTTGTTAACTAAATAAATAATTTAACTTTTTTTGGAGATTGCACTCCGACAATTCCACTGTATTAACTTGGACATCATCATTAGTGATTTTAGACAAAACATCAATCATAGGGGCAGCGTTGGACGGTGACAATAATTTAGACTTCGACAATGAATTTATAAGGGCAAGTATTAAATCAGCTACAGAACAGCTGTCATTTTTGTTTATAAGAGCGCATCCATTTTCAGGTTGCGGCATATTATTACAATCTTTAATTAAGTTAAAATGAGCCTCATGATCATAGCCTCTATCAGGTTTCGAATATTTTTTCGGAGATTTGACAAATGTCTTCTTGTAAGAAATATTTTGTGGGCTACTTTGCAAATGATGAGGTGGGCCTGTAACGGCAGGAGTGACATCTGAGGATGATAGCAATGCATCTGCATATGACATTTTCATGATAGGAGGATGAATTTTAGAAGCCTCGGCATAAGAAACACAGCACTTTGCCATAGAATCTTTGATTGCCTTTTGTCTATTGAACTCTAGGCACGATTTACTAGTCGCATAGTGTGATCCCTTGCATAAGCAACACTTTACATTATCCTCATCAACCGTACATGATTCACCAAGGTGGTTTTGGCCACACTTGGAACTGCGCGGCATATTAGCCCTGCAGTTCATTTTGACATGTCCGAATCGACAGCACCTATAACACTGTATGGTGGGGAAAATATAAATATCAACTTGTAAAGCATTATAACACATAAAAATGCGCTTTGGAAGTACCTGTCCATCAAAAGTTAGTACAACTGATTCTGTAGCTTTAAGCTGAGAACCACCCTCTGAAACAAATTTCCTTTTTAATCTACGCACTTTCAGAATCGGACCGCAGCCGATTGGAACAGAAATATTTTCTTTTATTTCATCATCAGACCATTCTGTAGGCACTCCTCGAACTATACCCATACGCGTAACTGAGAATGTTGGAATAAAAGCCTTGTAATTTTCAGTCTTAAGACTTGAGCAATCCAGAAAATTGTTTGCATCTTGGAAGTCTGAAAAAGATAGTGAAATTTTGATTCTGCCAATGCGTTTCAAGCTCCCATTGATTATACTTTTGAATTGTTTTTTTTTCAAAAATCGTCCAAAAGTAATCGGATGTAAAGTTACACTGTCGTTTGGAGATAACTGTTGTTTCTGTACATGGACTATGTATGGAGCAGCATCAGAAGATTGGTAGGTGGGTCTGGCAACTGAGACGGGCTGGGCAGACTGATCTGTATTCATGACATTCTCTGGTAACTTGTTGTCATTAGTTAATGATTGTGAACTATTGTGTATAGACTTTTTCGCGACTGATTTTACATGGTCTTTTAGGGGTTGCTTAAACACGTTATCAGTGTTTTGAGAAATCTTCGCGTTTGTATCAATTTCTTTTACTTTAGCTAAGTCATCCAAATGAACCTCACATTGGCATTCATACTCTTTGGCTACAATGTCTAAACTGTCCTTGCTCTTGTTACGACGCGACGCTTACGCTTTTTATTGCAGTGCTTGCAAATATGCACCGAAGAACAATGCTTGCGCTTGTTCTTACTTTGTGACCCTTGAGTCATAGAACCATCCGTGTCCATACTGGAAAAATCATCATTATTAGAAATGGTAACTTCTTGACCAATAGAAATATCATTTATTTCTTCAGTACGCACAGGAGGGTCTGTATTTAAACCCCGGATCGGGGGGTTTTTCCGCTGCCATAGAATAAAATACTTAAAAACTTACCAATCAATATGTACAAATCATACACAAATTTACAAAAATTATATACACTACAACTTCTACATACAATATTATACAAAATCAAACTGATCTTATACCAAAAATCAGCGTAAAAGTAATTTTAAAATATTCAGTAAAAATCTACACAACCGATAGGTACGAGATTTCCCGCGCTTTTTTTTCTACTTTTTTATATATTGTGTATGTCGAAGATGAACGTTGGTGCCAACCACCGAATGATGGGCCAAGCTGCACCAAACGTCACTTTGACAGCTAAATTTGTTATTCTTGGTAGTGCCATAATCACCGTCAGATGGCACTACGCGTCAACCCGACTTTAGCGTACATTGCTTCTTTAATTCTATAGACAATCATGGTTATTTTTCTTTTAAAATCATGTTGAATTGTCGTATTAGCCGGACCTTTAGGATTCTCCAGTGAACACACAGCATACGATCAATAACCAATCTATATTAATACATATTAGCAAACAAATACAAAATTGCCACGACAAGCGTTAGCGTTCCTCAGTTCTCTCTCGTTCTGTCACGATGTCAGTTCACATTCTTTCCTAGTCCCGCCACCGCCTGCTGTCAGTCCACTTGCGTTCCTTTTCACGCTTACGATTAGAAGCAAACTGCTAACAGTCGGTAGCTTAGATTAAGTTTGCCGGGTCGTGCATAGACAAAGAAACGCAAGCGCATATAGTTTCCCGCGCTTGGACATGGCCTTTTGGTGGGAAGTAACGTTCACTTAAAAAATCAATTTGAATTTCACAAGACAGTTATTTTTGATCAGTCGAACGGTACGGTCGTGGATCGGTTACTTTGCTTTGGGGAACCCGGGGATGATGGAGAACGCAGAGAAAGGCGATAATACTCGCTCAATGGATTTACGCCTACTAATCCAGCTGGGAAATATCCTACCAGCTGAGGAGAATACACACCATGATGCGACATGTATAAGTTTAATTTACAAATATCTATGTGGTAGCTTGAACTTAGTTTATGTATTACATGTAATGTAATGTATTTAGGATACCTATTTGACTAGGTTTGCACTATCCCACTTACCGCTACACATTTTTCTTCCACCCAAAGGTTTCCTGGAAGAAATTGCCACCTTAGCAATAAGGCTGCCTATGTTGTACTTGTTTTTTGTTGTTATCTGTTGTGTTGTACCAGGCCACTCAGAAAGTATTGCGATAAATAGTTTTTATATATGGCAGACTGGCCGGTTAGAATCTTTTTTGAAAATATGATTACTTGTAAGTAAAAATATATGTGTTCCATTTTCAAAATTTCCCTCCACATTTTTTGCGAGCCAATTCAAAGTATCGTGTCTTACTGAAAAATGGATCTGCGCCGGGAACATTTTAGAGCTATGATTTTTTACGATTTCAAGTGTCGCCTGAAACCGGATGAATCGTTTGATAGACTTCAAATGGCATTTATGGATGAAAGCCCCTCCAAGGCAACCGTGTATCGTTGGTATAACGAATTTAGGCGCGGTCGACCAACCTTGGGGGATGAAGAAAGAAGCGGTCGCCCTTTGACGGCTATTACGGAAGAAAACGTGCTAGCAGTGAAAAATTTAATCCAAGATAATAGGCGAATTACATATCAGGAGATTCAGCACATATTAAAGATTGGATCGGGAAGCGTTCACGAGATTCTACATGGGCATCTTCGCGTGAGGAGGATAGTATCGCGCTGGGTGCCGCACTACCTCACCGACGCTCAGAAGCAGGCCCGGGTGGAATGGTGCCGTGATATGCTGAACAAATTTGAAGCAGGCTCGTCTCGGCATGTTTACGACATCGTAACAGGTGATGAGTCCTGGATTTATCAATACGATCCAGAAACCAAGCGCCAGTCGACAGTTTGGGTGTTTTTCAAAATGAACCAACGCCTACCAAAGTGAAGCGATCTCGAAGCGGGGGGAAGATTTTGATCGCCAGCTTTTTTAATTTGACTGGCCACTTGGCCTCAATTCCCTTACGAGATCAAAGAAGCATTAACGCCGAATAGTATACTACCAAATGTTTACCAGAAGTTTTTTCTGTTGTGAGCAACAAGCGACCAAACACAGGGCTCCACGGACTACTGCTCCACCACGACAATGCGCCTGCACACACCGCGCTCAAAACGAGGGACTTCCTGGACAGCACACCAGTCAAACTCCTGGGTCACCCTCCTTACAGCCCTGATCTAGCACCGTGTGACTTCTTTTTATTTCCAAAAATAAAAAATCTGCTCAAGGGGATACAATTTTCGTCGCCGGAAGATGCGCTGGCTGCGTTCGAGCAGGCTGTAAACGAGGTATCTACGGCGGACTGGAAAAAGTGTTTTGAAAACTGGTTCAGACGCATGAATCTTTGTATAGAGGCTGGTGGAGAGTACTTTGAAAAGATTTAATAAAAATATATGTACCTGTAGAACAATTTTTTTTAGTGTCGCAAATCTTTCTGAGTGTCCCACGTATGTTGTATTATTACGTGCAATAAAGTATTTTTATGTTTATGTTATGTTAAAAGCCTGTGAAATTCACAAGGTCTAGACACAGACACAGGTGCCATATTCAGAGTTTATTTTCATCTTAATCTTGTCCCTAGTCGTCTGTGACCCTCATTTTATTTGAGTGACGACATTTTTCATCATTCACTGCTTACGACGTGTTTATATTTTTACTTATGGATGATACTTGACATTGGCTTCGATTTAGTCTAACATATTTCTTAAGCTTTTTGCAAGTCAGTCCTTCGAATGAACCTTCTGTGAGGTTTGTTCAGTCAGTTTTATTCACAGGCAAGTCTGTGATGCTGATATCTAGAATGGACGCTAGATCCCATAAAAGTAGAAAAAATAAGTAAGTACTTGGTATGACGAAAACTGTTCTCACTAATCTAAATAAAAAGACTACTGAATATTGGCTTTTTTACACTTTGCCAGAAGCCAAGTGTCTTTGTTGAAGTTAAAAAGTAAATTTCCTTCAACGCTTCGAGTCTGTATACCGGGTGTAAGGGACAGCGTCCCGCAAGCTGATAGGAGTTGCTCAGTCATCAAAACTGAACAAATATCAGCAGGATGTTTTTTCAGGAGATGATTAAAAAAATGTCCTACCCATACAAAATTACCACCCCGATTAGACAATTTGTATCAAAAAGTCAGTAAAAGTAGTTGTTCAGTTTCGTTGACTGAGCAGCTATCAGTTTGCGGGACGCTGTCCCTTACACCCGGTATATGAACGCTTTCCTTCAGTCAACCCGTCGACAGTATTGGTAATTGAGACACAAAGCGTTTAAAACTATTTTGTTCTAAGAGCTATTGCAATAGTGGAACATAAAGAGCAGCTATTTATAAAAAAATCGAGAAGAATGCATTAAAAAAATACCTTTGCACGTCTTCCAAATGTTCTTTCACAAGAACCAAAATAATTACGAACTCGTTTTATTTGTTTTCTCAACCCAGCAAAAAAATTGTTTAATCTAAAGAGATGCATGACACAATCTGCACATTGAATATTAAACCAAAAACTACTAGAAGTTGATGTAAACACAGTAATAGAATATTATACATGTTTTTAACGTGTCTGTTTGTACCCGCGAATCTCCAAAACTACTGGTTGGATTTGAATGAAAGCATCCAACCACCATTAAATAATAATGAAGCTATTAACACCGCAGTAAAATTCTCAAATAGCTTTGTTGGTTTATGTATATGACGTAGTGTTAGAATTTAAATGTGTTTTTGCACTCGCACGCGGTGGAAATGAATCGACGCGACGTTCAGCCGCACCCCGGCTGATGGGAAGAGAATGTAGCGAACCATAGTCGAAGTGAATGGCACAGTTATGATAGTTGTAGATCTGTTGGAATATTTTTCTTTTTTCTGCTCGTTCAATTGCACAAATTGGACAATGCGTAGTAGTACTTTCGAATACTTTGGTACTTAAGGTGCAGAAATGGCCTAAGTGTTGTAGTAAAAATATCATAACTCACTAAAAACGCAGTGAATCGAAAAACCGGTCCAACATACTCAAGTAATAGTAATTGCGATACTTTAGATTTAAATTAACTTTATAACTATTTACTACTACTTTAGTCTGTTGCTGTAAAAACCAGCTAAGGGATTCGAGGGTATATTGTAATTTAGGCGATGGGCTGACAACCTGTCACTACAGCAATATCCAGTTCTATCTTAAACAACCCTCAAAACTTGTCAGACGTGGCGGAACGACCTTTGTTTGGGTTGTTCAAGCTCTGCCTAACCCATTAGGGATACAGGCGTGATAGTATGTATGTATGTACTTTAGTCTGTTGGACAGGATTTTAGATTAATTGTGTTTTTATTGAGTAATGATTTTTTATTGATGGGGGCGCCACTTAGCTTTTATTGTCACCTATCATTCGATTTCTTTTGAGAGACAACAACGTAAATTTTACTTTTAGTTGCGATAAGCTCTTGACTCCCGCCGTAGTTCAAAGGTATCGATTTAATATGAAGTCACCTACTTATACAAACTATATAAAAGCTACTCTGTTTTATCTCTGATACCACCACTGTTAGCGAATCATTCAGCTGCAGCCCTACAATACTAACTACTAAAGGTGTATCGCTAGGAGCTAGATCAACTACAAGTTATACCTACTGCTCTTTTTACGTCTACTGTGACTTGTGACTGATGTGACGTTTTTGCCTTCCCTGCCTCCCCATGTCAGGGCAAAACTCTTCAATCCTCAGTTATAATGTTGTCATTTGGACAGAGCCGACCCTGTTTTTCTTTCGTTTTTTGCAATATAATCCAATGCTGATCCCGATGTCCCTTTCGAAGTTATTTGGGTTGGTCTTTACGTTTATAAGACGAGTTACAATTGGTAAGGTAAGGTCTTATTTGTTTGAGCTTATCGGGGTAGGCCGTTTACGCTCTGCTTACCCCATTAAGAATAAAGGCGTGATTATATGTATGTATGTAATGATAGAGTTTTATATGCAAAGCTCCTTCTGCTACCAAATAGAAGTGTTTGCAATTTTATGTTCCAATCTCAATGGGGCTCCCAATATGCTTGGTTTGACGTAGTGATTGAGTTGTCAAATGAGTCTTTGCCTCAAATATATATCATCATAATAAATCGACATAAAAGGCGTCCGTGGTCTTTGATTTTTACCATTCTTTTGTTTAGACTTAAGAAATCTCAGCCCTTATCTAAATACTTGCCAGTGATTCATCTACGACAACAATATCGAGACCGAAACGAAAGTATTTGTAGAGCCGAATATTGGCAAGTTTTTTTCCTCCTGCTACCTTTATTTGCATTCGAGCGAAAATATTTAATCAGGCGTGTAATCTTAGCGTACGCTTCCGGTGTATTCACACAAGGGGCTCAATTCTAAATGTCACTTGCTAAAGCAAATTTTTGCCTATCTCAATCACTATTCTGTAAGATTTTATACATTTTGCAATTACCCCAGAGGCTGGTTAAAATTTTGAATCATAAAGTTACTGCCTGTTCTTTTTCAATTTAATTTAGCGAACATCATCTCAAGACAGGATTCCGTTCTATTCTTGAGAATTAAACAAAAACTTTTTTCTTAAGTAATACATAATTTTGTCTGTACTTCCATGTTGGCCTGGGAGCGAGTGAAAAAGATAGAATGTGCCTGCTGCTTTTCCTCCCGGGCTTGCTGTAATAACTAACTTAAGGATCCGAGGATTTCAGTTTATTGTAATTTAGGCAATGGACTGACAACCTATCACTACGTCCATATACCTAAAGATCTATCTTAAACAACCCACAAAACTTAGTCAGACGTAGCGGAACAACCTTTGTTTAACTCGTTTACGCTCTGCCTACCCCTTTCGGGTATCGGTATTCATGCTATCTGAAACAACAGTTAAATACATATTTTTTTAATATATAATATTGTACGGCCTTAGAAAGTGGCATATAGAATTCAGCCCAGTTCACTGTATTTCGTCAAAGCGGTTTTTGTGCCGTGTGCGTGGGATATACGGGACTTTGCCGCGAGTATGGTGTGCTGGAAAAATAAGGAAAACGTGCTAGAGATTAAAACGACCCTGTACCTATTCTATGTATAAGTTCAGCAACACACAGGCGTTACTTACTGCACGCAAGGTTCAACACACATGCGTTACCTTATATTGGCATGGCATTGGCAGAACGATGCACCGACGTAGAGTTCATCGCTACGCGCGTAACTCGTAAGTTGACATGTGTTTTGTAGGCAATGCAAAAAGTATTAACAGTGTGTTAAGCAGAACCTTGCGCGCAGTAAAGGACGCCTGTGTGTTGCTGCCCTAAGTAAGGAAGTACTGCATAACCAAAAAAAACCCACTTACTTGTAATCCTACATAAATTGTACCTATATTTACTTTGACTATTACATTGATTAGTTTTGTGAGAATATTATAGTAGGTATAGTGTATCAAATAACCATCAATTTCACATTATACATCGATCAAATTGTAAAGAGCTTCTTGACCATTGTTGGTAAATATGCTAAGGAACTTGAGCCAAGCTTATACAACAGTGAAGAAATATATTTCACTGTAAGGCCTCCCTCACGTTTGGCTAAAGTTTTACCACATAATGTATAATAGTACTACAAACAGAATGGACATTCACCTCCCTTCCCCAATCCGACATATGTTACACTCCGCGCTGGATTGTGGGCCACATTGAGCGTACGCTTAGCGGGTATGGCGCGCGCATGTTTCCCAGTGTATCGGAAAGAATAAAATCTTGTGTTCTAAAGATGGGTAGGTACTGTTCCGTGTACGGATGTCTTTCTACCACAAGATATGACTCCAATAGGAACTTTATTAGATTCCCAAGTGATGAGAGACGGTAAGTAACTTCATACAAAGTATGCAACCGAAGTGTTTATTGTTTTGAGGTTTGTTGTTAAAACTTGACACCGTATAACCTAAGTATAGTAATATAATTGTAATCAGTTAAAAAAAACGTACGCAGCCATTTCATTCACTCGTGCATGTTCCTGCCGCTTACAGTCCAAACGTACTTTATAAAAGCGGCAATAGGGAATGAATTATTATAAATGAAAAAAGTTCAAATATTCTGATTTCCTTTCTGGGTTGCGGAGGACAGATGGCAGTCGCTCTGTGTAAAAACCAGTACCCTCGTGCAATCCCCTAGATTAGGTAGCCCTGTTAGATACGGGATAAGGCTTGGGAAATGGGGGAGATGATGATTTGACTATAATATTTTTTGCATGTGTTAAGTTACATACATACATAAATCACGCCTTTATCCCTTACGGGGTAGGCAGAGCGTTTAACGCCTCGTAAAAGACGCTTTCGACACGTCTGACAAAAATTGAGGGCAATATTAGATTGTAATATGTATTGCTTATTGTTAAGTTAGGTACGTAAATACATAAAATAAAAAATTATGACCGGTATAACAAAATTTTTCAACCCTTATAAACACGCACACAAACGCAGGGCAAGTGCAACATGGCGTCTGTCGATGTGTGAGCAAAATGAGATGGTAGTTAGGAGTGTCCGAGCTGGGGTTTTACTAGAACCTGGTGTTTTGCAAGTAGATGCTTTCTAAGGCCCGTATTGATAAACTACACTTAAGACTGACAGCTACTTTAAGCTCGTATCATCAGAAAAGTCATTTCAGTACATTTTGGCCTGTCAAACGATACTTAATACTGCTCTCAATATTGAAATCGCTTTATTATATATCGCTTAGGCCCGTATTTGTAATCCGCACTTAAGATTGACAGCCAGTTTGAGTTCGTATCAGAAATGTAATTTCAGTACAAAATGGCTTGACAAATCCATACTTAATATTGCTTTCAATCTTGAGATACCTTTACAAATACGAGCCATATAGTCGCAAAAAGGATTACCGTACCGTAACTAGTATGTTAAGCTAATGTAGCACGTGTACAAATCGACCGTCTGCGACGTTCGCTCCCTCACGCGCTCAAGATATACGCACATCCAATTCAAGCTCAAAGTAAGTACAGCTTTAAGGGGCTCAGTCATAAAATCATAATTCACTGAAAACACAATGAATCGAAAATCCGGTAGATAAAATTGTGGTTAAAGCAATGAAGGTCATTTAAAACATACATATAATCACGCCTTTATCAAATGGGGTAGGCAGAGCGTAAACGACCTAAACAAAGGTCGTCCCGCCAAGTCTGACAAAGTTTTGAGGGTTTTTAAGATAGAATTGTATGTGGTATATTGCTGTAGTGACAGGTCGTCAGCCCATCGCCTAAATTAAAATATACTAAAACCCTCCGAACCCTTAGCTGGTTTTTACAGCATGCCCGGAAGGATATGCAGCTGGCACATTCTATGTTTTTCTCTCGCTCCCAGACCAGCATGGAATAAAGGTCATTTAGAACCTTATAAACTTTCAATTTACAATTCGTTGTAGTTACAGATAGAAAATATTCGAAAACAGCCACTTTTAGCACTTTTGCTATCTGTAAATGCAGTGAACACTGAATCAATACCTATACTTAAATGTGATCTACCGAATTTTCGATTTTTCAGTGTGTAATGATTTCAGTGAGCGTTTTCAGTGAGTAAAGATTTTTATACTGATGAGGGCGCTGGCATGCACCGAGGATCCCCTTAAGGGGCTTCCCTGGGCTAAGTGGCGCCCTCATCAGTCAAAAAATCATAATTAACTGAAAACACAATCAATCAAAAATCCGGTAGATCAGATTGAGGTTAAAGCAATAAAGGTCATTTGGAACCTCATAAAGTTGCAACTTATAGTTCGTTGTAGTTACAGATAGGAAATTTGCGAAAAACGGCCACTTTTAGCACTTTTACTATCTGTAACTGAAGTGAACACTGAATTATTAATGTTTAATGCTTAAAAAATACTTTAGTACCCATACTTCAATCTGATCTACCGGATTTTCGATTAATTGCGTTTTCGGTGAGCAATGATTTTTTGACTGATCCCTCATCAGTTGCTGGAGTGCACCGGAAATCCCCTTAAAGGGGTCCGAGATCTGCGACAGTGGCGCCATCAGTTTTATATTAATTGTGCCTGAAATCTAACATATTCATGAATATTTTATGATTTTCGACAATTGTACAATATTCATGAAACTGTTTGTACTTTAAACACAATTAATTTAATACTATTGAGGGCGCCACCTATGCTCTACTACCACCTTAAAGCCGAGCCTTGCAGCAGGGATCAAAAGATTTCTAGTACGTGAACGCCGACTACAGTAATTGAAAGTCGATCCGAATCAGTATTTGATATCAGCGACGCCGATCTAGGTTAGGATTATAGTCTTTTTCTATTAAAGCTAGTTATGAACTCATCAGGTATAGCTAAGCAATCGATGTTTTATAAAAAAAAAAGGAAACGTAGTAAAAAAAAACTCAATATCAATCAATATTTGTGTGTAAATAAATTTTAACTGCCTCCGTGGTCTAGTGGCTAGTGCCATGGACTCCTGATCTGAAGGTTCTCGGTTCGATTCCCAGGGGGGAAACACAAAGTTGATATTTGAGAATTTATCACTTTGTGAATTTTTCCCCAGTTTGGTTAGGACATTGCAGGCTGAATCAAATGATTGTCGAAAAAAGAAAAAGATTTCGTGCTTCGGAGGGCACGGTAAGCCGTCGGCCCCGGTCGCTGTCTTTGATAGTAGTCGTTACTCAAACCATGTCAGAGGCCTGGCAGTTGTGCTACTAGGCGGTTTAAAACTTCTGACACCAGGGTTCATCGGGTTGATAGACTCGATACAAACTCGACAGAAGAAGAAGTAAATAAATAGTACAAATTACAAAGAATAGTAACAGTATAATTATTTTTTGTAGCCTTGTCTAGGCAATTTACCTACGGCCGGCGTAGGCCGCAGCACAGTCCTATGATAAATGTAGTCTTTTCTACGCAGACTACATCCGAGCACATTTCTACGCAAATATTTTCTATTTCCACCATACATTATGTATGATAATCGAAAGCAGAACAAACGTTAAGTGTGCACTTATCAAGTTTTATGGTGTGAAATTGCTAACGTATTCTGGTATAAGTAAGCGCAATTCCTGCACAAAATAAAAAAAAGATAATCGCTTTTTTTAGTAGGACTTACAAAATTTGAAGGGATAGATAGTAAATTAAAATCTCTTATACAAGACGACGAAAATATGGTATTTAAAATTAGCTCTCATGAGTGACAGCGACTTTGAGTTCGTATAAGAAATGTCATTTCCGTACAAACTGGGCTGTCAAATCCGTACTTTATATTGCTCTCAAGTTTGAGATCACTTCATAAATACGAGCCTATGTTTCAGAAATAGTTGCATGCTGGACTAAAATAAAAGCTCCACATTAAACTTTTGATATGCATCGAAAATATTAATTGAAATGTATGCTCGTAAGCTCAAAAGCTCAAATAACTATCTACTTATTACCAGCTCATGCAAAATGAATGCTGAAGCTATTGCCAATGAATGCTGAAGCTATTGAAATGGCCCCTTCGGTACACTAAAAGGTAGTGCATCGGAGGATTTTAAAGTAATTGCCGCGCCAGAGGCTATATAACTTACAGCCTTACAACCTAGTTGTGCTACTAGGTGGTTTAAAAACTCTGACACCAGGGTTCATCGGGTCGATAGACTCGATACCCACTCGACAGAAGAAGAAGACCTAGTGGTAAAATAATTCCCGTCGGATCGCTGGATGTGGGGCTATGGAGGAAGCGGCTATGACGTCACGTGATTTCGGCTAAGAGACTTGGCTTTCTGAAACTCCTCGGGGCCTGGAAATACCCAAACTGCAGACGAAAGAATCAGATACAACTTGATTCATCTGCGTTCGCATAATAAAAGTATCGGTAGACTATATTTATAAGCTAGTGGTAAAATAATTTCCGTCGGATCGGCAGTTATGGGGCGGCGGAGGAAGCGGCTATGACGTCACGTGCTTCCGGCTCGGCTTTCTGCAACTCTGGGGCCAGGGGAATACGCCAGCTAAGGTTGGATCAAAAGCAGCTTCATTTATGCTATTAAAAAATAATAAACAAAATTTGTCGTTAACATCATTATTAAAACTAACATCATCTTCTTTTCGTGTCGATGGAAAAAAAAATCTAATGTTTTTAGCACCAGTGGTCAGCCACGCGCATTGCCACACCGGTGGCTTTCCACAAGTTTTCCAACAAGCAGGTGTTAGGGCACACTGGGCACGTTAGTAAGTGGTCCATGGGTTGCGAATGTGTACCACATTTACAGTTGGCAGTTTTGCTAAAGCCCCACCAAAAGAGGTTTGCTGGTATATTAAAAAAATACTCACTACAACAATCTGCAAGAAAGAAAGGGCTTTTAATAAATCTCCTTTCACGCAAGCGCTAGTGAAAATTATACCAGCCGTTTAGTGCAAGTTATATCGGAGCGCTGCTTTGTCATTCAAATGCACTACGAGCCTTCTTTTTCAGTTCTAGTAAGCTTACATGAGCTTCGGCGATACGCTATTTGATAGCCTATTCCTGCTACTTTTAATGGAAATGGCGCAAGTCGATAAGGGAGCTTTTATTAAAAAAAGGAGATTGCTTTGCTGCGAACGAAACTTAATTTCAAACGTTGTAGGATTTTACTCTTTCCTAGGGGGCTGGGCTAAGTTTTAGTGATTTCCATAAATATTTTGATTTACATCGTTCAGCTTTGTTTTTAAGGTTTTATGGCCCCAAAAATTAAAATAAATTACTGTGATGATGTTTTATGTAGGTACCTACGTTAATTGCCGTATTTATTTACATACATACATACATATAATCACGCCTTTATCCCTAATGGGGTAGGCAGAGCGTAAACGACCTAAACAAAGGTCGTTCCGCCACGTCTGACATAGTTTTGAGGGTTATTTAAGATAGAATTCTAGGTATATTGCCGTATTTATTTAATGAATAAAAAAACAGTTCATATAAAAAATAACACATAAACATACACAGAACAATAATTACATAATAGATCAGAAGCAAATATTGATTTGACGACTTCATAGGGCATGGGCGGATGTCGGATTGTCATCGGGTGTTCATAGACTAAATTGACCCTGCTGACTTTCTGCCATGAAAAGTTTAGAAAGGCATTGCTCAAAAACCTATTAGACCTATGGCAGTAATATAATTATTGAATGGTAGGAAATATATTGTAGATTAATTTTGTCTTTGAAAATTTATTTTGAAATCTAATATTTTGCGTTTGAAGGGGAAATACGGTAGTGTTGGACATGTTTCGAGGGGAAATTGGAAGAAATTGGTTTGTCACCGGCCAGAATCAAGTTTAGCAGTCTAATTAGTCTAAAACTAAAAACACCCGGCGAAAAACTTACAACTAATAAAATTGACAATTTATAAAATAACTTTTGATCTAATTCCACTAAAACCATATTTTGACACTAGTAAAGTAGAAAAAGGCGTTCCACACCGTCAGATATAATAAGTTCACAATTTTTTTTTTAATTATCTCGCTTTTAAAGAGATATAGCTAATAAAATAAAACATATAATTTTTAAATGATCATTTATAGTTTAGGAAGTTGTCACACGGAAACTATAAGACCTATAATCATCATGATATAAGCATTGTGCGATGGTAAATTTATTTAATTTAAATCATTTTTGTCATGTACAATTTTCTACTACATATTACAGTATTTGTTTTTAACGTATAATACCGTGGCGACAGACCTGTTTACAATTAATCAGGAGAGAAGATAATTGGTATGTCAGCGGGTAGAATCGTATTCAGCAGGGTGTAATTAGTATAAAAACACCCAGTGACAATCCGTTACATTCCATGCCGTTTACAAGCAGAAGGAGAGAGCTTTTGAGATCTGACATCTGGTTTATAAAGAATTAAAACACAATGGGCACTGCTTATTTCTACTAACGATTTATTTACAGCAGACCTTACCTTATCACGACCACAGAGTAACTATTGATACTACGTATAATCACGACCTTATCATTCCGAAAAGCATTTTGATGCGAAAACCCTAGTTCTAAGCACTAGCAGAGTGACGTACAGACTCACATACTTAAATTCATACATATAATCACGTCTTAATCCCTAAAGGGGTAGGCAGAGCGTAAACGACCTAAACAAAGGTCGTTCCGTCACGTCTGACAAAGTTTAGAGGGTTATTTAAGATATACTTGTAGATATATTGCTGTAGTGACAGGTTGTCAGCCCGTCGTGTAAATTACAATATAGTGAAACCCTTGGATCCCTTTGCTGGGTTTTACAGCATGCCCGGGAGGAAATGCAGCTAGCACATTTTATGTTGTTCTCTCGCTCCCAGGCCAGCATGGAAGACAGACTCACATTATTTAAATACTTGTAACCGTATTAGTTACCTTGAAAACAAGTTTTTTTGGTTTTCTAGTCACTTTCTATATACCTGATAATATAACTGCCTCCGTGGTCTAGCGGTCTGAGCCATGGGCTCTCAACCCGGAGGTCCCGGGTTCGATTCCCGGCGGGGGACAATGACTTTGCGATGTTGTTTGTAGTTTGGTTAGGACATTGCAGGCTGATCACCTGATTATCCGAAAAATAAGATGATCTATACTGTCGGATGGGCATGTAAATAGTCAGTCCTGCGCCTGATTTCTCTCTGGTCGTGTTAGTCAATCTGTCCCTTCAGTGTAACAGATTGAAGGATTAGAGCGTACACACAAGGCGTACTTAAACACTTGGGCACTAAAAACTAGTCCTGCGCAATTGGCCGATCTCTCGTAGATTGGCCGCCTTCACCGAAAAGCGATGGGAGGACTATTAGTTATATCCCTAATATTTGTTAAAACTCTAGCATACTCGTACACGCGCCAGCAGAAAATATATGGAATCCAATAAACGACTTTAGTAGGTTATTCTTAGAGTTTCTCCGTCTATTGCCTATTCTATTCAAATATCGTAAAGAACGTGTCCGTGAGTTGGGTGTGTATGAACTGAACGTTTTAAAATGTTTGTCCGTTTAGAACGATATTTATATTTCTACATACATATAATCACGCCTTTATCCCTAATGGGGTAGGCAGAGCGTATATTTCTATTTGTGAAAAATAAATTAGAAAAGCTGCTACAGAACAAATTTGCTGACAAATGTCTTTCTATTGCTATATTATTGTAAGAAGATATTTCATTTTACTTGACCTAGAAAAAAGGATCACGTCCATAACACACCGTCATTTCTAAACGGCCGCGTACTGTAGTGTCCGCAATAAATAAAAAGGCGATTTAGGAAATCCCCACATGACTCCCGGATTTATACAGAGTGTGCCAAGCGCAAACTTTTCCTTGAGGTCATCAGAATTCTTCCCTCGTGCGCACGATTGAATGTTATGGGCCGCGAGACGCTCTCTGCTTGAGAGTTATGGGTTGTTACCCCCTGACATGCTTACTGGCTACTGATTTAATTCAATGAGCCTGGTCGCCGCCGACTGAGGAATCCCAATCAGGGACTAACTAACTAACTCGAACCGATCGACCGATCGTCCGACCGAGTAAATTCATTAAACCTCATTCAGGCGACCGACATTGTCCTTTGAAAGTTGCCGACGGTATTCGATCCTTCAGTGGGTTTTAGGGTTTGACAGCCGCAGGAAGTTTCTGTAACTATTCCTGGTCGTAAATTCCAGATTAGCCGGTTACTTATTTTGGAATAAGGATTATTTATGTTAAGTCTGTTCTTCATATCGAGTTGATTGGGACAAGCAACGAAGCAAAATATTTTTCAAACTGCTAAAAGTTGATGGTTCGTGTGACTATGGCAGATTTGCAGTTTGCAATATCGTACTGAATATTCTCTTTATCTACTAAATCTGTATAAACAACAACATTTTTCGACAAAACAAAGCAAATACTACTATGACACAAATCTACCTTTTTAAAATGTATGAGGATTTGAAAGTCTACAAACATTTTATGTTATAAAATATTTTCAATATTTATTTAGGTTACGGAATGTTTTATTTGTCCGCTTTTGATTTATTGTTACAATATATTTTATGAAAATTTGTAGGATTTAAACTAGTAAAACAAAACGAGATTTTTGAAGCTATCTCTGTTTATTTTTTCAATGGCATTATTAGATTCAACTTTGATATTAAAATAAACCCATGAAGCTTAACGCTTTAAGCGTTTATATGCTCTAAACGTAAGCAATACCTATTTAATCATTTTGTAAACTTTGTTAAACACTTACATTTTTATTTGATTACTTCCATGTTGGACTGGGAGCGAGAGAAAAACATAGAATGTGCCAGCTGCATTTCCTCCCGGGCATGCTGTATAAACCAGCTAAGGGAATCGAGGGTTTCAGTATATTGCAATTTAGACGATGGGCTGACAACCTGTCACTATAGCAATATACCTATAAATCCATCTTAAATAACCCTCAAAACTTTGTCAGACGTGGCGGAACGACCTTTGTTTAGGTCGTTTACGCTCTGCCTACCCCATTAGGGATAAAGGCGTGATTATGTGTATGTATGTATGTATGATAAATACTATTACAGAAATTGAATTAAAAACTAATAGCTTGAGCTGATAATCGACTAAAACTTCAAATCTTTTAGCTTTGATTTGAGAAACCCCTTTGTGAAGATGAAATTATCTACTTCTCTTTAATCTGATCGTATTGATTGTAACAAGCTGAGAACTGAGTGTCCAATCGACAGATTTAGAATCTTTTAATTACAAGTTTCATCGAAAAGGATTATCTTTGTTGGATTTAAATAACGTTAGGGAAATAACGGTGAACCTGTACCTAGTAGGGATTCAGTCGTACAATTTTTCACATATAATAAACTTAGATACAATTTTGTTTTAATTAACGCTGTCTGCACATTAAAAAAAGTTTTTGTTTAGATATTATAAAATGAAATTCTTCTTCTGTCGAGTGGGTATCGAGTCTATCGACCCGATGAACCCTGGTGTCAGAGTTTTTAAACCGCCTAGTAGCACAACTATCAGGCTTCTGACATGGTTTGAGTAACGACCACTATCAATGACAGCGACCGGGACCGACGGCTTAACGTGCCCTCCGAAGCACGAAATCTTTTTCTTTTTCAGACTATCAGGTGATTCAGCCTGCAATGTCCTAACCAAACTGGGGAAAAATTCACAAAGTGACAAATTCTCAAATATCAACTTTGTGTTTCCCCCCTGGGAATCGAACCCAGGACCTCCGGATCAGGAGTCCATGGCACTAGCCACTAGACCACGGAGGCAGTTATAAAATGAAATGAGAGTTATATACCTAATGGATGCCGGGTGCGATGCGATGTCAATTTTCAGCTCTTGATTTGATCTATTTACAATATAATAAAATTTCAAATGTAGAGCTTAAAATACATTAAATAAAGCAGAATGCAACAAGTTAATCAGTAGGAATATTTGAAATAAATTTTCTGAGCGTTTACGTCACGTATTCCGCCTTAGATTTCCGCCAAGGTAGAAACAAATAAGAGAAACTTCGCAGACTGGAAAAGTTGAAGGCAGTTAGAAGGTTGTTGAAACCCATAATCCGAATTCAACAAAGTGGCTACGTGGTTATAAACAATTAGCTTTCCGCCCCACGATTTCACCCGCGGCAAAATTATTTTTTTGTTGGACTGAGATAGAGTAAATTAAGCTAGCCTGTTGCTATTTGAAGTAGTGGTTAATATCTGTTTATCATCATCATCGCCATCTTCATACTGAAGTTTGGAGGTCAGCATTCGGTATCAAATGCCATAATTAAATGCTGGTTAAAAATATTCCAGTCGGAATGAGATATTTTCCCGCGGTAAGTAGCCTGTGTCCATCTCCTATCTATCACTACACTATCATATCACCATGCTAAAAGTAATCGCAATTCGTTTAAGCGTTTCTGCGCGAAAGTGTACCAAACAAACAGACAGACATACTTTCACATTAAAACATTAGTATGGATTTGATTGTTCGTGGGACCGCCGGCGAAATTGGACAATGTTGCCCAATTATCATAAATTAATCTGTCAAGTCTAAATTAATAAACGTTTGCGCAATAATTCAAATGGAATTTAACGTGGTGGATGCTAAATACCAGCAATTACAATGTAATCAACTGGCTTCTATTCAATTTCATGATGTGTAAAATGCAATTTCGGATTGCTGCTGATATGAACTTCTGATTATGCGCATCGTTAATTGGTTTCTCATTTTTAAAATAAAATTGTCTGGTTTCAAGATTCTCTATAAGATTTTTTTATACTATTTAAAAACTCTCTTTTCACATACTGGGTATTAATTATTACATTATATAGTACTATGGTACGGCTTGCATATGTGGTAACTAGTATGTTACGTTAGTACCTTACGTTATACAGTCACGCCACTATCTCTTTGTCCTATTTATGCTTCTGTGTAAAATAAATATCGAATAAAATATATTTGAAATGATACTAGACACCTACAAGATATTTCACGTATCATAGTAAGACTTTATCGACTTATGGCTGTACTATTTCTAAATCAGATTTAGTATAAAGGTAAACAAAGTTTCATGTCTTTTAATCGAAGATCTTGTTTCTAAAATAAGTTTTAGCTATTAGATATAACCACATAATGAAATAGTAGTTTTAGTTATTTACTTAATTTGCCAACACGTATAATTTATTTTTGAAATGCGTTTTTGAATAAAAGGACATGAAACTTTGTTTACCTTTATTTTAAATCTGATTTGGAAATTGTATACGTCATGTAAATATGTGTCAGCTCTAAAACTATGATTGTTCCTATACAAACAAACAATTATTTGCATAGCTTAAAGATACTCTGTGAGTTTAGCAACCTCATACCAGGTGTGATTTTAAGGGTGAGTATAAAGGGTGCTAATTATGAATAAGATAGGATATTGAATCTCACTTAAATATACAGATGCATTCATAACACTATGTAAAACATTATTCTCTAATTAAATATCTGACGTTACATATTATTATCATCTTGCAATGTAAGACACACACACACATACACAGACTTAATATACGTCTATGAGAGATTGAATTACTATTACCTCTTTTTTATTTTCTTTGCTAAGTAAAATTAGTTTTAATGTTTTTTCGTGGATACCTACAGATTATAAATATGTGCATATTTAGGAAAGGTGATGTCTCCTGACACAGGCAATTTAGCTTAAAAGGAGACACCAGTCACTATACTGTCTAAAACCTGTTTGTAATGCCCAAATAAAATTTGATTTTTTATGCTTATTTTTTTAAGACAAGTCTAAACCTGAACCCGCTTCCGCTGACATAGTAACCATGGCCTAACATGCTTACTTTCCTCTGGAAATAAAGAGTGAAATTGAGAAGATTCTTAATTTTAGATTTCAATCTTATAATATTGTCTGTAGCAAATAAAAAATATTTATAAAAGAATTATTTCAATACGACAATTAGTTACCGAGAAATATTTTTTTTAAATGAACGTGGATACCGACTATCTGGTGCATGTCCGAACCGCGCGTTTGTATTGGACGACGGCCGAATGACGTCAGAGGACCCAGGTGTTTCATAGAAATCGGAGATTAAATTCGTTAGCGGGCGCGGGCCACGATTTTTAGAAGAAATTCATATATGGCTATAAAATCATAACTACTGAAGTTTTTTGAATAAATAAGTTTTTTTTAATGTATTTGTAAACCCACAGGCTCTACAGTGACAGTACTTTAAAGCTGATTTGCGTACCTTTTCACGTTCCTCATTATCCCCTAGTAAGACCCTGTATCAATGATATCATTCACTTCGCGGCTCTGTTCACTCTACAGGGCTGTTGATAAACCGCCGCGCAGCCGCAATTCCAGTTTACATTTGTTACTTAAATCAACAAACCGCCCAGGCCACAATCGCTGCCAATTAATGGATTTTACGTCGTGCTCATCCGATAACCATTTATAGTATACTATTTTGATAGCAGCTCTATCATGTGGGATTAAACACCAAATTAATGTAGTAAATATAATTATCTCGGGGTCATATTAAAATAGGTGCGATAAAGACAGTATGAACACGTCTTGTTCTGCTGATGAATCTGCGTAAAATCTGTATACATATATATATATCTAATCCGTAAAACAGTTATGTAGTTGTAATTGGCCGTTTGGTGTTTGCCAGTTCGCGGAATGGTTGTTATACAACGCTCATTGGCCGAAATAATAATAATAATAAATTTATTTCATAAAATTTGTTTACAGTTATTACTTACGGACTAATATAAACTATAAAATTACTTATTAATTAATTAAATTATTTGCTAGAAAAAAAAGGAATGTAAATAATTGACCATATAATTATAGTTACTACTTAACATATATTAGATCTGAAAATTAGTGTTTCGATACCTAAACTAAGTAAATATTTACCTGTATCTTAGGTATCTCACACTAGTAATCAAAATGATGATAAACAAAGTTGTAATAATGGACAAATATTAATGAAGAATATACTAATTACTAATTTTGCTCTTATAAATTAGTGTTAGTTTTTTTCTTAATTACATGTGTTAGTAGACAGTAAATAAGTTAGGTATATAATACTTTAGGCAACTACCAAAAGGAGTTCTTCAGTGTCTTCATAAGTTTTACCTATGAGCCACTTTTGTATGAAATTATAGGCCGAAAAGCGGGTACCGTGCGTAATATATCCAAAGTGCTAAGATATTTGGTTAATTAATACGATAACTATAGATACTTATTGTTAACTGATATAGCTTTACCCTGACAATCCCCATGATTCATGTTAACCTCGTAAGTGTTAACCACTTAACTGCCCATCCCATAAACCCAACATTCTTTTGTACTGAAATGACATTTCTGACACTTTATTTATTTTATTTTTAATTACTTACCTGTGGAATATCTAAATTTAGCCATACTAATCAAGCTCCAATTATAAATAGGTCGGTGTGCTCAAATCCCATTTTAATCGTGAAATCCAAACCTTATTTTCGTGGTAGGCAACATTATTAGTTTTTAACGAGGTTTTTGTGGAAACAGTTTGTGTAGACCCGCCCTATACAGTTCGTCAAAGATTTCAATGAACGTAGGCGGAGTTACTGCATGTAACGTAAAATAACAAAAAATATGTCGTTTGCAGTTATGTTTGTTGTAAAGTTGTTTCTTCTGCCGCAATTCATTTATATCTTTGACAAACTGTACTGTTCGCGTGATTGTTAAACAAACAAAATTAAAGCAATCCAATATTAAATTATGTTTCGCTTTATTTTCTGGGAAATGCAAATGATAAGTGGCGTCTAATTATTAACACAAACATGAGAGGGGAATAAAAACGCCAGTACCTACATTTCAATTTTCTATTTCTTTTTAGCTCAAAGGAGATTTGAAAGGGAATAAAATATATTTTTTAGCTTATTTATTCTAGCTGCAACGTTCAGTATGCTGTTTAATTTATCTGCTCAAAGAGCTACCGCAAATCTTGATCATAACATATTATGTTTATTTATTGATGGAATTAAATTAATTCCTTGATTATATTAGTATACTTCCACGCTAGCCTAAGAGCGAGAGAAAAACATAGAATGTGCCAGCCGCATTTCCGCCCGGGCATGATGTAAAAACCAGCTAAGGGATCCGAGAGTTTCAATATATTGTAATTTATGCTATGGGCTGACAACCTGTCACTACAGCAATATACCAACCTTAAATAACCCTCAAACGGAACGACCTTTGTTTCGGTGGTTTACGCTCTGCCTACCCCATTAGGGATAAAGGGGTGATTGTATGTATGTATATATGTACTCGTATATTAGTATTTCAATAATTCAATATCTAGGCCTAATTACAAAATTAACATTATCCTTCCAAATCCAACCATGCTACGTTAATTAAAGCTAATGCTAATTAATAAAACAGTAGGTGGCTTAAATCAATCTTGCCGTGAAGTATTTCATGTAAATGTGAGAGAATGTTAACTATTCAGTAATTTTCGGATATATGCATTTGAATTTTCATTTTGTTCTAAGAGTAATGCGTAGAATTATTCATTGCAAACGATTTTGTGAAGCTATGAGTTTATAGTAGGCATTGGGTTCATATGGTAATAGGGTTATGTGTTATTTTAACATCGTAGGATTCAGAAGATCAAACAAGAGATCTGAGTATAAAGGTCATTCCGCAGCAGAGTTAAGGACAACCAAGTTCTTAATAGTTGAAAAAGTTTACCTTTATTAAGCTCTGTAATTCATTATTATCCAGCCAAGTAAAACCACTAAGACTAAGAAAATTTTCCAAGTTTGAGCCAAGTTGGAAAACTCAGATAATATACTAGTTTATATAAATTAATAGTTTTAAACTTAATTGAAACTTACTCCGATCAAAGTAGTTCCAAGAGGCTTATGTGTTTATTTGGTTTATTTAAAAATAAGGATGATTTTAAATAAAATATTATAATATCACTTCCCTTAGAGGTTTTACACCCCATACTGCAAGTAGATGCAGTTACGTATAAACTTTTAAATTATTAGACAGATTTAAAAATCTTCTTTAGAAAGCTACGTTATAAAAGGTGTCCTGTCGTTTTATAATTTCCCTCATTCTACATACTGCTTTGTCTTGTGGTTCTTTTTTAGTGAGAAATATATTTTTCTCATCTTAACATGCAACGATTGACACCGTAAAAGCTGAGAGTGAATATAGTAAACTAGATTAGAAAATCATGGGATAAGGAGAAACAGTTGCAGCGAATCGCTGTGATAGCCCCTCTAATTTCATTTGCTGCATTGGCTGTATTTCGTTGATTAGAAAGGAAGGCTTCTTTACGCAATTTAAAATTAAAAAATACATCTTACTGCAGAGGAAAAAGCAATAAGTAGATTTTTCCTTTTTACGAATATGTACATTATAGACATACATACGTACATATATACATATAATCACGCCTTTATCCCTAATGGGGTAGGCAGAGCGTAAACGACCTAAATAAAGGTCGTTCCGCCACTTCTGACAAAGTTTTGAGGGTTATTTAAGATAGATTTGTAGGTATATTGCTGTAGTGACAGGTTGTCAGCCTATCGCCTAAATTGCAATGTACTAAAACCCTCGGATCCCTTAGCTGGTTTTTACAGCATGCATGGGAGGAAATGCAGCTGGAACATTCTATGTTTTTCTTTCGCTCCCAGTCCAGCACGGAAGTAATATTAAGCATTATAGACGCTTATTTAAATTCTTCTGATTTGCAAAAACTTATCTATTCTTCATCGTAACATAATTGGTTCATTAGTACTTAATTACAATACAATACCTTTTATGATCAATCTATACGGGGTGTAAGGAACTGCGTCCCGCAAACTGATAGGGGTTGCATATTTTTTTTAGGATTTTTTTTTAGGAAATAAAATAATATTGCTTTTCTATACAAATTGTCAGATCGCGGTGGTCATTATGTATGGGGCGGTCAATTTCTTTTTTATCTTCTGAAAGAATTTCCTACTGATTGTTGGCCAGCTTCGTTGACTGAGCAACCCCTATCAGTTTGCGGCACGCTGTCCGTTACACCCGTTATAGGTATAAGGTTAATATTACTCGTGCAAAAACCTTATTCAGGTCGGTAGCTCGGCGGAATTCGCGCCAACTCATAAAGCTGGAAATATTCGAATGTGTAACTTTTGTGGAACTAATAATTTCGAGTGGAAACGGCCCGGAAGTTGCGGCCCGCGGCCTGGATACGACTCATTATTCAACTTTCAAGCAGGTAATTAGCGGCGGGAAAGGTCAACACTATTTTATACAAACTGAAAAGTCAAATGAACTGGCATAGGTATAGTGTACCTTGTCTTATTATAATTATGATGATATACTGTAATTTAGGCGATGGGCTGACAACTTGTCACTACAGCAATATACCTACAAATCTATCTTAAATAACCCTCAAAACATTGTCAGACGTGGCGAAACGACCGTTGTTTTGGTTGTTTACGCTCTGCCTACCACATTTGGGATAAAGGCGTGATTATATGTATGTATGTATGTATGATGATATTTGTCAGATCATACAAGCCATACGCAAAATAAATTAAAAGTAAAAAGACTTTTTATAAACAAGCTTTTATTTAAGTGCGCTCATCATTTTCCTAGCTTTATCCCGTATCTCTCGGGGTGGGCTACCTAATCTAGATGATTGTACAAGGGTACTGGTACACAGAGCGACTGCCATCTGACCTCCGCAACCCAGAAGAGGATCCAGACCCAACCCTAGATTAGGTCAGAGTTTTCAAGCCGCCAATGCTTAGCATTGGCCTCTGACACGGTTTAACGACTAATATCTATGGTATTAAACGATATTAACTGGGACCAATGGCTTAACGTGCCTTCCGAAGCATTATTTATTATTTAAGCGAGCTGAAAAGAATAAAATAAACTTATCGTTTAAAACTATTACATACATACATACATATAATCACGCCTTTATCCCTAATGGGGTTGGCAGAGCGCAAACGACCTAAACAAAGGTCATTCCGCCACGGCTGACAAAGTTTTGAGGGTTATTTAAGATAGATTTGTAGGTATATTGCTGTAGTGACAGGTTGTCAGCCCATCGCCTAAATCACAATATACCGAAACCCTTGGATCCCTTAGCTGGTTTTTACAGCATTCTCGGGAGGAAATGCAGCTGGCACATTCTATGTTTTTCTCTTGCTCCCAGGCCGGCATGGAAGAAACTATTACTATCTATAAATATAATAAATCTCTAGAAAGGTCGTGCTGTACATTGAATATTTTTCCAAAAAAATAATTGCAGCAGGCATTATTGATATAAAGATCAAAACGATTTTATATAGAATTTTTGTATGTCTGTCTATGTGTCTGTCTGTCTGTATGTTACCACATCACGCCAAAACTACTGATACCGAATTCGATGAGACGAGATTTTTAATTCAACTGTATGTTACCCGGGTTGCAACTTAGGATACCTAAAATCACGCTACCTGACTTAGGGGGTAGGCAGGAAATTGAAATTTGTATTTTTCTTAACCAAATTTTATGGAACTTTTTTTAATTGAAAGTTACGATACAAATAATCACGCCTCATGACTAAGGTGGTAGGTAGGAAATTGAATTTTAGTCGTTATTAACCTATTTTTATGGAACTTTTTTGTTTGACTGAGCATTACTTAAACTCAAAGTTACGATACAAATAATCACGCGTTGTGACATAGGCTGTAGGTAAGAAATTGAACTCTGAATCTGATCGAAGAATTTCCTACAAATTTCCTATAATAGTATAGTAGCATAACATTGCATTGTCACCGGATTTACGCAAGTATACAAAACTTCAGCTCAATCGGACACCGGGAAGTGGGTCAAATTAAGCGTGCATGATTTGTGGACTCACATTCACCGGGACAGATTAAACTAAATGAAAGCTATGTATATGAACTTATGTGACCGGGTTATAAATTACATGTATGCAGAGTGACCAGTTTCTAAAAGTTCTTAAAAATAAGATGCGTGCGGTGACAATAAGACATCCCGAAACCCTTTAAAATAAACAAGTAAAAGTTTTCTGTTTGTTTGTCAAACAGAAGTACCAAGGTACCTATTTAAAATAAAAGGAATCTGTAAAAGTTAAAGATGAAATTCCGTAACGGAGTGTAAGAAATAACATTGAAATCCCGGAGCCTTTAGAGAGCGTGACTAATAGGTGTGCGTCGCGGAACAGAGGACTTGAGAGTGGTAAAAATGCGTACCAGCTGCTTCAATGAAAATCTCGTGTCATTAATCATAACGAGGCAGGAAGGAGCGACGAGTGGGCGACAAATACTTTCCTGTAGAAATGGTAGAGATCGCCACATATTCACTCTCGCGTTTCGTCACCAGGTTTAAGAGGATTCCTTCCGGCAAATGTTTGTTTTAAGAGCTTATTTCTCCTAAACGAATCATTCTAAAAAAATATTAAAAGTTACGCAATAATATGCAAATGCAACATTTAAAAATATTGTAGTTCATAAAATAGTATGCTACAAAAAACTGGAAGTAAAGCTGTTTTGATCAGTAAATTTGATATTCCTTCTAAACTAATGGAAGCGCTTTCACGGTTCCTTCGGGAAAATATCCGTTTTTTTATTTTTTATTTATTTATTTATGATTATCTAAAACCGCAATATAGTTTTTTGTAATACGACTCGTAGTTTTTAAAGAATTAACCTTTCTCGTGCGCTTTTGCACATTTTTCGCACGTAACTGCCACGCCGTAGCGCGCGCTGAATTGAACGATATTCTAAGGCCTTACGGGCGATGGTTGCATATCTTGAAATGTACCTGCTCATCTGCTGGGACTACACCTTAATTTACGTGGGGTATCATTTTTAAAATTACATAATTACATACAGACATAGCATTATAACATGCTTATGGCATTTTTAAAATGTTAGTTCTGTTAATAGAACGTCCATGCGGGTCTGGGAGCGAGAGAAAAACATAGAATTGTGCCAGCTGCATTTCTTCCCGGGCATGCTGTAAAAACCAGCTAAGGGATCCGAGGGTTTCAGTTTATTGTAATTTAGGCGACGGGCTGACAACCTGTCACTACAGCAATAGTTTGTAGGTAACAATTCTTTCTTAAATAATCCTCAAAACTTTGTCAGACGTGGCGGAACGACCTTTGGTTGTGTCGTTTACGCTCTGCCTACCCCATTAGGGATAAAGGCGTGATTATGTGTATGTATGTATGTCAATAGATGAATAACTACTACAACAAGAAACATTTATCATTTAAAGTTAAATATAATAGCAAGTTCATGGTTGCGGCGACAGCGTGGAAATGGTTCTCTGCAAACGACATTCATTGTACACAAACATCGTCTACTAGTGGAGTTGGAATGGAATTAACTGTTTATTGAAATAGAAATAAGAATGATACTTTGGCTCGTATTTATAAAGAGATATCAAGATTGAGTGCAATATTAAGCATGGATTTGACAGGCCATAACGTACGGAAATAACATTTCTGATACGAACTCAAACTATCTGTCAATCTCAAGTGCTGTTTATCAATATGGGCCTTAGTAGAGATCGAAATTCATAAGGTACTGTAGCGGTATGGCGGACTGGAAATGCTGCGTATGCACATTCTGTATTGTGCGACAGGAACGGTGCGCGTCGCCTTTCCAGTTGCCTCTGAACCCCTTTCGCGAGTAGTACTGTATAATGGCTGGTTCGGATAAATAAATCAATAGTGTCAAGTTATATACGTATTTAATTCCTATCAACCCCCAAGCCTTACACACCAGATAAAAGTACCTACACATACCTATTACCACATACCAAACTACAATAATGTATATCTAAGGCGTCCATGGTTTTCACAAAATACAGCGAAAAACATTGCGATTAGTTTGTTTTTTGTCTTAAGGCTACCGAAAGGGAGACGACGAAAGAATATGAAGCGCTGGCATTTTCATTTCACTGATAGAATGTCAGGCAGGAAAGTATTTGGTCAGTCCAGAAAAACTATCTCTGTGGTCTAGTAACTGCCTCTGTGGTCTAGTGGTCAGAGCCATGGGCTTACGATCCGGAGGTCCTGGGTTCGACTTCCAGGGGGGGGGGGAGGACACAATGTTGATATTTGTCAATTTATCACTTTGTAAGGTTTTCCCTAGTTTGGTTAGGACGTTGCAGGCTGAATCACCTGATAGTCCGAAAAGAAAAATAATTCTGTGCTTCGGAGGGCACGTTCCCGTCGGTCCCGGTCACTGTCTTTGATAGTGGTCGTTACTCAAAACATGTCAGAGGCCCATTAGCTGTGCTACTAGGCGGTTTGAAAACTCTGCCACAAGGGTACATCGGGTCGTTCGTCTCGAGAATCCACTCGCTAGGAAGGAAGGAAGTCCAGAAAAGAAAAGATGAAAGAATACTGCAAACCTTGAACAAAAGACACGAAGTGCGCACAGCTGAACACAATTAATATAACTCAGGACTGGGTATCGTGGCACATGAAAACAAGAATATCCAATCATAAATAACTGGAAAAGGCAAAGAGGTAGACTATTACAAGCATCGAACCCCGAAAGCCAAGTATATATGTTATCATCAGCAGTTTCCCCACAACACGCGGCGACCACGGAAAACGTTTCTCTGGCTACGACATTCACGGCCATTGTCTACGCAAACAATGGCGTCAGACAGACAATACGACCAGTTTACACAGATATCTTGAAAAATTTATTATACAGAGTTTATTCAGCCCTTTTGAGTGTTTTAGTTAATAATGAAATGGAGTAATAATGGACAGGAAATATTTATATTGGAATTTTAATTAATGAGATTTTGCGACAAATGATTATATTATGCAAAGTATAATGTTTCAGCATTAGTTCCATGCTAGACTGGCAGTGAGAGAAAAACATAGAACGTGCTAGCTGCATTTCCTACCGGGCATGCTGTAAAAACCAGCTATTGGATCCAAGAGTAATTAAGGCGATGGCCTAACAACCTGTTACTTCAGCAACATACGCAAATCAATCTTAAATAAATCCACAAAATTTTATCAGACGTGGCGGAACGACCTGTGTTTAGGTCGTTTACGCTCTGCCTACCCCATTAGGGATAAGGACGTGATTACATGTATGTATGTATGTATGTATTATTGGAAAACTGTAATTGTTTGTTAATAAACTTAATGTATGCGTTTATGACAATTGTTAGAACCGCCTGGAAGAGCTTTTGGTCCATGAAAGAGCACATGAAGTGTGACCTATAACTTTCACTGAAACGTAAGCACATGGACATATTCTGGCATTATTGCTCTCCAATAATTCCGATGACGAATTCCGTCCAATAGGAGGAGAATAATTAAGACTAATAAGATGACCAACAATAGACTAGTTTGTAGTAAGTACAGATAAAATAAATTAAAAACAGAAACCTAAATTTTTGGGTTGAATAATAATAAATATTAGTTATTCTGAAATTTTCAATATACTCATACATTATTACGAACTAAAAATTTCAGATAACAATATCCACGTTTATGTCGCCGAAGTTAAGGCTCAGGGGGCTTAAAATAGTTGTTACGAATTTTGTTATTCAACTCTGGTATACGTTGGTTAATATGCGCACAAAAAATTTAATACAGTAGTTATTCACTCATCAGCAAAAGGTGGAACTTTATCAATAGTCACACTTTACGGCAAAGCTGTGAATTTTTGAAAGTCGGTTGTACGCCGCAACGGCAAAGTGGAGATTGGGTTCGATTCTAGATTTGCCGGCTAAAACTAAAATTTGATTCTATTTGTCACTTTCAGACTAAAAACATTGGAAAAGGACAGGATATCTATTCACTCCAGTTTTTGATTTATAGTCAGTGGTTTTATGCGTTATTTGTCATTTTTACCCGCCGTCATATGATATTCATATGATATTCTTCCATGCTGGCCTGGGAGCGAGAGAAAAACATATAATGTGCCAGCTGCATTTCCTCCCCGGCATGCTGTAAAATCCAGCTAAGGGAACCGAGGGTTTCAGTATATTGTAATTTAGGCGATGGACTGACAACTTGTCACTACAGCAATGTACATACATACATACATACATATAATCACGCCTTTATCCCTAATGGGGTAGGCAGAGCATAAACGACCTAAACAAAGGTCGTTCCGCCACGTCTGACAAGGTTTAAGGGTTATTCAAGATGGATTTGTACGTATATTGCTGTAGTGACAGGTTGTCAGCCCATCGCCTACAATGTACAAATGTACCTTAAATAACCCTCAAAACTTTGTCACACGTGGCGAAACGACCTTTGTTTAGGTCATTTAAGCTCTGCCTACCCCATTAGGGATATAGGCGTGATTGTATGTATGTATGTCATATGATATGCGAACAAAATTGACAGAAACACTGGGTAAACGTGCAAAAGCGCGTCAAAATCTAGTGGAAGTGTAAAACCATATAATCTATCGCATGTCCTTTATATTATTATTTTTAAAGTCGGTTTTAAATATAGTTTTAGCCGGTGGTTTTTAGAATCGAGCCCACTGTCTTGTTACATTGTGGATTTTACCATTCATTAAGCTTTTTATCATTGATATTCTTTAAAAAAAGTTGGTTCACAAGTCCTCATGCGCCACCAGTCTCTTTATGGATACTGTCATGTACTTGTATTTACCTACCTTTACCTATACCTACATTAACATACCGAAATACTCATATTTCAACAATAACTGAAGAAGGGTGGTTTTATCATGCATATTCTACGGTAGGGCTGTGTAAAGTTGATTCACATGTCATCGTACACCACAACGCCGATAATGGCGCCCACGGGAGACGTTTAAATTTCGAATATTTTCATTAACTCCCCAACTGATGGTCGTTCCAGCTCAACTTAACGATCGTTTAAACGCAATTGTGTATTAACTTCACTGAGGGCTCCAAGTTTATATGGGAGAATTTTGTATAAAACTTTTGTATGGTAAGTTATTTTATTTATGTAAGGCGAATGAACGTAGTTTTACTCGTAATATTTTCAATAACTATGTACTTGACCTAAATTGTATGGCAAAACATAAGGCATTACAATACGACGAGTGTGATTGTTTTACCCTTTTTTTATTCGATAGGTACTGAATATAATAAATGTAGTGAATGTCTTTAAGAAAAGATTAATGCTTGTATTTATAAAGGCCACTCAAATTTGAAACGAGTTTTATGTAGAGTTTTAAGTTGCCTGTCGTACTCAGTCTTATTTTTAGTTCCAACTTAGGTACGCCACGATTCAGACTTCAGCTGAGTGACTGATTATTTATAAACGTTATATTTCAAACTAAGATCGCGGGCGCGCACTCGATATGCGTTCCTGAGGACGTATCAGTTAATTGTGGTCTGGAGGTGAATTAAGTATGGATTATGGATGTGTGTTACGCCATTTTGGTTTATTCAGTCATCACAATAGTTTTGCTTACAGGGTTTACAGATGAATCCCGAACAGTACACTGATAATAACGATTTTAATATAATTTAGATTCTTCTTTTGTTTAAAATATAGTTTAGAATCTATCGATCGACCCGATAAACCCTGACATCAATGTTCAAACCACCTAATAGCAGAACCTATAGGCCTCTGACATGACTAGTGTTACGAACACTATCACGACCGCGACCGGCACCGGCGGCTAAACGTGCCCTCCAAAGCACGAAATCCTTAATCTACAAGACAGCAGGTGATTGAGCCTGCATTGTCCTAGCCAGACTGAGAAAAATCTTACACTGACTGAGGAACCCCTATCAGTTTGCGGGACGCTGTCCCTTACACCTGGTATTAAAAAATAACAACTTTGTTTTCCCCACCTGGGTACCGAACCCAGGACCTCCAGTCGGGAACCCATGGCTCAGACCACTCGAGCATGGAAGCAGTTAATAACTTAGTAATTTCCCTACTGCCAGATTAATAATATTAATAATTAATTGTTTCAGTGATTTTGTTTAGGGAAAATAAAACTCACAAATACCAACCCATTTTATTGCACTAAAGAAATACAAAAACGTACATACCTACATATATTTTTTGTAATAAATACTTTAAATTAAAAATAACAATTAAAGGTTTATTGATTCAGGAACATATAGCACAGTATAACAATTAATGGTTAATTGATTCTTAACTTATATTACAAAACACATAAACTTATATTATTTAAAATTATACTTCTATCATAGTAAAATATATACATATTTCACATTTATTGTGTAAGTTTTAGTAAGCCCGTCTACTTACCTACTTTAGCTCAAATCATTTTGATGTTCTGTGTTTCTGTATTTCTAATAAAGCTTGTTTGTTCCCATTAAAACAAGCAATGAGTTTTTGAGACAGCAATTGTAGATTTTCCACCTAAAAATAACAGAAATTATTGTAATATATTTGACACACACAATGGTCAGAATAAAACAGATAGGAAGAGTAAACTTCAGGCGGAGGGGCAAAACCTGGAATAAGACTTGAAATAGGAATTTAATTACTCAATTTAGCAAGAAAAATATTGTATACGTGGATGAGATAAGTGAAGTCGAAACTTTCACCACAAGTTATAATATCATCATCATCATAAACCTTATGTTAAATCTTTACCTATAGAAGCTGCACAGCACAATACTGGGACAATACCGCATTTCCAAAGATATTCTTTGCGATTTTCCACTGAATGTAATTTGCTTGACTCAACCAAAATATGTTGTCAAAACAAGAGACGTCACTCACTAATATCGCGCCGCGCCATGGTTGTTTTTTTTTTTTCAGTTATGTTTTATTTCAAGTTACTGTATATATACAGTAATTTTCATTAAAATGTACAAAATATTTTTATATTTATATTTTTCTAATAAAATAATACTTATTATATGATATGTGCAATAAAATTAAGTAGCCTTTTGAATTTATGATATTTAAAACATATATTTTATTTTTAATACGTATCTACCTAAAATAATTCCTGTAACGGAACGCAACACCGGAAAAAAGCGGGAGAGTATCAAACATGTGAACTCGTATCAGTAAATCCTGATACGAGTTCATGAGTTAAAACCTGATCTGAGTGTGTTTGCGTTCATAAATTAACAGTCTACTCGAGTACTGAGTAAAAGTTTGATTACGACCTGCTTGATCGACCCTCGAGAGCGGATCTGAGGGCCGCAATTATAAAAGTCACTCAGATCCGAAACCAAAATGACGTAATACACATACATTATCCATACTTAATTCACCTCCAGACCACAATTAACTGATACGTCCTCAGGAACGCATATCGAGTGCGCGCCCGCGTTCTTAGTTTGAAATATAACGTTTATAAATAATCAGTCACTCAGCTGAAGTCTGAATCGTGATGGCGTACCTAAGTTGGAACTAAAAATATGACTGAGTACGACAGGCAACTTAAAACTCTACATAAAATTTGTTTCAAATTTGAGTGGCCTTTATAAATACAAGCATTAGTGACTTTTATAATTGCGGCCCTAAAAGAGCACTTCTTATCTGAACAATTTTGATGTATGTATTTATGAACTTTATTCGTATATGTATGTATCAAGATATTGTTTACTATTACATGTATGTTTATTTAAGATAGTAATATACGGTAGGTATTTATTCTATGTGTATGTAAGTACTTTTTTTTTTGTTTATTAGTCTTTGTTAATGTTGCATTTTCTTGTACATACATAAATCATACATAAATCACGCCTTTATCCCTACGGGCTAGGCAGAGCGTTTAACGCCTCTTAAAAGGCGCTTTCGCCACGTCTGACAAAAATTGAGGGCAATTTTAGATTGTAATATGTATTGCTATAGTGACAGGTTGTCAGCCCATCGCCTAAATTACAATACACTGTAACCCTCGAGTCCCTTTTGCTGACTTCAACAGCATGCCCGGGAGGAAGGGCAGCTGGAACATTCTATGTTTTTCTATCTCTCCCAGTCCAGCATGGAAGTATTCTCATGGAATTTTCTTGTCCCCTCAAAATTATTCACTTTCTCTTACTACCATTGGGTTGGCTTAAAGAGATCTCTTCATAGAGATAAGTTCGCTCTTGCACACTTTATTTGTAAATTACATTTCTTTTGTGTTTATGCTGTAAAGTATATATATATAAAAACAAAGGCTTTAACTGAATCGAAAAGTGACAGTTTGTTTAATTTCTACAAATTACCTACGTCTTTAAAATTTTACATATGAGCCGAAAGTGTAAAAGCACAAAACAAATGAATCTACGGGGTTTAAGGGATAGCGTACCGCAAACTGATAGGGATCGCTCAGTCAACGATATTGAACAACTTCCACCAGGAAATTCTTTCAGGAAGAGAAAAAACTAAATGGCCTTTCTATACAAATTGTCTGATTGAGGTGGACATTTTGCACGAAAAAACATTTTTTTTTTCTGTGGAAGTTGTTCAGTCTCGTTGACTGAGCAACCCCTATCAGTTTGCGAGACACATTCCCTTACTCCCCCGGTATTAACAACAGTATAGAATCAGGAATAGACGTGGACTCCGTAAATCATGGTTACCGTGACACGTGGCATAGTCCGGTACTTCGGAGCGGAAAATCCATCTTTCCCGGTGTAGAGTAGGTACTGCAATGCACTGTGTGTCGCCTGCATTCAGACATAGATTTATTAGTAAATACGTCGCGGCATTTTGATGGAACCGGTACTGTAATTGAAATCCTGTGTGTTTATTTATCTACTAAAGTCAGATTATGTTATAAAAGTTACTGGATATTTTGTAATAAACTATCAATATTTTAATGTATAGCATAACAAATTAATCCATCTTTCCTGTACCATAAAATGCAGGGCTGTTGCGTGTCGCCTGAAATTTGTATGAGAGGTGCAATTATTACTTTTACCGCACGCATGATTTTTGGAGTATGTTGCTTGTCTGTTTAGCTGCTAGCACATGGACCGGATTGCCTTCTTGGTCTAGTGGTTAGAGCCATGGGCTTACGATCCGGAGGTCCTGGGTTCGATTCCCAGGGGCGAACCAAAAGTTGATATTTGTCAATTTATCACTTTGCGAGGTTTATATACCAGGCCACTCAGAAAGTATTGCGATAAATAGTTTTTATATATGGCAGACTGGCCGGTTAGAATCTTTTTTGATAATATGATTACTTGTAAGTAAAAATATGTGTGTTCCATTTTCAAAATTTCCCTCCACATTTTTTGCGAGCCAATTCAAAGTATCGTGTCTTACTGAAAAATGGATCTGCGCCGGGAACATTTTAGAGCTATGATTTTTTACGATTTCAAGTGTCGCCTGAAACCGGATGAATCGTTCGATAGACTTCAAATGGCATTTATGGATGATAACCCCTCCAAGGCAACCGTGTATCGTTGGTATAACGAATTTAGGCGCGGTCGACCAACCTTGGGGGATGAAGAAAGAAGCGGTCGCCCTTTGACGGCTATTACGGAAGAAAACGTGCTAGCAGTGAAAAATTTAATCCAAGATAATAGGTGAATTACATATCAGGAGATTCAGCACATATTAAAGATTTTATCGGGAAGCGTTCACGAGATTCTACAAGGGCATCTTCGCGTGAGGAGGATAGTATCGCGCTGGGTGCCGCACTACCTCACCGACGCTCAGAAGCAGGCCCGGGTGGAATGGTGCCGTGATAAGCTGAACAAATTTGAAGCAGGCTCGTCTCGGCGTGTTTACGACATCGTAACAGGTGATGAGTCCTGGATTTATCAATACGATCCAGAAACCAAGCGCCAGTCGACAGTTTGGGTGTTTCAAAATGAACCAACGCCTACCAAAGTGAAGCGATCTCGAAGCGGGGGGAAGATTTTGATCGCCAGCTTTTTTAATTTGACTGGCCACTTGGCCTCAATTCCCTTACGAGATCAAAGAAGCATTAACGCCGAATGGTATACTACCAAATGTTTACCAGAAGTTTTTTCTTTTGTGAGCAACAAGCGACCAAACACAGGGCTCCGCGGACTACTGCTCCACCACGACAATGCGCCTGCACACACCGCGCTCAAAACGAGGGACTTCCTGGACAGCACACCAGTCAAACTCCTGGGTCACCCTCCTTGCAGCCCTGATCTAGCACCGTTTGACTTCTTTTTATTTCCAAAAATAAAAAATCAGCTCAAGGGGATACAATTTTCGTCGCCGGAAGATGCGCTGGCTGCGTTCGAGCAGGCTGTAAACGAGGTGTCTACGGCGTACTGGAAAAAGTGTTTTGAAAACTGGTTCAGACGCATGAATCTTTGTATAGAGGCTGGTGGAGAGTACTTTGAAAAGATTTAATAAAAATATATGTACCTGTAGAACAATTTTTTTTAGTGTCGCAAATCTTTCTGAGTGTCCCACGTACATATTGTAAATAGATCAAATCAAGAGCTGAAAATTGACATCGCATCGCACCCGGCATCCATTAGGTATATAACACTCATTTCATTTTATAACTGCCTCCGTGGTCTAGTGGCTAGTGCCATGGACTCCTGATCCGGAGGTCCTGGGTTCGATTCCCAGGGGGGAAACACAAAGTTGATATTTGAGAATTTATCACTTTGTGAATTTTTCCCCAGTTTGTTTAGGGCATTGCAAGCTGAATCACCAGATTGTCCGAAAAGGAAAAGGATTCCGTGCTTTGTACCGATCGCTGTCTTTCATAGTGGTCGTTACTCAAACTACTATTATATATTCTGTGCTCAAACCATTTCAGAGACCCAACAGCTGTGTTACTAGTGGGTTTGAAAACTCTGACACCTGGGTTCATCAGGTAGTTTGACTCGAAAATGCACTCGCTAAGAAGACGATTGGACCGGAAGTAAGGTGTGGCAAAGGCGGTTTTATATTGAAGGGATTCTCATTCATACTGTTACACCTTGTACAGATACTACTGCACTACGGTTCGTTTTCATTCCGACAGAGATTTATTAGTAAGTATGTACAGCTACCTACAAGTACTAACACAGAATAGTGTAGTATGAAACGTTACCGGAGGAGTTGAATGGATGGGTAAGTAAGTAGATTACTGGGTATCCGACCTCGTTTGCTGCCGTCGGCTACTGTATTTTTCAAACTGTACAGTTCACTTAGGTAAAGTCAAAGAGAACTTCTGTAAAGGTCAGTATGGTGTGCAATTTTTCGTAAAACTAAGCACAAACTAATTAATGACTTCCAAAAAGTATGATTAAAATAAATTGGATGGTAAAAATGCAATATGCAACATTTTTACTCCAAATGAATGTTCAAATAATTGAAAAAAATAATTTAAGCGGCCGCAACGTATAAATGAATAAATCAGCATTTTTAGCAAGATTTTAGTTAAATTACCATCGAAATTTGTAAGAAAGAAATAATAGTAAAATTGTGAGTGCTATCAGCTGATTAGAACCCTATCTCAAAATATTGAGCGAGTTATTGTGACAGTAGTTCCCAGATCTCAATCATCAGAGAATAGTACACAGAACGTAACAGGGGAATAGCAGGTAGATAGGCAGCTGTATCTTTGTGAATTATTCCATGTCAGTGGGCCAGTGGAAGCGCTAATAAGCGAGCCGACATTGATGCACGGACCAACTTCGCCTATAATTCCAACTAGCACCGCCTTAGCTGCACTTAGTTGTACACTTCGCGCGTCCCAGCACAACCCAGATGTTAGAATTTACTGCTACCGTGTAAACTTAACCACTACATCACACTCACACAAGACGTGAACTTAACACTAGTTTAAAAACTGTCAAAACTGGTATTATTACCAAGGATCAATAGAACATTAGTTTACTTCCATGCTGGACTGGGAGCGAGAGAAAAAACATAGAATGTGCCAGCTGCATTTCCTCCCGGGCATGCTGTATAAACCAGCTAAGGGATCCAAGGGTTTCAGTATATTGTAATTTAGGCGATGGGCTGACAACCTGTCACTACAGCAATATACCTACAAATCTATCTTAAACAATCCTCAAAACTTTGTCAGACGTGGCGGAACGACCTTTGTTTGGGTCGTTTCCGCTCTGCCTACCCCATTAGGGATGGAGGCGTGATTATATGTATGTATGTATTAATAGAACTTTTCTTTGGACACTAATGTTTTTCCTTAAAGATGTAGTACAACTGTGTATGTGGTACTAAGTGTTGTCTTTCCTCCGACGTGACTCAATTTGCCATGTATAATGGGTTTGTATTGCAAAGCGAGTGCTGGGAGGCGTGACAATGAATCACTTACACGAGAGCGCGGCGATGTCTCGTCGGCCGCGGCCATTGCACCGGCAGGCGGCAGGATCAAAGGCAAAGAGGCGCTGAAGTCGCCGCTCTTTGTTCCACAGCGCTCCCAACCACACACACACACGTACAATACGCGGTGAGTGAGGGTGATCATTCTTTTTTATCTCCTCACTTTATCTACACGTGTAGCATTTCATCTTCGCTAAGCCACCGAGAAGTTAATACCGCGAAAAATGTATCATAATCCGGCGGAAGGAAGCCTTAAAAGCTTCTTAGCTCTATAAATATTATACAAGAAACGTATAAGATGCGGAATATCTCACTCAGGCTGATGTTTAACATATAAATTGCTATCAATTTTTTAGATTTATATTTGCAGGGCTGCGCTGTGTAGATAGGGAGGAATGCGGGATTGTCGAGGTTTTATTACAAATACATAAAATCGATTTGTCTGAACGATGTCAAGATTATGGTTCATTTACAAACAAAAGATTCAACGGCCTGAACTGATCTCGAAGTTGAAACAATGAAGGGTGCTTTTACTAAAGTTGTTATAACAAATTTTCAACATAATGAAGGAGATTAGGCAGATTGTTACGAAGCTTTATAAAAACTAATACAATTTGTACAAAGAATCTAAAATTACTCGTATCAAAAATATGATCTTAGTAAGTTCTTAGTGCTTGTGCTATGTTTACAGTTGAAGCTTCGTTTTCAGATCATAAAATATTCACTGTGTTTTTGCTATACATAGAGGAAAATACTAGGTATATCAGTTTGTCACCTGTCTATGGGGCACGCTTGGCGGCGTCCCGGGTTCGACGCTCAGTGGAATTCGTTAAGATAACGCGGGTGATCGGCAGCCTCGCAAATTGGTTCGAAAATCAACGGTAGCAACGTATATCCCGACATCGGAAATTTGTGAATTTTAAAGGGCGAGAAATTTAGTGCGGAAGCTGTTGTTTTTTATATTCAGTAAATTCGTCAATATTTTATATATAAGCAAAATAAATTAGTTTCTATCGATTGATTGCATTAAAACTATGCAAAAATATTGGTAAAACTGTACTGTAATTCTTTTTTTTGTGTCTTAATTTTTTTCTGTAGTTCTGGAACGCTCCTGCGTTGAAAAAGTTTTTTTTATAAAATGTTTGAAATTTGAGACCGTACATCAGAGCCTCCGTATTGCTTCCAATATGTATGTCTGTTTTTTTTAATATTAAGCAAATTGCTTTGTTTTTCCAATAGAATCAAGTTATTGACTACTTGAATATTCGAATATTTTATCGATTAAATATTCGATATTTTTTAAAAAGCTTACTTTTTTTCCGGTTAACTCAGTTTTTTCAATTTTCAGCTATTTAGGCGTGATCCCATTATTCAGAATTTGAGTAATGCTTTCTTACCCCTAACATGATCTTGGCAAGAGCCCCGGGGTCTGTTTCTCTCCTCGTCCGTCCCTGGCTTTGTCACACACTAAATCTTGCTTGCTACACTTTAAATGCATTCTCTTTCAATTTCCGCTCATAAATTAAAGGTTTTTTCTGTTATATTTCAATTGTAACTGTACGAATTATAATTTTCTTATTTTAAGACCAATTTTGCTTTGTGCGTTGTGTACTTTGAACCACTTTCTGGCGTATCCCTTTTTCGGCGCTAGTTGTAGAGTCTGGCCGTACGTGCAAGTTTAACTACTTGCGTCATTCTTGAGGAAAAAAGAATATCATAGTATCACTTTTCCCTATTAAACAGTATACTTCGACTAATGCGTGGTGCAAATCAGTGGGACGACCACGGCCAAGTCTCGGGAAATGGTTGTACTGTTGCCGGCAGGACTGGGAGCCGCGCTTAAATCAACCTCAGCCACAACAGTCCACTGCTGGACTTGGGCCTACCCAACATTGGGGGTATATGCAATACTCACCACGCTTGGCAGGCTTGAGCGCAGTAGAAGTTTACCATTCACAGGGAACGCTGATGCCCATTCCCTGGATTTATCCCTTAATCGCCTTTTACTACACCCACGGGAAGTTATGGGGTGATGCTATTCTAACCCGGCACCACACGCGCTTAAATAATAACCATATAATGACTTAGACAGACCGCCCCTTAAAGTGATATCTAAAGCTAAACCTTTGAGGCAAACTGAAAAATGGCAATTTGTTCTGTACCGTTTAAATATAATGTTAATATCAAATCGAGTATGTCAAATATTCACAAATTTTACAAAAAAAAAACTCAAAATATTATGTAATATTTTTTCTAGGATAATATGTAAAACCTATTTCTCAAATAATTATGTTTTATACTAAGTACCAAACGAACGCCAATGCTCTGTGAAAGAGGCGTGAATCTCCAATATTGTAGAAACTTTGCGGAAGTAACAAAGAAATGAATTTCCCGTCTCGGCTTTCACAAGTAATTATTTGAAAACAGATTGCGTCTGTCACTCTACTCCGAGCGCGTACAGACTAGCAGTATTCTTTACCAGACTTGTACAGATTATCAGCATTCACAACGCTAGTTCCTGTTAACACGCTTAAATAACTTTACATTTCTCTTGCTCTGTAAGTGGCAATTGCTTCCCTAAAAACTGGGTTGTTATAGATCATAAAAACGGGCATTAATGACATTTGAAAAAAGAACTGTCATTTCGCAAAAAATTTAAACTATATTTTTATAAGTTGAAAGTCACATTTTATTATTGTTCTATTCTCGGAATCACGTATTTACTCAAATCGAATATCAAAACGCAATTATATTGGAATTTAGGAAAAAAATATGTTTTACATCCGACTGGCCAGTATTATTTGTCTCGCATAGAATATGGCGGCAAATAAAAATGGGAAATAAAAAAAAATACTCTGTGCTTTTTATAACCTCAAATTGAGAGTATGTCGATTGATTACTCAGAATTTTATTAAGAAACATCAAATATATTAACAATCAGAATGATGTACAAAATGCCTACTGCAAATTAGATAACTTTTCTTACGCGAATGGAGATGTTTTGTGATGGATGAAATCATTCATAGTCAGTTGGTTTTGCCTACTGTCTCAACCTATTTTAATTTTTATTTTCGTCAATTTTCCTTTATTTGATATAAACTTTCATTCAATATGTATAGTAATAACCTGGGGTGTAAGCACCAATTGCATACTTGTATTATTAGCGCGCTCGCTACACTCGGGCGCCAAATACCTGGAATCGTATTTTTGAACCGCTCGAAAACTAATGCGCACACGAAAGAATAACGTTCGCATGCGATTTCCATACAAATTAGCATGCGAATTAATATGCGAATATCATTCAAGTGATTCAAAAAAACGGGTCCTGGTATCCAATTGCTATATAATACACCTTGGTTACTAATGTACTATTAATCTTTCTCACGTCAAACTGATAAGGTAAAGCTTTTATATCTGTTTTATAATATTACTAACAACCCGCCCCGGCTTCGCACGGAATTTATCAGTTTCTCTACTATATTGTGCATGTATTTTACACATAAACCTTTCTCTTGAATCATTCTATCCATTAAAAGAAACTGCATTAAAATCCGTTTCGTAGTTTTAAAGATTTATGCATACATAGCGACAGAGAAAGCGACTTTGTTTTATACTATGTAGTGAAGTAATGTAAAATTGACAAAAACAAGATAGATTAAACTGGTTTAAAAAATAGTAAGTACAAAGATAATATGTGAAGGAAATATTTCTTCCAAATCGCTTATTCCATACAATCATACCCGGCCCTGTTTCGGAAATTCCTGAACTTTCTTTCAACAAGATCAAAGTCGGGGAAAACTTTCTCCCTCAGTAATTAATTAAGATACAACGCAATGTGTGACAGAGGACTTTATAATTCGCCCCCATTATTCTCGAATTCCTTGTGCGTACACCATTTGAGTAACTTCGGTAGATTTATTAATGAATGACTGTGTAAAATTAAATTACTTCCATGCTGGCCTGGGAGCGAGGGAAAAACATAGAATGAGCCAGTTGCAGTTCCTCCCGGGCATGATGTAAATACCAGCTAAGGGTTCCAAGGGTTTCTGTATATTGCAATTTAGGCGATGGGCTAACCACCTATCACTATAGCGATATACCTACAAATATATCTTAAATAACCCTCAAAACATTGTCACACGGGGCGGAACGATCTTTGTTTATCGTTTGTCTTTTACGCTCTGCCTACCCCATTAGGGATAAAGGCGTGATCAAATTTATGTATGTAAAATTAAGTCTGCATAGATAAACTAAAATCATATTCCGGACATAATTTAACCACATGCAAGAGACGTTTCCGCGAAACAGCTATGTTGCACCACGAAATTAATTTCTGGCAAACAATTTAATAGCTTAAACCACGGTAATTAAGTTGTTCTTAGTGCATTTAACAAGCAGGCCACGTAACTAGCATCCTCGTCAGTCGACAGCGCAATATACAGTCATATGAACATCAGTTATAGTTCAGACATATAATTTCATGCTTCCAAGCTGGCCTGGGAGCGAGAAAAAACATAGAATGTGCCAGCTATATTTCCTCCCGGGCATGCTGTAAAAAACAGCTAAGGGACTCGAGGGTTTCAGTATATTGCAAGTTAGGCGATGGGCTGACAACCTGTCACTAAGCAATATAATATACCTACAAACCTATCTTAAATTACCCTCTTCAAAAGTTCAGACATTGTAAATAAAGTCGCTGGACTGGTAGTAATATGAAACATACTATATGCCTTCTACGTCTCTTCCAGCTTATACCGTAATTAAACTGTCAGCATAGAATAGTGTTAGCTAACAAACATTCCCTAAACTAAGTATCTTCTCATAAGAATTTTTTTAAAAATTGTTACACTGAGGCTAAAACAGTTTTTTCGTATTATTCAATAAAATGAGTGTGAGTTTAATCTTAAATAAAAATCGTTCTCACTGAGACTCACTGTACTCTACTCTGGAAGTTTTGACAGTTGTCGTAACTAGGTAACCGTGGCGGACTGCGATGTCCGAGTCTCGACCGTCGGCCGTCGTAGCGGCGTCTACGGCGTAGCACGTAGCGCACGTCATGAGATGGAGCTCACTGCTACAAAATATTATATTTTGTACGAATTTTATACAATACTAGTATTCCACCCCGCGGTTTCAACCGCAGTTAAAAGAGTTTTGTCCTCGATCAGGTTATTGCCATATAAATGTGAATATGACCACATCTAATAGGAATATTTTATTTCCGTCTGAGTGATATTTTCCATAGCAAAAAGTTTATATGCTATGCGCACAGTGATCGTGGCTTACTCATACTGAAAGTTTTTTTTTAAATGGGCCCAGAAATTCAATGGTAACAAATTAGCATACAAATATACATACATACAGATATGTACAACTCTTTATTTTATTAGTGTAGAAGAAGAAGAAGCCTTACTAATAAATAAATTTTGGGAAGCGCGAAGTAACTAATAAACAAATTAATTATTATTAGCCTAAATACAAAATTGGAAGATCTCACCATCAAAATTGACGGAGCTAACGTCACAAACCAAATTTGCTGTCCTTATGTCATGATTCTGGCTTTAGTAATTTAGGAACTGCGTTGATGAATCAGTCAGAATGCGAAAATCCAAACAGTAAACACAAATAAAATAATGGAATGTGCGCCTGTCAAAGGTGCCATGCAAATTTAAAATGTCAAAATATTATTAAATATTATTTTTAAGTGTGTTGTTGTTGTTTTCTAGCAAAATGAGAGAAAAGTAGTAGTATTATACTTATCTCAGCCGAAAACGTGCTTTTTTTCGACTTATTTTCGTAAGTACTTACTTACTTACTTAGTAGTACTTACTTACTTAAACTTACTGATTTACTTAAGGTACGAAAGAATAGAAACCGAAAATACGCTGTATCTCAATCAAATAAGTATCCTTTCTGATACCGACAGGTACATTGGGTACTGTATCATCGCCTAACTAATATCGTGGTACGGTGTCCGTGACCGCTGGTACGAGAGTGGCCACGTCAGGGCGGGTACTTCATAACACGGACACCAAAAATGTTCTGTAACTAGTAAAGAAGCTAGGTAGGCTACATAACTTTTCAGGTCAGACCGCACTAGGACGTAACAGCAGAGGCGCGACGAGGCGCAGCACGGCGCGGCACTGCGCGTAAATGATTCTTTGTATGAAAATATATGAGATGTACCGCACAGAAACGGCACTGTAGCTGCAGCAATGTCAGTTCACACGTTTTGTCAGTTTTTGCTCTTTTGCTCCGCTACAGGTAAGTCATGGAGCGGTCTACCCTTAATATGAAAATATTGAGATGTAAAAATTTACAGAAATGGGATTTAAATTAAAGACCCTAGTGACCCATTCCACTGCCCTTATCAAGACTTCATATCACTCGCTGAAATGTTGTATCTGTTACATCCTTATAAATGATTCCGTGGTTTGAGATCATTAGATTTTCCCTAGTTTGGTTAAGTCAATGCAGGCTGATTCACCTAATTGACCGAAAATAAAAAGGATTCGGAGGGCACGACAAGCCGTCGGTCCCGGTCGCTGTATTTGATAGTAGTCGTTACTCAAACCATGTCAGAGGCCTAATAGCCTAATTGTGCCACTAGGCAGTTTCCCAACTCGGACACCAAAGTTCATCGGTTTGTTGTTCGCTTCGCTAAGAAGAAGAAGAATGTTAAACCAATATAAGCATTAGCAATGGTTCCGAATTGCCCGCGCATTTTCTTGAATAAACAAAATCATTCATCACTTCGAGTCTTCGAGTGATAGAAATAATTATAATTTCATCAGCGACAAGATTAATTACTTAAGAAGGTTCCTCACGAAAACTTATTATCAATTATATGAAGACAGAAATTTGTTAAGGAAAAAATATGCTGCAATAACTTTTAACAAATACGATTCTTGATCACAATATGATAATCTTTTTTTACGTTTCAGGTAAAATTTAGTTATAAGAAAATAATAAATAAATAGAGGCATAGTTTGGTTTATATTAATACTAGCGACCCGCCCCGGCTTCGCACGGAAATCATCAGTGTTACTCTACTATATTATGCATGTATTATACATATAACCCTTCCTCTTGAATCACTCTATCCATTAAAAGAAACCACATCAAAATCCGTTACGTGGTTTTAAAGATCTAAGCATACATAGGGATATAGGGACAGAGAAATCGATTTTGTTGTATACTATGTAGTGATACATGCTTTTGTTACATACTACTCATTGATAAATGGGCATTTTCAAGGCGAGAGTGAATAGGCACTACATAGGTGAGTATGCTTCAACATAGTCCGCATCGTCACTTTCCACCAGGTGAGATGGCGGACAAATGCTCGCCTATATATATATAAAAAAAAAAAAAATGAATTACAAAAATACCTAGTTGCTCGCAGTTTACAAAAAATGCTTTTTTTTAAATCCTTTCCTTTTCAGTAGGTCTTCTTAGCGAGTGGATTCTCGAGTCGAACGATCCGATGAACCTCATGGTTTAAGTAACGACTTCTATCAAGGACTGCGAACGGGACCGACGGCTAAGCGTTCCCTCCGAAGCACGGAATCCTCTTTCTTTTCGAACAATCAGGTGATTCAGCCTGCAATGTCCTAACCAAACTGGGGAAAACCTCACAAACTGATAAATTGACAAATATCAACTTTGTGTTCCCCCCTGAGAATCGAACCCTGGACCTCCAGATCGTAAGCCCACGGCTCTGACTAGTAGACAACGGAGGCAGTTAGTATTTTTTTCAGTAGGTATTTCCAATGATTTCAAGATTTTCCTCGATTTTCCTATGCCCCGCTATAATTGCTCGCAATCCATCAACGCGTACCTACGGTCGCCCAGGGACAGAGATATCCTCAGTACTAACGTATTAGGCCCATTTAGATAACGCGCATCATAAGTAATTGCACCTTAATAGGCACACCCTATACTATAGCCATTTATACCACGTAGATACGTACCTTTCATGGTGGACTGGGAGTGATAGAAAAACATAGAATGTGCCAGCTGCATTTCCTCCCGGGCATGCTGAGGGATTCGAGGGTTTCAGTGTATTGCAAAATTGCAATACACTGAAACCCTAAATAGGCGACGGGCTGACAACCTGTCACTACAGCAATATATCGACAAATCTATCTTAAATACACTACTTTACAACTTTGTCACACGTGGCGAAAGACCTATTTTCAGGTCGTTTACGCCCAACCTACCCCATTAGGGACAAAGGCGTGATTATATAGCGTGATTATATTATGCTGAGGGATTCGACGGTTGCATAGAAAAACATAGCAGTGTATTGCAATTTAGGCGATGGGCTGACAACCTGTCACTACAGCAATATATCGACAAATCTATTTTAAATAACCCTTACAACTTTGTCACACGTGGCGGAACGACCATTTTTCAGGTCGTTTACATTTTGCCTACACCATTAGGGATAAAGGCGTGATTATATTTATATATGTATGTACGTAGATACGTACCTATCTTCGTTTCCGATTTTCTACACGTCGTAAAGACACGACCATTTTAAAGTTGCACGTTGGTTTCGCATATGGTTAAAACCGTTTCAGAAATCAATCTTAAAACTTATAGAACAACTTTTTCATTATTCTCCCAAGTTTTATTTCGAAAGTTTTGAGAAATGTGACGTTTTTCCAGAAGCTCGCTTTTGGAAAAGTTTTCTTAGAACTGTGGACTTTAATACTTTAACCTCCTGTTGCGCTAAAATTTGATCTCTGCACGTTGCCATCCTTGTTTGGTGCAGCTGGATAATAGTCAACTCGCACCGAGAAGCGACACGACGGATGACGCTTACTGTATTTCTGTTTGGGGAGGTGCCGCAAAAACCTACCTATTAAGATTAGAGAGAGCTCAAAGAGCAGTATTAAAAGTTAGCTTAAATTTACCCTTTTATTTTCCTACCACAGATCTTTACGCTCTTAGTGATGTCCTGACTGTTAGGCAGCTATTTCTACTTAACGTTATTCTGAGGATCCACCGCAAACTCACTTATGATCCTGCATCTTTTAAGAATAAGCGCTTGAAACATAGAGTCTGTCCAACCGAAGCTCAATGGAGAACCGCTTTTGCTCAGAGATTCATCGGATTTTTAGGCCCCTACCTATATAATAAAATTAATGAGTCAATCAGCATATACCATCTCACTAGACAGTCATGCAAAAGAGCACTATCAATCTATCTGAAGACCATAGACTATGACAAAGCAGAAAATGTTCCCTAGGCACATAATTCATAATTTAGGTATGTCCCATTCTCATTCTTCTTCTTCTCAATCATACTAATCGTCACACACACACTTACACCCACATGCACACACGCACAGACACACATACACACACACATACGCACACACACACACACACACACACACACACACACACACACACACACACGCACACATGAACAAATTCACGATCAGTGGATGCTGTTAAATTTAAATTAATTAACTGTATCTTGCATCACATAGTTGGTAAAATATATTTAATGTACCGGCCGCTTCTATGAATCCACCAGGTTCGGAGTGCGGGGAGTCTGATGATCTGTAATACAGGTCTCCTAGTACAGACACCAGTCTCTCACATAGATAGATTCAAAATTATATTTATGTCAATTTCACCTAGTTTTACTTCTATGTGAAAGAAAAATAAAAACTTTTTGTATTTTTTTTTTTATTTGTACGCTATGGGGCGCGCAATCAAGCTTGAACGCATGATACGACATAGAACCTTTAATTTCTATGTATTTAATTGACAGATTTTAAAAATTCCAACCAGTGCAGCCTGTGGTAAAACGAGATGCATCTACAAGCATGCACTCATCGCGTCGATTCCCAGTGTGAACTGACCCTCATCATACCCCTAGCCTTAACCCGTATCTAAATGAGTCGGCCACCTAATCTAGGGGATTGAACGAGGGTGCTAGAACACAGAGCAACTGCCCAGCTGCCCTCCGCAACCCAAAAGGAAAACCAGACCCAATCCTAGATTAGGTCAGAGTTTTCAAGCCGCCAATGCTTAGCACTGGCCTCCGACATGGCTTAACGACCAATATCTACAGTATTAAACGGGACCAACGATTTAACGTGCCTTCTGAACCGTGAATAAACGTACCTATGAATTTAAAAAACCGAAAAACACATTGGTACGTGATGTGATTCGAACCATGACCTTCCGTTTAGGAGACAGGGGCCCTTTACACTACAGTGTAGTGACTACACCATCGGGCTCTCTACCTACTACACTATCGGGCTCTCTAGTATGAAGTGACCCTCACCATCATCATTTATTTAAGAATTGACTCTTGGCGGTCGAGTACAATGAAGTAATGAACGCCAAATCTCTCTGCATTCCACCTTCTCCTTGACTTCCTTGTACGATTTGACCTTAATCTTTTATTTAAACATGATGTTAGGACACCTGATACGACACGGCAAGTTATTAAAGACGATTATTCTTCTATGCTGGCCTGGTAGCAAGAGAAAAAAATAGAATGGGCCATCTGCTTTTCCTCCTAGGCATGCTGTAAAAACCACCTAAGGGATCCGAGGTATATTGTAATTTAGGCGATGGGAATTTAGGCGAATTTAGGTTTACCTACAAATCTATTTTCAATAACCCTCAAAATTTTGTCAGACGTGACGAAACGACCTTTGTTTAAGTCGTTTACGGTCTGCCTACTCCATTAGGAATAAGTGCGTGATTGTATGTATGTATGTATTATTTAAGTCAAGATGAAAAAGGAGAAGAAATTGAAGGCCAAGAATAAGTTACATCGATCAAGTGAAAGAACTGACCCTAAGGATTGAAATTTTTAAACTTGGTTTCGGTGTGAGCTTGGTAGCGAGCGGTGCCGGGGGCTCCCTAGCGACCAATAAATATGATGAATGACTGAGTTATAGTCTTGTTATTGGCAAGAAAAACACGCTATCAATCTTATTCTTATTTATTGACCGGGTTATGACGATAGTATTTGAAAATACGGGACTGTGCTATGAGATTTTATTATCAGTTAGCACTCTTTTATTTTTATGAGACAAAAGCTTGCCGAGCTTATTGAGTTTTCCCATGGGAATGAGATATTTACCTTGGGTAGAAGGTAGCCGCTGTCCGTCTACTATCTATCGCTATGCCAAATTTCATCAAAATCCGTTGAGCGGTTTAGGCGTGAAAGGGCAAGACAGAATTAAGTACTTTTGCATTTATAATATTAAAGTATATGATATCCTGTCACTACAGCAGTATTTTACAAATCTATCTAAAATAACCCTCTAAATTATTACTACTAAACTGTTTATTGCACACATGATAATACAGAGCACACAAACATGAAAAACTATAGCACAACAGGTATAGCTTTTCTCATAAAAGAAATCTCTTCCAGTTGATCTACGGTAGTGAGAGTGCATAAGTGAGGCAAATGAGGCGTGTACAATTATAATATAGACTAGCTGTGCCCGCGACTTCGTACACCCGCTTTGTATGGAAAACACGCAGTGTCATACATACTGAAAACGCTTCTCTGCGCGTAGGAGCGGGATCTGCTAACCCGCGCGCGGAAGCGTGTTTCGCATTGTCTGATCTTTGTTTTTGTATGGAAAACACACTTCCGCGAGCGAGCTAGCAGATCCCGCACCTACGCGCGGAGAAGCGTTTTCAGTATGTTCGACACTGCGTGTTTTCCATACAAACTGGGGTACTTACTCAATATTAGAGTGGTGCGTGATTATTTCTAACCTAGGCTGGACACCAGGTAATTAAAAAAACTCAGTCAAATAAAAAGTCCCTTTAAGATTGGATAAAAACGATCAGAGTTCTATTTCCTGCCTACCCCCTAAGTCAGGTGGCGTGATTCTTCGTATCGTAACTTTGAGTTTATGTCATGTTCAGTCAAACAAAAAAAGTTTCATCAAAATCGGTTAAAAACGACCGAAATTAAATTTCCTACTTACCTTCTAAGTCATGAGACGTGATTATTTGTATCGTAACTTTGATTTTAAATAATGCTCAGTCAAATAAAAAAGTTCCATAAAATCGGTTAAGAAACAGCCAAATTTCAATTTCCTGCCTACCCCTTAAGTCAGGTAGCGTGATTTTAGGTATCCTTAGTTGCAACCCGGGTAACACACGGTTGAATAAAAAAAGTCCCATCGAAATCGGTTCAGTAGTTTTGATGTTTATATCGTTAATAATGCCTGCTGCAATTTTTTTTTTGTAAAAATATTTAATGTACAGACACGACCCTTCTAGAACTTTATTATATGTATAGATAAAATTACATTAAATGAAAATCAAACCCTAATATCATAATAAAGTATACGGTAAGTATAGTACATATATTAATAAATAAATAATCTGTAATACTAGTATAATATAATAATTATATAAATAGCACATAACTAGTACAAAACTTATAAAAATATAACGAAACCAATAACGAAATAATAATTTGGAAGAGAAGATTCTCTTTTACTCGTTTTTTGAAAACTTTGCTAGACGTGGCGGAAAGAGCTTTGTTTAGGTCGTGTACTTAATATAACTTCACATAGTTATCCTTCTTCTTAGCGAGAGGATTCTCGAGTCAAACAACGACGGTGTCAGAGTTTAGTAGCACAGCTATTAGGCCTCTGACACGGTTTGACGAACCACCACTATCAATGACAGTAACTGGGACCGACGGCTTAACTTGCCCTCCGAAGCACGGAAAGCTTTTCCTTTTCGGACAATCGGGTGATTCAGCCTGCAATGTCCTAACCAAACTAAATAAATCTCATAAAATGATAAATTGACAAATATCAACTTTGTGTTCCCTCCTAGGAATCGAACCCAGGACCTCCGGATCGTAAACCCATGGCTCTGACCATTAGACCACGAAGGCAGATAGATTTTATTAGAGTTAGATATTTATTTTAGTAGTGTCCGAAAGTAATAGAATCAAATAACTAAATCAGAGAAAAGGAAATGTAATATTCTTAACCGTGATTGGTGCGCACTTCACCGGCCGTTGTAACCAATGGGCTCAAACGTGCGGAAACTATGACCCTGACTGAACTACGTCCAATATGGGAACGATGAGGGTAATTCGGCGTGGCAAAGCTGTCGGTCCCGGTCGCGGTCTTTAATAGGAACCGTTACACAAACCACGCATGTCTGACGTATATTATATTGTTGTAGTTACAGGTTGTCAGCCTATCATCGTCTAAATTGCAATATACAGAAACTCTCGAATCCCTTACCTGTTTTTTACAGAATGCCCAGGAGGAAATGCAGCTGACACATTGTATGTTTTTCTGTCACTCTCAGTCCAGCATGGAAGACAGATACTTAACTATAAGTCCATAACTGTCGTTATCTATCATGAGAGAACAGAAAGGGACGGCAATTATTTTAACTGAGTTACTAAAATTAAGTCGTGTTCTTACCAAATTGCCCTCAATGAGGCCCAACTCCGTTCATTTAGAGATTTGGAGAGCATATTCGCTTTGTCCACCGAATGAACGAAATCACATTACCTAATTTTGTTATTTCCGGATTTCGCCGAAACGGGACTCGTCATTGTGATTCAGAGAGGAATGTTACGAATATATTACGTACTTTGCAATTATGTTCATCAAAACAAAATAACATTATTAAACGTACGTGTGGTCAATGTTAACGAAATGTTTTCAAGTTTATTGACTTTATTTTAATATCCACCTTTCAGAGATGTGTTAAGGTGCACCTTTTTTTTGCTTTATTTCCTTTTTTCTTGTGTCTTTTCTATGCAATAAAGTATATTCTTATCTTATCTTATCTTTTCATACAAAAGGCGATAACGGTTCCCATCCCGTGAATTCAATTCAATTCAATTTGTTTATTTCATAGCAAAAAAATAATTGCGTCGAAAATTACAATAATAATCTTAAATTAAAATAACATTCCCAGTATAAAATTAAACACATTAAAAACATAAAGAGTCACAACGTTAATAATTAAAAATATAAGTAACAGTCAATAGTGAATTAATTAATAATTTAGGTACGAGTATGTCAATGTAAATTTAACAAGGATAATATTAGACATTTGACATTTATAGGATAGGAACTCTTCCGCAGAGTAAAAACATTTTTCAAGAAGAAAAGCTTTAAGCATTCTTTTAAGATTGTTAATTTGACAACAGACTTCAATTCAACTGAAAGTTTATTAAATAAACGTGTTGCCTGATAGTTTGCGCTGTGCGAAAATACTTTTAATTTGCTGTGGATCGTGCGACTCGAGATTGGAATGTCTTTTCGTCTCTACCTTTTCAGAATATTTCATGAGATCGGTAAGAATCAGCATAATGTACAAACATGGTGCAGTTAACACCTCAAGCTTAATGAAATATTCCTTACAAGAAACTTCTTGTTGTAGGCGAAAAATGGTTCTAATTGCACGTTTTTGGATTATAAAAGCTTTATTTATATTATAATTATAACTATTGCCCCACAGCTTAATACTGTAACGCAAGTGAGATTCTACTAGTGCATGATAGACCATTTTCTGTTGTAAAACTGTAGCTTCATCTCTAAGGGTTCTTAATGCGTAGCATGCTGAACTTATTTTTGCCTCAACTCGATCCAATTCATTTTTCAAATTAAGTAAGGAATAATATTCACGCCTAGAAATTTAACAGTTTGTACTGTACTAATGTTTCGGGAGTCTAACTTAATATCTAGAGCGTCTCTATTATTTGATGTAGTTCTAAATAACATGACGCTAGTTTTCTTAGTGTTAAGCTTTAGATTGTTCACGCTAAACCATTTTGAAAATGCGTCTAGTGTCTCATTTGTTTTTTTAATGAGGTCACTTATATTTATCCCAGATATGACAGCGTTTGTGTCATCTGCGAAAATAATAGAGGGAACGTTTGGAACAATATCATTTATATAATGATTTAAATCGTTTATGAAAACTATAAAAAATATTGGCCCAAAATGGACGCTTGCGGTACACCCCTCCTTAGAATAGTTTGCTTCGATTAATAAGTTGTCTCTTTGTTTTCCTGTACATATTTTATTTCTACAAACTGATTTCTATTCTGTAAGTAGCATCTAAGTAGTTTCAACTCTTCGTTTCTCACTCCGTAGTGATCGAACTTTTGTAATAGTATATCATGGTCGACAGTATCAAAAGCTGAACTTAAATCCAAAAATATACCAGCTACTTTTTGTTTTTCATTAAGTTTGGTCACAACTTCATCCATTAGCGTATCGATGGCTTCGACAGTACCAATCCCTTTTTGATATCCAAATTGTCGCTTATTCAAAACACTATTTACGTTAAGATGTTTTACTAGTCTAGTTTTAATAACTTTTTCTACAATTTTGGATATTACCGGGAGTAACGATATAGGTCTATAATTTAGGGGGTCGGTGGTTATGCCCTTTTTGTATAAAGGTATTACTTTGGCTGTTTTAAATTGATCCGGGAAAATATTTTGTTGTAAGCATTTATTAAATATCTCTGTTAGGGGTTTAGCTAATATGTCTACATTTTGTTTAATTACTGAGATTGGTACGTCGTCATGGCCACATGATTTTTTGTCTTCCATTTTCCTAATTATATTACACACTTCTGTTTCAGTAACTCTATGCCATCGAAGTTCTTTTAATGCTGGAGGTGTATTTTCTTGAAGTATTTTTATAGCCTCATTAAGATTACCGGATTTTGTAGTTTCTCCATAATAAAATTGCTCAGAAAAAAGTTAAACAATTTTTTGGGGATCTTGAACGATTTCATTATCTAATTTAATTAATATATTTTGCCTACGTTTTAATTGTGGCTTATTCCTATGTTTATTAACTACATTCCAGATTGCCTTGTTGGAATTTACAGCCAAGCATATCTGTCTCTGAACCGACAGTTTTTTTGCTTGTCTGACAACCCCACGAAACAGCCTAAAGTAAGCCGGTAGACCGGTTATTTAGTATTGAATTATCGTTTATTTTTCTGTCAACTGTAATCAAAAATATCTTCATTAGGCTTGAAGTTCTTACACCCTTAGAAATCCATTTTATTTGCTAAAAAATTTTTTGTTTTTGTTTTTTTAACTTCATCTTAAACGCCGTTTTAAAACTTTTATTGAAATTGGCATTGGCAATGAACATAAACCGATTTATATATTTTTTGGAAATGTTGTAGATATACTTAAAAACTAGGTTCAACCTTGTATTTCTTCATCATTTCCAAAAATTATAAGAATCGGACTATATATACGGGTTGGAAACCGTTATCGCCTTTTGTATGGAAAGATAAGAATATACTTTATTGCACACTCCTCTTTTTGCAAAAGTTTCAGATTTAAATTTGTAACAAACAATGGGGCCGTATTTGTAATCAGCTCTCAAGAGTGACAGCGAATTTGAGTTCGTATCAGAAATGTCATTTCAGTACAAACTGGCCTTAATATTGCTCTCAAGTTTGAGATCTCATCAAAAATACAAGCCTATCAAATGAGTTTTTTACCGTTATAATGGTACGATAACGTGGTAAACATTCCACTTTTTGCAAAAAGAAATCAGATTTAAATAGATAGATAGATAGTTATTTATTCATCCATAAAAACATACAAAAACACATTCACATGCAAAGGATGAAAAGGAACAGTCTCAGCAAGGCTGCTGTTTTTCGGACTTCCCTAACATTATTACAAAACATATTATAATAAATTGGAAGAAATTTAGAATTGTTACAAACTATTAAATGTGTTATTTACCGTAGAAATGGTGCGTTCCGCTTCTTATTATTTTGAATTTCGATATCATTACATATTTATGACATGCTTATACAAATTTCCATTGTTTAGTGGAGCACCGGCATTCAGTATCAGTAAGATTAGCACGTACAGTACATTAATATTGCAAACCGTTTGCTCAACTCTGGAATATATTGCTACCAAGTTGTCGATGGTATAAAATAACTACATAACTCCCGGTAGACAAGAGCCTAAGTTCATAAAATGTTTTTTTTTCTTTGTGTGTTTTAATTAAACGTGTAAGGTAGGGGTCTTCAACCCGCAGCCCGCGAAGCCTTTGCTTGTGGCCCGGCGGGTCATGCGGCAAATTGTAATCGTGTAAGTGATTCTGTTGAAAATGTCCCTGAAGAGCTCCAGATGGAGTTAATAGTACTGCAGTAATTCAAATTTAAGTTACCTATTTAATTCAGATTTCCTACATTTCTATTCAAAATACGTTTCAAATTCAGATTTCCCTAAAATCGCAGACCACGCGATAAAAATTAGACAACTTTTTTGAAATGGTTGAAGACCACTGGGGTAAGTTAGCTAAGTAGTTTGTACAAAAATATCTATAAAATAATATATTGCAATGAGTGTGACGCAGTTACAATCTTTCGACAGATTGCAATCTCGCGGGATAGATTATGATCAAACGGTATTTGCAAAATTACTGTGAAATATTATATGATATTGCGTTAGACATTAACTGTTTTTTATTTGTAAACTTAATATTAACTATTATGATATTTTTCATAGCCTTTGTCAAAGATTGTTCTTTGTACAAAAACTGTAAGATAAATGTTTTTTTCGTGCTGGACTGGGAGCGAGAGAAAAACGTAGAACGTGCCAACTGCATTTCCTCCCGGGCATGCTGTAAAAACCAGCTAAGGGATCCTAGAGTAACGGTATATTACAATTCAGGCGATGGGCTGACAACCTGTCACTACAGTAATATACCTACAAATCTATCTTAAATAACCCTCAAAACTTTGTCAGACGTGGCGGAACGATCTTTGTTTAGGTCGTTTACGCTCTGCCTACCCCTTTAGGGATAAAGGCGTGATTATATGTATGAATGTACAAAAAAAAACAATGTCTGTTTAAAATTTTAGGTACCTCACAAAGACTTTACTGTCTGTCTGTCATTTTCCTGAACAATGATCAAACAAGCCTATTTCCGGAGCCACTCACATTTGATCACAAACAAAGCAAACGTGCTAATGATAGCTCGGTAGCTTTCACTTGACAGGATCTGATTAGTCGACTAGCATGTCTGTCTCGTTCCTGACCCAGGCGTTTGTGATTCGTGCGAGTAGCTCTATGAAGGCTCTATAAAGGTTAAAAAGCATGGGTGGCCAATCCACGGCCCGCTGAGTATTATAGTGGTCCGCGCACAGTCCAATTTTATTTCTATTTCATGTAAAAACTTGCGTTCAGCAAGAGTGAACAGATTTCTACAAATATTATAATTGAAATTTTGAAAAGATATAAATGTATTAAAATAATATTCAAACCACCGTGTGCGATAGTCGACAACTTACAGATACTAACTTATTAAAGTAATAGTTATGCGGCCCGAAAATCTTCAGTCTAAAACTTAGCCCAGCTGCCGAAAAGGTTGGCCACCCGTATGTACTATACCCCGTGTGGTGCCGGGTTAGAATAGCATGGGGAGGGAATACCAGGGAATGGGGAGCAGCGTTCCCTGTGAATGTAAAACTTCTACTGCGCTCATCAACCCGCCTGCCAAGCGTGGTGAGTATGGCATATACCCCCAATTTTGGGGAGGCCCATGTCCAGCAGTGGACTGTTGTGGCTTCTTCTTCTGTCGAGTGGGTATCGAGTCTATCGACCCGATGAACCCTGGTGTCAGAATTTGTTTTAAACCGCCTAGTAGTACAACTATCAGGCCTCTGACATGGTTTGAGTAACGACCACTATCAAAGGCAGTGGCAGGAACCGACGGCTTAACGTGCCCTCCGAAGCACGAAATATTTTTCTTTTTCGGACAATCAGGTGATTCAGCCTACACTGTCCTAACCAAACTGGGAAAAAAATCACAAAGTGATAAATTCTCAAATATCAACTTTGTGTTTCCCCCCTGGGAATCGAACCCAGGACCTCCGTATCGGGAGTCCATGGCACTAGCCACTAGACCACGGAGGCAGTTCAGTTCACTGTTGTGGCTGATGTAGATGTACTACATACAACAATGCTACTACGCGTTACGTCTCTACTGCTACGCCGTAGCGTGGCGAAGCTCTCTACCGCTACGCCATAGCGTGGCACAGCTCTCTATTGCTACGCCGTAGAATGGCGTAGCGCTTCCACTCGACGTCATGCTAACCACGTTTCTATTGCAAGTGAACCGCAACCGTTTAACTCAACTGAGAACTTTATTCTCATAAACCAGTTTGTTAAGTTAGTTTACGAATATTTCAAATCAGAATAAAATTAACATACACACATACATATAATCACACCTTTATCCCTAATGGGATAGGCAGAGCGTAAACGATCTAAACAAAGGTCGTTCCGCCACGTCTGACAAAGTTATGAGGGTTATTAAAGATAGATTTGTAGGTATGTTGCTTTAGTGACAGGTTGTCAGCCCATCGCCTAAATTGCAATTTACTAAAACCCTCGGATCCCTAAGCTGGTTTTTAAATCACAGATTTTAATTCAGAGTAAAATTAATGCTGTTTAAATTTACTTCTACGCTGTGATATTTTGACCTTCTGCTGTCTGTTTATTTTTTCTATGCAAAGATTATTTTAATGGAATAATCAATCCCGTCGTAAATGTTTACTTAGGCTCTTGACCCGGAGATCCCGGGTTCGATTCCCGGCGAGGGACAATAACTTTGTGTTGTTGTTTCTAGTTTGGTTAGGACATTGAAGCCTGATCACCTAATTGTCCGAAAAGAAAGAAGATGCTGTCGGATGGGAATGTAAATAGTCGGTCCTGCGCCTGATTTCTCTCTAGTCGTGTCAGTCAATCTGTCCCATCGGAATAAGAGATTGAAAGAATAGAGAGTGCACCTGTGCGTAGCGTAAACACTTGGGCACTAAAAACAAGTCCTGCGCAGTTGGCTGATCTCCACGAGATTGGCCACCATCACCGAAAATCGGTGGGAGGACTATTAACGGTTTACTGAGTCTGCAATCGGATGCTTACTCAACGTTCGACTGAATTAGAATGTCGCAAACGACCCTTCGAGAGTATTACAAACAGATGCCACGGTCTTGCTTGAGCTCGAGTAAACACAATCATCAATCGACATCATTGTAGACAAAATATTATTTGAAGAGCTGTACACTCTATAAATATACCAAGTGTAAGGGACAACGTCCCGCAAACTGATTAGGGTGACTCAGTCAACGACACTGAACAACTATCAGCAGGTTTCTTTTTCAGGAAGTGAAAAAATGCCTTTCCATACAAATTGTCTGATCGACGTGAACATTTTGTACGAAAAAACCAATTATCATATTTTTCACTTCCTGAAAAAAAAACCTGCTAATAGTTTTCGTCAGTTTGCGGGTAGTTAAGTTAATATAACATTTGTTTTTATACCTACGCCTCTTTGATAGGAGTTAGCTCGGCTCTTTCCATCATGAGATTGGCTGAATGGTATAATATCATAACATAACATTGGATTGTCCCGGATTTACATAAGTATACAAAATTTTAGGTCATTCGAACACTGAGAAGTGGGTCAAATCAAACGTGCAAGATTTGTGGACAGACACCGGGACAGGTGAAACTAAATAAAAGGTTTTAGTGCAGCAACACACAAGCGTCAATTACCGCGCGCAAGGTTGCGCTCAACGCACTGTCAATGCTTTTTGCATTGCCTACAATATACATGCGTAACCTTACGCAGTAGAATTCCTCGCTAAGCGCGCGTATTGCGTAAGGTGACGCATGTGTGTGGTAAGTACTGCAAAAAGCATTGACAGCGTGTTGAGCTCAACCTTACGCGCAGTAAGTGACGCCTGTGAGTTGCTGCACTTAAAAAATACATATCATGCATCGACCTTGGGTCAACAAAATCAATAAAATTTCTGGCGGCATTAAGACTCTAACATTTATGCCTTTCACATTTGGGAGTGCCGTAAGCGGTTTCCAATATTAAACTTCAACAGCGATTGTCTTTAATGTCTGCGTATGCCTATTTGGTTTTATTGCTCCTCCATTCCCTTTCCAGATCAACTTCTCATATTATATTTCAAACATTTCAATAAGAAACCTGTTTTCTGGATTCGCGGTTTTGATTTTATAGTCGTTTCTTTCCCGTCTATGGTATTGGTTTGCATAGGTAAGTTACTCGAATTTCTATGTTGTCGACCAATTTTATGGACGTTTTTTTTTCTACAGAGGTTATCTATTAAAAATAATATTTTGTTTTGTATTCTCACTCAGATATTTGAACAATAATTTCATAATATTAAACGTTTGTAATCTTTAAAAGAACTGTTTCAAACTGTATACACCTCTTATAAGCACTAGTTTACAGAAATAAAATACGACACGGAATAAGATATGAGCATTTTTTTTATGAAAAACTAAAAATTTGATTAAACACGATGTAATGAAAATACAGTCATTACGATTTCCACACCTCACCTGTCCGGGACTTGCGTGTAATTTGATTGTTGTACTGACACGCGGTCGCCGATTGACGACAAATCTACTTATCTTTTCACCAGGTCACCTGGCAATGATATCAACCATGTTATAGAAAAGCGAAAGCTAGTAAGTATCTATGGCTCGTATTTATGAAGCGATATCAAACTTGAGAGCGATATTAAGTATGGATTTGACAGGTCAGTTTGTACTGAAATGACATTTCTGATACGAACTCAAACTCGCTGTCACTCATGAGAGCTGATTACAAATACGGCCCTATGTAAGTTGATCTGACACGACGTAATGAAAGTTCACTGATTATGATTACCGCAGCTCACATGTCCAGACTGGCGTGTAATTTGATCGTTGTACTGACACGCGTACTTATCCATTCGCAAGCGAATGATAGCCGTAAAATACCAATCGCATTAAAAGGTGCTACTAAGCTGCTGTAGGTACTTTAATAGTTCCAAAATATATACTTTCCTTCCGGCTTTCTGAATTATTCTCAATTTACCAGAATGTTTTGACAGACCTAAACAAGATAGAAAACTGACAAATACTATTAGCATAGGTGTAAGTGCGATTATTTACGCCCAATACATGTTCCTTCCATGCTGGACTGGGAGAGATAGAAAAACATAGCATGTTCCAGCTGCCTTTCCTCCCGGGCATGCTGTAGAAGTCAGCAAAAGAGACTCGAGGGTTACAGTGTATTGTAATTTAGGCGATTGGCTGACAACCTGTCACTATAGCAATACACTTTTCAATCTAAAATTGCCCTCAATTTTTGTCAGACGTGGCGAAAGCGCCTGTTACGAGTCGTTTAACGCTCTGCCTACCCCGTAAGGGATAAAGGCGTGATTTTATGTATGTATGTATGTAATACATGTCCGATTGAATTGTTTTTTTATACAAGTATATAAATCAGTTTATTCGCGGATTATATTTCATAAGTTAAACATAGAATTCAACTACAAACGCTTAAACATTTGATAAACTTTCTGCGAACGTGTGTGAATGTGGCAATTCATATTATTCAAATTTAAAAGCATAAATGAGGGAGTTCTCTCGACCGAACAATCGAGTCTATTTAGTCTAAATTTTATGACCCGCTCTAGGTCCCATTGTGTTTCGCGATTAACGGTGTCATTACTTGAACACAGCAATTTGAGAGACAAAACCAGAGGGCCGAAGGCGAGGAAATAATTATAGAAACTAGTTTGTTCTCCGACGATTAATGTTAGTTCGCGTTCTGGATTTACAACGGGCGAGGTCCAACTTTGCTCTACCGAGCCTTTGATTTATTCGCTTAACTTGATTTCTTCTCAAGCGCAATATGAAACGGAATTGGAACTCAAACTTCTTCCTTTGTTTTAGATTTCGTATTTGCTAAATTAAATATGTAGTTGCTATTTAATTACCCATTATCACTGACAGACAATATTTATTCCTATGGAATTATGTATTACCATGGAGTAATATAATATACTAACGTATAAGTATTACTGAATAAGTGGAAATATCCATTTGCATATAAGGAAGAATATAATATATTTTAATTATAAAGTTAATTAATTATGAATAATGATTTCAGTTGCTTAGACCAGTAAATATTTTTTATGTACTTAGGCCCGTATTTATAAAACGATCTCAAGATTGAAAGCAGTATTAAGTATGGATTTGACAGGTATACATACATACATAAAATCACGCCTTTATCCCTTACGGGGTAGGCAGAGCGTTAAACGCCTCGTAAAAGGCGCTTTCGCCGCGTCTGACAATAATTGAGGGTAATTTTAGATTGTAATGTGTATTGCCATAGTGACAGGTTATCAGCCCATCGCCTAAATTACAATACACTGTAATCCTCGAGTCCCTTTTGCTGTCTTCTACAGCATGCCCGGGAGGAAGGGCAGCTAGAACATTCTATGTTTTTCTATCTCTCCCAGTCCAGCATGGACAGGTATAATGTACTAAAATAACATTTCTTATACGAACTCAAACTCGATGTCAGTCTCAAGTGCTGATTATAAATACGGGATTTAATATCGTCACGCTTCAACTGAAATAACACAAAAAAAACGCGGTTTGCACAAAAATATATATCTTTATGTACGTGTGGTCCTAATGATTCTTTTATTGTGACACTGCGACGCCATTTTCAGTCGAGTTGATTTTTTTAATCAACTTTGATGTCATGCATGATCAATAAAGTGTAGACTGATAATGACCAAGAAATATCAATATCTTTGCAGCTCTTGTTTACCAACAACCACAAAGAAAACTGCGTCACAGAGATCAAGCAGCAAGTTTCTTACTACGATACCTGGCTTTGATAGTTTCATAGCAGCAAAGACAACCGCGCGCAGTTGTGGTAATTAGAAATGTTCCTGTGAATAGGACACTAAGCGATAAAAAGGAATATTCTGACTGCTTCATTTTCTCGTCGCAATTTAATCGACGTCGTTTGACTGTGAAACTCTGGTCGCTTTGAAAGAACTATTTTTCTTCCTCGTGGCTCGAGGCGAATTGACATCTCAAAGTCACAGACTTTTATCTGCGCGACAATTTTGCATTGGACTGATTCCTGAAAATGTTGACCAAAAATCTCATGATTGCACAGATATTATTATTACGCATTTATTAGATAAAATTATCATTTATATTTCTTATGACAAAGATGTCTACCATATTACAGAGCTAATACTGGCAGCACATCTTTGTGAATAGCATATCATGTCGTCAATATAAGAGCAGTACACACGACGTCGATTCAAACGCATTGAAGGTGCGTTTATTTGCTCTCCTTTAGAAATAGGTGATGCGTCGTATTTACGCCGTCACGCCGGAAAAGCCTACTTTTCCCTTTACACTCTCCCCAGAGTTCTTTCAAAGGTCTCAAACACTTGAAGACACTTTCAGCTCTGATCAAAGATCTTTTACCTCTCCGTTATAATATAATAAGTATGTAAATAAGATACTTGTAAAAATAAGCAAGTTCAATAACCTCTACCATAAAATTACACACCAAGAATACTCTATTCTCCAAAACTCTCTGTAGAAATTCCATACACTAACCCTCAACTCACATCGAATGAAAGCCCCAAAATCTAGCTCGAATAAAAGAAATGTAGTTGAATTCTGAAGCAGGTTTATACGGCACTGTACAGAGCGGCTCTCAAAAATCCGCTCGCATGCTCCGCAGCGATTCATAAGGCTTGCTTCGTTTGCCTCAACTCGTCTGCAATCTTGTATCTCCGGAGTTTAAGTGTTTGACCTCCCTTTGCCCAAATGAACCTCACGAAAACGTCTACAACTTTACTGATCTCGCTCCTATGACTCTTACATGCTCAACTTTAAAGACTATTATGGGATGTTTTATGAATTTGGGTATGTTTGTCGCTTTTGCCTTTTGTATTTCTTTTTTTCGCTTTTGCTCTACGGCTTGCAGAATTAACCAGCTCCAATCCTAGTCTATGTTTCTTGCCTAGCAGCAAAATTGCAAGTGAAGTGGCTCGATCTCGGCATCAGTTTTCATTTCGAAGATAAAATCTGGGCTGAAGCTTTTTAAAACAGCTTTGTATATTCGTTTTACAGAAAATACCTGCAGAAATACTAATGGAAAACTTCAGAAATACGAATTGTACGTATTGCCAAATCTATGTGTACCGGTAATTGTACTCGTGAAGACGTACCTAAGTTAATAGACATTTATATTTGAAAGTGTATATACAAACTGATTGCGAGCTTCTATTGTTAGCTTTTGTTTACGAGAAGTCTTAGAAATAAAACTATAAAAAGCTTCCGTCCCTAAAATAACCTTTTGCCCAATTGTGAAGAACAGTTCATGAGAGGCTAAAAACAGGGTGTTTGAAAAATCCTTATTATTTGTTCGACTAGCGTTCTTTGTAAGCTAAATCACCACTCGTCGCTTGCGGCGCTCCTTAGTCCGGAATTATTGAGTATTGGCGGCGTATAATCAAACGCGCACCAAGTGAAAAACCACTCCGCATAATAAGGGCATTTGTTTCAAACTGAGTAGGAATCAGTAGCAATTATTAAACTGGTGAATTTATCTTAGACGATGGGCTGGCAACCTGTCACTGAGCAATATACCTTCAAACCTAACTTAAATAAACCTCAAAGCTTTGTCAGACGTGGCGAATTTGTTTATTTGGGATAGAGGCGTGACTATATGTAAGTATATGTGAATTTTTAAATTAAAATTGCAGTGAATTGTCTATGTAAATTCGGTTCGTGGTTCTCAGAGCAGATCATAAATAGGACGTACCTATTAGGTACTGTTATTATCTTTTATTCTTCCATGCTGACCTGTGAGCTGGAGAAAACATAAAATGTGCCAGCTGCATTTCCTCCCGGGCATGCTGTAAAAAGCAGCTAAAAGATCCGAGGGTTTCAGTATATTCTAATTTAAACGAAAGGCTGACAACCTGTCACTACAGAAGTATATCTACAAATTTATCTTTAAAAACCCTCAAAACTTTGTCAGACGCGGCGGAAGGACCTTTAATTAGGTTGTTTACGATCTGGCTACCCCATTAGGGATAAAGGCGTGATTATATATATGTATGTAGGTACTAGTTATTATCTTTTCAGAAAAATCTTTAGATGATCAATGCATTATAAAGTGCGAATGAAGGGCTGCATACCGAGTTGCAGAGGAATATGCATTTCACTTTGTATATCCTTATAAATCATGACAACTACCTAACTAACATTTATATGTTTTTTTACTAAGTCTTCTTCTCTTCTGTTGAGTGGCAATCGATACTATCGACCCGATGAACCCTGGTGTCAGAGTTTTTAACCGCCCTGTAGGCCTCTGAAATGGTCTTTGTAACGACTACTATCAAATACAGCAACCGGGAACAACATGCCGTCCGAAGTACGGAATCTTTTTTTCTTCCAGACAATCAAATGATACAGCCTGCATTGTCCTAACCAAACTAGGGAAAATCTTACAATTATCAACTTTGTGTCCCATCTGGGAATCGGACCGAGGACCTCTGGATCGTGAGCCCATGGCTCTGACCACTAGACCTCGGAGGCAGTTAATAGTTGCCATTTCTACACTAGTAGCCTCGACGATGCGTCTGGCAGTATTACCGCGGTAAATAAGGGGTTTAAAAGTTTTATCAACTAATTTGCAACTGCCGCTGTATCCGATGTCTGCGCCAGAGGCATTAAAACAAACTCGTTGAGCTAACGCGTAGTGTGTAGTGGTAGAGCATTTGCTCTCTGCACAGTGGGTCCTGGGTTTGACCCTCAGGATCAGGGCAGAACGGGGAATAAACTGAGATTTTTATGTATTCTAAAGCATTTAAACATATAAAAATATGGACACACGCATATTCCAGTATAAGTATACTCACACTGAAGTGAACACGAAGAACCTAAAAGTCGAATAATACTTTGAAAATTATAATTTTGTGTCAATTGAATAACCCTCATTTTTTTAAATATTAAATCCTTTATAATTAATAAGCTACTGAAAGCCAAACTATGTAAAAAAGCCTTATTAATCTGATCAGTTTTATTTTTATTTTCAGAAGCGACTAGCCGACAGCAATTAATCAAGGCTGAAATGGCCTTGAATGAGCGTCTGCCTGCAAATACCCGAGTCAAAGCTTTATATAAAAATGGTGCTGGTTTATTCTTCTTAACGAGTGGGTTTTTCGAGCCACAAACGACCCGATGAATCCTGGTGTCTATAAATATTTAACTGCCAGTAGGCACACCATGTCAAAACTATTAGCTTTTACTTATAAGTAATAAGTTACTAATAAGTAACAGCTAAACGTTCTGAAATGGTGTGCGTAACGAACACTATCAAAGACAGCAACCGGAGCGGATATATTAACGTACTCTCCGAAGCACGGAATCTTAACAGCCTCCGTGTTCCAGTGGTCTAAACCATGGTTTTCCGAGATAGTGTTCGAATTGCACGGGAACAAAATGTTAATATTTATGTCAATTTATAACTTTGTGAGATTATCCCTAGTTTAGTTAGGACAGTGCAGGTTGAATCACCGGAGTGCCTGAAAGAAAATGTAGCTGTTTATTTAATACTTGGCTTTCCGTTAATACTGGCGGCCGCTAACGAGCAGCCCATGAATATTAAAGATAATTCAACAGAATATGAAAAACAATGCTTTTTTTATATAAAAAAGAAATTTCCAAAAACTGTTTGTTATGGTTTAAAAAAGTAAACCGGTTGTAAAGGATTATTTAAGTTTTGTTGTAAATATTTAACTAGCTATAGATTTTTCTTTGTAAAATTACAATTGCAGAGATGCCTATAACAATAGTGTGACTGACTGAGGCTCGGAAACAGCTTCACTTGGTATAATATGTTTTGAAGCACATACATACATACATATAATCACGCCTTTATCCCTAATGGGTTAGGCAGAGCGTAAACGACCTAAACAAAGGTCGTTCCGCCACGTCTGACAAAGTCTGGAGGGTTATTGAAGATAGATTTGTGGGTATATTGCTGTAGTGACAGGTTCAGGTTGTCAGATAGTATACTAAAACTCTCACTATGCCAAACAAATTTTCCAAATAAATAAAGAAAAACCACCAACTATAAATCAAAAACCGGAAAGAATAGATCTTCTGTCCTTTTCCAATGTTTTTAGTCTAAAAGTGACAAATAGATTTTAATTTTAGGTTTAGCCGGTTGAATCTAGAATAAACCTAATATGCCCACAATTCTAAGACGGTGTTAACGCCGTTCTCAAATGATAGTTTGATCACAAGTCAGGGTGGCTCCTGTCGCAGACTACCACCACTTATACGAGATCGTTCGAGGCAAGCCTGTGCTTCATACATACATATAATCATGCGTTTATCCCTAAAGGGGTAGGCAGCGCGTTAACGACCTAAATTAATAATAATAATAATAATAAAAGGCGTAGGGAATTGACGACCCCACCGCCCACCACCTCGGTGGTGCAGTCAGTCCCCGGAGGGGCAGCTTGTGTGGCGAGCTGATGGTGCGTGGCGACACCCCGGACCCCCAGCTCCGAGGACCCATATTCATTTGGCCCTCACCTCCTGGCTTGCCTTCGTTGGCCGTCCAGGAGTGGAATTCGCAAGAGCGGAACCTTTGCTCCAGGTTGGAAGTGTAAAATGTCATAACGCCGGGGGCCTGCTGACTGGAACACCACGATCTGGCGCCCGCAGTCTCACCTCTCGACAACCTTAGTCGCTCACACGATGTTGCCCTCTTGTCGTTCCTTGCGTTCGGCCGTTTTGGGGGGCCCAATATAGTGAGTTGGCGAGTCACCGTCTGCCGAGATTATCGAGATTGAGACATTTGATTTGGTAGGCGTCCCGTAGTCTCGATTAATATCCCAGCAACCGGTCCAGCTAAATCCCTCCTCATAGACCTAGTTCTCCTACCAATATCTGCAATAGTCCTTGCATCAGGCGGGTGCTGGCTCTGGTTGTATTTCTATAGTGCAAGCAAATACAAAATACAAATACAAAAAGTTTTTATTTTTCTTTCACATAGAAGTAAAACTTAAAACTAGGTGAAATTGACATAAATATAATTTTGAATCTATCTATGTGAGAGACTGGTGTCCGTACTAGGAGACCTGTATTACAGATCACCAGACTCTCCGCACTCCGAACCTGGTGGATTATAGAAGCGGCCGGTACATAAAATATATTTTACCAACTATGTGATGCAATGCAAGCGGAGCGAGTCTCCGCATGATGTACACATCACAATAAATTATTTGGTATAAAAAGGCCTCTGCACTGTTGGCTTCGGCCCCACGTATGCCTAAAAGGACCGGGTCCCTGTGGGCCCGTGATACTGAAAAGTATACCAACAAATAATAATAATACATACATACATACATACATAAAATCACGCCTTTATCCCTAATGGGGTAGGCAGAGCGCAAACGACCTAAACTAAGGTCATTCCGCCACGTCTGACAAGATAGATTTGTAGCTATATTGCTGTAGTGACAGGTTGTCAGCCCATCGCCTAAATCACAATATACCGAAACCCTCGGATCCCTTAGCTGGTTTTTACAGCATGCTCGGGAGGAAATGCAGCCGGCACATTCTATGTTTTTCTCTTGCTCCCAGGCCGGCATGGAAGAAAATAATAATAATAATAATAATACATTTATTTCAGACCAAGATTATCCATAGCTGGGTAAGTAACAATTTTCTTAATAACTATGTTAGTGACATAAAAACAAACAAGTACCTAATACTACATAATTACGAATGTTCCAAAGGTAGATGAAACCTCACAACTTAGCGCTATGAAGCTGCATCCACCTTCGGAACATGGAAGAGTCCCACCGCGCCGCGAACACGCCCAGGATGGTGTTGGGTCTGCCGCGGAGGCGGGCCATTAAGGAGGCGCACCGCACATTAAGGTCGGTCCGCCACGTCTGACAAAATTTTGAGGGTGATATAAGATAGATTAGTAGGTATATTGCTGTAGTGACAGGTTGTCAGCCCATCACCTAAACTGAAATATACTGAAACCCTCAGATCCCTTAGCTGGTTTTTACATCACACCCGGGAGAAAATGCAGCTGGGACTATTCTATGTTTTTCTCTCGCTTCTGCTTCCGTTGCCTGTAACGCACCAATTGGAGGAAGATTACAAATCACCCATTAAACAATACAGAAAATACAAAAAAAAAACATAGCAAGATTGAGTATATTAACATACATATAATCACGGCTTTATCCCTCATGGGGTAGATCTGACACTACAGCAATATACCTTCAAAAAATACAAAGTTTTGAGGGTTATTTAAAAAAGTTTTGTAGGTATATTGCTGTAGTGTCAGGTTGTCAGCCCATCGCCTAAATTAGGTACAATATACTGAAACCCTCAGATCCCTTAGCTGGTTTTTATAGCATGACCGGGAAGAAGTGCAGCTTGTACATTCTATGTATTTTTCTCGTTCCCAGGCTAGCGTGGAAGAAGAGCCTATGCTTCTGTTGCCTGTAGCGCACCAATTGAAGGAAAATCACAAATCACCCATTAAACAATACAAAAAATATTAAAAAAGTCAAAGCAAGATTAACCTTTGATAATCAATAAACAAACATATTAACATCTTTTTAATAAATCAGTAAAACAAGTTACTATACCCTTCATTTGCTGTTAAAACCAGTCGAATTTAATAAAAGTTTACCTCTTTAACGGCACCCCACAATATCAGTGCACGTTTTCCAGAAATAAAACTGCTATAATATTAGGTGCAGTGCAGTTGGGCTTCTGCCAAATGATAGCAGACACTGCTGCCTATCCGGGTTTTAGCGCTTGTTTGCGGCAAATAAAATTCACAGACGCCAGTTGAATATAAGAATGTAAGAAAACTTGCTTAAAATCAGAACTTTATTTTAATTTTAAAATTGTAGCCGACAGCAATTAATCAAGGCTGTCGTAGCGTTGAAAGAGCGTCTGCCTGCAAATACCCGAGTCAAAGCTTTATATAAAAATGGTGCTGGTTGTTCTTCTTAACGAGTGAGTTTTTCGAGCCACAAACGACCCGAAGAATTCTGGTGTCTAGTAATATTAAACTGCCAGTAGGCACATCATGTCAAAACTTTTAGCTCTTACTTATAAGTAATAAGTTACTAATAAGTAACGGTGTGCGTAACGAACACTTTATAATTTATAATTTTCTGGTATTATTTTAATATTATGCTTTATTTGTGCACGCCTAATTTGCCTCTCAATTTAAGTCTCACTTACTTAGGTAAGCTGGAAGAAATTTCTTAGTAGAAATAATCTGTACCTGTTGTGTCGTTATTCCTTCTGTATTGTCTTTCTCATGTTACCTGTGTACAATAAACAGTAAATAAATAAATAAAATAATAAATAATACTATCAAAGACAGCAACCGGAGCGGATATCTTAACGTACTCTCCAAAGCACGAAATCTGAACAGCCTCCGTGTTCCAGTGGTCTAAACCATAGTTTTCCGAGGTCGTGTTCGAATGGCACGGGGAACAAAATGTTAGTATTTATGCCAATTTGTCACTTTGTAAGATTTTCCCCAGTTTAGTTAGGACAGTGCAGGTTGAATCACCTGAGTGCCTGAAAGAAAATGTAGCTGGTTATTTAATACTTGGCTTTCCGTAAATACTGGCGGCCGCTAACGAGCAGCCCATGAATATTAAAAAAAAATCAACAGAATATGAAAAACAATACTTTTTTTTATAAAAAAGAAATTTGCAAAAATTGTTTGTTATGGTTTGAAAAAGTAAAGCGGTTGTAAAGGATTATTTAAGTTTTGTTGTAAATATTTAACGAGCTATAGATTTTTCTTTGTAGAATTAGATATATTGCAGAGACGCCTATAACAATAGTGTGACTGACTGAGGTTCGGTGGTAATAAAGGAAACACCTAGAACATTTTCACTCGTATTAGTATGTTTTGAAGCACATACATATATACATATAATCACGCCGTTATCCTGAATGGGGAAGCCAGAGCGTAAACGACCTAAACAAAGGTCGTTCCGCCACGTCTGACAAAGTCTTGAGGGTTATTGAAGAGAGATTTGTGGGTATATTGCTGTAGTGACAGGTTGTCAGCCAATCGCCTAAATTACAATATATTGAAACCCTCGGCTCCCTTAGCTGGTTTTGACAGCATGCCTGCGAAGAAATGCAATCAGCACATTCTATGTTTTTCTCTCGCTTCCAGGCTAGCGTGTAAGAATAGCCTGTACTTCCGTTGCCTGTAACGCACCAATTGGAGGAATATTACAAATCACCCATTAAACAATACAGAAAATAAAAAAAAAACATAGCAAGATTGAGTATATTAACATACATATAATCACGCCTTTATCCCTCATGGGGTAGACCTAACACTACAGCAATATACTTACAAAAAAGACAAAGTTTTGAGGGTTATTTAAAATAGTTTTGTAGGTATATTGCTGTAGTTTTAGGTTGTCAGACCATTGCCTAAAATACGTACAATATACTGAAACCCTCGCATCCCTTAGCTGGTTTTTACAGCATGCCCGGGAGGATATGCAGCTGGTACATTCTATGTTTTTCTCTGCCAGCGTAGAAGAATAGCTTGAGCTTCCGTTGCCTGTAATGCACCAATTGGAGAAAGGTCACAAATCACCCATTAAACAACACAGAAAATACAAAAAAAAAACAAATCAAGATTGAGTAGATTAACATGCTTTTAATAAATCAGTAAAACACGTTACTATGCCTTTTATTTGCTGTTTAAACCAGTCGAATTTAATAAAAGTTTACCTGTTTAACGGCACCCCACAATATCAGTGCACGTTTTCCAGAAATAATACTGCTATAATATTAGGTGTAGTGCAGTTGGACTTCTGCCAAATGATAGCAGACACTGCTGCCTATCCGGGTCTTAGCGCTTGTTTGCGGCAAATAAAATTCACAGACGCCAGTTGAATATGAGAATCTAAGAAAACTTGCTTTTAATCAAAGTTTTTTTTAATTTTAAAATTGTATTATAAAATTGTATTAAAACTAAATTCTCCCATGCTGGAGAAGCAAAAGAAAAACGAACAATGTGCCAGCTGCATTTCCTCCCGGGCATGCTATAAAAACCAGCTAAGGGATCCGAGGGATTCAGTATATTGCAATGTAGGCGATGGACTGACAAGCAATCTGTCACTATAGCAATATACCTACAAATCTATCTTAAATCACCCTCAAAACTTTGTCAGACGTGGCGGAACGACCTTTATTTAAGTCGTTTACGCTCTGCTTACCCCATTAGGGATGAAGGCGTGATTATATGTATGTAAGAACCCTTGCTTAAAATCAGAGCCTTATTTTCATTTTAAAATTGTACTAAAACTAAGTTCAACTAGGCGAATATTTGCCTATTAGATTAGGTACAGTCAACAACATCTTTAGGGTAACAAACCAATTCAGTTTTCTCCGGTGTTTTTTTTTATTTATTTAGACAACCCGCGCAGCCTAATTGGCAGTGTACCTGCCTGCTACGCAGAGGGTCCCGGATTCGATTCTCGGCCGGGGCAGACATTTGAATGATGAGTTTAAGTGTCTGGGTCTGGGTGTTCTTTGTGGTTGTTTCTGTGTACGTCCATGGCACCCCGATACAGGGAATCCTAGTGGGGGCTATGAGTGTGATCGTGTTTTTTTTTTTATATAGATAAAATTTCATATACTTGTACAGTTTTAATAACCTGCACAACCATACTGACTGCTGGACTGCTGCATGCTGGACTGGGAGAGATAGAAAAACATAGAATGTTCCAGTTGCCCTTCCTCCTGGGCATGCTGTTGAAGTCAGCAAAAGGGACTAGAGGGTTACAGTGTATTGTAATTTAGGCGATGGGCTGACAACCTGTCACTAAAGCAATACATATTACAATCTAAAATTGCCCTCAATTTTTGTCAGACGTGGCGAAAGCGCCTTTTACGAGGCGTTAAACGCTCTGCCTACCCCGTAAGGGATAAAGGCGTGATTTATGTATGTATGTACAACCATACGAAATACCACGAAAAATCATAAACAGTTAACCGAGAAAACTTCACCGGTTTGGAGTGGCCCTGTTACCCTTCTTCTGTCGAGTAGGTATCGAGTCTATCGACCCGATGAACCCTGGAGATAGTGTTTTTAAACCGCCTAGTAGCACAACTATCAGGCCTCTGACAAGGTTTTAAGTACCGACCACTATCAAAGACAGCAATCGTCGTGCCCTCCGAAGCACGAAATCTTTTTCTTTTCGGACAATCAGGTGATTCAGCCTGCAATGTCCTAACCAAACTGGGGAAAATTCACAAAGTGATAAATTCTTAAATATCAACTTTGTGTTTCCCCCCTGGGAATCGAACCCAGGACCTCCGGATCGGGAGTCCATGGCACTAGCCACTAGACCACAGAGGCAGTTTACCTGTTACCCTAAGGCCCTTTTATAATCCGCACTTGAGATTGACAGGCAATTGGAGTTCGTATCAGAAATGTAATTTTAGTACAAAATGGTTTGTCAAATCCATACTTAATACTGCTTAAGATAACTTTACAAATACGAGCCTTAGAGGTTGTGACTTTACGTATTCATATTTATTTAATCAATTTTGTAAACAAAATTTCTAGCTACGTGCTACGTTGCTACGTTATGCTACGCCGTAGACGCCGCTACGACGGCCGACGGTCGAGACTCGGACATCGCAGTCCGACACGGTTACCTAGTTACGACAACTGTCAAAACTTCTAGAACAGAGTACAGTGAGTGGCAGCCCAGTGAAATCAATAAAATTTCAAATGGATTTATTAATATTCCTTGAAATCACGCCTTTATTCAAACAGAGACTCCCCTTTTTCATTAAATTAATGTTTGTCAACCATCTTTATATCTTTATCTAGGAAACGATTAACCTGAGAAATTCAAGATTTTTTTTACGAAACCCATTCGTACATGGAAACAGAAGCATACTGATATCGCCTGTATTCGCATAATATGAACTACAAACTGATATACTTGTGACTGTACATTGCAGTATCGACAGACGAGCTGCTTGCTAAATGCTGCCCGCTTGTTAAATATACTATGAACAAACATACATATAATCACGCTTTTATCCATAATGGTCGTTCCGACCTAAAAAATGGTCGTTCCGCCACGTCTGACAAGTTTTGAGGGTTAATCCCGATAGATCTGTATATTGCTATAGTGAGTCAGGCCATCGCCTAAATTACAATATTGAAACTCTTGAATCCCTTAGCTGATTTTTAGAGCATGCCCGGGGGGAGATGCAGCTGGCACATTCCATATATTTATTTTTTTTATCACTCCCAATCCAGCATGGAAGCTATGTACAAGCCAAGTCTAAGCCAAGTACAATGAAATGTACCTTTATTACCATGGTGCAGGATATTTAAATAATTGCCAGAAATTAATTTCATGCTGTAACAAAGCTGTCCCAGGAAAACGTCCCTAACATGTGGTTAAAATATATCACACATAATAAATAATGTTCATTTATCTATGCAGACCTAATTTTACGCTGTCATTTCTTATCACTACATAGTATAAAACAAAGTCTTTCTCTGTCCCTATATCCCTATGTATGCATAAATCTTTAAAACTACGCAACGGATTTTGATGCGGTTTCTCTTAGTGGATAGAGTAATTTAAGAGCAAGGTCAACTATATTATGCATGTATAATACATGCATAATATAGTAGAGAAACACTGATTATTTCCGTGCGAAGCCGGGGCGGGTCGCTTGTAACATTATAATATAAGAAAGTTACTCCAGTGGTTTACGTACACGGGTGTCGTAAAATATGGGGGTGAATTATAAAGACTTTTGTCACACATTGCGTTGTACCTTAATTAATTAATTAATTACTGAGAAAGAAAGTTTCCCGAACCTTGTTCTTGTAGAAAAAAGGTTTGAAGGACCAGATGTGATGATATGAATTAAGAATTTAGAGGTAATATTTTAGCTGAATATGTTTTTGCAATTTACTTTACAGATCTCTATTATTTCATATTTTATTACCATATATACTTACTAATATAAAGGAAACTTTCGTTTTTTTTTTCAAATAGAAGCAAAACTGTATTCACAGATATTTCAAATATCACTGACCCGGGAATCGAAACAGCTAAAATTTAAAAAGAAAATCACCCTGTAGGTATATATTGGTCTCGATTCTAGATTTGCTGGCTAAAACTTAAATGTAAATGTATTTGTCACTTTCAGACTAAAAACATTGGAAAAGGACAGGAGATCTAGGGAGACTATATAGTATTCTCTCCAGATTTTGATTTATAGTCGGTGGTTTTATGCGTTATCTGTAATTTTTATACGCCGTCATATAATATGGCGGAAAAAAAATACAGAAATACTGGGGAAACGTTCAAAAGCACGTCAATATCTAGCGGACAAAGTGTAAAACCATATAGTATAAATCGCCTCTCCTTTTTCAATATTATTATTTTGAAAGTGATGGATAGATTTTAATTTTTGTTTTAGCCGGTGGTATCTAGAATTGAGCCCAATAAACAACTAAACGCCGGAGTCAAAAAACAAAGAATACGGAATAGTGGCCATCTTTGATTCAAGACAAGACAGCATAATGAGTATCGTAAATTATCAACAGCGAAGTGTTGTCTGTGCAAATGTCAACAGCATCAGAACTAATTTTTATTTAATTGCTTCGTTTCTTTTAAGTCGAGCTTTCTGCTTTTGATGATGAGATGTCAGGTAGGGTGAAATAGTTAGCACAGTTACCATTAACATTTTGTAACTTATTAGCAGTAGGAAGTAATAACAAGCGTTTCAGCTGGAAATTTGCAAATAGTGTTGCAGGTATATTATGATAACGATTTTTAAGAATTTAAATTGTACTTAACATATGACTTTACATACAAACATATATTAATCCCTAATGAGGTAGGCAGAGCGTGAACGACCTAAACAGAGGTCGTTTTGCCACGTATGACAAAGTTTTGAGGGTTATTTTAAGATAGATTTGTAGGTATATTGCTGTAGTGAAAGGTTGTCAGCCCATTGCCTAAATTACAATATTCTGAAACCCTCGGACCCATTAGCTGGTTTTCACAGCATGCCCGGGGGGAAATGCAGCTGGCACATTCTATGTTTTTCTCTCGCTCCGAGGCCAGTATGGCAGCATTTGTTTTAAATGCTGATAAATTTGTACTATGCGTTGAGAGCTGACATTGTGAACTATTGTGATAGCTCTACTGTAATGCTGTGACTGTGATAAGACTAACAAGGTGTGCACGCTGAGACAAGAAATACACAGTAAATCTGTACAAATACAAACCTAGCGTTTAACACTAGTCTGTACAAGCCGGGAGTTGAGTACTGCTAGTCTGTACGGACCGGGCGGAGAGTGACAGACGCAATCTGTTTTCAAATAATTACTTGTGAAAGCCGAGACGGGAAATTAATTTCATCGTTACTTCCGCAAAGTTTCCACAATATTGGAGATGTAACTGTTCACATCTCTTTCACACAGCATTAGCGTTGGTAAATAACTAAGGCTCGTATTTAAAAATAGATCTCAAGATTGAGAGTAATATTAAGGATTTGACAAGTCCTTTTGTACTGGAATGACATTTCTGATACGGACTCAAACTATCTGTCAGTTTCAAGTGCTGTTTATAATAACGGGCCTTAATATGAGACACAAAGTGCTAAACATAAAAATATCGTAACGCGCAAGGTGTAAAGTGTGTAAAGTGCAGCAGTGGTATCCCGTTTTTTAACTTCCTGAATTTCCAACTGAAGATCTACGAAGCAATAAACATCTTGATTATTCAATATCATGTTAGCAATTAACACATTGGAAGCAAAGCTATTTACGCCCAATCACTTTTTCCTAATCAAAAGTAACAAATTCTCCCCACAACGGCGCCTAGCATGTTACATAAAAGTAGAGTACGATTTAGTATACATTACTTCTTAGCCTAAGTAGTTAATTTTAAGTAAAACCAGTGGAACGGCAATGTATGTTAAACCAGAGCTTGAGGTAGTGTAATAAAGGCTATAGGCCGGAGAGTTCCACCCGAATGACCGCTGCTGATTGGTTGCCAAGCTCACCAATTAACGTGGATCAGACTTGGTCAGCTAACTGGCTTACAACGCTAAAAACGAAGTCAAACAACATAAAAGTAAAGGAAATAAACTCTGAATTTTATTCCTAAGCTATATTATCAAACATTCTTCCATGCTGGACTGGGAGCGAGAGAAAAACATAGAATGTGCCAGCTGTATTTCCTCCTGGGCATACTGTAAAAATCAGCTAAGGGATCCGAGGGTTTCAGTATATTGCAATTTAGGCGATAGGCTGACAACCTGTCACTATGGCAATATACCTACAAATCTATCCTAAATAACCCTCAAAACCTTGTCAAACGTGGCCGAACGACCTTTGTTTAGGTAGTTTACGCTCTGCCTACCCCATTAGATAAAGGCGTGTTTATATGTATGTATGTATATTATCAAACAGAATTAAATTGTGTATTTTAGGTGTATCATTTCATTATCTCACATCACAGACACACAGTCTGAAACTTCTTTATAATAATCGAGAAACGTACCTACTTTTACCTAGATACATTATACAAGGTTATCCTAGTTGTTATGTCTGTTATTCAAGGGACAGTTTAGAACAAGGAATATGCAAAGCTTAAAAGGCGTCAAGGTATCAACTACCAAAGGAAAGCTTCAACATTTTATTTACATCCTAGCTAAGCACATTATCTTCTCAACGTGAATATATTTTCTTGTCTCTAAGTAAGTATAAAAGCTTTCCAACCAAAATAAGAAGAGGCAAATTACCATTTTTCAGTTTGCCACAAAGGCTTGGCTTTAGTTAGCGTCACCTTAAACCACTTTAAGGGGCGGCCTGTCTAAATCATAATGTGGTTATTATTTGAGCGCGGATAACAGTCCTGCCGGCGACAAGGCGGCCATTTCCCGGAAATTATCGCTACTCGGTGAGACTTGGCCGAGGTCGTCCCACCGACTTGCAGCACGCATTAGCCGAAATATACTGTTTTAGGGAGAAAAGTACCCTTCTTTTGGAATAATCTAACGTGACTTTAGCGTTAAGTTTTTCGTTTAGGCACAGCTCAGATAACAGTAGTTGTACCTAAAATTAAGTTCCAGTCAGAGAAATAAGTTGCAGGTACGGTGAAACTCTACAAAGAGCACCAAGAAGTGGATGTAATTACAAAGTAGTACACTAGGGCCGTATTTGTATTCAGCTCACAAGAGTAACAGCGAGTTTGAGTTCGTATTAGGAATGTAATTTTAGGGCAAACTGGCCTGTCAAATCCATACTTAATTTTGCTCTCAAGTTTGAGATCGCTTCAAAAATACGAGCCATAATGAAGTGTTCTGAAATTCGTAATAATACAATTATTTAATTTTTTTTTTTAAAACAATTAAACTGGGAATTGAAAGAAAACACATTATTTAGAATGTGACAAAGCCAGGGACGGACGAGGAGAGAAACAGACCCCGGGGCTCTTGCCAAGATCATGTTTGGGGTAAGAAAGCATTACTCAAATTCTGCACAATAGGATCACGCCTAAATAACTCAAATCTTTTTAGTTGGTTTGCTTAGTAACAAGTACAAAGGCGATGTAAAAAAAACTTGTGTCTTTCCTGATTCAAATTAAATAGAATTACCTACTAACTTACAAAAGCTTCTCAGTTCACGATATTCTATATACCCAATAACTTTTTCTGCTATATACAAATAAGAGACGCTGACTTCAATGTTTTTTAAAGCAACGCAGGAAAAAAACATTTAATAATGAAGTTGGAAGATAAAAGAGGTAAAACTATGGAATAGATGTTTAGTTATTTGTAACTACTTTGAACAAAACAGTGTAAAAATTTGTTTGTTCATTACTTTATCTGATGGGTAAACCTGATTCATCTTTTGACAGAAATACCTAAATTAATAAAATATCAAAGAAAAATCCAACGTCCCATACATATTGGAAGCGACATGGAGGCTGTGATACACGATCTCGAATTTTCGATCCAATTTGCGAGGCTGCCGATCACCCGCGTTATCTTAACCGATGCCACCGAGCGTCGAACCCACGATGCCACCAACCGTGCCCCGTAGACAGGTGACAAACTGATAAAGTATTTTTTGTTCAATGTAAGTATAGTAAAAGCAAAGTCAAATATTTTTCATGACTTATTGACCTAACCAAACCTAATCTTATAAACTTATTTTTTTTAAAAAACGTCTATAGTTTAATTTTTAACGTTGCATTATCGACACCCACGTGTTTTGCGGCCCGTTAACAGCAGGTTCTTTGCAACTTAGCAGAGGTTTAAATTTCGAAACTACAAACGATAACCTTTGTTTAAAGTCGTAAGAAATAAGCAGTCTATGGGCTGCAAAACAAGTTGGTATCGATAACTTAACGTTAAATAAACGAACTTTAGTTATAAAGTTACGAGCATTTTTAAAATATTTGTTCCAATTATGTCAGCTTTTATAAAGTTTTGTAACAATCTGCCTAATCTCCTTCATTATGTTGAAAACTTGTTATAACAACTTTAGTAAAAGCTCCCTTCATTGTTTCAACTTCGAGATCAGTTCAGGCCGTTAAATCTTTTGTGTGTAAATGAACCATAATCTTGACATCGTTCAGTCGAACCGATTTTATGTATTTGTAATAAAACTTCGACAAGACCGCACTCCTCCTTATCTACACAGCGCAGCCCTGCAAATATAAATCTAAAAAATTGATAGCAATTTATATGTTAAACATCAGCCTGAGTGAGATATTCCGCATCTTATACGTTCCTTGTATAATATTTATAGAGCTAAGAAGCTTTTAAGGCTTCCTTCCGCCGGACTATGATACATTTTTCGCGGTATTAACTTCTTGGTGGCTTACCGAAGATGAAATGATACACGTGTAGATAAAGTGAGGAGATAAAAAAAAATGATCACCCTCACTCACCGCGTATTGTGTGTGTGTGTGTGTGTGTGTGTGTGTGTGTGGTTGGGAGCGCGGTGGAACAAAGAGCGGCGACTTCAGCGCCTCTTTGCCTTTGATCCTGCCGCCTGCCGGTGCAATGGCCGCGGCCGACGAGACATCGCCGCGCTCTCGTGTAAGTGATTCATTGTCACGCCTCCCAGCACTCGCTTTGCAAAACAAACCCATTATACACGGCAAATTGAGTCACGTCTGAGGAGACACAATACTTAGTACCACATACACATTTGTACACTTAGTTGTACAATGTCTTTGAGGAAAACATTAGTGTCCAAAGAAAAGTTCGCTTGATATACATGTACCACATTGCGTTTTGACAGTTTGTAAACTAACGTTCGGGCGCGTCTTGTGTGATGTAGAGGTTAAGTTTACACGGCGGCAGTAAATCCTAACATCTGGGTGGTGCTGGGACGCGCGAAGTGTACAACTACAGCAAGACAACGATTTATATTAACGTGGGAGAGAAGGAACTGACGCCGACGCCTTGAGATTTGTCATTTCTCCCTATACTGCTGCGCCCTCACCCACGTTCATTTAAAAGCTTGTCGGACTGTTAGTGCAGCGAAGGCGGCGCCGCTAGTTGGAATTATAGGCGAAGTTGGTCCGTGCATCAATGTCGGGTCGCTTATTAGCGCCGCTACTCGTCGCGAGCTGGGAAATTAGATCTAAGTATTCTAATTACATTAGATTTATTCATCCTGTAATAGCAATTTGGATGCCAACTAATCTGTGAATACCAACATCAGATATAGCAGCAACATTATATATATAAGTTAATTATTCTTGTAGTGATTTGAATTTGGACGACAGTCAAACAAACCTACCTGTAATAAAAGAATGACATTTAATGTTATTAATCCTAATTGTCGTTATCCAAAATCACAATTTATTAAAATAAGATGTTACGTTTTCATAGTAATAAAATCAATAATCTAATTGTCTTGTCATATACTACTTCAAGACGTCAGACATTTCATAAACTACTTCAAAGCAGCCAGTTGACAATTCTGGTCTGTCACGACAACTACTAAGGAGAATATAATCCTAAAGAAAATTATAATTATTCTTTACATATATTTGAAATTAAAAATTTTAATCCCTGGTCTTTTCAGTCTATTTATTAGTGATTTTTGATTTAAAACTTATGTAAGCGGAACTAATTAGGTACCTACAACACGTTAAATCTGTTGGTCAAGTAACTCACAGATGGACAAATCATGTATGTATGTATGTACGATATATGTTGCATGATTATGATAAAATCGATTTTGATCATAACCTGGACTTTGACAAAATATTGGTCATAATCTAGAGAAAGTCTATGATTTTGTCAATGTCCGGGTTTGATTAAAATCCTATCAAAACCCCAATTTTATCATAATCCCGCAACATAATACATGGCTTGTATGTATGCGTTATTTATTAACAAAGTGGTCTATCCTATCCTATCTTATACTATAACATTCCATATCTCGCTACTCTAGTTTCAGGTATGCTCTGACCGTTGACATGGAATAACTTGCACATAACCTGCAGATTTTGTTCACTTCACTAATCATGCAGACAATACGTATGTTGGCGAATTTCATTGTGAAGATCTGGCATGCATTTTATTTGATGAATACAAAAATATTGTTTTTGATTTTACGTGTTCAGTTTTTTTTTTAATTAGGCAAATATATTTGATCAAAAGAAATTGAAGTTTTCCATCAAAAAAGAATGTCATTGTAAAATTAAACAGCTGGACGTTGTTAAGTTTAATTTCACTAACATTTTTTAAAATATTTGAGAACCAAGATCTTTGATGAAATTGAATCGATATATATTTAGGAACTTTGTAACAGTAAATAGAACATATAGGATCAGACAACTACCTACTAACTAACTGACCTATTCACCCCTCCGGGAACGTTCTATGCACGCTATTCTGTAGAAGAACATGTATTTACTAATAAATCTCACTGTATGCAGGCGACGCATAACGCAGAAGTGGAGCTGTACCTACACTGGGAAAGATGGATTTTCTGCTACAGCAAATGTCACAATCCTAACGATATATAGCAACAACAAAGCTGTATATTCTAAAGACTCTGATCTTGACTAAACTCAAGAGTAAACCTACTGCAAATATACCTGCTCAAATCGTGTAAACATATCCATTATTTTTTTCTCCACGTGCAAAATCGGTGAAAGTTAAAAGACGCGGATTGTCAATTCAAAACCCATTGTTTGAATAAACAAAGTAGTAAACGTCGTATAAAGAGATATGTTTTCATAGTCATCCCAACTGTCTAGAAAGTGACCTATGCTGATGCGTATCGACAATTGCTATAGCCGACTGGTCAGTCCGTCATTCAGCAGAATTCTATCAAAACATTGAATTAGGCCACGAACGTGAACTCTAGCGGACTTAACGCGTAAGTGCAAACACGGCAGCTCTACAGGAAAGTATTTGTCGCTCGCTCGTCGCGCCTTCCTTTTCTCGTTATGATTAATGACACGATATTTTTCATTGAAGCAGCTGCTACGTATTTTTTCCACTCTCAAGTCTTCTGTTCCGTGACGCACGCCTATTAGTCACGCTCTCTGAAAAGGCCCCGATGTGGATTTAACGAGTTTAACGTCCTTTCCGAATCTCCCTATTTTGACTTTTGGATTTTATCTGTAATCAGTGTACTCTTCCTGTTTTCGAAAACTTGAAAGCTATAATTAAAGGTCATTTCCGCTAATGGCTCCGCGTCCGGGTGTTTGAGCAATTGTGAAAAATCATCTTTTACGATCGGATTCACAATGAATTCGATATCTTATTTTCTTGTTACACGAGTTTCGAAGAAACTTTCACAGTTTGTAAAATGGTGTTATTTATCTCATTTGAAATTTTATAATAACGCTTTGTGGTGTATGTTGCACGAAAAATATTAGAGTCACAAATGTTGCACTTATATCAGAACATTTTCCGCATTTTATGGTTTTTACGAGGCTACGTGAACTTAACTACGACCTAAATTTACTTTGTGCATGTAGCATTTTTAGTCGTACACTGAGGAATATTCACCGACACATAAAACGAAAATGAGTTTTTTCTTGAAGTGAAAGGTCAAGCAGATACGTGAACTCATTTACTGAAGGACGATCTTGTTAACTGACATAAGATTTCGAAGAACTTTTTATATATGTAATTAGTGGCACACGTATGAAAAACCTTTAATTTTATGTTGCCAGTCTCATCCAGTTTCTTTGATCCTAAAAAATTGATGATTGACATTTTAATCTTTATATTTCTCCAATTACATTTATTAATAAAATATGTGATTATTACATATAATATGAAAGAAAGAAAATAGTAATTTCGTTTCTGGCAGGACTCGAATCTATCTTAAATAACAGACATAGTTTTGACTTTATAACAGTTATAGAATTAAATAACAGATATAGTTGTAGTGACAGGTTGTCAGCCTATCGCATAAATTGCAATATACAGAAGCACTCAGATCCCTTAGCTGGTTTTTGCAGCATGCCCAGAAGGAAATGCAGCTGACACATTCTATGTTTTTCTCTCCCTCTCATTCCAGCATGGAATTATTTTACATTGAATTAAATTGTGAAGTTGGAATTTGAAATAGCTTTTTTCTTTATCCAATCCTACATATAATGAAGTAAGGTAGCGCAGATTTTTATTTCCGACCGAATGAAACTTTCAATTTAGTAGAAGGATTAAAGTAACCGTCAGGTCCAATCCATTAAAAGCAGGAAACGCTGGAAGTTTCTCAGGGGACGAAAATGAAGTTAAAGGCGCGGGTGACGTTTCTCTGCGTTCGAATGCTGGTGATTCCATCCAAGATAAAGTCATAGGTTCCATTCCTGACAGGGTAAATTTTTGATCCAATCCAGGAATTAAAAGCAGGATACGCTGGAAGTTTCTAAGTGAACGGAAATTAAGTTAGCGACGTTGGCAACGGCTTACTGCGGTCGACCTGTCGATGGTGGTGATTACACATACACTCGAAGATGTTATTGGGTTTGAGGGTGGTTTGATTCCCGAATAGGGAAAATAATAATGACTTTTGAAAAAAAATGTTCACAGGCAACTTTATGCAGCTTTTTAACAGCTTTATTAAAGTCTTTTGCACTCGACTAACATGGTTTTCTTTAAAAGATATTCAACCACCTCTAATTTGGTTATCTTTAACGATTTTATTAGTTACATCACAAATTAATTCAGAAAATCAAATTGACCCTATTTTTACTATTTTATCACTAAACGATGAACAAGAGTTATTTATATTTATAAAATATTCGGCAATCGGTTAGAAATTCAATTCGGTAGTATTTTTACTGATTTCAGTAAAGCGTTTGACCATGCTGGACTGGGAGCGAGCGAAAAACATAGTATGTGCCAGCTGCATGTCCTTCTGGGCATGCTATAAAAACAAGCAAAGGGATCCGACGGTTTCAGTATATTGCAATTTAGGCGATGGGCTGACAACCTGTCACTACAGCAATATATACCTACAAGTCTATCTTAAATAACCCTCAAAACTTTGTCAAGCGTGACGAAACGACCTATGTTTTGGTCGTTTACGCTCTGTCTACACCATTAGGGATATGGGCGTGATTATATGTATGTATGTATGTACAAATGAATTCAGCTGATCAAATTGAGTCTATTTTTACTGATTTCAGTAAAGCGTTTGACCGAATTGACCACTCGTTACTTTTAGATAAGTTGTTTTTCGCTAGTGTGCATCGACATTTATACAGGTGGTTTTGTTCCTATATTCTAAATGGCTATGAAGTCATATGTTTATCTGCTGTTTGTATTCCGAATAATATAAAATAAATAAATAATTGTTTCTAGTTTGGTTAATAAGGATTTTAGGATGCCTGGTCTGCCTGATTGTCTGAAAAAGAAATCTGATTTCAAGATATTTCAATAATCGGTCTGGCATCTGATTTGTTTCTAGTCGTATTCGTATTCATATAAATTAAGTTTAACTTATATTAAAATGAATAAATACGTATTCATACGTACGAGTACCAGGAAAGTTTTCATAGTTTCCATAATTATATTCAGCGTGCATTGTCTTAACTACCAAGTTCGCGAGAACTGAAGGAACTATACAAAACTTGGTATCTTCACATACCAATGAGTAGAGTTTGGAAGTACTCAGTCCTAATACAAAAAGGACTGTAGTGTGGGTTGTTGGGCCAAACGACTCGATGGAATCGGGTGTCAGAGATTTGGAACCGCTGAATACGCCTCTGACATGGTTTGGTACAACCACAACATATACTACCAGACACGGGATCGGGCGACATAACGTGGTTCGAAGGGTAGACAATACATACATACATACATATAATCACGCCTTTATCCCTAATGGGGTAGGTAGAGCGTAAACGACGCAAACAAACGTCACCCCGTCACGTCTCATAAACTTTTGAAGGTCATTTAAGATAGATTTGTAGGTATACTGCTGTAGTAACAGGTTGTTAGCCCATCGTTTAAACTACAGTATACTGAAACCCTCTGATCCCTTAGCTGGTTTTTAGAGTATTCCCGGGAGGAAATGCATCTGACACATTCTATGTTATTCTCTCGCTTCCAGTCCAGCATGGAAACCTTAACGTCGTTCGGAGGGTAGGTGATACATACTCGAACATACATACATATAATCACGCCTTTATCCCTAATGGGGTAGGCAGAGCGTAAACGACCCAAACAAAGGTCGATCCGCCACGTCTGACAAACTTTTGAAGGTTATTTAAAAGATTTATAAATAAAGATTTATAGATATACTGATGTAGTAACAGGTTGTTAGCCCATTGTCTAAATTACAATATACTGAAACCCTCTGATCCCTTCGGGAGGAAATGCAGCTTGCACATTCTATGTTTTTCTCTTGCTTTCAGTCCAGCATGGAAGCAAGGTAGGTGATAGTTGTCTGAAATACATTTCCAGTATTTAAGATGGATAAATTCGGAACTCTACAATAAACGATAATTTAGTGCGTCATGAAATTTCAACTTGTAAATATTGGTTAACTGTTAAAGTAAACCCGAATTACGCGGATTCAAACCGTAAACAAGTAATTTTCATATCAAACAACAATTCATGAAGTTGAAATATTATTTTATTAAATAAGCTGCTACATTCAAAATGTGTTTACTATATTAAAGTAGCGGTCACGAAACCAGCGAGAGCGAGTATTGGCATTAAAACACTACCCTTATTACTCTAAACCGACTTTATAATAATAATGTGCATGCCGTGGCAATCTTTAAGTAAGGCTCCACTAAGCATATTATTTAAGTTTGGTTTTGTTATCACGAATTGTATGAGTGTGTGTCCTTGTTGATTGTCCTTAAATAAATAAAATAAAACATTCTATTCATACTAGGTGCAAGGGACAGCGTCCCGCAAACTGATAAGGATTGGTAAGTCAACGAAACTGAACAACTATCAACAGGAATTTCTTTCAGGAAGCGTAAAAACCACATTTTTTTTTAATTTCCTGAAAAAAAAAACCTGCAAGTAGTTGTTCAGTTTAATTGACTGAGCAACCCCTATCAATATGTAGGACGCTGTCTCTTATACCCCGTATACCTAAAAAATCTCGTTTGCACACGATGCACATCACAGAATAAAAGAGTCAGTCATCCCTGAACTAGTCTAGAGTCAAGAGTAAACCTATAAAAAAAAACAGATTATAATTAAGTCTTAGGCAGAACATACTAAGACAAAGGACATCTACAAAAGGACAAATACCGCTTCCGCTAGGATCATGTCCGCAGCCTATCGGAAAAGTTAGCAATCATTTCTGGTTGTGAATCAAATGAACGAAATAAAACTTGCAGACATTAATGTTTTTGTTTACGAAAGTTTGGCTACAATCGCTGGTTATTTATTTGTTTAACAATCACGCAAACTGCTTATGGTCGACCCGAGTTCCACAAAAACCTCGTTAATGCTTATTAAGCCTACAATGAAAATTTGATTTGAATCTCACGATTAAAGAGGGTTCTGAGAACAGTGAATTTATTACAGTAAGGAAGCCTGAAAATAAATTACAGTCCAAAAGGAAGGATCATCATTGTTAATAGTTACCTATAATCTAAACATAAAAATTGATAAAGTTAAGTTATGTCTTCCCGCCAATCCCAGTTTCTGATAGTGATCATAGCTCCAACTATGTCAGAGAACTAATTAGGCCGATACCTGAAGTCGTATTTTTTAATCACTCGAACTTCAATGCGCGTACGAAGGAGTAACTTTTGCATGCGATTTTCATACAATTTACGATGCGAAATCGATTCAAGTGATTCAAAAATACGGCTCCTGGATGTTCGTATTAGGTAAATATACCTGCTCGAGAAAAAGAAAATTGTATTAAATAAAGCAGGAAAGAATCCTTATACATTCAAAATTGTTAGTAAGAAAACATCGAAAACTGTTTACAATTGTTTCTAATATAACCAAACCGCACTAAACCATAATCGCGCCAGTAACAATCGAACACTGGGTTCATCTGAAAACTATCTACTAATTCTACATTCATTGGTTGCTATTCCGCGGCAAACCGATCTGCTATACACATTGTTTTGAGCGCTAATAATACTGGGCGTAAGGGACAGGTTCATATATGGTTATATTCAAATAGAATCGGGTGTAGGATTGCTAAAATATAATCAAATGAAGATTTTTTTCAATACAGATTCACTATGAGAGGAGACATCTATTATTAAACTAATGCCATCTAGTTTTCAGTAGAAGTTAAAGACAGGGGTTCACAATCTTGGGTTCAATCAAAATTTTACCGGGTGTAAGGGACAGTGTCCCGCAAACTGATAGGGGTTGCTCAGTAAACAAAACTAAACAACAATCACCAGGTCTTTTTTTCAGGAAATGATAACTAAAATTGAGTCTCCTATACAAATCCAATCAATCCCGTTTTGTTGTAATTATTATACAAAGCTCAATATATCTAGTTTAGTAAAAATCCAACACTGAAAACTAAACCACCAAAAATTTACTTCCCCATACAAAATGGCCACCTGGATCAGACAGTTTGTATTGAAAAGCATATATATTATTTTTATTCCCTGAAAAAATATCCTGGTAATAGTTATTCAATTTTGTTGACTGAGCAACCCCTATCAGTTTACGGGGCGCTGTCCCTTACTCCTCGTATTATCCACCTTTATTTACTATCATCATCATTCGCTTGCCCTTATCCCATTTACTTGGGGTCGGCGCAGTACGTTTTCTTCTTCCATTCATCCCTGTCAGCCGTCAATTCAACACTCACACCTGTTTTAGACATATCATCTTTCACGCAGTCCATCCATCTTTTCTTTGGTCGTCCTCTCCCAACATATCCATCCACATTCAAATTCATTACCCTTTTGCCTATATGACTTTCATCCCTCCGCATAACATAGCCATACCACGCAAGACGATTTCCTCTTACTTTGTCGGTAATTGGCGCAACTTTCAGACCACTTTTATTTACTAGATCACATATTTTATTTCTAAACAAAAGCCGAACCACGATTTCACCAATTAATGAGTTTTCCAATGGGAATAAGTTACTTTTCTGATGTAAAACGTAACATGTAAACGTCCTGAATACTATAGTGTGTACTCGTAGTTTGCTAAAGCGAATTCTCTATTGGTCTTTTACTTTTTAAGCGTATTTATTAAAAACAAAATAAGACATAAAAATGTTTCTTCTTAATATAAGTAACAGGTAAATTTAATTTTGACGAAAAGCCACCAAGCTCTAATTTCTTACTTAATAATTAAGGGCCCAATTTATAAAGGAATTTATATCTTTAACTGAATTTTGAGTAATTTATTTTTATCTAACTCAGAACGTTTTGCTGTAATTATTATTTACAAAGATCATCAAAACCATTATGTATCACATTGTTGTGATACTAGACAACATGAATGTGACATTTTGTTTCAAAAAGTCTTACATTGTATGGAATACGATATAATTTTTGTCATTGTTATTTTCCTTAAAGTTTTAATATTTCTTCAACGCTCAAGTTATAGCGTTTATATTCCTAAGCTGATTTTGACAGCTGGGCAAATTATCCTGAGTCTACGTACATACATGTAATCATGTCTTTATCCCTAATGAGGTAGGCAGACCGTAAACATTAGGTTGTTTCAAAGGTCACGCCACGTCTAATAAAGTTTTGAGGGTTATTTAAGATAGATTTGTAGGTATATTTCTGTAGTGACAGGTTGACAGCCCATCGCCTAAATTGCAATATACTGAGGGCCGCAATTATAAAAGTCACCGCAATTATAACAGTCATCCGCTCTCGAGGGTCGATAAAGCAGGTCGTACTCAAACTTTTACTCAGTACTCGAGTAGACTGTTAATTTATAAACGCAAACACACTCAGATCAGGTTTCAACTCATGAACTCGTATCAGGATTTACTGATACGAGTTCACATGATTGATACTCTCCCGCTTTTTTCCGGTGTTGCTTTCCGTTACAGGAATTATTTCAAGTAGGTACGTATTAAAAATAAAATAAATGTTTTAAATGTCAAAAATTTAAAAGGCTATTTAATAGTGTTTGTGTTTGTTTAATGAAAATTACTGTATGTATACAGTAACAAGAAATGGACCGTATCTCAAAAAAAAAAACAAATCAACGATGGCGCGGCGCGATATTAGTGAGTGACGTCTCTTGTTTTGACAACATATTTTGGTTAAGGTTATTCATATTTCTATGGTTACATTCAGTGGAAAATCGCAAAGAATATGTTTGGAAATGCGGTATTGTCCCAGTATTGTGCTGTGCAGCTTATAAAGGTAAATATTTAACATAAGGTTTATGAACTTGTGGTGGAAGTTTCGACTTCACTTCTCTCATCCACGTCTAAAACATTTTTCTTGCTAAATTGAGTAACTAAAATTAAAAATTAAATTCCTATTTAAAGTCTTATTCCAGGTCTTATTCCAGGTCTTGGCCCTCCGCCTGAAGTTCACTCTTCCTATGTGTTTTATTCTGGTCATTGTGTGTGTCAAATATATTACAATAATTTCTGTTATTTTTAGGTGGAAAATCTACAATTGCTGTCTCAAAAACTCATTGCTTGTTTCAATGGGAACAAACAAGCTTTATTAGAAATACAGAAACACAGAACATCAAAATGATTTGAGCTAAAGTAGGTCAGTAGCAAGTTATTATGTACCTATTCTCTCAAAAATCTTAAACATCCATAATAAACTGACAAAAAACTTTCATTTAGGGCACATTAATCCTCAAAAATCTTTAAAAAATCATGGCTCCTGGTGGTGATAAGAGTGCAACACAACCATCTGTTACACTACCCTTTCCCATACTCATAGAATATAATAATTTGTTTTTGCTTTTCAGATTATAATTGAAGAACAAGGACTCCTGCTCATACCTTATTTTGCTGCAATAGGTACCTGACGGCTTACTTAAACTTACACAATAAATTTGAAATATGTTTTATTATGATAGAAGTATATTTTTAAATAAAATAAGTTTATGTGTTTTGTAATATAAGTGACGGTTATAAAGAACCGTGGCCAATCTGGAGAAGTCTGAATAGGCTTAGGACGCAGGTTGGCCGCAGCAAAGACAACCTGTGCCGATGGGGGTACTCTAGTAGTGCAGACGCCAGCTGTGAATGTGGAGAACCATTGCAATCCATGGCGCACCTTACCAACTGTCCCGCGTGTCCGATCACCTGTTCACGCGAGGACTTGCTAAATAGCAACCAGAGAGCCACTACTATAGCTGCTTTCTGGGCAAGCATGATTTAGCCCGTGTTCCTTGTTCCTTGTTGCCGACACGAAAGAAGAAGAAGAAGTAATATAAGTTAAGAATCAATTAACCATTAATTGTTATACTGTGCTATATGTTACTGAATCAATAATCCTTTAATTGTAATTTTTAATTTAAAGTATTTATTACAAAATATATATGTAGGTATGTACGTTTTTGTATTTCTTTAGTGCAATAAAATGGGTTGGTATTTGTGAGTTTTATGTTCCCTAAACAAAATCACTGAAACAATTATTTATTAATATTATTATTCTGACAGTAGGGAAATTACTAAGTTATTAACTGCTTCCATGCTCTAGTGGTCTGAGCCATGGGTTCTGGGTCCGGAGGTCCTGGGTTCGATACCCAGGGGGGGATTTTATTTGTTATATATAGGGGTTCCTCAGTCAGTGTAAGATTTTTCTCAGTCTGGCTAGGACAATGCTGAATCACCTGCTGTCTTGTAGATAAAGGATTTCGTGCTTTACACGAAATCCTAAGGCACATTTAGCCGTCGGTGCCGGTCGCTGTCGTGATAGTGTTCGTTACACTTGCCATGTAAGAGGCCTATAGGTTGTGCTATTAGGTGGTTTGAACACTGATATCAGGGTTTATCGGGTTGATCGAATCTAAATTTTCACGACAAAAGAAGAATCTAAATAAAAATAAAATCGTTATTATTAGTGTAATGTACGGGATTCATCTGTAAACCCTGTAAGCAAAACTATTGTGACGACTAAATAAACCAAAATGGCGTAAAACACATACATAATCAATACTTAATTCACCTCCAGACCACAATTAACTGATACGTCCTCAGGAACGCATATCGAGTGCGCGCCCGCGTTCTTAGTTTGAAATATAACGTTTATAAATAATCAGTCTCTCAGCTGAAGTCTGAATCGTGATGGCGTACCTAAGTTGGAACTAAAAATAAGACTGAGTACGACAGGCAACTTAAAACTGTACATAAAACTCGTATAAAATTTGAGTCACCTTTACAAATACAAGCATGAAACCCTCGGATCACGTAGCTGGTTTTTACAGCATGTTCTAGAGGAAATGCAGCTAGCACATTCTTTGTTTTTCTCTTGCTCCCAAGCCAGCATGGAAGTGATCATGACTCTACTTTATTTGAAATTAAACTTAGCATACCGAATTGTCAGCCTTGTACCAGGGTGTTAAGTAGAAAGTCTTTCCATTTCGTGAGGAATACAGGCGTGATTATAATATTATTATAATGTATGTTTGTATGTTGGGTGATAATTCAAACTGAATTTTACGCGTTGGATGCTAAATACGAGCAAAATTATAATGTAATCAACCCGGCACTATTCAATTTATAATGTGATACAAATGCAATTTCCGATTTCACAATAATACGTGGATTGGATAATATAGCTATTATAATTGGGTTTCGTATGGACACTGCGTGATTAATATTTAACGAGACAGTACGATAAAATTATCTCTTCTATTCTATTGCGGTGGCATTGATTTTGTTGCTGTGTATAATTTAAAGCGCTGTACATATTGGTCAAATCAAATCGGGATTTTGTAAAATGAACATAAAATTGGTCAAATCAAATCGGGATTTTGTAAAATGAACATAAAATTTTAAAAAATGCTGTAAATAAATAAGGGAACTAAAGTTGGTGCTAAAAAAATACCGTTACCCCGTACTAATTATATATACGTACATCCATGATTACCAGAGAACTATACGTATCTATGACCGTTACCGTATGTGAACTTTGATTTCAAAATGACAGTTGTTATTCAAATTGGGTACTACTATTTGTAGGAGCATGCCTTCAGTCAATCGCAAAATTTCAATACCCAATGCCCTCGAACTTCTCTATTGCTTTTAAAAAAACGACACTGGTACATTACAGGTACATTCTAAATTATATTTTTATCGCTCTCGGTCTATGATAGAAATAACTACCACCTATTAATTTAAACTAGACAGATTAATTTATGATAATTGTCCGGCATGGTCCAATTTCGGGCGCGAACAATCAGATTGTTTACAACCACGTAGCTACTCGGTATTGCGACAAGTTCCAACAATCTCTTAACTACCGGCAACTTTACCAGTCTGCAAAGTCGAAGTTTACTGTAATTTGTGTCTTCGTCGAAATCGAAATATACTCGTACCTCCGTCACATCACGGATTCTATTATAGAATTCGGAGACATTTAATTTCTTTTACTTATGCGAAAAATAACTTTGTTTTTTTTACTTAGTTGAACTATCATTTATTTGTTAAATATATACCTAAAAATGTATGAAGGTTTAAATAGACTGACACCTTCTAACTGTAAATATGCTCGTATCATTATGGCGTACCACATACTTCTATTTTTTATTATTTCTATTTCAGGTACTTATCAGCTCATCGATGTTTTTATTTCTGATTTAAAGTTTTCCTTTCCAATTATTCTTTTGTCCTCTAACTACTCCACCTACATAAAAAACAATGTATTTTCTTTGTGTTTGATGAATTCATTTTTACACAATTTAATCTTAAATGTGCGTGGGTTTTATAATGGAAAATGGATTTTTAAAAGGTTCTACCTACGATGTTCTAGACTAAGTACCTTAATTCATTTATAAGCAAGTTCTTAAAATAGTTGGATGAATCTTTTTTTAATGGAGACTGTATTCTCAGCATAAATACAATAAATTCCCTTGAACAGGTGTCCAATTAGTCCGACACCCCGGCTCCAGCTAGCCGTAGCTCGCAGCTTATCGCGGCAGCAGCGTGGAAGTATAATGAGGAGCATACGTTTGGCGGGTGACAGAACTCATGTCTCATGGCAGACCGGGGGGTCCCGTGGCGGGAAGCGAACCAAATCACACGATATCTGCCGCAGTTACTCGTGGGTACACCCGCTCTCATATGTCGGGGTTATGTAACTACCATGTGTCCAAGACCGGATTAACTGTGTGTTGTGCAACCCTTGGTTATGCCATGTTACGTAGCTTTTGAGGTATTTTAATAAGCAACAATTATAAAGTTTATATCTAATTATTTGTGCCGATGTTTCTATTTTTAGAATTGTTAAGTAAATTGTTTTGTGACCGCCTAATCCGAATCCCACGAACGCCTGCGGCAAATTTCATTCGCGTTCTAGAATAAGGTTTTATGAAGTTACTCAGTCGTATAAATCGGTTGGACATTTCGAGTTGTTAGTTAGTCCCTGATTGGGATTCTTCACTCAGCAGCGACCAGGCTCATTGAATTAAATCAGTAGCCAGTAAGCATGTCAGGGGGTAACAACCCATAACTCTCAAGCAGAGAGCGTCTCGCGGCCCATAACATTCAATCGTGCGAACGAGGGGAGAATTCTGATGACCTCAAGGAAAAGTTTGCGCTTGGCACACTCTGTATAAATCCGGGAGTCATGTCGGGATTTCCTAAATCGTCTTTTTTATTTATTGCGGACACTACAGTACGCAACCGTATAGGAATGACGCTGTGTACGTGATATTTTTTTCTTGGGTTTACCTTGCCCCGTGACATGCTTTACATTATTATACTTTGCTAACATAAAGTGGTTGCAGAATATGAAGATTTTTTTAAAGTCGTAGTTAGGTAGCGAGATAGACCCTTTCAATACACGAGCACAAAACTCACAATTTGTAAAAGAGAGTTCCAAAAGTCCTAATAATTTCAAAGGTATTTTTAAGAACACGTTTTAAAAAAGAAAGAACAAATTCCTTTTGAGAACATTAAATTACAAAAGCAATAAACCAAATCCCAAGTCGAAACCTAAAAAAGACTTTTTAATTTGTATTTCCAGTTTCCAGAAACATTAAAAAGGACTGCATAAGTAAATAAGTGAACCCTTTGTACCTAAAACGGCAAATCCCGACAGTGACATGAGTATTAAGCCCAAAATGGAACAAAGTGTGCAAACGGCTCAGAGAAGAAGAATAAATATCGTTTTTTTAGGGCTTAGCAACGACGTTTTCGATAAAAATGTATCTGAAATGGTAGAACTTTGAAAAGAGCTATCGTCGGTCGTGTGTAAGCTCATCGGGGCTGAAAAAGAGGGCTTGGAGTGCATTTGAATGACAAAGCGGGCTCGGATACACTTGCGCTAAACGGACGGTATAATTTTGTCACGGGTGCTTGCATGAAAGAAGTTACGATGCTTGAAAGCGAGCGCTTTGTAGGATGGCTTTCATCGATACTTTAATTAGCATACTTATCAGTAAAATCATTAGAATTAATGATGCAGTTTTTGCCGACTAAAATAATAAAAAAAAAATCATTGCGAATATTCCTATTGACCTTCCATGTAAAACTTTAGACAGAGTATTATTGATGGAGCTCGTACATCATCCAACGAAACACGTAATTCATGCAAACTGTAGAAACTAGAGCGCTATCAGCTAATTATACAGTTCGCACGGGAAACGAGTACTGAATCTCCATTGGAAATGGCCTCTTCGCTGCAGTCAGTAGCAGGCATTAACTGCCTCCGTGGTCTAGTGGTTAGAGTCTGTGTTTACAATCCGGAGGTCCTGGGATTTTTTCCCAGGGGAGAAACATATAGTTGATATTTCTCAATTTATCACTTTGAGATTTTCCCCAGATTGGTTAAGAAAATGCAGGGTGAATCATCTGATTGTTTGGAAGAGAAAAATATTTCGGGCTTCGGAGGGCACGTTAAGTTGTCGGTCCCGGTCGCTGTCTTTGATTATGGTCGTTACACAAACCATGTCAGAAGTCTATTTATTAGGTGTGCTATTACGCGGTTCAAAAACTCTGACACCAGGGTTCATCGGGTTGATCGAGTCGATACCCACACGACAGAAGAAGAAAGTAGCAGATATGAAAGGTTATAATGTAATTGCCCTGGGAAACTGAGTGCTCTGATATGGGCTCTTGGCGGTGAAATAATTCCCTTTGGGCGGATGTGGGGAGGAGAGGGAGGAAATATGACGTCCTTCCGGCTTGCCGGGGCTCCCGAGACACTCTGCGGTCTGAGAGAGAAGCACCGTGGAATAGCCGCTAGGCTAATAAAGCAAAACTTATTATGGATCAAGAAAATTTATAAATTCAAATTTAAAATAAATTTTATTTACGTTCTTTTTCGTGGTCATAATAGGAAATTATTTTTTCTAAACACTGACGAACACTTTAGTATGGCAAAAAATAATTCCGATGTTAAGAACAAGGTAATTATAATTAACAGTCTGTAGAAGACTCCTCTAAAACGTGTTCTTACCCACTATGCCATGATATCCGTTTGATTTGCAAACCAGTGTGTAAACTAAAATTCGAAATTCAAATTGGGTAGAATGCTAATCCGTTTAGGGTTATAGTTTCTTCGTAGATGGCCTTTCCTCTTAATAAAGGTTTTACACGCAGTTCTGTTAACTTTCGTCTTCTCTTCAAAAGTCAATAAAGCTTCGAATTTCTTCCAGATAAGTTTGACTCCTTATCGAAGTTAAAAAGGCGCGTAAGATTGTTCGATCTTTGAAATCTCGTAATGGGCGAAACGACGGCGCGAGTACAAACCACCGTTTGTCACATGAGTAATGGCGCGGAAAATCGGGAAAGTCGCGCTTTCTTAGGGTGGTGACAGAGCTGAGGTTGCGCCACTTGTCTTAGTAAAATTATATCTCAAATACGAACACTTTCATGATTATTGTACGTTTTTCCACTAAACGATGTAATTTTTTATTTCGTGATCCATCTAGTCTCAATTTTTTACTAAGCATTTATGCCACTTAGCCACTTTCTTCCATGCTGGACTGGGAGAGATAGAAAAACGTAGAATGTTCCAGCTGCCCTTCGTCCCGGGCATGCTGTAGAAGTCAGCAAAAGGGACTCGAGGGTTACAGTGTATTGTAATTTAGGCGATGGGCTGACAACCTGTCACTAAAGCAGTACATATTACAATCTAAAATTGCCCTTAATTTTTGTCAGATGTGGCGAAAGCGCCTTTTACGAGGCGTTAAACGCTCTGCCTACCCCGTAAGGGATAAAGGCGTGATTTATGTATGTATGTATGTATGTAGCCACTTTTAGTACTTTATCAGTACAACATTTAAATACTACTTTATAAATATAATGGGTTATTTAATGAAGTGATGCTTTATATTGGGGCAAACCTTAGCAGTACACGCATTTTAGGGACCATGTCTTGCGGAGACGGCCTAGACGCTTTGTTTTATTTATATTGGTTTTATTTTAATTTTAGTATTTTAGTTTTAGTTCGTTCGGCTCGAGAATCCACTCGTTAAGAAGAAGTTTTAATTATGGCAAACCTTAAATATTTATGAAAGTGATTGGATTTGAGATTAAATTAATTTATTACTAAAAGTGGCGCCACCTCTGCTATGTTGCCACCTTAACAGCAAAGTATAAAATCGATCGATTGTAACCGAACGACGCATATTACTCACTTATACCGGAGTAAGCACCTTCGCGCTGTAAAACTCGGTAAGTGCACATTTTGTTAGTTCTATGCGAATGTTCCGTAGCACCGTAGCTAGGTGAGGCATTGGACTTTACTACGGCGTAGCCATTTGCTACGAAAAATGGTAAGCATATATTTCACTGCTCTGCAATGTATATTTTAGTTCATTTAAAATATATACGGGGTGTAAGGGACAGCGTCCCGCAGACTGATAGGGGTTGCTTTGTCAACGAAACTGAACAACTATCGTCATGATTTTTTTCAGAAAGTGGAAATAAATGGCTTTTCCATACAAATTATCTGGTCGCGATGGACATTTTGTAAGGAAAAACATTATTATTTTACACTTTTTGAACAAAAACATGCTGATAGTTGTTCAGTTTCGTTGACTGAACAACCCCTATCAAATTGCGAGACGCTGTCCCTTACACCCGGTATTGATGTCCTACCAAACCTAAGAAATTTCTTTTTACCTATTCGTTTATATGAAGATTATACAATTTAATATGAACACATCTTCTTTTCATAATCTAAATATGATTCGTAACTCGATTTTATGCCGGATTCGATTCAACTTTCAATTATAGCGCTCGACTGGCACCGGCGGCAATCTTTTGATCCCTCGCAGCGGAGCTCACAAGCGTTATTCGACAGAGAACTTGTATTCCATGAATAAAGTAAGATTACATGGCATATAACTTTATTTTCGCTAGCACTTTTTAGATGCTGAATTATTTCACTTTTAAATCAAACGTTTGGGAATACAATAAAGAACTACCTCCATTTCAATTATTTTTTTTAGATATTAATGCACGACAATTTAAAAACGATCATTAATAATCAAATATCCTAAATACACACATGTAATCACGCCGTTATACCTAATGGGGTAGACAGAGCGTAAACGACCTAAACAAAGGCCATTTCGCCTCGTCTGACAAAGTTTGAGGGTCACTTAAGATAGATTTGTAGGTATGTCCGTAATAAGTTTAAATTTATCTTGCCCTTCAAATTATTCTCATTCTCTCAACTTCCAGTAGGTTAGCTGGAAGAGATCTCTTCATAAAGATAAGTACTCCCTTGCATATCTTTCTGAAAACTTCTTTTCTTGTGTTTTAATGCAATAAAGAATATATATATATGTAACACGGAAATTTGCAGTGTTTCTCTACTATATTATGCATGTATTATACATATAAACCTTCCTCTTGAATCACTCATTTCATTAAAAGAAACCGCATCAAAATCCGTTGCGTAGTTTTAAAGATTGATGCATACATAGGGATATAGGGACAGCGAAAGCGACTTTGTTTTATACTATGTAGTGATAAAAACAGAAAGCTGACTACAGTTAGTTACGAGTTAGCACGACAGAGAATTCCTTCAATAAGGATTCAGATATCAAAATACAACGAGAGTTTTATTTTCTTTTGAATAGAGAAACGATTTTGTTGTTACCGTTGTTGGGAACTGACTGATGAAAGCAAACAGGAGACCTATAAAAGGTGAGACCGAGAATATTTCTCGCCAGAATACGCTGCATGAGTATTTTGTAGTGTCGATAATTTATATGTTTTTATATAAATAGTACTTAGGTTCTTCCATGCTGGACTGGGAAAAAATGTGCCCGCTGCATTTCCTCCCGGGCATGCTGTAAAAACCAGCTAATTGATCCGAGAGTTTCAGTATATTGTAATTTAGGCGATTGCCTGACAACCTTTCACTACAGCAATATACCTACAAATCTTTCTTAAATTTGTAAAAAAATAAATAACCCTCAAAACTGTCAGATGTGGCGGAATGACCTTTGTTTAGGTCTTTTACGCTCTGCCTACCCTATTAGGGATATAGGCGTGATTATATGTATGTATGTACATAGGCTCGTATTTATAAAGCTATCTCAAGGTTGCGAGTAATATTAAGTATGGATTTAACAAGTCCTTTTACTGAAATGACATTTCTGATACGGACTCAAACTAGCTGTCAGTCTCAAGTGCTGTTTATAATTTCGGGCCTTAATCGACTATACCTACAAACTATCAGACGTGTCCTAATACCAGAGGTTTTACAAAACTTTAACCTACACACCTTCTTCCTTCCAATGCTTGAAGCCTCCACGACAGAACACATTCAAAGCAGCACCATACGGAACGCTAAGATTACGCGCCTGATTGAATATTTTCGGTCCAATGCAGATAAAGGCTGGAAGGAAAATTCTTGTGTACATTTCCATTCAATAAGTACTTGTGTGTACTCAGGTTATAAATATAGCAGCCTAATCGGGTGTTCTTTCACTAGACGGCAAGTCCACGGCAATGAAACGGTATCGTCGACGACATCATGTAAGAGATAATGTATGAAAATATATGGCACGATATTCCACTTGCCGGCACGGCAACGGCACGGCCCACCGGGTATCGTCGCCGGCCTGCCAAACTGCATGTGTTTTGTATTTTTACGAAGCATGCTTGTGTGTATGTGCGCTCAGAGTGTAACTAGATAGACGATATCGTTGACTTCTTCTTCTGTCGAGTGGGTATCGAGTCTATCGACCCGGTGAACCCTGGTGTCAGGGTTTTTAAACCGCCTAGTAGCACAACTATCAGGTCTCTAACATTGTTTCAGGAACGACCACTATCAAAGACAGCGACCGGGACCGACGGCTTAACGTGCCCTCCGAAGCACGAAATATTTTTCTTTTCGGACAATCAGGTGATTCAGCCTGCAAAGTCCTAACCAAACTGGGGAAAAATTCACAAAGTGATAAATTCTCGAACCCAGGACCGGATCGGGAGTCCATGGCACTAGCCACTAGACAACGGAGACAGTTAATCGTCAATGATATTACCGTACTAGTGTAAAAACCGAGCCACGATACTGTGTCGATATCATTATCTTGCCGTTGTCGTACTGATTACTGTAATAACAGCTATCCGGGGAGCTTGTTGTCATGGTTGAAGCACTTTCACAAATTTGGACACGGACAAAGATTCTTTGAGAAGATATTTCAAAGGATGATTGAATCGAGCCGCTGCCTCGGGCGAATTTTAAAATACAATTCGCAGTGACGAACCTTTGCGTTGTAAACTTCGCCCAAGGATTGCTAGAAAATGCTGCTACAATTGACTAAAACATAAATCTGCAAAAATTTTACCTAATTTCCTAGGTTTGAAGTCAACAAATACAAAAGCTTTGCTATTTTGGAGAATCATTTCAATTTCCCGAAATTTCGACATAACTTAACATATGCACGAGTATACAGGCTAACCCAAACACGAGAAAAGGGGATTGCGGCTCATTAATGTCGGATTATTTCGGAGGAAAAAGCTAAGGCAAAAAGAGGGTCCTCTACTGTCCAAATGACGACATTATAACCGGAAGTGACGTAGAGTTTAGCCGTGACACGGGGGGGCAAAAACGCGGGTTGATTCCGCCGCGGCAAAACGTCCCGCCATTTCATTTCCCCCGCGTATGAGTGCAAAAACACATTTGTATTCAAACACTACGTAATGCTCATCATAAACTGGAAACTAAGACATTTACGAAATTCTCCGCGCTGTGAAGTTGTGTTGGTTGTAGTTTAAATAAAGAACAAAGACTGCTATGGAAATTCTAGGACTTTCGGAAATGAAACGCCAAATATCTTGAGCGCTATAGCCACCTTTCGTAGTCAGGACACATTGTCATAGCTGTCTTGACTAATCTACACAAGGTATAAGAGCATGTTTCAAGCTTCAAGCTATTTAATAGTATTGACTTAATGCTTTTAGCGGTATTAATTATCCAAGAGGTCCTTTCCACTTATTTAATTTTGCTGCGGTTCTCGAACACACCGCTAATGTTCAGTCCTGTTAGATATTTCTACATTAATTGCAGTTCACTCTTCTGTATTTTCGTCAAAATCTATCAAAGAAAATTTCTTCTTACTCTTCCTACTCGTATCATACGAAGCGAACGCTTCGCCAGCTTACTGAATCTGAAAATCATTACTTCCTGAAGCGAAACGCTGAACGAACGTAACAAGGAACATTTTATAATACAGCGTGTTCTAAAACACACATCGAAAGCTTGACAACACATCTAGCAAAGAATAAAGAAGTTACAGAGAGCAACTTGCAAAGTTAGCTTCCGTTCCAACGTTTCTAGGACAAACACTCATCGAGATTCAAAACAGAAAACCCTCAGCAAATCGCACAATAAATTACTCTGTGATATGGTCGCACATTTCAAAGAGTTACCTGCTATTATTATTTCACATCACACGTAGGTAAGCACACGCAAGCTCTTTGACTGCCGACTCATAAATTAAATAATAATTACGCTGCGGTTAGATGATGTTGAGTTATTACTCGGGTTTAATTATTCCGGCAAACAAACGTGGTGTTTGGGTGATAAAGAACATTATCGGGCCGACAGTATCGCGGCATCGCACCGGGGGAGTGAAGGGAACGTGGCAGGGTGAGGGGGGAGGAACTACAAGCGATGTTATTTGGCTATTTCATGATGTGGAGTTAATCTCTCTGTAACTTTAAGCTCCATTTTGATTGAGCTACGCGGCGCATCAGAAGATTTTCATTCATTTCAGACCATGAAAGACTATTGCAGGATCGCAGTCAAGCTGGTGTGTAAAATTGAATGAGTAGCCACTGAAAATACAACAAATATTTTTCAGATTAAGGGCATCAACACACTGTCAATGCTCTTTGCATTGCTTACAACACACATGCGTCACCTTACGGTCTACGCTCGCGTAGCGGTGAACTCTACATCAGCGCATCCCTCTGCCAGTACGCGCGCGTAGGGCATAAGATGACGCATGTTACATGCAACCTTGCGCGCAGTAAGTTACGCCTGTGTGTTGCCCTAAAGCAGAAGAACATTTTCAGAAACTATTCCATATATTAATAATACCTATAATAAAAGTAAGTAGAACTAGAGTTCCCACTAGATATTTGCAGTAGAACGTTCAAATTCACTTCTCTGCCGGTCCATCAGATCAAAACTCGCTAGCCGGGAAGGCAGCGGCGCGGGCAGTAGAGTCAATTTATTTGTTGGAAACAGGTGCGCTGCCAGGTTACAAATGTGATGAATACATCTTGCCAGTTCATTAATTAGTCATGTATATCTTTACTAAGCAGAGCCCGATAGTGTAGTGGATAGGGCCGCTGCCTCCTGAGTGGTAGATCGTGGTTCGAATCCCACCACGTACCAAAGTGTTTTTCGGTTTTCAAATTTCATTTTTATGTGCGTTTTTACCGTGCTTCGGAAGGCAGACTAAGCCGTTGGTCCCGGTTAGTATGGTTTAATACCGTAGATTAGTCGTTAAGCCATGTCAGAGGCCAGTACTAGGCATTGGCGGCTTGAAAACTCTGACATAATCTAGGATTGGGCCTGGTTTCCCTTCTGGCAGTCGTTCTGAGTAAAAACTAGTACCCTCGTTCAATCACCTAGATTGGGTAGCCGACCCCGTGAGATACGAGATAAGGCTAGGTAGATGATGTATATATTTACAAAGCACGTCGTGCTGATGATACTTTGCAGGACGCTATTAAAAACTTTAAGGATACGGAAGCCTCATCTTCACTACATAGTATAAAACAAAGTCGCTTTCTCTGTCCCTATATATAGGGATATAAGGATTCAGATACATAGGGATGTATGCTTAGATCTTTAAAACTACGCAACGGATTTTGATGCGGTTTCTTTTAATGGATAGAGTGATTCAAGAGAAAGGTTTATATGTATAATACATGCAGAATATAGGAGAGAAACACTGATGATTTCCGTGCGAAGCCGGGGCGGGTCGCTAGTAATGAATAAAACATGTTTATGACCGAAACATAAATTTCATCCACGCACTACATTTCCAAGGACAAAAAGAAAACTATCGTAGTGGCTTTGAAGCCAAGTGGCCGATGAAAAATGTCGCCGCTCAAATAAAATGAGGGTCAAAGGGCGGACAAGATTTGGACGAAGATAAACCCTGAATATAGTACCTGTGGCTTAGGTATTAAGAACCACAATACTTACACATTGAACCTTGTCGATTAACATAGCAGTAATGTGGGAACTTATGGCTTGGAAAGGAAGATAGCTGACACGCGAATAAAGCGAAGATTCAAACTGCCTCCGTGGTGTAGTGGTCTGAGCCATAGGCTCCGGATCGGGAGGTCCTAGGTTCGGTACGTAAGTCGGTATTTATCAATTTGTCAATTAGCGAGATTTTCTCTAGATTGGTTAGGACAGTGCAGGCTTAACTTCCTGATTGTCTGTAAGGAAAAGGATTCCGTGCTTTAAAGGGCACGTTAGACGTCGGTCCTGGTCACTGTCTTTGATAATGGTCCTTGTACAAACTATGTCTTAGACGGTTTAAAATCTCTGACACCAGCGTTCGACTGGGTCGATCGACTTGATTCCCACACGATAAGAAGAAGACTAAGTGACATACATACATATAATCACGCCTTTATCCCTTATGGGGTAGGCAGAGCGTAAACGACCAAAACAAACAAAGGTCGTTCCGCCACGTCTGACAAAGTTTTGAGGGATATTTAAGATAGATTTGTAGGTACATTGCTGTAGTGACAGGTTGTCAGCCTATCGCCTAAATTGCAATATACTGAAACCCTCGGATCTCTTAGCCGGTTTTACAGCATGCCCGGGAGGAAATGCAGCTGGCACATTGTATGTTTTTCTTTTGCTTCCAGTCCAGCATGGAAGAACTCAGTGATGTACTTGTAACTTATGCTGTTAGGATATTACCCAAAGCGAATACTCTGCGGAATAGAGTACACGTGCTAGGAGTACTAAATCGTGAACTCAGTGCAACAACCGTCTAGAAGCCCAATATATCGTTAGCCAACACTGTAGTTGATTTATGATGATAACTCGGGCCGCTCCGAAGCGACTGCTTTATTTTACCGCAGGCACGCTTCAATTTTCAAGACACGCTTTTTGTTAATACCCCGCGGCAGAAATCTCTGTTTTACATGTACATTGTACATTACGTAAAAAAAGACGATCACAATCAAAGCGTCCGTTAGGATTCCCTGCATCGGGGTGCCATGGACATAGACAGTAACAACTTTACTAAGAAAACCCCGACCCAGGATTTATCATTCAAATATGTGCTCAGCCGGGAATTGAACCCGGGACCCTCTGCCTAGCAGGCAGACAAGTATATCAACCAGTGTTGGTCAGTCACCAATATATCAATAGCCAACACTGTAGTTGATTTACGATGATAACTCGCGCCGCTCCGAAGCGACTGCGTTATTTTACCGCAGGCACGCTTCAATTTTCAAGACACGCTTTTTGTTAATACCCGAGGCAGAAATCACTGTGTTACATGTACATTGTACGTAAAAAAAAAGACGATCACACTCAAAGCGTCCAAGATTCCCTGTATCGGGGTGGACATACACAGGAACAACTTTACTAAGAAAACCCCGGACCCAGAATTTATCATTCAAAGATCTGCTCGGCCAGGAAATAAACCCGGGACCCTCTGCCTAGCAGGCAGACAAGTATATCAACCAGTGTAGTGCAATCACCAATATATCGATAGCCAACACTGTAGTTGATTTATGATGATAACTCGCGCCGCTCCGAAGCGACTGCGTTATTATACCGCAGGCACGCTTCAATTTTCAAGACACGCTTTTTGTTAATACCCCGCGGCAGAAATCACTGTTTTACATGTACAATGTACATTACGTAAAAAAAGACGATCACAATCAAAGCGTCCGTTAGGATTCCCTGCATCGGGGTGCCATGGACATAGACAGTAACAACTTTACTAAGAAAACCCCGACCGAGGATTTATAATTCAAATATGTGCTCAGCCGGGAATTGAACCCGGGACCCTCTGCCTAGCAGGCATTCAAGTATGTCAACCAGTGTTGGGCAATCACTAATATATCGTTAACCAATACTGCAGTTGATTTATGATGATAACTCGCGCCGCTCCGAAGCGACTGCGTTATTTTACCGCAGGCCCGCTTCAATTGTCAAGACACGCGTTTTTTGTTAATACCTCGCGGCAGAAATCACTGTTTTACATGTACAATGTACATTACGTATAAAAAAGACGATCACACTCAAAGCGTCCGTTAGGATTCCCTGTATCAGGGTGCTATGGACATACACAGGAACAACTAAGAAAACCCCGACACAGGAACAGACATTCAAATATCTATATCTGCTCGGCCGGGAATCGAACCTGGAGCCCCTGCCTAGCAGGAAGACAAGTATGTCAAACAGTGTTGGACAATCACCAATATATCGTTAGCTAACACAGTTGATTTATGATGATAACTCGCGCCGCCCCAAAGCGACTGGGTTATTTTACTGCAGGCACGCTTAAATTTTTAAGACACGCTTTTTGGGGCTTCGTACCCAAAAGGTAAAAATCGGGATCAATTACTAGACTTCACTGTCCATCTGTCATATCTCATAAATCTTACAAGTACACAGTTAAATTTTTTACAAAACGTGTTTTACTGTGGCCGCTACAACAAGAAATATTGATGATTTACAGAGACTGTATATCATAAACCGTATAGCATCATAATAGGTAGATATTGGAGATTTCAGATTTTGTATCATAAAAAAAAAAGATAAAAAATAATTTATTGCCTTATAAAAAACAAATACATTTCAGACTTAACCTAACTTAAAACTATCAAATCAGGCAAAAGGGAGTGACTCAGCTTTATGCATGCATAGAGTCGCTGCACGACTCTACGTAGCGCTGATTTTCAGTCACCCCCTTCTTCTTAAGGTTTTATGCAGGAGAGTGGGTAATAGAGGGTTGAGACTTTTTAATTTGCCATGGTTGTAGTGCTGTGCTCCAATGCTACCCTACTAATAAATTTACACATTATAAAGAAAAAACAAAGCAAGACAGATCTTGTAACTAAAAGGAACTTAATTAATTAATTATGTTAGCTTGATATATACTTTCTTCTGTGTGCGTGTGTGTGTGTGTGTGTGTGTGTGTGTGTGTGTGTGAGTGTTTGTGTACCATACATAATATGTGCGTAAAGTAAGGGTCATCATTCACATATTGTCTTTAACAACAAATACTTTTATTTGTAACAAAAATATGTAAAAAAATATTTTTATCATAGTGGGCATATAAATGACAGGTTGGTACGGAACCCTACGTGCTTCTTCTTCCGACTTCGGACTTGGCCGGTTTTTGTAACTACCCTGCAGCCAAAATCTCTGTTTTACATGTACATTACGTTGATGTTCGATTTTGTTTTGCTCGTTTACAATGTTACGATAATGCTGTATAACTCGAAACTGCCTCCGTGGCCTAGTAGTCTGAGCCTTGGACTCCAGATTCAGAGGTCGTGGGTATCGAACCCTACACTACTATGGAAAAAGTCGGGGAAACACAAAGTTGTTATTTATCAATTTATTAGATTAGATTTTCCCCAGTTGCCTAAATCACCTCACCTGTTAGTCGTGCCTGGGAAAGCATTCCTAGCATTATAGGGCACGTTAAACCGTTGGCCCTGGTCGCAATCTTTGATACTTAGTGGTCGTTACAAAAATCATGTGATAGGCCTATAGTTGTGCTATTAGGCAGTTTATAAACTCTTGACACCAGAGGTCATCGGATCAAACCCAGGACCTCCGGATTGGGAACCCATGGCTCAGTCCACCAGACCAATGAAGTATTTCCTTCTCAGTGACGGTAACGCAACGTAACTCGATACTCGGTCCCGAGCGCGCGTTGTCGATGGCGGGTCTCGCAGAATATGACGTCATAAATCCAGCGCAGCAAGGATCGCTGTCGCCTGTCGATTATCACACGGAGAGCGATTCCGGTCACAGGCGAGGTACAAGTAATAAGACTAAGTACGTACCTTATATTTTCTTTATTTAGAATCATGTTCAAAAACTGCGTTATGTGTTCACTTTGGGATGAGACTTGATTTATTAGATGATCATTTAAAAAAATAATTGAATATGAAAATTACTAGAAAAACATTAAAGAAGAAGGAACACACCAGCGGGATTTATGCTGCGTCTCTACTCCTTGGCCAAGTTAAAGCTGTTGTTAAACGACAGAAATTTTCATCCTATTCTTGGAATTATTTGAAACAATAAATTAAAACGTTTCCAATGATGTTTCAGTAGTCAATATAATTGAAACATCTAGAAAGTCACTTTATTTTATTAAATTATCATCTCCCTAGCCATATCTCGTACCTCAAGGGGTCGGCTACCTATCTAGAGGATTGAAAGAGAGTATTGGTTTTTACACAGAGCGACTATCATCTGACCTCGGCAACCCAGAAGGGAAACCAGACTCAATCCTAGATTAGGTCAGAGTTTTCAAGCCGCCAATGCTTAACACTGGCCTCTGACATGGCTTAACGACTAATATCTACGGTATTAAACGATATTAACCGGGACCAACGGCTGAACGTGTCTTTCGAAGCACGGATGCCTTCCAAAGCACGGATGCCTTCTGAAGCGCGGAAACTTTATTTTAATAAATACGAGTTCATAACAACGCTATTTTGAAACTAAATTGCATAAATGGTTTTTTGTCGCTTGTGCTCATCCCTTGTGCCCTAATGTTGGTAGCGAAGCGACGCGCTCAGAATACATCCCCTAGGTAATCGGATAGCGGCTTTCAGCGAAAATTTTTGTCTCTCTTTATAAATTGATGTCGAGTTTGTGAATCTTTCCAAGTGTGACTCGATTTCAGACTTGTTTGTTTGTACAGTCAACAACCACAAAGAAAAGGAGGGGGAATGTGAGCCTGTTTTATGTTTAGAAAGTTTAGTTTAACGTAATTTTAGTCGACTATTGTTCCTATGCCGTTCTTCCATGCTGGACTGGAAGTGAAAGAAAAACATAGAACATGCCAGTTTCATTTTCTCCCGGGCATGATGTAGAAACCAGGGATACAGCAATAGTTATACAATGCTATCGATTTGTAGAGCGCACAACTTATAAATCTTGACTAAAATTATAGGCGCCCCTTCATGACAGAAAATGACAGGTATGGACTTATATTAGTTAAATCATGATATTTGCAATTAAATTCTTCCATGCTGGACTGGGAGCGAGAGTAAAACATAGAATGTGCCAGCTGCATTTCCTCCCGGGCATGCTGTAAAAACCAGCTAAGGGATCCGAGGGTTTCAGTATATTGCAATTTAGGCGATGGGCTGACAACCTGTCACTACAGCAATATACCTATCAGTCTATCTTAAACAGCCCTCAAAACTTTGTCAGACGTGGCGGAACGACCTTTGTTTGGGTCGTTTACGCTCTGCCTACCCCGTAAGGGATAGAGGCGTGATTTTATGTATGTATGTATGCAATTAAATTGATGCCATTATCTGTCTGAAATGGCCCTCAAAGCTTGGACACAGATGTAGCGAGACGACCTGTGTTTGAGCTGTTGACACTCTTAGGGATAAATGCATGATTATATGTATGCCGTAAATATAAAATGGGATACGTTTCTCACATTTCTCTGAATCCGAGGCATTTATCACAAATTCAGGCAATAAGCTGTCATTGTAGCAATTCGTAGTTACAAAAATCACGACTTAACTAAAAGTCTATATCTATCATTTACGCATATAAGTGCGCAGTTGTCAGATAAACAGCATGGCTTTAGACCTGGACGTGGCATAGACTCTAACCTATTGTGCTTTATGAATAAGGTGATTCCAGTTCTTGTTGAGGAGGCGGGAGGGCAGGTTGACGCAGCATATTTCGACTTCCAGAAGGCGTTCGATGCGGTCGATAATGACATCCTCCTGGCCAAGTTGGCAGGGATTGGATTCACCCCGCAGTTGCTGGATTTCTTTGCTAGTTATCTCAGAGAGGGCAGGCAGTACGTGGAGTTTGACGGCCATGATTCCGAATCATATTTTACGTACTCTGGGGTGAATCAAGGGTGTAATCTCGGTCTATTAGAATTTTTGGTAACGGAGTCTGGTTGTCTACTTTTTGCAGATGGCTTAAAACTATTTTTGCCTATTTATAGCAAAGAAAATTGCCGTAGACTGCAGCAAAACATAGATAACGTAATGCTATGGAGTCAGCAAAAGAAACTCAATTTCGATGTGTCGAAGTGCAACATATTATCGCTTACTAAAGCTCGTACTCCATTGCAGTATGGGTTGACGGAGTGCTCTTGCCTACATCAGTAAGGGACTTAGGTGTTCGTATAACGGAGGACTTGAATTTCAAAAATCATATTATAGAAATATGTACAAAGGCTTTTCGGAATATTGGTTTCATTCTGCGTCAGACACATGACTTCGATAAGGTTGCAGCAGTAAAGGCTCTATTTAATGCACTGGTCCGTAGTCGGCTGGAGTTTGGTGCTATGGTTTGGAACCCTTACCAAGCAAAGTATACATCCATGGGGGAGAAATTGCAGAATAAGTTGGCTCTAGCTCTATACTTACAGCAAAACGGAGTGTATACCTTTTACCCCTTAATGTACCCAACTTCGTTTGTTCTGGGCATCGTTGGATATTATAAGTTGGAGGTTAGAAAGAATAATACTGCACTTACACTTTACGTATATAAGGTACTTAGAGGGAAGATTGTCAACCCTCAGATACTGGAATCCCTGAGGCTAATTGTACCGAACAACGCACAAGGTTCCAGATGGACCCCAGGCGTGCTCGCAACTCCTCCCGCTCGCACAAATCTCGGTGCTTACTCGCCGGCCGCTCGAGCAGTACGCGCGATTAATTCAATCGTTCAGGAGAATCCACAATTGGATATTTACACGTGTTCGTTGACGGAATTCACAAAAGCAATCGTGTCGTATTTTTCTAAATTATAATTTGATTGCGTATATAGTTACCTTGGGCATGCCTGTAATGGCTATCTATTTGTTGAAATAAATAAATAAAAACTATTATGAGAAAACAGAAAGAGCCGACAATTATTTTAGTCAAGATTTAGTTAAATTGTGCGCTCTACGGATCGATAGCAATACAACACTGAAGTCATACACAAACCGTTGACATCCACAATCTTATGATTATCACCTTTATCAGTTCGTTGATAACTATAACATAAGGAATTGAAAAAGAAAGAAAGCTACAATTTTTTTGCGACAGGCAGGTTACGCTAATGTCTCCTTCTCACGGTAAAATGTAATAAACCATAACCTTTTCGCTTCGCCGTAATCGGGTAAAAAGGCACATTCACTGTTGCGATTTTTCCTCAAAGCAGGTGCCGAGTAACTTTCAGAACTTGCTATGTCAAGGAGTGGTATGAACAATTTCACCAACTAAAGGCTAGACCGCACTATGACGTAGCTGCAGAGAGCGGCGCGACGCAGCACGCGCGGCACTGCGCTACACAAACTATCAAAATGTATGAACCTGACATTGCCGCGTAGTGCAGCGCCGGGCCGCTCCGCTGCAGCTCCAGTGCTGCTTCAGTGCGGTACATTTTTAAACAAAGAATCATTTGTATCACAGTGCCGCGCCGTGACAAAATCTGTCAAAATGTATGAACCTTACATTGCCGCGCCGTGAAGCGTCGTGAAGCGCAGCGCCGCTCCGCTGCAGCTCCTGTGCTGCTTCAGTACGGTACCTTTCATACATTTTCATACAAAGAACAATTTATCGCACAGTGTCGCGCCGCGCTCTCCGCTGCAGCTACGCCTTAGTGCGATCTTACCTTAAGAGCCAAAGTACCGTTAGGATAAGGGTTCATATCGTATGATTAATGATGGTGAGTATAACATTTTCATGTTTTAAAAATACGAGTTAGTACTAATATATTTTTGGTCACTATGTAATTCCATTTAAAGTATTTTTAATTTTAAAAAAACACACTCATACTAGGATTACCTGTATCGGAGTACCATGGACATACACAGAAGCAACCACAAAGAATACCCAGACTCAGAAACAAACATTTAAATTCATCATTCAAATGTGTGCCCTGGCCGGGAATCGAACCCGGGACCCCGGGACCCAACAATAAAAGGTCGCGGAGTCAATAGGAGTGACTTTAATTCAATCACATGAAACGCCGCTACAGAATCTTCTTTGAAGTTTCGAGATTACGTCTGCAAAATGAAATTAAAAGGGTATACAGGTTTCATTCGGAAAGTCCATCAATAAATTAATAATGTGATTAATGGGCTCAGATTCCAAGTCGAACCCTTTTTCGCTGATATAAAAGTAAAGTTTAACCGAGGATCTTTTCTTTGCGGACCCTACATTTCGTCCATTAGCAATCTTAATTTTGAAACTAGGCGGGTTTACTCGAAAAGTGATATAATTCTAAGAAGGACAAGTTTCCACTAGAATCTAGTGACTAGATACCTACTAGAATCAAATTAACGTAAGAAGGTATTGTTCAGTTTTGGTATTTAATTTGAGTCTCAAGTTTTTTTTTATTTATTATTATTTTCCACGAGCAGACGAGTTGGATGCCTTCAGCAAGTCATGGCTGGTAGAAGCACAAAATAGGGAGTCTTGGAGGGAGGGGAGAGAGGTCTTTGCCCAGCAGTGGGACATATAACGGCTATATAAAATAAGATAAGATAAGATTATTATTTTGTGATATAATAATAAACCATTTATTAATATTTTTATAACAAACTAGTTTAACAGGCCGGCTTACTAATCTCTAGTATCTCGGTATAAAAAAAACCTACGTAACGGGGTTTTGAATCTTCTTCTTCTTCTTCTGCCTAGCGTTTACCCGACCTTATGCTGGACTATGAGTGAATGCAAATATTTCCTCCTGATACGAAATAAATTTAGAATAACGTACATCTATATAATATAGATACTATAGATCTACTAGGAATACATACATACATACATACATAAAATCACGCCTTTATCCCTTACGGGGTAGGCAGAGCGTTAAACGCCTCGTAAAAGGCGCTTTCGCCGCGTCTGACAATAATTGAGGGTAATTTTAGATTGTAATGTGTATTGCCATAGTGACAGGTTGTCAGCCCATCGCCTAAATTACAATACACTGTAACCCTCGAGTCCCTTTTGCTGTCTTCTACAGCATGCCCATGCAGCATGCATACTAGGAATAAGGGCTATTAATATACTAAATGAAGTGCCTTGATGCGGAAGAAACGGCAACCCACGTAATCCTGGAATGCGTAGGTGTTGCTGACCATCGGGCACAAATCCTCGGTAGACCGGGGTTGCTCAAGGAAGCCTATGAACATCACAGGAGACTTCTGAGCTTCTGGAAAAAGCTAGGTTGGCTATTATAGCTTACAGTCCCACTCATGCATAACAGACCAACTGAGCGTCGTAGTGCGGAAAAGGGAGCCCTTAACAATACAATACAATATACTAAATGAAAACGGAGACGTGCCTACGGTTCAGAGTGTCAGAAACTTTAAAACAATTCTATTTATCTACAACAACTTCGCTCCGGCGATGCAGAGAGCATTTCCGTTTCTACTTGTTTCCGAATGCTTTTAAAATAAAATAGAGACACACTTTTGTTGTACCTATCCATCAGAGGAATTGTTTTTTTGTGATCGAAGTAAAATTTTCACAACAGTATTTGTAACTAATGTTTTTATGGAACTATTTTTTTATTAGTAAGAACAACATGTATTCCAAAATGTATTCAAGAAAGTCCGTCTAATTACGTTTTTAAAAAGAGATTTAAAGAGCACTTCTTATCTGAACAAGTTTAATGTATGTATTTACATATACATACATATAATCACGCCTTTATCCCAAATGGGGTAGGCGTAGCGTCAACGACCCAAACAAAGGTCATTGCGACACGTCTGATAAGTATTGAGGGCCATTTCAGACCGTTCTGTGTATTGCTGTAGTGACAGGCTGTCAGCCCATCGCCTAAATCACTATACACTAAAACCCTCGAATCCCTTAGCTAGTTTTTACAGCATGCCCGGGAGGAGATGCAGCTGGCACATTCTATGTTTCTCTATCGCTCCCAGTCCAGCATGGAAGAGTGTATTTATTTATGTATTGTAGTTTATGTACCTATTATGCATGTACGTATATATATAAGATATATAAGTATTAGATATGAATGTATTGTTTGATTTAATCTTATTGATATATTATTTTTACGTTTAATATTTCTACTTCATGTAATTTAGAGTATTTTTTAGTTTACATTGCATTGTATTTGTCTTGCCCTTAAAATGTTTCTCATTCTCTCAACTGCCAGTGTGTTAGCTGGAAGAGATCTCTTCATAGAGATAAGTTCGCCCTTGCATACCTTTCTGTAAACTTAATTTCTTGATTTTTAATGCAATAAAGAATATATATAACAAAAAATTGTTTTGTTACCGACTTGATCCCTATGTAAAAATAAAAACAATTAACTACCAGTGGTCAATTAATTACCTTTTATAACTGGTTGGTTTTCGAATTTCGTATGTACGTTTATTCGGCGCTTTTTCCGTGCTTCGGAAGGCACGTTAAGGCGTTGGTCCCGGTTGGTATCATTTAATACCGTAGATATTAGTCGTTAAGCCATGTCAGAGGCCAGTGCTAAGCATTGGCGGCTTGAAAACTCTGACCTAATCGAGGATTATGTCTGGTTTCCCTTCTGGGTTGCGGAGGTCAGATGGCAGTCTTTCTATGTGAAAACCAGTACCCTCGTTCAATCCCCTAGATTAGGTAGCCGTCCCCGTGATATACGGGATAAGGCTAGGAAGATGATGAGATGGTCAATTACCTTTTATAAAACAGAGCGTTTCAAAAATATACTAATAAATTCTTTAAACATTATTGTATTTACGTATATTTCCACGGAAACCGGAACCGGAAGCTAAATGGTTGAAAACAAACATTCAATACCCACGTAACCGCTTACATAATAGCCTCGCTTAACCAATTAAGCAGCCGTTACTCAAACACTCGCAATTTAGCAATTAATGTTCCTGATACAAAATACTAGTTTCTAATACTAGTTAGTTACCCACGTTCAACTGCTAAAGTTCCAGGATCAAGTTGGATAGTTCGCAGTACACTTAAGACTCAGGTAACTACGCGCCAAGTTCGGATAACTCGACATGTTGACCATTTATGGATAACTTGGACTTGCATACAGACGGATACTCAACGGTTGTTCCACTTGCTACAACTTGGCTGTAACTTAGAAACTCTAACAGTTGCAGAACATAATGTTGAATGAGATAATTTTCTAAAGGACATGTGATTATTGCACTGTCTTACTTAATGACATCATTATAATAAAGAAACAAACTTGTAAGAGCTTAAACATTTTTAATGAGCGCTTCCGTTTAAATTCTGAGTGCGCTCTTAAAAATGGTTGCATAATATTTCACAGAAAACAAATAACAGAAACTACCCAATACAAACTTCAGAGGAACGTCTGGGGCAAAGACAACCAATTTGCAAGACTCTGCTCGCTACAAAAGAGCTGCATATTGCATCAACAAAACGAATGCTGCGAAGCATTATTCCGGCTAACTCGGTAAGCAACTTCGCTCTGAGCTTATTATATACTCACGTTTGACAAATTCACTTAGATTTTGTTCATGACGCGCCGCCGGGAACTTCGTAACCGTGTTATCGCGAGATCCGAGGACGGTGACGTTGTAAACATGTCGAAAATTAAGATACGCCCAGAATGAGATTAGTACAGGCGAGTGAACAAATTAGACAGCCTCTCTGCTGAGTTTGAAGAAACTTTCTCGTTAGACCGAAAACACATTTTGTTTTTAAATTCAAGATGAGATCAAAACATTATTTTGTTTTTTTTAAAGATGAGATTAAAATTTATCGGATGTCATTCAGAAAAATGAACGACTCATAACATATATACGGTACTTACGAGCGAGAGCTATAGGTATCTCAAATGAGATCGAGCCATAATAACGTATTTTGTGTCTTTCATCTTACCATAATGATTCCATCTAAAAAGGGACCAATCAGAGCGCACGGCATAAAAGCCAGCTATTCCAAATACGATCATTTCACCCGAATCGAAAATCATGTATTGAATGCTTATTGGTCGCAGGAATTACTGCTGCTATTCAGTTTCAAGCGGGCGAATGAAGCGTGCCTGATTGCGGATCCATCGCGTTGCAAATTGTTGGGAAGCACAGCTTTCTCTAGCGACAACAGGACCTCCATGTACTACATTACATGCAGTCATATGACCTACATGTTCTACAAAATACATAGAGAATCTTCTCCTTTATCCAGGAGCTTTTCAAGCCGTTGTTCGTACATTGCATAGTTAAAATAAGAAGTATATTTTCTGCGAAAAATAGTTGTTTAAGATGTGCGTGTTGGGTCTTTGTTTTATATGTACATGTCCGTTGTAGTTTATTTTATTATATACAATAAACTGTTTACATACATACATATAATCACGCTTTTATCCCTAATGGGGTAGGCAGAGCGTAAACGACCTAAACAAAGGCCGTTCCCCCGCGTCTGACAAAGTCTTTAGGGCCATTCAAGAAAGATTTGTACGTATATTGCTGTAGTGATAGGTTGTCAGCCCATCGCCTAAATTACAATATACTGAAACCCTCAGATCCCTTAGCTGTTTGTTACAGCATGCTCGGGAGGAAATGCAGCTGGCACATTCTATGTTTTTCTCTCACTCCCAGTCCAGCATGGAAGATAAACTGTTTAATAAATAAATAAGTACCAAAAAATAATAAATAACGACTTAACGGGCTTTTTTCCACTAGACTAGACGGCACGGCGATGGCATGGCAACGTCCCGCTAACATCCACCTAGTTTCAATCTGAGCGCGCACACACACACGCACACACATACACGCATGCTTCGTACGAATGGAAAACACATACAGTTTGGCAAGCCGGCGACGGAACCGGTCGGAATCAATGCCGTGCTATTGCCGTGCCGGCAAGTGAAAAAGCGTTCCATATAATATCATTGATTTTTATAGATTATCTCTTTCTCGGTACCGTCGACGGTGCCGTGCCGTCGCCGTTACCGTTGCCGTTGCCGTCTAGTCGAAAAACGCCCAAGGTAAATGAGAGTGTATGTAAATAGAGTGTGGGAAAAAAGTACGTGTGAAACGTTTCAGAAGCAGGTTCATGAAAGCTTCAATGTATGCTGCACTTACACACATGTACGTATAGTCCTCTAAGTTTTCGAAGCGTGATTACAGTTAACCCCCCTTTCAAGTGGCAATCGGGGCTGTAAACTAAAACCACAATCAAGGCCGCTTCTCCCAATGACACGGTGGCAGACGGTCCAATAGGTGATTTGGTCCCAAACAGATACCACGTGCTCTACGCTGTGAAAATTAATGATTGCCTATTTATTGAATAGAGACTAGCATTTGAAATTCAATTCATGTTTAGGTAAACGCAGTGTCCCACATTTTCGTTCCACGCCTTCATGCTCATCATACAATACAAAACAAAATTCTTTATTGCACAAAGAAACACATACAACAGAAATAAAAAGGAACAAACGTGACACTACAATATAGGCGGCCTTATTGCTAAATCATCTCCCTAGCCTTATCCCATATCTCACAGCGTCAGCTACCTAATCTAGGGGACTGAACGAGGGTACTGGTTTTTACACAGAGTGACTGCCATCTGACATCCGCAACCCAGAAGGGAAACCAGACCCAATCCTAGATTAGGTCAGAGTTTTTAAGCCGCCAATGCTTGGCACTGGCCTCTGATATGGCTTAACGACTAATATCTACGGTATTAAACGATATTAACCAGACCAACGGCTTAACGTGCCTTCCGAAGCACGGAAAAAGTGCCGAATAACCGAAAAACACATTGGTACGTGGTGGGATTCGAACCACGACCTCCCCGCTCAGGAGGCAGCGGCCCTATCCACTACACCATCGGGCTCTCTGATCTGAATTGCCTTCACTTTTATCCTGTGCTGTAGGTACTGTTGCTGGCATTTCCTTCGTCTAGTTCTGATAGTAGTTTGCATTATCCTAACTTCGATTAGTTTATGTATTCGTTTATTATATATTAGTTTAATTTACAAATATCTATGTAGTAGCTTGTACTGAGTTTATGTATTATATGTAATTTAATGTATTTAGGATACTTATTTGACTAGGTTTGCACTATCCCGCTTACCACTACGCATTTTTCTTTCGCCCAAAGGTTGCCTGAAAGAAATTGCTACTTTAGCAATAAGGCCGCCTATTTTGTACTTGTCTTTTGTTGTTATCTGTTGTGTTTTATGATTTGTTTTCTTATGTGCAATAAAGTATTTTTATGTTATGTTTTTATGTAATCGGTGAAACCATCATAACTAAATCTAAAGCAAGTAGATCCTGTCTGTACGTACATTCAGTTGTTCCGCGACGTCGACAAGGTTTTGACGGTTAATTAAGATCGATTTGTAGGTATATTGCTGTAGTGACAATTTGTCAGCCTATCGCCTAAATTGCAATATACAGAAACCCTCGGATCCCTTAACTGGTTTTTACAGCATGCCCAGGAGAAAATGCAGCTGGCACATTTTATATTTTTCACTCCCTCCCAGTCCAGCATGGAAGTTATTAAAATCAGAAGATAGAAGTGCTTTTTACTCAGCTGTTTTTGCCCCAGCTAAAGATTTCATCTCGTTTGGATTGCCTCTCCCAGAGTCGAGATCAACGTTTTGAATTTAATAAATTTCCAACAAAACCCTTTTAAATAAATAAAGGAAACGTTATCATTGGAATCAATTAACATAAGGATAAGCTGGAGAGTTTTGTACCCGTTATTTACCCTCTTAAGAGTTTAAATCCAGCACTTAGCAGGGAGTAAGTTTAAGAAACAAAATGAAGTTGTATCCCTCCCCCGGAGTTGTGGGATCACAATTAATCTCCATACTTAGCTTTAGTAGATATGGTTTGGTATTCTGTTTGTTTATAACGAATTTGAGGGAAAATCAGCTACGGATTATAGTGCCCCGGAAGTGAATTTGTGAGAATCCCCTCGTTGTTTATTCTCTACTCTTGTCGGAGTATTGTAGAAATTTTCATTACTTATGTTTATAGACGTAGCAGGTATAAAATTGTTTGCGAAGAGAATTTTCATATTTGTATTTTACTCTCCGTAGTCAGTTGACCGAACTCAAATAATTTGGTAAATATTAAAATACTTAACAGAATAAAATTCTGTTACAAAATTAAAGTTTACAGCTAATTGTAATGAACTACTATTTAATTATGGAAACGGTACAGTCAGCTACAAAAGCTGTTCAATTAGCATTAACAATCATTCAATGAATAATCATCCCAAATATTAATCGACTTACTTCATTTGGTTAATCATTACATAGCTCATATCATAATTTTATGATGAAACGACACTACAATAAATTTTACTAAACCATGGCTGCCATTTGATTGGTAGCCTGATTTTTTTAGTGTAATATTCTGTTATTTTTGAGTTAACTGTGTCGTACAAGGGCTTTCTTTCCATGCTGGCTTGGGAGTGAGAAAATAACTTAGAATGTGCCAGCTGCATTTTCTCCCGGGCATGCTGTAAAAACCAGCTAAGGGATCCGAGGGCTTCAGTATATTGTTATTTAGGCGATTTCAATTTAGATTTCAACCTGTCTCTACAGTAATATACCTACAAATCCATCTTAAATAACCCACAAAACTTTGTTTAGGTCGTTTACGTTCTGCGTACCCCATTAGGCATAAAGGCGCGATTATATGTATGTACAAGGGCTGTTATAGTGACCAATATGTATCTACGTACAGACAATGCCTTTTCTGCGCAAATATCATAAAAGTATTTCATCCTGATGGGAAATTTAAGTATTTTATTCTCAAGAGAAAATTAAGCTGAAAAGAAAACGCGGTACGAAAGGTAATAACGAATAAGGTAAGTATGCAGCGAATAAATAGAAATCAGGAGAAAATGAGTGCAAACAGTTTTACCTTTGCCAAATAGATGAATCTTTTCTTATCCACTTTCCTTTTCCAATAAACGTAACTATCAATAGACAGGTTCACAAAGGAGAAATAAATCGCTACCATTTTGCTAACAAACGCTCGTGAAGGATCGGCCAATTTTGTATTTGGACAAGTATCTCGATATTTTAGGACCATCTGAGAAAATAGTGTAGCGAGGATCCACTGTGTATTTGTTCGAGGATAGTTTTGTAAATCATGTGATATTGTAACGAGAGTTGATTCGTTCAGTAGATTTGATAAAGTGACTGTAAATCTACCCTTTTAAAAAAAAACTTTTATTTCAGACCTTTTGATCCATACAACAAAAGAAATAGGTTTAGTGTTTACATAATAAGACTTAGATAATTACATTAGTACACACACTTACAGTAGTATTGTTCCAATATTTCATGAAACGACCTTCACACAGTCTATTACCAATGACTGCCAGAACGCCGTTGGTGCTGGCGCGGACTCTTCGCAGTGTTGCAGCACACTGTTTGCGGAGTGTAGCATGAAAGCCATCCACATGTGCATCCGCAAACATACCAGAAGCAATGCAAAAGCGCGGCAGCCCAAACAGCGCCCTGAAGGCATTGTTATACTAAACACATAGGGATTTAAGCGACAGTTGCCTGTATGAAGTCCACAGACTACAGGTATATAATGATGTACAGTGTGCCCTAAAAAGTGTTACTTTTACTTGTGCTGAGCAATACCTAAATCTGTGAACCACCATATTGGCCCTGACTGCCAAAGCCCTACGCCCTCTTTCAATATCTTCATCATCTTTCAAATCTTCTGTTACTATATTCTTAGATACTATTTTAAGTGGTAATCCATATAAGGTTACATCAGGTTTTCCAACAATTTTGGTTACAGATATATTGCTTGTTTTTGTTTTTCTTAGTTCTTAAAAAAATTTGTAGGTACAAATATTATTGATTGTTTTGCTTACCTATGACAAAATGTCTGTTAGATACTTAGGAAAATTAACGATAGACATATGTTTTTAATAATAATGTATAAAGTTTAACAAGTTTTTGTGTATTAAGTAGTCGTGATTTTTATCATCAATTACGTTCATTTAAATAGGTATTTATAATTTTCAAACTTTCATAGCAGCCGGTAGCCGGCAGCGTTTTGTAGTATTTTGTAGACAAATATTCAAATAGCTTGCTAGTGACATCTAGCGGACTTTTCAGGAACTTCTTCTTGGCACTGAGCTTTCCCGTGTTTCAGTAAACGGGGTGACATCTGGTGCTGAACTGAAATATTAGTGTTACGAGCATCGCTGGTTCTAGTTGTGGGCGACTGTACCTCTACTTTTGAGGAAACCAAAATTTGACTGCGATTGGTCATGTAGTTTTAGACTTTCTCAAAGATGGCACTCAAAGCAAATATTTTGAAGACTATTATTCTATTTTTTAATGTAGTAATTTTCTTATCTCAAAAGTTATTTATCAACAACAACGTAATATATGTATGCAAATTGTAATTAAAAGTTACTGGAATTGTAAATTCACTAGAAAAGAGTCTGAGTGAATAAATGTATACTTTGTAGAATTTCAAATTAATACTATAAATTCTGAGTATATAATGAATAATTACTCATATAACGTTATAAATGGAAAAGAAAATAAAGCCAGCAATTAACTACGAGTAATTTCCATTTTAATGACTTTCGCGAACGTTAAACAAATCCACAAATAATTTATGCACTTTCTTTGGGCTGCAAAATTTTATTTTGCATTATTTTTCTCATATCGTTAGTAAGGTCTCTTGTGTTTAAACTTCTAAAAAATAAAAAGTTTATACTTGCTAACCTGGTTCTAACTCCGTAGGAATTCATTGTACAATGGATTTGACAGCTGACAAAATGGTAAACTTTCTGCGGCAACATACAAACCGTAGGGATCCAAATGTCAGTCGCAGACCTTTTCCACTTACTTTTACCCCGTCTCCATCTTAAGGACATACCCTTCTTTAACATTTATTTTAATATACCTTGCCTCTTTCTAAGCTCATCTAGGGATTTTATATTAGTAAACAAGAATTGAAAAGTGAAGTTGGTATTAACAGATTTCTTTTTAGCGAGTGGATTCTCCAGGTGAACTACCCGAAGAACCCTGGTGTCAAAGCGCCTAGTAGTACAGCTATTTATTATATTTATTCTGACAAGGTTTGAGTAACGACCATTAAAGACAGCTACCGGGACCGACGGCTTAACATGCCCTCCGTAGCACGGAATCCTTTTACTTTCGGACAATCGGGTGATTCAGTCTGCCATATCCTAACCAAACTGACGAAAACCTCCCAAAGTAAAAAAAAATACAAATATCAACTTTGTGTTCCCCTTGGAACCGTACCCAGGACCTCCGGATCGTAAACCCATGACTCTGACTAGACTAGACTACGGATACAGCATTAACAGTGATGTTCGTTAATCAGCAATGTACATACTTACATACATATGTATAATCACGCCTTTATCCCTAAAGGGGTAGGCATAGGGTAAATGACCTAAACAAAGATAGTTCCGCCACGTATGACAAGGTTTTGAGGGTTATATAAGATAGATTTGTAGGTATATTGCTGTAGCGACAGGTTGTCAGCCCATCGCCTAAATTTCAATATACTGAAAACCTCTCCTGTAAGCTGGTTTTTACAGCATGCCCGGGAGGAAATGCAGCACATTCTATGGTTTTCTCTCGCTCCCAGGGCAACATGGAAGAACCAGCAATGTAGAGCATGTTATATTTTCTCGATAACCTAGATTGTAGAATAAAACTGCTGGTCCATGGCCTAGTTGATGTCCTTAAGATAGTATTCCTACCTCTAGCACGGCCTTCACCTACTAGATAAAGGACAGAATATTTTAATTCAATTAATACATACATACATACATATAATCACGCCTTTATCCCTAATGGGGTAGGCAGAGCGTAAACGACCCAAACAAAGGTCGTTTCGCCACGTCTGACAAAGTTTTGAGGGTTATTTAAGACAGATTTGCAAGCATATTGCTGTAGTGACAGGTTGTCAGCCCATCGCCTAAATTACAATATACTGAAACCCTCGGTTCCCTTAGCTGGTTTTTACAGCATGCCCGGGAGGAAATGCAGCTGGCACATTCTATGTTTTTCTCTCGCTCCCAGGCCAGGCTGGAAGAAAATTAATGTTGGACGGTAAAACAAATGGTAAAATAAAATAAGATAAATTGAACTATTGTTACTGAAGCAAACAATCACAATAGCGTTTTAAAATAGCAAAGGTTTCCAATTATGAATTCTTCCTATTTTTAATTATCTACAATCTCATCTTTGCGACTCAATGCCTACGCGTTTCTTTGTAAGAATTGTTTTTTTTCTACAAAGGAATCTCATAATCTTACTCTACGGCAGTATAGTGCCATAAATAAAACTTGAGAGTTAATATTTAATTTTGAAAGATTTATATTTCATTTATATGTCCCATAACTTTGACACATAATTAATTTATTAAAATTTTACAAGAAAAACATACAATAAATAATCACGCCTTTATCTCTAATGGGGTAGGCACAGCGTAATACAACCTAAACAAGTTTCGTTCTGCCACGTCTGACAAAGTTTTCAGGGTTATTTAAGATAGATTTGTAGGTAGGAAGATATTGCTGCAGTGACAGATTGTCAGCCCATTACAATATACAGAAACCCTCGGATCCCTGAGCTGGTTTTTACAGCATGCCCGGGAGGAAATGCAGCTGGCACATTCTATGTTTTTCTCTCGCTCCCAGGCCAGCATAGAAGAAAAACGACAGTCTATAATCTAATAAGTCCGGCTTCGACGTAAACTCTACCTGGCTGACTCATTGCGGGTGTTTGAACTTCTCACGGCAATATAACTACGATATTACCTTGTATTTACTGTTGTTTGAAGGTAGTTCACCATTTGTTTACAGTACACCTAGCATTCCCACGATTTCGGATATTAATTAAGTATTTGTAAACAATTTCCGTCTAAACAATTTTAGACATTTTAGCACAGCAATTATCACAGCAATCGTATATAGACTCGTGTTTATAAAGCGATTTCAAGATTGAGAGTAATATTAAGTATGGATTTGACAGGTCCTTTTGTACTGAAATTACATTTCTATAGATATAGATACGGAGTTAAACTAGCTGTCGGTCTCAAGTGCTGGTTATAATTATGGGCGTTAAGGTTGTAAAAAATAATTTTGACAACCTTGTAAGAATTGTACCTAAGGAGCAGGTCGAAATTATGAAAAAATATTGGATACAAGATATAAAATTCTAGATAAATTGTCAGCAGAAACATTAATAACATTTGTCTTCACATTGTGATATCTGACAAGGACTGATTTCTTTTCTTTCGAGCATAATAATATTATTAATGAACATGACGATCGTTAATAACTTGTTATCATCATGAACAATCTGTTAAAGTATTTCTATGACGTGCCAGCCAGCGTTGGTGACCTCGAATCAGCTGCACACAAAATAAGTTAAGGTCTCGATCTGGACGGAGATTCGAGGATAAAACCGGGTGGAAAATCAATGAGGTTTGGCAACACGAGGGCTGCGTGACGTCGCGCAGCCGCTGCAGCGCTGGAAAAGTCAAAATGGCCGCTGAAATAAGAACTCATCTGTTTCTGTTTTAGTTATTGGGAAATAACAGATAATTCTAAAATGTTAACAGTAGTAGTAAGGTTATTTCGCAGACAGTGCGAAAGCTGATAAGGGCAGCTTAAACAGCTAAACTGAAAACTTCACTAAGAAATATAAGAAGGAAGAAAAAAAAACCGTAAAGATTGCCACTTTTATCACTTTCCAGTTGTTTATTTTTTGGTAGACCAACCCTTATAAGTTTTCTAACTGTCTCCATAATAACCCTGTACCTATATAAAAATCGATAACGGTAATTAAAACCCGAGTTTAAACGAATTTTAAAACCCGAGTTAAAACGAATTAAAAATAATGCATCGCGTGAATGAAACTTTGTTTTTAAAAGCTTAACTACGTTATTGTATCTAACGTGTCACGTGACAAAATACGACAAATAGAGGCAAAATAACTGTAATTATATTAGACGTTACAGAAATTGTGTTGGATATTTCAGCGCTGAAACAGCTTTAGCCTTGTGAAGGCGAGCGACCGCAGCGCCGCCATGGCTTTTCAGTGTGAATAGAACAACGCGCCGGGACGCACGTTAGTGTGACCCCACCCTTACTGTGCTACCACTGTTTTCTACCCTACGTGATGGGATTATCAACTAGTGCCATTGTTTTACACAACTAGTGCTCCAAACATCAGTAAGTATTATTTTTTGTATTTTTATATATGTTTATCTAATCGCAACTTAGTTTAGCTGCGGAATATAGCAAGTTCGAAGCCCATGTAATGTAATTTAATGTCGGAACCAGCTTATCGTATCAAGCAATCCCACGCTAAGTGACTCATATAGATCCTGTTATTGGCGATATTAATACCCATAACTCGGCTCCAGACGCTGTCTATGTTAAAAACGATAGATGAATTAAGATTTCAAGGTCCTTGTCACTGGGAATATCAATCGATTTTCATAGGGTCGCCAGTGTCAGCTTTCTCTGTTTTTATTGTAAATAACGCAATATAGAAAAAGTCAATGGCCGTAATATGCTTTTAAGTACTTTATTGCGCCTGGCTTGCGATCATTACTTTGCATCTATTGATCACACAGGGCAGGTACAGGTTGACCATTAAAAACGTTCTCACATCAAATCGATATGGCATAAAGCGTGGTGTACTGTACCTATAAAGTACCGAAAATCAATCCGTACATAGTAGCACTAGCTACTGTATTATATTCTGTGGTCTGGAATTTCCAATAAGTGGCCAAATTACTTATGAAACACGCAGTCCGAACTTCGTCGTATCCATTTCGTAACTCAAATTCTTTCTTTGAAACTACTGATGAAAGCCTTATTATTGTTTTTTTTTTATGGAACCTGTATAGAATATAACCCTTTGAGAATAAAAACATAGTTTTACTTACGTAGTAATGTTATGCAGGTGACCTTTTTACGCGACGCAATATACTTTAATGTAAATAGGTATACGTGTAATAAATACTTCTCATATGAATGCGCTTAAATACTACTACTGAAGTAAAGACTGTGAAAACAAGATGGAAGAAGTATTTTAAATTTTTCAGAATTATTTTTGTGCAGCATGTGTCTATTGTGTAAACTATATTTTTTATAATAGATAGTAGCATAACTAAAAATAAATCTTCCATGCTGGACTGGGAGTGCGAGAAAAACATATAATGTGCCAGCTGCATTTCCTCCGGAGCATGCTGTAAAAACCAGCTAAGGGATCTGAGGGTTTCAGTAGATTGTAATTTAGGCGGTGGGCTGACAACCTGTCACTACAGCAATATACGTACATATCTTTCTAGGATGGCCCTCAAGACTTTGTCAGACGTGGCGGAACGGCCTTTGTTTAGGTCGTTTACGCTTTGCCTACCCTATTAGGGATAAAGGCGTGATTATATGTATGTATGTAGTAGCATAACTTACCTTCTTTCACAGCGGACTTTCATAGATGATTGCTACGCAAAAATATTGAATTGGCATCTCGACTCCAAGTGGGGTTCTATCCTAGTGCCAGGGTTCAATTTATACATACATACATATAATCACTCCTTTATCCCTAATGGGGTAGGCAGAGCGTAAATGACCTAAACAAAGGTCGTTCCGCCACGTCTGACAAAGTTTTGAGGGTCATTTAAGATAGATTTGTAGGTATATTGCTGTAGTGACAGATTGTCAGCCCATCGCCTATAATACAATGTACTGAAACCCTCAAATCCCTTAGCTGGTTTTTACAGCTTGCCCGGGAGGAAATGCAGCTGGCACATTCTATGTTTTTCTCTCGCTCCCAGTCCAGATTTTTTCAATTTATTGTTCGTACATATCGAAATATTGCATCCTATTGACACAAATAATATGAATATTTATACTAACTGCAGTACCTGTAAAACTGAGGAAAATAAATACTGTAAATTGCAAACAAACATCACCTCATACATACACGTCCATCATATTGTTTACTGATGTTCACCCAGACCTCGAATATTCATTTAATTCTCAACTTATCAGCGTTCCGCGCAAATACTACTATCGCTGTACAAATAGTACTATCAGCTTAATAAAGACCACCCAAAAATAACAGGTATCAGTTAATAATATTTATATTGACCGTAGTATTTACCTACCTAGCTTCCATGCTGGACTGGGAGCGAGAGAAGAACGTAGAATGTGCCAACTGCATCTCTTCCCGGGCATGCTGTAAAAACCAGCTAAGGGATTCAAGGGTATATTGTAATTTAGGCGATGGGCTGACAACCTGTCACTACAGCAATATCCAGTTCTATCTTAAACAACCCTCCAAACTTGTCAGACGTGGCGGAACGACCTTTGTTTTGGTCGTTTACGCTCTGCCTACCGCATTAGGGGTAAAGGCGTGATTATATGTATGTATGTATGTATGTATCAGTTAATAATATTTATATTTACCGTAGTATTTACCTATGCTATACTAGTTTAGATCTCTTTTGTTTTGCTCTTTTTATGATACACGAGCACTATGACGTCAAAATTGACTTCTATAAATTATTCATCATTCAATTACTTGATAGTTGAAATAAGTTACAATGGTTATTGAGAGAGAGTTAAGAATGGAATGGGCTCACCCAGCAACTCTTAGGCCCGTATTTATGATGCGATCTCAAGATTGAGAACAATCTTAAGTATGGATTTGCATACATACATAAATCACGCCTTTATCCCTTACGGGGTAGGCAGAGCGTTTAACGCCTCGTAAAAGGCGCTTTCGCCACGTCTGACAAAAATTGAGGGCAATTTTAGATTGTAATATGTATTGCTATAGTGACAGGTTGTCAGCCCATCGCCTAAATTACAATACACTGTAACCCTCGAGTCCCTTTTGCTGACTTCAACAGCATGCCCGGGAGGAAGGGCAGCTGGAACATTCTATGTTTTTCTATCTCTCCCAGTCCAGCATGGAAGAAGTATGGATTTGAATGGCCGTTTTGTACTGAAATTACATTTCTTATACAAATTCAAACTCGCTGTCACTCTTGAGAGCTGATTATTAAAACGGGCCTTAGGGCCGTATTTATAATCACTTTCAAGTGTGTGTTTGTGTCAGAAATGTAATTTTAGTACAAAACGACCTGTCAAATCTAAACTTAATATTGCTCTCAATTATGAGATGACTTTATAACTACGAGCCTTAAATGCTTTCAATGGCGTCCCCACATACCGACGGAAGCAAGCACGCGATTTGGTGTTTGACTCCGGTGAGAGGGCGGTCGCAAGCCAGACAGTCCCTCGTGATTTTGAGAAATTAAATATACGATATTTTAATCTATAACTACATACATATAATCACATCTTTATCCCTAATGGGGTAGGCAGAGCGTAAAAGACCTAAACAAAGGCCGTACTGCCACGTCTGACAAAGTTTTGAGGGTTATTTAAGATAGATTTTAAGGTATATTGCTATAGTCACCTAAATTGCAACATACTGAAACCCTCGCATCCCTTAGCTGATTTTTAAAGCATGCCCAGGATTAAATGCAGCTGGCACGTTCTATGTTTTTCTTTCGCTCTCAGGTCAGCATGGAAGCAATCTATAAAGATCTGTAAAAATCACTAATATTCTCTTCCTATATGCGAAGTTTACGTTTCTGCTATTTCGGAAACATACATCGACGAACACTTAAAATACCCCTATTTCACACCACACATGACAAAGCCTTCTTAGTGGATACTTCCCTTTATTCGGAACTCGCACGTCCTTGATCCATTGTTTTCCAGCCAAGCCAAGTATACTGGTACGAGTATATACTGGCATCCCGCTAACTGATAGAGGTTGCTCAGTCAACGACACTGAACAACTTCCACCAGGAAATTCTTTCAGGAAGTGAAAAATTATATTAATTATACTTCCTGAAATAATGTCCTGGTGGAAGTTGTTCAGTGTCGTTGACTGAGCAACCCCTATCAGTTTGCGGGACGCTGTCCCTTACACCCAGTATCTACTATAAATACTCGTACAAGGGTTTCATATTACTGTTAATTTGAATAGAAGCTATACAAATATAATTATGACGATTATATCTATATATGTTGTGATAGATAGGTTAGGAGTCACTGTAGAGTCTAAGCATAACTCTATAAAATATCTTACATACATATAATCACGCCTTTATCCCTAATGGGCTAGGCAGAGCCTACACGATATAAACAAAGGGAAATTTTGAGGATATTTTAAGATAGATTTGTAGGTATATTGCTGTAGTGGTTACAATTTACAGAAACCCTCAGATCCCTTAGCTGGTTTTTACAGCACGCCCAGGAGGAAATGCAGCTGGCGCATTCTATATTTTTCTCTCGCTCCCAGTCCAGCATGGAAGCATCATGAATGCTACAGCAATAATATAAATTTATGCACATATTGAGAGAACATTATACATTTTTAAACAGAACAATTTGTATTAGATTTATTTATATACTAGCAACCCGCCCCGGCTTCGCACGGAAATCATCAGTGTTTCTCTACTATATTATGCATGTATTATACATATAAAACTTCCTCTTGAATCACTCTATCCATTTAAAGAAACCGCATCAAAATTAGTTGCGTAGTTTTAAAGATCTAAGCAAACATAGGGATATAGGGACAGATAAATCGACTTTGTTTTATACTATGTAGTGATAAGTCAATATTACTTAAGTTTCATCAATAGGAAACAATATTTTTTTTTATTTTGGGACTTACAATAAATATATTGGATCCTATACATATTTGTCAGTACAGAGCAGTTGTCTCCGTTATAGTTTTCATCTTTACAATATAAATAATCAAGTAAAGGTATACCCGGTGTAAGGGACAGTGTCCCGCAAACTGATATGCTCAATCAACGAAATTGAACAGCTATCAGCAGGAAATTCTTTCAGGAGAGGAAAAAAGAATGACCTTTCCATACAAAATGACCACCACGATCAGACAATATGTATGGAACAGCAAATTTATTTTTTCATTTCCTGAAAAAGCTTTCTGCTGATAGTTGTTTAGTTTCATTGACTGAACAACCCCTATCAGTTTGCAGGATGCTGTCCCTTACACCCCGTAGATTTATAAGTCACCTTTTACCTAAACTAAAGGAGCAAAGCCACCTCAAAGAAATATGCAATATTTTGAACATTCGACTCGAGAATCCACTTGCTAAGAAGAAGAAGAAGAAAATCGCCAAGATGACGTAGCCACATCCTATAACTGCGGTTCCTATAACATACTTACATAATCGCACCATCAAATAGGTACATTACTTTCAGCTGAAAGTAGCCCTTGCCAAGGTCAGACGCCGTCTCCCCACCAACTCAACGCCTAAGAAACCTTTTGGAACTCATCCAAGTTTTTTTCCCAATATTTCCCATTTACGTAGATACTAGGGGCCTACGTAAGCCTTACATATAACTATGTTATGTACCTATTGTGGATACTTTTAGGAATCCTGGTTCTGTTCCAGTCATAGCAAAATAACAAGTAAATGAGAAAGTATGATAACCCTTCAATCATGTCTTATGGAAAAAATACGAAAATTATTCTACTTTTGATTACTCTAACTAATTAATAAAACAAAGAGTTCAACACACCTTCTATAAAAGTAACAGAACTGTGTAGTTGAAAACGAGACGTAAACGCGAGGTCATTGAAACTTATCTCTAGGAAACTCCCTTGTCTGGAAAAACCAGTTAATTGCTTTAATCGGAGATAATTACTTCCATTCTGGCTTTTTATAATTTTCTCTGTTTTATTTTAATATGTTTGTCGAATTATTTGTTTACCATATTTTTGTTATAACATTATTCGGCTGGATTTTTGGCAATAACCGAATGATTAATTCAATGGGCGTTTTTCGACTAGACGGCGGCACGGTGACGGCAACGGCTACGGCACGGCACCGTTGTCGGTACCGTAGAAGAGATAATCTATGAAAATTAATAAAATTATAGGGCACGCTTTTTCACTTGCCGGCACGGCAACGGCACGGCATTAATTCCCACCAGTACCGTCGCCGGCCTGCCAAACTGCGTGTGCGAAGCATGCGCATGTATGTGTGCAAATCCAATCTCAAATTGGAATGAGGTGGACGTTATCGGGACGTTGCCGTGTCTTTGTCATGCCGTCTAGTGGAAAAACAGAGCCACGGTATCGTGACAGCACTGTCGCCGTGCCGTCTAGTGCAAAAACTTGAGTATATTTTTCGTTTGACAGTCGTATTCAGTCGTAGTCGTATTCGTATTTGACATTCATGGTGGACTTGTAAAGGCAGTGCCTAGTAATTAGAAAATAAAGTTTAATAAATCTCTTCGGAAGATTATGAAAAACTGTGGAAAAAATCCTTCTAACTGGTATTTGTCTTGTTATCACTAAATAGTATAAAACAAAGTCGCTTTCTCTGTCGCTATATCCCTATGTATGCTTAGATCTTTAAAACTACGCAACGGATTTTGATGCGGTTTCTTTTAATAAATAGAGTGATTCAAGAGGAAGGTTTATATGTATAAAACATGCAGAATATAGTAGAGAAACACTGATGATTTTCGTGCGAAGCCGGGGCGGGTCGCTAGTCTTATATAAATGGTTTATTATCCTTGTTGTCTCGTTAGCCAGCGAAACTATCTTTTTGGATATTAGTGTAGAATTAAAAAAATAGACATACGGAGTTTTTTATTCTGGCTTTCCGAGCGATACAATTCACCCTTCGCCACGGATAGGCATTGAATCAAAGTTTTGGACACCCACTGTCTGTTTCAATGAAGTCAAATTAAAAAGAGTCAAATTATTTCCGGTAGATCAGATAGCGTCAAAGTTGTACTTGATATTTGGATGAGACCATTAATTTTACCGAGTGTTTTGAGTATAGGATTTACCTCAGTTCATAAATAAATGTCATATTATTTTTACTAGAAATGGGATTGCTTTTGACCAAACTTCAGTCTAGGTCAGAGATGGTTAGAGGCGGCAGTGACAGAGTCGAGTGCGAGAGGTGGGTCTAACATATCCAGACGAAGGAATCTATTCACCCTCGATTAAAGAAAGGTTGTGTTCCTTTCTGGACTGGAAGCGAAAGAAAAACATAGAATGGGCCAGCTGCATTTCCTCCCGGGCATGCTGTAAAAACCAGCTAAGGGATCCGAGGGTTTCTATATATTGAAATTTAGGCGTTAGCCTGACAACCTTTCTCTACTGCAATATACCTACAAATCTATTTTAAACAACCCTCAAAACTTTGGCAGACGTGGCGGAACGACGTTTGTTTAGGTCGTTTACGCTCTGCCTACCCCATTAGGGATAAAGGCGTGATTATATGTGTGTGTGTGTGTGTGTGTGTGTGTGTGTGTATGTGTACATATGAAAACATACACAGGAAATCATAGGCGCAGCCAGAGGGGGTATTTAGGGGTTCGAGCCCCCAAAACCCTGATACGTTTCGATATGTCTGCTATCGATGGTTGCACAAGAGGTTTCAGTACAGATATATTCTAAAAAGGAAATCGCGCCCGCTTCGCTCGCTACGCATTTCAGTTTACTCTTTACCTTTTTACATATAACAAAAAAAGTCGCGATGCTATTCGACATAACCCAAAACTGAAACCTGGCTATGCCTATGCAGAAAGTAATTTCACACTTTTACTATTAGCTATTTAGATAGTCTACCATCTAAGTTTGAGCTGTTGATGTGATTTTATTTTGCTTAGCACAATGACTACTCAATTTCAGCTGCCGAACACTTTAATATTTACTGATGAAGATTAGTTTTAAAGTGAGTATTATAACTTTGTTGTTCACCGCCCATCAAGTGTTTAATTAAGGGCAATTAGTTGTTTGACGATCAGGGAATTTGCTTTGACCTTGGAGGCAGTTGGTGTCATCCTTAGTGATATAAAATTAATTTATACTATACCCGTCATATTGATAGAGTTTAAATTTGAAAATGTGTAATACCTGGTATATATAATTTTACTTGGTATGAAATGGTTTAGCTTCACCTGGTTGAGGCACTGGTCTACCTTTCTCTATGATTAAATAATCATAGAGAAAGGTAAAAATTAAAAGTAAGGTAAAAGTTAAAATTAACTGGGATATATTTTGTATAGTATAGTAATGGTTGACTGTTCGTAAGACAACAAAAGGAAAATAATCCGGGATTATCACATCTACTATCTTACTTCACTCCCAGTGAGAGAAAAACATAGAATGTGCCAGCTGTATTTCCATTTTGCAGGTCATGCTGTACAAACCGGCTAAGGGATCCGAGGGTTTCAGTATATTGTAATTTAGGCGATGGGCTGACAACCTGTCACTACAGCAAAATACCTATAAATTTATCTTAAATAACCCTCAAAACTTTGTCTAACATGGCGGAATGACCTTTGTTTAGGTCGTTTATGCTCTGCCTACCCCATTAGGGATAAAGGCGTGATTTATGTATGTATGTACTATCTGCGTCTTTAGCTCAAATATCTACTAATATATAAACTCTCTTTGACTACTTCGTAAACCTGTCTTGCTATAAGTCAGTTAAATAAAATAGGAAAAGTAAGGATACGCCCAAGTTATACACCCTCGTTATAACCTATTTATAAATGGTGAAGGAGGAACAAAGCGGATTTAACCTCTTCAGATAACCTACTTAGAAGATCTTCACCCACGTTAGCCGTAGCCTAAGACCTTTAACATATATAAAGGTCTCTTCATTAGTTAGTGGAAAGGTTCAGTGACGCGTGATGAATTTAATATTGTATCACTAAGCTTTTCATCCCGCAACTATCCTTCCTGTTTTGTCTGAATTCGCCGAAAACTGAAAGGTTAAAGGGATGTTAACACTGAACGATAAACAAGTGTTATTCATAATTAAAACTGATCGGACTACTTGTTTGTATTGAAAGAAGGGTTAGCCCTCGACGTTTCGATCCTATATGAGGATCTTCATCAGGAGAGAAGACAGTCACACCCCACCGCCTGCTAAGTGCAACCTTTGACTGCAGTTTGCTGCCCGCTGCGCCCGCGCCGACAGCACGGCAGGTGATATAACCTCCTTTCAATACAAACAAGTAAGCCGATCAGTTTTCGTTAAAGGGATGGTGTACCGAAATCTGAAAGGGTTTGCCCGGGCAACGAAAGAAATTCTTCAAGGATACGAGAAAGAACTAACTTCCAAATGTCTATTGATCAAACAATATCTCTGGGGAAAATAAATTAATGATTTGAATTTTCCAGATGTATTTCTTTTTGATAGTTGTTTAATTTCATTGACTGTGCTATCTCTTTTCAGTTTTCAGTACGGCGTCCCTTACACATTGTATGACATTAGATACTCAATTGTTCACTGTTCAGTGTTCCAACTAGGACCTAAGTCAAATCCCAACACGTAGGTACATTCTAAAAAACTTTTTTATTAAAATTCCACAAATTTTTCAATCTGTAGTTTATAGAACTCTAGACAATTGGATTACAAAAAATCCAATTTGTTTCTGACTCTGAGGAGCAATTTCCTAATTATACGCTTTAATAACATTTTTGAGTGTTTACTCTCGGAATCTGTTTTTATGAGAGTTATTTATATAAGATTTAAAGCCGAGAAGCGAGGGAAAGTATGCTTGAAAATTGGGTTATTAAAAACGTATTTCATCTTAACTTTCATGAAATAATGCCCAAGTAGTTCTACCATGCTGGACTGGCAGCGAAAGAAAAACATAGAATGTACCAGCTGCATTTCCTCCCGGGCATGCTGTAAAAACCAGCTACGGGGTCTGAGGGTTTCTGTATATTACAATTTAGGCGATAGTTTGACAACCTGTCCCTACAGCAATTTGCCTACAAATCTATCTTATAACCATCAAAACTTTGTCAGACGAGGCGGAATGACCTTTGTTTAGTTCGTTTAAACACTGCCTACTCCATTAGGGATAAAGGCGTGATTATATGTATGTATGTATGGCCAAGTAATTATTTTATCTTTAATAGGTATTACTTGCTGATTAAATATCCCTGATTGCTCAAGTATTCCGATCCTTATTCCCAAGAGAAACATTTATAAGAAGCTTTTGTTTGAAATTTCTCAACCATTAGAAGGATCGAACATTAAACCGGGAGCGTGGGCGAGTCGCTAGGATGGGACTTATCTTTAGACCAGTCTGCGGGGGCGGTTTCAGACGCCATGCGCCACCTCCCTGGAGGTTATTCTTATTTCAAACATTTTCTTTTTAATGACTGTCGACGGCAATGAAACATTATTCAATACGCTTTATATTGACGCTGCCGATTTTGCTAGTACAATGTTGCAGCATTATTAGCTACTACATTGAGGTAGGAACGCAGCAACGCCAAATCTGCTCATTCAAGCATTATCATAAACAGAATTCGCCGATGCACTAAATTTGACTCTAAAGTGCATCCGCCATTCAGAAGCTTAACGTTTTAGCTTTCCCATCAATGTACGCAATGTGTGACGTAAACATTGTGAGTCGGGCATCGGGCAGCTCGGGATCGTAGAAAAATCGCAGCGCTACGGCGCGCAGCGTCAATCGATCGCCTGCGCGCGCATACTGCCGCCCGCCATCACTGCCTCACAGAACGAGGCTTCATTCCCATATTATATCCAACAGAAATGAACCAAACCAGTGATAAGTGACTGATTGAACGCGAATAGATAGTGCGAATTGAAAGCTGCAGGAGGGATCAAAAACAGGTCAGTGAGGCGAGGTAGCGATCGGACCTGTTCGATCGTTCGTGCTAAGCCTTGGTCATTTATAGTTTCACACTTTACGTCTACAACGTTAGTTGCTAGGATTCACATCCTTCGTTTCAGTAAAAGTCTTCTTATATAATTAAGAGGGTTACAAGACTGATGGCTACTTCTTATTTTTAAATTGGAACATGCATACATAGCTATAGTTCAATATGGTTGCCTGAGCTGAGCCAACCGTGCGTTACTCGTCGTACTACGAGTATAATTGATCATCAAGCAGTTTGTTCTACTACCAATTAAATCATAAAAATAAATTAATTAATAGACTGTATTTTGATATAAATATTATTGTTTTAATAGAGTTTGTTAAGGAAATTAAAAACACACTGAAAGAGACCTAGGAGAAAAGGTCGATAATAGACGAAAGAGTAGTAGTTCGTATGTTTCTACATTATATTATAATTCTTGAAACATAAGATATTTTTTAAAGTAAATTAAATGAAATTTTCAGAATAATGGTAACCACCTTTAGAAAAACTTTACGTGAATGCTCTAGAGTAAAAATTCGCCATAAAAACTTATATTAGTAAAATCTTTTCGTGATTGTATATTGTATAGTTATAACTATATATGTTTTACTATGGTTGACCAGAAATAATCAATAACACATATTGAAATAATTGCTTAAGTAACTGACCTGGCTTGTATTGAATTTCTTTCTATGTAAATCCGGACCGAGGTTTTGTTAATGCCACCACCCTTATCATAATTTCTTTAAAGCAGTTTTCTTATAAAACATACATACGTACATATAATAACGCCTTTATTCCTAATGGGGTAGCAGAGTGTAAACGATCTAAACAAAGGTCGTTTCGCCACGTCTGACAAAGTTTTGAGAGTTATTTAAGATAGATTTGTAGGGTATATTGCTGTAGTGACAGGTTGCCAGCCTTTCGCCTAAATTGCAATATGCAGAAACCCTCGGATCCCTTAGCTGGATTTTACTACCTGGGAGGAAATACAGCTGGCATTTTTTTTTTCTTTAACTCCCAGTTCTGCATGGAAGATAAAAATAACATCAAATATTTGAGTTTACGAGTAAATGACACCGTATCAATTTATTTATAGACCTAAATTACGGTTATAACCGGGCCTTCCATTCCATTCTATCCCAAGCACGCTCTAGGCATCATAAAAAAGCACTTCCATCATCCTTAAAGAGAATAAGGGGTATTTCTCAAGCTCTTACAAAATAATTGTGTTGGAAGTACTTGTAGAGTCTCCTCAAATTTTGCCCACAGATTGAGTGTTATCCATACCTATATATATCTATCTATCTACATATATAGTTATCTATATAGAGAAGTTGCAATGGTCAAGTTCATTATAAGAATTTTCTAACAAGTACAAACACAGCTATGATACGATGATCCATCATGAAGTTCCAATTCATATCTTCCGGCTCCATCGTCAGATCAGTTCAAAAGTACCATATTATTGAATTTTCATCAGAACTACATACAGCTGCCAATTTCCATGACGCTATGATCCTTGGAAGATGGTTAAATTAGTGACCTTATATTCCATTACATAGTTACATACAGGTTGACCTAATAAAAGCGTGTTAATAATAAAAAGAAGTTTTTTTTTATTTGAGAATCTGTAAATGTCAAACTTTGCGTATTGTTGTTGCGTATGGAATAAGTCTATTTCCATGCATGTTTGATAAAATGTCGTTTGACTCCCAGCCCTGTATGGAACTAATCATAATTTTGTTGGATGTTACTTCCATGCTGGACTGGCAGCGAGAGAAAAACATAGAATGTACCAGCTGCATTTCCTCCCGGGCATGCTGTAAAAACCAGCTAAGGGATCCGAGGGTTTCTGTATATTGCAATTTAGGCAAAAGGCTGGCAACCTGTCACTACAGCAATATACTCTACAAATTTATCTTAAATAACTCTCAAAACTTTGTCAGACGTGGCGGAACGGCCTTTGTTTAGGTCGTTTACGCTCCGCCTACCCCATTAGGGATAAAGGCATGGTTATAAGTATGTATGTATATTACTTATGTCTCCTTGAACTTTGCCGGTCGACTCGAGTTACCCATACCGTTATCCTTAGAGAAGTAGCAAGCCCGTGCGGTACTTACTTTGACTTTGTAAATAAGATGTTGAATAAATCACTTGCATTACGCGTGAGGCTCCATCAGTAGGCAAGTTGGCTGTAAAACTAAAGTTTAGGAAATTTATGTTTTAGCGATATTTACTTCCTAGGAGCGAGAGAAAACATAGAATGTGCCAGCTGCTTTTTCTTCGTGGCGGAACGACCTTTGTTTAGGTCGTTTACGCTCTGCCTAACCCATTAGGGATAAAGGCGTGATGAGACTGGAGGGATTTGTAACGTATTCCTGTGGTAGGTACTTTTACAGATCTGTTCTAAATTTCGAACATTAATGAGAAAATAATTCGATCATCATCTCCCTAGCCTTATCCGGTCTCTTACGGGATCAGCTACCTAATCTAGGGGATTTGAATGAGGGTACTGGTTTTTACACAGAGCGACTGCCATCTGACCTCCGCTACCCAGAAGGGAAACCAGACCCAACCCTAGATTAGGTTACAGTTTTTAGGCCGCCATTGTTTAGCAATGGCCTCTGACATGGCTAAACGATATTAACCGGGACCAACGGCTTAACGTGCCTTTCATCGCACGAAAAAAGCGCCGGATAAACGTACATATGGAATTCGAAAACCGAAAAACACATTGGTACGTGGTGCGTGGTGGGATTCAAACCACGACCTCCCGCTCAGGAGGCAGCGGCCCTATCCACTACACCATCGGGGTTACTCAATGAGAAAATAATTAGATAAAGTTAATTAATTCATTATAATATATGTAAATTTTATGCATGGGACTTGTTAACAATACAAAATTAAAGGAGAACAAAAATATTCTTATGTAAATTTGGCTTAACTCAAAAGTTTACGGTCCATCCCTCACTGAAGTTTGCTGAATATTCCCGATGTTGCTATTTGCGTTTATCTGTTGTTGCAAGATGCTAATCCTGACAAGACAGGCTTATGTTGTAATGTAACAGATCGAGACTAATAACTTTTCTGTTATAACATGATTGTAAACAATTTGACTATATTAACTAATCTGAAGCTGGAAGGAGTAAGGTCCGTATTTGTAAACAGCACTTCAGAGTGACAGCGAGTTTAAGTTCACATCAGAAATGTAATTTCAGTACAAAATTACATGTCAAATCCATACTTAATATCGCTCTCAGTCATGAGATTGCCTTATAAATATGAGCCTAAGAATTAGACGGTTCCGCTTTTATTTATATTTGCCTATAGCTCGACTTTTGAATAAGTATTAATTTTAGAAGTATTACAACTGAACGATAGTAATGTTTTAACCAAGCTTTTCATACAAAAATATGCTTTACTATCCCTACTATGTTAATTATGTCGCATAACCTTTTACATGCTTTTCTTCTCTTAATTGATTCCCCGACGTGGGCATTGGGCATGCCTGCACAACGTAATTGTAACAATGAATACTACGCATCACCTTTTTAGATAGCATGAGTCTCTTGACAGCAGGTAGGAAATATAAAAACATCATACGTGCAAAAGAGACTTCTTCATAACTGACAAAAAAAAGCATTTGACATGCTCATGCTGTGTGAAAAAGGGAATAAAGTTTGTTTTTTCCAATAGGCATGTCGCCGATCCTGCGAGTGCTGGAGCGATGGCGGCGCGAGGCAGCGGAGGAACCCGCGGTCACGGCGCTGCCCACCAGCGGCGGCAGCACTGGGCCACCCCTCGAATCAGCATCTTGTGAGTTTATGTGGATGAATAAGTAATTTATAAAATCTATGTACATGATCACCGAGTATGTGCCGAGGAGTCCGCGGTCACCCCTTGACTACGCGTCTTGTGAGTCTCGAAGAACAACGAACAACACAACTGCACTGAATTTATCCCTGGTTTTTACGGCACGGAAAAGTATTACCACTTTATTTTTACGAGTCGTAAACATCGGGGTGATTCTAACCCAACCGCACATGAGGTAAAATACATTGCTGCTTCGGAAATCAACTTATGCAGATAACCAGTATTTATGCTGAGGAGTCTGCGATCACGGCGCTGCCGTGTCACCCCTTTAGACCGCGTCTTGTGAGTCAGTTATTTAGTATGTTCCAGTGCTGAAGCGGTGCTGTAGGGGAGGTTCCCACGGTAACGGCTATGCTCAACAACACAACACCGAAAGATACAACTGCACTGAATTCATCCCTGATTTTTACGATACGAGAAACTAGTACCACTCCAGCTTTTCGTATCGTTATCATCGGGGTGATTCTAACCCGGCCTCACATGTGGTAAAACACAACAACTTATTTACATCATGTTTATTTTAAACTTTCAACAACTTATTGATTATAATACTTTATGTACCTACGTCAGCACAACTTACAACTTATTTTATTATATTATTTCTCTTAACAGCATCAGGAATGCCGGAAACCGGCTCTACTGGGCCTCCTACCACGCAAGAAACGATCATGCAGAAGACCACGGAACTTGCAGAAAAGATGAACATGGAGACTTGGCAGCTGGTTGCCATACTTGCGGGTAAGTCGCCCTTCAAACTATTATAATCTTCATAAATTTCATCAACCAACCTTATCTCCTTCAATTTCCGTAGCCCAGTCTGCATTCATCTCTGTATTTTCAGTGGATTGTGTTCTTGGCAATCACTCAATTTGGTAAAATGATTGCTTAAGTTGACTTAATTGTTCTAAATTCGTTCTCCAGTATTTTTTTGGAACATCTTGTCTACAAACGTTCTTTTATTTTTTCAGACAATATGTTAATGATTTAAATTTATATAAAGATAATTATTTGTTGCGAGCTCAGTATGCTATAATCGTCTGCTTTTTGTTACTTAAAGGGCAAAAGGATATAAGGTTCCCTAAATCGCCTGGCTAGACAATTTTAATTCATGAATACTAATGAGGGTCAAAGAAGAGATAAAATCTTTTTCACTAAAAACGTACGAGATTTACCCATAACTTTAGAATATCCAGAATACAAAACACTGAAACAGTCTTGACTAGTATTTGATGAGGTAGGTGGATCGTATTGGTAAACCGCACTTCGAGACTGACAGCTAGTTTCAGAAATGTGATTTCGGTACAATGTGACTTGTCAAATCCATACTTAATATTGCTCTCAAACTTGAGATCACTTTATAAATACGAGCCTTAGTATCATTTGAAATCTGTTTTCGTCAACATCATATTTCAAATAATAAATTTGTCGCGGGCAGTACTCGAACCTGCGACTCTGGAATGCCGATCCATCAGTTAAAAGTTCTTCAAATACACGGCTAGATGTCGTTAACGTCGCTATGATGTATACATCAGAAAGATTATGATAAATTCGTCACTCTCGCTACCGTCTCGGTAGCTTAGTGGTAGAGCGATGTACCGGCATTCCAGAATCGCAGGTTCAAGTACTACCCTAAACGAATTCATTGTTTTCTTTCTTTCTTTCAAATTATATGAAATAAAATAGCGTTGCTAAAAATCCTCAAAAAAAATATATTGTTCATATTACTCCGTTATGTACTCATTGTTAAGCAAAAGTTTATCTCATAGTCTCCTTTTTCGTCACATGAAGGGCAAAAGGACACAAGATTACCTAAATCGGCCGGGCAATTTGAATTTATAAATATGAATGAGGATTATAATAGAGGGAAACCTTTTCCACCTACATACCCAAACTTTTGGTTATGGAGTAAACAACACAGAAAAACGGAGTCAAATTGGTATTTGATGACGAAAGTTGAACAGCCGGTCAGTCCATATAATTTGAATTTTTAAGGAAACAATCTATAACAAACTTCATTTTAGGCCGGGTTTAACATTCAGTTTGCTGAATAAGTAATTTCGCTTCAAATAAAATCCCTGGACATTTATCGTTAGTACTACTATATCACCTTTTTACTACTGTTGTTGGAGGTAGGTATATGTCTACTATTTATTGTTATGCAAACATTGAATCGTGCTGTTGTATGGTTTCTATTTACGAGGCCTAGTTGTACCATCAACAGCAAAGTATTATATCTAACCACCTACATCTAATCTAGCTTCCCGGTAATCGAACATGGTGGCAGTCTTTTTGTTTCAGCCCAGTGATGAAGCCACTGTTGTGTTAACTAGACTTTTAACAACCAATTGACTTTTTTGATGAGGATATTGCACTTTTATTTAGAGAGCCCGACGGTGTAGTGGATAGGGCCGCTGCTTCCTAAGCGGAAGGTCGTGATTCGAATCCCACCACGTACCAATGTGATTTTCGGTTTTCGAATTTCATATGTACGTTTATTAGGCGCTCTTTCCGTGCTTCGGAAGGCACGTTAAGCCGTTGGTCCCGGTTAATATCGTTAAATATCGTAGATATTAGTAGTTAAGCCATATCAGAGGCCAGTGCTAAGCATTGGCGGCTTGAAAACTCTGACCTAATCTAGGATTGGGTCTGGTTTCCCTTCTGGGTTGCGGAGGTCAGATGGCAGTCGCTCTGTGTAAAAACCAGTACCCTCGTTCAATCCCCTAGATTAGGTAGCCGACCCCGTGAGATACGGGATAAGGCTAGGGAGATGATTGCAGACTTTTATTTTTTAAAGTACCGAAGCTTTCTGTGCGATTAAAAACCAATGCTCATGGTCATCATCATCATCATAGTCGACATGATCATGATCACCGTCGTCATCATCCATCATCATCGCCATGATCATAACTGCCTCCGTGGTCTAGTGGCTAGTGCCATGGACTCCTGATCCGGAGGTCCTGGGTTCGAGGAAACACAAAGTTGATATTTGATAATTTATCACTTTGTGAAATTTTCTCCAGTTTGGTTAGGACATTGCAGGCTGAATCACCTGATTGTCCGAAAATGAAAAAGATTTCGTGCTTCGGAGGGCACGTTAAGCCGTCGTCCCGGTCGCTGTCTTTGATAGTGGTCGTTATTCAAACTATGTCAGAGGCCTGATAGTTGTGCTACTAGGCGGTTTAAAAACTCTGACACCAGGGTTCAACGGGTCGATAGACTCGATACCCACTCGACAGAAGACGAAGAAGTCATGATCATCCTTGAAAAAATAAACGGTACATCTACTCCCAATTCGACAGGTTTCTGCATACATAATAATTTCAACCCTCAAATCTTACATCCAGGAGTAGCAGTAGTAGTACTCGGAGTATGCTTCTGCTGCATCAGACGGTGTTTCCGCAAACGACGCTCCAAGGATGGGAAGAAGGGCAAAGGAGGAGTCGACCTCAAGTCCGTCCAGCTGCTAGGCTCAGCTTACAAGGAAAAGGTAATGTTTCCAGCACTTCTATAAGGTTATTTTAAATTAAGTGCAAATATTTACGAATGTGTTCTACTCATGAAATTATTATTTTTTCTTAGTATCTTTTTGTCGTAATTTAAAAAACAAATGGACTTGGCTAACAAAATAACTCATTCAACCAGCTATCAACGGACACTTTTGTATGGGAGTTCCTATATGTTTTTGATATTCCGAAAAAATCAAGAAAGAAAGGTGTTCAGTTTAATGAGTAAAACACGAATCTTCATAATATTTACACATAATTTAAATGACCTTATATTAACACGTTACTCAACCGGTTCGATGCAGCTTCTATATCATAATAATGATAAACATTAATGAAAAGTCAACATTGAAACTAATGCTATAAATCTTTGAGATAGTATTTGATAATGACAATGAAGAGTAAGCTGTTGTACTATTATTTGTAAACAAAAAATAAACGCAGTTGAAGTTAATAATTATAGTGGCATGGAAGTCAAATGATAAACGGAATTAGAACACGCGATCCATTAAAATCATAACGGATCGCATGTATACATTGGTATGGCCCTGCATTTTTTTATAAAAGTAAATAGTATTTTATATTATTATTTGAAGAACTATAAACCTTCTACAAATAAACCATTATGAAGGAAACATCATTATACCAGGTGTAAGGAGCAGCGTCCCGCAAACTGATAGGGATTGCTCAGTCAACAACACTGAACAACTTTACTATCAGTAGGTTTTTTTTTAGGTAGTACAAGACATGGCTTTTCTATAAAAATTGTCTGATCGAGTTGAAAATTTTGTATGGAACAACCAATTATTTTTTCACTTACTGGAAAAAATACTGCTGATAGTTGTTCAGTGTCGTTTTCTGAGCAAACCCCTATCAGTTTGCGGGATGCTGTCCCTTACAACATGTATGTTACAATCGTACAGTGGCCTAGAAGTACAAATATTTTATTTAGCATTAATATTACGTCAGCATTTGGCGTCTTAGAAAACTGGAAGCGTAACTGACATCAAACCAGATCAATGACATTTAAATAGTTTTATTATTTTTCTGAATCGTTTATTATTTCTTCCATGCTGACCTGGGAGCGAGAGAAAAACATAATGTGCCAGCTGCTTTTCCTCCCGGGCATGCCGTAGAAACCAGCTAAGGGATCCGAGGGATTCTGTATATTGCAATTTATGCGATGGTCTGACAACCTGTCACTACAACAATATACCTACAAATCTATCTTAAACAACCCTCAAAGCTTTGTCAGACGTGGCGTACGACCTTCGATTGCGTCGTTTAAGCTCTGCCTACCCCATTAGGGATAAAGGCGTGATTATATGTACGTATGTATGTATGTATGTTTATTATCTTCATCAAATTAATTTTATGTTATGTCAAATTAAATTTGTTTTATTGACCTTACACAATAATTGTCATATTTGGTGCCTAACATACGTATTTAGGACTCTACATATTTTATGTATTGCATGCCATTTGTATAAGGACAACTGGATATGCTGCAAACGGGCGTATAGGCCATCGTACGCTGTAGCAAGAAACTAAAGGTGTTGACATGCTATTTATAAGAAATAAGATATTCATATGAAATTTGCCGCGGGACGTGCATGTAGGTTCAGCCGGACATGGAGGAGCTGACGGAGAACGCCGAGGAACCTGACGACGGTGACTCCAAGAAAGAAGAACAGAAACTAGGGAAACTCCAGTACAAGGTGGGTAGATAAACAGGTCTTGCCAGTGGAGGAAGGAGGATCGAGCGAGTTTTGAAATCCCGGTACGATCATTAAAGACTTCCAAACTTTTTTATCGATTGATGTTTTTTAACTTTCTATAGAATCCGTTATTGATTCCTGCGTCTTTGTTGAGATGAAAATGTTATTTGCGGTTTGACGGGGTTCTATTTAATCAGTGACCATAAAAACGGCTACATGAATATTAAGTACATGTTTTTGCCATCTTAAATATTAGATTATAAAATATCATAGGGAGATGCGCAAAGTCCCCTTAATTCACAGTCCGAAAGAGCGTAAAATATTATAAAAAATAGTATTTCGATAAAATTTTCTACAATAGCATAAACATCGATTCGCTGGATTAGCAAGGCTTAAGATTACCTGTGGAACCGCAATTGGTCCCATAAAACTGAATTTGTAAGGTCAATAAACACAGGAAACAATAACTTTTGCACTCACGTCGTAACTCATCCGATAAAGTGAATGCGTTGTGTTTGTGTGTCCATTAAACATTTATGACTCAATTCTCAGATCGTAACCGACAGTAGACAATCAAATACACACTTTAATTAAGCACCTTATGGCTTTATAGTCTTGAATTTGCAGAACGAAAGACTGATATTTTGATTTATACTGATCCAAACTTTTATAGATTTTTTGATTCCCATTGTTTTTGATTTCTGTTAAAGTAGATGTTGAAAAGCTTTTATATTAGACATCAATAATTTTGATACATTTACGCATGGTAATCCCAGAAATAGAAAGTCGTACCTAGTAGCCGAAAACCAATACAGTTTATTGACACACTTGAATTTCCACAGCTGGAATACGACTTCAACAGTAACAGTTTGTCCGTTACCGTGCTCCAAGCAGAGGACCTCCCTGCCCTCGACATGGGTGGTACTTCTGATCCTTACGTCAAGGTCTACCTCCTTCCTGATAAGAAGAAGAAATTCGAGACCAAGGTCCACCGAAAAACGCTTAGTCCTGTCTTCAACGAAACATTTATCTTCAAGGTACGTACGAAAAAGAAAAAAATCGAAATGACCAAACGGTGTTACTTTTCTGTACGCTATGAGATTCTAACGCATATTTCTCTAGGGCGTGCCATACGCCGACGCAATGAACAAGACCCTGGTGTTCGCAATCTTCGACTTCGATCGGTTCTCGAAGCACGACCAGATCGGAGAGGTGAAGGTGCCGCTATGCCAAGTAGACCTGGCGCAGACCATCGAGGAGTGGCGTGAGCTGCAGAGCGTGGAAGGCGAGGGCGGTCAGGTGCGAATTCACACATACACACACGAAACTAAGACAAATTTTCCTACTTCACTTCAATGTGCTTGCAAGACTAGACTTGTTGAATTAATTAGGATCGCTTCAAAATTGTTGACAATGTAAAATCAAGAATCACCTACTAATGGTATTGGTCATTAAAAAAATGTATTCTGACAGTCTTTCAAGAACATTCCTACATTCTTTTGAGAAAAAATCTAGCATACTGGATGCCCGTTTGTCCAGTCCAATGTTTAATAGGTGTGGTTCACATATTTCTCTATACAGGGGGATTATGCAACAGTTCTATACTTGACATTAACTTATACTGTGTAACATAATTTAAAGGCTTTACTTTTCAGCATATACACCTCTTCACAGTGTGGTAACAGCTTAAATATAACTAATTTTGTTTCATATTCTGATCATAATTATAATTTGAAGTCAAATTTAACAAGTTACCTGTGTCTGGGTTGACTTAAAATATTCATTTTCAACTCATACTTTCTGGCATAATAATTAGTGCCTTAATTTTTCAATCAAACGTTTTTATAGGAACTTCGCATTTGTCTATACTTGATACAAAATCGTTGAAGTTGACGAACAAAGTTGACTAACAACCAGTTACACCCAGGTCACATCAACAGCCTATATTGACTTACACATTACTCTAGGGACACTGATCCCATGAATGCACTAGATTGTAAGAAATCAGAAGCAAAGAGATTACGCCGATAATTATATCATGGAAACCATTATGTCTTTTTTCTTAGCTTAGGCTAGGCTGGCAAAACACACGTACACATACATACATACACTTTCTATTTTATAATCAATTAAATTTGTTCTATTTTATCTTTAATCAATTTGTGTTTTGGCAGAACAGCATTATTTTGATTATGTCGCACCTTTTAACAGGAATCATTGGAAAACCGTCTTAAATTTTGGTGCATTCAAACCACGCCATCAAGTTAACTCCTAAGATAGAATTTACTTTCTACAACCGCGTTGTTAAGTACTTGTTAAAAGGTGACGAATTACATTTTTGAAATCTTACTGCACTTTTTTAACTGAGGAACCTTGACTACCTCATCAATCACGCAATTTAAATAAATCTAGCTTACTTGCAAGTATCGCAGTAACTTGTATACTAAAAAAAAGGTTAAGCACTGTTCAAGTATGACAAGAGTGCTCAATAGTCAAGGCTGTCTCATTATGGATTGAGTCGTCATTTATTTTTCTGATAATATTAATTTTACGAAAGCAAAAATGTATTTACTTGGTTTTCTCTTTTTCTCCATATTTTCTCTGCTCTGCTTGGCTGTGTTTGATTGTGTCCTGAACAATCTTGCATGCCGCTTCAAAAACGAAATGATCATTCACGTAAGTATTTTTTTGAGACACATCAAGATAAACATACGTTATTATACGTATTCCTTGGATATTATATGAAAAAAAAACTTTTTACTAAATTAAAAGAGTCTGCAGAAAAAAAATCCTTCAATGGGCTGGTGTTGATATTAGGTCTCCATAGGAAGATAGGACACATAATTGTGTGCAATTTAAAAATCGATCACCTATACCTTTTATCACCTCTCATATCACATGTTATTTTCTTTTTGGTTTAATGTTTTGTTTTTATCCATCCAACACTTTAATTTTGTTTTAAATTGCGGCTGGGGAATGTTGCATGTTTGTCGTTTTCTTGTGCTCGTTTCTTTGTTTCAGTTTGGCAACTTGTGCTATTTCGTCATATTTTACATCTCTATCAAAATTATTTTTATATAGTTCTATCTTACACAAGTTGCCAAAAGGAACACTTTTATCTATGTTGTATTGTAATTGGCTGTTTGTATTGGTACTTTCATCTTGTCTTGTGGTCATTCTAAATTTTAAACATCCTTTAAAATATATGTGCTTCCAATCCAACAAATGAAATATTCAGTTACTTATAATTTACCACTTAACACCAAGAAAACACATATTCCATAATTTCAGTGTCATCTACTAATAATATTTGCTTTGATTTTAATATGATGAAATATTATAAAGATTAATATCCCTTATGCATTCCAGTCAGTTCATCAAATTTAACAAGTTTCAGTAAACCAATCTAATGAGTTATCTTGCAAAGTGTGTTTCAGGTCACCTTCTGACCACACCAAGAGGATTTGCTTTGTGCTTTATAACTATAACAACCTTTACTACCCAACCCAATGCACACTGTAACTATATGTACTAACACTGCAAAATATGAACCATGAAACACCCGGGCTAAGACATATTTTAAAATTCAAAAGAAGAGAGGTTCTAATTTTCTCTGCGGGTGAAATCTTGATTTGTTATTTCTCATATTTTAGAAACTAAAGTAAAGAGTTTCAAATGGTTTTAAAATCGTACGAAAATTTTCAACAAAGCATTTAGAAGATCAAAGGAGTAATCACGAGATAACTTCCCGCATCGTGTTTCGTGGTTTTGTAGCTGTAGCAAAATTTTGTTCTCGAGATCTAATTAACTGATCTGTCAAGAACAATATTTTGTTAATAAAAGTAATATTATAGCTTTTATCTAGTTCTAGTAAACTCACCATTTGTGTAGTTTTAATGTTGTAAATTATCACACAGTGTACCCTTAGAGCAATACTTTATAATAACATTTTAGTCTACACTTATTCAATGTTATATGTATGTACAATGGCCATCACTAAGGAAGTTACAAAAAAGCTGATTGATTCACTTCGGGATATCTACGGAAATCATTATTAAGGATTTGTGATTCTATTCCGCCAAAGTCTATTTATTAAGTAACTTCCTTAGTGAATATATGTGGTAGAGCTATGTATGTGTGTATACTATACCTATGTGTACAAATAGAACGATTGCGATCTGTTCCTAAAATGGTTAGTCTTGTAGGCGTCGTCGAAACTAAGGAAAATCACAAGGACATATTTTTAGGGTTCTTCATTCTACAATCCGACAGTAGCATGTGTGTTTAGGTTTTTGAAGGTGAGAGAGTGTACATACATTGCTATCGGTGATATGAGCTGGGTGTTACATCAAAAGAAATTGGCTTCATTTCGGTAACAGATCGTAATATACAACACTATCTTCAATACAAATATAACTTATATAATTCAGCGAAAAACTATTGCTTTTTAGGTTTGATTATTATGAACGTTGGTGTTACCTTTATGTTTTGTTCGTCTTATAGAATTATGTTAACAATATATTATGTATCGTGTATATTTTCATGTTATTAGATGAAATTACATCTATATGCTAAAACGTTATATGTAACGCAATGAAGTGGTCGTCAAATGTGCGTATGACTAGATGCAAACTCCATTCTTGAGGCTATATATATATCTAAACAGTTTATGGGCTATGCGTCCTGAAGCACGAACTCCGGTGCACAATTTTAGTTTAGCCCATTTTATGCAGACGATTTTATCATCTCTATATCACAGTCTGGTTTTGAACTGAAATTGTACACCGATGATCCCAAAAACCGTAAAATATACGCTTTTAGGTGATTACACGGAGCTATTGTTATGTTTCATTTAGTTTTGTTTCGTGTGACTCGTCTGTTGACTACCCCCTCCGCCCTAAGCCGCGTTATTTACTCTCCAAATATAATTTACATACCTATGTATGTTTATGTCACTATGTAAGCTTTAAAATTTGTTCTACGAACGCTATATTCCTTACACTACTGTTCCTATGTTATCCTTTGTCGTTACATTCAAGAACGCGATGGTTGAAATCACGTACGTAGACGTTATACATTTTTTTCAAATTCAAGCGACATGTTATAACTCCAACGACATTTCAATTGGAACTCTACAGATTTTCAACAACTTCAGCTAATGCAAAATAAATTTACAAAAAGCCAATGTGAAGAGATGAACTGCTAATGTGTTCCGATTGTATTACAGGACAACAAGTTGGGAGACATTTGTTTCTCATTGCGTTACGTACCAACGGCTGGCAAACTTACAGTGGTCATCTTGGAAGCAAAGAACCTAAAGAAAATGGACGTCGGTGGTCTATCAGGTATAGTAGTAGATCTGTACAATCCAACTATTGATGTTGTATACCGGTTACAAACAATAATACCTAACACTTGTCTAACTCCACAGGATCTTAGGGTAATTTATTTATACCTATCATTTTATCAATTTACTGGTGTGTATATTGTGTAACCTTCACGTCTTGGTTCACCTATTTTGATTATAGCATGATTATCATTTTATTGATACCCGAGAATGATTGATTTTATCTCCTTTCCCAGTATCCATATTGCATTTTCTTTTTTTTATGTAGATTAGGTACAGCTTCATGGACATGACACTAACCAACTTTGGAAATCATTAGGTAGATAGTATTTTTCACTGCAACACCAAATTCCTATAAAACATATTATTTTTCTATTGACACTTCACCTAGTAAATTAAGTAATTTTTAAATGCTTTCAACATTCATTTCTTTGCCATCACCATAGCAAAGGGTGTTAGGTTATGATAAGTATACACAACAACGTTATGGGAACAATGCCGAAATCTCAATTGTGTAAAATTTATCTGTCGTCAGCTATGACTCTGGTGGTACAGAAAGTCGTATTTTTTTTGGGATCTCAACGTGTTCTTTGTCATGGGTTCTTTCATTAATCATGATCAGCCTAACACCCTAAAAACGTGTGTATTATTTTGCTAATAAACTTGAATTTCTTTTTTCCATGTGCGGTTTCGTCGGGATGTTACAACAGATCCGTACGTAAAGATAGCACTCATGCAAAATGGCAAACGTCTCAAGAAGAAGAAAACGAGCATCAAGAAATGCACACTGAATCCCTATTACAACGAGTCATTTACTTTTGAAGTACCATTCGAACAAATACAGGTGCGAGCCGAGATTGGAACAAAATTCGATGTCGTAGCGCGTGGCTTGGACAACTTCCTTGGCATCGTCTGTTTCTCAGAGAAATATTACAAATATTTTTACATAAGCTGAGATAATGACGTAAGCTAAGAAAGTTGTCCTATTATGCGCAATTTGATGTTGTGTATTGGTTGTTAATTGTGAATGGAAGCCACGCCACTTGCATCCAAACCGATCCTAATCCCGACAGATTTGATGTTTCGTGTTGTTTGACTACTTCGTTTATTTATTTATTTTATTTTATGTTGCTCTGCCTAATCCGTAAAGGAAGCTGGCATGACTTTATATTTGAATGTTAAATTGCTATTTGCTACAAAATAATATTTTGTTACTTTATTTATGTTTAATGTATTTTTATTTGATGTTGTTTGTGTTGTATGCTAGTTAGAATTTCCATGTCTGTATGGTCTATTGTGAACTGTGTTCTGTGTATATTATTTCCTTTCGATTGTCTGTCATCCTTTCCATCCTTTATTCCTTCCATATATTTTTCAAAGCCATTTTTTTTACAATTCTTCGTGATAGAATGTTGACCTTTAACGGTAACTGGCGTTTCCATTAAAGGTTTTCATTCTTCGAGGATTCTAGGAACATTAGCTTTGATTTATATAAACCACCAAAATCCATTCAAACTGGAGTGGTGTTTGAAAATCTCCCCTCGTAACTGCATTACAATTTGGTGACTTCAAATTGTAATTACTTATGGTTTAAGGAATCCAGTCCCATTCTTCTTCTAAATCTTTAACATGATCTCATTTTCTCTCATCGCTGCACTTATTTGCACATTCTTGAACCATAATAATATTACCCAACCCATAAATATTAATAACCCGAGGTAAGTAAGTATAATAGTTAGCGACATCACAATATTCTGGACTGCTCAAAGTATCGCACATTACCTTGTTAGAATCATCCTTGAATTCTATGATTTACTTTCACTTTTCTGTTATCAAATTAATGTGAGATCTTGTATGAGATATTTCTTTGTTTGACAATCTTAATTTATCATTTTATCTTATAGTTCTTATTTTTGTTCTTTTAATCCTGTTGACAATAAATATCCCTCAACTCAAGTAGGTACTTATATCATCTGTATGCTCTGTACGTACCTATATGTATGCATGCAATGGTATTGTTATCGTCATATTGCATTTCTGTTACAGGCAATTCTATGTATTCCATTCAGGGAAAGAGTTAATTATGTATTTGAAACGGTAAATGCGACCCTCTATTTGTGATAGATGTTTCTGACTGTTCGAAAAAAAACTATATATATATTAAACATTTTGTTAAACTTTTATTGATTTTACTTTTGTTTACATTTTGTATAATTATTTTTTGACGTTCATATTATTCTCGGACATTTTTATTATTATTGTAATGTAATTATGAAATTGAAAGTATGAAAAAAAACTAATCTTATCTAATCTATAAAAATCTTGAACAACAAAATTTCTATAACATAGAAGGTTAAGCCAATTTATTGCTTTTAAGATGTTTTCTTTTCCTCTAAATGGAATACACATTTTCGAATACAATGCCAGTTAATCATTAAACAGCGCTTGAATAAGCTTTGTACATAACCAACAATATTTTTTCTAAAGAAATTATAATGATTTTGACATGGTTTATCTACCCAAGGTTTACTTTAGAGTTTTGTCTTACAGACTAAATGAAAAGATAGAGTCTTAAAGACAGTGAACTAACTGATGATAAACCATTTCAGAAGCATCACTCTTAACATGACTTCTAATACATTTCTGTTCCAAATCGCCCTGCAGAAAGTGAATCTAGTAATAACGGTCGTGGACTATGACCGTATCGGGACATCGGAGCCTATCGGGAAGGTGGTGCTGGGATACAACGCGTCAGGCACCGAGCTGCGCCACTGGTCCGACATGCTGGCCAGCCCGCGACGGCCCATCGCGCAGTGGCACACCCTTAAGGACCCAGAAGATGGGGAGAAGAAGGATTAAGCGAGCTCAGGTGAGTAACACCCTCGGGAATATGGTGCTGGGGTACAACGCGTCAGGCACGGAGCTGCGCCACTGGGCCGACATGCTAGCAAGCCCGCGGCGGCCCATCACGCAGTGGAACACCCTCAAGGACACAGAAGATGGGGATGGGGAGAAGGAGGAATAAACAAGCTCAGATGAAATAGATTATGTATGTTTTGTTACACATATTATTGAACTTATTGAACTTAGTTAATCGATGTTTCAGGAGGAGACGACGGGAATGCGAGTTTGAAGAAATTTACTCATTTAGCAGAATAACTTTTGAGTTCCATTCGGCCGTACAGAGATTCGGCGCTAGCAGACTCTCTTGGCTTGAAGACCCGTTGTTAAAGCTTCGTCGACGTTCAATTTTATACCTAAGTTTCCTAATTTTAGAGTTTAAAATAAGTTTATTCTTGATCTTTTAGTTACAACTTCTTCCTTCAAAAGGAAATGTAACACCGATAGACCGATGCGCATTATGTTTCGTATAGTTTTATTAGTTGGTGTCTCAATGGCACCATTTCCCCTCGACTTATCTAATACTCGTATGATGGTGTTGTGGAGGGGGGGATGACGTAGAGGGTGGTAGATCGTGTTGTGAGGAGAATATTAGTGAATTAGGATTCCTTTGCAACTTCCACGACGACTTAAGCGTCTATTTTACTAAATAAAAATAAATTATTTTTGAAATAGTGGTGTTAAAATTTAATCAGCTTTTTCAATTTTAGTGTGCTTCGTTATAGTATCAAAATTGTATGTACTTTAATATTGTTTGAAATTTGAAATATTGTTCTCTTGAAAACGTATATTATGTAATCGAAACCTATTACATAACGCTATGTAAATAAGTTGAATCCTGTTAAAATTATTACATTCTATTTTACTATCATGTAAGTGTTACGGTGTTAATACCCCTTTATTGTACAACAGCGTTCCTCTCAAGAAGAAAACATATAGACGTTTAATTAGTTGTTAATTTTATGTAGAATTAAAATTATTCAAAAACAGAATTTCTTCTTGGGAGAAACAGTTAGGCCTATTGAACGTACCTTAACCAGATATGTTAATTTAAATCATGACAACTTTTTACTCGTACGTTAAACCATATTAAAATCCATCTTTAGCCATCTAAGGGCCTTCATCTTTTCAAAATAATAAGTTCATTTCATTAATAGTAAGAGTGAGTGATTTACTTAGAATAATATTTTTTAGTTCAGAAATATTTAAATATACGAGGTATCATCGAAACTAGTCAAAATGTGTAAAACTACAAATAAAGATACATATTATTAAAATACTGTTAATTGATTTAAAATTATTTATTCATATTGGGTCTCTACGATAATGATACATCGTGATTAGACTGCCGCTTAAAGTAGTAAAAAAAAATAATCATTCTGTATTTAATTTTCAGTCTGTTGTTTTTGCAATTAAGTATAGGGTTTTTCATTAAAGGTGGTTAGATGGTGAAATGGAATAAAACAAGCTGTGTGTGAGATATTAACAAAATTATTTTGTTATTCGAAAGGCCCAATCAAGCCAATTTATTTGGTATACGAAAATGTTTCAAAATTTGCCGTACTTTGTTACAAGGACATGAAGTTTTCGGGGCCCTTTTTCAATCACTGCAAATTACTAGCAAAATGAAAAATATTTTTTTAATTTTAGTTCGCTAGACTTTATCTGATTCAAATTTTTAAAGTCCTAAGTCCACAGATGAGTCGGATATCAACCAGTACCTTTTCAAAGTCCACAAAGCTCAAAACTTTGTTGAATCGACCAAATTTTGCCGACATCGTTAAAAGTTTAGGTTTTCGGTCCTCTCGTATCCATGCCCTTAGGTATTGCTAAACCATGTCATTTACCAAACAAATTGGCATAGTTAAGCCTATCAAATAAAAAAATATATAATGTTAATACCTCACACTTAGTTGTTTCATTCCATTTCAACATCTACCCACCCTTACTGAAAAACCCTATTCATAATAATATTTATTACATACTTTAATACCGCTAGAACAATCTATCTATTACCTACCTAGCTAATGCTTGACTGTTGTTGATCTCAACCCTATATGTTATTGTGTATATAATGTAATCACATGTTAAATTTCACGATCACAATATGATATCTAGGTATATATAGGAGTAATGGAAGTCAGGCTTCAAGTACCTAATGTTAGAAGTGCACCAACACGAAACAAGTAGGGATAGACTTGTTCAAGTTCTGTATTTAAACAATAAATATAATTACGTTAACATTATATATAATTATAGATTGTACTCAATGCACATTACAACAGATTCATTGCTATTGCTGAACTCAATATCATCTTAAATAAAAATCTTGATAAATAATCAATAAGAATCTGTGATTGAGTCTGAAAGGTTATGAGTCTGTTGTAATAATTTTCAACTAAGTACTTTATATATCTTGGGCCACACTAATCAGCGGTCGGGCCTCAGTAGTATTGACAATATAGACATTCCAAGCGCTATTTAATAATAACATTTTTATAATCTTAAGACAAATACCACATTAATGTGAATAAACGCTAGAATATGCTTTAACACAAACTGCATAACAACAAATCATATCTGTGGGCTGGTCATGTCTGTATTTGAATCTGATCATTTTATAACATGAGCTGATAAAATTAAAATAATAATACATAACAAAACAATTTTGATGAGTTCAATGCATTTTTAAGTATCAATTTGATTAATTAAATATAACTGGAACTAAATAAATAAACATACTGTTCCTTTAAGAAGGATTAATGCAATAATAAATTATTTCTTATACATAATTTTTTGCCATTTAAAATTATTTCAGCTCATGTGATATATGAGATTTGATTCTACAAGTTGGCATAATGTTGAAATTGTTGTATCAATTGCTGTTTGTATATTAAAATTTACAAAGTGATGATGATTTAGTAGATTTTATGTTGTTTTACCAAAAAAAGTACATTTCAGTTTGGATAAAATACACTAAGTTAATGCAGGGTTTATCTTTAATCATTGGCCATCTCTTGCACATTACATAGTGTGTATATTATTATTTACAATTCATATTGTTATCGTAGATCTAATGTATGTATATATTTCTGACTTGATTGATAAAAGTATCATATCACTTGCCACTAAATAAATCATTGTCTGAATGTTTTGTTTCAATTTCTAAAGAAATTGAAAGGTTTTATTTATTTTACACATTATTTTTTATTTATAGAGTTGATAATAGTTATGAATTATGTAAACTATAAAGAATGTCTATAATACATAATTACATAGACCTGTGTGTTTCATTAATTTACCTTTTTCAATTCTTTTTACCTTTTAGGTAAAGTTAAAAAGTAAGGTTTACTTTTAAGTCATGGTCCCTGTCACTTCATGTACTTTTAGTACTATTATACCTATACTATAATAGAAGACATAATCTTAACTGCGTAGTATGTAGATACTTATCGTAATACAAACAGTTGCATTTTAGTTGTCATCATAGTACCTTCTTTTTATTGTCCTGTACTTTTTCAATTTATAAAGAGCTTCTATTTCCTTTACAACGAACTCACCGTGTTTCACCATTATCTCCACTTTCTTCGGATCGGATTCATCGCTGTTCTTTGAAAATACTTTGTGCAAACGTTTTCTGAACAAATCATAACCTTGAGGCCAGTCGCGGCCCAGAAACAGCAGCTGAAACGAAACACACATGGACCTAATTATTTATCACATGTTATGAAGTGGAATAACCACCAACCAGTTTATGAGGATGTTTCCATTAAAACATGCTGTTTCGCATGAGTTTCGCTAATTTATAAATTTTATACAATCTTGAATAACAATGTAAATTTTGCAACTTTTAACAAATACTTACAGTTTTGTATAAATTAAGGACGGCTTTTCTGTGTGGTTGCGACATTTTTGCAATAAATTATCAACAAAAACAAGTTATATTTTAGATAAAGTTCATAGTCCAAGTGTTATCAAACAGCTGACATTTGTTGACATAAGACATGACGTTTCTCCAATGTTACCAACATAATAAAAAAAGGTGCGTCCGCACTTTAGATTTTTCGGTTATTTTGTACGATTGACGTGCACATCTTGTGTTTGACATGTTTCTCTCTTGCTCTTTCTTAAATACAAATAATCTGTTGCTGTCTCTTTTTAAACTATTAACTGATTCATAAGACAAAACATTTATTAAACATTCATTATCGTAACATAAAAAACGAGCCGGAAGTATGAATGAATAAAAATGAAGTAGGCGCGAACATTTCAACTTGAACAGTGGTTTGATTTGATTGCATTGCATGATGGGTAAACTAAAAGTATGACGTCGTAACCTAGCAACGCCTTTGTTACTTCAATAAATATTTTTTGTTGTTCTTGCAAAACGACTTTACAATGAGATAAGTAATTACGTGTATTTATTGGTTACGCCGACAAAATAGTATATTTTTGTAACCAGTCATGGCATCTAAAGAAGATTTGGGTAAAGAAAACTACTTACTTAGTTATAATTACCTATAAATACTCTAACGGGTACTCCATGAAGGGATACCTGTTATATGCGTAGTACTCTGGTAGAGTAGGTTTATATCTATAGTAAGAGCAGGTGTATTTGTTCATTTTGTGAAGAGTATGACCAACAATATGTCCGTTGCACCTTACGAACAAGTTGCACGTGGATTCTGTAGCACACCTAGCATCACATTAATTAAGGAAGTGATTAATAGGTATTTCTTCAATATTTTGTAATGTGTAATTGAAAATTCAAAGCGTTAGCCGACATTGCAACAGCTGGTACATTCTATGCTTATAATTGCTTCCGGTCCACCATAGAAGTCATCTAGTAACGCCCAATTCCATTTCTAAAATACTTAAATTAAACAACATTTCAGAGGATATAGAGTACGCAGAAGGATATGGGGAAGAGTTTGGGCGGTACCAGCATCTGGACTTAGACGCAGAGCACCTGGAAGAGGAGTCAATCCTTACGGAGTACGATGCTGACGACTTCGTGTCTTGTGCTATCACCTCGCGGAATTCCACCTTCCCCGTCGACTTGTTTGACTTTGAGTATCCTTGCAAGATCATCGAGCATTTGTAACCATAGATACATAGGGACTATGGTGGATCAGTTCATTCTAAGGCTGCGTTTCCACCAGAGCTGTGCAAGGATAGGTAGCGAGGGATGTGTTTTTAAACAACCAATAGGATCGCTTCATTTACCTCGCCTCGCTCAGCAGAGCTATGGCGAAAACAGCTTTAGCGGAGCGAGGTTTTGTCCGTAGAAAACAAACGAGAGATGTGTGCTAGGAATATGTGCGAGTACACATTTCACAGTTTAGCTCGCTCGGCTCGCACCGCATATTAAATACGCATTTGACACATTAATACGCATTTTGACAGCTCGACTTCACATCCTCTTACGACACATTTTCTTCGCACAGCTTTGGTGGAAACACCCACACATTTTCACAGTACAGCTAGACATCCTCGCACGACACCCTTCCTTCCTATCTCTGGTGGAAACGCAGCCTTAAGCTGAAATTCGACATGCATGATGGCACCCTTATGGCACACAATTAATATAGTACCTGGCTAGATTATATGTCCCGCGTAGCATGGTGAAGCCTTCAAAATTACTCAGATCTAAATCGAATCTTACAAAAAAAAGTCCTGTTACCACGGGCAAAAAAAAGTAAATCCGGGCCTACGGGCCCCAGGCTCCCAGGCAGGTGACTCGCCTGCTCCCTGCCGTTAAAAAAATACACGTGATCCTTTTGTAATTAATATGCTAGAGTTCTTTATGAACCTACTTGTGTATTCCTAGAAAGATAGCACTCGTTTGGTTTATGCACAGTTTACGAGTATATCACTACATAGTAAACAAAGTCACTTTCTCTGTCTCTATATCCCAATGTATGCATAAATCTTTAAAACTTCGTAACGGATTTTGATGCGGTTTATTTAAATGAATAAACTGTTTCAAGAGGAAGGTTTATATATAATACTTGTCACTACATAGTATAAAACAAAGTCGCTTTCTCTGTCCCTATATCCCTATGTATGCATAAATCTTTAAAACTTCGCAACGGATTTTGATGCGGTTTCTTTTAATGGATAGAGTGTTTCAAGAGGAAGGTTTATATATAATACTTGCATAATATTGTGGAGAAACACTGATAATTTCCGTGCGAAACCGGGGCGGGTCGCTAGTAATAATAATAAATGGTTTAAGTTTGATATAGAACTAGTCTTTGATTTATTGGTTTTTGTAAACAAATGTTTACCATGTATAAGAGTAGGTAAGTGTATTGTATACCTCTCTTACCTTTCCTATTTATACACGAGACACTTGTTTTAAAGAGGATCGGATACTACTTTCCCTTCTTATTGTGTATTCTCATAAATAGTATGAAAAAGGAATGAAAATGTAACATGAATTCCTTAACCAAAACAAAGACATTCTTACGGCTACGACTGCTGCAAGTACTTTAACCTGTGCGCGTGCGATGAGACTGTAGTCTGCTGGGCGTCTGGCAGCATGGTTACATTCTTCGACGTGTACACCAAGCAGACTTGGTTCAGGAGGAGCACCACTGGGGGTACTGTTGGAGCTGTTTGTGTACGTATCTTGTCTCCCATGAAACAATATTAGATTTGCCATTCGATTATCCTGTTCACAGCACAGTAAAGCTGTCTTTCGTGGTAGCTTCCGATATTATGCCACGAAATGCTGGAATAACTTACATATAATATGACTAGACATTCCTACGGTTACGACTGCCACACATGCGTGCGTAACATGCGCGTGGGACGGACGATATTATGCTGGGCATCTTGCAGTATGATCACATTCGTCCTCCCCTCCGTACTGCCTCCGTGGTCTAGTGGCTAGTGCCATGGACTTCTGATCCGGAGGTCCTGGGTTCGATTCCCGGGGGGGAAACACAAAGTTGATATTTGAGAATTTATCACTTTGTGAATTTTTCCCCAGTTTGGTTAGGACATTGCAGGCTGAATCACCTGATCGTCCGAAAAAGAAAAAGATTTTGTGCTTCGGAGGGCACGTTAAGCCGTCGGTCCCGGTCGCTGTCTTTGATAGTGGTCGTTACTCAAACCATGTCATAGGCCTGATAGTTGTGCTACACCCGCCAGCCAGACCCTGTCCAAGAATAGTTTTTTTTTTAACTAACGTAGTCTTATACTTACCAAGTCTTGAAGTTCATGAAGCATCATTGCCATTATAAACCGTTGCCTGTCTTGACGTGTCAATTCATATAACGTCTATCTTCTTGTATAGTCCTACAGGCAAGACCCGAACTACCGTATCGCCATAGCTGAAGCCAAGGAAAGCGAAAACGAACCCGTCATCGTCCTTTACTTCTGGCCGCAAATGGAGATCGATGCCGTGCTTCGTGAAGGCACTGAGAACGCCTACTCTATTCTTGACTTCAGGTAACGTTAAGAAGCAAAGTTCTGAAGAACGATGTGTGAGGCAGAGACAGATCTTTTTTTTTTTCTTAGCGGTTGTGATTGTTATTTCGTATACCAAGGCCACAGGGGATCGAGACAGAGACGACGATAGAAGCAGAATACCCAAAACTCCAAAGTTGGCTCAGGTATCAGTATACTGGCGAAATACTGCAAAGCTGCTTAGCCCTGAACATGATCTTATTTGTTCAAGTCAAGGCATTGATAATATTTGGTTTCCTTAATAGCATCTACTAACTAGTCTAAAATGTGATCGTATATTGCAGCCCTGATGGTGAGCTTTTAGCCTCCGTCGGTAAGGATCCTGATTACAACCTGACAATATGGAACTGGAAACGTCACAAGATTATGCTCAGAACAAGTGCCTTCACGTACTACGTGAATAATGTTATGTTCTCACCATATTGTCCGGGTCAACTTACAACTGCAGGTAACGAACGATTTTAAATCTGTTAAAAAACGTCCTCCGTTTTGCTGATTGATGGCAGCTATAGAAAGTTGAAATCAAACACGGACATTTACATGTTAAATTTGCAAGCTTATCCTGTCTTCTCTGTGTATGAAATTCACACAATACTATTTTCAGGAGCCGCTCACATAAAATTTTGGAAAATGGTTCAAACATTTACAGGGTTAAAACTGAAAGGCGATCTCGGTAGATTTGGCAAGACTGAAATCAGTGATGTGCTAGGCATTTACCCTATGCCTGATGAAAAGGTAAGAAAATTAAATAAATACCTGAAGATATTTAACGAAATATTGTCATATTGAATTGTTTTAGGTGTTGTCTGGATGCTACTGGGGTAATATTTTAGTTTGGGAAGCTGGTTTGGTTAAGTTGGAAGTTACGCAACGTGGAAGAAAAGTTTGCCATAACGGACCGATTGTGAGTATAGTTAAGCTTACCGATTTCAAAGAAGTCTTATCTAGTTAAAATAATTTTAATAAAAGAAAATAAATAATCGATTCGAATGATGATTCGAATTTGATTCGATTCGATTTTGGTAGCGCTAATGTAGGTAGATCCGTCTGTAGAGCAATAGAAATATATCCGAAGTTTGCAGGTAGGGTCGTTGTTCCACTCTAAAATTCACTCGCTAAGAAAAAGTAGGTTCGTAGGTAGGTTCAGGTAGGTTGTAGGAAGGTACCTCCGCTGCTTCCTTACGACTTTATGATAATGGTACAATTCAGAGCGCCGAAATACTTTTAGTCTATACCTACCCGTAATTTTGATCGTGTGAGATTAAATAGTCATTGTAGTCGAATAGTTTAAGAAGCTATACTTTGCGGTGCTGTTTATTAAAACAGATATTAATGTTTAGATCCAGTTCATGCTGAGTGAGGCTCATGATGAAGTGACGACCATATCCCAAGATGGCTGCATCAGAGCCTGGTACTGGGACACGGTGGAGCAAGCTGATCCTCCTGAAGATGACCAATTCGTTGAGATTAATCCCGTTGCTGAGACTTGCGTATTTATACTTCCAATTTTAATAGCCCTAAAAATAAATAACATTAGATTTAGGTACTATTAGGATTAATTGCTCTATCTACTCTTTATATTTCGCATTAGTGTTGTATTTCTTATCAAAATACAGAAAATGTGCATGCCATATTTTTGCTACAAATTAACAACTTTTTTTTTACAGGTCCCCGACTGTAAAATAATGTGCCTCAAACATCAAAAGGACATGTATTGGTACGCTCAAGTAAGTATAACCTGTTTCTGGAATGTTAAAACCTGGGCTTTTTCAGTTTAAAGGAAAAAGGCCATTACAATATTTTAACAAAAAACAGGCATGTAAAATTTTACGTAAATAATATTTTCTGTAAAGGATGGCAACGGCGGCATATGGACTGTCGACATAGAGCTCGATAAACTAGAATGCAAACATACCAAACTTCTCACAAGACATGCCGGACCAGTAGTTTCAGCTATAAGCATGAGAACCCATCCTATACTGATTACTGGCGGAGCTGATGGAGCTGTTATGGCGTATAACAATGCGAATCGCACGCCGCTAGTGAGATACATGTTCCCGGCACCTGTGTCTTGTATGCTGTATGTGCCAGTTGCTGTAAGTGAACAGTTAAATTCATATCTCTGCTATCTGATCTTAAGACATCGTGAAAATCAGCTTGAAATCACAAAAAATGGCTGATATTATTTCTTTCGTTTATTAATTACTTCCACAGCATAAGCGAGAGTGGCTTATGATAATGAACAAACATTTCCCACAAGAAATGGGTCAAAGGATTAAAAAAATCACAAACCTAATCAACCCCAATTTTATCTAGCTCGACTCTTCATCTCGGGTGATAATAGCTGGGTTTTCGGACGGCGTTATAAGGACTTTGCTGATCCATCCGGAGAGAATCATGGAGAGGGAAGAGATGATAGAAGTCAGGGTTCATTCGATCCTCACCATCCATAGCGAGGATTCTGAGAACCCAGATGTCATCGATCTTATTTCAGTAAGAAAAATACAATTGATTAATTTATCATATATTGTATACGTATATTCTCAGATCTCGATTTAGATTTTGAGGCTCTTTTCCGGTTTTGTTTTATTTTTTAAGGTGATGATGTCACAAATCCCAGAAACAAGGTTAAAGTGCCATACCATCGTTGTCTAAGTTATATAACTCCTAAGTTGTGTCTACGTTACAGTTTATTCGCAAAAATGTGTTGATTTTGTGCCAGTAAGTGAATTCTCCATAAATAAAAGTTTGTTTTTTCAGTGGCTAAAGCCCCATCCTAAACAAGTCGACCAGATAACAATCAATCCTGAGAACACGTTACTATTAACCTGTGGCGAGGACTCTACCATATTCATGTACAAGATTATGGAAGGAACAGAAAATGCACCATTTAGCTTGGAGAGGCTTGGCTTCATTGAAACTCCGCAAATCATCCGTTTTATGACATGGAATCCTAATCCTGAAAATGTAAATAATTTTGACGACTGTTGGTTGCTACTTGGTTCCTTCCATGCTGGACTGGGAGCGTGAGAAAAACATAGAATGTGCCAGCTGCATTTCCTCCCGGGCATGCTGTATAAACCAGCTAAGGGATCCGAGGGTTTCAGTATATTGTAATTTAGGCGATGGGCTGACAACCTGTCACTGCAGCAATATACCTACAAATCTATCTTTATTAACCCTCAAAACTTTGTCTGACGTGGCGGAACGACCTTTGTTTGCCTACCCCATTAGTGATAAAGGCGTGACTATATGTATGTATGGTTGCTACTTGCTCCGAGTCGGAGAAAATCTGACCTATCATTTACATTAGTTCGTGTGCTTAATGCTTTTTGTTCTTTCATGACAGAAAATGTCATGAATGATCTTATTTTAGTTTTAGTTAGAGAGCCCGATGGTGTAATGGATAGGGCCGCTGCCTCCTGAGCGGGAGGTCGTGGTTCGAATCCCACCACGTACCAATGAGTTTTTCGGTTTTCGAATTTCATGTGTACGTGTATTCGGCGCTTTTTCCGTGCTTCGGAAAGCACGTTAAGCCGTTGGCCCCGGTTAATATCGTTTAATACCGTAGATATTAGTTGCTAAGCCATTTCAGAGGCCAGTGCTAAGAATTGGCGGCTTGAAATCTCTGACCTAATCTAGGATTGGGTCTGGTTTCCGTTCTGGGTTGCGGAGGTCAGATGTCAGTCGCTCTGTATAAAAACCAGTACCCTCGTTTAATCCCCTAGATTAGGTAACCGCTAAGGCTAGAGAGATGATGGTCTTGTTTTAGTTAGATCGTGTCGGTCACCAAATCATCGGTATTATTGTGTACCTGTTGGTTTTTTTTTAGACAGAGGTTCATAGGGTCGATCGACCCACGAGTAAAATATAGTTAGATATTGAAAAGCAATTGCTTCGCCATTTCCTTTTTTAAATTAAAAAGAGACCGTTAAATCTGATGTGTGTCGGTGGGACTAAACTAATTTCCGCAGTATGTTTCTGTAATTAATGTTGTGCATTAGTTGCTCACTCGGCGGCGTCTAATGACGTGTAAGCTTTTTTATAATACTAATACTTCAGAAGTATTCAGCTTATTTATTTTTTGTGGGAAGGAACTCAAGGAACGAACGATTTTGCTGTGTGGAGATCAAGGACTGGTCATGGAGGCGGTTTTGCCAGAAACGCCAGTACGAATATACGAGGAAATAACGACTTTCTTGATAAAATTCGACTCATACAAAGAGGCTTATATAAAGAAGCAATAGTAAGTAGATTTGTCTTTACATATTAAACATGTCTCTTAAAAACTACACAAGGTTAGTTAAAAAATCTTAAAATTAACAAGAATACAAATAGAAAGATTATAACGAGTCAAGACACACTATTCCAAAGCATTTTGTAAATTCTTGGTAGCAACCTGTCTGTCTGTATACACAAAAAAGAATTAATGTAAAAATCTCCGTAGCATGCAACATCGTCCGTTTCCAACTGAAGATGACTTAGCCAGTATTGATGAAGAAGCTCTGAAAGCTGCTGCAGAGATAACGGATAGAGAGAAAGATGAAGATGAAGAAGAGTGGGTAGGAGAGATACAACTGAGTAAGTGTGATTACGTGATAAATATCTTGAGCTGCGTTATAGTCCGTTTCTAAATAAAGAAAACTTGGCCAGTATTGACGAGGAAACTATCAAGGCCACTACAGAAATAGAAAAATTAGATGAAATGAGAAAAATGAAGATGAAGAAGAGCGGGTAAGAGAAATACAGCTTGGTGAGTGAGATCCGTTTCCAACTAAAGAAGACTTGGCCAGTATTGATGAGGAAGCCCTAAAAGCCGCTGCAGAGATGGCGGATAGAGAGAAAGATGAGGATGAAGAAGAGTGAGTAGGAGAAATACAGCTTGGTAAGTGTGATAGTGTAATAAATATCTTGAGCTGCGTTATAGTCCGTTTCTAATTAAAGAAAACTTGGCCAGTATTGACGAGGCAACTATAAAGGCTGCTACAGAAATAGCAGATAGAGAGAAAGATGAAGATAAAGAAGAGTGGGTAAGAGAAATACAGCTTGGTAAGTGAGATCTGTTTCCAACTGAAGAAGACTTGGCCAGTATTGATAAGGAAGCCTTGAAGGCTGCTGGAGAGATGGCAGATAGGGAAAAAAATGAGGACGAAGAAGAGTCGGTAGGAGAAATACAACATGGTAAGTGTAATTATGTGATAGATAAATACCTACAACATACTTTCCGTTTCCAATTGAAGATGATTTGGCAAGTATTGACGAGGAAGCTTTCAAGGCCGTTTCAGAAATAGCTGATAGAGAGAAAGATGAAGATGAAGAAGGTGGGTAAGAGAGATACATCTTGGTAAGAGTAATTATGTGATAAATATCTTGTGCTGCGTTATAGTCCGTTTCCAAATGAAGATGACTTGGCCAGTATTGACGAGGAAGCTTTCAAGGCCGTTGCAGAAATAGCAGATAGAGAAAAAAATAGATGAAGAAGAGTGGGTAAGAGAAATACAACTAGGTGAGAATGGGAGATATGGTAATTCATGCATTTATGAAACAAACAAAGAAGGTAGTGGGTAATGGTAGCAAATACGGTGATGGTACATAAATAGTAATAATAGTGGTGATAAAAACATAGTCGATGTTGTTTTGGTCTGAAAGGCACTAAATTATTCATTTGCACACTTTGTTCGTTTGGGTTCGCGCTTTAGGTATTGGTAGACCACACTGCATCCGTGGTCTAGCGGTCTGAGCCATGGGCTCTCAACCTGGAGGTCCCGGATTCGATTCCCGGCGGGGGACAATGACTTTGTGTTGTTGTTTCTAGTTTGGTTAGGACATTGCAGGCTGATCACCTGATTGTCCGAAAAATAAGATGATCGATGCTGTCGGATGGGCATGTAAATAGTCGGTCCTGCGCCTTATTTCTCTCTGGTCGTGTCAGTCAATCTGTCCCATCAGAATAACAGATTGAAGGAATAGAGAGTGCACCTGTGTGTATAGCGCAATCACTTGGGCACTAAAAACAAGTCCTGCGCAGTTGGCTAATCTCCGCGAAATTGGCCGCCATCACCGATAATCGGTGGGAGGACTATTATTATTATTATTTTATTATTGGTAGACCAGAGGTTGTTTCGTCCAAGACCATGGGCAATAGATGCTAACACCGTTTACATGGTCGTTTCACAGTTGAAGAAGAAAAAATACCGGGTACATCAATAATATGGGCGGAGTATACTGACGAAGGAATTTGGATAACACAGAGAGGCACTGGGGCGCTTCTTCTGATAAAAGCTGGGAGTAGCAAGATACTGAAATACGCTCCTATACCCGGTGCATGGAGTGACGATTTGACGACGCTACGGTTCATGTAAGCATTTACATATTTGCATTTTATATCGGGTATAATTTTAATTCACACTTTTCGTCACCACAGACATCTATCCACCTGAACATATATGTTTCTGTTTGATCCACAATTAAAACTTTCCCACCATACGATAATACTGTTTTCCGAGCGACTAACATAAACTTACGATCGTAGAATTTTGTGTTTCCGTCCTCAAATGTGACTTTACCGTATTCCAACGAGATCTTACATTTCACCATCGTAATTTTACATACATATAATCACGCCTTTATTCCTAATGGGGTAGGCAGATCGTAAATTACATACATACATACATATAATCACGCCTTTATCCCTAATGGGGTAGGCAGAGCGTAAACGACCTAAACGAAGGTCGTTCCTCCACGTCTGACAAAGTTTCGAGGGTTAGATTTGTAGGTATATTGCTGTAGTGACAGATTGTCAGCCTATCGCCTAAATTGCAATATACAGAAACCCTTGGATCCCTTAGCTGGTTTTTACAGCATGCCCGGGAGGAAATGCAGCTGGCACATTCTATGTTTTTCTCTCGCTCCCAGTCCAGCATGGAAGAAACGTGATTTTACCGTCTTTCAATGTAATTGTATGATCCTGAATATGTTCCTTCAATCCTCTGATGTGATCCTCCAGTCCTCTGATGTGATCCTCTGTGAGGCTTTGGTAAAACCATAATGACCACTAAAATTGTGTCTCTTCCTCGAATAATCTTTACTATACAGATGCGATCGTAAATACATAATAATCGGCACGAATAACGGCTACATACGGGTGCTCAGAATGCCTACAAAGGAAGAAGATTGCGCCGAGGCGCACTGGTTGAAATGGATCGAAGACCAAAAAAAGCTGCTGAAGGAACTCAAAGGTCGACGATTGGCTCAAGAAGAGGTAAAATATAATTCATAGATCTTCATACATACATATAATCACGCTTCTATGGGGTAGGCAAAGCGTAAATGACCTAAACAAAGGTCGTTCCTCCACGTCTGAAAAAGATTTGAGGGTTATTTCAGATAGATTTGTAGGTATATTGCTGTAGTGACAGGTTGTCAGCCCATCGCCTAAATTACAATATACTGAAACCCTTGAATACTTTAGCTGTTTTTTACAGCACACCCGGGAGGAAATTCAGTTGGCACATTCTATGTTTTTCTCTCGTTCTTATGTATGTTTGTTTCAAGAATCCAGAAATAAATACCAATGTGTATCACCTTAGACAGGTAGAGATTAAAAAACTTCGTTTTCTTGAATTCACAGAAACAACCAATCCCGCAGTTGGACTTGTTTGACAACTATTACCTACAAATGCATGATAGGTACACGGGCTATGTAACTTGTTTGGAATTCAGTATTGATGGCAAGTAAGTAATGTGTTTTTCTTGAAAATATTGGATGAGAACGGCTGAAAAACACGGGCTATGTAACTTGTTTGGAATTCAGTATTGATGGCAAGTAAGTAATGTGTTTTTCTTGAAAATATTGGATGAGAACGGCTGAAAAACACGGGCTATGTAACTTGTTTGGAATTCAGTATTGATGGCAAGTAAGTAATGTGTTTTTCTGGAAAATATTGGATGAGAACGGCTGAAAAACAAACTGTAGTGCCGTCTCATTCTTCTGTCGAGTCGGTATCGAGTCTATGGACCCGATGAACCGTGGAGTTTTTAAACCGCCTAGTAGCACAACTATCAGGCCTCTGACAGGTTTTGTGTAACGACCACTATCAAAGACAGCGACCGGGACCGACGACGGCTTAACATGCCCTCCGAAGCACGAAATCTTTTTCTTTTCGGACAATCAGGTGATTCAGCCTGCAATGTCCTACCCAAACTGAGAAAAAAACCACAAAGTGATAAATTCTCAAATATCAACTTTGTGTTTTACCCCCTGGGAATAGAACCCAGGACCTCCGGATCGGGAGCCCATGGCACTAGCCACAAGACCACGGAGGCAGTTGTGGCGTCTCATGTAAAAGGCTTATGTCCACCAGAGGTTGATTGTTTATTTTTTCTATATGTAAGAATTGTTTTACTGAGTTACTCCATATTGAAAAATCTATTCTTATTCGTTATATATCTAATCATCACCTGGATCCTGTTTAATCTATTAATACTTCAGATATTTGTTCACGTGTGGCGGTGATGGGAATATATTTTCCTATGTCATCAATTTTGAGGAACCTCTTTTCCCGACTCCTGATTTACCTGAGGAACCCGATCTTATGGTAAGTCATTAATTTTATGTGTTTTCTGTTGTGTAATGATTATATCTGAAACTAGCGACTCGCCCCGGCTTCGCACGGAAATTATCAGTGTTTCTCCACAATATTATGCAAGTATTATATATATATATATATAAACCTTCCTCTTGAAACATTGTATCCATTCAAAGAAACCGCATCAAAATCCGTTGCGTAGTTTAAAAGATTTATGCATACATATAGGGGTATAGGGATATAGGGACAGCGACAGCGACTTTATTTTATACTATGTAGTGATGCTCCTCAGTATTCGTGGCACGTCATTTAAATATCTACGACAACCCCGGTAGATGAATAAAGCGGTTGATGCTTTGCCTGCCCCGTAAGAAATATAGGCGTGATTTTGTGTATGTATCATTGCAGAAAATGGAAAGGGTAAAGGAGCCAAGCACAGTGGATGGTATGATAATGTCTCATGAGCAACTCAAACAGAAAGAAGAGTATGACAAGATGATGGCGATTGCTAATGCACACAAAAAACGCGTCAGGGATGAGCTGGCAGAACTTACCGTAGAATACAACCAGTTGATCAGAGCGTACGTATTTATAAGTATTTAAATTCCGGGTTATTATGGAGACATTGTTAAAACTGAAAGAGTTAGTCTTGATCTTTTAAAAATACTGGATATTTTTTTTTTAATATTGGGAAATATTTGTTTTATTACTTCCCGTAAACTGTTTGAAAAAGTGTTTTGCTTTATTGAGATATTTTTATTTTTTATTATTGAAAGTTTAGTATTTCAGTTTGAAGAAAGTAAGAAGGAGAAAAGAAAATACATTTGCATACTGTCTCAGAAATTGTGTGATAAAATGATGAATGTTTCAATTACTAGCTTTATTTTAGGAACCGTATGCTACCATGGTCTCAACAAATAGATATCACTCTAGATCAACGACCTATAGAGGTACAAGAGCAAGAGCTGGATGACGCCAAAGCTTTGACGATCAGGAAGATAGCACATCAGCTTGAGAAATCTGACATCGGTCTGCACAAGATGTATTCTAGGAACATTATACAACTGGATGTTTTCCCTTTCACTTTGAGAGCGATAAGGTAAGAAGTTAATTTCACATTGCCCTAGGCTAGCAACCACCACGTCTTTTTTATAATAGGACTAAAAAACGTAAAAATATAAAAAGAATATACATTACAAAGATTTGTCAAATTGTAGTTCAAGTTGTTCTGTGCTATTTATATCCTCTTCTGTACACCTGACGTATGGTGGACTTAAAAACAGCCAATCTGTGTCCACACCTTTTTCCACTTCTGTTAAATATCTATATGCCTACCTGTCCTGTTTGCTATGTTATTCTTGATTGTGTGTTTTTATTTTTTGTAATGTGTTTTGTGGAAATAAAGTGATCTGTATTTGTATTTTAAAATAATGTGAAAGTATCGAAATAAGTGGAGAGATGAGCTCTATTCTATGAACAATTGAAAAAAGATACAATTATACAAAGAGCTCCTATTTTTTTTTCATACAGAGACTTGAAGGTCATGATAAGACCCTTGCGACAAAAAAACCTCTCCCAAGTATTCTACGATCAACTCGCAGAAGTTCACCAAAAAATGGCTGAAGCTGCTCTACGGTCCAGGTAAAAATATAATGCTATTATTAATATATAAGTTTAATACAAAAAAATATATAATAGTAATAAGACAAAAAAAGGGTTACAAAATCCTTTGTAACGTGTAGTAAAAATCCAATCATTTTTCATGCAAACTTAGAAGGAATGTGAATTTATGGGAAGAAATCACGTTTGAAGAACCTAAGTAAGTAAAATGTCGACGCAAATTACATTGACAAATTATTACGGCTCAAAGTGTGCTTACGAAACAAATGCTGGTTTTCTTTTCTATGATTGCTTTTTTGGCTGCTCTACTATTTTTTATGAAGAAGGAATGGAAGTATGCATGCATGAAATGATGCTTTGTACCTATGACAAAACAAAGTTTATTCATATGATGCTTTTGCACGATGTGTTTGCATGATAGCCTAAAATGGCCTAATTCTTGCATTATATGCTAGTATTTCGATAATCATTCTTTTTTCGTTACTAATCCAGACATGCAGAAACCTTAACACGTCGAATGACTACGAAGAAGATGTCTTGGGGTCCTCCGAGGGTCGCTTCGTTCCTTCTAGGGCTGCCACCGAACCCCAATCATCCTTTAAAGAAACAACTCCGGAACTACTACATACGTTTGAACCGCCATCACTTACAATTTATTGAGGTAAGGTAGTACAGCTACAACTGCTGTTTCTAGACGAAACAATTTCTTTGCTGGACATAGGTCTCTCCCTATCGGTAGCTAATTGCCATACTCACCACGCTTAAGCGCAGTGCGAGATGCTACATTTACAGAGCGAATGCTGCCCTTTCCCAGGATGTGGATTTTCAATACCTATTGACATAAGATAAATAGAATTATAATTTGATTATATTTCATGTTTGTGCCAAAATGATTTTTCTGCCTTTACGAACACTGACGTATAAAATCAGCCTGCCTTAGTGCAGAAGAATCTAATATTACATGCTTTGATAAACAGTAAACTAACTAGATGCACAATCTCAAAGTGTCCGCGGCAAAAATCTGCCCACACGTCAATCGGGGAGAATTTTCATTCAGTATCTATCACCTTGCTTTTGACGTGCCACAATGACGAAGTGCTCAGCTCAGTCAAAATTATAATATGTGCGAGTGCTATTAAGTCCAAATTTGAATGAATATTTTTATGTTATAAATATAACAGTAACTATACGTATGTGCAGTGCGGCTCAGACATTTTTTGGTTAGGGTTTCTTCGTGATTGTATATCTAGTTTGTTTATTGTTTATCAAAGATTACATGTGAATTTTAGTGGCAAGAGCATCTATTACGGAAACCCGATCCAAATGCGCTGCCACCTGGTGCTGCCGAAGCCTTAAAAGAGGCTGAAGCTACTATTGGAAATCAACTGCTGAAGACCTCGCCAGATTACGTCGCGCCTCCCGGACATAATACTCAGCTTCGTCTTTGTCTTACACGTCAAGAGGTTTGGTGTACCTACTTCTTACCTTAACGCCGTAGCGAAAAATCGCGCTGTGCGAACGGGAAAACAATAACGGGTGTAAGGGACAGCGTCCCGCAAACTGATAGGGTTAGCTCAGTCAATAAAACTGAAAAACTATCAGCAGAAATTATTTTCAGGAAGTGAATAAAAAATTACCTTTCCATACAAAATGACTACCTCGATCAGACAATTTGTATGGTAAACCAAATTTCTTTTTCGTTTCCTGAAGAAAAATCCTGGTGATAGTTGTTCAGTTTTGTTGACTGAGCAACCTATATCAGTTTGCGGGACGCTGCCCCTTACACCCTGTATAGGTATTTATTTTGGTAGCATCGACGGATATCCCGCTTGTACTTTGCGATTGTCTCGTGGCTAGGCCGTAAGATCTACAAATCAATCTATGAATTGATTTCTGTCTAATATAATTTACCTATTACTTGTACGTTAGTATTATTAGTTACTCTGTGCTATTACGATTTTTATACAGATTTACGAAAACAAGCATAAGTTCAATCAAAAAGTCGTCGAGTTGCGCAAACAGAAACTTGCACTAGTTGAACTTACGACAAAGATAGGAGAACGCCTCCTAGAAATCCGTGCAGAAATACCACCTAAGTTGGTCAAAACGCCGCCAGTTGTACCTTCCATTGATATGAACTTGGAGTTTCCTGAACATAACCTTGAGGTAATAAGAAGCTTTAGGTAACAGTTTTAAGTTGAGCCCGATGGTGTAGTGGATAGGGCCGCTACCTCCTGAGCGGGGAGGTCGTGGTTCGAATCCCACCACGTACCAATGTGTTTTTCGGTTTTCGAATTTCATATTTACCTTTATTCGGTGCTTTTTCCGTACTTTTGAAGGCACGTTAAGCCGTTGGACCCGGTTAATTTCGTTTAATACCGTAGATATTAGTCGTTAAGCCATATCAGAGGCCAGTGCTAAGCATTGGCGGCTTGAAAACTCTGACCTAATCTAGGATTGGGTCTGGTTTCCCTTCTGGGTTGCAGAGGTCAGATGGCTCTTTGTAAAAACCAGGACCCTCGTCCAATCCCCTAGATTAGGAAGCCGACCCCGTGAGATCCGGGATAAGGCTAGGGAGATGATGAGGTACCAGTTTAAAGAAAAACTAGTTACTTATTTATTTACCTTTGGTAGGTTAACTATTTTGAACATATTTTCTCTTCATGTAGGTGAAACCAAAACCTATAGTGGTGACAATAAAAGGCCCAACCCCAGGAGCAGGGAAAAGGCAATCAATGGGTATCGGAGCCCAGTCGCAGAAGTCTCAGCTCCAGCTATTGTACCCACAGCCGAGGATACGGCAGCCAAAAGTGGCCCGGTTTGTGCCAATATCAGGTATTCATGAGAAATCAAATCAAATTTTAGTTTTTATGTCACCGCTTGTTGATTTACTCAATGAAATCAAGACCCAAATAAATAAGAAACAGTTCACTCAGTTGAAAGTGTTTGCGATTGATAAAAACAATGTCATAGTCATTGGCGTACCGAAGGGAGATTCATCGCTGAGCTGAGTTGTGATTCCCCCCCCCCGGCCCAAAACCTGAGTACGCCCATGGTCATAGTAGGTCATTTTATTTTACTCTCTAGTAATAAATATAGTTGATTTAATGCCTATATCCATGTTATATAAATTAATATTTATTTGACTCTTTTAGAAAGTAGGCCGTTGGTTTTTACCTGGGAAGTCTTGAAACCGAAACCAGATCATCCATCTACAGCTATAGAAACCGAAATAAGGGATAGACGTATTGAAAGGTATCCGTTCATTTTTGAATACAATGTTTTAAAAAATATTTTCAATTCACTAAGAAAATGAAGAACGAAATATTTTGTTCAAATGCATGCATACATACATACATACATAAAATCACGCCTTAACTTACGGGGTAGGCAGAGCGTTAAACGCCTGGTAAAAAGCGCTTTCGCCACGTCTCAAAAATTGAGGGCAATTTTGGATTGTATTGTATTGCTATAGTGACAGGTTGTCAGCCCATCGCCTAAATTACAATACACTGTAACCCTCAAGTCCCTTTTGCTGACTTCTACAGCATGCCCGGGAGGAAGGGCAGCTGGAACATTCTATGTTTTTCTATCTCTCCCAGTCCAGCATGAAAGAAATGCATGCAATTTTTAAAATATGTTTTACATAGCATCCCGTACAAGTATTAAGCCGTGACTCCTGCTCTCAAACAAAACACGAAACATATCACCGCGGGGCAGAGAGGGGAAGGGAAATGTTTGAGAAACCCTTCCCCTCTCTGCCCCCGCGTGTTGTTTATGCGCTGGAGACTCGGCTTTAAAGAGCTTTATATTGTATAACTTTCCAACAGACATCTTTACGAGCAAGACATGCTGCTGAAAGATGCCGAGATCGCAGTACAACAGTTTGATGCACGTCTTCGACACCTTCAGAGAGAACGTATACGCGTTCAGGTGATGAACCAGCCAGCGTAGCAAACGTGATAGTCGCTGCTAGATAGCGTAGCTAACGTAGAGTTTAAATTCAGAGTAGCAAACGTCGTAGTCACTGCTAGACAGCATAGCTAACGTAAGAGTTTTTGTTCAGCGTAGCAAACATCGTAGTCGCTGCTAGACAGCATAGCTAACGTAGAGTTTTAGTTCAGCGTAGCAAATGTCGTAGTCGCTGCTAGATAGCATAGCTAACGTAGAGTTTTAGTTCAGCGTAGTAAACGTCGTAGTCGCTGCTAAACAGCATAGCTAACGTAGAGTTTTAGTTCAGCGTAGCAAACGTCGTAGTCGCTGCTAGACAGCATAGCTAACGTAGAGTTTTAGTTCAGCGTAGCAAATGTTGTAGTCGCTGCTAGATAGCATAGCTAACGTAGAGTTTTAGTTCAGCGTAGCAAACGACGTAGTCGCTGCTAGACAGCATAGCTAACGTAGAGTTTTAGTTCAGCGTAGCAAACGTCGTAGTCGCTGCTAGACAGCATAGCTAACGTAGAGTTTTAGTTCAGCGTAGCAAACGTCGTAGTCGCTGCTAGACAGCATAGCTAACGTAGAGTTTTAGTTCAGCGTAGCAAACGTCGTAGTCGCTGCTAGATAGCGTAGCGAACGTAGAGTTTTAGTTCAGCGTAGCAAACGTCGTAGTCGCTGCTAGATAGCATAAGTGTAACGTAGAGTTTTAGTTTAGCGTAGCGAACGTCGTAGTCGCTGCTAGACAGCATAGCTAACGTAGAGATATAGTTCAGCGTAGCAAACGTCGTAGTCGCTGCTAGACAGCATAAGTAACGTAGAGTTTTAGTTCAGCGTAGCGAACGTCGTAGTCGCTGCTAGACAGCATAGCTAACGTAGAGTTTTAGTTCAGCGTAGCAAACGTCGTAGTCGCTGCTAGACAGCATAGCTAACGTAGAGATATAGTTCAGCGTAGCAAACGTCGTAGTCGCTGCTAGACAGCATAAGTAACGTAGAGTTTTAGTTCAGCGTAGCGAACGTCGTAGTCGCTGCTAGACAGCGTAGCTAACATACAGTTTTAGTTCAGCGTAGCAAACGTCGTAGTCGCTGCTAGACAGCGTAGATAACGTACAGTTTTAGTTCAGCGTAGCAAGCGTCGCAGTCGCTGCTAGACAGCGTAGCTAACGTACAGTTTTAGTTCAGCGTAGCAAACGTCATAGTCGCTGCTAGACAGCGTAGCTAACGTACAGTTTTAGTTCAGCGTAGCAAGCGTCGTAGTCGCTGCTAGACGGCGTAACTAACTTAACTGCTACAAAATCGTACCTAAAATTACTATACCGCGCTTAATCCTCCTAGCAGACGGCGTGCTGAAACATTTACTTATATCTTGTAATTCGTTGTTTATATATTTATATTTGTTATTTCTGTCTGCTTATTAGAGGTAGTAGATGGACAAAAGTAAGAGACAAAAAGTTAACTTCGCATTTATAGGAAACTAGCGACCCGCCCAGGCTTCGCTCTGAAATTATCAGTGTTTCTCTACTATATTATGCATGTATTATACATATAAACCTTCCTCTTGAATCACTCTATCCATTAAATTAAACCGCATCAAAATCCGTTGCGTAGTTTTAAATATTTATGCATACAAAGGGATACGCCGTCTGTCAGGAGGGATTAAGCGCGGTATAGAGTAATTTGTTGCATTAGGCAGTCAGCATAGTTTAATTTTGCCGTTAACAATGTGACTCCTTTTATTATCAGGAAAAGAATCAACTTCTCGAATTACACTTGTATCAATTGCATCAAGAAATGAATGTACTGAACCGATTTGAAGCTCACGAAGATAGACTAGCTGAAAGAGTTTATGTTAAACTTATGCAGGTATGTTCGCAACTACATTGAAATATACTGATATTTTCTGTTTAAAGTAGGTAATAAGTAAAAAAGAAAAATTGTGACGGGCTTTGAAATACCGCTATTTTATAATATTACGTTAAAGAATATGGCTATAACGTTTAAAAAATATATTATGTATTCCATGGTAACGTTATTTATGACGTTATATAGAATAGCGTTTTGTATTTTTTTTACGATTTTAACGATATGAATAAAGGTTACCGAAAAATTACAGTATTTTAGTATTTAATTACGTATTTACCCATGTTTTAGTACAACCACTTCATAACAATCACAACAAGCATAAGCGCGCGTAAATTCAGTTTTAATCTCAATTGTTACTTTAGTGCACAACATGGTAACAGTGCGTGGCGTAACGTTTATGATAACGATACCTTTTTCGTTATTATTTTGATACTGATATCTGATATCGTTATTGTTTTTAGATGCGTATTTTTATTATTATCGCAAAACGGTATGCAAATAACGTTATATAAGACTTTAATTCCGTTATTTTTCATAACGTTATAACGCTCTGATTGTAGGTGAAAGGCGTCCAAGAACTGATAATGGATTGCGAGCAGCGTATCGACGAGCATATCTCTGAAAAAGAATCTTTAGCTTACCAGTGCGATGAAATACAGCGGCAGTTCAAGAAAATGGCCACGGATTATAAGTTCTTTGACTTCCTGCGAAGGATCTTCAAGAAGAAGTATCGCGCGCCAAGGATTCGTGATGATGACGGTATGTGAATAAACAATTGAAAGAAACGGCGGTGTTTGGTTTCAACTGAGTTTGTATCTTCGAGTTGGTTTTGATGATTAGTTAGTTTGTTAAATTATACTGGGTAGGGAAGGGATAGCATATCAGAATCTGATAGGGGTTGCTCAATCAATTTACACAAAATAATTTTTCATCCAAAATTACTACCTCTATCAGACAATTTGTATGGGAAGGCCATTTTTATTTTCATTTCATAAAAGAATTTCCTGATAAAAGTTGTTCAGCTTTGTTGGCTTAGCAACCCCTATCAGTTTCTGATACGTTTTGCCTTACACCCAGAATAAATTCCTTTTCTTTCTCTAGAGTCGGAGTCCTCGGAATCTTCCAGTTCTTCAAGTGAAGAAGAGGAAGGCAGTCTTGACAGTCGAGACATCGGTCCTATTCGACTGGACCCGAACATCTGCCCTGAAGGCTGCGATCGAGATATTTACGATAAAACATTTGAGATGAGGGGCACGAGGTAACTTGATCTACTTATTAGGTACAAGTAAATAATTATTACATACATACATAAATTACGTCTTTATCCCTAAAGCGGTAGGCAGAGCGTAAACGCCCTAAAAAAGGTATTTCCGGCACGTCTGACAAAGTTTTGAGTGTTGTTTAACTTAAATTTGTAGGTATTTTGCTGTAATGAATTGCAATATGGGGTATAAGGGAGAGCGTCCCACAAACTGATAGGGGTTGTTCCGTCAACGACACTGAACAACTATTACCAGGACCGTTTTTCAGGAAGTGAAAAATATATGTGATTTTCCATACAAATTGTCTGATCGAGGTGGTTATTTGGTATGGGAAGATAAATTTTTTTTTTTTTTTTTTTTTATATAGGCGAGCATTTGTCCGCCATCTCACCTGGTGGAAAGTGACGATGCGGACTATGTTGAAACATACTCACCTATGTAGTGCCTATTCACTCTCGCCTTGAAAAGGCCCAGGTTATATTGTTCCGGAAACAGATCCGCCGGCATATATTATCTTATTTTTATCTCCTGTTTTTTTCCTGATGTAAGTGGTTCAGTTTCGTTGACTGAGCACCCCCTATCAGTTTGCGGGACGCTGTCCCTTACACCCGGTATACAGAAACCTTCGGATCCCTAAGCTGGTTTAATTATTAAATAAGAATATTTAACGTACTATTCTCACAGTTTGGTGATTTTTTCAAAAACTTCACTGGCTCTAAGGGAGGACCATAGGTATATATAGAACATATTTGTTCTAAGGGTCCCTATACATATGCACCTAGACTATGTAGAAATTTTCGATACTGGTGTAAGGGACAGCATACCACGTGTGTGATAATTATAAGGGTTGCTCAGTCAACGAAACTGAACAACATTCACCAGGGATTTTTTTAGGAAATGAAAAAGAAACGGCTTTCCCTTACAAAATTACCACCTCGATTATGTATACCGGATATTATTAATCATTTCCTAAAAAATAAACTGGTGTAAGTTGTTCAGTTTTGTTGACTGAGCAACCCCTTTAAGGTTTTACTGTATGCTGTCTTTTTCATATGCTGGACTGGGAGCTAGCTGCATTTCCTCCTGGGCATGCTGTAAAAACCAGCTAAGGGATCCGAGAGTTTCAGTATATTGCAATTTAGGCGATGGGTTGACAACCTGTCACTACAGCAATATACCCACAAATCTATCTTAAAAATCCTCAAAGCTTTGTCAGACGTGCCGGAACGACTTTTGTTTGGGTCATTTACGCTCAACCTACCCCATTGGGGATGGTGCGTGACTAAATGTATGTATGTCCTTTACGTCCGTTATGGTATATACACATGGTTCTTTTTCTGTTCAGACACAAATGGGAACAAGAGATGCAAGAAAAGGATCGCATGATTGATCTTCTAAAAAGAGACATCGACGCACACAATAAAATCAAACGCAAATTGTCAATTCAACTTGATAAAAGGAAGAAAGACCTTAAGGAGTTTATGGTATGTACCTAGGAACTTGGTAAGTAAGTAGTTTCCGTAGTTACTCTAGCTCCTTTGAATGAACAGCCGATACAAATAAGAAAAAAGCGAAATGATTCTGTCTCTATTATCAAAAACGTATATATACGGGGTGTAAGGGAAAGCGTCCTGCAAACTGAAAACCAAGAATTTCTTTCAGGAATTAAAAACAAAAATTGGCTTTTTCATACAAAATGCACACCGCGATCAGACAATTTGTATGGGAAGCCCTTTTTTCACTTCCTGAAAAAAAATCCTGTTGGCAGTTGTTCAGTGTCATTGACTGAGCAACCCTTTTCAGTTTGCGGGACGCTGTCTCTTACATCCAGTATGAACACTGTAAATGAAGCGATCTAATGGCGTACGGTTTTGCTTTGCCCATTTATTGCTAGGCGAGATAACTTCATCAACCTGTTTTTTTAGATGGAAAAACAAAGCTGTCTCAACCAGATAGACCAGACGGTCGTGTTGAAATACAGCCAGATGCGTGCTCGTGCGATAGTCGGCTGTACGGGACCTGAGGGTCTTTCCCAGACTGTGGTGTTCCCTGAACAGCTGCTACACAAACTCAGGAAACGGGTGCTTGAGTTGCAGGAAGAAATCAAGCTGGCGAGATTGAGGGCTAAGTAAGACAGTTCATACTAGACACTATTTCAATAATTATGTTGAGATACAGCCAGATGCGTGAGCGAGGATAGTCGACTGTACGGAACCCGAGGGTCTTTCACAAACCGTTGTGTTCCAAAACGGGAGTTGCAGAATGAAATCAAGTTGGCGAGTTAAGCGAGAGAATTTACGCTATTTATCCTATTGGTTCTTCCTACCGAACTGTAGGTACCTACAAAATATAATTATCTAGGAAGGCATCTATCATGCAAACTATTGGATTGACAGACATACCGGTGAAAGTTATAAAGATTTTTTAAATTCAAATCCTCCCTTTATTTGATCACCACGTGGCCTGTGGTCTGCCTCTTCCTGTTGTTAGAGTACTGATCTTGGGCGTTGCTTTCACAGAATGGTTATACTAACGATGTCTTTTTTGTATTCTTCGTGCATTGTTTCAGAATAAACCGCACACATTTGTTCCGCATGAACATTGACCTCCGTGAGATGCAGCGTCTGCTCGACGAAATTCGAGCTCAAATGCGAGATGTGCTGACGAGAAAACTAGGCAAGCCTAGGAAAGTGGACAAAACTCTCGACGATTTATTACGTCAAATGGCGCGACGACACAAATACGGACTTAATTTGAAGATCCTTCCGCATATATTGGCGCAGTTTCGTCAGTGGAAGGTAAGTGATGTTGTATGGTTTATGGTGAAAAAGATATTCTGACGAGAATACTCGACAGGCTAAGAAAGGTGGATCTCCTCTGGAATTAATTCATCAGTCATACCTACATATGTTAGTACTCGGTAAGTAGGTAGGTATAAACACTGTACGCCGCTTTTCGCATAGAATACGGGGTGTAAGGGACGGTCCGCCGAAAACGTTGCAGACGTGATCAGACAATGAAACTGAACAACTTTTACTGTTGAGACTATGTTGGTAAACGAAAAAAAAATTTCGACTTCCCATACAAAATTCCCGATCAGCTGACTGACTTTGTATGGAAACAGAAAAAATTTTTTTCGTTTACCAACATAGGCTCCATAGTAAAAGTTGTTCAGTTTCATGGTCTGATAAATATGGAATATTGTAATATAGACGATATTATTTACCTACTGTACATGTGCATTTTTTTTTTGTAAAACATAGGTGATTAGGGGAAACTAAAAAATATTGTTTGCTTACGTGGAATCTAAACACCCAGGTGATATGACGGCAGGTGATTTTAAGAGACAAATATGAAGAATTAAATCACCCAGGTGATATCACCTAGGTGATCATAGTGGATTAATTCTACTAATTGCGTCCGATGGCGCGACGCAAATACGGGCTTAATTTGAAGATCCTTCCGCATATATTGGCGCAGTTTCGTCAGTGGAAGGTAATTGATGTTGCAGTTTATGGTAAACAGATATTCTGACAAGAAAACTTGTCAAACCAAGGAGGCTGGAAGTGCCACACTCTCCGGCGATTTAATGCGTCAAATAATACGGCGTAAACTTGAGGTTCGTCCGATATCCCCGTAAATTATTCAGTGCAACTAGCTTTATTTTTGTCTGCCAGCATACGTCCGCCTATTCACACATTCTTTTTTTTCTGTCCAGGAACGACATAGTGAGTTGGAGCAAAAGTACCTCAAAGCCTTAGATAATTACTCGGACCGTCTTCGGCTGGCCGCAGCATTGCAATCAAACATTCTTCCAGAAAAGGTAACAATACTTCAGAATTTATGATGAATGAATTACTAAAATTCCAAATGTAAAAGCGCGTTTATGGCGGAATAACGCATCATGAACGAATGTCATTTATTTCAGCCTCCCAAAGACCCATCTGTAATGTTTGGTACATACGAAATAGAACATTACCAACGTGATGTGGTTCGCTTACGAATTGTAAGACAGCAACAAACTCAGCAGGTTAAGGTATTACATATCGTAGATCCTATCCTAATAAAAATATTAATTTAAAATAATGAATGGGTAAGGAACATCCTTCCGCAATAGATAGGGGTTGTTCAGTCAACAAAACTGAAGAAACTCTTGCAGGTAATAAAAAAAAATACTTCCTCAATTCAAAATTATCACCGCAATCACATAATTTGTATGGGGAAGCCAGCAACAATATAAGAACTTCTTTCTGAAAGTTGATCAGTTTCGTTGACTGACCGTGGCCATCCCTTATCAGTTTGCGAAAAGCTGTGCTTACACTCTGTATCATTCTTAAATCAGAGAACATTATGGTATACTTTTACAGCAACTTATAGACGAGATAAATGAACTGAAGTACAAATCAATGGAGACGCTGCCTGATCTTCCCAAAGCCCCTCCGGAGCCGCAGGGTTCTGAAATATGGCTGTACATGATTCCCCCTATGCCATATAGAGCCAGGCAAAAATATTTCCCTATGTAAGTTGGTAATTTAGTAGGTACTTTAGTTATTTATCTAGATTTTTGTATACTGTCTTGTCTTGGTGACATAGTAATCTGACCTTTGGGCTGTCAATCCGAAGATCGTGGGTTTAATTTCCTCTGCGCGGCACCATTATCATATCACCTTGTTGAATCACCTGTTTTAAATGAGAAAATAGATTCCGTGCTTTGGAGACCGCAATCCCGATCGCTGTCTTTGATAGTAGTCGTTACACGAACAAACTAACATTCTAATCAAACTATTTAAACTTGAGTGAGACATTCTAAATAAAATGTATTAACGGGCACTCACTTTGGAATATAAGTCGCGTACTTCATGACATATTTTGGTACATTCGGAGACCCTTCAAAAGCTTCATACCCGATGGAGTCCCAATCGGTATGCAATTCCGCAACCTACGAACTCAACCTGATGAAGGGAATCCGAATGTCCCGAAACATGTCATGAAGTACGCGAATTATATTCCAAAGTGCGTGCCCCTTATTCAATTTTATTTAAACTATCATGCTGCCTATTAGTTTATTATTACTTATTAATCCCACTCAATAAGAAGAAGAGGGAGATAATTAATCTTTTCATTCTTTACCCAGAACTCCTCTGAGCTCGCAACACACGATGGTATTCGACGTGAACGTGATGAAACTCTTGTACGATAGTCTGGACGCCATGCGGGTGACGAGAGATGACGCCCAAGCACTTCTCAAAGATCTCACAGATCTACTACCGAGTGTTACTACTGGGTATGATGGCACGATATTTTTTACTATAGAGCACATTAAAAAACTGAAAATTAGAACCAAACTATAAGTAAGAATAAGACAAAACAAAGGGAGGGGGGCAAGGCGCGAGTTTCTCATGCTTCTTCTTCATTGTGATATAGTTTTATTTTATTTTGTAACATAGATATAATTGTCTTTGTAATAGACTCGCTTGTGACTTTCTTAAAGTGTTCTATTTGGAAATAGATAATTTGACTTTGACTATACGATTATACCTCCTTATAAAAATATCACACCAAATACTAAGTTTTGAAAACAGCTAGGTACATCATTTCCAATTTCAGTCAATAATTATCAAAAAAAATTGGTATGTACTGCTACGACCATCTAAGACGTAGAAGTTCGTAGCAAGCCCAACGGCGTAGGAAGTTTAACTTCTGTTTTATTACCAATTTTTATATCAGGTTCTTTTATGGAACTGATACACAACTTGAACACATACAATAGAAAAATCTTTTAAAGTGAGGTTTCCAGCTTCCATGCTGGCCTGGGAGTGAGAGAAAGGCATAGAATGTGCCAGCTGCATTTCCTCCTGAGCATGCTGTAAAAACCAGCTACGGGATCTGAGGGTTTTAGTATATTGTAATTTGGGCGATGGGCTGACAACCTGTCACTACAGCAATATACGTATAAATCTATCTTAAAAAACCCTTAAAACTTTGTCAGACGTGGCGAAACGACCTTTGTTTGGGTCGTTTACGCTCTGCCTACCCCATTAGGGATAAAGGCGTGATTATATGTATGTATGTTTGTTTCCAGTGAGAAAAGTCGCTTTGAAGTCATCGACGGACTTGTCCGCAAGTGGTTGTTGAAACACGGAGGAGATCCAAGCCAATACAAGAAGCAGACTAGGGCTTTCGACGCACTTGCAGCTTTGGCTGACAGGATTATTAGACAACACGTAAGATACATGTAAAACGGTTTGATTGTGCCTTTCATACCGGGTGTAAGAGACAGCGTCCCGCAAACTGATAGGGGTTGATAAGTCAACGACACAGAACAACTTCCGCCAGAAAATTCTTTCAGAAAGTAAAAACATCCATACAAATTGTCTGATCGAGGTGGTCATTTTATATGGAAAAGCCAAATTTTCTTTCATTTCCTGAAAAAAACTCCAGGGTCTTTGACTGAGCAACCTCTATCAGTTTGCGGTACGCTGTCCTTTACACCTCATATATCTGCGACATTTTGTTCTACTTTTATCTGTGGTTGTTATTGAGTATAGAACACTACACTGGGAGTTGTAAACATTGTGTCTAAATGCAGATGGAAACTTTGGAAGGTGCCACAGATGAATCTAACAAAGTGATGGATGAACTAGAAGGTGCTCTGAAGGACATCGCTCCATCTACGGAGCCACTAGCAGTACGAATAGCTCCCACGCTCGCAGCTCTGTTCCACGCAGCCGAAACTGACGACTTGCGTACGTACTTTGCACTTGGCACTTTGGGCACTAGAATAATTTTGTGGCACAGAGGGTACTAGAGACATTTGCACTTGGCACTTTGGGCACTAGGATAATTTTGTGGCACAGAGGGCACTAGAGGCACTTGGAGCACATGGGCCACTTAGGGCACTTGAAGTACTGGAGTTATTGAATGCTTCTTCTTCATTGTCATATAGTTTTATTTTATTTTGTGACGATATAATTTTATTTGTAATAGACTCGCTTGTGACTTTCTAAAAGTGTTCTTAGGAATCTATTTGGAAATAAATGATTTGACTTTGACTTTGCACTAGCGGCACTTGGGGCTCTGGATACACTGGGAACATTTTAAGTTCGAAATTCAAGAACTGTCTGTACAAACTTCCGTCCTCTATTTTATCCCCATGGAGACAGAATTTTGAAAGCTTATTACACCCTGAGACCTCATTAATAAGAAAATTTATACTTTTTGAAATTTCTAGACCTACTTTAATATTTGTTACCAAGCGTTAGACATTTTGGAATCGATGCGTCTCATATCGTGGACTTAGATCAAGAGGCAATTTTTTTGCCAAATTAAAATTTCGCGAATATTTCATTCCAGATACTGAGGAAACTATGACGTCATTCGTGAATTCACTCATCGATGCTGAACACCCGCTTGTGGAGCAGGAAATCTACGAAATAGATATTCAAACTGTTGTTCAAAATATTAAAGGTATGCTCGAAAACCCAAACAAACCATTAAACCATGTCAAAAACCACTCTTGACAGTTTGGAAATGAAAACTGACGATCAGTCAAAAGAAAGGGTCAGAAGCAGTGTTAGGCTCAATCACTAATATTGACAATCGATTGATTAGTCAAACTAAAAAAGTGACTAAATCAATATCACTAAATCAATCACGATTGAAAATTTTAGTTTTAGTTCTCCAGGTCAGGCCCATGGCTCAGACCATTAGACCACGGAGGCAGTTTTTTTTTATATTAATGAACATATTTCTAAATTTTCAATCAAAATTTTCTACCATGACTAATAAATAGCACTAATCAATCGACTAATTCAATCAACTCACTATTAAAACTAATTAAATTTTCAATCGGTAGTTAAAGCGGGTTATTTTGGTTTTAGTTTTTAATCGTCAATCAAACTAAAAAAGGCCCAACAATGGTCAGAAGGTAGCATATCAACATGGTCCAAAATTCCTAAGGATGTAAGGGACAGCGTCCCACAAACTGATAGGGGTTGCGCAGTCAACGACACTAAACAACTTCCAGTAGGATTTTTTTTTCAGGAAGTAAAAACAAGGCTTTTCCATACAAATTGTCTGATCGAGCTGGACATTTTATACGGAAAACTATTTTTTATTTTCACTTCCTTAAATCATTTCTTGGTGGAAGTTGTTCAGTATCGTTGACTGAGCAACCCCTATTAGTGTGCGGGACGCTGTCCTTTACACCCGGTATATATATTTTTATCAGATTTGGGCGTTCGTGTTCCTACTGAAGAAATAGAGCGCATCGTTATTCTGTCGGTGGAATGCTTGAGGGCGCAACTTATATCCGAAGCGGAGGCTAAAGTTATATCAGATGAGGTCGACAGAGCAGTCCAAACTGCTGCGGTAAGTCTCAGTATTATTTCCCCTTACTTTCATCCCCAAGTTGTCACTCTTGTCTTGTTACACAATTTTCCCTTGGGAATAAGGTTTTCTTTACCTATACAGTATTTGAGTTGTCTTCACGTAAGCAAAGGATATTATGTCATGAATCTGCTCAGGTTTTTCATTCATACATCAAAACAGATTAATGAAGGAGCGGGCTACTGTCTCGTATGCCGTTAGGTACATGTACCCGAAGTTTCGTTGCGTTTGACAAATCAAACACCTACAGGGGTGATTAAAAAAAATACACGTGGTCCACATTGTGGTCGTTTGATCACCATGTAGTATTTTTTGTTTTATTTAAAAATAAATATTTTCTCTCAGAAACCCACCGAGTGGGATTTCAAATGAAAGAGCTCAGTGAGAAACACTAACACGAACGACGAAAAAGAGGTTGTTTCGTCCAAGGCTGAATCCAATCCGCTTTCATCTGATACCCCACTCGAAAGGTTTCTGAAGAAAAGCATTGGGACCGCGAGCGCAAAGAACCCAGTAACCTCATGACTCCTGCTGCATGCTTTCGCGGGCCCGCGGGTATTCTTTCAGGTGACCCAGGCCTGGATGGAAACACGGAGCAAAAATGGAAACTGTTGTCACTTCTTGTTTCTCAAGTTAATGTGTCGAACGAAAAACGGTGGCTTTTAGTTGAACGCGACGTTGGCGAGTTTGTATCCGTCAATCAGGCAGCAGGAATACTGAGGGCCTTTACGCTTTCGAAATGTCAAATCAAATCGATCGAATAAATTAAAATTATCGATTTTCATTCCATAATGTGCTATGAATCTGTTCCGGTACGAAACTAGCATTATATTTTTCATACTAAAATAATATCATGGTGATCAAACGACCATGACCTTTTTAAATATCTACTACTATTAGGTGTTTGACAAAGCCCCGCAAAGAAACTTCGGGTACATATAGCCAAAAAATTTTCTCAACTAATTACATATTTTTCAATTTACAGCAAACATCAGTACTGTTGCCAGACGCCCATGTATCTGTATCACAATTGGACACGAGTAGATCACGCTATAGCAGCCGTTCTCGAACGAGCGGAAGCCAAACTAATCTTGAGAGACGGTCACAAAGGCTAAGTATAGCCGACCAACCAACATTGGTCGAGGACTCTACAGACCAAGCAGGGGGCTGGGAACCATCCACAGCAGCGCTAAGGGAACAGGAAGATAGTAAGACAAGGTTTGCAGCCGTTGGGAGTAAAATAGCAGGTGGAAGCAGTAAAACTCGTTTTGCAGGCGAGGGCAGTAAGACTCGCGTTGCAGGTGAAGGCAGTAAAACTCGTATTGACAGTAAAACTGGCCTTACTAAACCTCGTGTAGGAGGTGAGGGGAGTAAGACCCGCGTTACTCATACGTCGAGAAGAGTCACTTCTACGGAACAATTGGGTGAAGGTACTAAAATTGTTAGCAGAGTGACCAGTAGGACCACTACTGTCACAGAATATGAAACTGCAGCGGTTGATATCAGTGGCACTACGGAATTGGAAGCTACGACCACTGAAGACGAAGGGGATTCGCTATAAACGTTTAGTTCCTTAATTTTTAGGTAGGTATTCTACGGTTTACCCACCATTAGGTACCTACTTCTTAGTTTTCTCTAATACTTCTATAATATTGTATATTTAACTCTAGAAATTAAATTAGCCTCTACGGTAGCCTGATATAGCCACAAAGTGTGTGTGTGTTTGTGTGTTCGCGATGATATAATAAAAATACCTAGGTACTTCTTTAGTTTAATTTTGAAATTTAAGCTTGTTTTATCTGGTTTTATCGAATAAAATGTATTCCACAGAATAAATTGTTTCAAGGAACCTTTATGTATGCCTTATTGTACCTCTGTAAAGTAACCAACCGTCCTACTGCATGTAGGCTGTGCACGTTCCATGGGCACGTTCCCGTTATCGGTTAAATTAAAATCGAATAAAAACTATTTACAGAAGCTGAATTCGCTGATAGAAAAACGCAAGAAAAAAATAAATATCAAATGGCATCCAGAATATTTTTTCGTTCATTTCAGCCAGGAATTTATTACATTATTTAAAATACTGAGGAGGTCAAATAAGTAATTTAATGATCATCATCATCGATAACTAATTGTTGGATGCGTGTACCACGGCGACCTAGTTAGCTGCCCGGAGAACTTTCAGTTGCTTAAGACCTTTGCGCACAAGTGGCACGCTAAGCGAAAAGATGTTTGAGCATGTAGAAAGCATAAGTTCAACAGCTAGCTGGGCGTCGAAGTCTACCACAGAAAAGAAGCGAGAGGCTTTCCTAGCCCGCTTCTAAGCTGCCCACATCCACTACTCCCCGTCGAGTAGTTAGGATCGTGGGCACCAAACCCCACTGACTGACCCCAGGACGGAGAAACCGCCGCGAGCTTGAGGTCGCTAGCTGGGCCTCCCCCCCAAGGGGAACCCCCCGGCTGGCTCGTTCTCGCCGCGGCGTGAAATCCTGACGACCCGGACCAGACACTCAGCTTCAAGCGCCCCAACGCCCCGCCTGTCATCACTGGCGGTGACTTGAAACTACGCCAGCTTCGCGGCCGACGAGAAGAAGTTGCGAATCCGTCGAAGTCATTTGTCTTTAGGCCGTATACCACGACGGTGGGTAGTGACGCATTGCTGGACAATAGAGGCCTCACTATTTCCCTAATGCCTATTAGGGTTTTAAAAACATTGTAGATGGAGCATGTATATATTTGTATATACATGCGTCGAGTCTTTGCGCGTCTCTCGTGTTTCGGTCCGTTATGCCACAAGGCGGGTAGGACCATGAGTGGTTGGTGGGTAATATGATCATCATCATAATACGAGCTTTTCTCTTGTCGGTGGAGTAATCGCCAGCTTTAATCCTGTTCATATTACTCCTTTTTTAAGGAAATTTAGTGTGGTGGTCATATAGTCCGGACACGAGCCCTTCCAGAATTATTTTCCTCGGCCTCCTACCAGTACTGGTGCCACCGCTGCCTGACATCAGGGGAATGCTTATTTAGTGTCGGCAATGACTCGCTACGTGAGCTACGTCACAAGATCTTTTTCGAATATTTGTGGCATTTTTTAGAGAAGCCCATCCCACTGGACTCCCCTCCACATTCTGATGATCTTGCCGCTGTTTGTTCGGGGACTGCTTATTCGATATATTCGTAGCTAACCACCATATATCTTGATGGCCGTTTCTCTATCCGCCACCTGTGGACTCCGTTAGTAGCCTACAGCTCAGCCCTATCTAATTTATTGAAAGAAAGATAAAATCTTCTTGGAAGATTTGAACAAAGATATAGTATATAATCTTTAGATTTTTATACTGGCTGGCGATCAAGCTCAAATCACAGCCCGTAACGCCTTGTAGCGCCATCTAGTATCAACATGCGAAAATATAGTTGGTAATGAAAGAGGTTAACAGATGGCGCCACAAACTCTTATTTCATTCAAGCTAATACTACATTTCATTCGTGTCAACGTACTTGTCAGTGTTACCATAAATATTATAATCATCCGCCTTTTTGTCAATATTTAAATTATAGTTAATGCGACGGACGGACGAACGATGTTATTTTTATATGCATGCAGGCTCCTAGGTATACTAATGCATTGCAGGCTGCAGCAGGCAAATACCATAGGCATTTTCGTATGAAATTAACGATGATGTTATGCTAGTATAAAAACATTCACTGGAAAGACCATATTTCAATTATGTGCAATAAATTTTATTGGATAATTCATAATATGCCCTAAGACCCCTTAGACAAACTGTGTCATTTGAACTTAACACAAACTTAGTACAGAAGAAGAAGTACAAAGTTGATATTTGACAATTTATCACTTTGTGAGTTGCCCCAGTTGGGTTAGGACATTGCAGACTGAATGACCTGAATGTCCGAAAATAAAGAGGATTCCGTGCTTTGGAAGGCACGTTAAGCCGTCGGTCCCGGTCGCTGTCCTTGATAGTGGTGGCTATTTAAACCATGTCAGAGTTGTGGTTACTAGGTGGTTTGATAACTCTGACACCAAGGTTCATGAGGTCTATCGAATCGAGAATGCACTCGCTATCGCTAAGAAGAAGATAGGTGGTGAGCGGTATGGTGGGTTCGCAAGGGTTTGATTGAACTGAAAGCTACAGAGAGAGACAACCGACACCAAATCAAGATGGCTCCATTCCCTAAGAATCAATCAAACTAAATCCATCGCTAGATCTACAACGATGAATAATTATTTTTTATGCAAATTAAAATATGATATTTTTGTAAGAAATAAATGGTAACACTGACGTATTTTTTTTTTCATTCATAACTTCCTTCACTTCATTTCATTCGATTCATTTACAACTTGCCTTGTTTGCCTCTTTTCTTTTTGAGTGTGAAAATATTTTTCGTTTTTATTGAGAAAACTGTTTGTGTTGATTATATTAAAGTAAACATTAAAGGCTGTTTAAGTAACAAGCAACGAAAATACCAGTGATTTGTGTGTGCGTGTAACCTTTACTATGTGTAATCTAGCTGTAAGTTTATGGATCTATGATTCTTCTACTCACTATAATAATGTACTTTCGATGTAAAATCTTACAATTAGATACAATTATGAGACTCAGATAGCATCGATACATCCAACTACCGATTACTTAGATTCCCCGCTGTCTGCGAAGAAGTAGTACATCGACAAAATAATGCCATGTACGCTCCAGATCATCTCAGAAGGAAGGAGAGTAGAGATGTTATGTATAGGAGTAATTCTAGCCTTGACCTAATATACGCGGAGCACCCGACGGGGAACGGTCTGCGGCGCGAGTATGGCAGCCACGGGTCCATCGACGTGATCGGCGGGGCAAGCGACAGGGCCGCTATGGTACACAACTACACCGGGACGTCCCTGTCCGACAAGACGACCGGGCTGGTGCGCGAGCGCCTGGCCGACCTGGCCGGCGACCACGCCGACGGCCCGCCGCCCCGCGCCAGCGCCAGCCCCAAACCCAGGCTCAAACTCAACAAACTATGGGGTGGTGCCGCTGGACTATCACGCCAACCTCTAGATGACACCGCTTCTATTACTCCTGAAGTAAAGAGAAGACAATTCGCTCATTATGACTGCCAGTCACTCATGGCTAACTTGAGCTATGCAGCTGAAATGAGAGGAGCTCTACTCAGCCGACGAAGAAACACAACAACTGGAGCCTCCGCTGCATCCCTACTGGCTACTCGAGGTCTACCACCAGGAGAAGATTCTGCCCCGGATACTGGAGATGGTCGGAGTAATGAACTTCTGGAATGCTGTCCATTCTTCAGAAATGAACTAGGAGGTGAGAATTTACTTTTAATTTACTCATTAGAAGAAGATAGCTATTATAAAGCTATGAGGAACAATATCTGACGGTAGGGTTTTTGTTGATTACAATCAGCATTGTACAATTTCTTTCCTTTCTATTGTACTGTACTGTAATACCCCATACAACTTACTACTGTGTGTAACATCCATTGTGTCTGTGTGAACCAGGTGGCATACATACTGCTCTCACACTTGACATTGTTTTCTGGAAGTAAATGATTATTTTTTGTATTTATATTGAAATATATCAAAAAGAACTTACTTGCTTTCATGCTGGCCTAACAGTGAGAGAAAAACATAGAATGTGCCAGCTGCATTTCCTCCCGGGCTTGCTGTAAAAATCAGCTAAAGGACCCGAGGGTTTCAGTATAATTGTAAATTGCATTTAGGTGATAGGCTGAGAACCTGTCACTACAGCAATATACCTACAATTCTATCTTAAATAGCCCTCAAAACTTTGACAGACGTGGCAGACCTTTGTATAGGTTGTTTACGCTCTGCCTACCCCATTAGGAATAAAGGCTTGACTATATGTATGTATGTATGTATCAAAAAGAACACCAATAGAGAATATGCATGACTTTTAAAGTATTAATAAGAATTATTACCACCATTAATAAACGCATGAAACAATTTTCGCAAAATACTGATTGGTTTATGAGTTATGATACTTTAAAGTGGTTGGTTAAAAAGAGAGGTCTGAACTGTTATGTGACATCAGATGACAAGAGCGCCCTACTCCTTCTATATAAAATGTTGTTTCAAAATGAGAGATAGATAATCTAGCTTCATAATGGTGTATCTCAGTGATTTCTTGATCATTTTTACATCTGTTTTCACTAATGTTATTACAATTTTAGATAGTTTTTGAAATATGTTCAGATACCGAAAATATTTTAAATGCATGTACTCTATTATAAGTACATTGAGTAATAACAAGACGATAAAATATATATTTTTTTTAATATAGTTATCAATATGACCTAACACTTCATGTGCTATTTATGATATACAATTTTATTACTATTATTTGCTAAGTCACAATACACTCATTGCTTCCATTGAATAACTTGTTATTAGCAGAATAATAATTATACCACAGTCAGTCATGCCTGACCTGTACACTCAGCCACAATTGCATACATACAAAAGAATATCTAATTTACCATTCATTACTAGGAAAAATAATAGTAATACTAGTTACTCCCACAGTAAACATAAATTAAGTTTCTTTTACAAATGCTTGTTTATATTTACAAGCATTCTATTGTAATGAAAATCAAGTTATGTGCAGTATAAAACTCAGATGACTGTACATCAGTGTTAAATTATTGGTGAAGATGATGTATAATTTAAAATTGTTATTTTTCTAGATAAGTGAATGATTCCACTTTCATTTCTTCAGTTAACCATGAAAGAGCATGAAGATAGATTAGAATCTCAGAATGTTCTTCAATAACTGTCCATCTTTATGTCAATTTGAGTTGAAAACACTTTGTTCCACAAATTGCTAAAATTTTCTACCTGAGCTAATTTACTGCCTACAGCCACATTCCCAAATGATGAGTCACAGCTAACTTGCGTCAGGTTTCTACCAGATTTCATGAATGGATGCACATGTTTGCCTGCCTACTTCACATTGGGGTAAAAAATGAAACAAAATGTTAACAAGACCTACTCTAATGACTTCTTTTGTTGAAACCTCTTTATGTATTACAAATGTTTCTGTAATTAAGCAATGTTCCTTTGCATGATACCTGTTTGGGTTCTGCAATGAAATCCACTACACTTGAATTCATTCAATGAACCATGATTGTGTCTATGTTATGTATGACACACTATCTATCCCATAATGCTATGCTATTGACTATGTAGGTGTGGTGTGGTTTCAAAATTGACTTATGAACATATTTCTATTTCTTTATACATTTCAACTATATTTTTTTACAATGTGGCACTACCACAAAATAGGTAATAGTACTTATTTTTGTACACACTTGGTCTAACACATGAAGAAACTTGGTTGTCTAATAACCATAAATCAGGAAAATTTTCCACCAACGTGCACATAACTTTGGATTAATGAGGCTTTGCATATTTGACAGCTAATGTTTATAAAATATGCTCTAGCTGGTAGCTGCTTGACTCTTTAAATTCTTAGAATCTTGATCAGAGAGAATCGGCCAGAGAAAGTTTAAATATCAATTTTCCTTCCTCTATTACTCAGAGACCGTCTACCCCTCAAGGTTGTTTATTTTTTAATTTCTTTCATAAAATATTTTGCATATAATTTTACGGAATACATACGTGCTTTTGTGTATTTTATCAGGCGAAGAAGAGCGATGCGTATCCCTCTGTTGGCGCACAGCTCGCGGGGCTATCCCCAATCAGACCGGAGGCTGGCACCGGCCGCGAGCTGCTTACGGCATCTCGGTGCTGGAGTTCCCCCCTGGAAACACCCACTGGCGCCAAGGCTGCCCCTTCGCGAAGTCCCTCGCACCGCTGCCAGTCGAGAGCCAGGATCTTGGAGCACTGTATTATAGGAACTACTTCTATACTCAGCGTAAGTTTGACTGATTTTCAACATAATTTAATAGTTTTCCGTGATGTATAGCATCAGCCGATGTTTCTGCTATGTCACGCGAAAGGTGAGTTAAAAATAAATCTAGAGAATGGAAACAGCGTGAATGTGAATATTCATCCAATAGTAAATAAGTACTCCTGAAGGATACCATGTCCAGCAGTGGATATTCGGTGGCTGTATGATAATAAATTAAGATGAGTAAGTCTTCTTCTGTCGAGTGGGTATCGAGTCTATCGACCCGATAAACCCTGGTGTCAGAGATTTTAAACCGCCTAGTAGCACAACTATCAGGTCTCTGACATGGCTTGAGTAACGACCACTATCAAAGACAGCGACCGGGACCGACGGCTTAACGTGCCCTCCTAAGCACGAAATCTTTTACTTTTCGGACAATCAGGTGATTCAGCCTGCAATGTCCTAACCAAACTGGGGAAAAAATCACTAAGTGATAAATTCTCAAATATCAACTTTGTGTTTCCCCCCTGGGAATTGAACCTAGGACCTCCGAAACCAGTCCATGGCACTAGCCACTATACCACGAAGGCAGTTAAGTAAGTAAAAATCGACGAGTTAATTCAGTGTTATTTCATTACCTTTAATCTTATTCCTACTTTCGCCAGCACATCAAAACTGGTTCGGCATGGACGAAAACCTGGGCCCTATCGCTATATCCATCAAGAAGGAGCGAGTTGAACTACGTCGAGGCAGCAGCGGAGACGCATCTGCCCCGGCATCACAACTAGCCTGGCAATACCGGATGATAGTGCGCACTTCTGAACTCCTCACGTTGAGAGGATCCGTGCTAGAAGACGCCATACCCTCCGCCAAGCCGAGTAACAACAGCGCAACTTACAACACCAAAGAAGTGATAGAGTATGTGGCACCTGAACTGCAAATGAATTGTTTGAGGTACGTATATACAATACAAAATTCTTTATTGCACAAAGAAACACATGCAATAAAAAGGAACAGACGTGACAGTACAATATAGGCGGCCTTATTGCTAAAGCAGCAATTATGTATCGCTCTTCCTGTACGAAAATTTGCTTTACCTACGAAGAATTCGCTTTCTTGAGTTTCTACTTTGTTTGATACTCGACTTAAAGTTACCAATGCCCAAAAAATTAGGTTATTTGCAACTTCAATTTGATAAGTGATTGAGTAAGCCGATTCCAACATTTTAGTTATCAATGTTGCACCTGGTTAACATAGCTGTCTAATTGAGCTAAATGAATCTACACAAAATTATATATGTCTATTTTCTATGTTTTTATTTGGGTAGTAATAAAAGTTCCGAAAATTTATTCATAATTAGGATTTTTCTAAATATGAAATGTACTGTTAGAATAACTAACTTGTTGACCACATTTGTGCGAATAAAAAATAAAGTAACGACTGACTGAAAAACTAAAAGCTGCGTATAAATATTACGTAACGTACTGACGGAAAGACTATTCTTTCAGTTTAATTTCTGTTTCACCGAAAATTATAATACTTCACTTTATTCATTTTTCACATGATCCTAAAACTAAAAATTGCGAACAAATTAATTCGTAACGTACAAACGGAAATACTATTCTTCTAGCTTGATTTCCATTTTACCAAAAATTATGTCCATAATCAGGCACATTTCGCTTGAGATTCATTTGTTGTTCAGAACCTTTATTATTATCCTTTTTATTTTAATCTTGCAGGCTTGGGCTGACGAACAGTGGCGCAGAAGAACAACTTTTACGACTCGACGAACAGTGCGTCACCAGACATTACAAAGTAGGCGTAATGTACTGCAAAAGCGGACAGTCCACCGAAGAAGAGATGTATAACAACCAAGAAGCTGGGCCAGCCTTTGTCGAATTCCTTCAGATGTTAGGCCAGACCGTCAGATTAAAAGACTTCGATAAGTACAAAGCTGGGCTAGATAACCGAACGGATTCGACTGGTCTATACTCTGTATACACGACGCATCAAGGTTGCGAGATCATGTTCCACGTATCAACGATGCTTCCATACACTCCGAATAATCGACAGCAGTTGTTGAGAAAGAGGCATATAGGGAACGATATAGTGACGATTGTTTTCCAAGAGCCGGGCGCCGCGCCGTTCACGCCTAGAAACATTCGCTCTCAGTTCCAGCATGTTTTTGTGGTGGTGAGAGCGATAGATCCCTGTACGGAGAATACTCACTACAGTATAGCTGTGAGTCGAGCTAAAGAAGTGCCTTTGTTTGGACCGCCAATCAAAGATGGCGCGGTCTACCCCAAAGGAGAAGCTTTTACGGACTTACTATTGAGTAAGGTAAGTGAGACACTACATTATTTTAATGTTAAAACACTGCAAGCCTTTTTGCGCCAAAATCTGGTGGGAGAATGATCGCTAGGGGTCTAGCAATATTTCCAAATAAGATCCTGTAACAATTATACCCCTGGTATTTACGCTTTTAGCTAGTACTTACTATGGAATCACTCCTTTAACCAGGCTTGGAGTCGTATAGAAGCTTTTACTGATTTACTATTGAGTAAGGTGAGTGAGACACTCCATTATTTTAATGTTAAAACACTGCAATCCGTTTTGCGCCATAATCTGGTGGGAGAATGATCGCTAGGGGTCTAGCAATATTTCCAGATAAGATCCTGTAACAATTATATCTATTATTATATTTACGCTTTTAGCTAGTACTTACTATAGAATAACTCCTTTAACCAGGCCTGGAGTCGTATTTTTGAATCACTCGAATGGAAGTGCACATGCGAAACAGCAACATTCGCATGTGAGTTTTAATTATTTGGCATGTGAAATCTTTCGTATGCGAATTTGATTCGGGCGATTCAAAATTACGGCCTCTCCACTGGTCCACTCCAGGTTGCCTGACTTGTACTATGTATCTATTTTTTGCCTATAAATAACTGAGTATTAACTGGTCCAGTCCAGGTTGCCTGTCTTGTACTATGTATCTATTTTTTGCCTATAAATAACTGAGTATTAACTGGTCCAGTCCAGGTTGCCTGTCTTGTACTATGTATCTATTTTTTGCCTATAAATAACTGAGTATTAACTGGTCCACTCCAGGTTGCCTGTCTTGTACTATGTATCTATTTTTTGCCTATAAATAACTGAGTATTAACTGGTCCAGTCCAGGTTGCCTGTCTTGTACTATGTATCTATTTTTTGCCTATAAATAACTGAGTATTAACTGGTCCACTCCAGGTTGCCTGTCTTGTACTATGTATCTATTTTTTGCCTATAAATAACTGAGTATTAACTGGTCCACTCCAGGTTGCCTGTCTTGTACTATGTATCTATGTTTTGCCTATAAATAACTGAGTATTAACTGGTCCACTCCAGGTTGTCTGTCTTGTACTATGTATCTATGTTTTGCCTATAAATAACTGAGTATTAACTGGTCCACTCCAGGTTGTCTGTCTTGTACTATGTATCTATTTTTTGCCTATAAATAACTGAGTATTAACTGGTCCACTCCAGGTTGTCTGTCTTGTACTACGTATCTATTTTTTGCCTATAAATAACTGAGTATTAACTGGTCCACTCCAGGTTGTCTGTCTTGTACTATGTATCTATTTTTTTGCCTATAAATAACTGAGTATTAACTGGTCCACTCCAGGTTGTCTGTCTTGTACTATGTATCTATTTTTTGCCTATAAATAACTGAGTATTAACTGGTCCACTCCAGGTTGCCTGTCTTGTACTATGTATCTATGTTTTGCCTATAAATAACTGAGTATTAACTGGTCCACTCCAGGTTGTCTGTCTTGTACTATGTATCTATGTTTTGCCTATAAATAACTGAGTATTAACTGGTCCACTCCAGGTTGTCTGTCTTGTACTATGTATCTATTTTTTGCCTATAAATAACTGAGTATTAACTGGTCCACTCCAGGTTGTCTGTCTTGTACTACGTATCTATTTTTTGCCTATAAATAACTGAGTATTAACTGGTCCACTCCAGGTTGTCTGTCTTGTACTATGTATCTATTTTTTTGCCTATAAATAACTGAGTATTAACTGGTCCACTCCAGGTTGTCTGTCTTGTACTATGTATCTATTTTTTGCCTATAAATAACTGAGTATTAACTGGTCCACTCCAGGTTGCCTGTCTTGTACTATGTATCTATTTTTTGCCTATAAATAACTGAGTATTAACTGGTCCACTCCAGGTTGTCTGTCTTGTACTATGTATCTATTTTTTGCCTATAAATAACCCAAACTGAGTATTAACTTGATTTTTCAGGTGATAAACGGTGAGAACGCCGCGATACAATCACCCAAATTCAGTACAATGGCGACGCGCACGAGACAAGAGTACCTGAAAGATTTAGCCAAGAATTATGTGACCGCCACCACGCTCGAAAGTGGACAGAAGTTTTGTAAGTACTGAATTTGATCATATTTTAATCTAGAAGAAAATTTATGATATTGATTTATAAATAGTTATCAATTTTGCAGTTCATAACTTAAAACTGATTTTCTCAAAGCTAGATTGAAAGCGATAAAAAACACAATAACAAAGTATCTCAGATGATTCGAATACGGCATTTATTTCCCTGGTGATGCCGTAAGAGCTATTGGCGTAATTTTTCGTGGTTTGGTTTGTTTCAGCAATATTTTCATCGTTGCTAATGAAAAGCAGTAGCAATACAAGTAACAATACAATTTTACCCCGGCCCGAGAACTGCGCCAACGATGTGTTAGTGGGCGGAGCGTTATGTTTTCACGTAAGTTATTTTATTAATTTAAAGTTTTTTTGTTACCCTCTATAAGAGCCCTCCGGTGAGGTTAAAGAATCTCGATAATTTTAATGTCTTTTTCTTTCAGATTAGCCTGCCTGGCATTAAAAAGACCTGTCACAGATAAAGAATAAAAAAAGGACTTGTGCACTTCCTATAAGCCCTTCTCTATGGTACCTCTATGATAGGTCTTTTTAATTCCTGGCAGAGTTTTACCACTAATCATCATCCAATTTTTTACTGGTACGCTAGATTATTTAATAGTAACCTGCTATTCAGAAGGTCATACAGAGCTTATTTAAAGTGTGTGTGTGTGAGTGTGTGTGTGTGTGTATGTGTTTTATATAAATTAATATTTTCTTGACATGTCAGGTGGTAGTACAAGACGAGGGTTCGGGCGGGGCTCTGCTGGCCTGTATCATGGGAGTATCGGCTGACACCATCGTCTTCGTGGAAGAAGGCACCAGACAAATCGTGCTAGTTTTGTCCTGTAACTCGCTACTTGGTAAGTGTGTTCATTTCATACATACATACATACATATGTGCCAGTTCTAAATTGACGCTTAACCTGCCGTCTCACAAAACTGACTTCTACGCAAAGTCTTTCACAGTGCGAGCGATCAAGCTGTGGAATGAATTGCCCGAAGACATTCGACGTGCACCGTCTCTTGAAACCTTTAAGAGCCGACTTAAAAAACATTACTTGGAAGAAATTACTATCTGATCATTATTTATCCTTCTCTTTTATCCTGTGCTGTTGCTGTCATTTCCTTCGTCTAGATCTGGTTGTAGTTTGCATTATCCTATCTTCCATTAGTTTATGTATTAGTTTATTGTATATTATGTATTAGTTTACTTTACAATATCTATGTAGTAGCTTGTAACTAGTTTATGTATTATATGTAATGTATTTAGGATACATATTTTACTAGATTTGCAATATCCCGCTTACCGCTACGCATTTTTCTTTGACCCAAAGGTTGCCTGGAAGAAATTGCTACCTTAGCAATAAGGCCGCCTATGTTGTACTTGTTTAATGTTGTTATCTGTTGTGTTGTATCATTTGTGTTCTTACGTGCAATAAAGTATTTTTATGTTATGTTATGTTATATAATCACGCCTTTATCCCTAATGGGGTAGGCAGAGCGTAAATGACCTAAACACAGGTCATTCCGCCACGTCTGACAAAGTTTTGAGGGTTATTTAAGATAGATTTGTAGGTATATTGCTGTAGTGACAGGTTGTCAGCCCATCGCCTAAATTGGAATATACTGAAACCCTCGGATCCCTTAGCTGGTTTTTACAACATGCCCAGGAGGAAATGCAGCTGGCACATTCTATGATTTTCTTTCGCTCCCAGTCCAGCATGGAAGGTTCATTTCATCGTCGTTTAATCCTTACGTACTTCCGGGCATGCTGTAAAAACAGCTAAGGGATCCGAGGGTTTCAGTATATTGTAAGTTAGGCCGACAACCTGTCACTACACCAATATACCTACAAATCTATCTTAAAGTGACCCTCGGAACTATGTCAGACGTTTACGCTCTGCCTACCCCATTAGGGATAAAGGCGTGATTATAAGTATGTATGTACGTTCAAGTTCGTTAGTTAATCTGGTAACCATCATCACTTATCAAAACCAGTGCACATCAAAAAACATTGGTAGCAATTAGTAGTTGCCAAAATCTCGGCTTAGCTTATATAAGTCTATACCTGTCATTTTCCATCGTGAGAGAACAGAAAGGGACGGCAATATTTTTTCAAGATTTATTTAAGTCGAATCGATATCATTGCCTGTTTGAGCCAAGGTAATTTTGAGACATGGCGGACTGGCATTCCCTCCCACACACCAACGGAATATAGCAAACCACTTTGTTTTGAACTCCGATGAGAAGCTGGTCGCAAGTCTTTGGGCATTTTAAAGAGTGACAGTTCAATCATTCATTTTGTTTTGACTTGTCAGGTTGGGTGGTAAGCGGCGGCGGCTGGACGCGCATCTACTACCACCGCGGGGAGTCGGTGCGCGTGCGCAGCGGCGGGGGGAGCGCGGGGGGCGAGGCGTTGTTGCGCCGGCTACAGAGCGTGGCGCCACCGCACGCGCATGCGCTCCACGAGCTGACGTTGGAGCGCGGAGCACACCTACAATTAGGTGAGGATGCGTTTGGAAAAATAATTTAAAAAATCTTAGCGAATACTTCTTTCCTTAAGTTTTATAGCAGGGTCAGATAAGCAACTCGATTTCGAGCTATTCAAATATCGAACTTAACGCCATTGATATATCGTTCAAATTACCGCGCTGTGGCGGTTACGTCCATGGTCACGCCGAAAATTGCAATATATTCAGTAATAATTTACTACGTTCTGACTTATTATTAAAGAATAAAACTGCCCCAAAACGTTTTTCAGACCTGAGAATTCACTTTTTTGTTGTTTATAAAATTAGAAAATATAGAAAAAGTAGACAAACCATGTCCTTGGGAATATTCTAGTTTCACATTTATTTTTTCTGTATGTAAAATGTAAATAGTTACAGAGTATAACTGTTTCAAACTTTACAAATTTTCGATTCATTCGCCTTAAGCTTCCTTCGTAATTCGTAAACAATTCTTTTCCAGGCTTCCACGTGCAACCGGACGGCCTAGTAACAGCTGTAGAGGGCGGCGGTTGCGCGGCGCGCGCGGGGATAAGGCGCGGCGCTCGTCTTCTTGAAGTTTGTCGCGCGGCGGTAGTTGCCTTACACCACGACCAACTTGTTGATCTGCTTAAAACCTCTGACCCGGTCACCGTAAGTATAACAAAAGAGGTTCTGAAATGACTTAAAAACCATCAGGCAAAATTCAAATCCATTCCCTGCAGCGTTTCGTCAAATAACCGCTGAACTGCTGACCGGCATTACGAAGACCAAATGGCATGCAAGGATATCGTAAAGGCCGAAAGGCGTTAAACGATTTTTTTGGCGATGTTAAGCGGTTACTTCCATGCTGGACTGGGATACTTCCATGCTGGACTGGGAGCGAGAGAAAAACATAGAATATGCCAGGTGTATTTCCTCCCGGGCATGCTGTAAAAGCCAGCTAAGGCATCCGAGGGTTTCTGTATATTGCAATTTAGGCGATAGGCTGACAAAAAGTCACTATGGCAATATACCTACAAATCTATCATAAATAACCCTCAAAACCTTGTCAGACGTGGAGGAACGACCTTTGTTTGGGTCGTTTAAGCTCTGCCTACCCCACCCCATTAGGGATAAAGGCGTGATTATATGTATGTATGTATGTTAAGCGGTTGTAAGATATGTTATTAACCTCTCCGTTTATAGATATCTATGAAAGTTTTACCCAGATTTATAACTATTTTTGCCAGGTAACGGTGACATTTGCGAGCAGTTCAAAATGTCAGTGTGAGACGAATATAGAAGAGTGGGCTCCTTTAGCCCGCGCTGATGCGCAGCACCCGGGCCGCCCGCGCCGCGCCTACGAGCGAGGACATTCCCCACCGCGCTCGGATAGCTCCGGATATGGCACTGGTGAGGAATTTCCCGGGTTTCTAGGTACTACTGATGGCATTCGTAGACAGCATGATGTACACCAGTATCAGACACATATCTCGGTAACAGTGACATAGGCCGGTTACATTGACTTACGGCGGTAATAGTGACGCGCAGGTAATGGTAGGTAACAGTTGTTTACCTGATTTCGAAGAAATGAAAATGCAACCTACTTAAATCCACTTACCTTAAAATTTGCCGGCTAAAATGCTCAATGGTGGTATTTTTACTGTTATTTTGTTTTGCCTAAAACCGATCAACCACTCTTTGAGTGGTATGAACTGAACAATTTGTATAATGTTTATTCCCAGGTGGTTCAGGCCGCAGCGCCCGGCGTTCCCCGCAAACGTCTCCGGTGTCGGAGGCAGCATTACGCAGACGATCTCACGATGGCAGCGGCACCGCCTCGCCGCGACACCTACGACACAAGCGAGCCTCTGCCAACACTAACTCACTCACTGAGGAACTGATGCGCCTCATGGACGCCGGACTAGGTAAGTCATGATTACTTTTGGTGCTTTGTACCGGGTGTAAGGGACAGCATCCCACTAATTCATAGGGATTGTTCAGTCAACGACACTAAACAACTTTCACTAGAAAATAATTTCAGAAAGTGAAAAAGAAATTAGCTTTTCCATACAAAATGTCCATCTTGATCAGACAATTTGTATGGAAAAGCCAATAAAAACACTTCCTGAGTGTAAGGGACTCGTATTTCATGAAAGATCTAAACGGCATTATGAAAACCGAATGGCATGCTAGAAAATTCGTTAAGGCCAAACGGTGTTTGGAAAGTTGAGTCCAAACTTTTCATAAGTCAGATCTCTTTCTGAATCGTTTTAAAACAGACTGTCAAATTCTTCAATATCCTGTATTATGTTTTAGGTGAAAATCGAATAGTCGAAGGTCGAACGAGCGCTGCGAGCGTGCCTTCCACGCCCGACAGAAACAGTGCAGCGCTCTCTGTGAATGCCGCGCCTCTTCCGCTGTGCGACTCCAACAGCCTGGACTGGGCAGCCCTCGTGCACACCGCTACTAGAGCCATGCTACAGGTAATCTCTTGGTCTAATGCTTACTATGATGACTCAGTAGATCATGGCCTCTACAGACGCTTAATGTTCTCTATTTTGTTCGTGATATTTGCCTTTCCTTATCATTGAGCCTGTTTTAAAATAAAAACTATATTCTTTACAGATCTGTGAAGAGCATCAGTACCCATCGATTGACAACCCCGACCCGTCCCTGGATCCTCTGACTAACGAACCGCCCGTCCATGACTCGTGGTCAGATGTTCCGGTAAGATACACTCTTCATGTTGTATCTACTCGCCATTCGAAAAAGAAAATCAATTTATTTTACTATATTATATACAAGCGACCCGCCCCGGCTTCACACGGAAATTATCAGTGTTTCTCTACTATATTATGCATGTATCACTACATAGTATAAAACAAAAGTCGCTTTCTCTGTCCCTATATCCCTATAGCCGGGGCGGGTTGCTAGTTAAAAATATAAACCTTCCTCTGGAATCACTCCATCCATTAAAAGAAACCGCATCAAAATCCGTTGCGTAGTTTTAAAGATTTATGCATACATAGAGATATAGGGACAGAGAAAGCTACTTTGTTTTATACTATGTAGTGAAGAACGATTTGTTTTCAGTTCTCTGTGGTCAAACTTACAAATAATAAAAACAATATTAGCGTGAAAAATTTGAGAACAGACACCGGCTCACGTGAAATTAAATAAAAGCTTTTAAAAACACTTTTATACCTGAAGAAATAAAATTTTATTGAATTTCCCCAGACATCCGACGCAACCCCACCGACGGTGCCCGCGCTCCCCCCCGCGCCCCCTCCCGCCAGCCCCAACTCCGCGCCGGCCAGTACCACAACTATCACCAATGTGAACTGCGGCTGCGGACTGGCCGCCAGAGTGGCCGCGCTCGAGACCGACGCCGCCAGGCACACCACGCACCAACACCAGCTCGAGGAAGAGGTACCAGATATTATTTTTATTTTATTTTATTAGGAAGATTTACAGACAAATGTGTATAATCACTACATTGTATAAAACAAAGTCGCTTTCTCTGTACCTATTTCCCTATGTATGCATAAATCTTTAAAACTACGCAACGGATTTTGATGCGGTTTCTTTTAATGGATAGAGTGATTCAAGAGGAAGGTTTATATATATATATATATAATACATGCATAATATAGTAGAGAAACACTGATAATTTCCGTGCGCAGCCGGGGCGGGTACACTAGTAAAGAAATAAAATAGATATTCTAATTCTAATAACAAATTTCCACAAATAGAATGTTACATAAAAACAAAACATACACAGAAGTGATTAAAGGAACTAAGTTTAAAACTTTAAGTGAATACAATATTAGGTAGGTACGTACATAGTATCACAATGGGTTAAAATAACAATCAATATTGCTATGCAAGTGCTTCGCATTTCTTCATGTTCTTCCATGCTAGACTGGGAGTGAGAGAAAAACATAGAATGTGCCAGCTGCATTTCCTCCCGAGCATGCTGCAAAAACCAGCTATGGGATCTGAGGGTTTCAGTATATTGTAATTTAGGCGATGGGCTGACAACCTGTCACTACAGCTATAGACGTACAAATATATCTTAAATAACCTTCATAACTTTGTCAGACGTGGCGGAACGATCATTGTTTTCGTAGTTTACGCTCTGCCTACCCCATTAGGGACAAAGGCGTGATTATATGTATGTATGTAAGTGCTTCGCTCTTGTGAGCTTTGCTTGTTTGAATTGGAACGGAACCCAACTCTTGAGGAGCAGCCGTTAAGCATGATCTCCGCAGAGTGGTCCTCCCCGAAAGGGGGCCCCTTTCCCACGTGTATCCCTGTCGAGATAATGCAATGCTTAGTGTAAAGGCACTTTGGCCTGATGACTGTGAGAGAAAGCGAAACGCATCGGTTTGTTTTGTCTCACAGTCATCACAAAAGCCAACATGCCTTTACACTAAACTGATGAATATTGTGTTGTACAAGTGCAAAGAGATAACGATAACGCCAAACTTAGTCAACGTGCAATATTTTAAACCCTCCACTGATACATGCTTAGCTAAATAACTGGACACAACCTGCAGAAGTAATGAATTTGTTAACGGCAAAAAATCTTATGAAACGAGCCCCAAGGATTCTCAAGTCTAACTCAAAAGCAGATCAATTCTAATCTAACTTTATTTTTTGCTAGGTTCGTCGTCTCCGTCGACACAACGCTCGCCTTCGCGAAGAATCCGCGCGCGCCGTGTGGCAGCTGCGGCAGTTCACACAGTGGCTCAAGCGCACCGTCGACCGACAGTAACGTTGCAACGCCCCAAAGTAAAATCCCATACAACAGCTCAGTTTGTAAAGCTACTGACCTAATACCCTTTCAGAGACAAGATGGTCTTATCAACTTATCATAGACAAAAAGCGTTAACAACTTCATAAGTAAAGTACACTTACCACAACATTTATACGCTTTCGCTCAACGCCTGTCAGTCACTTGTTTTTTTACTTGAATGTCAATGCCATTGTTTTCTGCATAGAAGTCTATGTAGATCTCTCAGATTTAGATACACAGACTATTACCCAGATCCAAGGAATTACCAGATCTTATAATGGATGAACTACTATCAATCTAGCACGATCATAGTGCGGGCTATGAAACTTTCATGACAAAATCCCATAAATAAGACTCAATACTTTAAAATTGCCTATCGTAATAAATAAATTACACTAAACGTAGTGTCTTGAAATAAGTTGAAACGCATGATACATAAACACTATAATATAAAGCTAGTTAAACTACGACGTATTTATAATATTATCTACATTATGCATACGTATATTATTATGAAAATAATACAATACACCAAGTGTGTAGTTAAGGATCTTATGAAAACGATTAGTATGTAATAAACACGGTGAATTCTACGCTGTATCTTATGAATTCTGTGCCTTTTCTGTGCTTCTTAAGAAGCGGTTGTTTTCTCATTGTTATACAAACAAGTAGGATTACTCTAGGGGGCCGTTTCATGAATCTATAAGTTGCAATTTTCAAGCAAAAAGTGGCAAGACAAGACTTGTAGCAGCGTCTCAATCTTATAAATTATCGGTTTGGAGGTTGAATTAGGGTTCAACATTTATTTTAAGATTGTTTCTAGTACTGTTGAATATGGTTACTAGTTCCAAGCTGGCCTGGAAGCGTGAGAAAAACATAGAATATGCCAGCTGCTTTCCCTCCCGGGCATGCTGTAAAAACCAGCTAAGGGATTCGACGGTTTCAGTATACTGTAATTTAGGCGATGGGCTGACAACCTGTCACTACGGCGATATACCTAGGAATTTATTAAGAATAACCCTCAAAACTTTGTCAGACGCGGCGGAACGACGTTTGGGTCGTTTACGCTCTGCCTACCCCATTAGGGATAAAGGCGTGATTATATGTATGTATGTTGAATATGCTGAACTATAGTCCTAGCAGTGCCAGACTGGCACTCTTTGCGTTCTGGTGCAGCACATCAAAGAGAACTAGAATTTATATAAATATAATAAATCAGTTTTGTACCCTAATTTAATCTCACAGGACTCAACGACGCGACTATTAGTAGATTAATAGACACCACCAAGAGATTGTTATTTCTAGTAACTTATAGCTTTATTATACGGGCCACTAATGAAATGAAATAATAATTATTCACAATAGTTGTTTAGTGTTAATACGAATGCGACGTTTAACTAATGTTTTGAATCAAGCTTCAAGGCTGCTTGCTTCGAATATTAGGTTTGATATTTCGTTTTTATACTGATAGTCTATTTATGACGTTATCCTCTGTACAGTAGGGGTGTTATTCGTGTTGTTCGAGAATTTATTGTGTTACGATTTAGCTACAATAACGTCAATTAGTATGGACAGCTAGTGGTTTTTATTTGTGAATTATTTAGCTGTTTTGTCAGACTTTGATACTTATGTAGCTCAGTATATAATACACAGTTAAATATATTATAAACCTAAGTATTATGTAGAAGCGATACGAATATTGTAAATTTAAGTCGATAGGGAAATCCAAAATTGTAAGGTGAACACCAATTAATCATAAGTAAAATAACGGTAATCGAAGTTTAGTGAGTAAAAGTCACAGTTTTCGTATTTTTGAGTATAATTTATTCTTTATACAGGTAGGTATGGTGTAACGAAATGAATGAATCTCTAGAGTAGGTTCATTCTAATTTAGGTCTTGCGGCTGAGTGAATTGTATTTATTTATGGTTCACAGAAAAAAGTACACTATATGGTTGCGACGTATTTACATGTATTAAGTTTTTACTTCAAAGCAAATATAATTATTATACTACTTATTATATCAAACACTAACTTGATCCTGCCAAATATTCTACAGTAAGCAAAACCAGGCTTGCACAAAATGCCTAAACCAGTTAGAATACTGCAACTTATTTTCGTAATTATTTACGTATTGTACGTTTTCGCATCATAAGTTTTTCTTTAATCATTATTGTCCTGAGTTATTTTACACAAATGTATCCCATCATAACATACTAAGCACCAAGAACGTAACTCCTAAGTATATTCAACTATTTACTGTAAGAACTAAAATACTCAACAAATTCAGTAACACAATGGTATCGATTCTGTCTGACTAACAACACATTGCTATTGATATCTAAATCCTGACTAAAATTATAGGCGTCCCTTTCTGTTCGCCCATGACGGAAAATGACAGGTACAGCCTTACAATAGTTAACTCGTGATTTTTGCAACTACGAATTGGTACCATTGGCAGGCCTGTCTCACTCCGCACTTTAGGTATGAAACCGGATGCCGCCGTAATCTAAGGCGGTTAGGTTTTCGATCGTCTCAATGTCTCGATGAGCGTACTTATGTAATGTAATCAAGATTTAATTAAAATGAAACGTCAATTTCCATCTTGAGCGAACAGAAAAGGATGGCATTATAGACGGACTTAACAATCCTGTCACCTCAAAAATAGTCACGTCAAGTTAAGTCGTGACTAAAATCCTTTGAAATTTTTAAAAGAGTTATAACTAAGTGACAGGATTATAATAAGTCCGTCTATACAGCCATCCTCTTCTGTTCGCTCAAGACAGAAAATGACGGGAAAGGTCTTAGTTAAATCCTGTTTACCGAATCATGGCCATTGCTTAACTAATTTTAGTTATGCCATAGATAGGCCTGTTACTTTCCGAAATTAGATTTTTCTTGAGTTTGAAAATGAAATGAAAACATTTATTTGCAGACACACACGGTTAATTTACAGTGTAGATAAAATCACATTATATATAGTACAGGCGTGGTGCACCAACAATTGGTATGCAAATATTCAATAATTATTAAAGAAGTTATATATAAGTCAAGATTTTCTGGTTCATTAATAAAAATGTCAAATTTAAAACGTCAGGTTAACACATATGTCAATAATAATTAAAATAAAGAAAAAAAAAAAGTTTAATAGAATGTCGTGTTGGGCGCCCCTAAAATTTAAATTTCTCAAACTCATTAATTGAATAAAAACAGTTATCTCTAAATGTATTGACCAAACATTTTTTAAATTTAATCACAGGCAGCTCTTTTAGCCAGTCAGGTAACAGATCGTACAGTTTTCTACACATGTTGTCACTGTTTCTGGCAAAGCAAGTGGTAGTGTGCATAGTCCTGGCCAGTCGGTTTGGATACCTAGTTCGAATTGAAAGTCTCCTGTGATTTTTGATCTCACAGGAGACTTCACGACGACTATCAGTGAAACGCGTTACGACGTGATCATTATCTGGAATCGACACCAAATACTTCTGTGGCGTATTTATTTCTTCTTTTGATTTTATAACGTACCTACATTAATTATAATTTACATTATTTTTGTATTGTCTTCATTAACATTATTGTATAAATTGAGTCTCTCAACTCTAGGTTTAATCATCATAAAATGAAAGCTTTATTAGTTTAGGATTTAAAATAATCGTACCTAAATAATAAGTTTCTTGTAATGGCCTTAATAAAAAGGTAATAATAAAATCACGAATGGTGCCTCATATTATCTGAACGTTATAATAATATTTTTATACGATGATTCCCTTTCTTGTTTTCACAGAAAATTACGTAACTTATGTTTATGCAAGTAAATAAATGCAGACAAATATAAAAAATAAAATAAACCAGTGTGAACTCATTATTCCATTTTATTATTACTAATTAAGAATTATGTATATTATTTAATCGTTCATATGTATAGTTTTAAGTTTGTTTAGAATTAGTTATTCGTTTTGTAAGGTTAATGAATTGTCTGAAGGTTTACCCACCACTCATAAACGTTAACATAGTGTGTATTTTAATTTATTCGAAATCGATGTCGTGTCGCATCGCATGCGATTATTATTTATAAAAATTACTTTATTGATGATGATGACCAAAGCGTTACTGTTGACCGCCATAGATTTGGAGTTTGAATTATTTAGTTTCAGTTATAACGATTGTCTTCGTTTACTATTATGTTTTTTTTTCTTACAAGTTTTGTACCTAAGTATAATATAGTGACATTCCAATAATTAAAGTATTTACCAAAGTATGGAAATCTTTGTTTATTTTTCATGAATAACCTTTAGTTTCGTGACCTCAAAATGAAAGTACGGCTCAGGTCAGGTCCGCAGCAACAGCATATACTAAACAATATTCCGAGTAATGCCTTCGGGGTTTTATTAAATCAAAGAATAGAATAGAAACCTTTTATTATTATATTTAATAAAATTTGAGGGGTCCAAAGAAATCTGCTTCCAATGACCACAAACTTCAGCTTGTAAATAAGTTTTAAGCCTGTTTGGACATAAGTGAACCAGATTTCTACTAAGTTTTTTTTTGTATTTTAATTAAATTGTAAATTTCTGTCGCTTACGATATTTGAACTTACATACTTCCCGAACAGCCTCGACATTATAAATAAACAAAATTAATTAAATTAAGGCGGCTTTATTGCTATTATAGAATACCTATTTTTGCCAGGCAACCTTTGGTTAAAAATCCGGGATAAGTGCTGAGTAACTACTATGATAATCTCGAAAATTGTTTGATTTTGATTGCACCTTGATTCAAATCTCGAAGTTCCGTTGCATCGCTGTATCATCAATTCATCGACCTATTCAAGATATTCAAAATCGGAATAAAAACTTCTTGCAACAGTCAGAATATTTGTAAAGTTCTTTGCCTAAATGAGGGAATTTAAAAAATAACTTTATGACAGATGCGTTTTTTTCGTACAATAATAACACTCCACGAATAAAAGAAAGAGATAGCACTCTACAGGATAGCATCTTTAGTTCATTCATGTTAATCACTAATGTGTGCCAAAATGACATTTCACTTGGTTTATTTTTATTTTGTAGAACATGTATCGCCGGTTCGGTTATATTTTGTAGAAATAAATAATTTTACTAACTAATTATCTCCTTTATTGTGTTAATTCTTAGAGTTATTAAATAGGGCTAACTTAGTACCTTTTAATTGACCGTCGGAAGTTCTTAAAAATGGGTAAGAATTCAAAACAGTACTAGCTAACAGTTTTGGTTTGTTTAAATTTGGTTATAATACTATTCTATCTGTTGTCTCATTGGTTTTCTCTGTGTAAAGTATTAAATTGTTTACAGGTGATCAGAATTCTTCAGCTAACATTCGGCCACTAGCTACAACTGGCTTTTATTTACTTGATTTAAATTCTACTCCAGGATTACCTGAATCAGTTCCATTGCAGTTGATTCTCAGTGTTAGTGGTCCTCATTTATATTTATCTAATAACCATTGATATATGTATTAACCCCCATAGATGTGTACTTTTTTTTAACCTATAAAGTTTTTCAATTTACACTTTGTCTCATACATACATACATACATATAATCACGCCTTTATCCCTAATGGGGTAAGCAGAGCGTAAACGACCTAAACAAAGGTCGTTGCGCCACGTGTAACAAAGTTTTGAGGGTTATTCAAGATAGATTTGTAGGTATATTGCTGTAGTGACAGGTTGTCAGCCCATCGCCTAAATTACAAGATACTGAAACCCTCGGATCCCTTAGCTGGTTTTTACAGCATGCTCGGGAGAAAATGCAGCTGGCACACATTTTATGTTTTTCTCTCGCTCCCAGGCCAGCATGGAAGAAACACTTTGTCTCATTTTCAAAATTACGGAAGTTTTATTCATATTATTATTTTCAGGAAGTAGGAAGATCAGGTCAATACATCAGGCCATCATTGCCTGTGCAGAATCGAGGAACAGTGGCACATTCATCAAATTCAGGTAAACTGAAGGTTTGTAGGTTAGTTACAAGGGAGCTGATGGGACTTGTTCTGAATGAGAAGCATACTTTAGATTCTGCTCAGGAGACAAGACAAAGATTTATGTCCTATGTAAGTGGTGACTAGTCTAGTTACCCAGGAAGCAGAGACTCTCAAATTAGTAGTTTAACAGGTTAACCATAATTATGAATAAAAGGGTTAACAAGTAAAAGTTAAAAGCTAGCATTGGCTGTTAAGTTGTGTGGTTTTACAGCAAAACTGTAATCTCTATATTTAAAAAGAAGAAAATTCTGATTATTACTTATGTTTCATGTTTTCTAGAATTTCCAATCAGAGAATCTATTAACAATGACATCAGCAGTGAACAAATTCTACAAGGAACAAGAAACACCATATCAAATCAAAGAATAGAGACAGACATAAATAAGAGGAAAAAGCCTTCAAAAGATAAAATAAGTGATATGAAAGAAGATAATGCAAACACAAGGGATGTTATACTAACCAACAAAATAGAACGCTACAGTAAGATTTTACATATTTTTATACTGTACATACACTAACATCATCTCCCTAGCCTTATCCCGTATCTCACGGGGTCGGCTTCCTAATCTAGGGGATTGAACGAGGGTACTGGTTTTTACACAGAGCGACTGCCATCTGACCTCCGCAACCCAGAAGGGAAACCAGACCCAATCCTAGATTAGGTCAGAGTTTTCAAGTCGCCAATGCTTAGCACTGGCCTCTGATATGGCTTAACGACTAATATCTACTGTATTAAACGATATTAACCGGGACCAACGGCTTAACATGCCTTCCGAAGCACGGAAAAGCACCTAATAAACATACATATGAAATTCGAAAACCGAAAAACACATTGGTACGTGATGGGATTCGAACCACAACCTCCCGCTCAGGAGGCAGCGGCCCTATCCACTACACCATCGGGCTGTACATACACTAACATACTACTTATTAATGTGTTTTTGTGGATTTTAGCACTGAAAATGCTATTTATATTTCATATAATTTAGGTTCGAGTCCTGCCAGACTCTAATATGTTATTTTCTTTGTTTCATAATATATTTCTGTGTTATTTTGAAAACCATGATCACCCCTTATAACTACTAGATACATTTTTGTTTTCATGTTTGTTTAATATTTACTCTTCAAATAAGAGCCAAGATATATTCATTCAAGTATTACAATAGAATACAATATACTTTATTGCACAAAAACACAGAAATTACAAATTGCTAAAAAGAAAAGTAGTACAATTGGCGGCCTTATTGCTAATGTAGCAATATCTTCCAGGCCACCAGGCAATAGGAAACAGAGGAGTAAAATAAATTGATGCAAGTATTATTTTATAGTAATATTTTTTTTTGAACCAGGCTTTCACAATAAATTTCTGTTCCCAGTACACATCCCGGATAAGCCTATGTTACCGCGGGCATTGGCTGTATTACCGAAAGCCCTACAAATGGTGAATGGGAGCATTTATGCAGTACAATCCTTGCCCCCAAGGACACGATTTGGCCCTGTTAAAGGTAAATAAATACATACATACATATAATCACGCCTTTATCCCTAATGGGGTAGGCAGAGCGTAAACGACCCAAACAAAGGTCGTTCCGCCACGTCTGACAAAGTTTTGAGGGTTATTTAAGATAGATTTGTAAGTATATTGCTTTAAATAAATCAATCAAGCAAATAATTTCAAGAGGCACTGAATTTTCATTAGTAAAAAGGCAATTCTGAATCACCATATAAAGTTCAGTTTCAAATAAATTGTATTTTTTTACTTTACCTACTCAAAATTTTCAGTATATATAACTAATGGCTTCATCATCATTTATTTAAGAGATCTAGCTCTTGTCTGTTTTGTACAATGAAGTGAACCAACTCTACCTGCATACCGCTTTCTCCTTGACTTCCTGGTAAGACTTGACCTTAATCTTATCTTTCACTTGATGTAACTTATTCTTCGCCTTCCCCGTCATCTCCTTCCTTCTATCTTTCCTTCAATAATCGTAAGCCATATATATGAATACGTATGAATTTTAATTTGTTCTTTTAGGAATTACTAAAAATTTATACCTGGCTGAAGCTGATGAACTAATTAAAGATGCAACAAGCAATCAAACACCAATATTTTTATTGCGACATGACGAATTTTCAGTTACGCATATAAATGTAACAGATAAAGGTATGAATATTAGTTTGTATTTTTAACATACATACATAATCACGCCTTTATCCCTAATGGGGTAGGCAGAGCGTACACGACCTAAAGAAAGGTCATTCCGCCACGTCTGACAAAGTTTTGAGGGTTATTTAAGATAGATTTGTAGGTATATGCTGTAGTGACAGGTTGTCAGCCTGTCGCCTAAATTGCAATATACAGAAACCCTCGGATCCCTTAGCTGGTTTTTACAGCATGCCCGGGAGGAAATGCAGCTGGCACATTCTACGTTTTTCTCTCGTTCCCAGTCCAGCATGGAAGTAATTGTATTTTTAAAATGTCATGAAATCTTCATCTGATATGTTGATATCAAGTTGATCGACCTGATGGACCCTAGTGTCAGAGTTTTTATAATAAACCGCACTATAGCACAGCTAGAGGCTTCTGACATGGTTTATGTAACAACCTCTTTCAAAGACAGTGACTGGGCCCGACGGCCTAAACATGCCCTCCAAAGCACGAAATCTTTTTTCTTCCAGATAATCAGGTGATTTGGCCTGCAATCTGATTGTCCTTTCTAGGGAATATCTAACAAAGTGATAAATTGACAAATATCAACTTTGTGTAACCCCTGGGAATCGAACCCAGGACCTCCGGATCGGCAGCCCATGGCCCTGACCACAACACCACGGAGGCAGTTGTGAAATGAAAATCTTTTTATTTTTTACAATTTCAGAGCAATCAAATTGGCTAAGTCTTTTACCTCTTGGTAAAAAGAGCACGGCGAATGTGTGGCTGTATGAAGAAGACAATGAACTGTATGGAATCACCACAGGAATCATAACAACTAAGATGCCACTCGCACTTGGGTATAGCAAGAGATATGCAGATGATCATAATCTGGGTGCTGAACCAGTAATAGACTTGGAAACTGGTAATATATGTATATTTTTATTTTATAAAATATGTGGTGGCTGCAAGAAACACAGGACCGTAAGGGTTTTCGAAAATTTAATAAATTGGTCATGGCCGTTTTTTTTATGGCTAGGCGAAACATTGAGCTCCACGCTACGTTGATTCCATATTGTCCATGTTCAATTGTTTTAACCACAGAGCAGTTGGTTTTAACAATGGAACATAGACAATATCTGCGCTACGCGACGTAGCGCGGAGCTCTATATGTGCATCGCCTTACGTTTCTGGTTAGGATCATTTTACTAAGTTTATTTGCACATTTCTAAGTTTACTTACTTATTTGGAGGCACGGAATCGATGCTAGCGGGTACGGTCGTACGATTCTTTTCTCCAACTATTTCAGAGCACTTTTGACACCTTGACATTTCAAAACTTAATTCACTTTTTCTTCTAGCTCTATCGGAACAGCCTTTGTGGTGGTGCATAGAATGTCGGCGAGATTTGGGATCGTCCACATCGCTTCAAAAACATATCCGTGTTAGTCACTCGGTAAGATTACTCCAAAATACTGCTTCTTTTTCATTATATTAAAATACTAAACTATAACCGCCTTGTTTAATTCAATATTTTTTTCTTTTAGGAAAAGAGCATGGCACAAAGAAAATTACGCTGCCCTTTTTGCTACCAAACTTTTAGCAGATTATTTAGGTAAGTGATTTTTTATGTACATGTCACGCACAATCCCTGAAATCCCTCATTAGCCGGAAAAAAATATATTTGGCAGATTAGCAAATTGCAATTTTCTTCCATGCTCGACTGGGAGAGATAGAAAAACATAGAATGTTCTGCCCTTCCTCCCGCGCATGCTGTAGAAAACAGAAAAAGGGTCTCGAGGATTACATTGTATTGTAATTTGGGCGATGGGCCGACAACCTGTCACTACAGCAATACACATAAAAAAACTAAAATTGCCCTTAATTTTTGTCAGACGTGGCGAAAGCGCCTTTTGCGAGGCGTTTAGCGCTCTGCCTACCCCGTAAGGGATAAAGGCGTGATTTTATGTATGTATGTATGCAAATGCAAAACGCACAGTCCCCGAAATGTCCTTTTATTTCGGCCAATGAGCGTCGTAAAACAAACTACACGACACGACATGACACGACCCATGTTGACCCAACGACCCATGCGTTATTTTTATTTAGATCAGTATCTGGCATTTCTTCTATGCTATTTCGCGGTGTGGTTGAATCAAAAACTGCTCACTTCGTGGTCTAGCATTTGGTCAATACTACTCCGCGGATTGGTCGTTTTACATACCTGCCAAACCCCGAATTCGGCAATTGGCTTCTTCGTGTTTGCCAGTCCGCGAAATGGATGTTTTACTACGGTCATTGGACGAAATAAAAAGACATTTCGGAGATCCCTTTTTCGGTCAATGGGCGATTTCGGGGATTATGCGTAACATACCAGGCCACTCAGAAAGTATTGCGATAAATAGTTTTTATATATGGCAGACTGGCCAGTTAGAATCTTTTTTGAAAATATGATTACTTGTAAGTAAAAATATGTGTGTTCCATTTTCAAAATTTCCCTCCACTTTTTTTGCGAGCCAATTCAAAGTATCGTGTCTTACTGAAAAATGGATATGCGCCGGGAACATTTTAGAGCTATGATTTTTTACGATTTCAAGTGTCGCCTGAAACCGGATGAATCGTTCGATAGACTTCAAATGGCATTTATGGATGAAAGCCCTTCCAAGGCAACCGTGTATCGTTGGTATAACGAATTTAGGCGCGGTCGACCAACCTTGGGGGATGAAGAAAGAAGCGGTCGCCCTTTGACGGCTATTACGGAAGAAAACGTGCTAGCAGTGAAAAATTTAATCCAAGATAATAGGCGAATTACATATCAGGAGATTCAGCACATATTAAAGATTGGATCGGGAAGCGTTCACGAGATTGTACATGGTCATCTTCGCGTGAGGAGGATAGTATCGCGCTGGGTGCCGCACTACCTCACCGACGCTCAGAAGCAGGCCCGGGTGGAATGGTGCCGTGATATGCTGAACAAATTTGAAGCAGGCTCGTCTCGGCGTGTTTACGACATCGTAACAGGTGATGAGTCCTGGATTTATCAATACGATCCAGAAACCAAGCGCCAGTCGACAGTTTGGGTGTTTCAAAATGAACCAACGCCTACCAAAGTGAAGCGATCTCGAAGCGGGGGGAAGATTTTGATCGCCAGCTTTTTTAATTTGACTGGCCACTTGGCCTCAATTCCCTTACCAGATCAAAGAAGCATTAACGCCGAATGGTATACTACCAAATGTTTACCAGAAGTTTTTTCTGTTGTGAGCAACAAGCGACCAAACACAGGGCTCCGCGGACTACTGCTCCACCACGACAATGCGCCTGCACACACCGCGCTCAAAACGAGGGACTTCTTGGACAGCACACCAGTCAAACTCCTGGGTCACCCTCCTTACAGCCCTGATCTAGCCCCGTGTGACTTCTTTTTATTTCCAAAAATAAAAAATCAGCTCAAGAGGATACAATTTTCGTCGCCGGAAGATGCGCTGGCTGCGTTCGAGCAGGCTGTAAACGAGGTGTCTACGGCGGACTGGGAAAAGCATGAATCTTTGTATAGAGGCTGGTGGAGAGTACTTTGAAAAGATTTAATAAAAATATATGTACCTGTAGAACATTTTTTTTTAGTGTCGCAAATCTTTCTGAGTGTCCCACGTACATATTTCAAATTTGGTGCTTTAAATTTGAAATTTAAGTGTGAATTTGTTTATTACAACAATTTGATAAGTATAACAGAGACAACTTATTTTACAGTTTAAGAAGACACAAGAAATTTTGTAGGAATAAACCTGAACAAATGTAAGTAGTTTAATAAGCGTGGAATATTAGCTGAAATATTTTAGTAAACATATCCATATAATTGAATTACTTCTATTTCAGAAGTCCTAATACTCCAGACACTAGCATAGATAAAAATGCTGTTTCAAGACCAGACTCAGAATTATTAATTCCGCAAAGCATAGAAGAGAACAAAATACCATCGGATGAATCCTTCCAGAACTACACAAATGCTTTAGAATTCTCCATTAATCTCTTCGACCCTGATCGAATTCAACCATCCAACCTGGATATGTCTGGAAGTTCAAAATCTGAGCATGAGTTCAATGCTAATTTGGACAATAATGAGGAGTATACAAAGTTTTGTAAGGGTTTAAAGGACAAGGTGAGAAAACGTAGAACTAAAGTCGCCGACTTATGTCAGCCATTTATACCAGCTACTTTTGTTAGCGGCGGCCGAATGGTGTGATATACAGGGTGTAAGGGACAGCGTACCAGAAACTGATGGAGGTTGCACAGTCAAAGAAACTGAAAAAGAAAATATGAGGAAATTCTATTAGGCAATGAAAAAATGGCTTCTCCATACAAACTGTCTGATCGAGGTGGTCGTTTTGTATGGAAAAGTATTTTCTTTTATTTCCTGAACGAATTTCCCGGTGAAAGTTGTTCAGATTCGTTGAATAAGCAACGAGTCAGTTTCCGGTATACTGTCCCTTACGCCCGTTGCAGTAAATGTTTTCATAATAACCGATATTTCAGACTAAAGCAATATTTGAAGAACCGCCCATAATGGTAACTTGTTCATATTGCAAACAAACTATGACCAAAGTTAAAAAGCGTAAACATTTAAAGTAAGTACACTTTTTGAGCAACTTTTTATTTGTTTATTTAATACTTGCGATTGTCGGCACTGTTGAAACTCCATTGTAATCTTTCTTTGGTAATAAATACACATGTACTCATTTTACAGTTTATTGTAAGGAAGTAAAAAAATTTTGCTTTTCCATACAAATTGTCTGATCGAGGTGGTCATTTTGTATGGGCCGACCAATTCTTTTTATCAACTTCTGTAAAAAAACACCTAGTGAATGTTGTTCAGTATCGTTGACTGAGCAACCCCTATCAGTTTGCGGGACGTCCCATACACCCGGTATTTGACTTTATTTTTTATATTTGCTATTTTGAAGCGCTCGTTGGGCAAATGGTAAGAGCTTATCCATTTCGATAGCGAATGTTAAGCAACCATCGCCGAGGCCAGGCCACGGATATATATCATTACGTTAATCCATGTTAGAGGCCATTGCTTAGTATAGGCGACTTGAAAACTCTGACAGCTGTGTTGGCCACTAACTTTGCAAAAGCCTAATCTAGGATTGGGTCTGGCTTCCCTTCTGGGTTGCGGAAATCAGTTGGCAGTCGCTCTGTGAAAAACCAGTACCCTCGTTCAATCCCATAGTGAAAGATTTTTCGTCCAAGGGGATAAGGCTAGGGAGATGATGTTTTTTTTTGTTTCAAGTGTAATTTCTAATGCCTCCAACTTTACAGAGAATGTCCGGCGCGGAGGTTGGAGTGCGAATGTGGAAAAAAGTTTACTACAAAAGAGAATTTCGCAAAACACGTTTATTTCAATCACAATACCATTCTATCAGGGAACAAGGTCTGTATAATTATTAATTAAGGTGGCGATAGGACCTAAGTGGCGCCCCCATCAGTAAAAAAAACCCATCAGTAAAAAAACATAATTCACTAAAAACGCAGAGAATAGAAAAACCGTTCCAACAGACTCAAGTAATAGTAATTAAGATAATTAAGCACCTTATAAATTACCGATTCATAGTTCTTTGCAGTAACAGGAATAAAAATTGCGAATAAAGGCCACCAACGGCAATATTAGACTGGGAGCGAGAGAAAAACATAGAGTGTGCTAGCTGCATGTCCTCCCGGGCATGCTGTAAGAATCAGCTAAGGGATCCGAGGGTTTTAGTATATTGCAATTTAGGCGATGGGCTAACAACCTGTCACTACAGCAATATACCTACAAATCTATCTTAAATAAGCCTCAAAACTTTGTTAGACGTGGCGGATCGACCTTTGTTTAGGTCGTTTACGCTCTGCCTACCCCATTAAAGGCGTGACTATATGTATGTATGTAACGGCATTTTTTCTACCTGTTACTACAACGAACTAAGATTCGCTAATTTATATTTATAAGGTTCTAAATTATCTTTATAATTATTACTTGAGGATTTTCGGTTCATTGTGTTTTTAGTGAGTTACGAGAGCCCGATGGTATATTGGATAGGGCCGCTGCCTCCTGAGCGGGAGGTCGCGGTTCGAACCCCACCACGTACCAATGTGTTTTTCGGTTTTCGAATTTCATATGTACGTTTATTTGGCGCTTTTTCCGTGCATCGGAAGGCACGTTAAGCCGTTGGTCCCGGTTAATATCGTTTAATACCGTAGATATTAGTCGTTAAGCCATATCAGAGGCCAGTGCTAAGCATTGGCGGCTTAAAAACTGACCTAATCTAGGATTGGGTCTGGTTTCCCTAATGGGTTGCGGAGGTCAGATGGCAGTCGCTCTGTGTAAAAACCAGTACCTTCGTTCAATCGCCTAGATTAGGTAGCCGACCCCGTGAGATACGGGATAAGGCTAGGGAGATGATGATGTGTTTTTAGTGAGTTATGATTTTGTTTATTAAGGGGACGCCGCTGAGCTTCTATACGTATAGTCACCTTAAGTAATTAAGTATACATTATTATCTTGATTTCATCTTATACTTATGTAAAAATCTACTTTACAGAAGAAAGAAGATACAGATAATACGAATTCAAAACCAGTGACGTACAAATGTGATGACTGTGAAGTTAAGTTCAAAGTAAGTCGTAATAATAAAATGTATAGCTGACTCAATCTTGAAGTTGTTGCAAGTAGGGATGTTATTATTTAAGGAAGGGCGCGAGCGGTGCCTCCCAACAAAGGCAAATATTTGCTTACTGGGCGACTTCATCCCTTAGTTTGTAAGTGCACTGTATTGTACCTAAATAATTATTTAGTATTTTTAAATTTGAAGGTAAAAACAATATTTAATAAATAAACTATTCGTTGGTTTATACTTGTTGAATTGTACTGTGCTCCAAAAAATAAAATATTGCATTTGTCATAATTTAATGAAACATGCATACATTAAAGAAGTTTTCGCAAGATTTAATATAAGGATATAACATTAATTGAGTGTGATTATTTCCTGTAGCGACGCGGCATGCTAGTGAATCATCTGTGGCGCGTTCACAAGACCAAATCTATTGAGGTGCCTCTAGAACGGCGGATACGTCACTACCCTTGCTCCGTCTGCCCCAAGATATACAGCACAGCTGCTAAACGGAATAGGCATGTCGAAGTACATCATCCAGGTAAGCTTTAGTTCCTCCCTATTCTAGTTCCAAATCGATTGAGGAGCCTATAGAACGGCGGATACGTCACTACCTTTGCTGCGGCTGCCCGAAGATATACAGCACAGCTGCCAAACGGAATAGGCATGTTGAAGTACATCATCCAGGTAAGCTTTTCTTCCTATACTAGTTCCAAATCTATTGAGGTGCCTCTAGAACGGCGGGTACGTCACTACCCTTGTTCTGTCTACCCGAAGATATACAGCACAGCTGCCAAACGGAATAGGCATGTTCAAGTACATCATCCGGATAAGCTTTTCTTCCTATACTAGTTCCAAATCTATTGAGGTGCCTTTAGAACGGCGGGTACGTCACTACCCTTGTTCTGTCTGCCCGAAGATATACAGCACAGCTGCCAAACGGAATAGGCATGTTGAAGTACATCATCCAGGTTAGCTTTTCTCCCTATACTAGTTCCCAATCTATTGAGGTGCCTTTAGAACGGCGAATACGTCACTACCCTTGCTCCGTCTGACCCAAGATATACAGCACAGCTGCCAAACGAAACAGGCATGTTGAAGTACATCATCCAGGTAAGCTTTAGTTCCTTCCTATACTAGTTCCAAATCTATTGAGGTTCCCTTTAGAACGGCGAATACGTCACTACCCTTGCTCCGTCTGACCCAAGATATACAGCACAGCTGCCAAACGGAATCGGCATGTTGAAGTACATCATCCAGGTAAACTTTAGTTCTTCCCTATTCTAGTTCCAAATCGATTGAGGAGCCTATAGAACGGCGGATACGTCACTAACTTTACTGCGGCTGCCCGAATATATACAGCACAGCTGCCAAACGGAATAGGCATGTTGAAGTACATCATCCAGGTAAGCTTTTCTTCCTATACTAGTTCCAAATCTATTGAGGTGCCTCTAGAACGGCGGGTACGTCACTACCCTTGTTCTGTCTACCCGAAGATATACAGCACAGCTGCCAAACGGAATAGGCATGTTGAAGTACATCATCCAGGTTAGCTTTTCTCCCTATACTAGTTCCCAATCTATTGAGGTGCCTTTAGAACGGCGAATACGTCACTACCCTTGCTCCGTCTGACCCAAGATATACAGCACAGCTGTCAAACGAAACAGGCATGTTGAAGTACATCATCCAGGTAAGCTTTAGTTCCTTCCTATACTAGTTCCAAATCTATTGAGGTGCCTCTAGAACGGCGGATACGTCACTACCCTTGCTCCTTCTGCCCGAAGATATACAGCACAGCTGCCAAACGGAATAGGCATGTTGAAGTACATCATCCAGGTAAGCTTTAGTTCTTTCTTATACTAGTTCCAAATCTATTGACGTGCCTCTAGAACGGCGGATACGTCACTACCCTTGCTCCGTCTGTCCGAAGATATACAGCACAGCTGCCAAACGGAATAGGCATGTTGAAGTACATCATCCAGGTAAAATTTTGTGCTTCCGAGTTTCACTCTTGTCGGTGTAATGATTTTCAGTCTTACCTTCTGTGAGCAACGTCCTTTAGCTCCCTGTAGGTCTTCACACCCGCCTTCTCCTTCAGTTGGTTACAATAGTTTCTTCTTGGTCTTCCTCTACCTCTCCTTCCTTCAATCTTCCCCTCCAATATAAACTTTATAAATTCATCATGCCTCAACAGGTGCCCTATCATTTTGCCTCTTCTATTTTATATTATGGACAAAATTCTTCTTTTTTTTTCTTTACTTGTTTCAATACTTCTTCATTAGTAACCCTTTCTGTCCAATTAACTTTCTTCATTCTTCTCCATCCCCACATTTCGAAGGCGTCTAACCTTTTCCTGTCCCTCTTGGTCATTGTCCATGTCTCACATCCGTATAGTGCGATACTCTAAATGTATGTTTTGATGAACCGTTTTTTAATTGTTATTGGCATATTGGATGAACACATAGAGCTTTTCTTATGAAAAGCTTGTTTAGCCATTCCAATTCTGCACTTGATGTCTTGTGTACTGTAACACCCTATCCCTAATTAAATAATAATCTGAAAAAATTAATATGGCCAAAGATAAATATGTGATCGTCTAAAAACTGTTTTTATGTCAAATTAAAAGACCCATACGTTGTGTATTCAAATAGAAAATTGAAACAAATCTATGTTAAGTTTGAATAGGGTAATCGTAATTGAAATTATGACGTAAGTTAATAAATTATTAGTAAAAAAGTTCAGAATCAAATTCAGCTGAAAAATAACACAAAATGACAAAAAAATAAAATATAAATGAGTAATATAAAACATGCGACTCACATAAAATATTTTCAGCTTAAATTCAGGAATCTCCATCTTCTTTCTTCTTGCGCATAACTAACCCAAATAAAATAAAACCAAACATACTTTATATTAAGTCTCCTGGATAATGTAGCGTGCTGAAAGGTACAAACACTCAATAAACCAGGGAAGGGAATTTGAATAAAGATCTTTAAGATCTTAGAATTAGGATACCTAGGCAAACGAAATGGCCCTCCCTTCCATCTTACAGACCATGCCAACGCGCGAAAACCTTGCACAGACTAACACTAAACCCTTCTTCTTCTGTCGAGTGGGTATCGAGTCTATCGACCCGATTAACCCTGGTGTCAGAGTTTTTAAACCGCCTAGTAGCACAACTATCAGGCTTCTGACATGGTTTTAAGTAACGACCACTATCAAAGACAGCGACCGGGACCGACGGCTTAACGTGCCCTCCGAAGCACAAAATCTTTTTTCTTTTCGGACAATCAGGTGATTTAGCCTGCAATGTCCTAACCAAACTGGGGAAAATTCACAATGTGATAAATTCTTAAATATCAACTTTGTGTTTCCCCCCTGGGAATCGAACCCAGGACCTCCGTATCGGGAGTCCATGGCACTAGCCACTAGACCACGGAGGCAGTTAGAGTTAGTTGAGTTTAGTTTTAGACACTAAACCCTAGTCTTATGTAACTTGCAAACCTTCCATCAAATATTCCGATCATCTTAATTCATTCACAAACTTCTTTCATACTACCAATCATTCATCAAAGTCATACAAGTTACCTTTTAACTGCAGTTTTGGTCACCTGTGACGGTGTACTAATGTTCAAACCTTTTAATAATCAATTTCTCTGTTCAGTTTGCAATATGGTATAATTTTCAAGGACTGCTGTACCAAAATCACATGATATGCGCTAAGAATTCAGTTCAAATGATAGAGACTGTGTCAAGAAATTATCACCTTTATAGCTCGCTACGTCAGCTGAGAAATAGACCATTAGAGGTTTGTATGAATACCTATTTGAATGAATTCTCGAGAGGGATTATGGGCCAGCTACTCCCGGAGCCCATAAGCCTTGTCGATGTGTATTTAATGTATGTAAAGTGTTATCCTGAATATAAAATAAAATAAACAAACAAAAATACATGTAATTGATTTAAACTACTAATATCTTTAAAACACCGTGTTTTGTTTTAACGTGTAACACTGTATCTTAAAGACATATCAAAATATTCCTATTAGTTTCTATTGCATTTGTTCATCTTCACACTCGCGCACACTGATATTTTACACATAACACACACCTCCTATTTCCTATTCTAATAACACATTTCCCTACGATTATCATTGAATGATGTTTGAAAACTCGCAACGCTGCAGGTACAGAAAGCTGAAACTATCACTTTATTACGAAATCGTCTATCTGTAAGGTTAAGAAACACTTGCAGTAATAATCACAACGATGGACTTCGAATAAAACACAACGCCGAAAATAAACAACACACGATGCTCGGAATCGCCAATTTCCGCGTTAGGACATCGCCCCGGCCCGTCAGCAACTGCCAACCCCCACTGCATGCCCGCTGTTCCTCTGTTTTTTTTTTAATCTTCCAAGTTCTATGCTATATTAAAACAAAGTATAATATCTTTTGTAACATTCAAAATTTAACTCTATTACCAAGAAACAAGTATGGATATTTATGCATTTGTTACTCTTGTCTAAATGCTGGGTCATGTCAGGTAAAGATGTCTCAATTTTTGAACTAAAAATCTAAATGCTATTTGTTTAAGTGTTGGGTCGATTTATAAACTAATTATTCTATTTGTAATGATAAACGATCGTTACAGTACATCTGGAGTCTTTCTGGAGTTTTCGACTTGTGTAATCGGTTCATTATTGATTTTAATCGGGTTAAATTTATACGGGTGTTTTGAAGTGACTAAGGTTTTAGTCTTGTTTATGTTCATTTTAAGTAGAAATATTGAAAAGATGTTGCCCATAGTCTTCAGTAGAACTTCCAGATCATTTCTGCTCTCAGTTAGTACCGCTATATTATCTGCGAATCTAATGAATACTATTCTCTCGCCACTCACAGTTATACCTTGTGTTGATGACTCTTGTATCTCCAGTATCGCACATTCAATAAATATATTGAATATGAGTGTTGACAAGGAACAGCCCTACTTAACACCCTGTTTAATCCTTGCTAGCTCTTTCTCTTCTCTAATCTCCATTATAGTTTCTTGGTTGCGGTACAATTCATAGATTACTCTCCTGTCCCTTTAATCTAGGTTAGCTTTTTTGTTATCTGCATCATCATCTTCCAATTTACCCTGTCAAATGCTTTTTCCAAGTCTATAAAAGCGATAAAGGTATCTAGACTGAGATCTAAGCGTCTATCGATTATTTGTCTGAGCGCTAATATTGCTTCCCTTGTTCCCTTATGCTGTCTAAACCCGTATTGGTCTTGCACTATAAAACTTTCTACCTTACTTCTTATTCTGTTCTGAATAATTTTTGAGGCTTGAGATGTAAGGCTCAAAGTTCTATGCTCTTCGCATTTGCGGGTGTTAAATTTCTTCGGTAGGACTATGGTTTTAGTTACTAAAAAGTCTGTCGGTATTCTACCACTTGCGTATATGGTCTTAGTTATATCGAAGATCTCATTCAGCATAAGGTCATTGGGGTATTTAATAAGCTCTATAAAATATACTATAAGTATTAGTTCCAAATCTATTGAGGTGCCTCTAGAACGGTGCATACGTCACTACCCTTGCTCGGTCTGTCCGAAAATATACAGTACAGCTGCCAAACGGAATAGGCATGTTTAAGTACATCATCCAGGTAAGATTTAGTTCCTCCCAATACTAGTTCCAAATCTATTGAGGTGCCTCTAGAACGGCGGATACGTCACTACCCTTGCTCCTTCTGCCCGAAGATATACAGCACAGCTGCCAAACGGAATAGGCATGTTGAAGTATTCAGGTAACATTTAGTTCCTCACTATGCTAGTTCCAAATCTATTGAGGAGCTTATAGAACCGCGGATACGGCACTACCCCTGTTCCGTCTATCCGAAGATATACAGCACAGCTGTCAAACGGAATAGGCACGTCGAAGTATTTAATCCAGGTAAGATTAATGTGGTATCCCTATACTATAAAGTAGTTTAAAGTGTTTACGCTTTAACTGCCTACTATCGGATCAGTATTGATCTGATCTGATCGGATTTTCCAAAGATACACAGAAACTGTGCCAACCGAGATTAGAGGTTTAGTTAGAATGTCATTTCTCCGTCTATTTTATGACTGCTCATAAACAGGTCACTCGAACTAGTATCTTGTTAACTGAAGTGAAGGGCGCAGAAAAGAGATTTCAAGTTACAGACACAAAATATAATAAAGCGTTACAGGAGCCAATCAAAAGTTCTGGGAGAGATAGAAAAACATAGAATTCTTCCATGCTGGACTGGGAGAGATAGAAAAACATAGAATGTTCCAGCTGCCCTTCCTCCCGGGCATGCTGTTGAAGTCAGCAAAAGGGACTCGAGGGTTACAGTGTATTGTAATTTAGGCGATGGGCTGACAACCTGTCACTAAAGCAATACATATTACAATCTAAAATTGCCCTCAATTTTTGTCAGACGTGGCGAAAGCGCCTTTTAAGAGGCGTTAAACGCTCTGCCTACCCCGTAAGGGATAAAGGCGTGATTTATGTATGTACAGGAGCCAATCCCCAATGCAAATTTGAAATCCTCAGAAATTATAATACTTAGGAATTGTGCAGAAAGGTTTGACTGATTGCAAGGATGGACTTAACTTTTTTATTTCCCTACAGGCGCTCATATTCGAGCAACGCCCATAGAAGGCGAACGACGGCTACTCCAGCCAGCTAGATGCACCGCTTGTCCCAGAGAGTACGTCACTAAAGCCAAGCTCTTACAGCACATGCGGGCTCTGCATCCGCAACTTGTGAGTAAACATGTTCTTCTTTATTGTAATGTTCCTATTATAGCGTCCATCCAGCGGAGTTGGACCAGAGAACAAAGTCAATCTCAGCACAGCACACACTGGACTTAAAATTTATCTTTTTTTGGATGGTCTCTCTTAGTTGTTTTTTTATTCGTACATAAATAACGTCTAGCTTTTATTTATCAGCTAACAATGGAAAATAACTACGAATTTACGTTTGATACTAATAATTTCATCAATCGAGTGATAACGAAAAAATTACAAATTTTTTAGAGTGTCTTAGATATACGTAAACTTTAGGTTGATAAAAAATATAGGTCCTTAATTCCTTGCAGGTTACGTCAAAACAACCTGAATCAAAACCTTCTAAGGAAGAGACTCCCGACGTAAGTAAAACATATTGTAATTAGGCTAATCATCAGTATAAACTATAACAATACAACAATTCTAATTAAAATATTTTATTTTTTACAGTACGAAATACCACCGAGAAAGGAACCAACGCTTGGCTTATATTAAGTTTATTTTTTTAATATTTTGTATATACTTATCGAACAAAAATGGAATCAAAAATAAAACTTGATATAATAAAATAAGTCAATATTTAATTTCAAGATAGCAATAAATCCAAATAAAGTGCTAGTATATCTTTAAAAGGACGACAATCCACCGGTTATGCTAATTTAAATTGATTTTTCATGTATAATTACGAGTAGAATGTATTCAAACTCAAAGTATTAGTTTCGCGATAGTTCCACTTCGCGGACGAAAGCACAAAGCAAGGTCCTTTTGTCTTTCATACGTGTTATTGTAATACAAAGCCTTTTAAAGCGGTTTTTGATGTCACTTCGCGTTGTCTCTTATGTGAACTCAACTGTGCAGATCCCCCTATCAGTCATAATAGCATTTTTTATCTCCCATGACACTACGCTCGCGGAGAAGGTAAGAAAAGGACGAAACTATCGCGCAAATGTCAGTCCTTATACGCAGTGCAGAGATGAATCTCGTCTATTTTGTTATCATTCAGAATTAAATTCGGGTCAATAGCTGTGATAGTTACCAATCTGTTAGTTTAAATCATCAGTCATCACCTTTGTAAAAACAAAGCCAGTGTTATTGTATTCGTGAATGAACCGAGCAGTGTTTTGTGTTGAAGTGAATCCATACAAGTGATATTTTAATTAAATTAGATGGCTAAGTGATGCCAGGGAGCTCAGTAGAATGTTACAATTGCCTGAAGATGGAATATGGAGTGGAGGATGGCATCCCGAGGGATTTCATTGACTTCGAGTTCGTCGCTCAAGATGCACTGGAATTTGAGGTTAGTTGCTTTATTTACTTACTTATTGAGTCATAATCACAATATTGTAAACAATTGAAGTAATAGTTAAGTAAGTTAGGTACGACATTTTATTCTTTCGATTATTAACTAAATGATAAGACAGTTATTTAGATTGGAGATTAAAAAGAGAGTAAGTTAATCAATAATGTAGCTGTCTTGTTGTGTTTGCACAAAAGTTTTAAATATTAAATACTATAATAGGCATTTCTTATTTTTTGTAATATGGATATTTTTAGTAGACGCTCTTATTGAAACTATATTTGTCTAATAGATGTTATCTTATCATTTAAAATTTATAAACAAAAGCGAAACCGGCAGAACATTAATCCATTCTTAGGTACGCAACCGTAACGCCCACTTTAACCCAGAGCATTTTTTGTTACGATTTTATAGGCTGTAACAATACGAGAGCACACAATATATAATAGTACGAGAGTCAGAATGGGCAGGTTAACCTCTCATTAGACGTGTCACACTCTTGGCGATGTTTTTGTTCAGTAGGTGACTGGCCCCCATGCAACACATTACCAACTTTTAGTCCACGCATACAAAATTCTGAGCAGGTTCTTAATCAGCATTGATTCAGTGTATTTTGTGCTATAAAAACAGGTGCAAAGGTTTGTTTACTATGGTGAGTTATCTTTGTCTATTTTATCACTTGGCTAGCCATCTAGTGAATGGCCTGAGTAATCTGCAGCTTGTATTGCGCAAACCGTGCGTTTCAAGGCACTCAAGTAGTTCAACCGCTCACCGACAGATAGCCACAGTAGTTCGCTGATTTTCGCGCCAGCCGCCAGTAAGTATCCTCCAGTGCTGCCAACTGCGGCGATTTATCGCCATTTAGGCTATCTCGGAGGGTGCTGTGGCCAATTGTTCCCAGTAGTCCCCTCTAGCCCTGTCCCCCGGGGTGACAATTCGTGCCGATTGTTCCCTTTGAAAGCTGAATAGAGGGGACAAATGGGAAGTCTATTTCTCAGTTGTCACGGGGGGGTGATAATTGCTACGATTACTTCCCAGAAAATAAAAAGCATGTAATTTTTTCAATTAGATTTCAGCTTTTTTATTTGTTGTGTTAAATAGAATCAAATAAAAAATCAACATTATGTTTCACTTACTTATAGGTACAATCATCAACCATGTGATTGGTTTATTAATCTTATTAATACGTCGAAAATAATAGTAGCATAGTAATAAAATTAAATTAGAAAAACGATAAGTATTAATAAGATTAATAAACCTGTGATTGGTTGATGATTGTACCTATAAGTAAGCGAAACATAATGTTGATTTTAAATTTGATTCTATATGACACAACAAATAAAAAAGCTGAAATGTAATGGAAAGTACATGTTTTTTTTATTTTCTGGGAAGTAATCGTAGCAATTGTCACCCCCCCGTGACAACTGAGAAAAAGGCTGTCACCCCGGGGGACAGGGCTAGAGGGGACTACTGGGAACAATTGGCTGTGGCGACCAAAAATTGCGATTTGCGACTGGTCTCAATTTAGGCTAATTTTGAGATCGAACCAAATTGATTTGATTTTGATTTGTTTTATGAGCCTGCGGTGTCCCAATGTTAATGGGGTAGGCAGAGCGTAAACGACCCAAACAAAGGTCGTTCCGCCACGTCTGACAAAGTTTTGAGGGCTATTTAAGATAGATTTGTAAGTATATTGCTTACAAATTGACAGGATGTCAGCCTATCGCCTAAATTACAATATACTGAAACCCTTGGATCCTTTAGCTGGTTTTTACTGCATGCCCGGGAGGAAATGCAGCTGGCACATTCTATGTTTTTCTCTCGCTCCCAGGCCAGCATGGAAGAAATCCATTATTCAAATTATTCAAATAAAATCCCTACTAAATAGAGTCTTAAGCAATAGGTCTTAAGCATTTAAAATTAGTAGTTATTTAGACTATACGTAAATTATTTAGGCGATTTTAGACTACTTCACCTTGGGCGACTTGAAATTGACTTTTCGGCGATTTTATACTAAACAGACTTGGCAACACTGGCAGTGGGTATCCGCGTGTACCCACGTACAGCCGACAGATTCGGACGTCGAGCTCGGTTGCGTGTACACAAAACATTACGAACACGCTAATTTAGAATAAACTTCAGTAAAGTTTCGAGCGGACTAGACATCGCGTGTCTAAATATAAAATTAAAAGTTTGCGAAAATGTGAAGGAAACGGATCCAATGCAGTGGTTGCAGTGAATTGTAATTAGTGTGCATTTGGAAGGACGATGGTTTCCGGGGATAGATGCGGCTGCGGTGCTTTTTGTCGGCGGTTGTTTTGCCGAGCGCGACCTCCTGAGGTCGAAGACGAGGAAGATGAGATGGCAGCGCCAGTTAGCATGGTAGGTACAGTTACCGGCAAAAAACTTGCCTAAGTATAGCATAGTTTGTGCATCGAAAATCAATCTTAGATTCAAGTAAGCAAACTTTTTCCTATTACTCAAGAAGTCTGCTGTTGGCAATTGGCTGTGGACATGCCGTGGAGGTATAGCCGTCAAGATTTTAATTGTAAATAAGAGATTATACCCGGCGTTAATCGACCTCTGTTTACTATGTTAATTAAACTCATAATCACAATGTTAATTATGTAACATACACAACATTATAACTTACAGGCCATTTCGATGCCTTGATTAGCTAAGTCTATTACGAAAAATTGAAATTTACGTTCAATCATAACGTAGTAGTTCGCGTCTGGATGCGATTTCCTAACTTCGAAGCTACACATTTTTTACAGATAAGCATACATATTATTTGTTTATTAGCAATTTACTAAAACGACCATATAACATTTAAATACATACGGATTAATTAATATTATAACAATTAAACTTTATCTTTAAGATAACGGAATTAAAAAATGCGACGTGGCATTAGAATTATTAGGGACAAACTTATATGCAACAAATATTACTGTCTTATTAAAAAGTATTAAAAAACATGTTTTTATGCATTAATTGATTTAAAATTAAGCTTTAACATATGAGTTATATACATTTTTCTTATCTCATTTTAATTACCTTTATTTTGATACCCCACACGATAGGTTCAGTCGAAAAATAATAATTGAATACTTACAATTTAGCGCCTAAAATCCACAATTTAGAATTTGAAAAATTACACCTATCTAAGAACACTCGGGTGCTTGAGATCCAGGTGTATCCAAAACCGGCGCAATGACCCTATCAGTACATACATACAAGATACGCGCGAAAAACATAACCCTTCCTTGACAGTCGGGTAATAAAAACAACATTTATGAAATCATTTTGTATGAATGAATCGGAATGATTCATTGACTACGTTATTTGCACACAAAAAGTTACAAACTAAGGCCGGCGTATGATTCTAAAGTTCCCACATATTTCGTTGTTGGTGTTGTAACTATTAGTTGTCTCGATCACAGCATTTTTTTTCATCTTTTTGTGTTGATGAGTGTCTTCCGATGTTTTTATACTTTTTTTTCTCGTGTATTTATTTTCAGTGAAGGTTAAAAATGCCAGCTGAGCTGATGTCATTTACAGTTTTTGTGCGTGGAATAGGTGCTAATTTAGTATCTTACACAGATCGTATCATAATCAAATCAGTAGGTTCGACTATAAAATAAGGAATGAGAAGTAAAGTTCGTGCCCTTTCCACTTTCGTTCGAGTTTCCACCACCTTCTAATTCAACAATCCAAACAACAACACAACTAATTATCAAAACGAACCACACTTAGGGCGCTTTTGCACCGGTCCGAATCCGTATCCGAATTGGCCTTCCTTGTAATGTATGACAGCTTGCGCACCCATTCATATCCGTTTTATATGGAAACTAGCGACCCGCCCCGGCTTCGCACGGAAATCATCAGTGTTTCTCTACTATATTCATCTTCCTATCCTTATCCCGTATTTCTCGGGGTCGGCTACCTAATCTAGGTGATTGAACGAGGGTACTGGTTTTTACACAGAGCGACTGCCATCTGAACTCAACTGCCATCGCAACCCAGAAGGGAAATCAGACCCAATCCTAGATTAGGTCAAAGTTTTCAAGCCGCGAATGCTTAGCACTGGCCTCTGATATGGTTTAACGACTAATATCTAAGGTGTTAAACGATATTAACCGGGACCAACGGCTTAACGTGCCTTTCGAAGCACGGAAAAAGCGCCGAATAAACGTACATATGAAATTCGAAAATCGAAAAACACATTGGAACGTGGTGGGGTTCGAACCCCGACCTCCCGCTCAGGAGGCAGCGACCCTATCCACTACACCGTCGGGCTATGTTTCTCTACTATATTATGCATGTATTATACATATAAACCTTCCTCTTGAATCACTCTATCCAGTAAAAGAAACCGCATTAAAATTCGTTGCATAGTTTTAAAGATCTAAGCATACATAGGGATATAGGCACAGAATATATAATAGTACTACATAATATAGGGACAGAGAAAGCGACTTTGTTTTATACTATGTAGTGATTTCACGGACTCGATTCGGATACGAACCGAATACGGAGCAGTGCAAAACCGCCTTTACCTTTAGTAAAGTTATTTTAAATCTGTAACTGGAAATGCTGTAAGCTGAAATACAGTCTAACAAATATTTATTTACTGTTTATTGTACACAAGTAACATGAGAAAGACAAAACACAAGGAATAACGACACAACAGGTACTGCTTATTTCTACTAAGAAATTTCTTCCAGCTGACCTATGGAAGTGAGACTTAAATTAAAAAGGCAAATTAGGCGTGCACAAATAAAGCTTAATATTAAAATAACACCAGCAAATTATAAGTTATATAAATAAATAATTATATATACATAAAATCATAATAATAATATATACATACTAATAATAGTCCTCCCACCGATTTTCGGTGATGGCGGCCAATCTCCCGAAGATGGGCCAACTGCGCAGGACTTGTTTTTAGTGCCCAAGTGTTTGCGCTTCACACAGGTGCACTCTCTGTTCCCTCAATCTCTTATTCTGATGGGACAGACTGACTGACACGACCAGAGAGAATTCAGGCGCAGGACCGCCTATTTACATGCCCATCCGATGGCATGGATCATCTTACTTTTCGGACAATCAGGTGATCAGCCTGCAATGTCCTTACCAAACTAGAAACAACAACACAAAGTCATTGTCCCCCGCCGGGAATGGAACCCGGGACCTCCGGGTCGAGAGCCCAATATACATACTAATATTATAGTGAAAGGAACGCTCTTTTACTCTCTTTTTAAAGACAGCAACAGAAGGACTGTCACGGACCGTGTGCGGCAGCGAATAATTGATCTGTATGAAATATTGATCCTATGATGACTCTGATTCTTTGTGGCACAGGCTAATGCCACCACGGGCGCTGGCCTACCTAGTCTACCTACTACCGTATTGATTGCAGGTTTACACGCAAGCTTCCATGAATACCTTAACTACATGGTTTTCGTCCTTTGTTAGGAGTAAGCAGTGCTATAAACACACAATGTCGTTAAGGAAAACAAAGGCACAATAATGTATGAATAAGTTTGTAAAATACCGCAGCGAACATTTTAACTCGATTGTGAGAAAATTGTAAAGCAAGGTACATAAAGAACTAATGAAACAATGACACCGAATTTACAAAATCTTTTTAAAATAAATGTTATTTTTCATAATTTTGGAAGCCTGACTACACGACCGCTGAGCCCGATACAAGTTTGTTGCATGTCGTTGTGCAGTAGGAGAAATTTCCCATGACCTTTAGATATTCTTTATCACTACATAGTATAAAACAAAGTCGCTTTCTTTGTCCCTATATCCCTATGTATGCATAAATCTTTAAAACTACGCAATGGATTTTAATGCGGTTTCTTTTACTGGATAGAGTGATTCAAGAGGAAGGTTTATATGTATAATACATGCATAATATAGTAGAGAAACACTGTTAATTTCCGTGCGAAGCCGGGGCGGATCGCTAGTCTTATCTATAGTATAGTTCTATTCTACTTTATCTTAGGCATGTTAGCTGTTTGCCCCGCAGCTTAGACTGCATTATATTTTTTAATATAAATTCGGATTTACTCGAAATAGGTAATAGTTTACCGTGGTAAATGTTTTCCTAGCTCCACCCTAACGATGTCCATCAGACAGTTTTATGAAGCTTCGAACTTCGAATCTACTCAACATTTACATTTCGAGCATAACAAGTCAGCCATTATTATTTTTATTTGGATTCCGATCACATCGGATGAACGGCGCTTGTTAAATAAACCCTGGCACCAATTAAAGCTACCAGACTTTGCCTTGATGACCTCAGACAGAGGTGAGTCAATGTCTGCGGCCAGCCTAACAAGGAGAACAGCCGTGCTTTGTATTAGCAAGTACTCCTAATTTTTTATACATTATTGATGAAAGACAAAGAAGATATGTTGCGTGGATATAATAGCACAAGCAAGCGAAAATCACAACTTCTCTATGTTGTGATACGTGATAGACGATAGAAAAATCAATTATCCATAGATATACTAAATACATACATAAAGCTGACGAGATTCTCCGATTTTACCTATAGAATTATGGAGCTCGTTTCATATAAATAATAGACGCCTTTTTCCGTTTTATTATTAATAACTGTAATTTTTTGGGTAGGTCATTACATCATATCCTTGATTTATTATTGAAATATTTTGGTTTGCCTTTAAACAGAACAGAATCCTCATTTATCATTAAATTTACGGGTTCTGTTTAAATTAGACTCTATCGTAATGGTAGCTTAGTATACATTTTAGGCTTTATAATGTACCACTTGATAGAGTACCTATAGATACAAGTGAGTAGTTTTTCGTAGGTAGTATTATTAAATAGATAGATAAACTCTTTATTGCGCATAAATCGTACAGTTTGAAAAACTTAAAAATAACAGTGTGCCTTATCGCTTCAAGCGATCTCTTCCAGACAACCCTGCATTTAAAAAAGAAAAATTACACATAGCAAGTAGCTGCGGCAACATCAAAGAACTAACTAAACACTTAACTAACTATCAACACTTAAGATCTACATAATAGTACATATTAAATACATAGATAAATAAAAATACGAGGCGTTAAACGCTCTGCCTACCCCGTAAGGGATAAAGGCGTGATTTATGTACGTATGTATGTATAAATAAAAATTCCGAATATAAATAAATTATTATTAAGTTTAGTAAAATTGACCGTTCCTTGGTGTTACCCAGCAGTGGAACAAAATGTTCGTAACTAATAAACGCTATAAGGAAAAGGTGTTAATTATCCTTGAAGAACTTATTAGGCATATTAACCCAACGATACATAGTACCAATCATAGAACGATATGGGTCGTAAGGAGGTTCAGTTACATTCCTATACGATTACGCGATTGCAACTATACATGGTACTTATATATACATAGTAGATAGATTGGTTTTATATTTTTTTTTATAAAAAAAAAGGAAACGTACTTAATGTGAATATCTATTGCAAGGCTACTTTACTTTAGGCTACTTTAGGTTACTTTATTTAATTTTGTAACACTACGTTTTAGACTACTACCGCAAAATTCTCGAATCAAACTATGTTCGAAACGTTGTTGGTTTATGCAAATTCGGGGTGTAAGGGAAGGCGAACTAATAGGGGTTGCTCAGTCAACGATACTGAACAACTATCACCGGGATCTTTTTTAGGAAGTCAAAAAAAAATTGGTTGTCCATACAAATCGTCTGATCGAGGTCGTAATTTTGTATGGGAAGGTTTTATTTATCTCCTGAAAAAAAAACCCGGTGAAAGTTTTTCAGTTTCGTTGACTGAGCAGCCCCTATCAGTTTGCGGGACGCTGTCCCTTACACCCGCTATAGAAACAAACTCGAAAACCAAATGACAAATATTGATTTACATATTTCAGTTGCAGCTAGCAGAAGCTCGAGATGTGAGGTTTACACAGACACTGTCAGAGCCCCTGGCGATTGGATCGCTCATCGTATGTACAGGCACGCCGTGTGAAGACATACCGTGGTAAATATTGACTCTTTGGTTGTATCTGGTTCTTCCATGCTGGCCTGGGAGGAAGAGAAAAACATAGAATGAGTCAGCTGCATTTCCCCCCGGGCATGGTGTAAAAACCAGCTATAAGGGATCCGAGGTTTTCAGTATATTGTCATTTAGGCGATGGGTTGACAACCTGTCACTACAGCAATATATCTACAAATCTATCTTAAATAACCCTCAAAACTTTGTCTGACGTGGCGGAACTACCTGTGTTTAAGTCGTTTACGCTCTGCCTACCCCATTAGGGATAAAGATATGATTATAGGTATGTATGTTGGTTGTACCAGTTTTACTATTTAATTGAGTTCGGCTTGTAATTCGGCTGTCTGTACTTCCTACTCAGGTCGACCTGTTAAAAACTACTGGTCATAAAATGATGATATAATTGTGCACGTCGTATCTGCCTCTCAGAATGCTATTTCACTAGCCTAGGTCTGCTGGAAGAGATTTCTGTTTAGAAATAAGCTGTGCCTGTTGTGTCTTTGTTTTATATGTATATGTTCTTTGTATTTTATTGTGTACAATAAACTGTTAAATAAATAAATGATACCCTGTTGCTATGTTGTTAATACTGGTAAACGTCCATATGAGTAATCATGTCATGCTAACTGAAAATTCATTTGTTTTATCCGTGGTTTAACTCATACATAACATAACAGTATCAATAGGTACTTATTTTAGTCAACGATCCGACTTTGTATATACATGGTTCAATTTTATCAGTTTTTCATATACTCTGTTTTTATCCTTAGTTTAACTTTCCGATTCCGTTCGCTTTTAGCATCGTCAACACAAACGCCCTGTACGTTTATTGCAGTCTCGCTAAACTAACCGTAGTAACTATAAAGTTTACTATAGTAATTTCGCCGCTAGAAATGTTTGTTTTGTTCACGGATCATTGCAAGTAGTTAATTGAATTATTCACCTTGAATTCACGCGAGCAGAAAATAGACGAAAGGTCGATGAAGCGACACTGAATGTAGAAAGACTTGCTAAGAATACTGATGATCGAGAGGTGTTCCAGAAATCAGAAATTTTATGTGGCTATTCTTTTTGTAGCTTGCGGGAATATCTTCGAATGAGTCTATTTTGAGAATATACGGGCGAAGCGGGAACGACCGCTAGCTCATATACCGAAGAGTTAATAGTTTAAACATACGATATATTAGGTTTGAAAACATAATTTGAACAGATTAGGCTGCTGATATAAACATACAAGAAAATAACAAAACTAAAAAGAGATAGCCCTTATCGTACAACTGCAAATACATAGTCATCTTATGAATAAGTCCATTATTGTAGAATGTCTTTGATAGATAAGATTATGATATCAGAGATGTGTCACCGGAAATCAATAATAGATTTTTCTTTTGTTCGTAAAGTTCGTTAGACCAAAGGAGAGTCGTCTGGCTGGCTATCCCTTACACCAGTGTAGGAGGAAGTTAAATTTGGCCTACCAACGCGGTTCACTCCATTTTATTTGCACGATTAGGATTTCTTTTTATCAGTGATGTGATGTGATGATAAATCAAGCAAAGAACTAGGTATCTTATCGATCATTTCAAAGTGTACCGAAAGCTATCCGTCGCAATATTATGTCACATTTGTATTACATCATGGTATTAAAAGCTCAGATCAAATATAGGTCTCCGATAAGTTGTGTAAATATGCCTAACCCAGTTGTAAAAGATAGGTAGATCAAAAACCGCCCCAAAAACATCCTTATCTAAAACTATTCGACTTCACTACTTCTTACCTGAGATTACGATTTATTTTCCAGTGATAAAAAGCTTTTTCAAGGAATATAGCCAAAACGGAATACTCAATATATACAAAAAATAAAAACAAATATAAAAGTTGCGTCATATAAAAAAAAAATTGTTGCACTGTTATCTTTCACAAACGTCTAATCCGTATTTTTTTATTCCAGGTTCGCAATAAACATTGGGTGCGACGAAGAAGTCACGCAGAGCGAGATAGCTATACATTTCAACGTTCGCATGCCGCAGGTGTACGTCGTTCGGAACACCAAGCGGCATGGAAAGTGGGGGGCGGAAGAGACCACATCGTTTAGGTCAGTAGTTTACATTAAACACACATCAAGAACTAAAGGCTTTTCATAAGACTATATCAAACAAAAAGCTTAATACAAAAAAAATATGACGACGGTTTCACAACTATACGCTACAAAATTTAGGATGGTAACTGCAACAGATGCTGGACACTCCTACGTTTGGGTCATTTGTTAAAAAGTTAAAACAAAAACTAATTGCTGATGCATTTTTTACAGTAAATTAATTTTTGACATAACTTTGTTTTGGCCAGGCCTGAAATTATAGATGAAATTATATAAATTAAATTATCTTGTACTTTAAAATTACATGACATGACTAATTCTAAGACAAATTTTGTTATTATGTTATAAGTATAATGCATTATGTGACGTGTAAAATTGTTATTTATTAACTAAAGTATAAAGCACTGCAGAAGCTCTTCAACTCTGTCATACTCGAAGGCAAAACGCCACGGGCATGGCTCAGAGGCGTGGTGGTGCTGTTTTTCAAAAAGGGCGATAAGTCCTTGCTGAGAAACTACAGACCCATCACGCTTCTGAGCCATATCTACAAGCTGTTCTCAAGAGTCATTACGAACCGTCTCGCACGCAAGCTCGACGATTTCCAGCCTCCCGAACAAGCCGGTTTCCGAAAAGGTTTTAGCACCGTAGACCACATCCATACACTGAGGCAAGTTATACAGAAGACCGAAGAGTATAACCAACCACTCTGCCTCGCGTTTGTGGTCTACGAAAAAGCCTTCGATTCGATCGAAACATGGGCCGTACTGCAGTCACTCCAGCGGTGCCAAATCGACTACCGGTACATCGAAGTGCTGAAGTCTTTGTACGAAAACGCCACCATGTCAGTCCGTCTTCAGGACCAGAACTCGAAGCCTATCCAGTTGCAGCGAGGAGTGAGACAGGGAGATGTTATATCTCCAAAACTGTTCACCGCAGCACTGGAAGACGTCTTCAAGCTTCTGGACTGGAAGGATCTTGGCATTAATATCAATAGCGAGAATATGACTCACCTTCGTTTTGCCGATGATATTGTTATTGTGGCTGAAACCCTGGAGGACCTCGGTACAATGCTCGATGACCTCAATAGAGCCTCTCAACAAGTGGGTTTTAAAATGAACATGGAGAAGACGAAGATCATGTAAAACTCCCTTGTTGCACCCACTTCCCTGACGGTTGGAGGCTCTACTCTGGAAGTTGTCGACGAGTATGTCTACCTGGGACAAAAAGTCCAGTTGGGTAGGTCCAACTTTCAGAAGGAGGTCGATCGTCGAATCCAACTCGGCTGGGCAGCGTTCGGGAAGCTACGTAACATCTTCTCATTCAAACAACTACCGCAATGTCTCAAGACAAAAGTCTGGGACCAGTGCGTGTTGCCAGTGATGACCTACGGAACCGAAACGTGGCCACTCACAATGGGCCTCATAAGAAGGCTCAAGGTCACTCAAAGGGCAATGGAAAGGGCTATGCTCGGAGTTTCCCTCCGCGATCGAATCCGAAACGAGGAGATCCGGAGGAGAACCAAGGTCACCGACATAGCTCGAAGAGTTGCTCAACTTAAGTGGCAGTGGGCGGGGCACATTGCTTGCAGGACCGACTCCCGCTGGGGTAGGAAAGTCCTGGAGTGGCTGCCTTGGCACGGTAGACGCAGCGTAGGCAGGCCTCCCACAAGGTGGACCGACGATCTGGTGAAGGTCGCGGGAAGCTTCTGGATGCAGAAGGCGCTAGACCGATCATCGTGGAGGTCCTTGGGGGAGGCCTATGTCCTGCAGTGGACGTCTATCGGCTGAGACGACGAACTAAAGTATTGAATTGAATATTCAGAACAGAAGGAAAACAAAAGAAATGTATCTGAAGTGAAGACACAGACAAAGACTATCCTAAATTTTAGTATATTTTATGTAAGTATTTGTATCGCTCCCAGTAATACCAAAACAAAGTGTCATCAACACATACTAAGTTTTTATCTAGCTAACCCTTCCCTATAAAATTGCATTGCCCTAATTTAAGCATTACACCCCTATAAACACAATAGTGTCATGGCAGGTATTTAGGGCGTACCTACACAAATACCAATAGTACTTAACGATATGAGATGGCATAGGTCACGACCTCTCTGTAGTGACATTATGCCGACGATCCAATTGAGGTCGCGAGGGCGGCCTCTTTACAAATGAGCTCTAACATTGTATTGTAGGTGTAAATATTGCTTATTTAGCCACAGAACAGAACAAATTTTCCCCTAATGGGGTAGGCAGAACGTAAACGACCTAAATAAAGTTCGTTTTACCACGTCTGATCACGTTTTAAGAGTTATTTAAGATAGATTTGTAGGTATATTTATAGGTATATTGCTGTAACAGGTTGTTGCTTGTGACAGGGTTTTAGCCCATCGCCTAAATTGAAATATGTATACAGATACCCTCGGATCCCTTAGCTGGTTTTTACAACATGCCCGGGAGGAAATGCAGCTCGCACATTCTATGTTTATCTCTCGCTTCCAGTCCAGCATGGAAGAACATTTTGGTGGTAAATATGTCAATAGGAGTGCGAGCGTTTGATATAACACGCAATCATGTGCCAAGATCGTAAAATAAAATGTACAAATTCTTTGATCTTGTTTTTATGCATTCCGAAATCACAAAGCTTATCATGTAGTTGGTTTGCTCACGTTCTAGTGTTGGTCAGAGGTCAGATTTATTGGCAAAATGACGAACTGACATGCATGACTCATGATCATGTCACGAGCTTCCGAATCTTCAAGACCTTTGACTTGACTTATCAATCTTTGATAGTTTTAATAAGGTGTCAGCGCGATTACGCCTTCCATCAAATGTCAGCGAAACATGTATAGCCCAGCCCGTAGAGGTGAACATAGGATGCTAAATTATTGATCTTTTTTCTATTTTTTTAAGAGTTTTATTCAAAATAAAATCTATAACCTGCACACGTTGAACTGTTAAACGCGATATGACCGTACTACATAAAAGTTAAAACGTTCGATTTATTTTGCTCCACGTTCAATTCCTTTCATTATAATCAATCTGTTGTCATCAATTTCATGATGGACTGGGAGCGAGAGAAAAACATAGAATGTGCCATCTGCATTTCCTCCCGGGCATGCTGTAAAAACCAGCTAAGGGATCCGAGGGTTACTGTATATTGCAATTTAGGCGATAGGCTGACAACCTGACACTACAGAAATATACCTACAAATCTATCCTAAATAACCCTCGAAACTTTGTCAGTCGTGGCGGAACGATCTTTGTTTAGGTCGTTTACGCTCTGCCTACCCCATAAGGGATAAAGGCGTGATTCAATCATCATCAATCTTGGTCATACCATAACATACGTAAGTACAATACAATACAAAATTCTTTACTGCACAAAAAAACACATACAACAGAAATAAAAAGTAACAAACGTGACAGTACAATATAGGCGACCTTTACTTTATTGACGATCTTTTTAAGACAAATACTCAACATTGTTTTTTTTTTTTTTTCAGATTATTCCCATTCAAACAAAACCGCGAGTTCACGATAGAGATCCTTGTGGACGAAAAGGAGACTCTTTGGGCGGTCGACGGGGAGCACTACTGCTCTTATACGCACAGAAACCCTTCCCCACTTAGCGCCAGTTGGGTGCAAGTGGTGGGTGTAAGGGACGCCACGCTGACTATAAAGAAGACTGATATTTATCCCACTCTAGCTCTTCCACCTCAAGAGGTAACATGCTGAATGACTTATAATTATAAGTATTTGTAAATTACATTTGCTATTCTTACACTAAAACCGTCATGTCTCGTTAATTGAGTTTACAGAATACATACATACATATAATCACGCCTTTATCCCTAATGGGGTAGGCAGAGCGTGAACGACCTAAAAAATGGTCGTTCCGTCACGTCTGACAAAATTTTGAGGGTTAATTAAAATATATTGCTGTAGTGACAGGTTGTCAGCCTATCGCCTAAATTGCAATATACAGAAACCCTCGGATCCCTTAGCTGGTTTTTACAGCGTTCCCGGGAGGAAATGCATCTAGCTTTTTCTATGTTTTTCTCCCGCTCCCAGTCCAGCATGGAAGACAGAATACCCGAAAAAGAAGCATGTTATTGTACATTCTATTGTTTGCCCCCAGCCTACCATAAAGGAAATCACTACAAAGTATTAAACAAAGTCGCTTTCTCTGTCCCTATATCCCTATGTATGTATAAATCTTTAAAACTACGCAACGGATTTTGATGCGGTTTCTTTTAATGGATAGAGTGATTCAAGAGGAAGGTTTATATGTATAATACATACATAATATAGTAGTTAAACACTGATAATTTCCGAGCGCAGCCGGGGCAGGTCGCTAGTTTTAAACTAAATCCACAATGAATAAATACTTTGCAATTATATTTATGCGTATTATATTGTCGTTTTCAGGTACCTCTCAGAACAAGTATAGACGCCAACCCAGCTCAAAACGAACCCAGTTGGCGACCTCACGTCATCGCCAAACTGTCAGAGGGTATTCCTGAGGGACATCAAATCGTCATACATGGAAGGTAATAGAATAAACGATAAAATTATCAGACAACAAATATTCGAACGCAATAATTGAATTCTTTGACGAAATAAATAAATATTCTCGATTTGTTAAATCTCAGTGAAAAATAATAGTTACATAATTTTAAACACATTTTATGTCCATTATACAAATCTTATCAACCATAAAATTTCTAAAGAAAGTCAGTGTGTTTTCTAAATAATTGAAGCGTGAAAGTTTTACGAGATTATTTATCGTTTGGTCTAGAAATTGTTACATACACACATATAGTCACACATTTATCCCTAATGGGATAGGCAGAGCGTAGACGACCTAAACAAAGGTCGTTCCGCCACGTTTGATAAAGTTTTGAGGATTATTTAAGATAGATTTGTAGGTATATTACTGTAGTGTCAGCCTATCGCCTAAATTGCAATAGCTATATTGAAACCTTCAAATCCCTTAGCTGATTTTTACAGCATGCCCGGGAGGAAATGCAGCTGGCACACTCTTATGTTTTTCTCTCGCTCCCAGTCCAGCATGGAAGAAATTGTTATGCAGGCCAATTTGCCTTATCAAAATAAAATGTGGTCCGGAACGGAACTAATCAATCGGCTACAAAGTATAACACACATTGATAGCAATTCGTAGTAGCAAAAATCACCACTTAACTAATATAAGTCTATACCTGTCATTTTCTATCATGAGAGACAGGAAAGGGACGGCTATATTTTAGTCAAGATTTAGATAAGTAGTGCCCTCAACGAATCGATAGCAATGTACCTTATAAACTCATATATAACATACATACATATTATCACGCCTTTATCCCTAATGGGATAGGCAGATCGTAAATGACCTAAACAAAGGCCGTTCCGCCACGTCTGACAAAGGTTTGAAGGCCATTTAAGATATATTTGTAGGTATATTGCTGTAGCGACAGGTTGTCAGCCCATCGCCTAAATTGCAATATTCCTACAGAAACCCTCGGATCCCTTAGCTGATTTTTAGAGCATGCCCGGGAGGAAATGCAGCTGGCATATTCTATGTTTCGCTCCCAGTCTACCATGGAAGAAAAGCATGGATATATAAGATGTCATCACTACATAGTATAAAACAAAGTCGGTTTTTCTGTCCCTATATCCCTATGTATGCATAAATCTTTAAAACTACGCAACGGATTTTGATGCGGTTTCTTTTAATGGATGGAGTGATTCAAGAGGAAGGTTCATATGTATAATGCATTCATACATACTATCACGCCTGTATCCCTAATGGGGTAGGCGGAGCGTGAACAACCCAAACAAAGGTCGTTCCGCCACGTCTGAAAAGTTTTGAGGGTTGTTTAAGATAGAACTGGATATTGCTGTAGTGACAGGTTGTCAGCCCATCGCCTAAATTACAATATACCCTCGAATCCCTTAGCTGGTTTTTACAGCATGCCCGGTAGGAGATGCAGCTGGCACATTCTACATTATTCTGTCGCTCCCAGTCCAGCATGGAAGCTGTATAATACATGCATAATACATACATAAAATCACGCCTTTATCCCTTTCGGGGTAGGCAGAGCGTCAAACGCCTCGTAAAAGGCGCCTTCGCCACGTCTGACAAAAATTGAGGGCAATTTTAGATTGTAATGTGTATTGCTATAGTGACAGGTTGTCAGCCCATCGCCTAAATTACAATACACTGCAACCCTCCAGTCCCTTTTGCTGACTTCTACAGCATGCCCGGGAGGAAGGGCAGCTGGAACATTCTATGTTTTTCTATCTCTCCCAGTCCAGCATGGAAGATACATAATACAGTAGATGCATAATACAGTAGAGAAACACTGATAATTTCCGTGCGAAGCCGGGGCGAGTCGCTAGTATATTTATGAAAAGTATTTGTTCTTGTCTGTTCCCAGACTCCGTCCAATGCTCCACTCATTCGCGGTAGACCTAATGGACGCGGCCCGCGACTGGCCGCCGCCCAACATCCACGCACACGTCAACATCCGCGCGTACGACGACGCGCAACGGGACAGGCAACTGGTCGTGCTGAATGCTTGGCTCGGCTGCTGGGGCGCTGAGAGACGGCAGCGGACGGCTAAACTCATACCTGGCACTCAGGTGAGGGTAGTTATAATCATAGATACATACATATAATCACGCCTTGATTCCTAGTGGGATAGGCAGAGCGTAAACGACCTAAACAAAGATCGTTCCTCCACGTCAAAGGTTTGAGGGTCATTTAAGATATATTTGTAGGTATATTGCTGTAGTGACAGGTTGTCAGCCTATCGCCTAAAATGCAATATACAGAAAACCTCGGTTCCCTTAGCAGGTTTTACAGCATGCCCGGGAGGAAATGCAGCTGGCACAATCTATGTTTTTCCCTCGCTCCCAGTCCAGCATGGAAGTGTCTACCTGGTACTATTGAACCTCTATACTCCTAGTAGCCGCACTGTTACTAGTAAGCTCATCCGTTCGCACATACACCTAAGGGAAACCGTTAGGAGAAATTCGCACCATTGTTAATGTTTTTAATCCGACAGCTCGCGTAAAACCCCCGTTCGAGCACGCACCAGGATGAAATCTTCCACTAATCTTGCGCTAGGGAAAACACCCCGAACGGCCCCCTGTAACTAAAGTGAGGGGGGCTTGGCAAGTAGGGTGGCGAGAGCTTTGAAGTGCTCAGAATTTTCTCCCAAAATGTTCTTACTGAATATCAAATCAACTGTTTTTCTTCTTCTTACCAGACAACAATCAAGATCATCCGCACACCAGGCGAGTGGTCTGTATACGCAGACGACGTGTTGATAGGCGAACTGGAGTACCGCGCTTCAGCCAATGCGGTGCGAGCGGTGCGAGTGCGCGGCGACCTTTACCCCGAACAGATGTACGTCTGCCCTTACACTACCTCGCCCGTTAGAGAAGATTGCTAGCTGGAGTTCTGTTCATTGATGGCACAGCTGGTATATTTATAGGAGAGCTGGAGTACCGCGCTTCAGCCAACGCGGTGCGCGTTAGAGGAGACCTTTACCCCGAACAAATGTACATCTGCCCTTATACTACCTCGCCCGTTAGAGAAGATTGCTAGCTTAGTTCTGTATATTGATAGCACAGTTGGTATATTGATAGGCGATCTGGAGTATCGCGTGTCAGCCAATGCGGTGCGAGCGGTGCGAGTGCGCGGAGTCCTTTACCACGAACAAATGTACATCTGCGCTTAAGTTTCCAGTGCATAAGCAAAACACTCAAACAAAACACGAAACATACGCCCGCGGGGCAGAGGGGAATGGAAATGTTTGAGAAACCCTTCCCCTCTCTGTCCCGCAGGGGAATGTTTCCTGTTTTATTTGAGAGCAGGAGTCACGGCTTTACTCTATGCCGCCCGTTAGAGAAGATTGCTAGCTGTAGCTTTGAACGTGTATTGATGACAAAAGTAATATTGTTTGGTGCGATATTGATGAGATCTCAATAGCGACAATTTGTTCACTAGTGAAGGACCTAATGTTGCAAGGTTTACAATGTTAGTTGCGTAAACAAATCATGGATACTTTACGTTGGTATATGAGGTGCAAATGAAGAGGTATACCAATCCAGAAGGAGGTCAGCGTATACATGACACTAAACAACTTTCTTCGAGAAACATGGATCAAACAAGGGTCTCCCTTGCAACACTGCCATTTAACTGATGAAATTATTACGGGTTTCTTACTCTATTTTATTCCGCTCACATATTTCTTGGGATAAGTTGGCTAAAGTTTCATTACTCATTGATCTCCTTTAGGGTTGTTATACCCCTTTTGTTACACCTTGTATTGAACTTCCAAAAAGCCATCAACTGGTCATTATTCGCTATTGAGAGTCTCTCTTCCTTCTGATTCTTCTTCGTATTTTTAAGCTTATTGTATTGAATGTTGACAATTTCGGAGTAAATTAAGCCTCATTATATCAGTGTTGAATATAGGAAATACTAAAACAAGCGATGTCGATAAGCAATGCTAAAAGGTCAATTCTGTGATTAATGATTGATAATAATAAAAGCAATGATTCTGTAGTGTCATCAGAGATATCAGAAACGAGGTTTTATCCATGATATAATGTTTAGATATGCTAGTTAGGTACTATTGTTGATGCAAAAACTGAAGTAAATGGAAACTCAAATCTCATTAATTTATACGCTATTGCGTGAGTCTTTTTATATAAACTTATCTACTTCTTGAATTTTTGTATCGATATTTTTATTTTAATGTAGACTTTTTTGTATTGTGTTAATGTTAATCTAATCACGATGTTAAGTCTAAGTTACAATTATTTTTGTTGACAGATTTAAAGTGAAATGTAAGGCTTTTTTTGCCTCAAGTTTAAATGTATAGATGAACTTATATTATAATGCTTGTGGGTGATTGGTGCCTACATGTAAAATAGTTGAATTAAAATATATAATTTAATTTTGTTTGCTTAGTACTGAAAATGTTATAAAAACGAGGACAAATAAATGTTACAATATTTATATTACAGTTAACTGTTTTTTTTTTCATTTGCTGAGCCCTACCCCTCTAGGCTATTTTATGGTTAATTCAAAGCTGACCTCAAATAGAATAGTAATAATAACAATATCACTATACCCCGGCCATAACAGCAGCAGCTCCTAGCCAGATAAGATCCTAGTTCAGGAGTTGCTGTGATCCTGCTAATTGCAACTGCAAATCGGATGATGTATGAGGTGGAGTATTTTGAAAATCAGTTTGACAGTTGACAGCCGATCAGCTGTCAGTTTAGTCGGCTTTCGCGTAAATTCTACCTTGAAACTGAAATACTGAATTAAAAGTTACTAGTTAATTCCAGTGAAAGACCAGAAATAATAAATTCTGGCTAGTTTTATTAGTGGAATCAATTAATTCTATTACAGCGAGCGGCAACGCCAGCGAGAGCGGTAAGTTGGTTATTTCATGTTTGACCTTGTCAAGGTGACCGATATCACTGGTTAGTCCTACTCGTATAAAGATAATATTGCCGGTGTTAGTTCGAGTCGGGTTGTTGTACAGACGGGTTGTTGCAGAAACATGAGTGTGCAGTCTGATTCGGAGAAGCGCAAGCAGATCTCCGTTCGCGGGATCGCGTCGGTGGAAAACGTCGCGGAGGTGATAAAAGCGTTCAATCGTCATGTGCACTACACCCTGGTGAAGGACAGGAATGTCGCGACCCCTCGGGACTATTACTTCGCCCTAGCCCACACGGTTAGGGACCATTTGGTGTCCCGCTGGATCAGGACCCAACAGTTTTACTATGAAAAGGACCCCAAGGTAGGTTTATTTTAATAATTAAATAATTAAATTAATCATTGATTTGCACAAGGTTAAATTATTGTGTTCAATAGATACAGAAGTAAATTATGTTAAACATTGAGTTTATTTACAAAATATTTCAGGGAAAGGAAACAATATTAAATTTAAACCAACATGTGGCTAAAGTTGGACTTACTCCAAAAATATCTATTTTATGTTTAGGATAAGAATATTGTATATACACTAAATCTAGAATAACAAATCATAAACTTGTGTGTTATAAACATCCTTGAAATATTGCATGATAATTGAATTTTAGTGCCATGACTTATATTTAGGACTTTGATTATTTTTTTCTCAAGCGTGTCTACTACCTATCCCTGGAGTACTACATGGGGAGGTCCCTCCAGAACACCATGATCAACCTGGGCATCCAGGGTACTGTGGATGAGGCTCTTTATCAGCTGGGTCTGGACATTGAAGAGCTGGAGGAGCTGGAAGAGGATGCTGGTTTAGGAAATGGAGGTCTGGGCCGTCTAGCTGCCTGCTTCCTTGACTCTATGGCTACTCTTGGTTTAGCTGCTTATGGATATGGTATGTATTTTACCTTCAAATAACTCATTTTATGACTAGTTGTATTGCCTTTTCTAGTAAAATATTATATTTAAGGGTTTCTCACTCTCAGTAACATGAATGTATAGGAAATTAAGGAAAAAACGTATTAGCATAAATTAGCAAGTTGCATTATCCAATGATGAGGTCATGTCTTGGCTGCATTAGCTAATGTAAATACTTACTAAAGATTAGTGACAACTATTTATATTCAATGACTTTGGGATATGTGCATTTTTGCCAAAATGCAAATAATAAAAATTCAAACAATGGTTGTGGATGTAGATTGTAGGCATTAAAGATTTCAAACAATTATTAACACTTAGGCAGTGCTATGATATGAACCAATTGAAGTAGATGACACTAGGCATTGGCGCGACGCCAATTATAGATGTACTAAATGTATGTGATGCTACCAAATATTGTTTAATTTCGTAGATTCATTCGTGAACAAATGTTTTGTATCCCCTGAAACAATTTCAGCATTTAGAACTGCAACCTTTCTGTCTGACATCTAAAAGAAATGTCCTTCAAATGTCTGAAGCAGAAATAGCCACCTTGTTAGTTGTTCTGTCTGTATTTTATATTTGAATCAAATAAAGTCGTTGACCTTTAGTGACGAATGCTAATCTTTTTAAACATTTAAAATTATCGCGGCTTACAAAAGGCAGCTCGTTCGTGCTGGCAGTAGCAGTAAACCAAAAACAGGGAAATTAAAATTGATAACGAATAATAGAGACACACGATTTCACTTTCATAAACCAATAAATAAAATGAAACTGAAAACCCCAACTGATACTGACACGACACGAAAAGCAAGAAGGCTATGAAATACATCGTAACAATTTAATTTATCAGGTATCAGGTACGAGTACGGTATCTTCGCGCAGAAGATCGAAAATGGCGAGCAACAAGAAGAGCCCGACGATTGGCTGCGTTATGGCAACCCTTGGGAGAAGGCGCGTCCTGAGTTCATGCTGCCCGTCAACTTCTACGGACGTGTGGTTGATACGCCGCAGGGCAAGAAGTGGGTCGACACTCAGGTAAGAGCAACTAAGGAGGAAATGTATTGAAAACCCAATGACTGGCTGCGTTATGGCAACCCTTGGAAGAAGGCGCGCCCTGAGTTCATGCTGCCCGTCAACTTCTACGAACGTGTGGTTGATACGCCGCAGGGCAAGAAGTGGGTCGACACTCAGGTAAGAGCAACTAAGGAGGAAATGTATTGAAAACCCAATGACTGGCTGCGTTATGGCAACCCTTGGAAGAAGGCGCGCCCTGAGTTCATGCTGCCCGTCAACTTCTACGGACGTGTGGTTGATACGCCGCAGGGCAAGAAGTGGGTCGACACTCAGGTAAGAGCAACTAAAGAGGAAATGTATTGAGATCCCGATGACTGACTGCGTTATGGCAACAATTAGGAGAAGTCGCGCCCTGATTTCATGCTGCCCGTCAACTTCTACGGACATGTGGTTGATACGCAAAGGCCTTAAAATGTCGAAGAGGCCACGTTGACGAAGTACCAGGGAACCTAGTACTTTATGCCTGGAAGCATTTTCAAGAAACGAAGCTGATTACTAGTCTGGAAACCTTACAGCCTTCTCACCTTGAGGTAGATACAAGACAATACAAATAATCTTGAAACTTGGCTGCCATATAACATGCGGATCGTGATACCGTGTAATACTAACAGGGCTCAGGCTGCTAACACACCAGGAGAAAACTGTACTTAATTGTTGGAAAATGTGACTAAAAGCTCATTCAGTAGTTGTATCATCTATTGCAGCATAACAGTTCATAATAAGATAAGTTTTCGCAAAGTAAACACATTCATAAAGTATCATTGACCTGAGAAGTGTTATCATTTTCCTTGTCGTCAAGTAAACAGTGCATTTTAGCTTCCGTTAGAATAAACTTTCTTATCTGAAACTGCCAATTAATAATGCCGATTTACTTAGTAACTTGGCATAGTAATTTAATCAATAATTGATAAATTCCTTCAATGAATGGTTAAAATGTTAAATAATTTATTAAAATTGTAAATTTAAAGAATTACTGAAACATCGAGCCATTGTTGAATCATTAAAGACACTGAACCTACAACTTTCGGAACATACCCTGGTGCCAAAAAAATCGATGTAAGAGAAGATCGATATGATGTTATGCCAACAGCACTGAATGGTTTGCAAGTGCTTTGCTCTTGTGAGCTCAGCTTGTTTAGATCGGAACGGGTTCAACCTCTTTAGGAGTACAATACAATACAAGATACTTTATTGCACATAAAACACAAATACATAGAGCAGAAAAGTAAGGAAAAAAACAGTACAATATAGGCGGCCTTATTGCCAAAGCAGCAATTTCTACCAGGCAACCTTTGGGTACTAGGATAGTACGTAGCAGATAGCGGGATAGTGCATACTAAGTTCATCTTAATACTTGAACAACATCAATACTACTAAATAAATATATAACTAAAATAAACTAATATATATTTATAATAAACTAATACATATTATGCTAATGGGAGATAGGATAAATAGCTAATTATCATTCTCTAAGAATTTTCTTGTGCCGTTAGGCATGATCTCCGTAGAGTGGTCCTCCCCTTTCCCACTTGTATCTCTGTCGAGATAATGCGTTCGTCAAGAATGAAAAACTCTATGACCTTTCTGATGAAGGTCAAAGACGAATGTGGTAACAGGGAACCGATATGTGTTTCGAGTTTTTGGACATTCAGCAAAACGGCCATAGAGATTTTCACTCTTGAGCACTGAATGGTTTTGTACTTTTTCGGAATAGGTAATTAATTATCAAACTTATCGTAACATTGATAACATATTAAGTAAGATTAAATTTGTCGTATGAGGTATTCTCTTTCATGTTTTTAAAACTAAATATCAGCTGATTCACGCGTGTTTCTTTACGTTGTTCATGGATATGATATGAATATTTTATGTCATAGTACTGTTGCATGATACACAATAAATATAGAACTTGGTCAGATAATGACCATAACAAGTATAAGTAAGACTGAGTATATAAGTGCTTAAACAATGATCATTGATCCATCACGATCACACACGAACCAAAAGATTACGCGGCCATTCTATGCACCGTCAATCAACATCGGGTAACTGTATGACCTCCTGGCAACCGCATGCAATGAAACGAAATATTTATTTATTACTTAGATCACAACATAGTTATCTTACCTATGCGTTCATCATACATAGGGTGAAAGAATGTTACAAGCTCTCTTCGAGATATATTTCTTATCAGTCACGAGTAACGTAAAAAGTTACTATTGTTTGCGCACGAGTTAAATCGATGGCTTTGTATGCGCGATGATAATTTATTATCCAAGGTACTTCTATCGTAAGAATTTTGTAATCCACCTTTATTTTATTAGGTAGGATTTTTACATGCTGGACTGGAAGCGAGAGAAAAATATAGAATGCGCCAGCTGCATTTTCTCCCGGGTATGCTGTAAATACCAGCAAAGGGTTTCGAGGGTTTCAGTATATTGAAATTTAGACGATGAGCTGACAACCTTTCACTACAGCAATATACCTACAAATCTATCTTAAATAACCCCTTAAAAATTTTGTCAGACAAGGCGGAACGACCTTTTGTTTAGGTCGTTTACGCTCTGCCTGATATCTGAATCTGATAAAGGCGTGATTATATGTATGGATTTCTACGAAGTTCTTTTCGCGAAGTTCGTGAAGACTCGTGGTTTACAGAACCTCTAAAACCCTTGCATAGGACGTACCACTATCGTATACAAATCGTATCTACCTTCGCCAAATCCCTGTAATAAAATATTTCCTTATTTGTTGTTAGGTGGTGTTTGCTATGCCGTACGACAACCCGATCCCCGGTTACCAGAACAACGTCGTGAACACGCTGCGTCTCTGGTCGGCCAAGAGTCCAGTAGACTTCAACTTGAGATTCTGTGAGTATTTCGTGCAATTGAATTGAATCAGTTTTTCGTATAAAGAGAAATCAAGAAACGGAAATTGTGTAATTTACTACGATAAACATCTCTATTACAATTATATTGCTATACAGTACAGACAGGGACAAAGATACATTACTATCGCTTCTTTGAAACCTATTATAATGACGTCAGTGTTTTTACCACATCACGCAAATATCTCGATTAGAGTTTACTAGCGACCCGCCCCGGCTTCGCACGGAAATCATCAGTGCTTCTCTACTATATTATGCATGTATTATACATATAAACCTTCCTCTTGAATCACTCTATCCATTAAAAGAAACCGCATCAAAATCCGTTGCGTAGTTTTATAGATCTAAGCATACATAGGGATATAGGGACAGAGAAAGCGACTTTGTTGTAAACTATGTAGTGAGTAGTGTTTAATCGTCATGAGTGGACGCTAGTGACATCATCATGACGATTATCAAATAGCAGATCACTTATAGATGAGAGACTAGATGTCGCTAGCGTCCACCCATGACGATTAATAAATAGCAGATCACTCATTTTCCGCTCAGGATTTTCGCAGTAGCTCAGTTGGTTTAGTACGGTTTTCCAAAGACGCGGGTTCAAATCGTGTCTGCAGTAGAATTTATGATTTGTTATATTTTAAGAAATAACAAAAATCTCTAATGGTTGTTTCCTATTCCAGTCAACTCCGGAGACTACATCCAGGCCGTACTGGACCGTAACGTTGCCGAAAACATCTCTCGTGTCCTGTACCCAAACGACAACTTCTTTGAAGGCAAAGAACTGCGTCTGCGTCAAGAATACTTCATGTGCGCTGCTACTCTTCAGGACATCATCCGCAGATACAAAGCATCGAAGTTTGGATCTCGCGAAGCTGTCAGGACCACCTTCGAACACTTGCCCGAGAAAGTCGCCATTCAGTTGAATGACACTCACCCCGCTTTAGCCATTCCTGAGCTCCTCAGAATCCTGATTGATATCGAAAACGTTCCATACGACGAAGCTTGGAAACTCGTCAACAAATGTTGCGCGTACACCAACCATACAGTACTGCCTGAAGCTTTGGAAAGGTGGCCGGTGTCGATGTTGGAGAACTGTCTTCCGAGACATATGGAGCTCATCTACCACATCAACTTCCTGCATCTTCAGGAGGTCGAGAAGAAATGGCCTGGAGATTTAGACCGCATGCGTCGTATGTCCTTGATTGAAGAGGAAGGTGACAAGCGTGTCAACATGGCGCATCTCTGCGTCGTCGGCTCACACGCCGTCAACGGAGTCGCTGCTATCCACTCCGAAATCTTAAAGAAGACCATCTTCCGCGACTTCTACGAGATGTGGCCCGACAAGTTCCAGAACAAGACCAACGGTATCACTCCGCGCCGTTGGTTGCTCCTTTGCAACCCTGGATTGTCCGACCTAATCTGCGACAAGATCGGAGAGGAATGGACCGTGCACTTAGACAAGTTGAAGGACCTGAAGCGTTGGGCTAAAGACCCGGCCTTCCAGCGCGCGGTCATGAAAGTCAAGCAAGAGAACAAGCTGAAGCTCGCCGCTTTGATTGAACGCGACACTGGGGTTAAGATTAATCCAGCTTCTATGTTCGACGTGCAAGTGAAGCGTATCCACGAGTACAAGCGCCAACTGCTGAACATTCTCCACGTGATCACCCTGTACAACCGCATCAAGCGCGACCCCTCAGCAGCCGTGACTCCGCGTACCGTGATGATTGGTGGGAAAGCCGCGCCCGGGTACTACATCGCCAAGCAGATCATCGCACTCGCCTGCGCTGTTGGCAACACTGTAAGTTATCCACCCGTAACTTTACGAGGTTCTCTTTGTTTGAGCAGAATCTGTCGGAATGAGCAAGATTGTCTATGCTTGCGTTGCGATGACCATAGACAATATCTGCCCAATGCAACTTAGCGCGAAGCAATGTGCAAAATGCCTTACATACATACATACATAAAATCACGCCTTTATCCCTTACATTACCTACTGAAACCGAGTAATTTATGATGCTTCCTTTCTGGTCTCTTCTAACATTAATTTGTGCCCGAACCATTTTAACAAAATGTTGAATTTGCACCAGGTGAACAACGACCCTGATGTTGGTGACAAGTTGAAGCTGATCTACCTGGAGAACTACCGCGTCACACTCGCCGAGCGCATCATGCCCGCAGCTGACCTCAGCGAACAGGTAATGTGATCCATATTCATTTAATATTCAGTCGGAGGCACCCAGAACTTCCATATTGAATCGAAGGACAGTTGCTTTCCACTTTGTTCTTTTTTAAAATTTTGTAAGGCAAGCAAGCAATGGAGACATATAAAAGATATGAGAAAGAGTTCAACAGTGGAGTATTTATACAATGAAAATATTTATTGAAGATGTTAAAAAACTTCCATAAAACCTATTATTCACACCGCATGCAAAAATATTATTTAAAAATACAGACGCATTAAATAGTTCATTCACAATACATACTGGACATTGAATGGTTTGCTTCCGGTATCGTTTGCAATAATGAAAATTGTGACTAGGGTATAAATTGCATGTAAGCAGTTAAACCGTCAAATTTAATTTAAAAATATACGTACATACATACCCACACACATAAAATCACGCCTTTTTTTTTAGGTCGTTTACGCTCTGCCTACCCCGAGTATATATTTTCGCAAAACTTAAATACGTTTAAAATATTGAAATACATACATACATACATAAAATCACGCCTTTATCCCTTACGGTGTAGGCAGAGCGTTAAACGCCTCGTAAAAGGTGCTTCCGCCACGTCTGACAAAAATTGAGGGCAATTTTAGATTGTAATTTGTATTGCTATAGAGACAGGTTGTCAGCCCATCGCCTAAATTACAATACACTGTAACCCTCGAATCCCTTTTGCTGACTTCTACAGCATGCCCGGGAGGAAGGGCAGCTGGAACATTCTATGTTTTTCTATCTCTCCCAGTCAAGCATGGAAGTAAATATTGAAATAAATGATGTGTAAATCGTATCCAGATCTCGACCGCGGGAACGGAGGCTTCAGGAACTGGCAACATGAAGTTCATGTTGAACGGAGCGCTCACCATCGGCACCATGGACGGAGCCAACGTGGAGATGGCCGAGGAGGCTGGAGAGAACAACCTCTTCATCTTCGGAATGAGGGTCGAGGATGTTGAGGCTCTGCAGCGTAAGGGGTGAGTGCAGTACCTAAGATGGGGCAAGATGGGGAGCTTGACTCTTGCTCGCGATATGAGTTATATGTGTATCTCGATCTATAATGTGAAATCTCGCGCACACTACGTGGTATTTCGAGCTCGCATCGCTCATGAGTTAATATACTTCGATCCTTACTTTAATCTTGCGCTCGCTGCGCTCTTTATATGAGTGGTATACCTCAATCAGTGTCGTGAAATTCATTTACGGCTGAGGAAGCTGGTGAAAGCTTTATTTTTTTAATGGAGTTGAGGCTCTCTGCTGCGAAATATGATTTGTCACTACAGCAAATGGACTGATTATAAAGAGAAAATCTAATTTCTTCAGCAAATTTTGACCATTATAAAGCACCTCCCATAAAATTTATGTTTAATTTTCCTAAAAGATACAACGCATACGAGTTCTACGAGCGCAACCCCGAGCTGAGGCAGTGCATCGAGCAGATCCGCAGCGGATTCTTCTCTCCAGGAGAGCCCGGCAAATTCGCCCACGTGGCCGACGTGCTGCTTAACCACGACCGCTTCCTGCATCTTGCTGACTTTGATGCCTACATCCAGGCACAGGACAAGGTGTCTCAGGTCTACCAGGTAAGGGGATATATCTAAAAAAATCTCTTAATTCTCTTAAAATGTCTCTAAATGTTCTTTTTCCTGGGAGAACCTGGCAAGTTCGCTTATGTGGCTGACGTGCTTCTAAACCACGACCGCTTTCTGTATCTTGCTGATTTCGATGTTTACACAGCACAGGAGAAGGTTTCACAGGTCTACCAGGTTAGTGGATATTTCTAGAAACTTCTCAGACATTGTAAGAATGTCTCGTAGCGAGTTATGCTTCCCCGAATGAGCCCGGCAAATTCGCCCATGTGGCTGACGTGCTTCTAAACCACGATCGCTTTCTGCATCTTGCTGACTTCGATTATTCCATTCAGGCACAAGACAAGGTTTCACAGGTTTACCCGGTAAGGTAGGCTTCCTAGGAACTTTTTCTACCTCTAGTCAGGTTAGGATGTCTAGCAGCGGGTTATTCTTCCCTGAAGAGCTAGGCTGGTTTGGCGATATAGTTTATGTGCTCCTTTAGATTGGGTTATACAGATTTCGCAATTCCTTTCTGTTATTTTCTGCTTTCTACAAATTTTGAAGCCGAGATTGCCTGTATATATTTGCAAACTGCTTCTTGTCAGCCAATACATCCAGGCTGGACTGGGACCGACTGAAAAACATAGAATGTGCCTGCTGCATCTCTTTCCAGCTAAGGGATTCGAGGATTTCAATGTATTGTAATTTAGGCGATGGGCTGACAACCTGCCACTATAGCAATGCATATATCTATGTGGCGAAACGACCTCTGTTTAGGTCGTTGACGCTCTGCCTACCCAATAGTGATAAAGGCGTGATTCATGTATGTATGTATTAAAGGAGACTCATCGATGAATTATTCGCAGGACCAAGCGAAATGGGCGGAGATGGCGATCGAGAACATCGCGTCTTCCGGCAAGTTCTCATCGGACCGCACCATCGCGGAGTACGCGCGCGAGATCTGGGGAGTCGAGCCCACTTGGGAGAAGCTGCCGGCTCCTCATGAGGTGCCCTCGGCTTAAGCCAACAAGCTGAAGCAAACCGCACGGTAGAACACCAGTATATTATGCGGCTGATTGACAGTGTTCAAGTGTTTAGTACAGTCCATTAGATACTTGAAAGGCACTTCAGTTTACATGGTTTATAAGCACTATAAAACTACTATACACATACAATATATGAACAGGCACTCACTTTGGAATATAAGTCGCGTATTTCACGATTTGTTTCGGGAAATTCGGAGTCCCTTCATTAGGTTGAGATGGAACTGGGTTTTTTTTAGAATAGCTAACTTAAGTTTAAATAATTTGACTACTATACACTTGAGCAATGTAAACCAACCGTTACACTTTGTAGTTATAGATGTTTCGGCGAGTTTTTAGGAGTATTGGCTTCGGTTTTGTTTCAGGACATGGCAGCTTTAGAGAAGCTTTAAATCAAAACTGAATTGAAATGAAATATAAAACCCGGGATAATAAAATCGAATATAACTTTTTTTTCCGAGTTGTTACGAAGTTGTCTTCCAATTTTTTTATGGCTATTAATGGAAATGTGTTATTTTATAGAATAATATTAGGAGAAGAAAAGATACGATTAGTGTGCGCGAGTAAAGATTCTATTACATTGTAAAAAATATGAAATATCATACAGACTATTGGTATAGTATTTCCAACTCAGTGTTTTAGAATAAAAGTAAACAAAGTTTCATGTCTTTTAATCGAAGATCTTGTTTGTAAAATAAGTTTTAACTATTAGATAGAACAACATAACGAAATAGTAATTTAACTAATTTGCCAACACGTATCATTTATTTTTGAAATGTGTTATTGTATAAAAAGATCATCAAACTTTGTTTCTAAAACAATCTTCTAAAACTTAATTGGAAATCTATAGGTGCTGATAACGCAATAATTATGGGAGCGTTGTCGTAACGTTATATAATGAATAAGCACTATATCGGTTCTATAAATAACGCAAGGTGCATTATTGAGAAAATTACCTATTACCAAGTTATTTTAACACTTTGTTAACCACTTTCTCGTCCTAAGCTAATATATTTGCATACTTCTAACTAACGTTCTTTCAATATAGAAATCTTATATCTTTACTAGACTATTAGAGTCTTAATAAGGCCTTTAATTGCCTTTAATATTAAATTAAATGAATATCTAGAAAAAAAATATGATAGAAATTATAGTCAATTTAAATGAACTTCTAGAAAATGTTAAATCATGCATTCACTTTATTCATGGATCGGATTGATTGTGTATTTTGAGATTAATATATTCACAAATATTAAAACTAATCAAGAATCTATGTATTGTGATAAGTACATAACTATTTTACATAATAATTTAGTGCCATTCGCCCAAGTAAATGGTCCAAAATCCTAATTGTTTATGTGTGTAGTACATTTTTATCATCTCATCTTATTAGGATAAGAATGAATTTATATAAAATAAGTTTATGTGCCATAAAATTGCTCTCCCTGATTGATAATTGAGAAAAGTGTATTGACTAGAAAATATTGATCTTGTTGAGAATTTTTTGTAAGATAATAATTTTATATGTAAACACTTCAATATTAAAGAAACCTACTTACTGCAATAAACTAACATTGTTACTTGTCTTGTAACGTTATTTTAATCTAATATTTATTTTGTAATAAACTTGTAAACATGATTTTTATTTTTATATTTTTTAACCTTAACCTTATAAGACGAATAAAATAATATACCTTTTAGTACTAGTAGCATACACCACAATAGAACTGAGGTGCATTGTCGGTGTCATTACATCCGCTTCTTACAAATTACACTCAATACAAGGAGTGAGGAGTTGACGACGTCCTGGGCCCGCATTCTGGCAATAAACCGAATCATTGATTGTCGCATTCGGTATACACTGCGTTGCTGCAATGATAAAAGATTCCATGTGTTCTATGCGGACAGTGAATGTACACGGGGCGCAACATAGTCCATAGGGCATAGCGCGTGCGTGCGATAGAATCGTCCGCCGCCGGTGTGTAGGGTGTCGTACGTACCGCGGCGGGCTGCGTGCGCAATTCGCGCGTCCTGTCAATCCTGGCGGGCGGAGCGGGGGCGGGCGGCGGCAGGATCAGGGCCGCCCCGTGCGTGCTCGACAGGGACACAGGAAGCGCTGCGTCCTTATCTGGTGGCAGGCTATACTCCAGTGTTGCATAGAGAGAGCGCATGGTAGCGGTGGCGCATTTATTCATTTAATGTAGAGCATATGCTGGCCTGTGAGCGAGAGAAAAACGTAGAATGTGCCAGCTGCATTTCCTCCCGGGCATGCTGTAAAAGTCAGCTTAGGGATCCGAGGGTTTTAGTATATTGTTATTTAGGCGATGATGGGCTGACAACCTGTCACTACAGCAATATACCTACCTACAAATCTATCTTAAAAAAACCCTCAAAACTTTGTCAGACGTGGCGGAACGACCTTTGTTTAGGTCGTTTACGCTCTGCCTACCCCATTAAGGATAAAGGCGTGACCATAAGTATGTATGTAGAACATAGTGTATGTGGCAATAATATATAATTATTGTAAAATTACACTTATCATAGAATTGTAGAACAATTCAACAGACCTAACTGCCCAATTTAACTATGCTAAAGAATAGCAGGATTTTTACAAGCTTTTATTTAATAATTCGAAACTCTAACGTAAGTTAATTCAATCCACCAGAGTTATTAATGTTTACGGAGCCCATATCCACGAAAATCGTAGCAAGCTGCAAGCAAGAATTTTAATCTCACTCGAGTATAGTCCACTTTTCGAATGTCATCGGCCGTTTCATAGCCGTAGGTACTCTGACTCACTCCGCGTCTACCGCTCAGGCGGATCGGTCGTCCGTGTTCGCGTGTGTTGTGTTCTCTAGTGCCGTCGGCAAGCGAGCCACCGCTCCTATACCGCAGGTAACAACCTTAAACAACAAAGAGTTTAATATCAATCCCCCTTTGTGTGACAAAACCCTTTTTGCAAGCAACGACGCCGGTGCCACCGCGCGCTCGCGATCGATAACGATGTTGTCTTCTTGACCGCGTAGACGCTCATATCAGCTCTCATTACACGTTTTGATATTATAATGAATACAATGTTTTGATAACACGTCAAGCCTATTTATAAGTTTGCAAGAAACGTTTGATTCATCGGCTTTGATTTGCGGCGAGAGCCGCGACACCGCCATGTGATGTGAAGCCGCAAGACGCACTTCGGACGAAGTTAATTTTAAAGCCTTCTGTGATGAAATTTGGAACAAATTATAATGGGCACCATAACAAACCATTGCCCATTCATAAGTTGTGCTTTTGAAAGCTAATATATTCGAAACTTTTAGTGGGCGGCGGAAGTTAGGAAACAGCGGCCGGTCACATTTCGTAATTTATTGATTTTGACTGAAATGGATTTTCCCAATCGGATATGTTTGCGGCATTTTCTATTTTACAACCTTATTATAAACATCATTTAGGAATAATTTAGAATGTTCATGGAAGGTTTCCAAAAAAAAAAAAGTGGCTAATTTAAATGCCTCATTTGTAAAATAGTTATCGTCTTTAATTAATTTCCCACACATTATGGCCTAGAAGTGTGAACTTACTTCTATGATTCTTTTCATCTCATTTTATTAATTAAAAAACGAGCATGATTCATTGTTTAGAACACATAACACGGCTCATAAAACTCCGCACATTTAATATTCTACTATAGTGGCCACGCCTTAAGCGTAACTCTATTATTCATTTAATAATCCTTCCCTGATGTACTTAGACGACCACGGCCACATCAAACAAACTACTCAGGTACCTATCACCTACTCAAAGCCAGGAGAACTGTTGACAAAACCACATCCATGAATAGTCTAGCTTTGATCTCGCTCTATGTTGAGTTTGAAGAAATTCGCTACAATTAAACGTAAATGGTGAAACCACCGCTCAGGTTATTTGCCTTCGCAAAGCCTAACTTTCGCTATGGAAAACGGAGCCTATCCACATTCGCCTCGCCTTTGACAGACTACCATAAAAAGCTAGAGCTAGAGAGATATTCGCATTGTGCGTATGACGTATATAATTAATCCTACTGAGTTCAGGTGAGTCGCTAATTACTATGCTACATCATAGAAAGTGGCAGTTGATGGTGTTGGAAAATGTAATCATTTGGCATCATATCACGATTTCTCATATAATGTTAACAATTTCGTATTGTGGGTACAGGCTTAGGTCTGTTTCTTCTTCTGTCGTGTGGGTTGTCGGTTCGACAAGCACGGAATCGACACAGTCTGCAATGTCCTATAATATGGAAAATAACTTTGTACGGTCCTCGTGAGAAACCACGAGCTCCTAATCAAGAGCCCATGGCTCAGACCACTACTAGCACTAATCCAAAGAAGTCGATAAATTGTTGCCATCATACCGGGTGTAACGGACAGCGTCCCGCAAACTGATAGGGGTTGCTCAGTCAACGACATTGAACAACTTTCACCGGGAAATTATTTTAGGAGATGAAAATAAGAAACGAACTTCTCATACAAAATGACATTGATCAGACAATTTGTATGGAAAGCAATTTTTTTTTTAATTTCCTGAAATAAAAATCTGCTTGTAATTGTTCAGTTTCGTTGACTGAGCAACCACTATCAGTTTGTGGGACGCAGTTCCTTACACCCCGTATATTTTTTCAAGAACGAAATCGGTTTTTCAATAATGTTCTGAGCAATCTTTCTTTCTTCGCACTGTTTACCGAGTGTGTGCGGAGAAAACATTCGGCAGGCCATTAATTCGGGGACGGTCGAATCGACCCCGGCCCTCCTGGCACAACGACCTTCCCCCACATACCGACATTACCAGGGGTGAGGGGAAACACGTGAAAGGGCACTGTCAAAATATACCTATGGTTATCAAATCTATAGGTGGCAACAAGCAATCGAAAACAATTTCTAATTTAATTTGTAATTTCCTACCCATAATAGTGACAAATAAAAAACTCCAGAGCATAGCAATACACACACACACAATGTCCAATTTTATAATTCGCAAAAGCATCACACAAACGAAATTCGAGTTCAAAACACTCGCTGAAGTATTCACGTCCAAAATACACAGTTTCGAAATGGCGGCTCGTACGCTGAACAGATGGTGTGTTTGCCCGAACAGGCTTCTATGGGAGCAGGTGCAAAACGTTCAAAGGCAGGCTCAGCGGGTTTTTTATATGCGGACATACCCGCAGGTAAATATCTCATTTAATGCACCAGCTTTAAATCATTTTCGATTTTCAAAAATGTTTTCATTGTACCTTAAAACTGTTTGGTCATAATTCGTTTACAACATGCAATCATTTTACTGATAAATTAATTTGCTTTTTATTGCGCTCGAGGTGATAAGGTCAGAGGTGGTCGAGATAGAGATGACAATGGAGCGAACTCATCCAAAATACACAAAATACTGGCATTCTCACACACCGTCTGAAATTCTGAATAAAGCAAGCTGTTTGGCACCGGATGGTTGTCCGTGTCAGCTTTAGGAAATCATTCGGTTGGACTTCTACACAAACAAGACCGTGTTGCCGTTGATCCAAAAAGTGATGATGATGATGTCCTCCCGTCGACGGCGAAACCCTTAGCTTATGTTAACCTGGGACCTTGCATGGGCGTGAGCGTGACTAGCAAATCCAAATTTGGTTTTCAAAGTCCTATTGCAGGAAGCACAGTGAAGAATCCCATCAGAGTTGTATGTGTAGTTGTAGGTGGGTTTGGGACGAGGTTTTCGGAGATGGCGTTTGGCATCAAGATCTTCCAGACGGGAGCGTTCAAAATTTTCTAAACCAATGCAAAATAAGCAAAATAGAACTGGTCTAAACAACATTATACGAGTCTAAAACAAAATTGTGTACCCAAATTTCTTCCTGAAAAGATTCTATTGGGTAGACTCGACGGCCTGCCAGGCTCTATTTAGCTCCAAATTGCCAATTTGCTTTGTGAATGCCTGTTAACTCGATCGAGTTTGGTCCGACGAATATCGAATTTCGGGCTATGTCGCGGCTCGTATTCTGTAAACATGGGGATCGGTTAGTCGATAAAAATGTAAAATGACGAGAATGTAGAGCTGAAATGAAGCATTTCCAGTAGTTGAATGTTCGTGACGAGGTCTTTCCAGGGGGTGCGTGGGTAGGGCTTTCACAGAATGAACTTGCCAAGGGGGTGGCATAGGACGGCAACCTCCCAGACGGCTTGGAGCGTCGGGAGGCGATCAATTCCTTCTCAGTTGTATGTACTCTGATATCTTGCGAAGCGCGGAGGAGGAATTCATTGAGTTTCCGGAGCTCTATTCGCTTCGCGATTGCAATCAGAAAATCTTACTCGTAGGCTTTAGAGCAGATAATCTGTTCTGTCTGTAACAGACGTTTTATAGATATTTGAAATCGAGTTTACCTATATTTTTGATGGTAGTCGTTTTGCAAAGTGTTATCAATCAGTTTATGTTATTGTGAATGCGTCCGCAATCGGGTGTTATCTAGTAGCAAACCGATAAAACTCGTAATTCTTTCCGGTAGTAAATGCAATAGAGACTTGCGCTAACCGTATTAGTAAAACATTTTAACTGCTCCACTATACTCCAAACGATATAAACGTCGATCGTGATACCGAAACACGAGCGCACCGTGACCATTTCTGGATAATGTTGCCAGAAATAGCCTTCCGTCACTCACGACTGCCCGGGAGTATGTTTCCTACATTTGCACTGCACTCGATACAAATGAATAAAATTTCATGAGCATGCATCTCCGAAGAGAGGTTTATGAGAATGCGTTTATGTGGAAAGCAATTACGCGCAGAACTCAAGTACATTTCTCGATATTTCCTGTACCGTTAACGAACACCATGTGCAAAGAGCATTCCTCGAAAGTGAGCCAGCGCTAGCTAATTCGTTTTTATGTAGGGTATATTTGCATAAGCTTAATGAGAAACCACAATTAATGAAATCACGATGAACACTGGTTCAAAATTAGCAATTAAAGACAAAGGTAGCACTTCCAAGTTAGCAAAGCAGACATACAATTTGAAATCGAAAAATTGCATGATGATGTCATGTAACACACACACATATTTAAACATGGGCAGCCCGTCAACTGTTGGATACAAGGCCAATATAGATACTATTAATCAAGTGCGACCAAACCACAGTGTAATAGAACAAACCATAATCCCTACTTATCCGATTCAAAACATTTTCAACACGTTTAACCTCCAGTCATCGTAGTCCAAATACTTAACACCTAATCCAATTTTAATTTTTTGGTTAAACCATGCTACTTATAAGTGTTTCCTCATAATTTTCCGACGTAATAAGGCTAAGGTAACATGGACGATCTTTTGAAGAAAGACTCTCCCAAAATGACGTTGTCGACAACAAAACACGGGAAGCTGGAAATTCTCTGTAGTTCTGTAATATAATAATTATATGTCATCATAAGTTATGATGTCTGTGTGTCTGTCGCTTCAATTTGAAATTTGATACATGTTATAGCTGCAGCGATTGATATCACAGCTGCATCTGATTTATATACGGCTTCTGATGCTTCTGAAAACATCGGACTGTTCCACTTTACTACTGCTTCGTGTGGTATCGCTATGTCTAATGCACTCATATCAATAAAACATATGTCGAGGTCCTTCAAGTAGGTAAAACAAAGACATTGTTATTCCACGTTCAACTAATGTAACAGGATTATTTGTTATGGTTGCTAGTCGAGGATTCTGAGGGTTTTAGTATATTGTAATTTAGGCGATGGGCTGACAACCTATCACTACAGCAATATACGTATAAATCTATCTTAAAAAACCCTTAAAACTTTGTCAGACGTGGCGAAACGACCTTTGTTTAGGTCGTTTACGCTCTGCCTACCCCATTAGGGATAAAGGCGTGATTATATGTATGTATGTATGTATGTGTTGCTAGTCGAAACTTTTTGTAACAAACAATTTACTGTGACAAAACGCGTCTTGGAATAAAGCACACTTATTTTAGTTATCTCGTTGATTCATCAAAACGCTCCCCTTTTTAATAAATTAAGCAGAGGGGTAGGCCATACGGCGAAATGTCGAGGGTGCGACGCCCTCAACTGAAATGGCCTTCCACTAGTACTATAACTACTAATATTTAAGTTGAACGTATTGTTTAAAACGTGTTCTGAAACTGTATTCTTTTGGTCGAATAGTTCCCAAACTAAATGAAGAAGCTTTACCGGAAGTTCAGCGATATCCTGTCCCATTATAGCGTAACATAAAAAGCGCATTACCAAAACAAGTGGGCCTGGGCAATAGTGCGTATTCCCTTACGTTCCAATTCACGTGGTAGCATGGCGTGACGACGCGCAGTTCCGTTTTACCACCACCAACTTTATGGGATTTTGAGGTGATAAAGTAACGGCCACTCACCGTTACTAATTGACCTATTTTCACAAAAATAAACAGCGATAGGGTGCGTAAGGGCGGCGATGCGCTTCCATGAACAATTCTCATGCTATACAGCTCCACAATCATCGCAGAAGCATTCTAAAAATATCTTGTTCAGACTATTTGAATTGAAAGACGCTCGATGATCTTGATGCATTAAACTTTATTGAAATATCGGACACTCATACAAAAATGGAAAACTTAAACATTCTAATGTTGACACCCGTGAAAAATGAAAATTTAAAAAGACTATAAAGAAAGAGGGTCGGGTTTGTGACACATGTAGTAGTTAAAGACCTTGTTAAAAAAATAAACGCTATTAAGTACCGGTACTTAGTAACCTTTTATTTGAGAAATATCTATTTCTGGTGCTGTTCAACGACCAGTAGCGATTCTCCAATTAACTTTATTGCCCGACGGAAGTTGCTTGCACAAAAAATAAAAATCTGCTATAAAATGTCCACTATATTTTTAATGCAATGGCAGCATCTCGAATACTGGATTATTTTATTTAGCTCGTATAGCGAACAATGCTCTAAAATGTGTTTTTATTTCTTGTTTCAGATTCGGGCAGTGCCCGGCCGCATCAGCGGCTCAGCGATTTTTTTATTTTTTTGTTACTTAGTGCAGTTTTAGTTTTGAGTTGTACCAGTGACTAAGTGCTGTGTGAGTGTCCAAGTGACTGTGAACTGTGAACATGGCTGTTCTAAACGGATTTACCGCCCTCGTGGTGCTGATCGCTTGTGGTAAGTTCAACATTTCATTTTCATAATTACAAGACGAAAAAAGCATCGATGTAGAGTCATGTATCATGAAATTATCGTACTTAGGTTTACTATTATTATTAACTTCCACCAAGATATTTTTTCAGGAAGTGAAAAAAAAGGCTTTTTCATACAAAATGTTCACCTCGATCGGACAATTTGTATGGAAAAACAATTTTAGTTTTCACTTTCTGAAAAAAGTTCCCGGTGGAAGTTGTTCAGTGTCATTGACTGGGCAACCCCTATCAGTTTGCAGGACGCTGTCCCTTACACCCAGTATGTTTATCAAAACCAGTTAACTTAGCTGGCGTCAGACTTACAATAAAGTAAACCTTGACTGGACTGGTCAGTCAGTCTAGCTTAAAATATAAATACGAAACTGGTTCCGTCTTTTAATAGAAGAGCTGATTGAGAAATTGCGTTTATCCGCAACTAGACATCAATCGCGCTCTATCTTAGAGAGCGAATTTCGGAGGTTCGAACTTCGCGAGTAATGAAAACCGCATGTTCATTTCGTTCGTTTCTCAGACTGGTTTGAAGTATGGGGTGTCGGGGTGAGGAAGCCGCCCTGTGAGCCCGTGACGTCACGGGTCGATACAGCGACCGGGCAACGAACCAGTATGCGAGTTATGACTTACGCGAAATCCAGTTTAGACCCCTAAATATTGCTTTAGAGAATTATTTTTACACTTGTTACTATTTGTAGCTCTTCTACTTTGATGCTCTTCAAAGAATGTCGAGATCCTCCTTGCTATGAATGATGAGCGAGCGCGAGCAATGAACTGATAAATGTTTACTATGTAGATGTAGAGTAGATATTAGAAACACGCGGCAGTCTCTGAGGTACATTTACTAGCTACGAGCTGACCTCATTTAAACTGCATGTCTTGTAGAAACTAATATAGAGCCATGTAGATGTAAATAGAACAGATCTGCTCTTTAATAAATGGCTGGCAATAACAGCCATTGTAGAGCATAAACTAAATTGCATGGCGTCTTTACAACTGCGCTTATTTCGTCTGAGGGGGCGGGGATGCTAAGCTAGTCTATAGAATGCTAGATGCTAAGGCGCCAAGGCCCATCGCATTTGAGAACGTTGGCCTTTTAGACCGAGGTCGTGGCCATGACTGCCAAACGAAGGCTAGCCAGTGAACTTGGACACTAATTTATGGAAAGAGCTTTCATATGTAAACGAGGACTATGTTTTGAACTGTTTTGAACTATTAATTGATCGTTTTAAATCTCCTCTCTGATTGACCTAGATCAAACTATAAATGCCTACACACCTGCTTAGAAAACTATAGGAAACATGATCATAAGGAAATCTTACTCAACTCCAAAGGTTATAAAGATGGAATGTTAGTTTATACTACCGTGCATTAGCTTTTTCTACCGCCATATCATTGTCTATTTATGTTAACGATTCCGGAGTTTTTATTCACAGCGATTATTTATTTACATTAGAGCTGAAAACCAAATAAACTGAAGTCCGGGAATGCAGCTAAATATATCCGGTAAAAGGTTTTGGTGGCGTCGCGTAACTAAAAGCATTCGACTTTCGTTGCTCAATCTTATATGATAGCACCAAGATGGGGTGGTAATTTCTTTTGATTCTGGTCTATTATTCTGGCATCAAGGAGGCAATGTTTGTCTATTTGTTTTGTTTTCATAAACGTGGATACGATTAAATGGACTTTAATGAAAGTACACCGTACATGGATAAGATAGATAACAGTGCCACGGTCATGGAATCTTGCCGATGTAAAAGAAGCTTAAAAAAATCTACAAAAGTAAATACTATTTACAGAAGCAGGTAAAATTTTTGCACATCCTAAACTAACATACCGCAACAGTATAAATTAACAAAATAAAATTCACAAACCGTTTACGAAGTCCAATGGACCCACTGAATGGAAAAGCTAAACCAAACACCAAGCAAGACTAAGTCATGAGAATTGAATTTTATGAATCACGACACGATATAGGTAGTAGGTACCTACTTCTCTCACTTCAATGATGATTCATCTTGTACTGGTGATCATGCAAGAAACGGATATGACACGTTAATATCAAGAAAACATTTGGATATAAAATGTTTATTTAAAAAGTTAAATATCGAATCGACATGTGCATCAAATAGATAATCAAAAAAGTATGAAACAGATATCTGAGAAAACTAAATGTTAAATAGAGTTCATGTAGAGATGCTGCTCGCTGTACCTACAATTTTTGCCGTTAATTGAGTCCATAAACGATCTAGCTTCCATATGATAGGTATAATAAAAGTTACGTCATTCACCTAGTTTTTCAAGGCTACGAGCGAGTATACACCATTATTAATCTCTATTATTAAAAAAAAACTACATATGCGATATAAAAACAAAGCGTATGTTTAGGTTCACGGTCTAGTAACTTTTACAATTTTGCTCGAGCCAGCTCAAGTTATTCTCATGGTCGCAAGGACATCGTTGGACCGGTTTACAACGAATCAGATGCCAGTTGGTACATACAGCCTAAGGATTTTACTTTAAAAATCTTCTCGTCTCAAGTTTGTTTGCTGTGAAATTTCTAAACTCTGGTGTCTCCATATTAATGGATGTCTAAATATGAATTTTAACAGATTAATTAAATACAACTATATTATTATTATACTAGCCTAAAACACTGTTTGTCCCACTGCTGGGCAAATGCCTTTCTTTTTCCAGGCTTCCCGATTCTTGGCTGTTTCTGACCAGTCTGTTTCTGACAAACGCTGTGAGGTCATCCCTCCATCTCTTCTTTGGTCTCCCTCTAGGCCGACGTTCTTTCGGCACCCAGTCAGTAGCCAGCTTTGCCCACATCTCTGGATGCATTCGGGTGACATGACCTGCCCAGTCCCACTTCAGCTAAACACAACTAATACACAGAAATGCTAAGCTTCATTTCTACACATAAAAAAAAGACGAGGAATTTAAATAGTTCTACACATGCCTCATCAGCAGGCTGTGCCTTTGGCCGTTTGCCGTTGGCGCCTATAGGTGCTTATCGGGTTATTAATAAGGAGAAACAATTTCCATTACTTAGACCAAACAGTTTGCAAATTCACTTTCTTGTTTAACTTTACCATTATTAATCTGCTGTGTAAGATTCAATGGTGTTTATGTATTAACTGTTGTTCGTGTAGAAACAGCATTGTTTTGAGTCCTAATAGACGCCGGTGCAAGGAGCTTCGGTTGACATTGCTTCATTACAATAACAAAGGTGGCGCAAATTGCCTCATTGGCTGTAATTAACTTGGCTAGTTAGTTAATTACTCTTTGATGGCGAACTAGACTCTATAAAACTCCAATAAGACTTTAATGCTCTAAAAGGTTTATCGAAAGGACAAATAGAACGCAGAAGTAAAGATTTCTAAACACGTATAGGTAGTTTGGAAGGATATTAAAGAACCCGTCCTAAACAGTATGAATGGTTTTAAATACTAGAGACTTTGCACAAATAGCTAATCATTACGAACGACATTGAACATCACACGACACCTAGTAACACGCAACTAGGAACTATAATTTTCGTTGACGCTATGAACCTAACAAGTTGTAATTTTCCAATTTGAGGCAGCAAAGTTACTCATTGCCGGGAGGAATGCGCTCGCGCACGCCCCCACGAGCAAGGAACACCACATTATGTGGTACCGATTCTGCTGTAGGCACAACATATCTTACTTTAGTGTGGTCCTGCTCTTCAGTTTGTCTTGTGGTTCTTCCATGCTGGAATGGAAGCGAAAAAAAAAATTGAATGTGCCAGCTGCATTTCCTACTGGGCATGCTGTAAAAACCAGCTAAGGGATCCGAGGGTTTCAGTAATTGCAATTTAGGCTATGGACTAACAACCTGTCACTACAGCAATATCCCTACAGATCTATCTTAAATAACCCTCATAACTTTGTCAGTCATGGCGGAACGACCTTTGTTTAGGTCGTTTACGCTCTACCTACCCCATTAGGTATAAAGGCGTGATTATTTGTATGTTGTTGTTGTTGTGTGGTCCTGTCAATTTATATAATTTGAATAAAGTAGAGACCACAACTAACACAACTGCTGATTATATTCCTGTCAAAGTGGCGTATGTTGCTTTAGAGTGAAACCATGATAAGTGTGCATCTGTCAGAGGCTGTCATCACTACTTCAATTAATGTCAGTGTAGTACCGCTGACACATTCAAAGTGATCATGGTATAAGACCACACCATCTAGCATGACGTCTTATTTTGGTCGTGAAATGTCTCTTTGATGAAATGTTCTAAATATTAGAGACGGTTACACAAATAGCTAATCATTATGAACGACATTGAACATCACACGACACCTAGGAACACGCAAATAGGAACTTTAATCTCCGTTGACGCTGTGAATCTAACAATTTGTAATTTTCCACTTTGAGGCAGCAAAGTTGCTCATTGCCGGGAGGAATGCGCTCGCGCACGCCCCCACGAGCAAGGAACACCACATTATGTGGTACCGATTCTGTTGTAGGCACAACTTATTTTACTGCAGTGTGGTCCTGTCAATTAATATACTTTGAATAAATTAGTCTCTAATTCATTCGTCAACAGCTGATTATAACGTATATTGCTTTAGAGTGAAATCATGATAAGTGTGCATCTGTCAACGGCTGTAATCACTTCAATTCCTGTCAGTGTAGTACCACTGACACATTCAAACTGGTCATCGTTTCACTGTGAATAAGACCACACCATCTAGCATGCCGTCTTGTTTTAGTCGTTAAATGTCTCTTTGACAGGATTATAATCAGATTCTATGTTGCTGTCTCTATTTTATTCAATTTATAGAAAGTATAGCTTTTTTTTCCATGCTGGCCTGGGAGCGAGAGAAAAACATAGAATGTGCCATCTGCATTTCCTCCCGGGCATGCTGTAAAAACCAGCTAAAGGATTTCAGTATTTTGTAATTTAGGCGATGGGCTGACAACCTGTCACTACAGCAATATACCTACAAATCTATCTTAAATAACCCTCAATACTTTGTCAGACGTGGCGGAACGACCTTTGTTTAGGTCCTTTACGTTCTGCCTACCCCATTACGGATAACGGCGTGATTATATGTATGCATAGAAAGTAACAGGACTAAACCAAAACAAGTTGTGTCTACAACAGAATCGGCACCATTATGTGGATAGTTAGTGGATAAGGTTGATCCGCTTATGCAACAGCTACACAAACAGTCGCATACCGGCATACCACCGCCTGCTGTGTGGTGCCGGAGACAATATGGACTTAATATAATCGTCGGAAGACAATGACCTACCTGAATTCAATCAGCATCTTACTACTAGTCTTCTATGCTGGACTGGGAGCGAGAGAAAATGTGCCAGCTGGATTTCCTCCCGGGTATGCTGTAAAATCCAGCTAAGGGATCCGAGGGTTCCAGTATATTGTAATTGACGCGATGGGCAGACAACCTGTCACTACAGCAATATACCTGCAAATCTATCTTAATCCCTCAAAACGGTCAGTCGTGGCAGAACAGCATTTGTTCAGGTCGTTTCCGCTCTGCCTACCCCATTAGGGATTAAGGCGTGATTATATATATATGTAAGAGGAAACTTAATGAACAACATCCTATCAAGACCTAAACAAATATAAAATAGCCAAATAATTTGATCCTTATAAATAAGCGATACAATACGTCAAATATCGTATAGGCAGCAAAACGAAATTAAATAAGATTAGATAAGTAGAATATTAGCAGAGATAATAGCCATGTTGCAATGATTGCAAAATCTGGGACAAATTTTGTGCAGTGTCTTGTTGTCTGCCGTCCAAAAGATGCTTTACATTTTTTTTTAGAAACTTTGAATGTTATATTTCTCCACACCACAGGATAAAATTTGATAAAAACTTTAAAATCTTATGAAGTAGTTGCAAGTTGAGCAATAGATAAAGATAAAGTGAGATAACATACTTCGGAAGCCGAGGAGCAGCGGGTTAACGACCGACGAACTTTTATAGCCATAGTCCAGAATGGAGCCGTAACCATAACTTACACCATTCGCGCATCTTCATGACGTGCTAATGAAATAATAATACTTGCCTAAATGCTTTACACATGGTATAACGGTCTGCTGCTAGTTATCAAATATGTTTTAAAGCCACTGTTAATTTTGTACTGGTTATTTGATATTGCTCTTTCTTTTTCTTTCTCTAATTTTAGTAGACATTTAATAAAAAAATACACAAGGATCATTTAATAAATTATGATTTCATTTTAACTGTACTGATTCATTTGTTCCGTTGAAAGTTTCCTCTCTAATCTCCGTAGTACAATGTCAAAAACCAACCCTCATTTTCTTAGCTGATGTATTAAGAATATTCTGATACAGGTTAGTTATCTACATGGTATACTTCTGTGGCTTGTCTCTAGTCTAGATGCTTCTTTCTTATAAGAAAGACCAGTCTACTCTACTCATTATGGTCTCGATAGTTATTACGTCGTAAATTTTCTGGAGGTTGCCACTCAAACCTTACGAGACAAAAGCTCGTTTAAAGCTAACTTCGGCACAATGAATAATGTAAAGCCAAATTCTGGCGCAGGAAAACAATACATACATGGTAACTTAGACGACGAAGGCATACTTAATTAGAGTCAGAAGCTACGGTAAGTTTGAGTTCGACAAACTGCCGGAACTTTAACGGACTAACTTTAAAATGTATCTAACTTATGCAAAATTAGGTTACTCTAGAAGTGCATAGAAACGTTCTTCATAAAATATGTTCCAAAGCATTTCTTAGAATTGCATAGAGTGAGACTTTCTTAAAAACAAATATGTTGGAAAATATTTCTGATATATTAGAACAATAACATCTGCCATTATAGGGTTTTTGTTATCATCAGTCAAAGTCGCTTTCTATTGTCTGAAGATTTAATTGCTATAATTACTATCACGGACGATATCTGTTTCAATTGTTGTGAAAAATGCTCCAATGCAAAGATATGAAATAGGCAGTGTTTTAAAAATCTTCTGTAAGTTGATTTCGTGTTTCTGTTTGCGGTTTATAAACAAACGTGGGTATTAGGTGACACTGACCTAGCCGATCGAGTGGGATGATTTCAACATTTGATACTGAGTAAGTACCTATATAGGCATATCGAGTGTATATCTTGGTTATAGTAGTTACCTCATGCGGTTTTATCGCATTCCTTATCGGCAGCTGATAGAAAATGCATTTTATGTCGATGATTTTTATCACAGAACAAAATATGTTATGTTGATAGAAAGTGGCGGAAATAGAAACAAGTCAAAAGATCTATCAAATTAAATGTGTCGGAGCTCAAATATTTTAAATCTCCCATGTCTTTTGTTCTCGTAAGTCGAATAAATAACTCCTAATGAGCTTGCATTTCAATCCTCCTTAATTATGTGCACCTGACACCATACAAAGACGTATTTAATCCTGTTGCATAGAAATCGTTGCAAGTGGCAAGACAAATCGTTTCAGATTCGGTCCGTCGGTTGGTCGGATACCGGGAGAGCACATCTGCCGCTCTGTCCGCCAATCACGACGCTGCGCACACGCACATCTGTCCGCGCAACACGCCCGCGCTTTTTGTTCCTTTTGACGCTGTTTTTTATTCAATACTCAAGAGCAGGGGGATATTGAAAGCTTTTGTAAAGTTTTTACAATGACGTCGTTTGTTATTTTATTACAACGTTATCCTTTATTAATGTTTAACGTATTTCGTCTCATCATGCCTTTTCATAATTTGCAATACATGACTCTTCCTTGTTTTTCGCCTTTTGTTTCTTTTCATTAGGCCATTAACACCACCAGCTTGCCTAAGTCAACATATTGCCCCTAATAATAACAAGCTAAGTCAGTATTCAATTACACCGGAAATGGAATGAGGACAGCAATTAGCGCGTGCTTTGAGTATCGTGTCATAGCATACGCCATGCCATGCGCCATCCGTCTCCAATGGTACTCATATGCGCTCGTGTCGTGCCTCATCGTTAGCGCGAGTCAAGTTGAGCCCTTTTATATTATTTCTCCAGCCTTCAAAGTGGGTCGAGATCGCTGGAACTAGCGCAAAGGGTATTTGCAGCGTGCCTGAGAGCTCTTGCTTTTCTATTTAGGCCGCGCGGTCGCAAACTGGAAAGCCACGAACGGCATCCATTTGAATCTTTAAGCGGCTTAACTTGCAGCGCAACTGGCAGTTTTATTTCATTAGGTTCACTCGCTGATCGTGTTTGCAAATTGGATAGGATTTATAAATGATTCACGAGAAAGCTTCCCCGACGAGGGATACAATTTTGCGTATCTAATTTTAAATCACTGATTCTATGGGAAATACGACAAAGCTGTGCCGTGCCTAACGAATGGTTTCTTGTTTACAGGATCAGTACTCTGTGAGGACGAGACGATAGGCCCGATTTTCATCAAAGAACCCCCGAACCGAGTAGACTTCAGTAATACGACCGGCGCAGTGGTGGAGTGCGCAGCGCGAGGATCCCCGGCTCCTGACGTCATATGGGTGCGCGCTGACGGAACTGCTGTGGGAGATGTGCCCGGATTACGACAGGTTGGTCTCATGACTGATTAGTTGGTTACGATAAAATTTAAACAACATGTCTGCTTCAACAAAAATCGAAGGAGTAGAACTAAATAAACTTTTTAACGTTGATCAAATTTCGAAACAAAAAGAAAACAATGGTTCACATATAATGTATATCCCGTTACAGGATAGAGATTATAAAGAGACAAGGGTTATTATTTATTAAGGATACTGTTATCAAAGAAGTGTCATGACATGACATTAGGTTATGTTATGACATTAACAAACGTTAGCTTCCTTCGTTAAAAGGCTAACAGACAACGTCAAGCAAAGCGGACGACGAGTGCATTAAGAAATTTCCCATCCCTTCACGTATTTTGGTTTGCAATAAAAGACGTCTTAACCAAAGCCTACTATTTTGGCAGAGACTGAAAAAGTGTCTAAATAGTGTAAAGACCGTCTCGTAAATAAAATACTCTTTAGTAACGTTAGTAAGTTAGTTGAGTTGAATGTCGGGACGGAACCTTGTTACAGATTTCGTATTTGAATATGCAGGCTGCAGCAATTTCAATAACGTTTCATTTTTAGGTGCTGCCGAATGGAAACCTGGTGTTCCCTCCGTTCCGTGCTGAGGACTACCGGCAAGAGGTCCATGCTCAAGTTTACGCTTGCCTGGCTCGCAATCCCGTTGGCACCATACATTCAAGAGATGTTAACGTCCGAGCTGGTAAGATCATCCATATAAAACAGAATTTCATAGGTCAATAATAAATATCAATATCATTTAAGAGAAGAATCTAAATTTTCTTTTACTAAATTGCATTCATGTTACTGGTCTGAGCCATATTTAATAACTTTATATTTAAATTTCCTTTTAAACAACTACCTTTAGTTTAACAAGTAAGATATAATAAAGACTAACGCGAGATAATTTATGCAAAGTAGCAAAAAGGAAACTTTACTTTCACTTCTCTGGCTCTTCTTAGTAAAATTTCAGAGAATATTTAAATAATATTCAAGCTCCACAGCGATTACACAATATTTTATATCATAAATCTTGCTCTACATCTGAGAACTATAAAACTGTCCAAACAAACGAGTTACTTGAAACCGTGGTTAGAATTACAGAAGACACATCAAGACTTGAACGATGCGCCACTTGACGGTTTGTCTTTTGACTTATGACCCTGCTTTGTAACTTGATAATGTCGGAGTCAAAACCAACGGTAACCCTATTTCAAATGAATTATGATATGACACACTGGCTGGACCACTCACGGTTCATGCCCTTTGTATTGACCAAGAAAAGGCAGGAACATAACATGTTTATAAATGTAAGCTGGGTTATCCTAATAAATTATTAGAATATCGAGAATTATACACAGTGTTGTTTAAAGTAAACTGTGATAACAAGCGATAACTTTATTACTTAGCTACTAACGTAAATGTGAGTAATGAAATAGGTATTACTTATTGTAGTCAGTTCATATTTTATTTTACAGATTTTCTAATTTTTCCTAAAAATATTTTGAACTTGAGTATTTTTAACACATTGAAGCAATTTCGCACCAATGCAATATAGTGTAACATTGACAAGTTCAAGTGGTTTATGAGCTACTCAATTGATAATAAACATGTAACAGTTGTAGGGCCTGCCCAATAGATTAAATGGTTGATTGGTCACATAGGGCGCTGGCCTCCACATCTGTGGGCTATAAATAAGGTCAATTAAATAATCAGCCACTTCAGTAGCAGTAGATGGATTTGGACAATTGATTTTTACACTCAATTCTGACGCTTTATTAGTAAGGCAATGTACCTACCTAGTTTACTTTTAAGGTGGGTGTTAGTTGACTGTTTTATTATGCAAATGAACCCCTATTGTGTAATCGCTGTGCACTTGCTCACAGAATAATAATGCAGCATTCAATATCATTAATGGTTCAACAGGGACACAGTCTATTGATCTTGAATAAAATTTTCATGCTACAAATAATTTATTATATGATGTTTCTTCTTTACACACCTTTCTTTCAGCGTATAATATAAAATTATATTTATGTTTAAAATGTTAGTTGTCGCCCAGAATTACGACACAGACGTCAACAAGGAGTATGTAATTTTGGGGAACAGTATCGTGCTCAAATGTCAGGTTCCATCTTTCGTGGCTGATTTTGTTGAGGTCCTCTCTTGGCACACTGATGACAACGAAGACTTCTTGCCCGGCAATGACTATGGTTATTTCCAGACCGATATATTTCCCTGCGCTATCCAATTTCCTCTCCTTATAAAAAATACATTTTACAGTGGTGCAGCAACAGTACGAATCAGAAGTAAACAATGAATACGTGATTCGAGGGAATTCTGCTATCGTAAAATGCTCTATCCCTTCATTTGTTGCTGATTTCGTCAATGTTGTCGCCTGGCAAGACGATTCTGGCAATTCCTTTACCAATGACGGGTCAAAAGAAAGCGACGGTACCTTAAACTCAAAAAGAATTATCTATTTATCTTTTAATCCTATCCTTTGTCCTTACCCCGGGTGGCAATTTATTTGTTTTTATTGTAAAAAAATACTTTTGCAGTTGTAACTCAGTACTTCGAATCGGAAGTAGTCTCAGAGTATGTGATCCGTGGCAACGCAGCTGTGCTTAAATGTAATATCCCGTCATTTGTTGCCGACTTCGTCAAAGTAGAAGCTTGGGTTGATTCTGACGGCGGCGAATACGTACATTCTGAAAATATTGGTACCAAAATTTGACCCAGCCATTTTATTTAATCTTCCTCACCTCACTTTCCCTTCCTTTTTCCTACTCCCGAGATAATAAAATTATCAGATTGCGTTTTGCGTTTCAAAAGTGCGTACTGCGTACATCCACTTTCAGTTGTGAATCAGTTCTACGAAGCTGAAATCCTCACAGAATATGTAATACGAGGGAATGCTGCCGTCCTCAAATGTTCAATACCTTCCTTCGTCGCTGATTTCGTAAAAGTAGAAGCTTGGCTAGACGAAGAAGGGGCCGAGATTTCTCAGTCTGATGATCTCGGTAACTACATTGGCCGTTGACAAACGTCCACTTTCCGCACTGAGTGCCTGTCTCCACACCTTAACCTGTCACTTCCCATCTAAGTATCTATTTGTTATTCCTCAGTCGTGTCGCAGCATTACCTGACCGAAGCCGAAAATGAATATGTGATTAGAGGAAACGCTGCTATTGTCCGCTGCAAGATTCCATCTTTTGTTAGTGACTTTGTCCACATAGAGTCCTGGATCATGGAGGATGGGCAGATATTGACAATAAACAACACTAATGCTGCCGAGGGTATATACCTACTGATGATTCGAAATGCAATTCCATCTTTTTACCCATTCCCGATTTCCTGATTTATAATACCAACTTTTCGTTTTGTACAACTAGTTAGTTTTGTTTTCAATGCTTAGGTTTATATTTCATTTTCATTTAGTTGTGGCACAGCCATATGAAGCCGAGGCAGATAATGAGTATGTCATCAGAGGCAATGCAGCTATAATGAAATGTGAAGTCCCTAGCTTTGTCTCGGACTTTGTGTCTGTTGAAATGTGGATGGATAGCGAAGGGGGCACATACCACCCCGGCAATAACGAGGGTAATTTGACACGATATCGACTCATTTCCTTATTTCCTCTTTTTATTTCCTGCAGCTGTTCTGCAAGTATACGAGGCTAGAGTAAATGATGAATTCGTTCTGCGAGGTAACACAGCAATAGTCAAGTGCCTGGTACCATCTTTCGTCGCTGATTTCGTTCATGTTGTAGCCTGGGTCATAGACAATGACACGATTCCTGCTGAAGGACAGAGTACCGATTCTGGTATTAATAACTTAATTAACATAAACAGTAGTATCTGCCCTGTCCTCTCCTTGACATTGTTCTGGTATTTGTTCCTTAAGTGCACTTTTATTTCTACAGTGGTCCATCAGAATTATGAACCCCGTGTTATTGACGAAGATGTTCTGCGGGGCAATACAGTGATTGTCAAGTGCTCTATACCATCATTCGTAGCTGATTACGTGCAGGTTGTAGAATGGGTCGTGGACGAAGAGTCCCTCTCTGCATTTTCGTTAAGCGGCTCAGAGGGCAATTACGGTAATCGAGAGCGCCCGCGCGTCCCCAATTGCTCCTATCCGCTATCCTCCAAATCCCTGGCTCAACAGTCATATTTATGCATTGTATTCTAATGTTTCGCAAACATTTCAGCTGTAAACCAGTTCTACGAGTCGCAGGTTTATGACATGTATGTGATCAGAGGAAACGCAGCAGTATTCAAATGCCATATTCCTTCGTTTGTTTCGGATCATGTACAAGTAGATTCTTGGCACGATACAGAGGGTGGTGAATATCCGATGAATGAAACTTATGGTATTACTATCGTCCGGAATACATAACATTATCCTTTACATCCTTCCTTTTGATAAGCTTAAATCTTATCCACGTTTTTACCATTAATAAACCATAGGTAAAACTAGGATCTTTGCAATATCGGTTAGACTTAGTGTATAGACATACCTAAGATCAAAGTTTGCTTTTAATATTTCAGTCGTATCTCAGGCCTACACAGTCATGTTGGTTGATGAAAATGTGCTGAGAGGCAATGCTGCAGTTGTGAAATGTCTCATCCCAAGTTTCGTAACAGAGTATGTGTCAGTTGCTTCGTGGATCATCTCGGAGGACGATGACGAAACAGAAATTAAAGCCAATGATACTGTCCACAAAGAGGGTATTTTTATGTATCTAATAATTGAGAACGTCCTTTTTATCCATGTCACCATCCTTTCTCGTGAGAAATATAGAGTTGTTTTCCGATCTTGAATATGAATTGTTTCAATATTACAGTTGTGTCCCAGGCGTATACCGTCCACTTAGTTGAAGAAAATGTTCTACGTGGCAACGCTGCAATCGTGAAATGTCTGATTCCAAGTTTCGTGACGGAGTACGTCTTTGTAGCTTCTTGGATAATTTCTGAAGATGACGACGGCACTGAAATTAAAGCTAATGATACCTTCCACAACGAGGGTATTCCAATTCTCAAAACAATCATGATTCCTGTATCCCGTCCCAATCGCAGTATGCCAAAATCATATATGAATTAAGTTGTCTTATGTAATTTACTCAACAGTCGTGACACAGGCCTACACAGTCAATTTAATGGAAGAAAGTGTTTTACGGGGTAACGCAGCTATCTTGAAGTGCCATATTTCTACCTTTGTAACCGAGTATGTCAGCGTATCGTCCTGGCTAATCTCCGAAGATGACAAAGTTGAATTGGAAATTAAAGCAGAAGATAATAAAGATTTGGGTATTTTGATGACTACAATAATGCGATATCCTGTTATCCCAATTTCCATCACACGAATGATTATATTTTGCTCTAAGTTAAAGCAGGTATTTTGTTCTAGTTGTATCCCAGGCGTACACTGTTAATTTGATGGAGGAAAATGTCCTGCGCGGCAATGCAGCTATTGTTAAATGTCATATTCCAAGTTTTGTCACCGAATACGTTACCGTTTCGTCTTGGATCGTTTCTGAAGGAGATATCGAGGAATTAGAAATAAAAGTTGACAACTCTTCTAATTTAGGTACACCATAAATAAACGTCGACGATCCCCAATCTTAATTCCTTTCCGCTTCCTCAGCATAGGATATTTTAAATTAAGAAAGAAAGTTCAATTAGTCAAGATGTCAACATATTATGTTTGAGTATAATAACGTTTCAGTGGTGTCTCAATCCTACACTGTAAATCTTTGGGAAGAAAATGTTCTACGTGGAAACGCTGCCATACTGAAATGTCACATTCCAAGTTTTGTCACCGAGTATGTCACGGTCACTTCCTGGATCATCTCGGAAGGGGATAAGGATGAGGCGGAAATAAATATAGACTCATATTCTAATTTAGGTAACAGGGCACGTATTTGGAATTCCAATATCCTTTCGCGATTCCTGTACACCCAATCTCGGTCCAAAATTATTAAATTGGTTTCATTTGAATTTGTATTATGGTTCCTTCCGTTGTAGGGTCGAATGCCGTCTAAACTTTGTTTTTAATCTAGACATTTCCTTCTGTACCATTTCAGTCGTATCTCAAGCATATGATGTGAAATTTTGGGAAGAATACGTCCTTCGCGGCAACGCTGCTATCTTGAAATGTCAGGTTCCAAGTTTTGTATCCGAATATGTCAGCGTCGCTTCCTGGATTATTTCTGAAGATGAAAACGAGGAGGAGATCAAAATCAATTCTACTGCTGGTTTAGGTACTTTTGAAACTTTATGAATGAGTGACCCTCCTTTCCAAACCTTGTCCTTTCATCATCCCACCTCTTCTATCTGTCGCTAGATCATAAAAAATATAGGGATACAAAATACTGTAAAAGAAGAATCCTTATTATGTTTGTTACCTTAGGTCCTTGTTCCAGTTGTTTCACAAGCATACGCTGTTAATCTGATGGAGGAGTACGTACTCAGAGGCAACGCTGCTATTCTCAAATGTCACATACCGAGCTTCGTTTCCGAGTATGTAAACGTCGTATCCTGGATCATCAGCGAAGATGACAATGAAATCGAGATCAAACTCGAATCAGCTGAGAATTTAGAGGGTAATTTATTAACTGAGAGTCTTCTTACTTTTATGAATCCTTCCAAACACTCGGTTCTTATAGGGAAATTTTGCTCAGGTGTTATTATTGACGTGTTTTGTTAGGGTGTGTTCCTATAAAGGGTTCCCGTGGCTCCATGGGCCTCACCGCCTACCTTTTCCTTTTTCCTTCTTCCTTAGACTAATGCATGCTTTATGAAGTATTTAAGTAAATTGCAACTTTAAGTTGCGTTGCGCGCTGCTTTTCAAATATTAATGAATTGCTTTATTTTTGGGACATTCGACGAATTTCTACAGCATGTTACTATGATTTCAGATGGAAAATACTTAGTACTACCGTCAGGAGAATTACATATTAGAGATGTTGGACCCGAAGATGGTTACAAATCATACCAATGTAGAACAAAGCACAGACTCACTGGAGAGACCCGATTATCCGCAACGAAGGGACGTCTAGTCATCACTGGTGAGTGAATTTGTACATTTTGACTGAAGTAGCGTGATGAAGCCATATCAATTGATATTATCTGATTACATCACAAGGTAAAAAATGGCTAGTCCTTCTATACATATACCATTTATAAAGATTTTGCGTCAGAATTGTGTCTTCATGACGCTACTCGTTAATACAATGAAAATCCTCTTTAGAAATACCTATGATATAATTTCATTAAAAAAACCTTATGTGTTACTTGTAAGTTCGTAACCAGGCAGGAGGATGTTCATAGTACATTTTTTTTAAATTTACGGCAGAAATTCTTCAGCTTCTAATAAACATAATAACTACATAACTTGAAGATATTCTGCTGTATTAGATATTTTATACTTTGTTAAAATTATGGATACAACATGTGTAATCTAGTCATGAAATTAAAGTTATAAAAATATCAAACAATGTTTTCACAAAGATTATGCATGTTGACCAGAAGTTTAAAGACACAAATCAATGTGTAATTAAACTTTCCATTTCAATTATTACTACTTGCCTGAATGTTGGGATAGGGTACCCTGCAGAGCCTTGACTCGCGTAACAAACAATATTTGCATAAAAATCACCACACATTTAGAAGACTAGGGGCGCTATAGGTCGTGTTCTGTATGCGTCTTACATTTAACTGGTAACCGTCGTGAGCCCGCCTTCTCCCAACATGCGCAGAGCCCGTCGGCCGGGTGCCTCCCAAGTTCCCTAGCGCATCAACTACCAGCGGATTCACATTCAACGTAGACTCCAACCTCGCTGTTCTGTGTCCTGCACAGGCTTATCCCTCACCAATGTACCGGTAAGACATTTCTTAAAATTAATCTCATTTTACGTAATTCCTCAGAGCCAATAGGTCGAGTGCCACCTAGATTGTCGACATCCCAAGTTAGCATGACGTTTGTCACAACGACGGAATCTTCTTTTACGTTGCAATGTCCCGCTCAGGCGTACCCTGTCCCCTTGTTCAGGTAATTAGGTTATAACCTCAATTTTACAACATTTTAGAACCAGTCGGTCGAGTACCTCCAAAGTTTGCCACTGTTTTGACTGGAACTATGTTTGAGGTTAAGAAAAATGAGTCTTACGCGTTGCAGTGCCCTGCTCAAGCATTCCCGACCCCACTATTCAGGTACCTGAAATGTTTTCGTTTGGTTTTGCTTCTGTAGAGCCCGTTGGCCGCGTGCCTCCCAAATTTGCATCTGTTGTGTTGGGAACCAAGGTCGGAGTCAAAGGAAATGAATCCATCGCTTTACAATGCCCTGCTCAGGCGTTCCCTGTCCCACTATTCAGGTAAATTAAGTGATTTCTTTTGGTTTTGCTTCTGTAGAGCCCGTTGGTCGAGTGCCTCCAAAATTTGCATCTGTCGCGTTGGGAACCAAGTTTGGAGTTAAAGGAAACGAATCTATTGCATTACAATGCCCTGCTCAGGCGTTCCCAGTCCCACTCTTCAGGTATTTACTGTTATTACTTAAGACTTGAGAGTTTACATAATATTATGCTTTTTCTTCAGTCCCACAGGTTGGGAAGGGTTTCTCCAAAGTTTCCAAGCTTAGAGAAGAGTCGACTTTTTAATTTTGTCACTAACCAAAGTGTGTTAGTTTTATGCCCAGCTCAAGCATTCCCTGCCCCAATGTTTAGGTAAGAGTAAAGACGCATATAGGTCTTTTTCGAAGTATAGTATTTTGTAACAAAAAAAGTCAAGTTACTGTCTCATTGTTGTCGTAGAGCCAATGGGAAGGATGTCTCCAAAGTTTCCAACTGGTGATATAAGTAGGACATTTGTAGCGGCAAACAACGAAAGTGTCACATTATTATGTCCTGCGCAAGGGTTCCCTGCTCCACTATTTCGGTAATTTATTAAAATTATTTATCAATTTTTAAAACAGAACCGTTGGGTAAAGTGTCACCAAAATTTCCTTCGATGGAAACGGGACGCAGCTTTACTTTTTCTTCCAACACTTGTGTCACATTGCTCTGTCCTGCTCAAGCATACCCAACACCGCTATTCAGGTACTGTTTCTCTTATTACTTGTTATGTTATTTCTTTAGAGCCAGTGGGACGAGTTTCACCAAAATTTCCGTCAATGGATAGCTCAAGGAGCTTCAGCGGTTTACTAAACGCAAGTTTGACGATATTATGTCCGGCGCAGGCCTTCCCCGTCCCATTATTCAGGTAAATTATAAAGACTCATTATTGACATCAATGTTTATCCGTAGAACCGGTCGGTCGTGTTTCACCTAAGTTTACCTCTGGTGACAAAAGTCGAGCTTTTGATGCCGACGGTGGTGATAGCATCACTCTATTGTGCCCAGCTCAAGCATTCCCTGCCCCAGCATTCAGGTAATAGTACAAATGAATTTATCGACTCAGTAGAGATTATTTTTCTACAATTAGAACCCGTGGGTAGCGCCGCTCCAAAAGTAGCAACCAAAGTGATAGACATTTCGGAGGCTGCTTTGAATGATACTGTCACGGTGCTTTGTCCGGCACAAGCTTATCCTGTCCCAATATTCAGGTAATTTTCTTTTAATAATATAAATCTTTGTATTCATCTCTAGAGCCCGTAGGAAGAGTATCACCAAAATTTCCGACTCTGGATAATAGCAGAGGCTTTAGTGCATATGAAAATGCTAGCCTTACGCTGTTGTGTCTTGCACAAGCTTTTCCAGTTCCACTATTCAGGTAACTGACTTCTCAACCACTTTATTTTAGTGTCCATTGATTTTAGAAATAAATATAGTCGACATTTCTGAAGCATAGTCTGGCATAATTTTCTTCTGTCCCAACATTCAGGTAATTTGTGATTGGTATTGTTATTACAAAAATTCTTGCTATTCGTATCCAGAGCCCGTAGGAAGAGTACCACCAAAATTTCCAAATCTGGATAATATAAGAGGATTCAGTGCGTATGAAAATGCTAGCCTTACGCTGTTGTGTCCTGCACAAGCTTATCCAGTTCCACTATTCAGGTAAAATAACTGACACTTCAATACTTTATTTTAGAGCCCATTAATAGTGCTCCGCCAAAAGTTCCCAGTAAAACAATTGAGTTTGTGGAATTTCCGATGAACTTCAGCGTAACATTGCTTTGTATGGCCCAAGCATATCCAGTCCCAGTGTTTAGGTGAGTTCATATTACAACTATAAGCGACGCGTTTGTTTTAGAACCTGTCGGCCTGAAAGGGCCAACTTTCTCGACCGATATCAAAAGAGCTTGGTACGATAAGGATGTTACACAAGGCTTCGCGTTACTTTGTCCAGCACAGGGATACCCTGCTCCTTTATTCAGGTACTTGCGCAACAAACTAGATAAAATTTTATATTTTTAGAACCTATTGGCTCCAAGGGTCCATCCTTCTCAAGCGTTTCTAAATTACAATGGTTTGAAATCCCTGCGAGGCTCGACTTTGCATTAACATGCCCAGCACAAGGATATCCTGTTCCGCTATTTAGGTGAGAAACATCAACTATCTCTCTTTTGCAGAGCCCATCGGTTCCAAATCTCCCACATTTTCAACTGATGATAAATTAGCGTGGTTCATAAGATCAGTAGGACACGACTTAGCTTTACTCTGCCGGGCCCAGGGATATCCCGTTCCAATATACAGGTATTTACAAAATTGTTGATTCGTAAAATCTACGTCTTATTTTAGAACCCATCGGATCGAAGGCACCTTCATTTTCTACCGATAATAAGTTCTCTTGGTATGTGAGGAAAATTGGGCAAGACCTTGACATATTATGTCCTGCACAGGGTTATCCGGTCCCTTTATTCAGGTGAATAAATCAAATATTTTATTTTTAGAACCTGTTGGCTCTAAGTCGCCCACGTTCTCAAATGACGTGCAATTCTCTGGAATAACTCGTAGCTTTGGACAAGACTTTGCACTTTTATGTCAAGCTCAGGCATTTCCTGTCCCATTATTCAGGTAAGGCAAATTAGATAAAAAATAAGTAAATTAAATTGATCACAGAACCAATCGGATCTAAAGCCCCAACGTTTTCATCGGAGTTTAAAAGTACAACGCTTACAAAAGCAGCTGCACAAGCTTTAACTCTTCTATGTCAGGCTCAAGCTCATCCAGCCCCAATATTCAGGTTAGTGTCTAATAAGACTATATTTTCGGTCCAGAACCTGTGTCTGCGAGAGCACCTGCATTCCCAACCTCTGCATCATCTTACAATTATCACATCCAAACTGACTCGGGTGGTTCTATGCTCTGTCAAGCACAAGGGTACCCGCAACCAATCTTCAGGTAGGCTTAACTGTATATGTATAATTTCAAGTTGCAAATATTTTAGAACCTGTTGGAGTGAAGGCACCTTCTTTTCAAACGGAATCTAAAGGCAGTATATTTCTTAAAGAAATTGGTCACAGTTTTGCTTTGCTCTGCCAGGCACAAGCTTCTCCGAGGCCTGTGTTTAGGTAAGCACGCCATACCTAACAATCTTTTTCTGTACCTACAGAGCCCGTGGGTTCCAAACCACCTACTTTCTCTACTGATTTTACGTTATCGGCAGTCACGAGATACCGTGGTCAAAGTTTTGCAATGATGTGTCAAGCCCAGGCTTTTCCTGTGCCAATATTCAGGCAAGTGTTATAATCTTACAAGTTTTTATTAAGTCTTGGAGAAACACAGCTTGATTGAGGATCGTCTAATATTATTGTTCTGTACAGAACCAGTTGGATCTAAAGCACCTTCTTTTTCGTCTGACTCCGCTCTTTCTTCAATCAAAAGACATGAAGGGCAACATTTTGCTTTATTATGTCAAGCTCAAGCATTCCCCGTGCCAATTTTCAGGCAAGTTTATTTTCTTATATTCTCCTTTAGTCATTATTTAGTTTTCGATCAATGTTGTTTTAGAACCCGTTGGTGCTAAGTCTCCCACATTTTCATCCGAATCAATGGGAAGCATATTTAGGAAACGAATCGGCCAAGGTTTTGCTCTTCTTTGTCAGGCTCAAAGTTTTCCCGCCCCGGTTTTCAGGCAAGTGCATTTTATCTAACTCTTATTTTGTTTGGAAACAGAACCAGTTGGATCCAAAGCGCCAACCTTCTCGACTGATGCTAGTAGCATATCTTTCACGCGCTCTGTTGAACAAAGTTTTGGGTTATTATGTCAAGCACAAGCATATCCTGCTCCCATATTCAGGCAAGTAGTTTCCGAAAATTTATGTACAAGAGGAAGTTAAATCTTCATCTTAAAATCCAAAATATCCTTCAGAACCAATCGGTAGCGCCGCGCCTAGCATCACTTCAACACCGAAAGCAGCGGTACACTATCCCCAACATTCAACTTTAGCACTTTTGTGCCCAGCTCAGGGATTTCCTGTCCCTTTATCCAGGTGCGTTTACGATAAATTACCATTACAGAACCTACTAATAAGATTGCCCCTCGGAGCGAGAAAAGCAAAAAGTTCGATGGCGGTGAAATATTTTTAGTTTCTAGAGACGAGACCGTTTATCTTACTTGCGATGTATCAGCGTTCCCAGCTCCAATATTTAGGTAAGCCCACATTTTTATAAACAGTAGAAATTTAAGGTATATGGGAGAGGCGAGGTTTAGGACTACTACAAGTTAAGACGTCTTCCTTTTATATCGATTCCATTTATAGTTAGTACTTGCCTAAGAGCCATTTCCGACTTACAGAACCGACGAATAAGATTGCACCTAGGAAAGATTCCACTAAGCACTTCGAGGGCTGGGAAGTCCAGTTCGTACATCAAAATGACACAGCGTACTTGACTTGTCAGGTTTCTGCTTTCCCAGCACCAATCTTTAGGTGAGTGAGGTCTTTTTGATGATAGAAATGTTGCATTTCAGAACCAACTGGTAGGACTGCGCCAAAAGTTACAGGCGATGGATGGAATAGACAAGTAGGTCGGAGCAATGAGAGTCTAGCCCTTCTTTGTGATGTCCAAGCCTTTCCCGCCCCGTTGATGAGGTATGGCCATTGATTTTCACGGCCGGCCGGTGACGTCTCACGCATTCATTTATCACGTAGATTCACATCATATCATCCTTATGTACTGATATGCATTGTTATTGCAGTCTGTTGCGGCGGTGGCACCGCCCGCGCATGACATGAAGGCGTGATGAAACGCGGCCGGCCGCGCGCCCTTAACGGTCCCCAGCCAAAGTAACGATTGAGCTGCGCAAACACCTCTTGGTAAGTCTCAGGGTGTTTTTGCTTTCATTCAGGCGCTTTAATCTTTACTTTGTGCTTCTCGTGAGTCAAGGCTGCTTTTTATGTAATGTCTCGAAATTACATAAAAACAGCCATTTGATGTGGTAGCTTTATAATTTTCGTCCTTTTTGTAAGCTTTGGTGATCTTTTTCTTTCTCAAATTGGTTGAGGTTAGGTAGGGTAGTCGTTTTGCCATGGTTTTGATAATCTTATCTCTTTATTTACGTTTTTCCAAAGATATTGAATTCTAAATTTATTTTCTTCAAGAATCGACAAGCAGTGTTCCTCCAAAGCTATCTAGCAGTCGTTTACAAGAATCTGATTTGGGTTTAGGCCACGCAACGGAGCAATTCTTTGTTTAAGTCAAGGTTTCCTGTTCCCTTCTTCAGATGTGTGGCAGAGAGCGGAAGTTCCTTAGAGTACATCTTATTCTTAAAAAGATTATTACTTTTAAAATATTGCTTAAAACAAATATAGTTCCCATCCAAAAATATTTAAAAAAGTCCCTATGGACACACTTCTGAACACTTTCTCTATTGTTACAGATGGTATAAATTCATTGACGGAACTACCAGAAAGCAACCAGTTACCCTTAACGACAGAGTGAAACAAGTTTCTGGAACTTTGATCATCAAAGAGGCTAAAGTAGAAGACTCAGGAAAATATTTGTGTGTGGTCAACAACTCTGTCGGAGGTAAGAAAAGATTCATAAATCGTAAAATTTTAAATGTGAAAGAAATTATTTGAAATTACTAACTTTATACCTTGCATTGCAGGCGAGTCAGTAGAGACAGTTTTAACGGTAACAGCTCCTTTGAAAGCGACGGTAGAGCCAGCAACTCAGACTGTAGATTTTGGCAGACCAGCTGTTTTCACCTGCAGATATGAAGGCAACCCTGTAAAAACCATCACTTGGTTGAAAGACGGCAAGGACTTGAAACACCATGACGCCACATTGAGGTAATACATTTCAAAATGTATTTATGAATGTTAACAACCAATGAGAAAGTCTTAATGTGTCATGTTTTGAACATTTCAGAATCGAATCTGTAAAGAAGGAAGACAAGGGAATGTACCAGTGCTTCATCAGGAACGATCAAGAAAGCGCAGGAGCTAGTGGAGAACTTAAACTCGGAGGACGATGTAAGTGAGAACCAAGCCATGATCACACAAAGATACTTTATAATAAAACATACACTAACCGACTTCTTCTCTACTATTTCAGTTGAACCCCCACAAATCAGGCACAGCTTTGGCGAACAGACTCTTCGATCAGGTCCTTCTCTCAGGCTAAAATGTGTCGCTTCCGGCAACCCCACTCCCGATATTGCCTGGCTTCTGGATGGTGACAAGTTGTCAAGTGGAGAACGATTACAGATTGGACAATTCGTAACGGCTGACGGAAACGTGGAATCGCATTTGAACATTTCTTCGGTCCACACCAACGATGGAGGATTGTACTCATGCATTGCGTCCAGCAAGGTGAGCCTTACAGCATACTTCATATTCTATTTCTTCCTATATTTTGCTGTCTCACTCTTAGCCTAGTCTATTCCTGATTGAATTAATGACGGCATTCCTTATAAAATTTCATCATGACCAGGATAGTCGGTTCTGGGCCGTTCAGCTATTAAGCTGGGTTGTCTTCAGGTAATTATCTAACCGACATCCAGGTCTGTAGGGTTTTTTTCATATTATCCTTACATTTTGCTTATCAATCAATCGTTCTATTCCAGGTCGGAAGCGCATCCCACTCTGCTCGCGTCAACGTGTACGGTCTTCCCTACGTGCGCCCCATGAAGAAACGCCCCGTCGTCGCTGGAGACACCCTCATCGCCCACTGCCCGGTTGCCGGTTACCCTATTGACTCTATCGTTTGGGAGCGAGACGGAAGGTTAGTATCTTTAGTCATACTTGTATCAGCATTTCCTACGCCTTGCTATGAAATTAACGATCATAATGTGAATATACTTCCATGCTGGACTGGAAGCGAGAGAAAAACATAGAATGTGCCAGCTGCATTTCCACCCGGGCATGCTGTAAAAACCAGCTAAGGGATCCAAGGGCAGTATATTGCAATTTAGGTGATAGGCTGACAACTATAGCAATATACCTATATATTAAATAACCCTCAAAACTTTGTCAGACGTGGCCAAACGACCTTTATTTACGTCGTTTACGCTCTGCCTACCCCAATAGGGATGAAGGCGTGATAATATGTTTGTATGTATGTGAATATTGTAACATCTTGCACTGCGCTCGCCAATCCGTCTAACAATCGTGGTGTATGTATATGGCATTTTCCCCTAATGAAGGACCATGTCCAGTGCAATATTGCGACCAATGTAGTTGACAAATTTTCCCCTAATGAAGGACCATGTCCAGCAGCGGAATATTGCGACCAATGTAGTTGACAAATTTTCCCCTAACGAAGGACCATGCCCAGCAGTGGAATATTGCGACCAATGTAGTTGACAAATTTTCCCCTAACGAAGGACCATGCCCAGCAGTGGAATATTGCGACCAATGTAGTTGACAAATTTTCCCCTAACGAAGGACCATGCCCAGCAGTGGAATATTGCGACCAATGTAGTTGACAATGCACTATCTACTTCTTGCCATCATATTAGTCATTTCAACGTCTTCACTGCCAATGGTGAATCTAGTTCATGAGTAACCATTTTTCACAACTCGTAATTTAAACTTCTTAAATTCCAGGGTACTCCCCATCAACCGCAAACAGAAAGTGTTCCCCAATGGCACGCTAGTGATCGAGAACGTAGAGCGTATGAGCGACCAGGCAACCTACACTTGCGTCGCCAAAAACTCTCAGGGCTACAGCGCACGAGGCACTCTTGAACTACAGGTTATGGGTGAGTTATGAGACAATATTTTCGAAAAGTAAAAATAAAATGTTTATGTTGACGATAAGCATTCCTCGGATATTGAATCAATGTCTAAAAATGATCATAAGAACGACCATAAACTTTAGACGAAACAAGTAAGCCGTTATTTGATGAAAGATTTAAAACTGTTTCTAAGATTTTATACGAAACTGATGATAATCTACACAAATACTCAGCTATTAACATGGTACGTATTGCCAAAATAAAAAAAAGTGTACTTAACGTCAACATAAAAATGAATATAATGAATAAATAAGATATAAAGTATCTAAAATAGATGCTACGTTTTGCACATCATAATGAAGAAGATACAGATTTTATTCATTACATTCATGGCAATAGAAATAAAGTAGTAGAAGAGAAACCACTTACTTTAACAAATGTTTGAAACGATCTTTATTGAATTGCAATGATAATAATGATAACAATGTCAATGCCCAGCAGCAGTGGAAGCGAAAAATCTCGATTTGATGATAAATTTTATCAATAGTAAAGAATGTCAATTAAAATCTTAAAGTTAAATCTAAACAAAAGTAAGTGGTTTGCTACTGAGTATTACTACATTACTAAGAATCATGTGATGTTAAAAAATATTCAAACACAATCATAATTTAACCAAGATCAATACTCAGTGACTCTTCTCAAAAATAAAGTCAAAGAAGATAATAACATAACAAATATTCCCAAAAATATACTATCTGTTATAAAGTTTTAAAAATAATTCGTACCGCAATGTAGTTGCAATGGTTATCATACGTCTATGACTTTATTTGCTTTAAAATGTTTCTATTTCAGCTAATAATGTTCTTTTACAGGATTACAAATTTTTTTGTGATTGAGATTTTAAACAGGGTAATTACAGACTCAGACTTGTATGTAGGAAAAGATTATTGAAGATGTTTATGCCCGCCAAAGCTACATCGTTTGCCACACACGCCCCTGCACCCTTGTTATTAGCTCCTCTAAACATGATTCTTGTACAGTGCCTCCACAGTTAATGCCATTTGAATTCGGCGACGAGCCCGCGAACGCAGGAGATACAGCATCATTGACATGTGCCGTCAGTAAAGGAGACCAACCCTTAAATATCACATGGCTACTAAACGGTCAAATCATATCGAAGAAAAATAACATGGGAATAGTTTTGACAAGCATTAACAAAAAGACCACGATCTTGAACATAGATTCTGTAAGTGGCATACACAGGGGCACTTACCACTGTGTGGCGACGAATCCGGCCGGCTCCGCTAACCACAGCGCTGTACTAGAAGTCAATGGTACAAAGACAAACAAATCCAAGCTTGCTTTTTTCGGTTGAATGTTCTCCTAGAATCCTTTAAGTAGTGTTCCTTTCATATTAACCGCAATTTTGCCTCAGTCCCACCACAAATAACGCCTTTCGAATTCGGAGAAGAAGTACTCAATGAAGGTGAAACAGCGTCAGTATCTTGCGTCATGAGCAAGGGAGATCTGCCCGTGGCATTCAAATGGCGTTTCAACGGCGAAGAAATCAAGCCACGCAATAATCTCGGCATAGTTCTAACAACCATCAGCAAGAAGACCTCGATTTTAAACATTGAAGCTGTGAACGCTATTCATCGAGGATCATACACTTGTGAAATTAGAAACGATGCCGGGGAAACCAACCACACATCTCTCTTAAGCGTAAACGGTTCGCTTCAATCCTTATTTTTCCTTGTTTTTATTAGCTATGCTTTTTTATGTACTACAGTTCCTCCTCAAATATCACCCTTCGAATTCGGCGATGAGGCTATCAATGCTGGTGATCCCGCTTCACTTCAGTGTGTCATGACTAAAGGCGACTTGCCAGCCAATTTTTCTTGGAGCTTTAACGGAAGAAGGATTTCCCCAAATAACAGACTGGGAGTCGCTATAGGCAGCATGAGCAGGAAGATGTCTATACTTAGTATAGATTCTGCAAATGGCACACACAGAGGGATATACGTATGTCACGTAGAAAATTTAGCAGGAGAAGCTAACCATAGTGCTACGTTGGAAGTCAATGGTTCAATTCCTCATATCTTAAAGTTTTCGTAGTTTTAGATAACCGTCATGATTTTATTTATAGCATTATTGACTATAATATTCCGCTACAGTTCTTCCCCAAATCCATCCTTTCTCCTTCGGCGAGGAGCCAGCTAATGCAGGGGATACAGTGGGCATTCAATGTATGGTCACGAAGGGGGACATTCCTGTAAGCATCACTTGGAAGCTAAATGGAAAATCTGTACAAAATATTCCTGGAATCACTGTGACGAAGATTGGTCACAAATCCAGCAGTTTGTCAATCGATTCAGTTGCTTCAATACACACGGGAGTATACACTTGCTCGGCTCATAATCAAGCAGGGCACGCCAACTATTCAGCAGAGTTGGCAGTTAACGGTAACTTCAATAATCCCAACAAAATGTAGTGTTCCGCTTTTGCATTATATCTATGTTAATTATTATCCTTCCAATATTCCTCGTCTTTAAAGTGTCCATTATTGTTAGGTAAAGGGTTATTCGTGGATTACATTAATATCTGAAATCAATTATACTGACTTAATTATAATCAGCGATGACTTCACAGTTACACCGCAGATAACACCATTTGACTTCGGTGAAGAAATCCTTAACGCAGGCGATACAGTGTCCCTGACATGCACAGTAGGAAAAGGCGACTTGCCCATGAAAATTCACTGGCAACTTAACGACAAAAACTTAAACTCCGGCAACGACATTCTCATAAATAGAAGCGGGAAAAGAATCTCAATATTAAGCATAGAGAACGTTCAACATGACCACATTGGAAATTACACTTGTATCGCCGAGAATGAAGCCGGCACAGCTAGCCACAGTGCGGTTCTCAACGTAAACGGTACCAAAGACCATTCTGTCTATGGTGTATTTCACACAACAGCTTCGCTTATGTACGCACGATTTTAATTTAACATCTCATATTTGTACTTAATTTATGTTCCTTTATTTAGTATATTGCGTTCCTTAAGTCCTTTATTTGTACAATATGTTTAAAGAAGTCGGTATAACTGTGATCTAAAGAACAAATCTCGTCAGCGTGTGTGGCATTAAACGATTCGGGCACGGCTTACGGTTACGAGTAAATCAGCCCCTTAATAATTTCTTTGTTAAACTTAGTGTTTCCTCAAATCCTGCACTTCGATTTTGGCGGTGAACCGGTCAATGATCAAGAAACAGTCGTGGCTATGTGCACTGTAACAAAAGGCGACATGCCTCTGCAAATACGATGGTTTTTCAACGGAAAACCTGTCAAGCCCGGAGATAATGGAGTGATGCTTATGAGTACAAAACGTACCAGTCAACTGACCATAGAATCCGTTTCGCATCATAACCAAGGAAACTATACTTGTGTAGTCAAAAATCAAGCGGGTGAAACCAATCACACGGCCGAACTTTATGTCAACGGTATTTTTACTAATCCGATTTTAGTCCTACGCCTTATTTTTTTTGTAATGTTCCAACGCTTTTAGCTGACTCCTCTCTTCCTGCAGCCCCTCCACAGGTTATACCGTTTGAGTTCGGTGAAGATCCAGTCAATGCACAAGAAATGGTTTTAGTAACCTGTACCGTCAGTAAAGGTGACTTACCACTCAGAATAGAGTGGTATTTTAACGGGAATAAAGTGAGATCGGGTGACATCGGAATCAACCTTGTAAACACGAAGCGCACAAGTCAACTCAGTATTGAATCTGTGACCCATCAAAATCAAGGAAACTATACATGCGTTGTGAAGAATGAAGCAGGCTCTTTGAATCATACAGCTCAACTTTATGTAAACGGTACCCTTTAAAAAAATGCCTTATCTTGGGCGAAGTAGATGTAGTGCCTGCCTTGTTTTTCGAAAATCCTTTAACTCCCCTTTACCCTACCTATGTAACTTTGGCGGGTCATAAAGATGACTAAAAATCAACAACAACCGTAGTATCAAATATACTTATTGTTAGGAAATTTCAGTGGCACCTGTTCTAACCCCTTTTGAATTCGACGAATCTGTATATTTTGGAGAAGGAGTTCAAGTCATGTGCCATGTTCCAAAGGGTGACAAACCCCTTAATTTCAAGTGGAGTTTTAGTGGAGGAGATGTGAGTTTACTGCCTGGGTTGAACATCATGAACGTTGGGGACATGGGTTCCGCTCTGATAATACCCTCAGTGACCGCCAAACATGCTGGCAATTACACATGCACTGCCTCCAATATTGTCGCCAGCGCTAGCCACCACGCCATGCTCAATGTCAAGGGTATACGTTTACAGTGCATAAGTCTTTGCTTTCAGTGTTCTATCCTGTATCTCACCAAATGTATTAAAGGTAGTGCACACCCTTTAAGTAATTTACTTATTTAGACACACCCTGGTCGTCTTTTTCAGTGGCGCCAGTAATATCTCCTTTTGAATTTGATGAAGCAGTATTTTACGGAGAAAGTATTCAAGTTTTATGCCACATACCAAAAGGCGATATGCCTTTAAATCTCTCATGGTCATTTCGCGACCAAATATTGAAAACCAGCGCAGCAGTAACGATAACAAAAGTAGGAGAGAGGAGTTCAATATTGGTTATCCCATCGGCAACAGAAAAACATTCCGGAAATTACACCTGCACTGCTTCTAATATTGTAGCCAGCACCAACCACACAGCCACACTAAACGTTCAGGGTACACCTTAATGTTTGTTTTGCGTCTTGTCATTGTTCTTTGGTTTAATTTATTTGTATTTACTTACCCTCACCAGTTCCTCCGCACATCGTTCCATTTGAAGCCGAAGAGCAGATTTTTGCGGGTGAATCAGTTCAATTGACATGTCATATTTCGAAAGGAGATCTTCCTTTAACTATCACATGGAGTTTTCATGGGAAAGACTTATCGTCGCATCAAGGAATCACTACAACCAAGATCGGCGAAAGAACATCGCTACTGACTTTATCTGCTGCAGCAGCCAGCCACAGCGGCGAATACTCTTGCCACGCTGCCAACCATGCAGGCTTGGCTGTGCATTCGGCCACGGTCAATGTCCATGGTACCCCTCACAATCCGTTCGCTATCCTTGCCTTTACCGCACGCTGCACGCTTGCCTCGGTAATCAAATATGCCTTCTGGATTAACAGTACTGCCATACATCGTACCCTTCGAAGCGGACGAGTCGGTGTTCGCAGGGGAAACAGTCCAGCTCAACTGTCATGTGTCGAAGGGTGACTTGCCTCTTGACATTAAGTGGCACTTCCATGGCTACGAAAATTCCTCTTCGCACCTCGGCATAATGACAACAAAAATGACATCTCGTACCTCATTTCTATCGATATCTGCGGCTACTGCTAGCCACAGCGGCAACTATACCTGCGTAGCTACCAACAGCGCCGGCTCTACTAATCATTCCACTGTCCTTAATGTTCATGGTCAGTTTAATTTAGTCATCATATCATTACTATCACTGTATGTTATGTTCATTTGAAGCGGTTCGATGCTCGCAGACGTGTTAATAGAAGAAGCATGAATTCTGTTCACAGGTCTATGAGCAGCGTGCGCTTTTCTTTTTATTTTATCATTTCTAAGTTTTTCTTCTCATTGCACTTTGTTTCATTTCACGCAGTTACACCGAACATATTACCATTCGATGTCGACCAAGCCTTATTTTCGGGGGAGTCAGTGCAGATGATGTGTCATATATCCAAGGGCGATACTCCTTTAGAAGTATACTGGGAATTTAATGGGCGGCCTCTGTCACAAGAGCTAGGAATGACGTCAAAAGTAGGCGACCGGTCGTCCGTGCTGATGCTCCCTTCCGTAACTGGTGCACATAGCGGAAACTACACATGCATTGCCAAAAACCCCGCGGGAGAAGCATCGTACACAACAATTCTCAAAATTATTGGTACTGCAGCTGCAGCATAATATTAGGCTACTTTATTTGAGATTTTATTTTAGTTACGCTCCCATCTTTCCTATGTCTAATGCTATTATGTCTTTTCCCCTTCAAGTTGTTCCGCATATTATACCTTTCGAAGTCGAAGAGTCTATATTTGCTGGCGAGTCAGTACACATGACTTGTCACGTATCAAAAGGCGACCGACCACTTCAAATCTCGTGGAGTTTTCAAGGGAAAGATATACCATATCACAACAATATGGGAATAACGACTACAAAACTAGGAGAAAAAGCTTCAGTTCTTAGTATTCCAACTGCGATGGGACATCACAGTGGAAATTATACGTGTACTGCCAGTAACCGCGCCGGTCGTGCCTACCACTCCGCTGTCGTCAACATACACGGTACTCAGTGTGGTCCCCTCCCTTTGTTTTAAAGTTTATGAAACATCGTTAGATTATGCACGTTTAGATGAAATCTTAGAATTTACTCTTTTTGTTTTAATTAGTTCCTCCTCACATAATGCCCTTCGAGATTGAAGAATCCATATACTACGGTGAATCAGTGCAAATGACTTGCCATGCCAGCAAGGGAGACCGACCTATGAGCATTACCTGGACATTTGAAGGAAAAGATTTATCAAAACACATGGACATCAAGACTATGAAAATGGCGGAGCAAACCTCATTTCTTACAATAGCCTCTGTAACCGGAGCCCATAGTGGAAATTATACATGTATAGCAAAAAATAGGGCTGGAGAAGACAGATATTCTACGTACCTTCACGTCAAGGGTATTTTTAGTTAAGATTTTATAGCATGCGTAAAGTATTCACTAACGTTAGTAAATATTTATTTGCTCAGTCGTACCTCACATCAAACCCTTCGAATTGGATGAAGCCGTATTTGCGGGGGAATCAGTGCACCTCGACTGCCACGTACCAAAGGGTGATACACCTTTGAACATTACATGGGCCTTCCAAGGACAGCCAGTTACACGTAGAATGGGACTCAAGACGACACCTATAAGCGAACGGGTTTCCTTACTGGATATACCGAATGCTCTGGGTGCTAACAGCGGCAACTACACTTGTATGGCGACGAACAGGGCGGGGACCGCGACCCATACCGCCGTCCTCAATGTGATCGGTACCAACTCTTATAAATAGTTCGGGTGATGCTTGCTTTCTGTTCAGTTCCTCCTGTGGTCCAACCTTTCTCGTTCGGGGAAGTCGCAATGAACTCCGGACAAGTCGTAACAACACCGTGCTCGGTTATCGAGGGCGACCACCCGCTGAAACTGCGGTGGCTATTCGACAACGAACCCATCAAACCGAGATCCGGAGTCACCGTGTTCCATATCGGAGAAAGAAGCGCTATACTTAGTATCGGTTCAGTAGCACACAATCACGCGGGAAACTATACTTGCGTCGCGGAAAACGAAGCCGGAACCGACTCCCACACGTCGGCTTTGATTATTAACGGTTAATTATTCTTTTGTATGGTTCTTCACACATAGTTTTAGTTATTATTATAATTTCGTTGATTGATTCTGTTCAGTTAAATTAAAAACTACCCAATGATCTTCATTAAAACTATTCCAGTTCCTCCTAACATTCTGCCATTTACGTTTGGCGAGAAGCCCGTCAACGTTGGAGAATACTTGCAAGCAGCCTGTACCGTTAACTTAGGCGATCTCCCCATCACTATCACTTGGAAATTCAATGGGCAACTAATATCTCAACGAAATAATAATTACATGATGACTAATTCAAAGCGCAGTAGTATTCTGATAATCGAATCTGTGGATGCAAAGCACGCTGGCACCTATACATGTGCCGGAGAAAATCGCGCGGGGCGCAGTACACATTCTGCAGAATTAATAGTTTACGGTTAGTCGTTTCGTAAAGTAGATAATAATAGTTTTGTCACTTAGATTACATTTGTTTCAGTTCTTCCTAAGATAGCGCCTTTCGTTGCCGGCCCAGAGCCGTCTTTTCTTGGAGATTACTTTGCACTTCAGTGCATAATAACCCATGGAGATCAGCCTGTCCGCATTGAGTGGACGGTCAATAATCGGTCAGCGAACACTCTCCCCGGGACCCGAGTCAGTACCATTGACCGAAGAAGTAGCGTCCTCACTATTGAATCAGTTGACGCGAAACACGCGGGCGTTTATAACTGTACCGCAAGTAACGCTGCGGGTGTCGCTTCTCACACCACCGAATTAGTCGTCAAGGGTGCGAAAAACAGTTATTTATTGAACGCTTCCGTATTTCCATGTCTCTATTTTCCTTTCCATGCATTTCTTGCTTCATTATAAGATTTTTATTGTCCCAGTTCCACCGGTGATTGTGCCGTTCAATTTCGGTGAAGTACCATCCAACCCCGGCGACACAGCTGTAGTCAACTGTGTAGTGCCGAAGGGAGACCTGCCCCTCGATATATCGTGGACATTCAGCAGTGAGACAATAGATACAAGTCAACAGCGTGACATCACTACAACACCGCTAGGCCCACGCGCCTCCGTACTCACGATCAACTTCGTGAGCGCAAACCATCAGGGGAACTACACGTGTATCGTGCAGAACGAAGCCGGTCGAGCCGAGCACGTAGCCACTCTAGTCGTGAATGGCATGTCTACTATACAATTTTAAAATCATACAAACTTGGGGACTAACATCACAGAATCGCACAAAGCAAGGACCAACACGATCACAAACACTGCTCTATTCTCCATCGTCACCAGTTGCTAACATTGCCTGCCAAATCAATCTAACACTAGTTTCTATATTTCCAGTTCTGCCCCGCATAGTTCCCTTTACGGTCGAGACGCCACTCTTCGCGGGGCAGGCAACTCAAGTCACTTGTTTAGTCTCCGAGGGCGATCAGCCTCTCGACATTCAGTGGTACTTTGAGGGGCAACCTTTGAAGGAGAAAGCCGGTGTCACGGTAACGAAAATAGGACAAAGAGCCTCCTTGCTACTGATTTACCCAGCAAGCTGGTCGCACAGTGGCGCATACGCGTGTCTAGCTGGCAACAAAGCTGGCTTATCCAACTATACCGCTTCTCTCGAAGTTCACGGTACATTATCATCGTTGTGTTCCCTCTATCCTAGCACGGATAAGTTTTGCATAGTTTCGATATTGTACTAGCTTAAATCTTATCTATGATTTCTGATTGATCTTAAATCTCAAAGATTTAAGAATGTTCAGAGAAGTGACTTGAATTTTATTACTTTCAACATTATCAGTGTAAATATCATATTCAAACGATGGATAGGTTTAAGATCAGTCGTGTTGACTGTCGTTGGTAGGGACCGACTGCGGCTATCATCGACGAAACCATTTCTTTCTCCTTTCCCTGCATATTTATATTCCCATCCTAACCTATCCTTGGTTCCCGTCTGTATTTTATGTTGGTTCATTAATTTGCGATTTGCGGCTTTTGGTTTTGCGTGCTTTAGACGCTTGGCTTATTAATAAATCTGTTGAAATAATTAGTTCTTTCATGATTTTCTAAATTATCATTTATTTCCCATCAATATTTTAACGCTAAATAAATTATTTCAACAAGTTTATTGCTATATTTTGCAGTCACTTACGCTTTTTACATTGGTTTTTGGTTCACTTTTATTAAATATTTTTGTATATTTTGGGTTGTAGTGTGAAAAGCATATTTTTTCATATTCATAATCCGTAATTCCAAAGCTTCTATAGCGACAGCTTCGCGGATATACATTACCTATTACAAAATAGATATTTATCAACCAGTCAATTATAGTTAGTAAATCATGTATCTTACTTATATTAGCAGATAAAAATATAGAGTTAAAATTAAAAATGAGCAAAACATATAGAGAAAAAGTATATCTATAGGAGCTTTGTAATTATTCAATGTTAGTTTTGTTATTTAGGAATTGAACTTGATTTATTAAAATGAAAAATATATCTTTATATTACTTTCAATGTTTGAACTGGTCACAAAGTAGTAATAATTTTCTTGAGGTAAAATCAAGTTCAATTTCAAAATTTATATCCCTAAAATCAGTGTCAATTTCAAAAGTTTATTCAAGTAATGTTTTCCAAAAACTTACCATTTTTGGTATGTTTCAAAATCTGCTGAGCCGATACCAGAATCACTGATGATATGTCTTTAATAATTTCAATCTGAAACAATATAAAATTTACTTTAAATTCATTCAAGTTTTATCATATTTCATTTTCCAAGTTATGCGATAAATTTAAATAGAACTCCTAAATAAATATCAATTAAAATCAGCTTGATTCAAAGTGGATTTAAAATAGCAGGGTATCTGACCTTTTTGTGCAATTTCAGTACCCCCGCGCTGGATTCTTGAACCCACTGACAAAGCCTTTGCCCAAGGTTCAGATGCTAAGGTCGAATGCAAAGCCGATGGCTTCCCTAAGCCCCAAGTCACATGGAAGAGGGCTGAAGGTATAAAGCTTTTTCCAACTATACATCAAATTTTAGAGCCATATTTATGTATGAATAAGTACTAAACTAATGATGATCTTACAGGTGACACGCCTGGAGATTACAAAGACCTTAAGCCAAACAACCCTAATGTAAAAGTTGAGGATGGAACACTGTCTATTGCTAATATCCAAAAGACGAATGAGGGTTACTATCTATGCGAAGCTGTTAACGGAATCGGATCTGGATTGTCAGCTGTCATTCTCATCAGCGTTCAAGGTAAGATCAGTTAAGTTACTAAAGTACTATGATGAGGACAATAATGTTTACTAACTAAATTAATATTTCAGCTCCACCCCAATTTGAAATTAAGATGAGGAATCAAACTGCTAGACGAAGCGAACCAGCGGTACTGCAGTGCCAGGCTAAAGGAGAAAAGGTAAATATGAATCTTAAATTATCTTCTCTTCAAGTTTAGAGACCATACTAACTAAGTATTTCCTTTGTAGCCCATTGGAATAATCTGGAACATGAACAACAAGCGACTAGAACCGAAATCTGACCCACGCTACACGATCCGCGAAGAGATTCTTCCCGGTGGAGTAGTTTCTGACCTCAGCATCAGGAGAACCGAAAGATCCGACAGCGCTCTATTCACTTGCGTCGCCACCAACGCCTTTGGTTCTGATGACACCAGCATCAACATGATCATTCAAGGTAAGTCTTTTTCATATCACTCTACAACACTCTACATTGTCTATATTTTTTTAATGATTTCTTCATCAATTTGTTTAACCTTTTTCAGAGGTACCCGAAGCGCCCTACGGTTTGAAAGTCTTAGACAAATCCGGCAGAACCGTTCAACTGTCATGGGCCGCTCCTTACGACGGAAACTCTCCGATCAAGAAGTTCCTCATTGAATACAAACGCGCTAAGGGCAACTGGGAGAAGGATATCGACAGAGTTCTTGTGCCAGGAGACACCACTGAAGCTGGAGTGTTCAGCCTACGACCTGCTACTGCCTACCACATCAGGATTGTTGCCGAGAACGAACTTGGAACTTCCGAGCCTTCAGAAACTGTTACCATTATCACTGCCGAAGAAGCACCCACTGGACCACCTCAGGATGTCAAGGTTGACGCTGTTGACAAGCACACTTTGAGGGTTACCTGGAAACCTCCCCCACCTCAGGACTGGAACGGCGAACTGCAGGGATACTACGTCGGCTACAAATTAGCATCAAGCAACAAGTCATTCGTATTTGAAACCGTTGACATCTCGAAGGAATCTGGGAAAGAACACCATCTAGACATCTTAAATCTGAAGTGAGTTTCATATTGTTATCAACATAACTTCTTAGTTTCTGCAACTTCATTTACTAAATACTTAAACTTTGTTTTAGAACCTACACGCAATACTCAGTCGTAGTCCAAGCATTCAACAAAATGGGATCAGGTCCAGTGTCAGCTGAAATGAAGGCGTATACCGCAGAAGGTGCTCCGTCTGCTCCGCCCCAGGATGTTCTTTGCACAACCCTTACTGCTCAAACCATTCGTGTCTCTTGGATCTCGCCTCCTCTCGCCTCTGCCAACGGTCTGATCAAGGCTTACAAGGTTGTCTATGGACCCAGCGATACCTGGTATGGTGAGTATATCAAATACTTCTTATTGACTTAATAATATATTTGATAAATATCTAACGAATCATTTCAAATATTTCAGATGAAAAGACCAAGGATACTAAGATTACCGCCAGCAGCGAAACGATTCTCCACGGACTGAAGAAATACACGAACTACTCAATGGAAGTTTTAGCTACGACTAACGGAGGTGACGGCGTACGATCTGCTCCTATCCATTGCCAGACTGAACAAGACGGTAAGATGATCTTCAAAGTTTTTGATGATGAATGGCCCCTTTCAATTTATAAATTTTAAACATTTACTAAATGTTACTTTTTGTGGATTGCAGTACCTGAAGCACCACGAGCTGTGAAAGCTTTAGTTATGGGAGCTGACTCAATCCTCGTTTCATGGAGACCACCGGCGCAGCCCAACGGAGTTGTCACTCACTACAACGTTTACACTCAAGCCCAGAACTCTGAGCCTCATCCCAACAAGGTAACCATAGAAACTTATCTAAGAGGTATTGAGAGAGTGAACAAAAGGGTGAAATTCTAACCAAGAATGTGTTTTACAGGTACCAGCGACCCAAACTAGCTACTCCGCAATTGACCTTAAACCTGGTAGATACGACTTCTGGGTAACCGCTTCTACGATCATTGGTGAAGGACAGCCTTCAGCTACCGCTTCATGCAGCCCTAGCGACAAAGGTAAGGAAAATATTACCTTTCCGAGATCATTAGAATTTTCAAATGAATGTTGAGTCTTCTATAAACTTTTCTTTTTTTCCAGTACCTGCTAAGATTGCCTCTTTCGACGAATCATTCACTGCCACTTACAAGGAAGATGTCAAACTGCCCTGCTTGGCTGTCGGTGTTCCTCCTCCTAACATTATTTGGAAGGTAAAATGGTTTTCACTTTACCAATAACTATTTGTATTTTCCCACTTTTCTACTGCCTGTTGTCTTCTTAACTTCTAACTTTGCGCAGGTGAAAGGTCATCCCCTGGAAGCGTCAGAACGCGTTCGTCAACTGCCTGAAGGATCTCTGCAAATCGCTGGAGTGGCTCGCGAGGACGCTGGAGAATACTCTTGCCATGTTGACAACCAATTCGGCACTGACACTGTGACCCACACGCTTTCTGTTCTTGGTAAGTTATTTACCATTTTGTTCAACGGAACTGGCTAGAATATATCAAGTGGGAGAATACAACCCTCAACATTTAAATGCATCTTCAAATATCATATTTCTGGGTGCGCTCGCTCCATCTTCGACTCTGTCTCTGTCGTCCCTGACCTAGACGAAGGTCAAGAGCAAACCCTTTAAAATTATGTTTGATGGAACATGTTCTAATTTACTCACCATTTCTTTCAGCTCCACCATTCCCGCCTCAATTGAGCATCGCTTCATCTTCCGTCTCGTCTCTGACTCTTCGCTTGAAGCCATCCGACCATGCTGACCAATCCCCTGCTGCCGGGTACACCATCCACTACAAACAGGAGTTCGGCGACTGGGAGACTGTTCAGGTAAATGCCTAGAAAATACACAACACGATAAGTTCTTTTAAAAAATTAAGTTACCTCAAAGAAGTACCAATAAACCTACGTATTTTTACAGATTCCAAGCAGTACCGACACCTACACTCTGGAAAATCTTTTCTGCGGCTCCAGATACCAACTCTACGTTACTGCATACAACGGGTAAGTTCTTAACATAAACAACTCTACTATTCTATTACAAGATCTAGTATCTACATTCTACCATTTACTTATCAATATACTCTTGTCCTCAGCATTGGTACTGGCGAAGCATCTGACGTGGTCATCGCCCGCACTCGTGGCTCCAAGCCTCCTGTTCCTCGCGCCGCTGATTTCATCGAAGTTGGAAGCTCTTCAGTCACCCTGCACCTGAAGCAATGGCTCGACGGCGGTTGTCCTATGAGCCACTTTGTTGTTGAAAATAAGAAGAAGTAAGATATTGGAACAATGTATAATTATGACGTTATTCAAACTATGGGTAACTAACCTGTCTCTGATTTCCTTTCAGGGGAGCTGCTGAATGGAACCAAATCTCTAACGCTGTTAAACCCGGTGGTAACTTCGTCGTACTTGGTAGGCTCGGTTTATTTTATCTTTGAAGAATCATTATCTCACCACCCCCAGACTTTTCTAATGAAGACTCCAATTTACAGATTTGGAACCTGCTACGTGGTATGTTTTGAGAATAACTGCACACAACAATGCCGGATTTAACGTTGCCGAATATGAATTTGCTACCCTTACCATGACTGGAGGTAAGTCTACTTCTGTAATCTAAATAAATTCTTTGTTTTTGTTCAATGTTGTCCTTTAAATTGCTTAAAATTCAATGGTTTGGTAAAGCACGACCACGTACCTGAAATGCATCGCCATTTTCATAATTATTTATGTTGCATGATCCGATCACAAATCATTAACGTGCGATTGCATTTCAGGTACGATCGCCCCCGCGCGCGAGGTCGGCGGCAATTCCCTCACCACGGAACAGACCCTGAAGATAATCCTGTCGCACCTTAACCTTATTGTGCCCGTGGTGGCCGCCATCCTCGTCATCATCATCGCGATCGTGGTGGTTTGCGTGGTACGAGGCACTCGGGACCAACACAAAGGTATCTTACTATGTTCTAGGAACCGTTGCTCCATTGCCCGGTAACGCTTACGAAGGCAAGGAACTGCCTCCTTGGGTTAGAGCTTGGCTGGAACCTGAAGTGCTGGTTCCGATTCTGGCGACGATTGTTGTGTTCATCGTGGGAGTGGTAGTGATCTGCCTGACCCTGGCTCGTAGGAACACGCCGCACCGACTGCGAGGTCAGAAGGACGTGTACTGTATGTATAGGTGGCATGGATCACCGCTTTGATATATTTCTTTACCCTACATTTGTGAACTTATGATTATTTTGGTCTTCTTAGATGTTTTAAAAGTGATGTTTTATAATTCATTAGATGGAATCATAATTCGCATGTAAATATAACCATTTCTTTTAGATGTTCTAATTTTTGTCTTATTATTTCAAAATTCATTGTTTACTTATTTGCAAACTCCATCTAGATCTCAGTAACCAACAGACAAGTTACCTACTTACCTTCCATGTTTATCGTATATCGTTGTAAAGACTTGAAGAATCAAACACCTGAGAAAATATCTTTATACCGTTTGACCTGTTTATGTAGACGACGCAGTGTACAACGCATCTCAAGCCGCTATGGGCGGAGGCAATGGCACGCTGGACAAGCGAGGAGGACTTCGCGACGAACTAGGCTACATCGCGCCCCCCAACCGGAAACTACCCCCCGTACCAGGCTCCAACTACAACACTTGCGACCGAGTCAAGCGACAGGCTGTTATCAGTAAGTTCACGGGGCGCAACACAAAACCCAAACGGCACTGCACTAAACTCAAAGCATTTCTATAAAATCTCAAAACTACACACGAATTTTCCAAACGTCTCATATTCTGCCACTAGCACAAAATCGATGTTATTAGCACTTCCATTTCTGTATCTTCTAGCTTTACTTCTGCACGGCCTATGCTCTTTACCCTTTCTTAATATTTTTGTCATTCTAGATGTTTATTATAAGGTGAAGGATCCTAGCTACTTTTGCGAAAGCAAATCAAAATTATGGTGATTGGTGGGTTCATCCAGGTCTAAAAGAATATTTTTTTCATTTTATCTTTAGATCCCTTATAATTGTGTCCGAAATTTATTGTTGTACGCTTTTTGTTTTAGCAGCCATATCCAAACGTGAAATTATAACTCATTGAAGATATGTCTGATTAAACAAGAGTATTGTCCTTTTATATATGGTACAGGTGTCCAGCCACTTGAATAACATCTCACATTTTCTTCACAAGTATACCAATATATTTTCTTAAATTTATCTTGCCTAAAGATACCTGTGAAACGCATCACATGTCGGAGTCTTTATAAGATTGACGCTCTGAAACATATTATCAAATAAACCGGTATTTGATCATAAGCATGAGTATTGAGTGATTATTTTAAGAAAACCTGTGAGATGGTATCCCTTGTGGGTGGTGTAACCTAGCGCATGCGTAACGCAGTAGTGTGGTTCAGTGGGCGCGCACTCCACCTGGGACCCGAGGCGGCACCACTACGAGCGTGTGCGCAGGCCAAGACTGCCAATAAGAAGAACTGGCTCCGGAGAAACGATCTCTACTGGTAAGATGCTTGCGGATGCTTTGCTTGCTATTGTTACTGAAAAATGGACCGTCATAGTCAACCAACAGTCTTATACGAAATTTTAGTAAGGTGTTTTATTTTAACTACAAGTTAATACAGACTGTTGATATTTAAACCTTGATTTCCAATTTTCAGTAATATTTTTATGTAACTAAAACAGTCAATAACAGAGTGGAGTGCTACTAACATTGCCTGCCGTGTAAAGTAAGTAATTACCACATATTACTTGTTAGATGTTTAGTAATAAATTTATTATTGTTAATTTGTTTTTGTTGGCTTGTTTTCTAACCCCAATTATTTTTTATTTGCGTTTTATGTTAAGTATACGTCGTTTGCACCATAAATACACACACACTACACAAATGCACAAAATACATGACGCATACAGATTAACATAAATGTTTATTTAAAAGATTCCGTTTAACTACTACGCACTTCCAAATTAATAACGTCAATATATATAAAAAATACGGTTTGCAAAGCATGAAATAACTTTGTAAAAATAATGTACAGGCACTTTTGAATGTTTTTGCACTACCTAAAGCCGAGTCTCCAGCGCATAAACAAAACTCGAAACATCCCCTGCGAGTCAGAGAGGGGAGGGAAATGTTTGAGAAACCCTTCTCTCTGCCCTGTGGGGGTGGGTGTGTTTCGTGTTTTGTTTGAGAGCAGGAGTCACGGATATACACTGGCGTCTTTTATCAAGTACGCGTCTCATGATATAAAGCGTAGCTTCTTAACCTGCAACGACTTACCAATGTGTTTTGTACAGGCATGGAAGACGAGATCTGCCCGTACGCAACGTTCCACTTGCTGGGCTTCCGCGAGGAGATGGACCCGAGCAAGGCCCTGGCTTTCCCTCACCACCACCCGGCTCATGCTGGCACCCTGGCTCACCCACACCCTCACCACCCGGCTCATTCCCGCACTGGATCACAGAGCATGGTGAGTATCAGCTAGTCTACTGGGCTTCCGCCAGGAGGTGAACCCGAGCAAGGCTCTGGCGTTCTCTCACCACCACCCGGCTTATGCTGGCACCCTGGCTCATCCACACCCACACCACCCGGCTCATTCCCGCACTGGATCTAAGAGCATGGTAAGTAAATAACAGCAAGAGAAAAAACTGGTCCAATGATCTCCACGTTGATCGATCTGGTGCAGCTCGCTCAGTGGTTTCCCGAGACCTTTAACGACAGTTAGTTAACCTAGGGTATCCCACTCCAAGGCTAAGAACCACAACTACTCATATAGACAGAACTAAAACGGCTTCCTCTCACGGACACTAACAGATTATCTCTTCTCTCGGAAACCAACTTCTTTTTCTGAATAAAATTGTTATTATGAAAGCAGTACCTATTGTTCGTAAGAAAAAAACTGTATTTTTCAGACTTTGCCATTGCTTTTCTGCCATATTTTTATTTCTGCAGCCCCGCGCCAACAGCCGCTACGCCCGCAAGAACTCCCAGGGAGGCCAGAGCGCCATCTACTCCACCGCCCCCGAATACGACGACCCGGCCACCTGCGCTGAAGAGGACCAATACGTATGTAGAATTCGCTTCTTTTCTACTTCAGTCGAGTGCGTTTTTGGTTTTGATTTACGTTATCATAAGTTACCGAGCTCTACCTTTCGCGACTCTTAACCAAAATTAAACTTGGGCCTGCCGCAATTTTCTACTGCAGCATGGAGATATGAGGTTATTCAATTCTGCCCAGGAACAACATGGAAACTAATATCTTAATATTGATCTGTACAGCGCGCCCGCTACTCTCGCCCGATGTACGCCTGCGGCCCCGAATACGACGAGCCTGCCTGCTGCGCTCCCGAAGACGAACAATACACCGGCGCTTACGGAACTCCCTACTCTGACCACTACGGCTCTCGCCCTAGCATTGGTAAGACTACACAAAGCTAATAAACTAAACGCTTAGCTGATTAAGCGGCGAACGACGCCGTGCGTAAGCCACATACGGCAGTGCTTTTACCGCGGAAGGGACTCGCCATGCCCATCGCGGCATCGTCTGAATACAAATTCAAGGAAGACCACGCAGCGGCGCCGCGGCGTAATGTGTAACAGTCTAAACTGGGACCCCGTGTTAACTTCAGAGCATTTGATACTTTGATCGACTAAAACTTATCAACTATGCTTTATGCTTTCAAATACATACCCCATCTTACTAACCAGTTAATGAACCATTATTTAGTGTTAGCACCGGTTGTAGGAACCCGCAAGTGCGGCGGATCTCCCGAGCCCCCTCCACCACCCCCCCGCAACGCCAACAACGACAACAACTGCTCCTCCTCCTTCAACGAGAGCAAGGACTCCAACGAGATCTCCGAAGCCGAGTGCGACCAGCCACGCAACTACCCTGGTACGTACACTCCACTAATACATTTGTGAAGGCATTATTCAAATTTAGCCATGTACAGTACAATGTGTAATATAAAGGGGTTTACATCGTGGAACGAATTAACATTTATCTAGAAACCACAGTGGAAAATTGAGGAGAAAATTCTAAGCAGATCAGTTTAACTTTATTGGTTGGTTGAATATTATATATATATATATATGCTTCCATGCTGGACTGGGAGCGAAAGAAAAATATAGAATGTGCCAGCTGCATATCCTCCCGCGCAAGCTGTAAAAATCAGCAAAGGGATTCGAGGGTTTCAGTATTGTGATTTAGGCGATGGGCTGACAACCTGTCACTATAGCAATATACAGATCCATCTAGAATAACCCTCAAAATTTGTCAGACGTGGCGGAACGACCTATATTTAGGTAGTTTACGCTCTGCCTACCCCATTAGGGATAAAGGCGTGATTATATGTATGTATGTATGTATGTATGTTGAATATTATATTACTTTGTGTTTCGGTTTGTTACTTAGCAAAGTTATACATTTTCATTAGAATGATCACCTTTTTATGTATTAAAACCCCTTTCTGTTACACAATTATAGGAACAACCATTATATTAAAATCATCATCGTATATCGAAAAGACCATCTTAAAAACATCATTAAAGTCAGGAAGTCAGGATTTTCACGCTTCTGGCAGGGACACTATCCATAACTCCAATACCCATTTTCATCAAATCAGTTCATCATATTTACATTACTACGTCATACTTTTTAGTGAAGTAAGCTGTATTAAATATAATAAGTATTACATACATAAATTATACGCATTATAGCAACTGCATAGATATTTTTCAAGCGCTAGCTTTCATCATATTTTGCAGCTTAATTAGGCTCGCAAGAAGATGCTATAAGTTTGTTTTGATGCTATAAAAAGTATGACGTAAACAACATCATTATTTTAATCATGATTCATATGATTATGAATGACATTTGTGATTAAATATCTAAAATTGTGAATTGGTTTGCGCACGCGGGTGTCACCTGAACAGAAGACGGTAAAACAATTTTAGCTATAGTTCTACTTTTTTGTTCTAATACTTGTGACTGACAGCATGCAACTTTGTCTAAATTATAACAATCGGAATACAAGCTTCTAAATTAGATCTTCTCGTAATTGGCTTTCTAGATTTTTCAAAATTCTTTAAATTATTTCTATTGTATCATTTGGAAAATTGTATAACAAACAAAAGCAAGGTAATGCTAATCAATATCACCGTTTAAATACTTAATGGAAACTAACATTAAAAGTTAGTAAATTTTCCAAACGATACAAAAAAGTTTAACTTATCAAAAAAAATAATAGTAAGTTGACTCTTGATCTATACTTTTAAATGTTTAGACGTGATTGTGTTAACAAATTATATTTCTATTTCAGTTATGTAGAATATTTTAGTACATGTTTTGGAAAAGCACTTACAATACCCATTTTAACTTCAACAACTTAGCAGAGACTTTTGATAAATATCTGTATCTGTTTCTGTATTTTATTTATTATATCTGCTTTTTTTCTTTTCCAACTTATCTGATACTTTGCCACAATTTTGCAACTTTATTTCACGTTTTCACAGCTTTTTTTTAAATATTAGCACATTCTTTATAAACTTGTTAATACGACATTCTCTATTAACTTGTAAAGACGACATTCTTTGTAAATTTGTAACGATATTTCTGCAACAAATGGGTATTGTACGTGCAGTAGAGGGCGCCTCGGTCTCGTGGCTAGTGTAGACGCGTCGTGACATGTGTGTTGTTACAGTCAGGGCCCACACTGCTAAGGACGGCTTGCACAGCGACGAAATGAGGAAACTCATTGACAGGTCAGTTCCACCAGGCCTTCTTTACTATAGTAACACGCACTGATCCTATGAGCACTACCCTCATAGTTTAAAAATGCTATTAATGCAATTTGTGATATATATTTTTTAATAATGAAGTCAAAGTACGTTTTAAATGTCATGCAATAATAGACTTAAATTACAGGCATGCTTGGATTACTTACCCACATTTTGTAACTATCAATCAGATCAGATACTACTTGATGACTATTTAATATCTAAACGAAACTTTACCAAATAAATATGATTGATTTACTAATGGTACAATAGAACGGTAGCCGATTCCTTGTGTGTGCGCTATAACTTGATTTATAATTATAATATACTATAAATAAAGCATCGTGACTAGATAATGCTCGAACTTAAGCATGTGTTATGTTCTGCATCCATCTCAACAGGAAACAGTAAGTCAAAGTATGTGAACCAACGTTCTATGAATGTATATTTTGCCTGATCTTTTGTGTTCTTAACCTTTTTGTGGCTAACAAATTTATATTATGTGCACTTAGGCGTCCGCTGGGATCATGCGACGTTTAAATTCAGTGTACGCTGCCATGCTAATACTGATTTAAAGCAACAACTAGTATATATTGACTACGAAAGGTCGACTTTTACTGGCTGCCGTTTTGAGTTAGTATACAGGATGTTTGGTAGAAAGACAGGGGCACACTTCCCATGGTTCTAGCTCATTGTTCAGAAACATGGGCTGGGCTAACGAGGTTTGCAGCCAACTATCAAACACCCTATATAACCAGCATACATTGAGTCTTTAGGCCGCATGATCCATTTTAACTCAGCAGAAGCCCTTTACTTTGCTCCTTGGTCAACGGAAGGACAGTTGTCCAATTCACGACGATCCGATAGCTAGTTATATTCATTTTATAAACATTGCGTTGCCAAATAAGGGCATGATCTATTTGTTTTTGCATAGCATTTTATTAGCCCTGGCACATCAAACCGCTCATAGATATAGAGCCGCTAGCTGCATTGTAAATACCAGTTTAATCTGCCCTATTACATTAAATAATTTAATGACAACTGCAAATAATTGTGCAAACTTTACCTCCTTTTCATCCGTAGCATTTCACATCCTCCCGATTGTTCACGTTTAAACAATAGATCATTCCTAATACTTCCCGGATATCATCGTTAGATTCGTGTGAATGTTCATTGTAGGACATCATCCAGGTAAAAGTGTGTTGTGCTAACCGTGTTCGGGACGTGTTTCAGACCAGAAGCAAGCACCCCAATCGCCCAGCAAGCAGTCCACGGGAGGGGGGGACTCACAGCCTACGATACTGTGGCAGTGTAACCTGTAAACCGCCCCCTCACCCCCCGCGCTCCCCGAGCCGCGACACACGCCCCCGACTATCCCCTTCACCGACCATCCCCATCTTGCTGAAGCGTAGCGCGAACGCTTGTGTACATTTCTTTCCTAGCTACTTCTATCGGTTCAGTTTATTTAGTTATTAGCTCGACCGTGGTATACCGCTGTCAGCGGGATGGTGATACTCGTGCCAAATTTTTCAACCCTACAGTCTTATTTTTACCTACGTCGTGTGTCGCCCGTTACGAAACATCTTATTCAAATTTACCCCAACTTAGTTGGCTGGATTTATTTTTAGTCTTAATTCGTGATGCGCACATTGGTGCCATAAAATGTTAGTTTTAGTTCGGGCTCAACCTGCCTGCGGCGGACCGGCATATCCAGCCGATATGTATGATAAATCTACCTTTCCTCGTAGTTGTAAAGAGACGTCACCTCTTTAGTGTTACCATACAAAAACAGAAAATGATGGTTGTGGTAGTTTGAGATTGATATATTTGATTAATAGAAGGTGACGGTTCCCTCCCGCCGCCGCAGGCTCCGCTGTAACCGCAGTACATTTATTATAGTTAACCTCATTTTTTTGTCTTATTTGTTAGGCTTAATTTAAAGAGTGTTGTAGGATTGGCTGGAATTTTGGGGTGTAGAAAAGTTTCGATTTAAATTAAGCTCAACATGTAATAATGTGATATTTTGTATTTTTATCCCAGTTTAATTTTTATACTAAAAATAACGTTATTTATATTTGTGTACTCGTAGGAGTAGTGTGTAGGTGACGCGTCTGTTAAGGCGCTACGATGCTTCCTTTTAATGTTATATTTTCGTGATGCTTTTTACCATTTTGCGTTATTGCCAAGTCCTAATTTGTATTGTGAAATGTTTTTTTTTTATTGTTTCGGTTTGCATTTAAGCATTCACTACTTAAATATAAGGACTAGTAATAAGCTTCTTTATTAGCAACTAATCAACTTTTAAACAAAAGTACTATATAATCCGTAGCTAGTTAGTAACATATGTGTTACTCAATATAATATTATTATAAAATTAAAATAATCAACATTAGGTACGCCATCATACTCTCGCAGACTTCTGCAGATATTGTATTGAAGATTAATACCAGTTACCGATTGATAACATCAAGAGTACTCGTTTAGATACCAGCAAACTATGTAACAAATTGTCATGGAATTTAAAGCTTTTTAATATTACTCTAGTATATTAAGGTGCATTTTTATTAATCGTAATTTTATCCTTCTATAATATGATATGCAAACGATTAGACGTAAGACACTCTTGTGTCGTTTTCTAGATGTTTCCTTATATGTTGTGCATCGTCGTGTAAGCTCGGCAGTAAATGTAGCTTATAGTTAGGTTCTCGCGACTTCCTAGAAACCGATATCTTCTCTTAACCTTCCACTTAGAAATTGGATTAATGGAATACTTATAAAATTTAATGTGAACAAATTAAATAAGAATTTTAGTCAAAATTATTAATGAATTATTTAAAAGTGGAATTTTAGCTGATATTGATTGGCATATTTTAATGGGACTGATTTTTCGAAGAATTTAAATGTTTTCGCTGTCTTCGTGATTTGTTTGCCGCTAGCGATATATTGGTGATTTTATTATACAATACGTCTTTGCTAACCGCAGCTAACTGTTTGTACCAAAGTGTTTGATTTGTGTTGAATAAACTACTCAAACGTCGACTATAATAAAATATAATCAGTGTTTTATTTCGACCAATCAACAAAACCTTATCCCATCTACTTTCATATTCGGCAATTCGGCAAGAAAACGACTGAACTAAATCTCAACTTAAATTATTGCTCTCTCTTTCTGTTCTGTCTGGAATTAAAAAAACCTGTCAAAGAGAATGAACTAGATAAGGAGTTAAACACTTCCTATAATCCCTTCTCTATGGTACCTCTGACAGGTCGTTTTAATTCCTGGCAGCTTACAACACCGAATCGCCCTCAATATAAAACAATAAATAAATATAAAATAAAATAAAACAAAGATAAAATAAAAAGAGGACTATCAATCAAAATAGATATGTTCTACATAGATGGTATTTATTTATAGATACAGTTTATAATAATTAAATAGCAGACTAACGGTTGTTTGTGGGTTGTTTAAGACGCCGCCTTCACGATCTCCTCAGCGACTTCCAGAGCGATGGCTGCCTCGGCCTTTGCCTGGAAAAAAAGTAAAGATTTTTATATTAGCAAAGAATAAACTCATTACTGTTTACTTAAAAAATACTTCACTTTTAAACAAGCTACTTATGCACTTGTGACGTAGGCCACATTTTACTGTGGAATTAATCTTCTATCTGTCATGAATAGACGCTGCAAGTTAACACAGACACCTGATAAAAGTAAGTATTATAAGGTCAGAAAGGCGTTTATGAAGGAACAAGTTGTAAAACGGTGGTTAAATGTCAGTTCATCGTATAATCAAATCATTTTAGAAGGAACTCTAATTCTGATAGGTTAACTAACGCAACCAGAGATAAATCAGGCGCAGGACTGACTACATGTTCAATAGTACATTCAATAGAATAGATTACTTATTTTTTTTATCAAACAACTACATGATGGCTGTACACTCTTGTCTCAACCAAACAAGAAACAACGACACAAAGTGCCAAGATTTCTGAATCAAGAGTCCAATGCTAGCTAGACTACGGCGTAATAGGATTACTTATATAGACACCTTTTGAAGTAAACCTTAGTAAACCTAAACTTAGCGATTCTTAGTTCGCAATTTTTCTACCTATTACTACAATGAACCAAGTATCGCTAATTTATAAAGTTCTAAATTATCTTTATAACTATTACTTGAGTCTGTTCGACCAGATTTTAGATTCATTGTTTTTAGTGAGGTATAATTGTTTAACTGATGGGGGTGCCAGATAGAATACATAGGGACCTTAAGGAAAAACTAGACTTTTAACTTGTTCTTCTATTCCCATTCAGTGTATGCTTCACTTCAATTGCTCAATGAGAGAGGTAGAATCATTCAGTATTTATTTACCTTGTCGTTGTTAGCGGAGTTGAGCTCTGACTGAGCCTTGCTGAGCGCCTCCTGCGCGGCGGCGCGGTCCAGGCTCTCCACCGGGTGCGCCTCTTCGGCTAGCACCTGGACATCCAAATATAAATCTTAAAAGTTTTGTCACAAAGCAGAAATAACCAATTCTCAGCAGTCAAATAACTTTCTCCGTGGTCTAGTACCATGTGCTCACGATCCGGAGATCCTGGGTTCGATTCCCAGGGACACAAAGTTAATATTAACAATTTATTACTTTGTGAGATTTTTTCCAGTTTCGTTTGGACAATGCAGGCCGAGTCACCTGATTGTCTGGAAGAAAAGATTCCGCGCCTCGGGCCTATTAGCTGTTTTATTAGGCAGTTTAAAAACTCTGACATCAGGGTTCATCGGGTCGATTGACTTGATACCCACACAACAGAAGAAAAAGAAACAGTCAAATGACACGAGCGCGGAGACAGTGGACCTAACTCTTTTCTGGCCTTCCACTGATAGAGTAGCTATCTTATATAGCAGACCTATCTTTGTACCATAAAATTAATTTAAATTTCAATAGATTAGCAATATTATAGTTCAATTTTATCATAAAATGAATGAGATTTAGAAGATTCTTTAATGCTGTAGCTTTTGCATATTGTTTATGCAATGTAATTTTTTGTTAATGAAAAGAAAATAATAGTCTACTAAAAAAATTATAAACTAAAATGTGCAGTAGATGCAATATTTCAATAATGCATTTAATATTACCTGAACAGTGGAGTCATCGTTGACAGTGACGGTTCCAGAGGAAACAAAGATTTTGAGCTGTTTGCCGTCACCCTCGGTTACTGTGACTACTCCAGGTCTGAGGACAGCTGGAATAAGATTAATTAATAAATGTAAAAATTAAAAGGGTGTTTACCATGCAAAACTGATAAATTATACAAAGATAATTTTCTGAGAAGCAAATTTGTTTTCTTATTTTTTTTCTTTCTTGTACAAATTGAATAAACCAGTCATTTTATATGGGAATCCTTTTTATTTAAGAATTTCTTTTTAGAAGTGTGGGCAACTTCTTTAAGTATTGAGTACATACACCATTTCATTTCTTGATTTGATAAATACACATATATTAATAGACTAAATAAAACAAAATGTTACAAAAATCTTAAAGTGCATATTATTGCTATACTTACCCAGAGTGGGGACGTGTTTGGGGAGGATACCGAATGAACCGCTGAAAGATGGCACATCAATTTGCTTCACAGCCTTTTTGTCGTAGAACACCTGAAAGCATTTGTTTTATATGTTTGAAGTGTAGAAATAAATAAAATGGACAGTTAAACTGTTGTTTGTAATTTACTGATTGATTAAAATGTAAATAATTGTCTTATCTTAATATTATAAGTTCCAGTAGAGAAAACATCTAAAAAGTACAGATGCAAACAAATCCAAATCTATTATGACTAATAAATAAACTGTTAATAGTATCTTATAATATTATAAACCTATAATAAACTTATAATATTAGAAAACTATTACTAAATTATGTAGAAAGAAAAGATTGAATTTACCTTGTTACCAGCAGCAAATGTGAGTGCCATTTCTCCCTCTTTGATGGTCGATTCTTTCGCTTCAGCAGCGAAAGTGCGGACCTGCAGTCTGGCGCTTCTTAAAAGTGAACGTAGTGCCATGGCCATTCTGAAATTGAAGAATATAAATGATAGAAAATTAAGTAAAATGTTTACAGAAGAAATTTGTGTATTAGTACTTTATTTTTTAATAATTGGTTCTTAATACTGTCGTTGCTACCTCTTATGAAAAAACTAAAGTTTTGGGATTGTTAAACATAACCTAACCTATAGATCTATAGTTAGCATTGAGAACTTTAAAAACTAAGAGATATAAAAGGATGACTAAATTAAACTAGGATGTATCGTTCCTAACAATGTTAAATATATGTACCCTAGTTCATAACTAATGTGAGGATCATCAAAAAACCTTCACAACAAGCAGAGGTCTCGTTAGATTATGTAATATTATTTGTGGCAGCAAAACATGAAAAATAACACGTACAATGGCATTACAACTATACCGGATAAAAGGTAAATGTCGAATCTTTTACTTACTTTAAAAATTTGCTATATATATAGGCTACAAGTGGAAAATCGAAGGAATTTACAAGAACACACAGCACTGCAATCCGCACCCCCTCAGATTTCGGCGATTGAAAACGACGATTGACAGTTATCAGATTGACATTCATGTTGCCATTTTAAAAAACCGATTTACCCAAATTGCATCCAATTTTGGTAAAAGTTGACCAGTGTGAACGGGCACTTAGCCATAGACAATTTAGTTGTTCTTCTTTAAATAAGCAAAACATTTAAAAAATATTCTGCCAAGGTTGCCAAGAGACAATACGTCAAAAACACAAATTTGCGCGGGATAACGAGAAAGAAACAAAACAAGATTTATTTTGTGTTTCGGGTGTTTTTTATCCCGTTTATTATAATTCTACGCTTCGTTCGTTCGTTTACGTTAGTGTTTTGCTTACATGATTAATTTACATACGAGATTCGGCGTCAGAGATGGTTATTGAAGGTTTGGATCCAGTAATTTTATCAAAGCTAACTTCTCACCAAGTCGAACAAGTAACCTGTATCGAGTGGTAAGTATTTAAGCTTCCTACACTAATAAAAGCTTAATAGCTGCATGTAGTTCTGTTCCTTACCTAGGTTGATGCTACTTATGACGACCTAAGCAATTTCTAAGAGTCTAGAAATTCTAACCTAAATTGCACTAGAGTCAGCAACATATACCCCTAGAAATTCCTTATAGTTATATCATGGTTCTTGCTTTGATATTTTTAACGTCACATATCGATACTACGTTAAAATAATAGTAGTATTTTGCTTGTAGTTTCAATATTGTTAAAAATATCTTCTTATTTCAGCTGTAAATACTACATAGCACCTGAGACAGCTACCTGTGGCCACACTCTCTGTCATGCGTGTTGGAAAGGGCGCCGGGCTTGCCACACCTGTGCAGCTCCCGTTGAGAAAAAGGCATTGAAACTGAATCTTCCATTACAGGCACTCACCGAGCATGTCCATGCCCTTGCTGATGCCTTCGAGAAACTTTTTAATGTCAAATGTAAGACGACTTTATTTCTTGTCCTCACATGTTAAACCTAAACATAAATAAGTAAATAAAAACAATTTTAAAAGAACCCAAAATACTTTAAATAAATAAATGTTTAAGCGGCTTGTTTTTATCCCAAGTCCAAGTTACATATCTCGAAATTTAATCAGTATTTATACTTTTAGATTCAGACATGCATATATTAATTAAAACTTATCACATTTGTGATACTTCTTTTACAGTGGAGGAATTCACTTTTGACATCCTGGATGATCTTCAACAGGAAGATCCTACTAAGCATGTGAAGGAATGGCTAGCTAATTCTGATAATCACTTCTCAGCGCCAGCACTTAGTTCCCAAATGTCTGTAGCTGATCTACAGCAGCACATGGAACTATCTAAAAGTAAAATTCAAATACATACACCTAATAATAAAACTAAAACCCCTGAGAAAGTGCTAAAAGCACCACAACCTCAAGAAGATTGGGATAAAATTGAAGTGCTACCAGATACAGAAGAAGTATCTAAAAAACCCAAAGAAAATGTCATTGGTCCTATGGATATAGAACCATTTATCTTTGATGAAAATGATTATTCCAATGATCATCCTCGAAGAAGTTCAAGAAAGAAAGATTTAAAAGCTGATTTGAACCCCCCAACTTATGATCTTTCAGCAGATAAAAATAGTGCTAAAAACTCAAGTACAGGTACAAAATCACAAAAAAATAAACAAACTTGGAACAGTGTTAAGAAAATGAGGAAGGAATTCAGTAAACTGAATAAAAGGAATAAAAGTAAACTTAATGTGTCTATTGAGATGTGTAAAAGAGCTCAAAGTACTAATAAACCAAAGCAGGCACAAACCCTTCCTCAACCTGATTTTGAAAAACAACATTTTGTTATAGATGATAATACACCACATGTATCAAATAAGGAAATCCCTAACAAAAATTCAACTACAGATGCTAATGAAAATAAAGAATCTCAGATTTCATTAGAATATGACAATCCGGATAATCCCAAAAATAACAAAGAGGATGTCTGCACTGAAGAACTACCTGATGTTTTTAATAAAATAAATTCAATATCTAACAAACAAAGTAATGAAATAAATGAAAATAATCAGATGGATTGTGAAATAGAAATAACCAAAAAAAGCAAGGAAAAATCTTCATCTGGTACTGATTCAACTAATTTACCAGTTCTTAATGCAAATACCAACCTACATTTTATTAAAAAAGGGACGTTGCGGCAAATAAATGCTCCTGTGAAAGAGAATGATGTTCTAATAACCCAAAAAGAAGTAGAAGCAGATACTTTGCAAACAAACACAGATGACATTGAAATATCAATTAAGATAGGAAATACTATAACTAATATTGTAATTAAACATAAACAAAATGATGTTCAAACAAAGATAAATACTGATAAAGAAATACAAACTTCTCTAGGCCCATACGGTCTTGAAAACAAATGTGATGTAGGATGCTCTCCAATGAACCCTGTAAGAGTTCAAAATATAGAACTCAATATTGACGAAAACAATAAAATAGCAGTTAAAACTATATCTTCAAAGAAAAATACGGCTTCGGCTGATACTGCTACAGTTCCTACTGCGCGTACACAATTTGAGATAACTGACAGCATTGAAAAAGAACTGTCTGATGTAATGGAACATCTTGAACGTAAAAGGAACCGCACAGGCTTAACACAAAAGAAAATACAATCGGAAAAACCAGTAATGTCTGCAAAATCTTCACAAATTACAGTTAAAGAAAGTAACATTCCAGATAAAACAGAACTTATAGAAAATAATAAGAATATTGACCATAAAAACGACTCTCAATGTGATAATGATAAAGAACCACTTGAACAATCTCAAAATAAAATTACTGAAGAGGTAGAAGTTGTTTACAAAGATATAGAAGGTATTGAAGACTTGAATGACATTGATATTTTTAATAGTGGTTCAGTTAAAGAAGCTAATGTTAATTTACTAACAGATACAGAAAAAGTTGCTTCTGAGATTTTAATGCCTACCATTAAAAGTAAAAAGTCGCAGAAAGTTGCTGATAAAAGAGAGAGAGCAGTAAATGATGATATTGAGTTACCTTGCAGTAAGAAACAAAAGACCAATTCAAATGATAATATTCCAGAAAAAGATTTAATTTCTGGTATTGTTATAGAAGAACAACCCAAAGAAATAGGGAATGATAGTGAGTCTATGAACTATGATGCTATAATGAGCCAAGTATTCGCAAATATCGATGCAGATATACATAGTAGTAACAACAAGCAAATTGGAAAAACGCAAGTTCTAAAGCAAAAATCAAATGAATCTGAAAACTCTACCAAAGGCATGCATTTACAATCAAGTCAAATAATTCAAAAAACGCAAAATAAACAAGCACGTAAAGATGTTTCTCCTATCGAAACAGTTCCAAACTTGGAGAAAGATAATCAAAAATATAGTGAAAATGTATTTTCTATTGTGGACAAAGAGAGTCAAGCTCATGAAGTTTCTGGAAAGAACGATAAGGTAAGAACCTGCTAAGTAAACACCAACTTTTTGGCCATACGTTTATAAGTTTTAAATTAACCAATTATATTTGTTACTTTAGATTCCGCCACCCACTGACACGCAACAGAACATAGACAAGTTGTTGACGCCGGGCATGTGCCGGGACTTGGCCGCATCAGAGAACCAGGACCATAACACCCAAGTTGAGCATGATGTTGATATGGTGGAGTTCATCCATGCTACTCCCATCGTCGACCATGATGATTCTGAGAGTGTAGTTGAAGAAACACCACAAAAGTTTGTATATTTTAATCATCTCCCTAGCCTTATCCCGTATTTCACGGGGTCGGCTTCCTAATCTAGGGGATTGAACGAGGGTACTGGTTTTTACACAGAGCGACTGCCATCTGACCTCCGCAACCCAGAAGGGAAACCAGACCCAATCCTAAATTAGGTCAGAGTTTTCAAGCCGCCAATGCTTAGCACTGGCCTCTGATATGGCTATAGTTTGTATAATTTAATACCACCCATAATTTAATTCTACATGCAGACTGTGGTATTAATTTTATGATTTTTCTTTCCAGGAATATGTCTTTCGCGAAACCTAAACAAAATAATGATACGTCGCAACGCATCAACGAAAAACAAAACTTAGCGCCTGCTGAACAACCTGATAATAAAGAAACAGATTCTCAAATTATAAGAAGTATTATTGACATATCAGACACCACAATTGAATCTAAAAAAGATACAACAGTAGTTGATGTGGCAAAGAAGAAAGTGTCTCTATCGACGAATAAAGAACAAGTACCAGAGACTCCGCTCACAATAAATAAGTTTGTTAATCACATCAAGCACAACTCGACGCCGGTAGCAAGAAAATCTTTGCACTTCGACAGTGAAATTGTAGATGACCCAGAGCAGACATTATGTCCCACAACCACTCAAGAAAAGGATTTTTTATCTGAAGCATTTAAGCAGACGCCGATATCTCCTATCAAAAGGGCTCTAACTTTGAAAAATACTTTTAATAGACCAGCTAAGAAGTTCTTTGTAGCAGGATCGTGTTTGAGCCCTGCTGAATCTAAGAAACTTAAAATGCTGTGCCAAGAACGTAACTGGACTTATCTTGATAAATATACAAACGAATTAACCCATTTGGTAGTAGGAGTTGATGAAGAAAATAAATCTCAAAGGTAAAGAAGCAGAATTAGCACTTGACATACCTAAAATATATATTTTTAAGTGGATTTTATATCAATCAACCATTTTAAATTTCGTTTTCAGATCGGTAAAATACATGTGTGCTCTGGCGGCATCTAAATGGATCGTGACTTATTCTTGGGTTGAGAAATGTATCCAGACCAAAACTGTTGTTGATGAGGTATGTACATAGAATAGAATAAAAACATCTCTTTTAGTTCGTAAAGTATTTCATATCGACGATCAGCTGATTGATGTGCTATGAGAACATCCCATTATACGTCAAATGTGTTTATGTGGATGATGTTATTTTGAATCTAAATGATTAATTATTAATTTGCAGTTTCCCTACGAAGCTCTGGACGCGTGCGGTGAGCCGGGCCCCAGACGATCCCGAACAGCGATAAAGAAAATATTTGAGGGTATCACATTCTACTGCATGCCGCCGTTCAGCTTGCTCGACATCGACACTCTAAAGGTTTGTGTTGTGTGGATTATTAATCTACCTAACAGGTTCGATTTATTCAACTCAGCAGACACGATCTGCTCAACTCGGCAGACTCGATCTATTCAATTCGGCAGACTCGGTCTTTTCAACTCGGCAGAATCGATTTACTCAACTCGGCAGACTAGATCTACTCAACTCAACATACTCGATCTACTAAACTCAGCAGACTCGATCTAGTCAACTCAGCAGACTCGATCTAGTCAACTCAGCAGACATGATCTACTCAACTCATCAGACTCGATCTACTCAACCTAGCAGACTCGATCTACTGAACTCAGCACACTATATCTACTCAACTCAACAGACTCGATCTACTCAACTCAGCAGACTTGATCTACTCAATTCAACAGACTCGATCTACTCAACTCAGCAGACTCGATCTAGTCAACTCAGCAGACTTGATCTACTCAATTCAACAGATTCGATCGACTCAACTCAACAGACTTGATCTACTCACCTAAGACTGCAGAATATTGTGTAGAATTATGAAAATAACTATAATTTTGCAGCAAATGTTGAAAGCGGCAGGCGGTTGCGTAGCCGAAGAGCCCGACGCTGTTAAACTGACTAAGGACAAGGATAACTCTAAGCCTAAGCTGCTTCTAGTTGAGCCGGAGAGTACACAGGAAGACAAGTTTGTTTGTAAGTATAAGTTATATTGATAAAATACTAGTAACCGAATAGAAATTTATAGCAGCGATTTACCAACAGAATATTGTAGGTACCAACAGAATGCTGTATGCTATTTACTCTCGAGTCGAAAGACCCGACGAACCCTGGTGTCAGAGTTTTCAAACCGCCTAGTAGCACAGCTATTTAGGCCTCTGACATGGTTTGAGTAACGACCACTATCAAAGACAGCGACCGGGACCGACGGTTTAAGATAAGATAAGAATATACTTTATTGCACAGAAAAGACACAAGAGAAAATAAATTAAACAAATAGTAGTACAAATAGGCGGCCTTATTGCTATGCAGCAATTTCTTCCAGGCAACCTTAGGGTACAGGAAAATAAAAAGTTGAACTAGTGGGCTGGTATACATTTTAGGCAATATATTGTATAGGTAAGTAAATAAGCTACTTAGGTGTATTTATATAATTAATAACAATAAATAGTCATACATATAAATTACTTATACCTACATAGAAATACATAAATACTATAATACATATATAAATATATATAATATTAATGAAAGAAAATGTTAGAACCAAATTATTCCGGGAAATACGCAAGTGCAAGCGATTAAGGTAGAGAAAGATAGTGAGCTATAAGGTGTTTTTTAAAATAATCTAATGAAGAAGCTTGTCTTACAGACGCAGGCAATAGATTCCAAAGAATGAGATGGGATAGTAAGAGAGAGGTAGCGCGAAGGGCGAAGTGTGCGATTAAGAGTAACAAAGTGGAAAGGGAATCTTTCTTTATGATAAGGTGGAGGCATAGGATTGAAGAGAATAGAATAAAGAAAAGATAAAAGATGGTAATCTCTACGAAGGCGAATGGGAAGCCATTTGATTTTAGTTCTGTAGGCTGAGACATGATCATATTTTCTTAGGCCAAATATGAAACGAATGCAGACATTCTGCAATCGCTCCAGTTTATTGAGCAACTCTTCTGTCAGATCGGGATAAGAGATATCAGCATAATCAAGGATAGGTAAAAGCAAGGCTTGGGCAAGAGCAATTTTAGTATTAGTCGGCAAAAGATTACGAAGCCTCTTCAAAGAATAAAATGCAGCAAATACCTTTCTTCTCTCCTCAGCAACCTGTTGTTTCCAAGAGAGTGTTTTGTCAAAAATTACAAACGTACGTTTAACGTACCCTCCGAAGCATGGAATCCTCTTTCCTTTCGGACAATCAGGTGATTCAGCCTGCAATGTCCTAACCAACCTGGGGAAAACCTCACAAAGTGATAAATTGTCAAATATCAACTTTCTGTTCCCCCTCTGGGAATCGAACCCAGGACCTCCGGATCGTAAGCCCAGCTATGACAGCGGAAGCAGTTAAAACACAAAAAGTGGGTCATGTCGCTAATTTACTACAGTAATAAGGAAAATACCAGAGGAAAATACATTGAAATCAACTTAGTGAATTTTATACAGCCACAAATATAAAAAGATCCATAAGCTTGAAGCTAATCAATATGACGCTACACACAATAACCGTTAGGCAAACGTAATAAAATATACAGTAAGAAAAAAAAAGTACTGAACACATTTTATAGTGTGTATTTTAGGGAGAGCCCGATGGTGTAGTGGATAGGGCCGCTGCCACGTACCAATGTGTTTTTCAGTTTTCGAATTTCATATGTACGTTTATTCGGTGCTTTTTCCGTGCTTCGGAAGGCACGTTAAGCCATTGGTCCCGGCTAATATCGTTTAACACCGTAGATATTATTCGTTAAGCCATATCAGATGCCAGTGCTAAGCATTGCGCATTGGCGGCTTGAAAAGTCTGACCCAATCTAGGATTGGGTCTGGTTTCCCTTCTGGGTTGCGGAGATCAGATGGCAGTCGTTCTGTGTAAAAACCAGTACCCTCGTTCAATCCCCTAGATTAGGAAGACGACCCCGTAAGATACGGGATAAGGATAGGGAGATGATTTTAGGGTGTGAATCTACCCATGAAACTGAACAACTTTCCACAAGGAACATAGAAATAAATACGAAAAAATGGCCCTCCCATACAAAGGGTGTCAGCAGCTCGACTCAATTTGTATGGGAGGTATTTTATTTCCTTGGGGAAATTTGTTCAGTTTCATGGGTAGGAAGTAGGAACACACCCTAAAATATGGTCACTTATTTTTTTAGTTACATGCTGGACTGGGAGCGAGAGAAATACGTAGAATATGCCAGCTGCATTTCCTCCCGGGAATGCTGTAGAAACCAGCTAAGGGATCCGAGGGTTTCAGTATATTATAATTTAGGCGACGAGCTGACAACTTGTCACTACAGCAATATACCTACTAATCCATCTTAAAGCCTCAAAATCTTGTCGGCCGTGGCGGAACCTCCTTTATTTAGGTCGTTTACGCTCTGCCTACCGCATTAGGGATAAAGGCGTGATTATATGTATTTATTTATTTTTACTCCCTTCCGTTTTCAGATTTCACGATGGAACACCAAGTAGTCCCGGTGAATTTTGAGTGGGCGCTCAACTGTCTCGGCACATACTCTTTATGCAGTATCCGGGATTTACTGCTATGCCCTTACTCCATCGTACCTCCGGTTGTGAGGACCTGGCCAGCTGACATGCTGAGGGAATCTGAGGAAGACGAGGACTGACGTCTGCAGGATCCACTAGATCAGCGCCATCCTCTGTGGTCACATTCATACTTTTTGAAACTGATACATAAGAAATATACAGTTCAACATGAAAATGAGACAACAGGCGAGCTTATCTCTATAAGTGCAACTGCAGTGGGATTAAAGAATTCTGGTTCAAAATATCCTTTTTTACTGAAGATCTTTTGGTCTATTACCTTTTGATGTTGACTTACAAAATTACGACCGGTCAAATTATAATTTCTAAAAAAATCATACGAAAATAATTTTGTTACAATTACCATAAACAGCCTTATGCACTTCTTACATAAAATCACGCTGTACAAGGTAGGAGGTGCGTCAAGGGCTTAATAGAATTACCTAGGTACCTCATTCGTGGTTGATTACGCTGATACATGTCTCCGAATTTTCTTTGTAAATGTTTATAATAATAATATTTGGTAGGTATTTGTTAAAACCTTAAAAGGTTTATTCTTCATTAATTATGCTGATAATTTTAGATAATACGTTAATAACTACTTATTTTATTATCTAATAAATGTATTTTTATACGTAAAATAAGTTTTATTTATAGATTTTATTCTCAATTACAATGTAACATGTTGCATGAAATGTACAACCTATCTGGGGTAGTATTTTTGAATCACTCGAATCGATTTCGCATGCGAAATACTAAAATTCGCATGGCAAATTGTATGAAAATCGTATGCGAAAGTTACTCTTTCATATGCGCGAGTGATTCAAAAATACGACTCCTGAATTTTTTGGACGCAGTAACCGGGATGCGACAAAAGATATTTTAGATTTCGAGATCTAAACTAAACTGACAATTTGATAGCTATTTTAACACCACCGCCGCATGGCCGCCAGTTGATTCAAGTATGCGTTCAAATGTTGCGCAAGGTATTTTATTTTTAAATAAAAATCTTGGCGCATAAGTACGTATTAGAAAAGACAATGATTTTAAAAGATTTAATTTCCAAGCGATTGAATATGCCAACGCCAGCCGCCAATCGTCAGGAACGGTACAGCCGTATATTATTTAACGAGGGTGACATTCTACATTTTAGTGGCATACATTTGTATTCCTAATTTACTATGGCATAATGAGTTTCGCATAATTGTACTGGCATAACGAAGCTGTTACAAAATATTTGTAAGCATAACAATATGTTGTACTATATTGTTGTCTTCCATGCTGGACTGGAAGCGAGAGAAAACATGTGCCAGCTGCATTTCCTCCCGGGCATGCTGTAAAAACCAACTAAGGGGTTTCCGTATATTGCAACTTAGGCGATGGGCTGACAACCTGTCACTACAGCAATATACTACAAATCTATCATAAATAACCCTCATAATTTTGTCAGACGTGGTGGAACGACCTTTGTTCAGGTCGTTTACGCTCTGCCTACCCCATTAGGGATTAAGGCGTGATTATATGTATGTATGTATGTGTACTATATTGAATTGGACTAATTTGCAGTCGCATAATAGTCATTAGGCTGGCATCCTAGCTATTTGTTCTAAAAATACAGTAGTACAATTTGAGTGAGTTATCTCATATGAAAAATAAATCTTGTATCTTTAAAAATAAGCATTAAGTATTTTCAATACTAACTTTTTGCTACTCTGTTGTTACAGCTGTAGTGTTGATAGTCACAATCGTAAATTATTTGACTACTTGAAAACAAAAATGTAAATCGCGACAGTATGTTAAGGTGCGGCAAACATGTCTATGAAACATATAAAAGGTTGTTATTTCACACAATTAAATTTAGCAATTTGTGCAAAACAATTTTAGCCACTCAGTAGTTACCTAGTTGTCATAAAACTCTATCTGTATGTATGATATTTTGTTACTGTTATGCGTTATGCTACTTCCAGTAAATATATTATGCGTAAACAGTTATGTTTTTTCATATTATGCAAATATTTTGTTAGGCATAAAAACATTATTAAAAGTTATACATTAAATAGTATGGAACTAAATATGGAACCGTTTAACGACCGCTATCTTATGTAGCGACCACCCTTGAGGGTCTCTAATTCTTCTTATATCGTTTTTTTCGAAACCTCTGACATGGTTTGGGTAACTTAGACGCCAACACAAAGAAACACTCACCGAGGCTGACTGTTTGAAATGCCCTTCGAAACACGGCATCATCTTTCTCAACAAACAATCGAGTGATTCACCCTCCTTACCAAACTGGGGAAAATCTCAAAGCGGGAATCGAATAACCTACGATCTCTGAGGGAGCCCAAGTCTCAGACTACTCATATAAATATAAATAAATATATATATACCTACTAGTAGGTATGGTATGAGTAGTCCTATTTATATTATATTATAATATATATATATTTATTTATATTATATTACCGACGTATATTAGTTAGTAACGACGTACCTATATTAGTTAAGTCGTGATTTTTACAACGAGCTATAGATTTCCTAATTCCCTTCTAACATCGCGTAGTGAAAAAAATAAATTTGTGCAGTGCAGGTGGTTCTTGTTCAGTTTGTTTTTTAACCGCTGTTCTGTAGATGAGTGGAAATTCTAATAAGATTTTACACCCTAAATAGAGTTGGTACCTTTGAAAGAAGTTAATTTCGTATATCCTGCTAGATAGGATCCACATCCACCTATGTTTGCCCACGTTAAGTGCACAAACAAGAATCTAGCGTTAGTTAAATGTATGTGGTTAACTGTTCGAGATTAAATTAAAACGTATAAGATGACGCATAATAATCATTCATACAGTAAGAATTTATCTATTGCAACAACTGAACCCCTCACGTTCGGGTTATTTTCTGGACGGCGGCGGCAAAGTCGCGCGATCACAAAACACGATCGTGGTCGCGTGAGCAGCGGTGAGCGTGATGGGAGTACGTGACGCGCCGTGACGACGTGGCCCTAACATCGCGCCACTCCGTCCGCCAATCCTCGCGGCCCGCTGCGCGTTGCGTCCCGCCGCGCCGCACTCCCATAGAGAGGTCTACCGTCTACCAGTCCAGTCAGAACACACCAAGCCACGGTACATAGGTGCGTGGGTCCGATCCACAGTCCAACACGTGCACTGGCCTGGCACTATCAACGGCGGCCCAACCGGCTTATGATTGCGAATTTTATCCGCGGATGTTACTCGTATATAACAGCAACGCCGGTATTAAATCTTACAGTACAACTTTGTTTGTGTATCAGTGAACAGTGAATGTTTTTTTGAATATTTGTGTGAAAGTTCTTGTTGGAATATTCTAAACATTTATATAAATGTAAGTGGCATTCCTGCATATCTCGCATTTTTTGTAACTTATCTCTTACATTCCTCTAATTAACTTTGATCGTGTTATGGTTACTGATTATTTTTCCGTTTCTTGCAATATACTTATTTATTTTAAATTGACTATTTATATCGGAAGTTAAAAACATTAATTCCTATTTCAAATAAGTTTGACATTCCAAACATATCTCGCATTTCTTGTAACTTCGACTTAACTCCTCCAATTAAATTAACTTTCAATCTGTTTTAGTTACCTAGGTACTGATTATTTTTCTGGTTTGTGCGTAGAAATTAGAAACTCATTAAGGTATCTTATTTCTCCTAAACGAGTCATTGAAAAATTTAAAAAATATATTAGTTCATGGCCTGCAATTGCAACATTAAAAAAAATCTAGTTTATAAATAAGTATGCTAAAAAAACCGGAAGTAAAGCTGTTTTTATTAGTAAATTTGATATCCCTCCTATAAACTATTAGGAGCGCTTTCACGGTTCCTTCCGGAAAATATCCGTACTATGATTAACTAAAATTGCAACATATCTTTTTTTAATCCGACTCGTAATTTTTATGGAATTAGCTTTTATTGCCACGGACGTAACCGCCACGCTGTAGCGCGCGCTTATTTGAACGATATTCTAAGGCATTACGGGCGATGGTTGCATATCTTGAAATCTATCGAAGCACCTAAAAGATGAATAGGACCTATTGAAAAGGACTCACTTACTTACCTCCGTCACACATAAGAAGCAATTTTGCTAGCAATTCTGCACATTTTTGGGTATAATTACCTACACCCAAATTACATACGCCCTAAATAGCTGAAATGCATTATTACTAGTATTCGCACATTATATTTAAATGGCTAGTAAAAATTCAACCCGTGCGAATGAGTAAATCGCAATTATTGTCAACATAGTATAGGCTAATATGTTGACAATTAATTGCGATTTACCTACTGAATTATTTAGTTATTATATTTTGTGTCATAATAAAAATGATTTAAAATCAGCACAATAATAAAATAATATCCGTGGGTCCTATTCATATTATATCTTAACCTGATGCGAGAACTTTGTTATTTATTTTATTACTATTATTTTAAATAATTATACTTCTGAACGAAAGCTCTCACTTACCTCACCTGTATTAGTTTTCATGAAATAGCTATAACCACGAAACAAGTTAGTAACTTCCTTGATTTATCAATTATCATCAATCACGTTGTATTTTGTATACTATACTCATTTCTCTAAGTTAGAATTTAATATTAAATCATTTATGTAATTTAATTATTTACAAAAGGAATTTCAATAAAATCTAAATTGAATGTCCTACAAATAGGACATTGGATCCAAGTTGGAGCTTTTCCATGAAACGAAACGCAGATTTCATGAATGACGTAGTCAAAAAGTTCTACGTCATTCAATTTTCCATTTCGATTCATACAGATTGTTTACTTCGGCATTTTTTGCAATTATTCATTGTGAAAAGGCAGTATTATTAACGAAGTTAATGTAAAACTCTTGTGCTGTAAACTATGGATTTCGAGAGTGAAGTAGAAATCTGCTCTCGTCGGTAAATAGGAGTTTTTGACGTTGCAATGTTTTGGGTCTATGTGGCGAAAGTATTCGCAGGTTTTCAGTAAAAATTTTGTTTCCAGATTATCAGTTCGGTCTAAAATGGCACCGAACGCTTCTGATGTGAACGGGGTGCTCTTCGAGAGCGACGCAGCGACTCCAGACCTTGCGCTTCCCAACGCGCCTATCCAAGAGGCGAAACCATACCCTCGGCAATATGTATGGAGGAATATCATCCTCTTTGCGTACCTTCACCTCGCAGCTGTGTACGGAGCATACCTCTTCCTCTTCCATGCAAAATGGCAGACAGATGTCTTTGGTAAGTTTAACTTTTAGATTATCTCTTTGTTATCGAGTTTCTTGTTTACATTTTTTATCACCTTGTTATCACTCTCCGTAATGGCTATTTTAAGAGGTTCTATACATACATTATTGAGGCTGACTGAATTCTATCGAGAAGATAAAAGATAATAGCATACAAAATAGCCAAAAGTACACAATATTAAGTATCAGATAAAACCAACAATTTCACCATCATAATGAAACTTACCATAAATTCTTCCACAGCATGGGTGCTATATGTGATGTCAGGACTCGGTATCACAGCAGGAGCTCACCGACTTTGGGCACACAAGTCATACAAAGCTAAATGGCCGCTGAGAGTTATCCTTACAGCCTTCAACACTTTGGCATTCCAGGTAATAAAAAAGAAAACGTTTTTAATGTAATTATTTGACTATTTCATGTTTTTAGAAAATCTTTCTCTATTTGTTAGATGTTTTATTCAGATGAAATTTATATTACTTTTTACTAGTAAAATAGATTTTTTAATAAGATTATTACAATGTGAAAACTCATAAAGCAATGTGTGGATTCCCAAACAATATACTTTAATAATAAGGTAAAATGATTAGGTTTACTGTTTAGTACCATACCATTACCTAAAACTTTAAAGGAAAACCCCAGTCATTACTTTGTAGTGTAGTTATAACTAAATGCCATACATATGCCATATAAAGCTTGAATGTGCTTGTAACTGAATATTACATAATATTAATGTAATATTGCTCTGCTTTCAAATTGTACTTGCTTTGACATACAAATTGTATTACATGGATTAGTTGAAAACATACATAAAGATATCAACAGAGATATCGGGATATCTGAGTAATCAATCAAAGCAATCAAGTATTTCTGTAAATGAATTTAAGATACCAGGCCACTCAGAAAGTATTGCGATAAATAGTTTTTATATATGGCAGACTGGCCGGTTAGAATCTTTTTTGAAAATATGATTACTTGTAAGTAAAAATATGTGTGTTCCATTTTCAAAATTTCCCTCCACATTTTTTGCGAGCCAATTCAAAGTATCGTGTCTTACTGAAAAATGGATCTGCGCCGAGAACATTTTAGAGCTATGATTTTTTAAGATTTCAAGTGTCGCCTAAAACCGGATGAATCGTTCGATAGACTTCAAATGGCATTTATGGATGAAAGCCCCTCCAAGGCAACCGTGTATCGTTGGTATAACGAATTTAGGTGCGGTCGAACAACCTTGGGGGATGAAGAAAGAAGCGGTCGCCCTTTGACGGCTATTACGGAAGAAAACGTGCTAGCAGTGAAAAATTTTATCCAAGATAATAGGCGAATTACATATCAGGAGATTCAGCACATATTAAAGATTGGATCGGGAAGCGTTCACGAGATTCTACATGGGCATCTTCGCGTGAGGAGGATAGTATCGCGCTGGGTGCCGCACTACCTCACCGACGCTCAGAAGCAGGCCCGGGTGGAATGGTGCCGTGATATGCTGAACAAATTTGAAGCAGGCTCGTCTCGGCGTTTTTACGACATCGTAAAAGGTGATGAGTCCTAGATTTATCAATACGATCCAGAAACCAAGCGCCAGTCGACAGTTTGGGTGTTTCAAAATGAACCAACGCCTACCAAAGTGAAGCGATCTCGAAGCGGGGGGAAGATTTTGATCGCCAGCTTTTTTAATTTGACTGGCCACTTAGCCTCAATTCCCTTACGAGATCAAAGAAGCATTAACGCCGAATGGTATGCTACCAAATGTTTACCAGAAGTTTTTTCTGTTGTGAGCAACAAGCGACCAAACACAGGACTCCGCGGACTACTGCTCCACCACGACAATGCGCCTGCACACACCGCGCTCAAAACGAGGGACTTCCTGGACAGCACACCAGTCAAACTCCTGGGTCACCCTCCTTACAGCCCTGATCTAGCACCGTGTGACTTCTTTTTATTTCCAAAAATAAAAAATCAGCTCAAGGGGATACAATTTTCGTCGCCGGAAGATGCGCTGGCTGCGTTCGAGCAGGCTGTAAACGAGGTGTCTACGGCGGACTGGAAAAAGTGTTTTGAAAACTGGTTCAGACGCATGAATCTTTGTATAGAGGCTGGTGGAGAGTACTTTGAAAAGATTTAATAAAAATATATGTACCTGTAGAACAATTTTTTTTTGTGTCGCAAAACTTTCTGAGTGTCCCACGTATATCTTAAGATAGAAAAAAATAGTGTAAAACAAAAAACTTTAAACATGGGGAAATAAGAAAGTATTTTAAACAATAATTGTAAAATGCATAATTGCTTGCATATCTAAACATTAAATCAAAGATATTTAAATTTAAAGAAATATTTTAATCTAAGATATTTAAATTAAGAGAGATTTGAAGCATATATATTTTATTAAAGAATACTTGAATCAAATATATTTGATATGTATTACAAAAATCACATATAGCAATGATTTTAAACTTTTTTGTTGGCATTATATCTGGCTATGAATAATATGATCCGGTACCAACAGTTATGCAACTAATCACAAACACATAAAGTCTAATGTAAATCTATCTCATAATGAAAACTGATCAGCTTACTTGTTTGGCGCTTGGCGGGTGGTGGAGTGTGACACTCTTCTTTCCTGATGAAGGTCCTCAGTATAGGATCGAAACGTCGAGGGCTAACCCTTCTTTCAATACAAACAAGTAAGCCCAAGTAAGCCGATCAGTTTTCATGAATAACACTTGTTTAGTATTAAAATATATCTATCTCTTTCCCCCACCAGGACTCGGCCATAGACTGGGCTCGTGACCACCGCATGCACCACAAGTACTCTGAAACCGACGCCGACCCCCACAATGCGACTCGTGGCTTCTTCTTCTCCCACATTGGCTGGCTGCTGGTCCGCAAGCATCCTGAACTCAAGAACAAGGGCAAGGGACTGGACATTAGCGACCTCTATGCTGATCCCATTCTGCGCTTCCAGAAGAAGTGAGTATACCTGACTTGGTCAAGACTTTGTATTTTATTACATACATACATATAGTCACCCCTTTATCCCTAATGGGGTAGGCAGAGCGTAAGCGACCGAAACAAAGGTTGTTCCGCCACGTCTGACAAAGTTTTGAGGGTTATTTAAAATAGATTTGTAGGTATATTGCTGTAGTGACAGGTTGTCAGCCCATCGCCTAAATTGCAATATACTGAAACCCTCCGATCCCTTAGCTGTTTTTTTTACAGCATCCCCGGGAGGAAATGCAGTTGGCAAATTCTGTTTTTCTCTCGCTTCCAGTCCAGCATGGAAGAAAATGTATTATATTCTCGTTTTTTATCCGATGTTTCCCTTGGAACTCTTTTTTTTCACACGGATATAAAAAATGCCTACACCTTCAGGGCTAATCTAGCTATCTATGACGGATATTTTTATTTTAATCAGTCCGGAGATAAACCCCCTTACAAACTCTTCAATATAATATAACATTGGCATATGATGCATGATGAAATGGTGCGCAGAATCGATTCACTAGCATGTTATTGTTATTATGAAGTTTCATCAGATTGCGAGATAACGTCATTTTATTATTGTGCTAATCATAATATACAGATTCGCATTTAAGAATATAAATTCTAAAGAATAAAACTAACACTTTTTTTCGATAATATATATATACATACATACATAAAATCACGCCTTTATCCCTTACGGGGTAGGCAGAGCGTAAAACGCCTGCTAAAAGGCGCTTTCGCCACGTCTGACATAAATTGAGGGCAATTTTAGATTGTAATGTGTATTGCTGTAGTGACAGGTTGTCAGCCCATCGCCTAAATTACAATACACTGTAACCCTCGAATCCCTTTTGTTGACTTCTACAGCATGCCCGGGAGGAAGGGCAACTGGAACATTCTATGTTTTTCTTTCTCTCCCAGTCCCAGTCAATATATATATATATATATAATAATAATAAATATAGCAGTAAAAGCGTTTATTTACTCCATAAACAAAGCCATTCGTATTATAATAATCAAAAAGAGATGTGAAATGGAATCCCATAAAGAGGCTTATTTCGTCAACGACACGACGTCCTAACAATTTTTATACAAGCATTTAGTTTTAACATGCCATTTCTTGTAGTTGCATTATCATGATTACCCCGACAAGTACCACAACAATACGTATTTGTACCGCCAATCTAGACATCTCTATCACACTCATATCTTAACTCGAAGGTGTGAATCATGAGAAGTTAATTTTCGCAGTTGACTGTGAGTTCATCTCTGTTTTCCCTCCTTAGTAACCATGTCAAGGGCACAGCAGACACCATAATGCGTTACCATTCTATTGTTTTAAACCTGATGTCCAACACGCTTGCATAGCTAGTTATGCAACGATATAGTATAGTACCTATAGATTATAATATTTCTGTTGCGAGGTCGTATAATGTTATGTGTTAGGGTTATATCGTAACTGAAACGAATACTTATAACATTTTCTTACCTGGTGGCATGAAAATATATTGGGCCACGTCACCATCACGTTTGCTTAGTGCGCAATAGGACGCGATACATCATTGTCTTGATGTCGTCTGTGCTTCGGAACACACTCAAAAAAATTTAGAGGTCGTAAGACACATGACCTTTTAAAATGTTAAAACGGTATAGTTTTACTTGTAGTTTCAATTTTTATTGGTTTTGTCTGACTGAAGTGATAAATATGTATGATACATATAATTAAGTTTGAATTAACTTTGAGTACACGCTTTCATCAACTGACTAGACTTTGTGGTAGGTCATGACTCCGAATATCTGAAGTTACTTTAAAGACACGATTATTTACTGAAATCCTCTTTTCAGATACTACCTGCTCCTTATGCCCCTGACTTGCTTCGTGGTGCCAACTGTCGTGCCCGTCTGGCTGTGGGGAGAGAACTGGGTGACCGCATTCTTCGTCTGCGCGCTGTTCCGCTACACCTTCATCCTCAACGTAACTTGGCTGGTGAACTCTGCCGCCCACAAGTGGGGCGACAAGCCTTACGACGCGAACATCAAACCCTCGGAAAATATCTCGGTTTCTATCTTCGCTTTGGGTGAGGGTTTCCACAACTACCACCACACGTTCCCTTGGGACTACAAGACCGCTGAGCTCGGAAACAACAGGTTAAACTTTACTACCAATTTCATCAATTTCTTCGCTAAGATCGGTTGGGCTTACGACATGAAAACCGTCTCTGATGAGATTATCGCGAGCCGCGTGAAGCGTACTGGGGACGGCTCGCATACTCTGTGGGGTTGGGGCGACAAGGAACAGGACCAGAAGGAAATCGATGCTGCTATCAGGATCAACCCTAAAGACGACTAAATCGCATAATATCTTAAATCTCTTGATAAGGCTTTGTGATTTTTTTCACCGTTAAAATTCGGTTGCTTCCATATTGGATTTGTTCCCTCGTCATTTGGATGTTAAATTCGCTTTCTAAGATCGCGTTATGTGGCTCACGTAACTTCCTTAGGTTAAGTTATATTGCTGTATATTTGATCGGTACGGTAGTTATCGACATTTTGTAGTGTAGCGAATTTATTTATTTATTGTTTATGTGCATCCATTAGTACTCGCTACTATTTTTTAACTATAACCGCTATCGTCGTTCATATAAGTACAAAGTGTTTGGTGTCATAGAAATCATATTGAAATAATAATGTTTGTATGAAAATATCTCTAATAATATATTTAAATGTCTAACAATAACAGTTCTATGTATTACCCCATGTGATGTGATATGATTGTTAGCAACACATCAGTATTATAAACCACATATTTATTTATATTGCTCTAAGAAAGGCTATGTAGCTGCTAGTCCAGTTGCATTTCTAGTTGTATAAGTATCTAAAATAATTTTGTTTTCATATGAAACATTTTTTTTTTACTGCAATGAAATTGTAGCTGTCTTCATACCGGTGATTTATTTAAAACTGCATATATAATATGTGGTAGTTTATTTGTAAGGATATGTGGTATATAAGAAACAATGGGTATGTTTTGCATATTGTAAATGCACATAAACAAAGAAATACGAGCTTAAATGCTTTTTTATATTGCTGTAAGACGGCATGTGTTGTTACAATATGTACAATAATGACTGATGTGTAAGACTTGTGATATTTAGGAGGGTAATTATGTAAGCAGGAGATCTGTTTACATTCAATTTTATCCGATTTCGATGTTTACTTACTAAAGACAGTGCTCTTTGGAGTAAATTTATTTTATTTTTAATTATTTTTATTAGATATAACAGTGTCCAGTTCCTCTATAGCCCGCAGGTTCGGACAATGCTATTAGCACAAAATGTTAAACCATTGACTAAACTGCAGCACTTGTATTAAGGGTCGGCCGGAAATCGAAATCCCATACAAACATAGTTACGTTTTCATTTTAAAACGGCAAAACTAAACTTAACCAAACTTTGCACACAAAGTCAAATGCAAAATATCTATGTTTCTAACTAGTTTTGGTGTGAAAATATTAAACATTAACTGAATGAGACAGAAAAACTTTTTTGCCTGAAATACGCCTAAAATGAAATGGTCTCTAATTTAGTACTTTGTTAATAATTTAAATCCAAAACGAACTACAAACATAGATATTTTGTATTCGATTTTGTGTTCAAAGTTTGGTTAAAATTGGTCCTGAAGTTTGAGAATGAAAACGAAACTACGTTTGTATGGAAATTCGTTACTCCGGGGAAGGCCTAAGTGTAGTGTACATACTATCTTTCCACTGGACTTTTCTATTTCAACATATGTCGTGAGATGCTGGCCACGTAACACATATTGTTGTTCGATGTTGAATAAATTATTTAAGTACAATAATAAAGTGTAAAATATATTTTCTGGTTTTTCTTTTTATTCACTAAAATAACCTTGCTAATCTTAGATGTAACATAAGTCACAAACACTTGAAAATCTATTTCCTGATTGCTAGAAATAGAAACGATTATCTGCCTATTTGCAGTAGATAATCAAGAACATACCTCATTCATATTTGCAATAGAATTTGATTTAGGTATAACTTTATTTACTGATTTAAATGTTCTTACGTAACTAGGCACAATAATTTATTTTAACTATAACTTTGTGTATCAGGCTAGGCGGTGATCTTAAAATATACGAATATCACAAAATATTTTCCACGACTTCCTGGGCTAACATTAGCTTTGTACACTTCCTGTACATCACTCGCAAAACATAGTCCAAGCTACAATTGTAGTCCAAGCAAACAGTCAAACGGATAAGCTCGCTTCACTCTGCGAGCGTTCAGATCAAATAGTCTCTTCATGGAACAAGTCCTGCTCGTCACACTTGTCAGGAAGGCACACGAAGAACTCAATGAGGTTCATGATCGGACCCCTGGAGAACGGGTTCTGGTAGCGACCCCTCTTGTCCCTCAAGTAAGGGTAGCGTTTGTAGTTGAACATCTCGTTTGTGGTGAGATTCATGCACGCGTGGAGAATCTGTGGACAGAAATATACAGTAGCTTAGTATCACGCCTCCGGAGTAGGCAGAGCGTCAACGGCTGATTATTAACCTCTTTCACCGCCGAAGGTGAATTCAATTATCTAGGTAAGAGAGTGTATTGTATTTCTGTAGTTACAGGTTGTCAGCCTATCGCCTAAATTTCAATAATGTATACTGTAGCCCTTGTGTCCCTCTACGGAATCCTATAGAATGCCTCAGAAGAAAAACGGCTGGCGCATTCTATGTTTTTCTATCGCTCCCAGTCCAGCATGTAGCGTTAGTTTCGAGCAGAGGAAGTGGCTTTCACGTGCATGATGATTGATGACGGTGACCTACTAGCCAAGATTACAAAAGTACCGTCAAAATTGTCTTTAATAACTTCGGAATGCACAATTTAATGAACAAGTTTAGCTAGAGACAAAATTAAAGTTTTAATTTAATAAGCAGGTAGGTTTATCTACATAGAGGCAAAATTAAAGGGTTTAAATTTGTTTACTTCCATGCTGGACTGGGAGCGAGACAAAAACATAGAATGTGCCAGCTGCGTTTCCTCCCGAGCATGCTGTAAAAACCAGCTAAGGGATCCGAGGGTTTCCGTATATTGCAATTTAGGCGATGGGCTGACAACCCTTACTACAGCAATATACATACAAATCTATCTAAATAACCCTCTAAACATTGTCAGACGTGGCGTAACGACAATATAGGTCGCTTATGCTCTGCCTACCCCATTAGGGATAAAGGCGTGATCATATGTATGTATTTATGGAATGCGCAATTTAATGAACAAGTTTAGCTAGAGACAAAATTAAAGTTTTAATTTAATAAGCAGGTAGGTTTATCTACATAGAGGCAAAATTAAAGGGTTTAAATTTGTCCTTTATTGCATACTTGCACATTTTCGTAACTTTAAATTAACACCTTACACAATCCTAAACCACTCTACTTTAATAGGAAATAGGTAAGTGAATATTTCCGGCAGTTAAAACGGCTTGTTATATTGTGAAATAAATATATATATATTTACTTTTCAGTTTCTAATCGATCAATTTAACCATAGCTGCGGCCTGCGGATATATTATTAAGGTAGCTTCAACATGTACTCAACTCGTGCAATATACCTAGCCATCTGTTGAAAATAATGTAGGTATATTAGGCGACAATAATAAAATGAATACTAAATTATTATTTTGTTACATTGTATTTTAATTACTAGAGTGAAACAATCTCTGAAATTAAGCAACACGTGTGCGAACCTCTGTCACGTGTTTGCCGTATGATGTTGAATATGTATGTGTAAGTGTATACTTGTATGTACGTATGTCTGCGCTTGGGGATCGCTGCATGACCGCATGTCGCAGTCTCATTGGAAAATACGGTACATTACGCATAAATAGTATGCTCTACTGGTACCAATTTGTAGTTGCAAAAATCACTACTTAACTAATATAAGTCTATACCTGTCATTTTCTGTCACGAGAGAACAGCAAGGGACGCCAATAATTTTAGTGATGATTGAGTTAAGTAGTGTGCTCTACGAATAGATAGCATTGTTTCGTCTAACCAGCTTTTGGGGTCACTCACTCTATTTATAAGAGCCACCATGCTGATTCAAGATGTGTCTCGCAAGGTTCAATACTGGCCTTTACTATTTGTAGTATTCATTTAAAATATACTGCGTATACGTAACTAATCAATTTGCTATTTTTATATCAGCAAATATTTTTATTCTTCACGGTAAATTAAATTTCTTCGTGCACACAATTTTGTACACACATGAAGCACACAATTTTGTACTCTTGGAATCTACAAAACTAGGCGTAAAGCCAAATGCCGAAACCCACAATCAAACTGCAACAGAGCACCGGTCCACGTCATGATGGATCCGACGTCCGACAGTATGAAGGTCGCGGTCTCGGTCGGCCGATCGTCTGATTCATGCATTCACAAACCTGAATACAGTTACATCAGTCCATCGCCCTTTTATCATGCTATTTGTTTTGGTCATTTTATTACGCTTCTCGTTTTTTGTACCTTTTTAATTTCTCTTTCAAGTAGCGAATAGCAAATAATTAAATATACATATAGACCCATAATAGTAATATTAGTATTAGGCTCGTAAATAAGATTTATAAATATAAAGCGATCTCAAGATTGAGAGCAATATTAAGTATGGATTTGACAGCTCGATTTGTACTGAAATGACATTTCTGATACGAACTCAAACTTGCTGTCAGTCTCAAGTGTTGTTTCAAATGCTTTATGTAATGATTACATTTTATGATGTAAATTTATTTTTTCTAGAACTATTTTGGTACGGTTAATTTTATTACCTAGGTACTATTCCCATTATGTACCTATATATATATATATATTTAATTATAAAACCATTAAATTATATTATGATATCATGGTTACAAAACAATGCGACGATTAGCTAACCCTACTGTAGGTATAGCATTAGGTATAGGTATGTATATTATATATCTTTTTATAACTAAATGACGAACAAGTGTTATTCATACTGATAAATTAAGAAGAATTAAGAAGACTAGAGTAAAGAGTCGAAACGTTGAGGTCTAACACCTCCGTTAAACAAACAAGTGAGTAGTCGTTAATTTATCAGTATTATATTTCTTCAATGCTGGACTTGGAGCGAGAGTGAAACATAGAATGTGCCAGCTGCATTTCCTCCCGGGCATGCTGTAAAAATCTGGGTTTCAGTATATTGCAATTAAGGCGATGGGCCGACAACTTGTCACTATAGCAATATACCTATAAATATATCTTAAATAAACCTCAAAACTTTGTCAGACGTGGCAGTACGACCTTTATTCAAGTCGTTTTCACTCTGCCTATGTATGTATATTTCTTATTTACCTATTTCTATCGATCCCGTGCACTGCAGATAGTACGCAAAACATGGCCTCACCTTAGATTTACCTACTAGGATGATCATATTTGGCAGTCCAAGCTCTTAGATCACGAACAGAACCCTCGAGCAGCAAATGAAGTATCTTCCTAGCGTACGTACAACATAGAAAAGCGCTGCTCACAGTAGCATAACGGGCAGGCCGATTCCTTTGATCTCTGTAGTAGTTCCCTAATCCCTAATCCCTTAGTTTCCTAGTTTCCGTAGTTTCTTTATCCCTCCAGCAGCAGACAGTAACACGCGAAGTATTTTGAGAGCGTGTAGTTGATGGACACGCTCATGACGAAGAGAAGGTCCATATTCAATTGCAGCAACATCAGGACATGGAGCAGGTCGAATACATTAAGCTGCAGACATGTAACGATGAGGTGGAGTTCTTACTGAAGTGCAAGTAAGGATCCATACTAGCGCGCAGAAGGTAATAGCCTCCAGCAGTCCATGGACATACAGCAGCCTGAATCCCTCCAACAGCTGGCAATAGCACGCGAAGTCTATCGAGAGCGTGCAGTTGATGGCCACGCTCATTACAAAGAGGAAGGTCCACTGCGGTTGAGGCAACTCTAGGATACAGAGCAGGTCGAACCCTTAGAGTGTGAGTGCATAAATTAACACTTTAGCTGGTCGCTTACCGAAGTGCAAGTAAGGATCCATCCTACCGCGCAGAATGTAATAGCCTCCAGCAGCCCCAGGACATACAGCAGCCCGAATCCCTCCAGCAGCAGGCAGTAACACGCGAAGTATATCGTGAGCGTGCAGTTGATGGCCACGCTCATTACAAAGAGGAAGGTTTACATTTAATTGCAGTAACTTTAGGACATGGAGCAGTTCGAATACATTTAGCTGCAGACATGTAACGATGAGGTGGAGCTCTTACCGAAGTGCAAATAAGGATCCATCCTAGCGCGCAGAAGGTAATAGCCTCCACCAGTCCATGGACATACAGCAGCCTGAATCCCTCCAACAGCAGGCAATAGCACGCGAAGTTTATCGAGAGCGTGCAGTTGATGGCCACGCTCATTACAGAGAGGTAGGTCCACTGCAGTGAGGCAACTATAGGATACAGAACAGGTCGAACCCTTAGTGTGAGAGTGCATAAATTAACGCTTTAGCTGGTCTCTTACCGAAGTGCAAGTAAGGATCCATCCTAGCGCGCAGAAGGTAATAGCCTCCAGCAGTCCCAAGACATACAGCAGCCCGAATCCCTCCAGCAGCAGGCAGTAACACGCGAAGTATATCGAGAGCGAGCAGTTGATGGCCACGCTCATTACAGAGAGGAAGGTCCACTGCAGTGAGGCAACTATAGGATACAGAACAGGTCGAACCCTTAGTGTGAGAGTGGATAAATTAACGCTTTAGCTGGTCTCTTACCGAAGTGCAAGTAAGGATCCATCCTAGCGCGCAGAATGTGATAGCCTCCAGCAGCCCCAGGACATACAGCAGCCCGAATCCCTCCAGCAGCAGGCAGTAACACGCGAAGTATATCGAGAGCGTGCAGTTGATGGCCACGCTCATGACGAAGAGGAAGAACCACATGCGGTTACGGAGACCCACGCAGTTGTAGATGAAGGGACAGTGGTGGTCGAAGTAAGCCACGCAGCGCTTGCAGATGCGGCAGTGTTTAGCCCTGCGGAAAAAGTTACGTTGGAAAAGAGGTAAATAATGGATCTGGGAGCAGTCATGACATGAGTCGTCATAATTATTACGACTTATTGGTGGTAAACCCTGAAAAGGAAGAAAAAAGCTATAAGCTATGGCTATGGGACTGATGATACATACATATAATCACGCCTTTATCCCAAATGGGGTAGACAGAGCGTAAACGACCTAAACAAAGGTCGTTCCGTCACGACTGACAAAGTTTTTAGGGTTATTTAAGATTTATTTTTAGGTACATTGCTTTAGTGACAGGTTGTCAGCCTATCGCGTAAATTGCAATATACTGAAACCCTCGGATCCCTTAGCTGGTTTTTACAGAATCTCATCTCCCTAGCCTTATCCCGTATCTCACGGGGTCGGCTACCTAATCTGGTTTTTACAGAATGCCCGGGAGGAAATGCAGCTGGCACATTCTATGTTTTTCTTTCGCTCCCAGGCCAGCATGGAAGAAAGACAGCAGGCCAGCAGAGGGACTGATGATGATGACACATAATAAAGAATGTTCATTGAAAATGTTTCGTGATTTTTATGACAACAATCGTCATCAAATTAAGTTGTTTGTAAAGTAATAAACTTGGATTAAAATAATCGCTGATGACAAAAAAATCCTATGATTGAAATTTTAGATAGTATTGATATAAAACCAGATACGGGATATTGATTTATAATTATACCAACTAATACACATTAATCACATGAGATGAGAGATAAAAATAATTCCCACGTGTAGGGGCGAGCGTGTAGAGCTATCTTTGTAAGTTGTTTTCTTTCTTCTGTGACGACATAATGAATGTTGTTTTTTTTTGCTAAAGAAGCATCTAAAAAACAGTCTTATTCCCTGAACAATAATTTATTGATCTTCTTAGCGAGTGGATTCTCAAGCCGAACAACGACCCGATGAACCCTGATGTAAGAGTTTTCAAACCGCCTAGTAGCACGTTTGACTTTTTCTTTTAGATCAATCAGGTGATTCTGCCTGCAATGTCCTAACCAAACTGGGGAAAACCTCAAAGTGATAAATTGACAAATATCAACTTTGTTCTGCCACCCTGGGAATCGAACCAAGGATCTCCGAATCGTAAGCCCATGGCTCTGACCACTAGACTACGGAGGCAGTTATTATATTTATTGATGACAAACCATAATCATCATCATCATCACCCTAGCCTTATCCCGTATCTCACGGGGTCGGCTACCGAATCTAGATGGTTTGATATATATTGAATACTACCCTTTTACGCCGCAGTTTCCCCGCGGCTTACTTAAAATGAGTTTTATCGTTGGAATCAGATATTTTCCCGCAGTAAAAAATAACCTGTATTTTCGGGTGAACGTAGCTTTCCAATGGTAATATAATTTTTGAAATCGGTTAAGTAGTTTTGAGTTTATTTGTTACAAACTTTGTTATATAAAATACAATAATACAAATCTTTCCTCTTTATAATATTAGTTTAGAATTATAAATAGTACAGATATATATTATTATATTGCATAGAAACCCAATTTTGGAACAACATATTGATTTATATTTCCTCAAGGGAAGTTTGCTGACGCACACATAGATGGCTTCGCAGCCATTTTGCAAAACACAGTGGCCTCTCTAGTGAACAGAGTTCGTGGCAGCGGGAACAGCCTCCTGAAAATTATTGCTGGCAGGGTCCAGGGTTCATTCTTTGAACACTGGACCAAATTACATGTTTATCCTAAGCCAAGCACATATTTGTAAGTACTATCATTAGTCTGTAGGATTGTTTATGTATTACTAACTAAATTTATGGATGTAAATCTGAAATAAATTTATTGTATTGAAGTATAAAGTCTAAAGTGACATCCTGTCTGTACCTAATCGATTCTGAAGGGCAATAGGAAAATAACAATACCACAGCATAGTACACTATCTTAATTTATCTATTAATAGAGCCGTAATAAAACACCTGTCTAGATTTGAATAAAATAATGTTATTTACAGTAAGTGAAAAACCATATACATTTATTTATTGCGGATATTTACAAAAAACTCATTAATTAGTAGTAGGCTTCATTAACCAAGATAAACATAAGCTAGGCTGCCCTATTCAGTTTAAAACAAGATTTGAAAAGTAGGTATATGTAATTATAATACGTATTGCAAGATTCAATTGTATCTTCTTCCATGCTGGACTGGGAGCGAGAGAAAAACATAGAATGTGCCAGCTGCTTTTCCTCCCGAGCATGCTGTAAAAACCAGCTAAGGGATCCGAGGGTTTCAGTATATTACAATTTAGGCGATGGGCTGACAACCTGTCACTACAGCAAAATACCTACAAATCTATCATGAATAGCCCTCAAAACTTTGTCGGACGAGGCAGAACTACCTTTGTTTCGGTCGTTTACGCTCTGCCTACCCTATTAGGGATAAAGGCGTGACTATATGTATGTATGTAATAAAATACAAAGTACGACCGACCGTTGTTTGGGTATTTTACGCTCTGCCTGCCCCATTTGGGATAAGGGCCTGATTGTATGTATGTATGTATTATGTATGTTATTGTCATAATGACTCCTATTTAATCGTCATATTTATATCATTCATTGAAGCGTCATAAAAATGTTGCATCACACTTTCTCTTTATTTTCAATCAAAATATTTACCGGACGCCTATCTAATCCGGCGAGTTATTTATTTCCAATTATTATCAATTAAACACTTTTAATCTCTTTCCTGTCCTCCAATCTATAGGCTCACGTTTTGTGGATAATCCTAATTAGGAAAAAAATAATGAATGAGCCAGCCACTGCACGTGTTTTAAACATGAGGTGAGTCTAAATGTTTGGGCACAAGGTTCAAGCACGTTAAGGATGTCGTCTGTCTCCGATTGTCAGCAAGCCGTGACCTTAACCGTAGCGGACTTTGACTGTTTCGAGCTGAGTTTGTTTCGACCCTGCCAAATTGTCGAAGATTTTTTTAATAGGATTTTAGGTATTTTATAAGAGATTTATGGGTCCAATTATATATTCTGTGTTGAAGGACCACCTCACCGTAGCGCCGTAGCATTTGTGCTACGAAATTTGTAGACAGACGTCGATATTTACTATAGAATAGTCATGAAAATCGACAGGGTTGTAACAATAACATACATACATACATATAATCCCGCCTTTATCCCTAATGGGGTAGGCAGAGCGTAAACGACCTAAACAAAGGTCGTTCCGCCACGTTTGTCGAAGTTTTGATGGTTATTTTTTTAAATAAAGATACATTATTTTTTTATTGTTTTTTTTATTTAATATAGATTTGTAGGTATATAGCTGTAGTGACAGATTGTCAGCCCATCGCCTAAATGACATTATACTGAAACCCTCGGATTCCTTAGCTGGTATTTATAGCATGCCCGGGAGGAAATGCCGCTGGCACATTCTATGTCTTTCTCTCGCTCCCAGGCCAGCATGGAAGACCGTACCAATAAACAGGTGTGAAATAAGAAATTAGTACATGCATACATACATATAATCACGGCTTTTATCCTAATGGGGACGGCAGTGCGTACACTATACCTACCTAAATAAAGGTTGTTTCGCCACGTCTTACGAAGTTTTGAGGGTCATTTAAGACAGCTTTGTAGGTATATTGCCGTAGTGACAGCTTGTCAGCATATCGCCTAAGTTGCAATATAGAGAAACCCTCGGATCCCTTAGCTGGTTTTTACAGCGTGCCCGGGAGGAAATGCATATGGCACATTCTATGTTTTTCTTTCGCTCCCAGTCCAGCATGGAAGAACTTAGATTTCCAAATAATGTTATGTAGTTCTATAGGCTGATCCAGACTTGCCGTAGCTTTGTGCTACGAAGTTCGTAGGCATTCATTTGTAGGGTAGATAGAGTATTAAGATGGAGTCATCATCACTACATAGTATAAAACAAAGTCGCCTTCTCTGTCCCTATATCCGTATATGCATAAATTTTTAAAACTACGCAACGGATGTTGATGCGGTGTTTTTTAATGGATAGAGTGATTCAAGAGGAAGGTTTATATGTATAATACATGCATAATATAGTAGAGAAACACTGATAATTTCCGTGCGAAGCCGGGGCGGGTCGCTAGTCTAAATAAATGAAATGAATAATGAAATAAATAGGGGTGATGCTTATGTTTTTGTGAAAATAGATAAAAATAGGCCCGAGAATTTGTTGTAATATAATACGGGTTGTAAGTTGTTCAGTATCGTTGACTGAGCAACCCCTATCAGTTGGCGGGACGCTGTCCCTTACAGCCGGTAGCCATAACTTACCGCAGCGGCCGTAGACATCTACACGTATGGCATAGCCTCGACAAAATGACGTTTCTCTTCTTCCATTTGTCATAATACGGGATTTGCCGGATGGCTCGATAGTAGGTCTCGGAGTTCTGAGGGATGTAGCCAGGGTCTCTCCTATTGGCTATCACCCAGCTGATCCACATAATCGCGTTCCAGTACAGAAAGCAGTAGTGGGATAGACGCAGCGTGTTCCATGTTAGAGGAATGCACTGGAAAAGAAGATTTCATGAAAAAAAAATGTATTATAATCGTCAATCTTTATTATTACCAGGAGTAAGGGACAGCGTCCCGCAAACTGATAGGAGTTGCTCAGTCAACGACACCGAACCACTCCAAGTAGATTTCATAAAAAAAGTTTTTTAATCGTCAATCTTTATTATTACCAGGTGTAAGGGACAGCGTCCCGCAAACTGATAGAAGTCAATGACACCGAACCACTCCCACCAAGAAATTATTGCAGGAAGAGAAAAATAACGGCTTTTCCATACAAAATGTTCACCTCGTTCAGACAATTTGTTTGGTAAAGCCATTTGTTTTTAATTTTCTGAAAAAAAGTCCTTCTGATAGATGTTCAGTGTCGTTGACTGAGCAACCCCTATCAGTTTGCGGGACGCTGTCCCTTACACCTGGTAATAATAAAGATTGACGTTTTTTGTTCTCTAATTTAATTACGCACGATCAGTAACAGAATAAAGAATACAAAGGTTAAAGTATTAGGCATGCTAGTTATAATTATGTAGGTAAGTTATTAAGGTATGCGCGTTCGATGATGCAATCATTATTGTTCTGTGGACCTCATATCAATATTATTATAATAATAGCTTTACTATCGATTCGTGGAGCGCAAAATTTAACTAAATCTTGACTAAAATTGTTGCCGTCTCTTTCTGTTAGCTCATGATAGAAAATTACAGGTATAAACTTATAATAGTCCTCGGCACCATGCCCCAAGGGGACGCACTGGACGCCATTTATTATTTATAGTTATTTTTAAGTTTTATTTTATGTATATTTTTTGTAAATAATAGTTAAGTCGTGATTTTACATACATACATATAATCACGCCTTTATCCCTAATGGGGTAGGCAAAGCGTAAACGACCTAAACAAAGGTCGCTTCGCCACGTCCGACGAAGTTTTGAGGGTCATTTATGACATATTTGTAGGTATATCGCTATAGAGACAGGTTGTCAACCCATCGCCTAAATTACAATATACTGAAACCCTCAGATCTCTTAGCTGGTTTTTACAGCATGCCCGGGAGGAAATGCAGCTGGCACATTCTATGTTTTTCTCTCGCTCCCAAGCCAGCATGGAAGAAGTCGTGATTTTAGCAACTACGAATTGCCACCAATGTATGGTACAAAGTTCATAACATCATGTGGTGTTCAAAAATAAACTTTTTATTAACTGTTTGTCTACCTGTTAAGTACCTGTGACCAAAGGTTATGTCTTATGAGAGATCTTTGTCATTCGTATTTTAATTACCTCTTTATAATTAACTTTGTACTTACTTAATTAAAATAATAAATATGACTTTATTGTTGTGACTAAGTACGAGATGTTTTTAGTTGTTTAGTGTTGCGACATACGGATTGTTAGAAGGGGCAACGTCCCGCAAACTGCGAGGGGTTGCTCAGTCAACGACACTGAACAACTTCCACCGAAAATAAAAATTGACTTTTCCATACAATATGTCCACCTCGATCAGACCATTTGTATAGAAAAGCCATTTCTTTTTCACTTCCTGAATGAATTTTGCTAGTGGAAGTTGATCAGTGTCGTTGTCAGAGCAACCCCTATCAGTTTGCGGGACGCTGTCCCTTACACCCGTTATTCACTCACCCGGATAATATACATCGGGTAACCCCACAGCAGGACCGATATCAGGAAAAATAGGAGAGGACCCTTCGAGTCGCCAGCCCCACCGAACAGGAGCGCCCATAGTTCAGAAAGTGGGGGCATCCAGTGGGACTTCCTCTTCATCTCCTTCTGCAGCAGTTTCACCACTTCAGCGTGACGGTGGCTCTGAGCCAGCATCAGGGGAGTCTTGCCGTTCTTATCACGAGGCTCTAGTTCCGCCTTTACCTAAGACATAAAGCTTGCTAATAAAGATATTTCTTTCATATTTCATAGAACATAGACATAGAATCATAATGGGGTAGGCGGAGTGTAAACATTCTAAACAAAGGTCGTTCCGCCACGTCTGACAAATATTTGAGGGTTGTTTAAGATAGATTTGTAGGTATATTGCTGTAGTGACAGGTTGTCAGTCCATCGCATCAACTTACAATATACTGATACCCTCGGATCTCTTAGCTGGTTTTTACAGCATTCCCGGAAGGAAATGCAGCTGGCACATTCTATGTTTGTCTCTCGCCCCCAGGCCAGCGTGGAAGTACCTAAGACATATTGCAAATTAGCTATTCGATGCTTAAGAGGAATATTACATACATACATGTAATCACACCTTTATCTTTAATGGGGTAGGCAGAGCGTGAACGACCTAAACAAAGGTCGTTCCGCCACGTCTGACAAAGTTTTTAGGGTTATTTAAGATAAATTTGATGGTATATTGCTGTAGTGACAGGTTGTCCATGAGGAATATTACTAAGGGTACCTAATTATAAACAGCACTTGAGACTGTCATTTAAGTCCGTATCAGAAATGTCATTTCAGCACAATAGGACCTGTCAAATCCATACTCAATCTTGAGATCGCTGTATAAATACGAGCCTAAGAATAATATATGCCTATGTGAAACGAGTTTTATAAACACGTTCATGCCGCGTGCGCGTGATAGGTTGATACATTTTGATTATCTACTTAGGTTAAAAATAGAGAAATCGCAATTCGATTATAATTAGGTAAACTATGCGCTGATAAGCTATCACCGTCTCATGTGAATGCTACAAGTCAACAGGCAAGCGCAGCAGCTGCTACCGTTGAAAAGCTCAAAATCCGGAAATATACGGATATCTCTGGCAGCTACATGTTTCTACCCCTGGGGTTCGAAACTGTGAGACTTTGGGGCCCGGATACAACGAAAAACATGAAGCATCTTTCAGGGCGTCTTGCTGAGGTAACTGGTGACCTCAGCAAGTGGCTTTAGTCGCTATTCAAAGGGGGAATTCTGCCAGCGTACTGGGCACCATGCCACAGCAGGACGCTCTGGAGGCCATTTATTACCTTTGATTAGATTTAAGTTAATTTTGTAAATATTCCATGTTTTTTGTAAATAAAAATTTGACTTAGGTAAATTATGTAATTTATATAATTTCGTACAGAGTTGGAAAGATCATTGCTTCCTCTCAAGGGCGGATCCAGGTTTATTTTCTGGGGTGGGCAGAAGTATATGTACTGCGATGGTACCTCTACAGTACAAAAAAACACCGTTCTGCGCCCCCTCCTAAATCCGCCTTTGCTTCCTCTTGCTGTGCTTGGTAGACGATTAATTTTTCGAAATTCAAGTTCATCATGAAGCGCATTCCGTAAGTAATAAGTAGGCATAACGAATTGTATCTCATACTACATTCTAGTGTATTCAATAACATACAGCTACCTTTTCACATAACAGTCGAACACAAGTTAGATTCCCGGACAAGCAAGCCAAATGCAGCGGGGTAGAGCCAAAGTTGTCAGTGCAATGCAGGGGAACTCCCGAGTAGATGAGCAGCCGGACCAAGTCAGCGTGGCCCTTGTAGGCGGCCCAGTGCAATGCTGTATCTCCATTGATGTCTGAGAGCCTGGTAGCTGCTCCCATCCCGAGGAGATAGGCTGCTGTTGCTGTCTTCCCGTACATGCACGCTGTCATCAGTGGAGTTAACCCTTCCAAAAAAAATTATAAAGGTGCGTTCACATTAGACTTACGTGGTACGTGACCTGTGCTGATGGCCGTAATGGGACTACAGTTTCCTTAGAAAATGTATGAAAAATCCATGTTTAGATTTACAAATGCCTGACGCTGATGCTACCAAATCCCGTAGGTTGCGTCATCTTGCATCACTGATGCAATATTGCAACAGCCAACGTGGGCGGACGTGGACAACGTCATCCATGCGTGATGGATAGTCAGTGAGCCAGACAAAATGTATTATACCACAGCGAACGTGTGTCGCGTAAGATGACGCGTCAACGGACGTCGCCCACGTCCGCGTACGTAGGTGATGTACGTGGCATAAGTCTAGTGTGAAGGCACCTTTGATCAGTTGTCATTTTAGGAAAGTTTTTTTTTACACTATACCTTTAAAATCAGCGGCGTTAACAGCAACTCCTGATTGAAGCAATACTTGGACTACCGACGCGTGTCCTTTGCGACATGCCCAGTGAATCGGTCTTGGTCCCTGAATAAAACAAAGCCTTTTTCAGAAAGTGACAAGAACACAAGACGTACTCGTACGTACGTAAGGCAAAAATTAGGCCAATGTTATCCGTTTTGTATCCTTAATTTCGTACTGGACTGGGAGAAATTTATATACTATTGAATTTAAAACATCCTATAAAAGCTTTTGAGGGTTTTAGTGTACTATCTTAAAGGATAGACGATGAGAATAAGGGATCTCTAACTCGCTAAAAACACAAATTGCGATAAACTGCCACCAACGGCATTTTTTCTACCTGTTTCTACAACAAATATACTTCCATGCTGGACTGGGAGCGAGAAAAATACATAGATTGTGCCAGCTGCATTTCCTTCTGGGCATGCTGTAAAAACCAGCTAAGGGATCCGAGCGTTTCTGTATATCCCATTAGGGACAAAGGCGTGATTATATGTATGTATATTGTACAACGAATCGCTAATTTGTGTTTTTAGTAAGTTATGATTTTTTAACTGACCACCTAGGCAATATCGGGACCTTTTAACAGCATTTACCTGTGTGCCTAGACAGGACAAGTCAATAGGAGCTCCTCTTTCAACCAGGTAGCGCATGACTGCCACGCTACCATCCAGCGCGGCCCAGTGAGCAGGCGTGTACCCATGCTGATCACGAGCACTCAATACTTCCACCCCTAGCTTCTCCACCAGACGCTCGATTTCTGATACCTCTCTGAAAACATAGAAATTATTTAGGTACCTACCCACCTGGGTAGTTCTCCTGTTTGACGGAAATGACACGAGTATGTTCCGCGATAAAACATGACATTAGAATAATTTTACAGCGACATGCTTTTAATGTGAATAATATATAGATTTTTGGATATGGGTCACTCAATTAGGTATATGTATTTGTAAAAAAAGAAAACAGTTTTAAAGTAATAGTGATAATAAATTCCATCAAATCATTTCCGTCAAGGAAAACTACCCACCTATTTGTGTGTTCAGAGACAGAGTTCCACATTTATAATAGGTATTAGTAAGGATATAGCAGAATACCTAGTAATCTTTTTAATAAAGTCAATAAGAGTTATTGCTATTCGTAGAGCACAACTTAACTAAATTTTGTTTAAAATTATTCGCGTCCCTTTCTGTTCTCTCATGACAGAAAATGACAGGTATAGAGATATATTAGTTAAATCGTGATTTTTGTAACTACAAATTGGTACCATTAGAATAATGAATGAGCGTTTAGCAAATTTTCCGTAGTATTGGAAGTTTATTCAGTATTTTTTAAGAAACACAATTATGGACGGAAATAGCTTATCTAAAAGTAAATTTCCTCATGTAAATATACTTACAATATACCTAAGTTATACTTACTTGAACTAAATTAGAGGTCATATGAAAAACCTTGTGTATAAGTAAATGGGATAAGGGCAAGCGAATGATGATGAAAAACCTTGTGTACCTTAAACATTAGCCGGTGTATGTGCCAAAACTGTTTATAATTCAAGCCTAAGAAAACTCTAAATACCTTTGGTAGTGCGACCAACATCATTTCAACTAACCCAGATCTTACAGCCTCAAAGATCAGTTGGTATAGATCGCTATGGTGGGTCAGGCTGGTAATAGCCCGGGGCGGCGCGGCCGGCGCATCTGGGGACATCGGAGAGCACGGTGGCAGGGGCTCCTCCGCCGCCATAGAACAGGGGGGCGGCTGCGGAAGCGCCCACACCCCGCGAGCCGCCCCTGGGCTTGGGTACACCTGCATGTTGAAGACCTATGGAACGTGTCAAAATTTCGTTAATCTGTAATGTCATATGCTTCCTACTCATATTTTTTTTAAATTCCAAATACTGGCAAACATGCATGCAGTCCGCCGAAGTAGGCAAGGCGTACCGTAACCCTGAACTTATAAACATTACTGGAGTACTCACTTTGAGCGCCCGCCTCGTTTATACCTACTGTGCACTGAGTCCTAAGGATTTAAAGAATAAAATATAAATATCGGAATCAGCAACAAGGCGTCCAACCACCTTCTTTTCCAGCTACAGATAGGTTTCTATATGGAATCCATGGATAATTTTTGGGGTAAGATGGGATCTCCCCCTTTGTTGGCAACTCAGGGTCCGCCTGGCTCGCAACAGTCGCAACCACCCTCTCACCGGCGACAAACAGCTTGCTGTGTTCCGTCGATGCGTGAGATTGCCAGTGCCATAACAGGCAGCATCTGGGTGAGCTCGCTCCATCGTCAACTCTGTCACGGTCATTCCTGACCTTTGTGTCTAGAGTCAAGAGCAAACCTATTTCTAATAAAATAAAAATAAAAACCTTAAGGGTAAGTTTCCTATCAATTATTACGTCAGACTGTAAGAACCACGTAATCAACAACGACGTGGCTGTACAAGATTCCAAGGCTAAATATTATGGGGTGATGTTACTCAGTGATTCATATCATTCATATAATCATAACTGAGAATAGGTAAACACATTACGATTAAATTATAACTATCTGTACCGGGTGTAAGGGACAGCGTATCGCAAACTGATAGGGGTTCCTCAGTCAACGAAACTGAACAACTTTCACCAGGTAGTTCTTTCAGGAGATGGCAGAAAATGACCTACATACGTCACGCCTTTAGCCCTAATGGGGTATGCAGAGCGTAAACGACCTGAAACCACAGATAATATAATACTATACTAGTACCTAAACTAAGGTCGTTCCGCCACGTCTGACAAAGTTTGAGGGTTATTTAAGATACATTTGTACGTATATTGCTGTAGTGACAGGTTGTCAGCCCGTCGCCTAAATTGCAATATACTGAAACCCTCAGATCCCTTAGCTGTTTTTTACAGCATGCCCGGGAGGAAATGCAGCTGGCACATTCTATGTTTTTCTCTCGCTCCCAGTTCAGCATGGAAGAAAATGACCTTCCCATACAAAATAACCACCTCGATCAGACAAATTGTATGGAATAGCAAAATTTCTTTACACTTCCTAAAAATTTCCTACTGATAGTTGTTTAGTTTTGTTGACTGAGCAAACCCCTATCAGTTTGCGGGACGCTGTCCCTTACATCCTGTATAACAGTACTAACTGCAATCATAATCGGGTACAAAGTTTAACTAGCACAGTGCAGTGACATGCAGTTGCAAGCATGTTGCGATCACGGTAGAGAAGAGACACGTATTGAGATAAGGGCTGGTCTGGCATATTGGGTTCAACTAATAGGTCAAATCAGAGATAAGGATACTTAGAAGATAGTTCTAGTTATCCCGCCTAGCAATAGCTTCTAAATACGCTTATCTCAGTCTATAGGCAAAGCATAATTGTGTGAAATCTTCCATCACGTGAGAGTCGACTGCCGCTGCATTAATTTACATTTCTAACTGCTCCGTGGTCCAGTAGGCACCTAGTGCAGTCTTGAGTTCTTTGCCCGGAAAACGTGGATTCGATTCCCAGATATGTATTATCATCACTACATAGTATAAAACAAAGTCGCTTTCTCTGTCCCTATATCCCTATGTATGCATAAATCTTTAAAACTACTCAACAGATTTTGATGCGGATTCTTTTAATGAATAGAGTAATTCAAGAGGAAGGTTTATATGTATAATACATGCATAATATAGAAGAAAAAACACTGATAATATCCGTGGGAAGCCGGGGCGGTTCCCTAGTAATAATACAAATTGCTCATTTTGTGTGAGATTGGTCCTAATTTGGTTTCGACAATGCGTTTCACAAGTTGGTAAAATATGTTTATGTGCTTCGGTGGGTACGTTAATACGTCAGCTCGTTTTAAATATAGCCCATCTCGAAGACGTTAAGTAACTAATGGTCATCTGCATGCACTAATTTCATGAAACCAGTTGGTTGAGTTTTGTAACACCCTCGCGTCTATTTCTGGAGCCAAGCAGAATTGTTTACAATTCTGTATTCAAAAATGCGAACATTTCTGCTTCCTGTCCAATGTGGAGGTCGCGGGAACCAGCAAAAATAATTTGTACGTATAACATACCTAACGTAGTACCTACCTAATTGGAAAACTATCCACTTAAGGCACAGAATATATAATAGTACTACATACTTAAGGTTCTCATGATGAGTATAAAATAACGCTATTTGCGGTCGAACTGGTGTCGAATGAGTCTGTTATGGAAGTATACGCGACAGGGCTCGCATACCATCAGGTGCATTGTATGCTTGTTTGCCACTATTTTGGATAAACATATTCATGGGATTATCTTGTTCTTACCTTACTGCTCACGGCGAGGCCGACGCCTCCCGTCCCTGTAGTATTCTCGCCCTCCGCCACGGCCACTTTACCGCAACCCTTCACAAGGAAACCTAACAGTGGAGCCGGGCTTCAGTCCAGGAATCCTCGGTGCATAGGACAACGGGTACATCCGGTAGAAAGCTCACTGCGGTTCGCGTGACGTTTGAGACCGCGTATATCGATTAGTAGGAGCATGCGCCTGGCCGATGCGGCGTCTGGTCTCGGTCTTACACATAGGTGCCGTGAAATTGAATGCAATGAAGTTTTGGCCAGGAGTTTAATAAGTAATTTGATAGCGGGCATTTATTTTTTGATGATAATAGAAAAGAAAAGTACGTAGAGCGTATTTTTGATCAAACTGTATGCAGCTACGTATCCAATCATTGTTATTAATGAATAAATACCTAATTGAATTCTGATTAATTAATCGGATTTATAAACAAAACCAATATAGATACAAAATGTATCAAAAGTTTACATTACAATCAACCTGTAACCACACTGCAAACCGTTACTAGTAGCGCCATCTAGTTGTTAGCAGGGTAAATCGAAGTTTACCTACCTACTGTGCAAATGAGCTCACTGCCACCTACACTATATTATGTTAACACATTCATGTGATGGCAGCAGTGTAAAAATTATCTCTTGCTTTTTTATGATAACTAGTGCAGACAGGCACTCAAATTGTTATTCAAGATATGAAATGTGTCACACTTATTATGTAAGGCCTATTTAATTATGCAATGTTTACTCTAAACATTTGAATTTTATCTTCTAGGTATAATATTAGGTTAAATGTAGGACAGGGCAAAGGATACATAAAACAAAAACAATCTTTTAAAATTGTGAAAATGAACTTTAATTCAGCAAATTTTATACTAAATGTATAAATATGATATAATCTAGATTTCGTTTTTACTACCTAAATAGACATCATGTTATAAAAAGTGTACAACTAAAACTAGTAGCTGATTAAACATCTCAATGTGGCTTATCAATTAGTAAGATCTTGTAAAAGCACATTCTTTAAAAATTGTTTATTATACTTAAATAATAGATAAAAATAATGAAAGCATTATAGCTTATAACCAATGTTGAACTTCCAAACAACAATCATCATCAATACAATCTTAAACTTCTAGTAAACTTGAAACATTTAACGAGCAAACTAAATAAATTATTATTCATAATAAGAAACAAATTTAACGATCTTGATAGCCCAAAGTAATATAATATTTTCAACAAGAGTCAATTGATAGACTTGACAAGTGTAGTCCAGAGTGTGGGTCAGCTTCCGAGACATTTTCACATGTTAGTAATCCAATGATAAAAGTATTTTTGTCTATTATTACTGTATTGATATTGTAAAGATTAATAAATCTTCAATAATGACATTATCTCTTTTGAGTTTTGAAACTAACAGAGAGTGGTTGGCCATGCAGCACATAGCCATTCAAGGCTTGAATCGCCATTGCCGCTTGATCGTAATTTCTCATTGTAACAAAGCCAAATCCTTTACTCTTGTTAGTTTGGTGATCTTTAATAATCTTAACCGATATAATAGCACCATATGGACCAAATAACTGCCATAGAGTTAACTCCTCAACCTCCGGGGCTATATTGTAAATGTATATAGACCATGTGCTTGGAGAGTTGTGATCACCAATAGCACCCATGTGATTGATCCAGTGATATGGCTTCACCATAGGGTTCTTAGTAAAGTTATTATTATTGTTTTTATATTTATGAGGGTTACTCTTATTAGCATACTTAACAGTTAATGGGTGTAAAAAACCAGGCGGTGTGGTGCCATTAATACTCTGAATGGCTCTCTCCGCTTCATATTGATGTTCATATAGGACGAAAGCAATACCAGCTGCTATACGAGAATTAACTATTTTACCGAATTGTGCGAAGAGCCCGTGTAAATCTTGCAAGGTCAGTTCGTTGGGCAGGTTACATACGTAAAGATTCCAGTCGGCTTCCGGCTTGGTAGGCGGCTTCAACTCGGGGTTCAGCAGCGCATGGGATACCTTCAATGTCTTGTTCTGCATTAGGAGCCCGTTGAAGGCCTTTTTAGCCTTGATTGCATCCTCTGGAGACGAGTACTCCACGAAGCCGTAGCCTCTATTCGCCATCAGTTTACAACTTTCCAGTTTACCCATAGTTGAAAATAGTGAAAACATCATATCCTGGGTCATGACTTCGGGAATGTAATTGACGATAAGTTTCGTGGGTGATTCGTCCGGCCCATATTCGTTATTTCCTTGACAATTACCGTCTTGACACGATTCCGACATTTTTTAATTGTTGTCGGCGAATGACATTTCAACATAGAGAAAGATTTCGTTTCTTTTTTTTCGTTTAGAAATTTATTTAACAGTCTTCTTCACACGGTACAATTTAGTTGTCGCGACCGTAATTTAAAAATTGTGAATGTTATCCTACAAGGGGATTTTATTACAAAAACACAATAATCTTGCCAGAAATTGGGATTCTGAGAGAAATTTGATGGTGTATAAAATTAGACCAAAACTTTTTGTATCGATCGAAACAGTTTCGAACGGAATCGTATGAACATAGTATTTCGTTTCGGAATAGGTGCCGTCTCATGATTGGCAGACTGAAATTGTTGCCATTTATTAAAATGTCAGTACACATAGGTACTAGTGTTGCCCAATAATCGATTATCAATTAATCGATACCCTTGACCGATTATTTTTCCTGCTATCGATTGTCTATCGATACTATCGATCCTATCGATTTAATCGAAACAATCGATATCAATATCTCAGACAATATAATCGATTATAATCGACCAATTCTCGATTATAATCGATAGAATCGATGTATCGATGTAAAACATTAAAGCAATACTATCGATATAATCGATTATATCGGAACTATCGATAGTATCGACCTATCGGAATCGATATAATTGTTGCACATCAGTTACTCTTCTTAAGAGATAATGGGATTGGGTACAGTATTTACCATTTTGTTTGTCAGCGGAACAAAAAAAGTATCAATTTTTTTCCATTATTCTACATACAATCGTCTCCACCCAAATTCACTCACAAATACAAACTTGGAAACTTTGTCTGAAACTGCCAATTTTCTCTACCCAAAGTTGCAGTATCCGTAGAAATGGACGGTATCAGCATCGTGGTGTCCTTCTACGAGTTTCGTACATAAAAGAGCAGAAGTCAAAACATCATCATGTATGAAATGCGCTGTTATTCCTAAATTACTGACTGAAGTCCACATATCAAATGTTATTGCCAGGTTTTTCACCTTAGTTAAAAGTTCATATAATTTAACTCTGTATTGGTTTTGTAATTAAGGCAATAGTTTGCGAGTCAGGGTGGTTCTTGTCGGCATTTTGTATTTAGGATCTAATGCATGTACAAATGCTATGAGTCCTTCATGTTCCGACATTCTAAGTGGCTCCATATCTACGGCAACCATTTTAGTAAACATTTTATCCAGGTGTTTTTTTTTACTAGAGTTATCGTCATAGATAAGTGGATCACGAACACAAACTTCTTCAGCGGCTGGAACCCTATCCTCTGTATTTGTTTCGTCAGCACTTTGTAATATCGTAACCATTTTATCGGGATGTTTTCTTCGAAGATGTTCTCTCATATTCGTTGTGTTGTTACAATATTTAAACAGCTTCATGCACGAATCACAAAACACCATTTTACCACTCGGTGTTTTTCTCAAAAACTTCCAAACGTTTGATTTTGATTCACTCATAATTTCAGATTTACTTATTTTACAAATAATAGCCCACAAACAAGTATGAATGATTTCTTAAAACACTCAATACTGAACCCAACGTATAATAGCTTTTATTTTTCAATAATAATGTTTGACTACCTTCACTATCCTAGCTATTAGGACACAGACTAAGCAACAATTATATCGATTCCGATAGGTCGATACTATCGATAGTTCCGATATAATCGATTATATCGATAGTATTGCTTTAATGTCTTACATCGATACATCGATTCTATCGATTATAATCGATAATTGGTCGATTATAATCGATTATGTTGTCTGTGATATTGATATCGATTATATCGATAGTATCGATTAGGTAATCGATATTTAGATTATTTTATAAAAAAAAACAGGTATCGATTATTAATCGATACACAATCGATTATTGGGCAACACTAATAGGTACTTTTCACTTTCATTTAGTGTTGCAAAACTATCGATAGTTTGACTATCGATAGTTGACCTTGAAAATCAGTTAGAATATCGATAATATCGATAGTATCGATAGCTATTAGAAATCAATAGTATTGGTTGTCGTCATAACTATCGATACTATCGATAGTACTGCTTTCCAATAGTATCGATAGTATCAATAGTTTATAATTGATACTATCGATAGTATCGATAGTATTTATGCACTATTGCTTGCAAACAATCGATACTATCTATTGTTGCAAAAACTATCGATAGTATTGAACTATCGATAGTACGCGAAAATTCAATAGTATTGCTTTTGATTTGTATTTTATGTGGTGGTTAGTGTAATGAAATATAATCAATATTTTTTTCGTGTTCCTATAATTATTTGAGTGCACTTTTTTGGGATTTTCACTATATATAGAAATTCGAAAAACAAATACTAAAAACCTTGCTAATTGCAGTATTCCCCAGCATAAATAAAAATCCCAAAAATAGTGCACTAAATAATTATAGGAACATGAAACTAAAATTGATTATACTTCATAACACTAACCACCACATAGAATACAAATCAAAAGCAATACTATTGAATTTTCGCGGACTATCGATTGTTCGATACTATCGATAGTTTTTGCAACAATCGATAGTATCGATTGTTTGTAACCAATAGTGCATCAATACTATCGATAGTATCGATTATAAACTATTGATACTATCGATACTATTGGAAAGCAATACTATCGATAGTATCGATAGTTATGACGTCAACCAATACTATTGATTTCTAATATCATCATCATCAAATGCACAAGTTTTGATAAGAACAAAAGAAGGCGCACCTGTCACAATAATAAAAAATGAAGAACAACTAGCCGCACTGCAGAATGAACAAATTTGACTAGTTAATGTTTTTGTTTTTTCTCGTTTTTATATCTCTTTGCACCTATTTTGTTTTTCATGTTTTTCTTATACTTATGCATGCTTTAAACTTAACTATCACACTTATTATCTTGTTTCTAAACCACATACATTGCAACAAAAATACACACAACAAAACAATCTCAAACATACAGAATTATTTCATTTAAGACGGTTACACTACAACTACTATTTACAAATAATATATAAAATATTATCCAATCCATGGATGCTCAAAAGAAATTACACCTGTGTCTTTAAAAAAATATACAGTCTATATTTATCGTTGTTAGTATATTTAACAGTTAAAACTACTATTTTATTTGACAATATACGACACATTTTATTGTATCATGTCGTTGTTTCAAGTTAAAATTCGATAATCTAAATAATTTAGACAATTTTAGTGTCACAGAACTTCACGTCTGTGAACCCGAATTATGTGAATCGTTTGTTCCTAATCCAAAGACTTTTTTAAAAATACTGCATCAAAATATAAGAAGTATTAATAGAAATTACAACAGCATTAATGTACTATTAGCACGTATGAAATTAGGTTGTGACATATTTATCTTCACTGAATGTTGGCTGTCATGTGTAACTAATCTACCTCAACTACTAGGATTTTCTAGCTTCTCATCAACCGATAAATACAACCAAAATGATGGCGTTGCGGTTTTAATTAACAATGACCTTGATTTCACAGTAGAAGAACCGGATTTTTTAGAAGCAAACTGTTTAGTCATAAAGCTGAAAAATGAAACAGCCATCATTGCAGTTTATAGATCACCTAGTTTTCGCACCTTGGATTTGTTCCTAAGTTCCTTACAAAATCTTTTGGCAAAACTGTCGACCTTCAAAAATATTATTCTGATGGGTGACATAAATATCCACATTGAGATACTGAATGATACAACCACCGATTATCTAAACATCCTCTCATATTTTGGCCTAACCCCTGCTTTTTTTGAACCTACAAGAGGAGATGGCTGTTTAGACCATGTTATTATTAAAACTAGGGAATTATCACACACCTTTGTTCTTAAGACTGTAATCACGGATCATGAACCTACTTTGTTTTGTCTTAATAAAAAACGGAACCTCTTCGCTAAATGTAAAATTACAAAAAAAATAAACTTTGATGATTTATACGACAAATGCAGCAAAGTAGATTTTAGTGATATTTACAATATAAACTTAAGCCCAAATGAATGCATGAACCTTTTTATCAAACATATTCAAACATTATTAATAAATAATTCAATAAGTATTAAAATTCCCCGAAGCAAAATTACAATGAAACCATGGATTACGGTTGGTCTACTGAAATGTATTAGAAATAGAGATAGGATGCACTATAAATTAAAACGTAACCCTAACAACGAGACGTTAAAAATAACATATAAAAGATACAGAAACTACTGCAATGATATTTTAAAAAAATGCAAAAGACAATATGATAGCAGTCTCATTAAAGACGCCGGAAGGGATAATAAAAAATTATGGACGGCAATAAAAACAATAAATAATCTTAATAAACCTAAAGATCTTCACTCAGAACTACTAAAGATCCGAAATGATCCAAGCGACTCCGTAAATGCAGTAAATAATTACTTTGCTGGTGTGGGTGCAGAGCTTGCGAGCAAAATACCATCAAATATTGCTGAACTTCCAAGATCTGTAAATAATATTCTCATCAATTGTGACTCTTTTGCTCTCCTGGAAACTTCAGAAGAAGAATTAGAAAGACAAATTGTTAGCCTTAGATCCGACTGTGGTGCGGGATGGGATAATATCTCAGGAAAAGTCATCAAACAACTAAAGAAGATAATTGTCCCTCACCTAGCCTACATATTTAACAAATGCCTGTTGGAAGGAGTTTTTCCTGACGCCTTAAAAAAATCAATTGTCGTGCCTATCTACAAAAATGGGGATCGTAATTTGATTGCCAATTACCGTCCAATCTCATTACTGCCTGCCCTATCTAAATTGCTAGAAAGAATTATAAATAATAGGCTAGTCAAATACCTCGAACAAAAACAACTTCTCTCTAAAAATCAATACGGCTTTAGAAAGGGCAGGTCGACTACTGATGCAATTCATCAGTTTACAGAGCTCATTGTTGATAAGTTGGACAATAATAAGAAGTGCTTGGCCATCTTTATAGACCTCCAAAAGGCGTTTGACACTGTCGCGACAAACAAGCTAATTGAAAAACTTGAAAAGTTAGGAATCAGGAATTTACAACTAAAACTCTTTAAAGACTACCTTAGCCACCGTTTACAGTCAGTTAGAATAGGCGATACAGTCAGTGATGAGAGTGAGATCAACTTTGGAGTTCCGCAGGGCAGTATATTGGGCCCAACTCTTTTCCTCTGCTATCTTAACGATCTCTGTAATCTAAATATTAGAAATTGCAATATAATCTCTTATGCCGACGATACAACTCTAACCTTTTATGGAGACTCGTGGGACGCAACATTTGAAGCAGCTCAGGAAGGCTTTAACCTGGTAACCCGTTGGCTGGCTCTAAATAAATTAACACTAAATAGCTCAAAAACTAAATACATAACATTTTCTATCATAAATCGTAAAATTGACCTATTGTTTACTGAAAATCGTACCATAAAAGCTCACTCTTGCAATAATCCCTCAACTACAATCTGCAACTGTCCTATTATAGAAAAAACACCTGCTATTAGGTATTTAGGCATAATTATTGATAAAAATCTTTCCTTTAAAGAACACATAAATAGTCTCACACAAAAGGTAAGAAAACTTATTTATATTTTTAAAAATCTTAGGCACGTTGCAGATTGGAAACTTATTAAAATTGTATATGAATCACTCTGTCAGTCTGTACTAACTTACGGTATATCTGCTTGGGGGGGAACAAATATAACAACTATGTTGGAAGTTGAAAGAGTTCAAAGGATGATCCTTAAGGTAGCACTCTCCAAACCTCGTCTATATCCAACAACCAGTCTTTACAAAGACGCAGGTGTCCTGACAATTAGAAAACTGTATGTGTTAACAACAATACTAAAAACGCATAGCTCCATTGACACAGACACTGTTAACGAAAAATCAAAAAAGAGAAGGCACTTTGAAGTTTGTGAACGTGTGGCAGTTCAATCATCTTTTGCACAAAAATTTTCTACCTTCAGAGGTGCTCGATTATACAATCAAGCAAATAAACAGATTTCCATCAGTCGTTTAAGTAGGGTTGAATGCAAGAAAAAGATCACGGACTGGTTGTTGGGTCTTGACTATGAAAAAACAGAAGATCTACTCAAAATCGTCACGTAGTCTGACTGAAACACTCAGACACACAAATACACACACACACACACACACACACAAACACACACACACACACACGCACACACACAAAACACACACTTCATATACGCATAGGTACACGTCACTTTTTCACTTTTTTCTTAATATTCAATTAACATATATATTTTTTCTTCTAAATTTTAATTTTTTAAAAGCAATTTTTCATTAAACTCCATACATTCATTTTTAAAATTGTACAGCATTATTCCGAGAGGGGATGCCAGGAGCTCATAGCACAGGGTAACCTAGTTTGAGTTTCTGACTCCCTTGCTTATGTGCACATGTTAAAACAATTAATTTAAGTACGTACATTATAATGTGAGTTATATTATAAGTCTTTTGTAATTGGGAGTAAAAATAAATATTATTATTATTATATTATTATTATAATTAAATACATACATACAATATTATTTATAATTATTATTTATTTATAATATTCTTACTTTTTTCAAAGGTCACGATGCTATCGATAGTACTATCGATAGTTCGATATATTGTTGCAACACTACTTTCATTTCAGTTCACTTCACCATGGAGTATTTACCTACCGTACCGCTTACTTGAACCATACGGTGAATAACCTTATTATATGAATGAATCATAATGAATTCTTCCATGCTGGACTGGGAGAAAACATAGAATGTTCCAGCCGCCCTTCCTACCGGGCATACTGTAGAAGTCATATGATTCAAGGGGGATAGTGTATTGTAATGTAATTTGATTTGTAATTTAAGCAATGGACTGACAACCTGTCAGTACAGCAATACACATTAGGTATAATCTAAAATTGCGCTCATTTTTTTGTCAGACGTGATGAAAGTGCCTTTTACGAAGTGTTTACACACTGCCTACCCCGTCAGCGATAAAGGCGTGATTTTATGTATGTCACTACATAGTATAAAACAAAATCGTTTTCTCTGTACCTATATTTTTTTTTACTATATCCCTATGTATGCATAAATCTGTAAAACTACACAACGGATTTTGATGCGGTTTCCTTTAATGGATAGAGTGATTCAAGAGGTAGGTTTATATATATAGGTATAATACATGCATAATGTAGTAGAGAAACACTGATAATTTCCGTGCGAAGCCGGGGCGGGTCGCTAGTATATAATATAAGAATGAATTTAAGGCTCTCTCTAATGTTTTTGCTAATAAGGTAAGGTTATATTATAGGATTATAAAATGGTATAAATATATGGAACTTATATTATTTATATGAATATTTGATATAAGTCTGCAATATTTATATCCAGGTCGACCACAGGCAATTATTATATATATATATATATATAATTGCCTGTGGTCGACCTGGATATACTGTACCACGATCCCTTATTATAACAAATAGTGAGAACATACATATATTCACGCCTTTATCACTAATGGGGTAGGCAGAGCGTAAATGACCTAAACAAAGGTCGTTTCGCCACGTCTTACAAAGTTTCGAGGGTTATTTAAGATAGATTTGTAGGTTTGAGATATTGCTGTATTGACAGGTTGTCAGCCCATCGCTTAAATTACAATATACTAAAACCCTCGGATCCCTTAGCTGGTTTTTGCAGCATGCCCGGGAGTAAATGCAGCTGGCGCATTCTTTGTTTTTCTCTCGCTCCCAGGCCAGAATGGAAGAATAGTAAATGTTTAAAATTTAAGGTAAGACCGCACTATAACGCAACTGCAGCGGAACGGCTGCGGCGCGGTACGTCGCGGCATGTCAGTTCACATTTTGACACGTTTTTGAATGAGTGCAAGATTATTATTTGTTTTTGAGAACCGAACATTATAAACTAAATAAAACCAAATCAAATCGATATAACTTTTTATTTCGTCAGTGTATAGGTAAGTATATAATAATTTATAAGCTGCTTGTAGCACACACACACAATAATATTGATTAATATAATATTATGTATCATAATTATAACAGTTAATTGAAGATAAGAATTATAAACAGCTATTAAGAACTCGCTTTACTGATTTATTATAAGTAGATAGAAAATTTGATTTTCATTCCACAATAATTCATATTTTTAAATTAAAAACAATAAAAGGTATACATGAGTTATTTCGACAATATTAAATAATACCTTTACTTATTAATTAGCTCGCCACGAATATAATAATTATTGACATTTAAAAACATCACATACAAGCTATGGGTAGTAAAATAGATTCTGAGGGTGACTATTTATATTAGAGAACATTTTAAAAAAGGCAGAATATTGTTATAACAATTACATTATCTAAAAAACAGTAAAATACAAAATTCAAAAAATTACATCAACAAAGTAGGTACCTACAGTGAAGTTTAGTTGACAGGAGATTGACGATGTGAAGATGTTACTGTAAATAAAATCAATAAACATCAACCAAATTAAACTATCAAGACTCTATCAAGACTGAAACAGAAAAATATATATTACATTGCTACGCGGGCCTGGATTATATAATTCTTTGTAGAATGTATTATTATTTTACTTTTGTTTCCCAATATCCCCACTACCTTAGTGGGTAATAAGCGTGCTTACTGCGCGTTTAGTAAATTTAATCAAAACCAGTAATTTAAAATTATAAATAGTTTACGATTTTTATTTCATATCATCATAATAATCAATCAAAAATTTATATATAACTCGTATATTATTGTTGTCAAATGTAAAAGTAGTCGAAATACAAGTTTTATTCGTTTTTTTTTTTATTATATTGTAGGTATAAACATATAAATGTATACTTTCATCAGTCTCCTGTTGACCAAAAATCAGTACTGTAAAGTTTGGACTAAGAAAAAAATAATACTAAAGGTACACTAACGTCTAGTGCTGGAATGCCTTGCAATGTTACAGCTATTTTAACGAATAAAAATAGAATATATTCAAAATTCATATTACAAATATTGGCAACAATTATTATACCCAATTACCTATTTAGTAATACTAAATAAGATTCTTAAAAATACTTTAGTTACAGCTTTTTGTCATCCTATAAGCTAAAATAAAATTGTACGTATAAAGCAAATAGAGATCTAAATAATTTCTATATAAAATTATTGTCATGATTATCGGAACAGATTATGCTATTACCTATATATCTTTGGTGGATTTAACCATAATCGTCAAATACATTTTAAGAACTATGATCAGGATTTAGTATATTTTGAACACTTGCGTAAGTACCGAATACAAAACCAACTATTCCAAATGTTATGATTAATGCGTCTTTCCATAATACCCAGTCGTTTTTTCCAAACTTGTCCGGCCAAAATGTGATGATCTCTATAGCAGGCGGAAATATTAACGCAAGAGCCGAACTGCTGAATGCGCCCACGAATGAGATAATGCCACTCAAGTTGGGTATCAGTGCCGCTGCCGTAACTGTTTGAACAGAGGACGTTTTAGTAAGTAAGTACTGTGATGTGTATTCAATGGCAACAATTACACAGTATTTGTTGTGCAAGATAGATAAAAAATTTACAGAGAAAAGGTAGTTGACCTAATTTGATGCTATTATGATTATAAATGATGGCTACACAGATTTTTTGTAGCTACACGACATTAATCGTAGGAATTTGCCGGTCATTATAATTATCTGTATAAACACGCCTGTCACTGTTTGTCTACTTAGATCACAAACAAATTAAGTAAACACACAGAGGGGGTATATGGTTAAAATAAAGCCATTAAACCTGGTTCAATAGGTAGTAAAAATTAAATACTTACAAGTTATAGCAACAAGCACAAATCGTGTAACAGTTTCGCCGTATTTGATTGCAGTTTCATCTGTCAATTTTGATTTCACGTAAGGCCAAACTATACTCATGGGAACGTAAAACTGGAGACCATATGATAAAAATATTGCAACCGCCATCATCGTACGAACACTTTGAGCTAACCTGTAATAACAAAAATAATAATTCAATACTTTATAAGCCGTTCGTCGTCTAGAACCAAGTGATTTATTTAGTAATTATAACTTACAAATCGTTTGGTAAGTTAAGGGTAATGCTTCCACATACGGTATCTCCGTACTTTAAGTAGCCAAAAAATCCTATTGCGGTATACAAGGATGCTACTATAACCATACCGGTATTGAGGACACCAGTCCAACCGCCAAAAGCTTCAGGGGTTTTCATATTGTTCTCCAGGGGCAGGACCTAGAATCCAATTAATTAATCTACATAAATATGATGTTCAACAGAAATATTAAATTACGACTTAAAGGTTTTTATATAAATTTTTATGCAAGTTTACGTAAATAACCTTGAAACCAGGTAGAGCGATGCCATGGGAGAGGCCTATGTCCAGCAGTGGACTGATATAGGCTGATGATGATGGTATAAAAATGTTCACTACACATCCGTTTCCTATACTTCTTTTATCATTTAAACGTTAGTCACTTTCAGCTTATAATATTAGTACTTATTTACCAGTTTTCCCGTGGGAATGAAGTACTTTCTTACGGTAAAAAGTAGCCAATGTTACTCAAGGTGAACGTAGCTTTCCAAAGGAGAAAGTATTTTTTAAATCGGTTTAGTAGTTTTAGAGTTTTTTTCGTTACAAACTTACATACACACAAAATACAAATCTTTCCTCTTTATAATACGAGTATTAGTAAAGATAAAGATTGATGTCAAACTTACCACTCCAATGCCTTCAAAAGCGTAAATGGCTGTCCCAAAATATAAAGGCAGATGTTGCCAGCCAGCGAAACTCTTTACAGTGCTAGTGCGAGGCAAATCTTGCAGTATGTAATAAAATGTTATTGTAAGTCCCCAAGCCGTCATTATTGCAGCAACCAATGAGACAGGGGTTAAATACTTTAAATTCTTCACCAAAGATAGCGCAAATATTGCTGGGAACAACAAAGCCAAGTAACAAAATACGCCAATATGCGTTTTAGAGTGTAATGCCATCGTGTCCTGCAGGTTAGTCGCAACAAACAGAAAATAAACACAGCAAAAACCCATTTGTGTTATGACCAGAAAAACATTCACAACAGTCCTGAAACAATGAATAGGTAAATAATGTTTAATTAGGTACATAAATCCCTTATAATAAAATAGATAAGTAGAGGTCAGCTAGCTAAACACAGCATTAAAATAGCGCTTGTAATATAATTGTAATAAACATAATATAAAGTCCACGCCTAATAATGTAGAGTAAATTTTGAACAAGTTTTTCAGGAAAATATTAGAATTTAAAATTACAGATCAAAATTTCCACCCACCAAAATTTGAACCCACGTCTTCGGAAAACCGGCCTAATATTGACCGGTTAATATTTTCCGAAACAAAATAGCACAGTGAGTGCAAAAATCTATTAGAAAGTTATTCAAGTTTAACTGCGTCTATATTGAATTGTAAAAGTATGAACTTGATAGAATGGGGTAGGCAGAGCGTAAACGACCCAAAACAAAGGTCGTTCCGCCACGTCTGACAAAGTGTTGAGGGTTATTTAATATGGATTTGTACGTATATTGCTGTAGTGACAGGTTGTCACCCTATCGCCTGAATTGCAATATACTGAAACCCTGGGATCCGTTAGCTGGTTTTTACAGCATGCTCGGGAGGAAATGCAGCTGGCACATTATATGTTTTTCTCTCACTCCCAGTCCAGCATGGAAGTATTGAATTGAAAAGTTAGCTTAGATAATAGAAATTAATAATGTTAATTTAATCATCACTTCCAAAATGTCTTGGATCGTCGTTACAGAAAATCATTTAACTTATCCCTGGATTTTGCACAGGTAGTGCTGGTGGTATACTTATTGAATAAGCTGTTTAGATTTACATAAAATCATGGTATATATAAGGAGGACCCAAACCCAACCCTATGTAGCGGTTTGATAATAAATGTTAGTTTAATCATAATTATGTCTCCAAATTAGCAAGCGTACACTTTAAATATTGCAGACAGTAGGTGCTATACCAATGTATTATACGTGTGCGTAGGTTTGTGATAAGGAAGTCAATAACAGTACATACGTTATACATTATTGTGTTTTTAATGTGAGCTCGGATACTTTGATAAATTAGGTTATGAATCAAAACCAGACACTACAAGTCTGGTTCCCTTCCACAAAACTTCCACTGCCCAATTAATATCACAGTGATAAGTTTTGCATGATTGTTTGTATACGATAATTAGAAAACCAGTTTATCAAAATAATATCTGTATAAACAAAACTAAGATAATATAATGTGAATTAATAAATCTTAAAATTTCATGTAGCTCAGTAAATTATAACTCGATTCACTCATTAATTTCACTGGGTTAAAATAATTGTGATGAAGCAGAAATTATTAATATATTATACTCACTTCATTTTTTTAGCATACGGCCTTAAAGAGACCGGTCCAGAAGAAAATGCATCTTCCACAACTTCAGAGAAACTTAACGCTGGCCTTTGATGCCTGATACAAAGTTCGCGAGAGCAATTTACTAGCATATGCATGCAATGTGTGCATATAGCTCCCATTATTAAAGTGCTGAATACACCTGAAATAAAAAGTATACAATTATATTTTTATATTTATTGTAATAATAATAAGTCTAGAATCTCAGTTTCCCCTTAATTGCGTTTGTGATTATTACATTTTTTCCGCAGTCTCCGCCAAAATACATTATTTCAATATACACTATAATAAAACTAAATATCACAGTAGAGATAGATTTACTGCCATAGATATGAAGTTGACCTTGATATAAACATCATAGGCATTTATATGCGAGTCTGATTCTAAACCTGTTTTGCTACTTTTTTCTAACTATGTGCTCGCATCTAAAGTTAAATTGACTCAAACTACAACATATATCATTGTTTAGTAAAACTGAATTAGGAGAAGTGGCGAATAAAGGTGCCAATAACATAATACAAAAATAATTGTACATACATACATATAATCACGCCTTTATCCTAATGGGGTAGGCAGAGCGTAAACGACCTAAACAAAGGTCGTTCCGCCACGTCTGACAAAGTTTTGAGAGTTATTTTAAGATCGATTTGTAGGTATATTGCTGTAGTGACAGGTTGTCAGCCCATCGCCTAAATTACAATATACTGAAACCCTCAGATCCCTTAGCTGGTTTTTACAGAATGCCCGGGAGGAAATGCAGCTGGCACATTCTATGTTTTTCTCTCTCTCCCAGGCCAGCATGGAAGACAATAATTAAGAAAATAATTGTATAACACATATACTCGTAAAGGGTCTCTAATTTCACCAATTTCAATGTCGTATTGTATCTTATTACGTACTTGTGCGTTATTGTAATATAAAACGCACGGTTTATCAAGATGCTCCCTCTAAAACGAAAGGGTACTTTTTAAAAATTTAGTAAAGTTTTTATGTCGGAAAATTGGTCTACATTTTACAAATAAAATTAACTTTGGGAGATAAAATATAGTAAATAGACATGTAGTTTTTGATTATTATTCTTAAATGATGCAGTATTTCATCAATCAAGACTTAATTTGTGGCAAACATCATCCTGTAAGACAGTGCGTAAATGATATCTATGGTTGCAAACGCGGGTTTAATTAATTTGATTACAACGCCAGTTTATCTTACAATCAGTATGAAATAAACAGTTTAAATATTTATGCATAGTTTTAAATATTTATGCATAAATAGGGATATAGGGACAGAGAAAGCGACTTTGTTTTATGCTATGTAGTGATATTTTTATATCTTGATGTTAGATTAGTAACTGAAGTGCAAGCGGAGAGAGCGCGAAGTTTCACGTAACGGGTACATACTCAACTCCTATTTTTGCTTTTTTTTTCAGAATATTTCGCGTTAGTCTTACCCTTTGCGGCATACGATTCCAAATATGTACATATATACATACTTATAATCACGCCTTTATCCCCAATGGGGTAGGCAGAGAGTAAACGACCTAAAGAAAGGTCGTTTCGCCACATCTAACAAAGTTTTGAGGGTTATTTAAGATATATTTTTAGGTACTTTCATTCTGGACTGGAATAGGGAGAAAAACATAGAATGTGCCAGCTGCATTTCCTCCCGAGCATGCCGTAAAAACCAGCTAAGGCATCCGAAGGCTTCAGTACATTGCAATTTAGGCGATGGGCTGACAACCCGTCACTACAGCAATATAACTACCTACAAATCTATCTTAAATAAACCTCAAAACTTTGTCAGTCGTGGCGGAACGAAATTTGTTTAGGTCGTTAACGCTCTGCCTACCCCATTAGGGATAAAGGCGTGAAATATGTATTTTTAGGTATATTCCTGTAGTGACAAGTTGTCAGCCCATCGCCTAAATTGCAATATACTGAAACCTTCGGATCCCTTAGCTGGCTTTTATAGCATGCCCGGAAGGAAATGCAGCTGGCACATTATATGTTTTTCTCTCGCTCCCAGTCCAGCATGGAGAACCAAATATGTCCACTATTTTTTTTATCGGTTATTTTAATAAACGACTCGAATCCAATGGTTCTATTATGTCTATTGGCTAGGCACCTACGCCTACGTGTAATGATAATGATAAAATAATAATTTATTTGATAACGATTGTTACAATGTTCTTGGTAGCCAGTGTAATAAAGGTTCGATCCTAATAAATAATAAATATATTTGTTAATTTTAATATAGAAGTTGATTTCAAATCATAACCATAAGGAAAAGAAGAAGATAAATAAACTATACCTGTATATATTTACTATTGCTTTGTTTGTAACATGACTCCTTGGTTGTGGTAAGTATAAATCCCACCAAAAACATAAATGTAAAATTGAAAGCCAAGTTAATGGTGGTCTTGGTGCGTGAATCACACAAAAAGTTGTGAGAGCTAAAAAGGGAGCCAAGCCTAGGGTTTATGTAATTTAGCTCTTCAATAAGGTTCATTTCATGAGACTTGGTAGTTGTAAAGTAAAAATCGACCGGTCACCTAAAACGCCCCTCTACAACGGTCAAGTCACATGAAATGAACCTTATTGAAGAGCCAACAATTAATACGATAAATCCTAGACTTGGCTCCCTTTTTAGATGTCACAACGTTTTGTGTAATTCACGCACCAAGACCACCATGAACTTGGCTTTCACTTTTACATTTATGTTTTTGGTGTGATATCATTACTTTTGTAGGTAAGTAAATAATTTGATTCATGCATATTTTTCATGTTTTATTTTTCTCTTATTATAAATTTCATAATGGACAAGATTAGGAATGAGTACATAAGAGGAAGCTTGAAAGTTACGCCCATAACAGATAAAATGAGATGAAATCGGCTTGCGTGGTATGGACATGTAATGCGGAGGGATGAAAGTCATGTAGGTAAAAGGGTACTGAATTTGAATGTGGACGGATATGTTGGGAGAGGACGACCAAAGAAAATATGGATGGACTGTGTGAAAGATGATATGTTGAAAACAGGTGTTAATGTCCAACTGACGGCTGGCAGGGAGTGGGATAAGGGCAAGGAAATGATAATGATGATGATATAATTTTCATAATCTATATTCATATTGAGTTAGAACATTCTATGACACCCATAATGACACCCCACTTAAATTTTGTAGGAAAAAGAAAACAGTTGTATGGGAAGTCGTCCTAAAAACAACATATTTTTTATTTTGCCATTATGGTATCATTAAAAGCTATCTTCGCACATTTTTTTTATTTTCTACGTCTTCTGATAGTGGGTTAGGTTTTTGATTACCTTTTTGTTTTATTTAGAACTGCGACTTTAAATGCAAATATCTCAAGGTCAACACATTTAAGGCACTTTCTTTCAAAGAAACCTTTACTTAATTTTATAAGAGCTGTCCAAAGGTACCCCACTCAATATAGTATTTAAAAAAAATGCCCACCTGTCACTTGTATGACAATTTTTATTTCTTTTTACGTTTCTAATCTTGCGTCATTATAATCAATCTTCATACCAAATATCAGCTTCCTGATCATTTGGAAGTGGGTTCGGAGTTTTTTTATTTTTAAGAATGGCGGTGTTGGCGACTTTAAATGCAAATATCTCAAGAGGGACCCTTAATTTAAGGCACTTAATTACAAATAAACCTGTACCTAATTTTATAAGAGCTGTCTAACGATACCCCATTCAATATAGTAGTTAAAAAAAAGCCCCTCGTTCACGTTTGGGAGGGGGTCCAATATATTTCTTAATTTATTTAATTTTTACATTTCTAACCTTGCGTCATTATAATCTATCTTCCTTCCAAATATCAGCTTCCTAGGTCATTGGACTTTTGATAACTTGATTTTTGATGTGTGTCAGTCAGTCAGTCAATCAGTCATAAAAATTAGGATTTTTAGAATTAATATTTAAATAACCGTTTGAGCTATATTTATAAAATTTAGAGAACTTGTTTATCTAGAGGATCTAAATATATGAACCATATTTGGTGTATTTAAGTTCAGTAGTTTTCGAGTTATGAAGGGGTCATAAGTGGCCCCAAATGGTACCTGTAAATATACACACGGTGCTGCCGGCCAGTTCTCTTGGTTTAGCTCGAACTTGTCTAGAACAGTCGAGGAATTTGCAGAAAACAGTTATTGGCAGAGGCGGCGAATGGAAGAGGTTACAAATTAATTATTATTGATCGCATCTATCAATCGCTTAAACTAGGAGTGAAATAGCACATAAGCGAAATACAAATAAGTATAGCGAGTGCTTGCCATCATGCCATGACTCAATAACGTTTTGATACAATGCATAAGTTATACTTATTACACTTTTGTATCAATTTAATTACGACTATCAGACGGTGAGTAGTCTTATTCATTTTTATATTAGATAACGCGACATACACACAATAAAATAGAATCACTTTTTCCAGTAAAACTTTGTGCGTTTTATAAGTTTATTTCCAATATAACTTTGATTACTCACCAAATATGAGACCAGCATTTTTGAAGGCATCAGGCATTGCTAAAATTCCAGTACCAATATTGCCCTTGAGTAAATGTATCAAGGTATCAAAATTCGACGTTGGATGTTCCAACGTTCTTTCCAATCCAGGGTTGTATTCATTTTTAGTTTTATCTTCACACGTAGCTGCATTGGTTTCGGCAACAAGTTCTACTATTTGAGTTCCAGCACTTTCAGTAGGCGTACTTGGCCCAATGAGGAGTGGTTGCTTCTCATCATTCATTATTTTCCAGTTGTTTTCTAATCGATAATATTTTCCATGCGTTTGTTATTGCACGCAGTCGTCAGCACGTCAATAAAGAGATACGTCAAATACGTCACTACCACTACCACCTATAGTCTTCACTCACTATTTCCTTTCACATTCTCTCAATCGATAAAAAACATGAGTAAAATATCTGCTATCTCGTTTTTGCACTCTATTAAAGATCACCAGAGAGAGAGTGAGACGAACAATTTAAACACCTATTCTGTTTCTCGATTTCAATTCGATGCTTATCGAGATGAGATTCATCCGTTTTGAGTAATAGAATTCCCGTTTTACACTCTCCAATAAATTGGGCAACTTGCATGACATAACATATTTTGTCTATGGATTGAGCTCGAAATCAGGGCTGCCAATATGTGGGGACTTCCCTAGAAATGCGGGAAATTTCAAACGTATTGGGAATTTCTGCGGAGAGCATCAACTAGGGGAAAAAAGTGGGAATCAAGGAATTAGTCCCAGCATTTTTTTTATAAAGTTACTTGACAAGATCCAAAAGAAATATATTCTTATAAACTCCGCTTATTTAAGGTTGAGTTATCGATACCAACTTGTTTGGCGGCTGATAAACTGCTTTTTTCCATACAACTTTTAAGAAAGTTAACCGCAAAACATAAGTTTGTGACAAAGTTATAATCTGCGGTTCCGAAATTCGGACCTCTACTAAGTCGCAAGGAAAAACCTGTTTATGGGCTGCAAAACAAGTTGGTATCGATATCTCAACGCAAAAAAAAAGGACTATACGGGCGGTTTGTGGCTTTCGTGGAATTCAGATGAAGGGTATTGGCAACACTGCATGAAATGTCAATGTCATGTCATTCATTTCATTTGTGATGATCAAAAGGAAGGTGGTGTAATATTTTGTATTTATCTTGGTGAAAATTTAAGCATTATGGGAAACGCAGGGAGTAACCAGCCAAAAGAGTGGCACAGGGACAACGTGGCTAAGACGCCGGATGTCGGCCCGTCGTCACCAGCTAAGGAAGGAGAGGCATTTACTTTCGATAAAAAGATTGAAGACGATCGTAGTGCTCGAGATGACGACAATAACATTGAAGATGGGGCTCCGTATTATACCAAAGCAGTGCCTGAGAGTGACATTGACGACAGCGAAGGTCGCCAGCCACGGGAAAGATCCAATACGTTGACACAAGAGAGTGTTAGTAGAAAAACCTCATGTGATGAATCTAAAGTTTTGCCTACAGTTTTTAAATGGGAAGGAGGTGGTAAACAGGTAACTAGTCACTTCCTGATCATCTGTTTATTACACATATTTGAAAATCTCACATCATCCTTTTCACACCCTTGTCTTGTATTTTGTAATTTTAGGTGTATATCAGTGGCACCTTCACCGATTGGAAAACTATTCCTATGGTTAAGTCTCATGGAGATTTTGTAACTATAATTGACTTGCCTGAAGGAGAGCATCAGTACAAATATTTTGTGGATGGGGAATGGCGCCATGATCCTACTGTGGTAAGAATATAAATTAAATAAGATAACAAATTACACTTGAAACAAGATATACAAATATATTAAGCATGTAAGAAACATGTACAATTTAAAAACCCTTGCCATCTTTTTTGATTTTTGATTAATAATACAGTATTCTTTCTATTATATTTATATTTCTATTATATTTCTAGTCTATTTCATTTTAGATTAATAATACAGTATTATTATTAATGTTCAACATTACCTTTTCAGAAACTAGTTGACAATGGAATGGGATCTAAAAATAACTTAGTATCTGTAAAGATGTCAGACTTTGAGGTGTTCCAAGCATTAGCTAAGGATAGCGAAGGAATTCATAGCAGTGCACAAACTGAGTACTCACAGGTAACTTTTTATGCTATGCTTTTTCTCTATTTAACACATTGGCTGCCATCAATACAAAAAACAATACTTTGCCAACTGACTCCAATGATCTCACCGGTGAACATTATGTGATCTCACTGGTGATTTTTATGGCAGTCAACATAATAATTTAAAAAAAAAAACTTTAAAATGGACTGTAAATTGATTTTCAGGAAATACCACAGTCAAAACCCTGGGAGAAAGTTTCAGGGCCTCCAATATTACCACCACATTTGTTACAAGTTATTTTGAACAAGGACACTCCACTTTCTGTAAGTAACTAGTCATTTTATGTTTATGGGTGCATTTTGCAATAAATACAAGTTTGATTATGACTATTTTATGGCCAGAATGTACAAGTACAACAGACTAGTGTACATGCACATTAATATTTATTTATAGACTATATGAAGCATTTATGATATGCAGAGGTCAGATGGCAGTTGCTGTGTTGAAACATGTACCCTCATTCATAAAATAAGATAAAAATATTTTGTTGCATGTTAGAAAACAAATCATACAACAACAGATTACAACAGAAGACAAGTAAAACATAGGTGGCCTTATTGTTAAAGTAGCAATTTCTTTCAGGCTACCTTTGTTAATCCGTTAGATTAAGTAGCAGACCCCGTGAGATATGGGATTATAGGGAGATGGATGGTACAATATATTATGCACATTGACTGCATTTTGCAATGAATAGAAGTTTGAGTATGACTATTTTTCTGGCCAGAATGTACAAGTACAACAGACTTGTGTATATACATACAATCACCCCTTTATCTCTAATGAGGTAGGCAGAGCGTATTTGACCTAAACAAAGTTCATTCCGCCGCGTCTGACAAAGTTTAGAGGGTTATTTAAGATAGATTTGTAGGTTTATTGCTCTAGTGACAGGTTGTCAGCCAAGCCTAAATTGCAATATACATAACCCACAGATCCCTTAGCTGGTTTTTACAGCATGCACGCGAGGAAATGCATATTCTACGTTTTTCTCTCGCTCCCAGACCAGCGTGGAAGTACATGCGTACATACACATTAGTATTTTGAGATACGGGATAACAGAGAGATGGATACAATATGCACATTCATTATAATGAAAAGGTAGTATTAACATCAAAATCATACATAAATAATGAATGATTAATATATTGTTTTTGTTTCAGTGTGAGCCAACATTGCTGCCTGAACCCAACCATGTCATGTTAAATCACCTGTACGCCTTATCTATCAAGGATGGTGTCATGGTACTGTCCGCCACTCATCGTTACAGAAAGAAGTATGTTACGACATTACTATACAAGCCAATATAATTGTTTCTAACTAACCTTTTCTTGCTGAGCCCTTTATTTGTTTATTGTTAATATGTTTGGCAATGTATATGTGTAAATAGTGATAGATCCAGTATTTTAATCTTAATGATCCAATATAATCATTTGGATAATCATTATAGTGAAGTGGTACCTTTGAGGATTTCTAATGCTTTTTCTTCTGTTGCTGATAATTGATTTCTCTACTTCAATAGGCACTAAAATGGTATTAATCCTTAAAAATCATGGTTATGAATAATGTGGTGCAAAACTGTTAATTTTAAAGAAATTGTATTTTATTGATGTAAATAAAATAAAAACTTCCAGTTTGAATTAATTGTATTTTTTTTAATTCAAGGGTACTTAATACTATTTATCTCACTATCTGTATATTGAAGAGGTAAAATTATTAACTACTTTCATGACATCAAATACCAACCAACCTAATGATGGTTCTAAATAGCCTGAACAACAATCTGATCAGATAAATAAAATTAACAAATCAGTGATGTAAAAAGTAGTATCTTTGGTTATATTAATAGCTTTGTTGTAAAACACCAAGGCCTATCTGAATTTGTACTGAAATGTAAACTCACAAAATATTTATCAAAATTAAAATAAATAGACCCACATTTTTATTGGTAACAAGTACTAGGTCATGGAATATTCCAATATTATTAACAAAATAGAATCAAACATATTTCACCAAACTAAAGCATGTTAGGCTAGTATCCTGGGCTGTCAATTATATATAATATATATTTTTTAGTGCTCTTGATTTGAATTTTAAGTACCATCTACCTAACACACCAGCTCAAAATTAATGATTTTTATGATTATAAATACATTCACTAATCTAGAATTGCTTTTAATAACTCGTCATCAGAAAGGCATTCACATCTACTGCCACATAATAACTAGGCAGGTACTTAAACTATGAGCAAAATATTACAAAAATCAAAATTTACAATAACTTATGGTATCAAATTAATGGCTAAGGAATACTTATATAAGTTTTCTTATTGTAATATTAATACCATTAATACGTGATTATTTGCTACGCCTTCGTAATAAGAACTTCTAAACTTTCGTTATCTTTATCTCTCTGACTATTCGAGGCACTGGGATTACTGACAGGGTTTTTGAAATACATTGCAACAGCAATACTGACTAGGCAAATGGATACAACAGTATTCCACGTAATGACTATTCTAAATAGCATATAACAAGCGACAGCTGTTATTACAAGTTCTAGAGCACTAGCATACGTTTTTAATATAGAATTTAAATTCTTCAAGAAAAAGCTAGTTACTATTCCAACCACTGCGCTATTAACAGTAATTAAAATTATAAAAATATTTCCAAGACTTTTGAAATCATCAAACATGTTGTACACTTCACCTTTGAACATTAAAATTATGAAATTACAAACAACAGAGTCAAGGTACATAAAAACATTCTGCAAGAAAATGTCTACATTACAACCTTTTGTTTTTAGTAAATATTCATTGTAAGTACCAGCCAGACATGAACAGAAGTTTTGAAAATTGATAGATAAGAAGTAAATGTTAAATATTTGTGACCACAGGTCTGTATCTCCTTTAGATTTTATGGCAGCAGCATCAAAGTTCTTTATAATGCATCCCAAAGTTAAGACGCATAAGGAAACCCACTGGTATGTTGTCAAATTCTTCTTGAACAGGAACTGTATAGAATAAAAAAAAAAACAATTTTAAGAGCCATACATTTTAAAATTAATTATTAATTTAGCTATATTTTAAAACTGATAAACTTTTTAGGATAATTGACTGGCATAAACATATAGTATGAAAGTATGGTACATAAGGCATTTTAACTGCTCTGGTCTAGGGGTCACAATGCAAAGCTTCTGGATTTGATTCCCAGGGGGGGATCACAAAGTTGATATTTGTCAATTCATCGCTTTGTAAGGATATCCCCAGCTTGTTTAGGACATTGCAGGCTGAATCACCTGATTGTCCGAAAAGTAAAAGGATTCCGTGCTTCGGAGGGCACATTAAGCTGTTGGTAGTGGTTGTTACTCAAACCATGTCAGAGGCCTAATAGCTGTGCTACTAGGTGGTTTCAAAACTTTGACACCGGAATATTTTGAGTTGTTGTTCGACTCGAGAATCCACTTGCTAAGAAGAAGGCATTTTGAAAATATACATATTTATACAAACCTGAAATAGTAAAGCAGTTAACACCACCCGGAACTGTAGCAATATGTAATATGATGTTGGGTCATAATGTTGTAGGTTGACAAATGCTAAGTTATTGTAGAAACAATACAAAAGCGATGGGACAAAATACAGCAGCAGCAGTTGATAGTTGATGACCACTGCTTGGATTAAGTGTGGTTTTTGTCTGAAAAATAAATAAATAAATGATTATAATATACAAGGAGTAAAAAAAATAGTTGACCATATAGGTGAATATGTTCCTTGGGGAAAGTTGTTCAGTTTCATGGGTAGAATCACACCCTAAAATATGGTCATCTATTTTTTTTACACCCTATGTTATATACCTACTGATAAAAGCAAAATACAGCTCTAAGTTAGTAAAAGTAATAATAAATCATTGTCTAGTCTACCTTGGTCACATCGGTCTGACCTAGTTAAATGCAAACCTATAAAAAAGCAACGATAAAAGTATTGTACACTGAAGTGATAAAAGAGAATATTTTAAAAATATACATAAAAATAAGAGTTTTAATCTTAACTTACTCCCTTCGATAAGTGTAGAGAATTGCAGATGCAACCAGCTTAAGAAGTTCTGATAAAAACACAACAAGTGTTGTGTTATAGGCATATCCTCCTTCTGCTGTTTTGGAAGCTGTTACAAAAATACCTAAAACAAGAATAAATAAATACCTAAAATAAGAAAAATAAAAAAAAAGGTACAGTTATAAACTAAGATTACATACTTAACTTACCTACAATGTTTAATTAGATTATTAAGCAGTTGTTCAAATGAAATATGGAGTATATTTGTAACTAGCGAACCGCCCCTGCTTCGCGCGGAAATTATCAGTGTTTCTCTACTATATTATGCATGTATTATACATATAAACCTTCCTCTTGAATCACTGTATCCATTAAAAGAAACCGCATCAAAATCTGTTGCATAGTTTAAAAGATTTATGCATACATAGGGATATAGGGACAGAGAAAGCGACTTTGTTTTATATTATGTTTGTAATAAGTTAAATTTTTGAAGAAATTTGTATAGAAGAACTCAATACCCAAACAGCTATTGTATGAGAAGCGGAACTAATGTAAAAGGCAAACACCATTGTGCTATACAACCATAGCAGAGTTTTTAGAATGTCAATGATTTGACTTGCACAATATTCCAAGCATCTAAGATTGTTTATTAAGTATTACTGTAACAAACTAGTTTCTTCATATTCCTTCTGTTGATAAATTGTTTTCTTCTATTGTGTTTTTACTTGCAATAAACCCTCCTATCAGTTTTTAAGCTTTCCTGTAGGACTCTGACATAGTTTGTGTTTTATTATTAGTACAGTGTTACAATCAATTTAAGTTAGTAATTGTTTGCTTATTATTACAATCACTTAAAGTATGTATAACATATTTATATATATTATAAATACTAAAATATGGTCACTGATTATTCAGTTCAGGGAAATATATTGTAAAATGTAGAAATAAGATAATGTTGAAAAATTTTATACCTACATATTTCAAAACTATACCCACCCTTGAACATAAGAACAGAAACGCTTATATACTTAATATAATAATATATACTTAAGTATATAAGTAACGATTCTGTGACGACTATATTAACATTAGGTATTGGTAAGTTAAGTATCGTAAAATAAATATCTAGATTTATTATCAAACTCGTACTCACCTTGAAAGACAAATAATATGATGTACAATGCAAAAACTATAAAGGCTTCTTTGTTTGGAAATAATTTCTTCCACTCTTTCATTTTCATTGAAGTAAATCCTCACGGTTTCAGCGAGACTAGAACTGTTGTTGGGGGCGTAAAGTGTACTGTTATGCTAGAGGTTTGCTGTGCTTGTGCTCGCAACTAGTTAAGTGAGAAATAAGTTCACGAAATGCACGTTACTTCTTTATATACAGACTGACTCGTTAAACCTTGTAAGCTATCCATTCTTGCATTTTAAAACTTGTTTTTAACAAGAATAAAACTAAGACTTTTCTATCGTTTTTTTGAATATATATTGAATAATAACAAGAAATTCAAGAAAATAATAATAATGATTCCTGATTTGACATTTGTTTGACAGCTTTTGAGTGGTATCCGAGGCTACGTACAAAATTGAATCTTATTTAGATAACATTTAGGTAAGAAACGTTAAAACGCCAAACTCGAAAGTAGAACAAAAAAAGAGAATTTGTGCCAAAAGACCAGATTCCTAAATGTTAAATAAAAAAAAACTATATTTTCTAGTTTCAAAACCGTACAGATACTGAGAGAGAAAGAAATAGACTACTAAAAGCTGTATTGGGCTGTTTCATTCTAACAAAATTATTTAAACAGTTATCATGCAAAATATTCCCATTTTTGACAACAAATCGCATACAAAACTATACTACACGAATCAATGTGAATAAATTGCGTTTTTGATCAAAATTCTAAGAAAACCAGTTTCTTTCTGTTGTATGCATATGTAACTTTATTGGAGTTCATTGGATAAACAACTGTAAGTAACTAAAAGTAGAGTATATTTCTTAATATGTCAAGAATCATTTGCACACCTCTTATCACTATCAGCATTTCTAATCAGACTAATTACCTGTTCTAGTGAACCTCAAAGTTATCAATGGCAGGCGAGGAAGACGATAGCACTTGGTAAGTTTTGTTTATGGCACATTACACCAATGGTCATAATATTTTATGTATGAAATTTTTATGTTGACTGTTGATAGTTGCCATCTCCTACTAATGTCCCTCAAACTTAGCAATGATTCTTTTAGTTAATACATATAAACAGTCACACCTTTATGCCTTATCGGGTAGGCACAGCATCAACAACCTTATAGCATAACATTTACTCCATGTCTGACAAAGTGTGAAGTTAATTTTAATAAAACAAGGCAGGGTCACTCTGTGTTTTATATCTTGCCCAGTCCAGCATGGAGATTTTTTTATAGTCTAATTTGTCCATTATATTACATGAGCCGAGCTGTATCTTACATTATTGAATGATTGCAGGCTCATAGAGTTGGAATCTGCACTATTGGATGGATGCACGGCTCAAGAAATTAACAGTTTGACAAAAGGAAAGAAAATTCCAGAGAGTCTCCGGCCAGATGTGTGGCTGCTATGCCTCAACTGCCAGGATGCTGGTAACCAGTTACTGTTATTTGATGAGATATTTGACTTGACTAATCAAAATGAGTTAAGGGATGATGTAAAAAAGTTTGTGAAGAGACTTGGAAATGATGATGATGATAAACTTGCTGTTATTTCTGATATTGAGTCTATCATAACATTCTACTGCAAATCCAAGTCTCTCAACTATTCATCTAACAATGGTTGGATTGAAATATTGTTACCACTATTAAGTTTAAAATTGCCTAGGTCTGATACTTACAATCTGTTTGAGAAAATTATAAAACTATACATTCCTAAAGGATGCACAAAGAATGGTGTCCCATTCCACATATTAAGGTTGATACTGCAATACCATGACCCTGAATTGTGTTCATTCTTGGATACAAAGAGAATAACCCCAGAACAGTATTGCATGTCATGGCTAAGATCACTGTTTGCAGGTACATGTGGTCTGGACGTAGTTCTTTTTATGTGGGACCTGTACTTTCAGAGATCTGACCCATTTTTCATATTTTTCCTTTGTCTCATTATGATAATAAATGCTAGAGAGCAGTTACTACAGATGAAAACTGAGGACAAAAGTACAATAGTACAAGCCCTGATAAACATGCCAGCTGATTTGGAAGCTAATGACGTTTCAGATTTCTGCTCACTGGCTCACTATTATTCATTAAAAACTCCCGTGTCATTCCGTGAAGATGTCCTAGAGGTATTATTTTCGCGAAGCGAGGTAGAAATCAATTCGAAACTCTATTCTCAAGCTTTGTGTCTTCCTGTGGCTGTGCATGAGTTGATTGAAAGCGCCACAATTGATGTTTCTGATGTTGACAGTGTCAAGTTCTTCTTAGTCGATTGTCGCCCGGCTGAACAGTACAATGCTGGTCATTTGTCAACTGCTTTCCATTTAGATTGCAATTTGATGTTGCAAGAGCCTAATGCCTTCAACACGGCTGTTCAAGGGCTCTTGAACGCGCAACGTCAAGCTCTCGCCGCCGGCTCGCTGGCGGCTGGAGAACATCTGTGCTTTGTTGGCTCAGGCAGAACAGAAGAAGACAGCTATGCACACATGGTTGTAGCTTCCTTCTTAAAAAGAAATACGAAGCATGTTTCCATGCTAGACGGCGGATTTGTAGCTATCCATGATTACTTTGGGCCTCATATGACCGATTGTCTGGAAGAGCATAATCCATCCACATGTCTAGTTTGTGCGCCTAATAACAACAATGACAGAGCAGAAGTCCAGCAAACAAAGGTCAGAGATAATGTGCCAGCCATACAGCTTTTTAGCAAATTGTCGTCAGCAATGAAAGCAAAAAGCCAAGAAGTAAAAGGGAAACTCATTGAATACATCGTGAATCCAAATTCAACTGTAAATAGTGGAGAGTGGCACGTTTCAGCTGGGGATCGAAAGGATCAGAGGTATAGGAATGTCCCGCCTGTGTTTAGTATTAACGACGAAGACGATGACACGATCAGTCGGCGCGATGCTACCGACACAGACTCGTTAGAAGAAATAGTCGAGATCAATTCATTCCTCAAAGAACGTAATGTGATTGACAGCTTCCAATGCCAGGAAGTTTTACTTAATGGTTATATGCACGATTCTCAGCTTATAGTTACAGAAACGCATTTAGTGGTTTTAAGAGACATTCCAAATAAGAGAGGCTATGCTAAAGTCATGTCGCGAAGGCTATTGTCGACAATAGTAAAAATAACTGCCAAAAAGAGGCACCCCGAGTTAATTACATTTAAGTACGGTATTCCAGATGGTGATAATTTGTTGATTAAAGATATGGATCGCTTTCTTATTCCAAATGCTTCTCTAGCTACGAAGGTAGTTTCGAATCAAATAGTCCAGCAGTTAGATAATAAATAAGTATACTTGGATTTGTTTTGTAAACATTTAAAATTTTAATGTGATGATAATAGATAAGCACATTACCGTGTACTATACATTCAAGTTATAAAAAAATATTATTCGCGTATTATTCTAAGTCTGTTGCGATAGTAATATAAAATGACGAAATACGAAATTATTTTACCAGTATTGCCTTTACGTTTATTTATCAGTTTTATCCTTAAGTTTTATCAACGTTTGCACACAAAAATGCTACGCTCGAAAAATGTACATAATTTTAAAATTAAAATTTTCGCTGTCGGCGTGTTTAGTACTGGTCATTAATTAGATTTGTTTCTTTCTCACTCATTTGGAAAAAAATGCTTGCCTTTCCAATTTATACATAAATAAAACTCTTATTATAGGAATTTTAATATTGATAGTGATACGAGTCTATTATATCATTTAAATCAGATAAGAATAGACGTGATTCAATAGTAATTAAGTCTTTTAATACATGTTTAACTACCACGCAATTATTTCTTGATGTTTGTTAAAATGCACGTAATTTAATAGTAGTACCTATATAGAACATTATTTTTATGTTTAAATTATTATGTTTAAACGATTGTTGCGAAATAAATATGATAAAGTTAAAATTGTGATCATTTTTTCTACTCTTCTTCTTCTGTCGAGTGGGTTCGAGTCTATCGATTTTTTTCTATTTAAAAGAACCTTCAATTTACAGTTAAAACCGTAATTATTACGGCGTTTTCTGATTGTCTCCATGGAAATGAGGTTAAATCCGGATAATAAAAAGTATATTTGCGAATTTTATTTCTGCCTAGAGTCGTATGCCTCTATACTACGCTGCAAACTTTAAAAAAATATCATTTACCTAATAATGTTAGGAGGTTTACTCACTTGTTTTTATTCTAATTGGCGTAATAGTTTTCAGAAGGGAGGGACACATGGGTAAGCAAGAAAGCAAATATCCAGTATAATTGAGAAAATCTTTTAATATTTAACTTTCAATGTAATAAATAAATCTAAAATAGGAGGACATAATGAGTTAATATGATATGGATTGAAATTGTATACTTAGTGATAGTAATTAACTAATTACTGAGTCTTACAAATTGATATGTTTAGGTTACAATAGGTTACAGTAGGTAAGTTTGTGGTGGCATGCGATCATGTACTGCGCGTAAAAAAATGCAGAGCATACTTTAGGGTCTGCCCTACCCATGAAACTGAACAAGGTTCCCCAAGGAACATGTTGGTCGCCATAATGAAAACATAAAAGCCATTGCCTGGCATAGAATGAACAATTCTCGCGGCTACTGACGATACCTATGCCAATATGATGTCATTCGACTGATAATATTATTACAATTAAAAAGTATTTTTTGGTAAAATCTCGAAAAGTGACGCCGGACAAAGTTATAATCATTTTTGATGATTTTTAAATAAATATTATTTAAAAAATGTTTGTAACTTTGGTCGGCGTCACTTTTCGAGATTTTACCAAGGAAAACTTTTTAATTATTTATTATATAGATTGGCATAGATTTCATTAGAGGCCGCGAGAATTTTACATAAATATTTATTTTCAACATAGCCAAAACTATGCCAAAAATCTTAGTGGCTTTTGGTCCTCCTATACAAAATGATTCAACAAGCGGATACCATTTTATATGGGAGGAGGTATTTCTTTTTCATATTTCGAACCATGTTCTTTAAGGAAAAGTTTTTTATTTTCATGAGTAGACACACTCTTAAGGTCAATTTTTTTAGCATTTTTTTATAGTTTTTCTAAAACTCGCAGGGTCGTAATTTCACCTTTATAAGCTGAATTATTTATTTACCTTAACACTCTGTCTATGCCTCATTTTTTGTCTACTTTATTTTAAATTGATATGTATTTACAATATTTAATCTAACGTATTATAATGACTTTCTATACATAATCTATTTTATGGCAGTCAAATATCACTGTTGCGTTAACTAAAATAAATTATTATAAGCTATTATTCACGTAGTATTAGTATACAGGTAAAATTAACACGCAGGTAATGAAAACAAAACCCTCCAGTGTCCATAGAACAGTTTAGGTACAGTTTAGGTATAAAGAAAAATTGCAAGAATTAATTTAACATCCAGTATGATCATTATGGTGATCGAGCCAAATATGAGGGGAGATCCGATTGTTTATTACAGACTAGCTTTCCGCCGCGCGGTTTCACCCGCGACTAAATAATTTTCCCGCGGTAAAAAATTGCCTATGTCCGTTTCCAGGTTATCATCTATCATCCTGCCAAATTTCACCAAAATCGGTTCAGCCGTTTCGGCGTGAAAGAGCAGCAAACAGACAGACAGACAGAGTTACTTTCGCGTTTATAATTTTAAGTATGGATATTAAAAAAAAATCTCCATAACTTGTTGAATTGGAATAGTACTTAGTTGATTGATTATGATTAGGCACTAGGAACGCAACAATTAGCAGCTTATGACGATAATGAATGATGCTTGGAAGTAATGGGCGGAGTATGTTGTTGATGAAATGTGCAACCAAGTCGAGACCTTCAATATTCAACATTAATTTGTATGTAGGGACCACATTAGTCTTGCAATGAAATATTATTTAGTCGAAATAACCCCGAAGGCACGCTAATCAACTGTATGCATATTAGATTAGGTCGTAAACTATACGAGGTGTAAGGGACAGTGTCCCGAAAACTGATAGGGGTTGCTCAGTCAACAACACTGAACTACTTCCACAAGGATTTCTTTTCAGGAAGTGAAATAAAAAATTGGCTTTTCCATACAAATTGCCTGATCGAGGTGGACATTTTGTATGGAAAAGCCAATTTTTATTTTTACTTTCTGAAACATTTTATCAATGGAAGTATGGTTATTCGGTGTCGTTGATTGAACAACCCCTAGGAAGCTATCCCTTACACCCGGTATTATAAAAGAATAGGTAATCACATTATTTACATAAAAATAAGATCAACATATTTAAAGTGGAAAATATCTATCTATAACATCTTCTTCATTAATCTTTTTAAAGAATTGGTAAAAATTGTATCATTAATTAACATACTATAGCATTCTACATTAAAATCTTAACTTATTAATACTATTAGAGAAAATTGTTTATTTACAAATAGAACCCTACGATTCTTGGGGTCTAAATTATAATATAAATTTTATTTGACTATCCTATTCTAGATTTTGTTTATTTTAATATCTACGGGACCTTTATGTGAGGTGTCACCGATTCTTTCATCATCCTAAAAATATTTGATCCCAAAATATTTAAGGACTTGCAATGTTACTGTTTCTCGTTATCATTAATCATTTTTGTGGAAAATTAACGATATTGAGTTATATTTGATTTATTGCTATTTATTTTTTGATAATTACAACATAAATGTAACCATGAACACTTTCAAAAATCTTAGATCACCCTTAATTTTAATATTATTAATACCTAGTGGTCTCACCATGATTATGATATGTCGTTAGTTTGGCGATTTTAAACATCTAGGCACAAAAGTGGCGATATCTATTAAGCAATACTAGCAGGCACCTTCTTAGTAAACAGAAGATTATAAGGATAGATCTACGACATTCGAAGATAAATTTCATAGAATTCTATTTAGATTTTTTTATTCAGCGTTAAAAGGTAAGTTTAAATGAGACTTTGAAAACATAGGTTAGTACTTATTTTTCAAGTGAACACGACACCTACCGCATCAGGTAGAATTATAGAACGTCTAGAACCGACGTCGGCTTTTTCAGCTATATCTAAATATTCATCAGTTCATACAAGCAACAAACATTCATGCGAATCATTTAGACGAACGTAAGTATAAGATTTTTTTATCACAGCCCGTTTAATTAAAATTATATGGATAATGTCCTATGAAGCGATGCTAGGATATGATGCTATTCTGGAGAAACAAAGCATGATGAATGAGAGCGAAGACGTTGGGAAGGTCGTCCAGCTGGCTCCAGCTGATGCGTTGGACTCTGGGGCCGTCAGGTTTGCTGATGGCTGTGTGAACGGTGACGGCTTGATAACGTCCACTGAAAAAGAAAAGGAAATTTTGTTTATATGGATCAGTTTAATATAGTTTAAATTTCTTCTACGCTGGCCTGGGAGCGAGAGAAAAATATAGAATGTGCCAGCTGCATTTCCTCCCGGGCATGCTGTAAGAATCAGCTAAGGGATCCGAGGGTTTCAGTATATTGTAATTTAGGCGATGGGCTGACAACCTGTCACTACAGCAATATACCTACAAATATTTCTTAAATAACCCTCAAAACTTTGTCAGACGTGGCGGACCGACCTTTGTTTAGGTCGTTTACGCTCTGCCTACCCCATTAGGGATAAAGGCGTGATTATATGTATGTGTATGTATGTAAATTTCTTCATAGAAATAAGCAGTGCATGCTGTGTCTGTTTTCTTTGTGTTTGTGTTTTTTCATGTCTTTTATTGTGTACAATAAATTGTTAAATAAATAATTTTAATTCAAATTTTTATTCCACTAATTATAGTTGTACAGTAAGTTAGTAGTTTGTATTATTCCACTAATTATAGTTGTACAGTAAGTTAGTAGTTTGTATTATTCCACTAATTATAGTTGTACAGTAAGTTAGTAGTTTGTATTATTCCACTAATTATAGTTGTACAGTAAGTTAGTAGTTTGTATTATCCGATATTAGTTGGTTACTAATTTCTTCTCAATTAACTTCATTCATGTTTATTGTTTAGATTATATCAAAGATGTTAAATAAAATCAATGTCATATGAATAGTCAATAAGAAAATGCATTTAAAGCGCTGCGTAAGTAACAGATCTACTAGGTCCTTTATCGCCTCGCTCGTAGGCAGGATTTTAATGTTATATCTCAGCGAAATTAAACTCTAAAAGTAGTTTATAGCGTACTTATAGATAGATTTAATAAATATTTCTCAGTTCTATTACCCCATTAAACCATAGAGATATAATCTCGTACCATTCTGCCATAAAATAGTACATAAAACTGGGAGCATTTCTGTTATTGGAAGGGGCTTTATTATCCGAAGTTGGCGGCGTTCTCGGGGGGGCTGAGAGTCGCGGAGATAGTGTCACATTATTTCCAAAGTTTAACCAGAGTCGCGACCTTTCTGCCTTATAAACGAGTACTTTCGGAAGGTATGCCTATTATAATACTGGGAAAGAATAATCTGTGTTTCCCCAAACGAAATTTCGGTCTCTTAGAAACACGGTTTCACAACTCAATTTATGTGGAAGGCATTTTACTTTTTTAAATTTAAAATGGCTTTTTTAAGAAAAGTTGATCAGTTGAATGCTACTTATTTTTATTTTTGGAAATTTGCTCGCATTTACTACATCTTTCTGCCTATTCCGTGCACAAAGTAATTTTATTTATAATAAATAATTATATTATATTTTGATAATTTTTATTGAGTACCATGTCACGATTTTGTTTCAATATTTTTGGCAAATTGTTTGGATCGTCGTATCTAAATATTGTAGCTAGCAGAAGGTTTGTTTTCTTTATCGAATATGTTATGATATAATATAAAGTAGGCTTTATATTGTACACTTTGTACTTAAAAAAATCTTTCATTGGCAACGGACCATAAATAACGTATAGGTAATGTCATAAGAAGAATTATGCTGATATTTGTGCTACGAATGCTACAACCAATAGAAATAAAGGGATGATGATGATCGAAGTCGTAGCATAAGTCGTAGCATAAGTCGTAGCATACTGCTACGATCGCTACACCGATATGCTACGTCCTAAATCGGGAATTCTTCTTCTGTCGTGTGGGTATCGATTCAATCGAACCGATGAACTCTGGTGTCTGAGTTTTTAAACCGCCTAATAGCATAGCTAATAGGCCTCTGACATGGTTTGTGTAACGACCACTATCAAAGACAGCTACCAGGACCGACGGCTTAACGTGCCCTCCGAAGCACGGAATCTTTTTTCTTCCAGACAATCAGGTGATTCGGCCTGCATTGTCCTAACCAAACTGGGGAAAATCTCACAAAGTGATAAATTGTCAAATATCAACTTTGTGGGAATCGACCACAGGACCTCTGGATCGTGAGCCCATGGCTCTGACCACTAGACCACGGAGGCAGTTATCGGGAATAAATTAATGACATAGTTGTTAAATTTGTAAATAGGTATTTTCGCTTTTCGTATTTTAACTACCTACATACCTATTACTGTATACAATTTTTTTACCTTTGATTAAAGGTTTGACTCTTGTGAAGAATGCCCATATTGCTCTGCGTGTATAACAGATCTTCACTTTTAATATATTTCACTTATAAATAGTGAAAATAAAAATAAGCTTTTCCGTACTCATTTTGTATGGAAAACCAAATTTTTTTTCGCTTTCTGAAAGAATTTGATGGTGGAAGTTGTTCATTGTCGTTGACTGAGCATGATGATGACGCCCGGTATTATAAAATAATAGGTAATCACATTATTTACATATTTGTTTACTTCCATGGTGGACTGGGAGCGAGAGAAAATCATAGAATGGGCCAGCTGCATATCCTCCCGGGCATGCTGTAAAAATCAGCTAAGGGATCCGAGGGTTTCAGTATATTGTAATTTAAGCGATTGGCTGACAACCTGTCACTACAGCAATATACCTACAAATCTTAAAATAACCCTCAAAACGTTGTCAGACGTGGCGGAACAACCTTAATTTAGGTAGTTTACGCTCTGCCTACCCCATTAGGGATAAAGGCGTGATTATATGTATGTATGTATTATTTACATAAAAATAAAGAGGTATACGCAGTATCATATTTACCTATGACAGTGTCGTTCCGGATATCAGCGAATTTGTCGTCGATACTCCGGAACTCCGGAATGGTGGCCACGCAGGTGATCTCCAGTCTTCCCGTGGCTACCAGCTGCAGCTCAGACACTGTCACGTATAGATCCCGGCCTCTGCCTGGTCGTCTACTTCGGTGGCGGCTGGAAGTGGCTCGGATCACGCTCGGCTCCTCAAAATCGTGCTCTTTCGTTTCTACGATCTGGAAAGGATGGTGGAGATGATTAGTTTTAGATTGTGTAAGACTAGTAGCTTCCAAGGCCCTAGATCACGCGGCAGACCAAAGAAGCGCTGGCTTGACGTCGTAAAAGCGGACATGGAAGAGAACGATCTCACACCAGTGGATGCTGAAGACCGGGCAAAGTGGAGCAGAAAAAGCTGGAAAGCGGACCCCATCATCAGGCTGGGAAAACGCTAAGCACAAGGAAGGAAGCAAGACTAGTAGCTTCTTGACTTACATTACATGATGATTTTTAGGGTCACTAGAATTATATATTTTAAAACGGGTTTCTTTCTGTTTCTTCCATGCTGGCCTGGGAGCGATAGAAAAACATACAATGTGCCAGCTGCATTTCCTCCCGGGCATGCTGTAAAATCCAGCTAAGGGATCCGAGGGTTTCAGTATATTGTAATTTAGGCGATGGGCTGTCAACCTGTCACTACAGCTTTAAACATACATACATATAATCACGCCTTTATCCCTAATGGGGTAGGCAGAGCGTAAACGACCTAAACGAAGGTCGTTTCGCCACGTCTGACAAAGTTTCGAGGGTTAGATTTGTAGGTATATTGCTGTAGTGACAGGTTGTCAGCCTATCGCCTAAATTGCAATATACAGAAACCCTTGGATCCCTTAGCTGGTTTTTACAGCATGCCCGGGAGGAAATGCAGCTGGCACATTCTATGTTTTTCTCTCGGTCCCAGTCCAGCATGGAAAGCGTGAAATACAGCTTTAAACCAACAAATAATTAAATACCCTCGGCAGGTCAAAACTTTGTCAGACGTGGCGGAACGACTTTTATTTAGGCCGTTTTCGCTCTGCCTACCTCATGAGGGATAAAGCGTTATTATATTTTTGTATGTAGGTATGTATTCTGTTTCTGACATTCTGTATGTTCGTAGGCATATTGTTCCCTATTAAAGCGTTACTATCTGTTTTTATTTTAGTTACTACGGGAGTAACAATAATGCTCTCGCATTTAAAGGCGTTTATATTACGCGCGATCGCGCAAAAGATAGGGTTCCAACTCCATAAAGTTTGTTATCACGGCACCGGCGTATTTATGTCTCGTTCATGGTTTCTTCATTGCTTTTATATCTTCTGGGAAATATGGCGCGAACGCTTGCTCGTTGCGCTCTCACTATATTATTTACCTCATTCCGTTCCATGCCATTTCTTTCCCTTCGACTCCGTATAGGTACTTTCAAGTTTTATAAAATACCGACCGTGCAAGACTTATGGTTTCCGTATTGGTGTAAACATTTTTCTTGGGGGATATGAAACGTTACTCTTACCGAGACGATTATCTGATTGATTTGACAAATTTATCTGTCAAATTTATTTTATTAACATCATCTTTTATCAACTTTCTATGTAACAAAAATCCACTGCAGGACATGCATGTGTCTTTTTACTTGGAGTTATGTGATATACTATACTCACTTGATGAGCTTGGCAGGAAAGGTTGCTACGTAGTCCATTATTTGACTTTAAACATATCTACTTTATTGCGGCAGTACCTACATTTTTGATGAAATAAGTGCCTAATTAACAGACTCTTGGGAATTGCAGCAAATCTCGTTATCCGTAATAGGGTTAATCCCTTAGGCCCTAGGGCGTAAAAACAAAAGTCGCTTAAATTAATCCACAAAGCAAACGGAGTTAATTACTGCGCAAGTATTTGTGGGAAGTACAGCCGTTGGAATGGTGGTAATGGTATATTAGCATAAAAGTAATTTCCTTGGGCCTTGGTGTGCACGTTAAACACGGTACACTCTCTTGACTGACATGGTTTTGTGGTTGAATAATCTGGGTGAACATCAACACTCCCTAAAAGCCATTAATGGTCAACAGTGCGCGGCTCCGAATTTTTCTGACGCGTAAATGAGTGAATAAGTTGGTATTCATGGTTTGATATCCACCTCTATTGTTTCCGAAGGTTGCAATTCTGACCCAGGAAGATGGATTATGTGTCTGGGGTCTCGCCGGCAGGATCACTGCAGGAAGCATCTTCCTCTCTTCAATTACCTGGTGTTCCCGAAGGTTGCAGCCCGGCGGCCTGGTGGCGACGTGGGACGCGTGACTGAGGGTCAGGAAGGTGGGGGGCGTGCTTTGGGAGTCTTGTTCGAAGGATTTCTGCAGGCCTCGTCTGCCGTTCCGCTCGCTGGAGGCTACACGGTACTTGTGCGAATGGGCGATCACCTCGTTCATCTGAAATGTAGAGAGCATCATCTTTATACTTGGTGGTTGGAAGTATGAGAAAGCCTGCAAAATTATCGCCGCATCAAACAATTTTTTGATGTTCAATTCGTTGAAATGGAGCGTCAGGGTTACCTTCATTCCATTGATGAACCAAGTGATGTGAGGCGCGGGCAGCGCGGGAGCGGTGGTACAGTTGGCTCGTAGAGTCTCGCCGGAACTAAGGTAGCGGGTCGGGAAGTCGATGCGCGGATGGTGCTTTTGAGGATCTGGAACAATTTACGTTTTTTTATTACTGGTACCTTGGAATTATCGTTGTAAATTCTGATTGCAGAGGTCGGAATGTAAGCCTGCCTTATTTTGGGGAATTTCAGATCAGACAGAGCATTGATGTTGTTGTGTTGGAAGGATTGTCTGTATTTTATAACATGTCTAGAAAGAAAACAAAAATAACGCTTGCGGGAAGATTGGGTAGTTCTACTTGACGGAAATGATTTGACGGAATTTATTATCACTATTACATATAAACTGTTACTTTTACAAATATAGTTCACATTTAAAAGCTGTAAAATTATTCTAATGTAATGTTTTATCGCGGAACATACTCGTGTCGTTTCTGTCAATCAGGAGAACTACCCGATTAAAGCCATATCGCTCTTACGAGTAGTTTAAGCACCCGTGAATGCATGCTGTTTTCTCGCGTCCAAAATAGATTTTCTCACGCCGATGTGACATAAAAACACGAAAATTTTGTAACGTTTTAAAGGTTGAAGCCATCAATTATAGGCTGCTTCCTTTTCTTCCATTAGTGACTTCCTGTAGCGGTCCCCTCTCAGCGTCCCCGATTTACCATCGGCTTCCGTTCAGGGTCGCCAATTTATTAGAGATTCACCGCCGCAATTTGTAATCCCAATTTTAATTGACGAGCCCTGCCTTTGTTTTAAAATTGCCTATAAAATATCGCTGCTGTTGAATATGAAATTCAACGTATCATAATTTTCTATTTATAACTAGGTCTAAAAATCTTTTGAGTTGAGGCACTAAGTACCTAAAGTACCTAAATTTGTGCCGGCTAGAATAATCGGTGATCGTTGACATGTTCCCACGAGATGACATTGCATTTCACATGTAATAATACACAGAACACTTATTTGTTATTTATTATAGGTATCTATGGTCGGGAACATAGTTCCCATATATATATTTATATACATCTTTTATTTCATTTAGGTATTGTGGGATAAACAACAATACCATAGAAACCATAATTACTTACGTTAATTTTGAAGCATGGCTCATTGTGTTGGAGGTGAAAAGGCAAACACCATAGCCATTAAGCAGGGTAAATACACACAGGGTAATTAAGAGGGGTGCTTTGTTCACTTTGTTCAGCTAGGCTCCGCATAAGCAAAAAATAGGAAAATCGCATCGCTAAGACCAAACAAAACATCATTTATTTTTTGTATATGAAACTGACAGGACTAAATAATTTGATATTTATCCTGAAAGGAAAACTATATCGAAATACCTACTTACCAGATTAAAGTTAGTAATACGATCGTAATTAGGTATACTGTTTTTAGGACTAGTCAAAATATCTCATCAGTTTTAATAAAAAAACTGATTCCGATCCGAATAATCTCTATAATTTATATGATTTAGCTTACAATTAGTTAAATATTTGTCAAATTCTAAAATAATTGTTTGCTGTCATTTTTAAGGTATTCATATTTCTTGTTAAAATTTCTTGAGCCGTATTTAGAACGATATTTATCATTGGACTTAGGTTGTCGTTGCTTCTTCCTGACACTTCCCTTGTTTTTGTTCGAACTTGTAAGGTTTGTTTTTAACTAATAAGGATTTTTAGGGATGATTAAAACAGGAATAAAGTTAATTTCAATATTTATTTAATAATAAATGAAATTCTTAAATCACATTATTTTTCAATTTGAATTAGGATATAATTTGCCTACCAATGATATAGTTGAGTAGGTTACGTTACATCCATTGTAAGATCCAGTCCTTAAAGCTAGTCACTCTAGCAAACGCTGAAGGATGGCCTAATTCACAACCGTCGTAAGCCACGAAAGAGCTAACTCCTATCAAGATCTCTTTTCCATTAGCATTGGTCACCAGCGGGCCACCAGAGTCTCCTCTGCAGATCCCTCTACCACCTCCACCGTATGTGCAGATATTTGAATCCTTTACTATTTCTCCGTAAATCTGCCTACAATCATCCACCGCTATCGTTTGAAGCAGAATATGCCTCACCATTGTGTTGGTGGTCGGTAGAGTCAGGTCCGAGTATCTTCCGTATCCTGACGCCTGAGTCCACCATCCTGTGAAATCTTGGTCCATGAAATCGAATGGTAAAGCAATAGGTTGAACTGCATGCGAGAATGGAACATGAACTGGTAGCATCAACATTGCTATGTCATTGGAAAGGGTTCTGGCTTTGTATTGCGGATGAAGTGCAATCTTTGCTGGTCGAACCCTGAAGCCTCCGTGGAACAGGAACGATGACCCCAGGACAACCGTCATGCTCCATGCTTGGAAGCGTCCATCGTACCAGCAATGCGCAGCTGTCAGGACTCTGGTAGACGAGAGCAGCGAGCCTCCACAAGCCGAGGGACTGTTTAGACCGATGACGTCAATCAGTATACCGGCGAGGTAAGGGTGGGCGTACACTGGGGCGATAACTCCACCTACGATACGGTCATGGCTGGCAATTACTTTTTCTTCGGCTCGTATTCTAGCGGCTTCTTGTACTCCGACCTTCTGGTGCCAGCCTATCCATCCCTCATCGGTGGCAGACGCCTCAGGGCGCGCTACGGCAGCACCCACAATACACAATAACAACAGCAACTCCATCTTTTCAACTGTTCAATCTGTTTCTCGTTTATATATTAATCGGTTAATTAAATTATCTATTTAATTATCTTAATCTGAGACAGTTTTATTGCAAACTATACTAATCCTGAATTAGGATATTTTTAAAGTGTCTATCGTTTTTTTTATTTTGTGTGGTAACGTAGTGGATTAGGGACAGTGGATAAGAAGAAAAAGGGATAAAATTACGTTAGCTACTCGTATCTGTAATTTCAAGTCAAAAATGACTTGCGACTTTTGACTTTTTAAAAATGTATTCTCACCTCAGGGTTTGCAACGACGACCTCATAGTCCACGACAGAGCAAAAACAATAATTTAGTAACTCATCTAGTAAAATTTAATCTACGCAACAAAATAAACATTTTTTTATCACTTGACACATTTCAGTTATTTATGGTCGGAATTACTGCGTTTTAATCTGAGATTAATAAATAACAAGATGTTTATATAAAATCCAGTTGTGATAAGCTAATTAATTCGGGTAAAATTGAATCCTTTGTTTGGCAAAAATCTATAAATATCCTACGTACGTAATCGTCTCTCGTTATCGTAATATTAATATTTAGGCGCAGAAACCTACGTATTTAATTCATAATGATGAGAATCATTGCCATTTTATTTGGACATGTGTGCGGTAAAAAAATACTTAACTCTAGCCAGCATTAAGTTTCTTTTATTTTACGTATGTCATGTCGTAAATTATTATGAAATCATGGATAAAGAACTCGCAGCTGTTATAGCGGATGATTAAAATGTAAGTATTAAAATATTTTACAAGAAAGTTGGATTTTTTGGACCATTGTGATGACGAGGATCAGTCAGCCTAGCTACTCTGTTATGGTGATTAGCTGCTTCCAGGGTGCGCCGCGGGGATGCTCCTTTTTTGCACCCCAAATGCACCACAAGAAAGTTATATTTACCTTCATTAAGTTAAATAGACACCAGAGAAAAATATAAAATAGAACAATATTAACTATATCGTTAGAAGATAAGTTGCAAGAATGAAATCATCTACATAATATTTTCCTCTTATCTTGTTTGCATTTCAAGCAGGATGAACATAGATCTAAGGATGAACAAATTAAACCAGCGGGGAGGAATTATGTGTCGCTATTTCGGCGATAATAATATCTTTAGTAATTCATGAAAGTGTGATAGCAAAGATACAAGAGAACAAAGATATAATTACACAATTTACCCTCTCTTTTAGTAGGTAAGTATCTGTTTTTTTTTATTGATTCTGGTCCAGGTTATAAAGACAGGGTCAATGATAGAGCGAATTCACCTCAAAGGCTGTCGTTGAGTTTAAGTAAGTACCTGCAAAATATCGGGTTCCTCCAGTATTGATTACAAAGGTGAGGCCCAAAGTTTTGTCGCTCGTGTAAGGGTATAATCATGTTAGATGTGTGGTAACTACCACATACATACATACATACATATAGTCACGCCTTTATCCCTAAAGGGGTAAGCAGAGCGTAAACGACCTAAACAAAGGTCGTTCCGCCACGTCTGACAAATTTTTGAGGGTTATTTAAGATATTTTTGTAGGTATTTTGCTGTAGTGACAGGTTGTCAGCCCATCGCCTAAATAACAATATACTGAAAACCCTCTGATCCCTTAGCTGGTTTTTACAACACGCCCGGGAGTAAATGCAGGTGGCGCTAAATTTGTTTTACTTTCGCTCCCAGTCCAGCATGCAGCACCTTTATTACAATGCATACAGTATAAATCTGTGCCTTATTTTGAACTAATCTGGTGATTGATGCTGCATTACTACGAGCTGAGCTACGTTAAACATAATCTATAATGCAACTTCATTTTGCCGAAAATACCACAATCCCCCTTTTGCTATTCCGATTATCATTTCTCCGAGTATATTTTTGTCTTATTTCAGTTTTATTCATGACTTTGGACGCACCTGTCACTCCTCTGTCGTATTTCTGTGTCGGTATTCAAATTCCCCGGTATTGCTTGAGTAGGCTCTATCAAACTGCTGGGTTTTCTCTAGGTGAACGAATTCTTACCAATAAAAACGAGGCCACAATATTTGTTGCTAGACTGGGGACTTGATAAATGATCCGACTGGCGAAATAAACTCCGCTACGTTTTCTCTCAACAGGAGAGAACAATTTTGCACGACTGCTCTTTAGGAAATGTTTTTATTATTTAAGATGTACGTTTCAGACGGGCGAACGCTATAATTCAGCAGGCTTTGTGCTCTTTCACCTGTTTCGTTGTTCTTGTCAAGAAATGTTGGTATTCTTTCTGTTATCTACTCCAATAAAGGGTAGGGAACAATGAGAAGGGTAATTTAATAACAATGAAACTAACTTTGTAGTAGGATGAAAATTGTTTTCCTTCAACTTCTTCTTAACTTAGTACCTACCTATTTGTTTCAATACATGAATAAAAAAACTTCCACATCAAAATTCCTTTCGTAGGGTCGATCATAAAGTGGTTATTTATTTCCAATCAACATCCGGAGCTCTTACTTTGGCAACATTTATTCCAGTCAGCGCCCGTAAAATTTGTCAATTCAACGGAAGCGAATTCAAAACCTAATGAACGTCCCGCTTCTGATTTGAAATAGCTCCGTTCTATTCAGCCGGTTGTAGGGTTGTCAAGTGTATCAAAAGATTTTATGAATGCGTAGCTAATTTACTTAGATGTAGTGTCAAACATTCTCAGCTTTCACCTAGAAGCTCGAGTGTGTGAGTGCCCCAAGACATACGATTGTAAAATCAGAATGATAATAATTGGTCCATTATTTTTGACTAACCTATAAGAATGAATTACCAAATCAAATGTTTGTTTAAATTTATATAATGAGTATTCGTTTAACACAAATAACGAATAAACAAGGCCTGTCAGGATTTTTTTACTTCAATGAGCTGTCAGCCCTAGCTGGCTGTAACCTTTCAGCGGGGTCGGTTGTTGCTGGGTTTCCTGCGAATCGCACGTATTCCGAAGGCCATAGTGTTCAGATTGGATCAAGGTGCAGTTTGGAGTTGGGTTACTGCGGACGGCTGAGCCGCTTATTTTGCGATGCACATCATGGTCTGCTCTCATCGCACATTCAAATAGTTTGCTAATGGCCTTGTTATGGTGAACGGAAGTGTCGAATTTCATTGTCCTTCGTAACCAGGCAACAGGATGGGTGTGCATACAGAAGAGTAAAAGCTAGCGATCCCCGATAGCAACTTCTCAAATCAGTGGGTGTGCAGGGACTTAAGGCTAAAGGCGTATCTAAGCGTATAGGTAAAGGAGTACGCGAGTGGGTAGTTTACAGGAAACTACAAAATTTCATAAATATTAAGGAAATATCAGTATAAGTTATTCACTTTCTCTTACTACCATTGGGTAGGCTGGAAGAGATCTCTTCATAGAGATAAGTTCGCCCTTGCACACTATGTTTTTAAATTACATTTCTTTTGTGTTTATGCAATAAAGGATATATAATAACATCATCACAATCACATTAAACAATAACAGTATTTGTAGTCGTGGCCAAATGACTAAAACAATTCTGTCTGCATATGTTCATTATACTAAGTTGAACATTCAAATAATGAGTTACATTCACTTAATTATTCTACCGACGTAGATCAAGGTCCGTTCAGAAATTGTGTTCGTACATTGTTTTCTAAATGCAAATTAGCTTTGCCAACCCCTGCGAGGCAAATGTGTACGAAAATAGTACCCATCTTTAGATATTCGCTGATTATTATTATTAGGCGATATATGTAAGAATTATATTAAAACTAGATCAATTTTGTTATTTGATTACATTCGTGATCTTTATTTTTTACAAAACATCATCATGTTTCAGATCATCTTGATTTAAAGAACATTACTTTTAAATTAATTCACAAAATTTTAATGCTGGATCAATTTTGCTATTAGATAATATTCGTGATCTTTATTTTTTTTACTAAAATTCGTCATGTTTCTGATCATCTTGATTTGAATAAAATTCCTTTTTAAATATTTCTATTTACATTAAATATAATGTAGACAAAAATAATCAGTCTACTTATATTTATATTTAGAGTCTGAATTAAATATCGAAGTTGGTATAGCGTGGTAGAAAACCCGTTCTGATATCAGTTTAAAAACAAAAGATGGTCGTAATTTTCTAAAAAGTATGCCATGCCTGTGCTTTTTTCCCAGAATCGTAGCAAGGTTTCTCAAAGTTCAGAAACTTTGGAACAGAGTAAGTTTACTTGAGATTTATTTTAATTACTGTTTCAATCCTCTAGCTGCTCGATCGGAAGAAAATTTACAGCTTTATCCACTGAACTTTTCAACCGGGAACTGCGATTTTATATAATAAGGATTTGAACTCACGATACTTATTCCTAAAGAAGTAATTAGGTGGAGTGGTACTAATCTAAAACAACGAGTTTAATACAAATAATCTTCTTGCATAGTCTTCCTAAAACAGGCGCTGGACCGACTATTTAATTCTCCAATAGCATCATGACTGGTCATCTTAATTATTAGACAGTCAGGTGATCCTTCAATGTCCCTATTAGGAATCGAACCCTTTACCACTAGATCAACAGCCCGGGGCTCAGAACGCTGGTCCACGTAGGCAGTAAAAAAGCAAATTTTGAGTCAATATTTTTTCAAGATAACTTATTAACATTAAGCTTATTGTCTTTATTTATTATCTACGTAATAAATACTGTTTGTGGGTACGTGGGTGTATATTCGTTGGGTGTTTAATCCGGGTAGGGATTAATCTGATTATACCCATTACGGAACAAGACGGAGGGGACGTTTGAGGCATGCACGACCTCTGGAGCCATTATTATTAAGTTTGGGAATGTTCCTTACACGTAAGCTTCTTTACGAACTTAAGGTACCTAGATGTTTTTATGTTATACCTGGGATTTTCTTATAACGGGTGTAAGGGAAAGCGTCCCGCAAACTGATAAGGGTTCCTCAATCAACTTCTACCTAGAAATTCTTTCAGGAAGTGCAAATTAAAATTAAAATTGGCTTTTCCATATAAAATGTCCACCTCGATCTGCCAATTTGTATGGAAAAGCCAAAATTATATTTTTTAGTTCTTGAAAAAAATCCTGGTGGAAGTTGTTCAGTATCATTGATTGAGGAACCCCTATCAGTTTGCGGGACGTTGTCCCTTACACCCGGTATAAGGAAATCCCAGGAAGAGCCATAATTTTATTTTTAGTTCCTGAAAAAATTTCTTGGTGAAAGTTGTTCAGTATCGTTGACTGAGCAACCCCTATCAGTCTGTGGGACGCGATCCCTTACATATAACAAAAGAAACGAGCTAGAAAATTAACAGCCGGCTTAACGGCGGTTAAACGTTAAAAGCCTAAAATTATGTAAAATTGGAGAGCATGCTGAGTTTCAATTAAAAATAAATTATTAAAAAAATGTAACGCTAATTTTCAACTGAGAACAAATGAAAGTAAATTAGTAGGTTAAGTGAAGAATAATTCGGTACAACTTTTAAGTTCATGTCTAAAACACAAAATCCTCAACCGACATGAAAGTCTGCTACGTATTTTCGGTTGTATTTGTATATGAAAAACCTTTTAAGAAACGTTGAGTGGATGCATCTGAGAAAAACCGTGTTATTTCCGGAAGTGATGTGGGTCAGACGGATTACATATGTACCTATATGTAGCGTGTAGACGCCGACACCTGCACGAACTTGCGACCTACAGACGGGGAAATAATGTGGATTCTGCGAGTTCCACGATTTATTGAGAACTAGATAAGTGAGTATCACGTGAGTATGGTGGGTACTTTGTCTGTGTGGTGTTGGGTAGAATAGAACTCTGGACTACCTGCGAGTGTCGTAAAAGTCTACGAAGGATCCATCTAGGGAACAGGCAGCAACATTTCCTGTGCATATAATGGCTGCTACACACTATACTGGCAGGGCACCATGCGAAAAGCCAGCGGGTTGCTCGAGCCGGCGGCTTCTCGCGCGGCATAGTAGTAGCGGTACATTCATATTTCAAAAGAAAACTGCACTTCATGTTAAAAGCAAGAAATTTGGCACAGCTGGTAGTTAAGTCCAGTAAAAATTAATTTGCACGTCACAATTTTTAATTCAGCTCTTTTTGTGCGTGCTCATAGACTATGCTTTTTTTGCCATATTTTTTTGTGGACTTCGTAGTACTAGATGATTTGCACATCTTAATATGCGTTTTTGAACTTTTGACTACCAAATGGTAAAACTTAAACTGGAATGAATATTTTTTATTAATATTTTTCTAATTAATACATACATACATATAATCACGCCTGTATCCCTAATGGGGTAGGCAGAGCGTAAACGACCTACACAAAGGCCGTTCCGCCACGTCTGACAAAGTCTTGAGGGCCATTCAAGGAAGATTTTTACGTATATTTCTGTAGTGAAAGGTTGCCAGCCCATCGCCTAAATTACAATATACTGAAACCCTCAGATCACTTAGCTGTTTTTTACAGCATGCTCGGGAGGAAATGCAGCTGGCACATTCTATGTTTTTCTCTCTCTCCCAGTCCAGCATGGAAGATTAATACATACTTACATATAATCACGCCTGTATCCCTAATGGGGTAGGCAGAGCGTAATCGAAATAAAGAAGAAAAAAATCTAAACAAAGGTCGATGCGCCACGTCTGACAAAGTTTTCAGGGTTATTAAAGATAGATTTGTAGGTATATTGCTGTAGTGACAGGTTGTCAGCCCAACAATATACTGACCCTCGGATCCCTTAGCTGGTTTTTACAGCATGCCCGGGAGGAAATGCAGCTAACACATTCCATGTTTTTCTCTTGCTCCCAGGCCAGCATGGAACAATTAAAAAACTTATACCTACATTTGTTCTACGCTCATTAAATTTGTTTCTTTTAAGACTTTGTATGTGTGCGTTAAAAAATCGTAATTAAATAATATTTTTAATAGTTTATTTTGTGCAAATTGGATACATACATACATACATATAGTCACGCCTTTATCCCTAATGGGCCCAGGTAACACGTAATCTGTATAGTCACTGAAGTAAAGACTGATTTACGTTTTAAAGTCAAACTATCAGTTTAAATCAGTTTTGAGTTAGTTTAAATGCTTTTGAGTAGAATGTTGTAAAATTAATATTGCATGAAGCTATTGTATGGTCTAAAATATTAAGTTAAACAGCTTATAATCATACTAAAACATCAATTACTTTTAATATACAGCACCTTAAACAGCATTTACACTAACATAAAGGTTAAAACCTTATATTAGTAAATAAGAAAACCTTGTACTTTAAATAAACATTGACAAAATATTTTATAGGGAATTTAGCTGTATAACCACATTTTTAAGACTAAACGCATGTTTATGATCTTGTCCTATGCTTATTTACTGCTAAGCATTAGCCAAACATTTACTAAAGTTTTAGCTCTGTTACCTTCGCATTTCATTGTTACTTTAAAGCGTTCAGCACTACATATGTAAATAAAAAAATATTTTATTACTATATGTCATAATTTGGCCGTAAAACCATAAGTCATATGATTATTTTCATTTTATGCGTTAGTACTCATTTTAGATTTTATGTTGCACGTGTCACGTTGTTGTCATGAATAAACAGTGGAAAAAGACTAGGAGGACAGGTGGAGTAAAGAGAAAGATAAAAACGGAATATTTAAACTTTATATCTCGTTTAAGTAATGAAATAAGTATTCCAAACAATGATACTCTTGATACACAAAATACAGAACAATCGATAGTTGTGTATGAGCCAAGCACTAGTCAAGAAGTTCCATCAAGTGGTTCCGTAGTACATTCAAGTTTAGAAAATGATTTTTTTTTTGCGGAAGTGTTATCAGAACTACTACTTTCATTTAAAAAATAATAAATTAAAATAATCAATATATATGTATTATATATATATATATATTCTTTTTTTTTTTTTGGCCCTCCCATACAAATTGACCCGGCCGGCCAACACACTAAGTATGGGAGGGCCAAAATTTTTTTTTCGTATTTCGACCTATGTTCCTTGGGGAAGGTTGTTCAGTTTCATGGACTGGTTCACCCCTTAAAATATTTCTAATTGATTATTTTACACCTTATATATTCATAAATGAAAATAATATAGCACTGTGAGTGCAAAATAAACCATAGTACCTTATATATTTAAACTTTGTTATTTTTTGAGTAAGAAATATTGTTTATTTCGGTGTTTTAGTAAGTATAAGTAGTCAAATTATATAAGTTTACAGAATCTTTTAATTTGAATGTCACTCTGATATTTTTAGGTGATAGCTCTAGTGATGAAGAAGAAATTTGTACAGAATACATGAAAAATATGATTTTAAAAGATAAAATAAGAGAATGGGCTCTTGTTAAAAATATACCTCAAAGTGCTTTAAAAGATTTATTAACAATATTAAATGATAGATATCCGGATAGTTTGCCCAATGATCCGAGAATTTTGTCGCTTTTGTTCCAGAGATATGGCATATCCTTATACAATTCTATTATATTAGCCATAATTTCTTTATCTTTCGTCGCCGACGACATCGTACACTCGCGTATTGTCAAATAAAAAACTGCACGTCCTCTCGCAGCGGCGGTTGCGGTGCGACTAATGCGTCTAAACGCTATTCCACCTTCCTAAATCGCTTCCTAATTAGGATTCTAAATGATTTAGTCTGTCAAAAGCCTCAATACTTCCGATTTAGGAAGCTAATTAGGATTCTAACTCTCTAAATGCTATTTCACTTGACTGAATTTATTTACTGAATCATTTAGACGTCTGAATTTAGTGAAGTGGAATAAGGGCTTTAGTTAGATACATTTGTCAAATAACTTTACTGTAAACATTATAAAATATGATGAAATAAATGGAGTAAGGTATCATGTGATAAAGGGATTCTAAACTATTATTTCGGTACCCTGATTAACACTACAGCAATTCATTTTTATGCCATTTAAGGGTAATGAACATTATAACATGTCTAGAAAGTGTTACAATAATGTTAAAGATATCACTTAGGTCTGTTATATGTAGGTTTAAGGACTTTAGATATATCTAAAGTATATTTTTTTACTATAATAAGACTGACAACATTAAAAGATACTAGTTGAAAGTTTAAAACATTAATAATAACTGACGCCATTTGCTTTTTGTTTCTCTAAAATAAAACTGAAATTATGATACATGTATGATTGTATTACATACTTATTATTTATTTATTATATAGCAAAGTATTGATACAAACAATTTCGTACGTTAAAATTAATGAAATCGTTCAAAAGTTACAAAAGGTGTCATGTGTCGATTCCAAATTTGTCCATATTTTTATTAAAAAAGCATTTTTGTGAGGGCGCGTGAATTATAAACCACAAACATATATATATTCTCTCATAAAACTAATATCCGCAGCTCATTTGCATTCAAAACAAAATAAATCTGTTACTTTAACTTATGATAATTATTTTGAACGAAGACACATTACAACATCTCCGCACAACATCCAAATGCACTGCAAACACTAAACGAAATAAACAAATTCGGACATAAAACATGGATAAGTTTTTTCAAATACTTTTATATAAAGAACATAAAACGTTCAGCCTAACAACCTAACGTAATTTTGCCATTGTAATTCAAAAACCTGTTTAAAAGCTGTACTAACGTCTGAAAAAATGCTTTAAACATTAGAACATGCTGTCTAACAACTTTACTAATGTCAGTCTTCAATAACATTATAAGCGCTGGTTAGCAGCATTAGTAATATTTAATAGTGCTCAACGCTGTATTATTTGGGGCCCAAATTGCACTTAAAAGACACTTATAAACTTTAATACGGCTAATATAGTGCTACATATGGTGCTCATATACTGCTTTGCACGTAACTTCATGCTGTTCTACGCTTTTTATAATGCTGTTTGGTGTTACTTGGGGGGTAGGCAGAGCGCAAACGACCTGGTCGTTTCGCCACGTCTGACACAGTTCTGAGGGTTATTCAAGATAGACTTGTATGTATATTGCTGTAGTGACAGGTTGTCAGCCCGTCGCCTAAATTACAATATACTGAAACCCTCGGATCCCTTAGCTGATTTTTACAGCATGCCCGGGAGGAAATGCAGCTGGCACATTCTATGTTTTTCTGTCGCTCCCAGGCCAGCATGAAAGACAAAGGTGCAAATTGGATGTTTTGCAAATTAGTTTTAGCAGCTGTTCCCCACATTTCTGTTAATTCGATTTAGGTTTTATAAGAGAATTGTATATTGTATATTTAACTTTCATGCTGGACTGGAAGCAAGAGAAAAACATAGAATGTGCCAGCTGAATTTCCTCCCGGGCATGCTGTAAAAATCAGCTAAGGGATCCGAGGGTTTCAGTATATTGCAATTTAGGCGACAGGCTGACAACCTGTCACTACAGCAGTATACCTACAAATCTATCTTAAACAACCCTCAAAACTTTGTCAGATGTGGCGGAACGACCTTTGTTTAGGTCGTGTACGCTCTGCCTACCCCATTAGGGATAAAGGCGTGATTATATGTATGTATGTGTGTATATTTAACTGGGTTTTGAACGCATTTTACAATGTTTCGGACTACAGCCTTAAGGGATGACAATTTATTTTGAATTCATATTTTTATTTATGACAAGTTTGCAACATACACATATTAAATAAATAAATTAAATTAAATTAGATTAAACATAATAACGCCTTTTTCCCTAATGGGGTAGGCAGAGCGTAAACAACCTAAACAAAGGTTGTTCTGCCACGTCTGACAAAGTTTTGAGGGTTATTTATGATAGATTTGTAGGTATATTGCCATAGTGACAGGTTGTCAGCCTATCGCCTAAATTACAATATACTGAAACCCTCGGATCCCTTAGCTGGTTTTTACAGCATGCCCAGGAGGAAATGCAGCTGGCCCATTCTATGTTTTTCTCTCGCTGCCAGTCCAGCATGGAAGAAAGAAGAAAGAAGTTTGCAATGCCGTTCGATTAGGGTTAAGATGACGATGCCGTGATGCTTTTCATTTAAAAAAATAATGTGCAGAAAATTTAACACATTATCGATACTAAATACTGAGGTTTATACGACTAGCAAGTATCGATAGTTTATTTTTCTAAGCGTACACAGTATTGTCGGAACCAATTTTGATGATTACTGTTTACTATATTATAATACTAGCGACCCGCCCCGGCTTCGCACAGAAATCATCAGTGTTTCTCTTCTATATTATGCATGTGTTATACATATAAACCTTCTTCTTGAATCACTCTATCCATTAAAAGAAACCGCATCAAAATCCGTTGCGTAATTTTAAAGATCTAAGCATACATAGTGATATAGGGACAGAGAAAGCGACTTTGTTTTATACTATGTAGTGACTATTGGAATTATTGTTACTGTTTCTATCGATAGGCAAACTATCGACCGACCCTCAACACTAACTGTAACCTTGATTGTTGCTCTGCGGCTTTGTGCAACACAAAGAAAATTCGCGCGGCTCGCGCAGCTTAGCCGGCGGCTGCTGCCGGGCAATACGGCGGCATAGTGTGTAGCAGGCTTGACGTCTTGTTCTGCGCTCGCTAATTATCAAGCATTGTGGTGACTATTCGAGTGTAACCCAAGAGTTGTGGTTGGGGATGTTCATGTCCTATAGTAGATAATTAGATCCGATTTTCGGTGATGACGGTTATATATTATTATCTCCCTGAGATCGGCCAACTGCGCAGGCCTAGTTTTAGTGCCCAAGTGTTTACGCTACACAAAAGTGCACTTTCTATTCCTTCAATCTTTCATTCAGATGAAACAGACTGACTGACACGACCAGAGCGATATCAGGCACAGGACCGACTATTTACATGCCCATCCGACAGCATGGATTATCTTACTTTTCGAAAAATCTGGTGATCAGTCTGCAATGTCCTAACAAAACTAGAAACAATAACACGAAGTCATTGTCCCCCGCCGGGAGATAAGTATACACTTACGAAAGACAGTGAGCTGCTTCTCGGTGGACGCTTTGGTGTAGATGGGTGTGTCGAGAGAGACCTCGCAGGAGTAGCTCCCGCTTGCCGCGAAGTCCAGGTTCTGAAGGATGATCGAGTTCTCCGTCGCAAGCGCCACCTGGAATAGAGCAGGGTTCAAGGTCATCTAAGATCTTGTGACGTAGCGAGTCAATGCCGCCATTAAATAATCATTCCCCTGGTGTCAGGCAGCGGTGGCACCAGTACTGGTAGGAAGCCAAGGGAATGGATTGTAGGAAAGTACATAAGATTTTTTCGTTACAAGTTTTGGTAAGGAATACGGCAAGCAGCGCCCTAAGCAGGCGAGTACACAGGCACTTGATTAAGAGTACATATATACATATAATCAAGCCTTTATCGTTAATGGGGTCGGCAGAGCTAAACAACCTAAGCAATGGTCGTTTCGCCACGTCTGATAAAGTTTGAGGGTTATTTGTAGGTATATTGCTGTAGTAACAGGTTGCCGTAAAGGCCCCTTTTGAATGTGTTCAGGAAATCTTTAAAAGCTTATGAACTGTACGGTATAATATTAGGTAGAGTTTGAAGGTCATTTAATTTCATAAAATTATGCCTGCCTAACTAACTTCTACTCGGAAATTTTACCTATAAGTACCTAACGGTTCGGTACGGCTTCATATTGTAATGTTTTGTTATTTCGGACTCACTTTTCTTCGGGTGCATATGAACAGATTGATTGATTATATCCAAAGCAATACGTAATTATTACGTTCTATTTTCGATTAGAATCAATCCGGAATATGATTGATTGCAAGCTCACTCTTATCAAATCTACTCTATTCGTAGTCATATATCTTCCTCACCCATATTGACGCTTAACCTAATGATGATCTTTGGAAATATGGATTTGGGTTACAAGTAATATTTAATTCTGCAATTTTGTAGCAATAATGTTCTCGATTCTAGATTCCACCAGCTAAAACTAAAATTAAAATCTTTGTGTCAAAATAATAAAATTGAAAAAGGACACTCGAATTTTTTGTCCAAGAACACTTAGTCCGCTAGATTTTGACGCGCTTTTGCACGTTTTCCCAGTATTTGTATCAATTTTATCCGCCATATCATATGAAGGCGGATAAAAATGACAGATAACGCGCATATAACCACCGACTAGACATAAAAAAACTGTAGAGATTAAATAGATCTCCTATACTCTTCTAATGTTTTTAGTCTGAAAGAGAATAGATTCAAATTTTAGTTTTACCCGGCAAATCTAGAATCGAGCCCATTATCTATGGTAATTCTTTTATCTGATTTTCACTATCGATGTTAACTCACTTTAGTTTGATTGGGTGCTTTAACTTTTAAAATATGAAAAGCATTACATTACCACGTAGGTCTCCCCGTACCGGTCCTCAATTCCATTAGCCAATTTATTTACAATTTTATTTAAAGAAGCGATTCGCTCAGTAGGTCAAGGAGTTCTGCAACGTTGAGCAAATTCTAAACAGAGAGAAGCTCGGGGGATTCGGCTGCCTATACATATAAAACAGATCAATGTCTGCCTTGTGTATGTAGATACGTAACGTCTGCTATGTATCGGGTTACAAGCCAATACAATACCGGTAGGTATTAAGGGGCTTCACAGTAAATAAAGGGTGACAGCAAGTGTTTGTGCTGCAGGCTAGGAAACAACAGAAACACTGTAAAATTCTTTATTTTTTGACTTAAGAGGCCTCATCGCGAGCGATGGCGCCCTCACTCGTTAATTACAACATAACTCGAAAAACTTAAAACTAGACATTTCCATAACTTTTCTCCGTCACGTCCTTAGATTGAGACCTAAGGACTTTTTAAAGTAATAAATTGAGCAGCAAATAGTACTGTGGAGTTACCTATAGACATTATTGCAAAAATCGGCCACTTTTGCCGGAAATTTCTATAGTAACTCCAGGGTACTAGTTGCTCCTCAAATCATTTCTTCTAAAAAAATCCTTAGGTCTAAATCAAGTGACAGGGAAAAGTTTTGAAAATGTATATATTTATATATATCATATTGATATTGTTATGTTTGGGTTTATTTTATTAAATTTATATGTACTATAATTATTAACATTACGTTTATAATACCTGTTCCCGTGATTTTCCCTTCTTTCATCCTCATTACGTTGGCTGGAAGTAATCGCTTATAGAGATAAGCTCGCGTATTGTTTTAATTTTTAAGTTTTCTTTTATGTTTAATTCTTAAAAACAAAAAAGAATTTAATAATAATATTTTGCGAGTTATGACTTTTTAACGCGTGAGGGCACCTCCGTTCGCGGTGAGGCCTCTTAAAACTCGAGCTGGAAAATAATTCCTTCGGCAAAGTTCTATAAAATATTCTAGTACCAGCTCTACCTTACATACAATACAATACAAATATTCTTTATTGCACATAAACAACACATTGTACAGGAACAAACAGAGTACAATTAGGCGGCCTTATTACATAAATAGTAGCGACTCACTATTGCTTACTTATGCCGGTATACATACATGCATACATACATATAATCACGCCTTTACCCCTAATGGGGTTGGCAGAGCGTAAACGACCTAAACAAAGGTCGTTCCGCAACGTCTGACAAAGTATTGGAGGTTATTTAAGGTAGATTTGTAGGTATATTGCTGTAGTGACAGGTTGTCAGCCCATCGCCTAAATAAACAAACATTTACAAAATATATCTTAAATAACCCTCAAAACTCTGTCATACGTGGCGAAACGACCTTTGTTCAGGTCGCTCTGCTTACCCCATTAGAGATAAAGACGTGAGTGTATGTATGTATGTACAAAGTATTTTATTTTCTACGGCTCACACAGCGAAGTAAAACATTTCCTCAATTGATATTCAGTCAGAATCTATTAAAAATATACTTCCTTTTATAAAGCAATCATTATAAAAGCTTCTTGTCCGTTCTTTGTAATATCTGCCAGAAAGCGTTTAATTCATTAAAACCTATAGGCACAATTAAACTGAGGCACGTGAAGGAACTTTTGACTGTGGTAGCCATCAATTTTAATATTTATAGGGAAAAGTTTGCAAATTGGCCTATAAAGATGACTCGTCCATTTCTGATCAACCTACCAGTAGCATAGGATGAAATCCTTTTCCAAGTGGGGTAATAAAACTCTACTAAACAATGAAAAGTACTTATTCTACTTATCATACATACATATAGTCACGCCTTTATCCTTAATGGGGTAGGCAGAGCTTAAACGATCTAAACATAATTCGTTCCGCCACGTCTGATAAAGTTTTGAGGGTTATTTAAGATAGATTTGTAGGTATATTGCTGTAGTGAAAGGTTGACAGCCCATCGCCTAAATTGCAATATACAGAAACCCTCGGATCCCTTAGCTGGTTTTTTACAGCATGCCCGGGAGGAAATGCACCTCGAACATTCTATGTTTTCTTTCGCTCCCAGTCCGGCATGGCAGAATTAAAAACTGATTAACCTACCAGTAGTATAAGATGAAATGCAATTGGAAACCTATCTTTTAGATCTTTTGTCGTATCTGTCCCCGGGAAAATAGCAGGAGAGTTTCTGAAATGTGATTTCTGACTACTAAGTAGTTTAATTATATTCAATATTATAGTGTATTTATAGTATGTTTTTTAAATTTAAGATTTTGTATTGTATTATAATATTGTGTATTACGGTGCTGACAGTATAACAGTGTTACTGGTTATAGATATATAACTTGTAACAAATGTGGAGTCAGCTCCATTTCTTGTGCAATACAGATCAAAGCATTTAATAAGTCTACTTACTGTATGTTGAGTTTTGTATTGTTTCATGAATAAACGTTTTTCTATTCTATTCTAAATCCTTTCCTAAGTGGGGGAATAAAACTCTACTAAACAGTGGAAAGTACTTCTTCTTGTTATCGCACTAAAACATCGAGTAATTCAGAGGTACGACTGGATCATTGGGTATGTGCTCACTCGAAAAGATGTGGTCATACATTTTAAATGGAATGGCCTGTCCAGCCGCGAAGACGGCTCAGAGCAAGGTTGACCATAAATAGTGCTCATAAAATTTTCATCTGAAACTGTAGCTACCAGTGGCGCTACTATTTTCAATTTCAATTCGCAGTATTCTGATACTTTACGTCTTGTGTTCGCCGGCGCACTTATTGTTTCAATTTCAAACTACAACGTTTGGATCGGGTTTCGTCTGAAGACAAGGTTACATTTGAGCGCGGGTGAATTGCATCTGACACTGCTGCAGCTACGGCAAGCTATGGCTAGCCTCTCGTTTACATACATACATATAATCACGCCTTTAACCCTTATGGGGTTGGTAGAGCGTAAACGACCTAAACAAAGGTCGTTCCGCCACGTTATTTAAGATAGATTTGTAGATATATTGTTGTAGTGACAGGTTGTTAGCCCATCGCCTAAATTGCAATAGACTGAAACTCTCGGATCCCATAGCTGGTTTTTACAGCACGCCTGTGAGGAAATGCAGCTGGCACATTTTTTTTTTTTTGCTCCCAGTCCAGCATGGAATAGCTTCTCGTTTACTTATTTGAATTTGGAGAGAAACGGGACTTTTAGTGGATTATTTCTGTAGTTCAGCGTGGTAACCCTAAAGCAACTCTGACCCGGAAAATTAACTCCACCCGGACCATTACCCGGTTCAGCCGCGCTTAGCCTTGCAAGGTGTGTTCCTACCTTCTACCAGCTACCGGCTGCCGGCTAATAGAGAATTGTGTTGAACGGTTACCTATCATGACCTGCGGAATTATTGTGGGCGTAAGCGTGTAGGCCAATAAACATTTCCTGGGCTACTTTCCCTAAAGATTTTCCGGCCATCAATGCTATAAAATGTTTGCGTACATAACTTCCAAACTGGACTGGGTAGGGAGCGATAAAAGAGGAATAGGAACTCAACAATTTCGGTGTACTGCAATTTAAGCAATGGACTGATAACCCGTTACCACTATGTTCTACTTATCTGAACTTGCCAAAGGTACCGCATATTAATTTAACTATAGTATTTCCAATTCGTTTTTAGAATAAAGGTAAACAAAGTTTCATGTCTTTATATTCAAAAACACGTTTAAAAAAATAAACGATATTTGTTGGCAAATTAGTTAAGTTACTAAAACTATTATTTTAATATGTTGATATATCTAATAACTAAAACTTATTTTAGAAACAAAATCTTCGATGAAAAGACATAAAACTTTGTTTCTAAAACAGAGTTGGAAATACAATACTTTAAGATTGTTGGCGCTCTGCCTGCATGTATGCTAGGCTTAAACAAGCGTGATTTAACGTAGTACTGAACCTAGCTCTGAATGATTTTACGGCAGTACAAATTAAATAAATAAACAGGCTTGTCTCTGTGTAAAGCTACGCGCGTAGCTCGCGGCTTTCCAATGTCTCTCGTGGGAGCCCTTTTCTTTACCGCTACGGCCTCTGCTTGTTTACTTAGAAAAGAGTTTGCGAATCTTGAATGCGTTTTATGGTGATATTAACTGGCAGGTTTAGTGCTTGAAAACTAAACAAATAATAAAACTAAACTGCTGCTGGACGTTTAAACTGGAAACAAGCGTTTCTTTGCTTTGTTTAAACTTGTGCTTTTAAACAATGTAAAACAGCCTTTTTTTAGGAATAGTAAACAACTGTGTACAGAGAGTGTTACTTTAATATAGTAACGTTTTAAGCTAAGTTTATACACAGCCAACTACACTATCCACGTGTTTAGTGAGGAACTTTGAGGTACTTATCAATTATAATTATTGTTTTGTAGGTACACCAATTTAAATATCGTCCTATTTTCCCTGGTGTGAACACAATTGGTGCCAATTTATCTATTCTGACGTTTTGCACATTACTAAATCCAAAATCACTTCGATGACCAATTTTCAAGCGCTTCTTGCGAAGTCTACAATATAATTATGTGGTTAATACCTTGACTACAATATTAGGTAACTTGGCTCCGAAGTAAGTAGATTAAGTTCGATTTAATGTGATTTCGTGACATAAGTTTTAAATCACAGGGCGTCCAAAATTTAATAACAGGAATAGTAAAAATTACTTACGTTAAGCACAGCCCCGGGCTTGGTGAAGTTTTTGTACGGCGGTTTCCTGTCCCTGATGTACTGGAAGATCTTGTAGCCGTGGCGGAGAAAGACCACCTCATCCAGCAGATGGGGGGGTACATCATGAAGGCACCTTATAGCACTACAAATACTAAATAAGGAAAATAAAACTACTTACGTTAAGCACAGCCCCGGGCGTGGTGAAGTTTCTGTACGGCGGTTTCCTGTCTCTAATGTACTGGAAGATCTTGGTGCCGTGGCGGAGGAAGACCACCTTATCCAGTAGGTGCGGCGGCACGTCGTGAAGGCAGCGCAGGCGCACCGCCCCCCCGCGCGTCGCCCACCGCTCCATCTGCAGCTCCACCCGTACTTCTGTCTGCCCGCGCACTGTAACAAATATTGTCAAATTTAGAACATCAAATAAAAATGACTTCAGAAACATCGGGTAAATGACATGCAGGTGACAAGAGCTTGAGCATGGTTTAGCATTCTTAGATTTCGCTAGAGGCTTATTATTTTTACTTCTTATTCTTTCTTACACATAAAATATTATTCACCACGTTCCTATGCTTCCAAGGTTGTACACGGGTTCACAGGTAATACTATTTGAGAAGGTAAAAGACATCCTTGTCTCGAAGATCAAATAAAATCGTGTCTATTTACGTCTTCGGTAAGTTTACGCTGCAAAAAACCCGTCTGAAAGAATATCCGACGTAACGTTTGATTATCCAAAGCGAAAACCTCTGGGCCATCGCGCGTCCCTTCTAATGGGCACTTTGTATAATTTTATGGGCCCGCTCTGCGCCGTCCATAGGTTATCTCAGCGTTTACAAAAGGTAAAAATGGAACATCATACCCGCGGGCTGTCGGTCGGTACAAAGATTCTGTTATTATTAGATGAAGCCCGAAATATGTATGAAGAAGGAGTTTGGAATTTGGGGCACGAGCGCGAGCGGTATATTGTAAAGGAAATGCTCAATTTCCGCTCAGCGGGAGGCTTTTACCTTATCAAGGCGGACCCGGGGGAAACTGCGCCAGATGTGACGAATGAAATAGGGCGTATATCACTTTAGTCCCACGCGTTTTCCTAGTGCCTCATATATCGCCAACACTGCTCATAGAGGCAGATGCTGGAAAACTTGGCGCGTTGGAGCGAGCTTTCTGTTCGTGATATTTATAGAGACAATTATACGAGGGCCTTATGATGATGGGCCAGATGCATACCTAAATTGGCTTTATGGTATTTTTTTGAAGTAGCTAAATATAAAACTTTGATTCATTAAAACAAACAACTATATTGCATTTTCGGGATATTTTTAGCACTTGCAATGCTATTTTATTTCATATAATATGAAAAAAAAAGAAAATAATAAATTCGTCTCGGGCAGGACTCGAACCTGCGACTCTGGAATGCCGGTCCATCGCTCTACCATTGAGCTACCGAGACAGTAGTTGGAGTAATGAATTTATCATAGTCTTTCTTATATACAAGTCAAATCAACGTTAAAAGTGATGAAATATCAATATTGACGTAAATTCCAATCGTAATTTGGACATCTCAAACCCTGTGTACTTAGTTCTTAAACTACACGGCTAGATGTCACTAACGTAGCTATGACGTGAACATAAGAAATACTATGATTAATTCGTCACTCCCGCTACCGTCTAGGTAGCTCAGTGGTAGAGCGATGGACCGGCATTCCAGAGTCGCAGGTTCAAGTCCTGCCCGAGACGAATTTATTATTTGCTTTCTTTCTTATAAGTATGAAACACTGTTGCATTTGGATTTAGAAACAAAGCGTGTATAGTATATTATATGTATGTGTATATGTTTGATACGCGTGCTAGGCCGCAGTAAAGGGTTGCATGTTGATTAGTTGTTTAGTTACATTTTATACTATGACCTTATTAACATTACGACGCATCGTGTATATCTTTGATCTATGTATACGTGTCTAGTATATGATACTGTATATCACATTATAAGCGTTGCATATGAATATTATGTGAACTTTTAATAGTTACTACTGTCTATGGGTAATACTTTAAGCTACTGGTCATAATAAAAAAAAACCGAGAAACATAGTACTTCGTACTTATAAAAATGCAAAGTCATGTAGAGTCAAAATATATTTTTTGTAAATGTTAATTATTTAGATCTATGTCGATTAATGAAAGTTGTGTCATCTTATACGGGGTGTAAGGGACAGCGTCCTGCAAACTGATAGGGGTTGCTCAGTCAACGAAACTGAACAAATTTCACAGAGAAATTCATCCAGGAGATGAAAAAAAAAAATACCTTCCCATAGAAAAGACCACATCGATCAGACAATTTGTATGGAAAAGCCATTTTTTTTAACTTTCTGTAAAAATCAAAGCCCTGGTGATCGTTTTTCAGTTTCGTTGACTGAGTAACCCCTTTCAGTTTGCGGGACGCTGTCCCTTAACCCCGTATATACGTAGTTTGCAGGACTCCCTCCCGGAAATGAATTTCTGCTCCACGCGAAAACGGTGTCCTTTTTTATGACCTTTGTCACGTTTTTTCAGAAATTGGCTCGACTCGGCTCGATCAAAGAAAACACAAGAGCCTTGCAGTCAAAAGACACATGCTCTCTAATTTTGGACTCAAACCCACTCTAAATAGAAGTGATGTTTTGTTGTCACGCAAAATTTGATGATCAGAATGCTGAGTGTAACGTTAGGGACACTTGAGTCGTTACAGGTTTATGACAACACGTTTTACATTCGACTTGTTATTTTTAAAGTCAGTGCACAATAAGGGGAAGGCAAAAGAAGTCATTCCACATAATGTCGTAATGATGTTCCGTCCATTACTTTAATTCCGACGCTGTGTTACTTTTGTGTTTACTTTTAGCATCTCTTTAAAAGTCAGTATCATTCTACTAATGTTTATTGTGTTGGATAAGAAACAACGTAATTTTTAATGCTGTTTGCTTCTATTTCTCATATATGCCGGGTGTAAGGGACAGCGTCCTGCAAACTGATAGGGGTTGCTCAGTCAATGAAACTGAACTACAATCACCAAGATTTTTTTTCAGGGAATGAGAAAGAAATAGCTTTTCCAAACAAAATGTCCACTGCATTTAGACAATTTGTACCTATGGAAAAGCCGTTTATTTTTACTTACTGAAAGAATTTCTTGGTGAAAAATGTTCAGTGTCGTTGAGTAGGTCACCCCTATCAGTTTGCGGGAAGCTGTCCCTTACACCCCGTATAAGCTACTTAACAATCCGTAAAAATGAAATTTTAGTTCAACGCATTTCGTAGCTAACTGCTACGACGTAGCAATTACCTGAGGTTGTTATGACAAAAGATCTTTGAAACATTTTTTTTTAAGTAATTTAAAACTAATGGACAGAGTTCGAAACGTCATAATACGCTCCAAAACAGGCATAATGGATGTAACCCGTGCAGTAGCTAAGCTAAAGTGGGACTGGGCAGGCCACGTATGTCGTATGCCAGCTGACTTATGGGCCAAAATTACCACCGACTTGATGCCTAGAAGAGACAGACGGCGGCGTGGCCGGCCCAGGCGGCGGTGGCGAGACGAACTTGATACCTTCCTGGAAGACTGGCCGGTACATGCACAGGACAGAGAGTCGTGGAGAGACCGGAGAGAGACCTTTGCCCATCAGTGGGACACTATCGGCTGAATAAGATAAGATAAGTTAAAAAAATATGTTTTTGTCACTAAATGGCAAACCAGTGTTAAACCGTTATTTATACTGATAAATCAACGACTACTCACTTGGTTGTTTAACGGAGGTGTTAGACCTCTACACACGGCGGGCGGCGTTGTGTGATTTTTACTCTCCATGAAGAAGACTCTGGTAAAGAGTCGAAACGTAGAGGTCTAACACCTCCGTTAAACAAACAAATAAGTAGTTGTTGATTTTACAGAAAAATTGTTCAGTAAATATCCTTGATGTAAAATGTTTTGTTTACGTTTAATATAAAATGTCATATCACTTTCAAAAGAAATGGAAATGATAGTTTTGATATTTGATTCCATTATCTTCACAGTGCAATATGTTGGTAATTTGGTTAATTAAATTACTGTGCCGAGTACCCTTGTTAATGAACATTCCCGCCATAATTAATGTCAATAATAGTAATTGAGTCCCGGCGGTGATATCAATCATTCTATCCAATTTTAGGTTGATATTATGGAATGTATTTTGAATTTCTCTAATTCTTCGTGCTGTTAATGTTTACTTTCATGCCGGACTGGGAGCGAGAGAAAAACAGAGAATGTGCCAGCTGCATTTTCTCCCGGGCATGCTGTAAAAACCAGCTGCTAGATCCGAGGGCTTCAGTATATTGTAATTTAGGCGATGGGCTGACAACCTGTCACTACAGCAGTATACCTACAAATCTAATCTCTTAAATAACCCTCAAAACTTTGTTTAGGTAATTTACGCTCTGCCTACCCCATTATGGATAAAGGCGTGATTATATGTTCATGTTTACAATGGGGCATTGATATTAGTACGATTATATTATTTTCTATTTAAAAATATTATAGAGCGTTCTATTTTTTGTTTCTCTGTTTATAGAACAAAATCGAATAGAATGACCCGAGGGTTAAGTTTTATTGAAATGTTGGAAATATGAGTAGAGAAATATCTTTGATATAAAAATAGAAAAAACGCAGTGAAATACAATAAATAAAAGGACGAGATATAGCTAGAGTTTGAAATTGCAAAGCAGAAAATCCTTACAATTGTCAAACATTGTTATAATATCCGTGTTGTTTCCAAAGATCCCTTCAATCTTTAAACTCTCTGTTGCAAAGTTAGTCTGTACGTCAAACGAGCGCAACTTACATCCGAATAAGTTTTCGAAACTAGAGTGGAAACTTTCGCACGTAAACCTTTGCCAAAGTACGGTAAAGAAGGTAAGCGATACTAAACTCTCCGGGAAAAACTTGGAGGGTAAGTATGAGAAAACAATTTGCAGTATTTTATAACTAAGATATTCAAATTGTTTTAAGGGTAGTGCCGTACTGCCGGAGTAGTGAAATACCATACAAACGTAGTATCGCTTTTATTCCTAAACGATAAAATCAAACTTAACCAAACTCCGTACACATGAGCAAATGCATCATATTCTACGTTTCTAATTTTGTGTGAAAATAACCTAAAATAAAATTTGCTTTTTAATTTTGTACATTGTTAACATTTTCAAACCAAACCTGCTTAGAAACATAGATATGATGCTTTTGGTCATATGTACCGAGTTTAGTTAAGTATGATTTTGCTATTTAGGAATAAAATCGAAACTACGTTTGTATGGGATCTTTTATTGGGCCGCGATTTCACTTGCAGAGTTATTAGTTTTCCCACTACATCTTATTCTCTTTTTTACTAACATTTTTTATCCAATTAATTTGATTGCTACTTCAAAGTGCAATAGACACTTATTTTATTTAAAATACTGTAAGACGTCAAAAGAAAAATGTGTAAAAATAATATCGTTTTTCAAAACAAAATTATATTGCTGGCTGGGTTCTACCACAGCTTTTAATTTGAACACAAAAGTATTTTAAAGTGGTCAATTGAAAACTGCAATAAAGGTATTACTTAAAGACAGCAAACCGTAGCGTTGTTTAATGCGATTGTTTGAGGTTTCCAAGTTTCGTCTAAACTTGGTACAAGTTGTTTCTCGCAGCTGCCTGTTTGTTTGCAACACAAAACTCCGCGTTACTGATTTGCGGTAAAATCGAAAGAGTGTTTTTCTGATGTCTAAGATTTACACAATAGGGAATGCATGACTTTTTTATAATTTATAATAAGATTTATTATCACCATTAATAGACCAATGTGAAAGAATTTTCGCAAACTACTAATTAGTTTACGAGTGTGCTTTAAAGTGGTTGGTTGAAAAGAGAGGTCCGAACTAGTATGACATGACGTCAGATGACAGGAGCGCCCCATACAACTTCCATGTAAAATGTTGTTGTAAAGAGAGATATAGATAGACTAGTTTTATAATGGTATATCTCGGTGATTTCTTGATCAATTTTAATTCTGTTTTTACTGCTGTTATGATGATATTAGACATTTTTATTTAATATGTTCAGATACCGAAAATATTTTATATGCAAGTACTCTATTCTTAAACGTTTAAATAATTGTGAATAGTAGGCAGGTATAGACATTTTTACGGCTGACAAACGAGTGCAAGAAGAAACTCCCAAAATTTTATGAGGATGCACGGTTAAGGTGCATTCGGAGCGACTTTAAGCCCCGTATTTATAATCAGCTCTCGAGTCTGACATCTAGTTTGAGTACGCATCAGAAATGTCAATTCAGTACAAAACGACCTGTCAAATCCAAATTTAATGTTGCTCCCAAGCTTGAGATCGCTTTATAAATACGAGCCTAAGTGAAACAACCGATATATTTAGTAGTCGTATATTATACTAAACTTATAGCTATACATACTTATATGTAGTGTAGGTATAGTACGTAGGGTGAGTTGCGTCATCACACTACATAAATAGTAAGGGCAAATATGACGGATGTTTTATTTTTGTTCCATGCTGGTCTGTAGAGAGCCCGATGGTGTAGTGGATAGGGCCGCTGCCTCCTGAGCGGGAGGTCGTGGTTCGAACCCCACCACGTACCAATGTGTTTTTCGGTTTTCGAATTTCATATGTACGTTTATTCGGTGCTTTTTCCGTGCTTCGGAAGGCACGTTAAGCCGTTGGTCCCGGTTAATATCGTTTAATACCGTAGATATTAGTCGTTAAGCCCTTACAGAGGCCAGTGCTAAGCATTGGCGGCTTGAAAACTCTGATCTAATCTAGGATTGGGTCTGGTTTCCCTTCTGGGTTGCGGAGGTCATATGGCAGTCGCTCTGTGTAAAAACCAGTACCCTCGTTCAATCCCCTAGATTAGGAAGCCGACCCCGTGAGATACGGGACAAGGCTAGGGAGATGGCTGGTCTGGGAGCGAGAGAATAACATAGAATGTGTCAGCTGCAATTCCCCCCGGGTATGCTGTAAAATCCAGCTAAGAGATCCGAGGGTTTCAGTATATTGTAATTTAGGCGATGATGGGCTGACAACCTATCATACAGCAATATATCTAGTATTCTATCTTAAATAAACTTTGTCAGACGTGGCGGGACGACCTTTGTTTAGGTCGTTTCCACTCTGCCAACCCCCTTAGGGATAAAGGCGTGATTATATGTATATATGGATGTTTTGAACAATCGTCATGATAAAAAGCGATACAGGGCATCCTAGTGCGAGGTCTAGTGAAACTTTGCTTTTAGCCATAAATCAGTTATCAATAAATAATTTAAATTTTTTCAGCTTTTTTTCATTTAAGTATTTATTTTTATTTACATATTCTTATATTATTCAATTAGGTATATCTTTTTCTTCCATGCTGGACTGGGGGTGAGATAAACACATAGAATGTGCCAGCTGTATTTCCTCCCGGGCACGCTATAAAAACCAGCTAAGTGATCCGAGGGTTAGACGATGGGCTGACAACCTGTCACTATAATAATATATCTACATATCTATCTTAAATAACCCTCAAAACTTTGTCAGACGTGGCGGAACGACCTTTGTTTAGGTTGTTTACGCTCTGTCTACTCCATTAGGTATAAAGGCGTGATTATATGTATGTATAACGTAGCGACGAAGGGTTAAAAGCTGTCTGGGTAAACGCACGACGAGATTATAAGTTTAATCTCATAAACACAGCGTTACATATTGTACACGTAATTCGAGCTAACATCATAACACTGCCAGTCTCCGAACAATGTTATAACCTCATATCTAAACGTATGATAATATTGTAAAACCATCGTCTCTACATATAAATTAAAAGCTTTTTGTCAGCGGTGTCACCCGCTGCTTAATAAGTTTTACCGTGGGAATGGTGTTCTTTTCCGCGAAAAAAAAGCTTGTGTTACTCAAGGTGAACGTAGCTTTTTAATGGCAAAATAATTTTAGTAATCGGTCCAGTAATTTTAAAATACTTATCTTTCCTCTTTAAATTTTTAGTATAGATGTCACAAAAACATATCGTGGATGACGAAAAATAGCATGTATACTGGATTAACAAAAATAAACTTTGTTTAAGTTCGAAGACTGGAATAAATAACTAGAAACGTAAATAAATAAAAGACGTCTGCTAAAAATAGCTATTGACGTTTAAAAATTGAAGACCGTTGATTGTAAACTACGTCTAAAATATAATTTCTTGAGAAAAATACTATCAGGTTCATAGCTATGATGATGAGGGCAGAAATCAATTTACAATGGGAAAATATCTTCCAATTTCGAACGAAATCAAATCTGCTATCATAACGAACTTACCAAAAATATTTGTTTCTTAGCTTCAGTACTAAAATAAATAAGGTTTAAAGCATTAATAATTCCCTAGATTATTGCTATTTAATCATGATTTAGCGCCGGCAGCGCTACTAATGAAATTAAGATGATAATTAATGCAAACAGTCCCGCGGGCTTGTTCGAGTTAAAGTATTTAGATCTGATGCTGAAATAAAGTTCTTCTTCCATGTTGGACTAGGAGAGATAGAAAAATATAGAATGTTCCAGCTGGTCGTCCTCTTGGGTTCAAGGGTACAGGTTGGGCTGACAACCTGTCACTACAGCGATCCACATTACAATCTGAAATTGCCCATTTTTTCAGACGTGGCGAAAGCGTGTATGTAAAAATAAAGTTAAAGATATCTTAAAATAGCGTGACGTTTTGGCCAAGAGCGTGACATAATAATTTATTATTTCCGTAGAGCTGTAAACCTTCGGACCCTTGTTAATAAATTTATGATTTAATTATTTGCTGTGTAAAATATCTATATCATTAAAATTCAATATAGTCAGTATCTTCTTGTAATTTTTAGTCACAAATTAAAACACATAAATTATAAAAAGAAACGCTGTATTATTTTGATGTATGAACCTTTCTGCATCAATAAGTACTTACTAAAATACACGATTACAACCATTTATGTAAGTACTTACGAATATATATCGTTTTCCAATGATCCTCTAACCTCTAAGCCAGCTCGTTTAACTTAGGATAAGAGCATGATGGATAGCGTAAGTTTGCTGGGTGTTTGAACATCGCCAATACAAGCACTGCAAACTTTAAGGTCTTCTTAGTATATACGTAGATATAAGTAGACAAGCTATTTGATATCCCTTAGATCAGATTAGAAGAGTAAAAAACATTTCTTTTCAAATTGAATACTGCGAAGCTAAGTAAAGAAGCCAAAAGACTGAATCCTTGACTGTATTGCAATTTATGCGATGGGTTCACATATAGTAGAAATACACAGAGGCATATCTAAAATACTCTTCAAACTTACTTGTGATGATAATCGTTGCTCTGTCTTACTAGTAACGTTTTCGGGTGTAATTTTTTGCAATCGAATGAGGTACTTTTAAAAATAAACCTTCAATCTCCAGATTGATACCTACGTTACGCACATGGCAAGGCAATTAAAAAATTTTGTGGCGGGAATGCAATGAATAATGCGCGACCGAAATTGTTGCCTACAGTCACGTTCAGAAACTCGAACCGCATCCGCAAATTTAAAACGGGACATTGCGAAAATACATTCCAAAACTTTCTTGTTTTTAGTTTCCGTACGTGAGCTTTTATTTCAAAAACTATCACCAAATCACGTCTATAATGCAGTTCAGGTGTAGGTTTCTGCAGTTCTCTTGGACAGTGTAACCTAATGTCAAAGCGACATTTGACAAAATTTTCTCGTGGTAATAAGTTAAAATTTCACCTGACAGTTACAGGCTCAAACAGGGGCTTTACGCGACCAGTCAGATTAAAAATCACTTTAACGATCTTTAGTGAAACGACGACGAACGCACCCCACGTTATAGTATAGATAAACCGTTTGGTTTTTTTTCCGTCTCTATCACATGTATAGGAGGACTGTGGATTGCTGTGAAGTGAGGGATTTTCAGTACACTCTCTAAATTGCATAAAAACTAAACTTTTAGGATATGATATAAATTTACTATGAGATAAGAAGCAGCTGGTTCGTTTGTTATTAATCACTGCTAGTCTAAAATTATTCGTGCTTCGGAAGGCACGTTAAGTTGTTGTTAGTACAAGTTAATATCGTTTAATACCGTAGATATTAGTCGTTAAGCCATGGCAGAGGATAGTGCTAAGTGGGTTTAGTTTTCCTTTTGGGTTGCGGAGGTCAGGTAGCAGTAGTTCTGTGTAAAAACTGGTACCCTCGTTCAACCACCTAGATTTGGTGAGCAACCTCGTGGGATACGGGACAAGGCTAGGGAGATGTCATTATCTGCCTAGCCTTATCGGCGGTTTTTCATAGATTACGAAAGGTCATCAGAGATAACGGGAGTCAACAGTGATTTAATAAAGAGATGCAAATCTCTTAGTAACGTAACGTAAAGTAACTTTGCGGGCAATAACTTCTGGGAGAAATATTGATATTAAAAGATTTAGAATTTATTGCAGAGAAACAGCGGAACTTTATGTCAGGGATTACGCTTGGTACTTCATGCCTTCAAGTGTACATAAACTTTTAGTGCATGGTGCAGACATTTGCTAGCACTTTTCTTTTATCCCAATTTGTGTGATATCTAAAGAAGAGTCAGAAGCAAAATAATAAAATTCATTCAATCAGAGAAAAGCATACGAGAAAGATAGGCAGAGTTAAAAAAAAAACGAATATATTATACACCAGTTAAATTAAAAACGAATATATTATCAGCTCAGATCCGTACATTACGAAATTCAGACCTAAGTTCACTAAAAATCAAAAGCAGCAGAGGTTCGAAGAAACTGCAAATCTTCTCAAGGATGATTCGCCCAATGCCCAACCTTGGAATAGATGTTACTGAAGAGGAAGAAGTATACGTTGACATTGAAAATAAACCCCCCACAAGATCCGTTACAATAAATCATATTGTAATCAAGTATTAGTTAGTTGGCGGCAAAATTAAATACTAAGTTGGATTTTTTAAATTAATTTCTAGAAAATCTGATTTACTTACATACATCACGCCTTTATCCCTAATGGGATAGGCAGAGCGTAAACAACCTAAACAAAGGTCGTTTCGCGACGTCTGACAAGTTTTGAGGATAGTTTAACCCTCTACAACCGAAGTAAATATTTTACTCCGATATTTTTGTAATCTACATGATTTTTACGTGAGTGCCTATGTGTAATGTAAAAAATATTTTAAAAAATCCTGATATCTCTGGTTTCCTGAAAACGTACCCTCACGATGGGGCTTAGGAGATAGCTCGAGATTTGAATTTTGTCTAGTTTGGGGATATTTTTTGTAAGAAATGAAAATTAACGTAATCTTTCTTTATAATCAGTCTTTATAATTATCAGTCATCTACTTTGGATAACAATCATAGATAAATTAAACTTTAAGTATTATTTTTATGACAATAGAATCAACAGTCTCATTAGAAAACTAAAACATTTCTTCTTCAATTAACAAAAGTAATTTAAATATTCTTTGGAATCACATGAGATCTTATCATTTAGTAATAGTTAGCATGTCTTACATAATTGACATATAAAAAGATAGAACTAAAGCTTGTGAAAATTGTTGAAACAAATTTTGTCCCGAGACAAACAGAGATATACATAGCATTTCTCGCATTTTATTTTTGATCTACTGCCACAATTTTCCATACAACAGGTTCTCGGTGCTTTGATATCATTGAAGACAGCCATCACACAGTTATCGTAACCATCATGTGTTTTTGCTATAGGTAGATGGCATGTCTACAGGTTTGTAGATCTTCAAAGGCCTTGCTGCGGTTCAGGCTCATCTTCTCTGCGTTCTGTTTCTGGTAGACACTTCAAGCATTCTGCAACTTAAAAACGAAAGTCTAATAAAGGCAGCGTATCCTTTCGGCGGTAACCATTAGCTGTGCAGTCATTTTTATAAAGCCTCCACGCGTTTGCACAAGCGAGATCTATAAAATGTACCTCTTGCACTGCTTGATCTGCATCTGGTGGATCCCCTGCTTCTGCTTGTTGTAGGGATACGTCTTGCACTGCTTGATCTGCCTCTGCTGGATCCCCTGCTTCTGTTTGTTGTAGGGATAGGTGGTGGTGCCTCATCCACATCCGGGTACTCGTCATCAGAACTAGATCCACTCTCATCTACATGATCTAAGACTCGCGGCACAAAATCATCATCATCTTCGGCAAATTCCTCGATTTCCGAGTTATTTCCATCTGCTAATAATAGTGCAACTTCGTCGTCTTTCAAGGGTCGTCCTAAAAATTAAGTAAAAGCCTTGTTAAACAATCATTCGTACAGGAAAATTATGTTTAGGTTCAAAAATTGAATAAATATTCATTTAGGACGTATCACCTAACCTACACGATCGTGCGTCCTTGATTTTGAGTCACGATATACGCCTAAGTAGGGATGCTAGATGCAAATTACATACACACAGGTTAAAAATAACATTTATTTGAGTAAATCACGTAAAAAAGTAATGAAAACTGCATTAATTTAATGAAAAACAAATTACTTACCCGAGTGAGTTTGCGCGCCAAAAAACGCAGCCATCCTTCACTGTGTTAAGGGGCGGCTGACAGGTTCAAACTTGATCGCAAGCGGCCCGCGTCGATTTTTTCCAAGAAAAGGATAGTCTCACGATCGATCGAGGCCGGTTGCGTCTCGTAAAGTCGATTTGCGTATGCGCTAGAATTTTTGAAACTCAAGTCTCACTATCGTATCAAGTCGGTTGCAAAAGGTTAAGATAGATCTGTATATTGTTGTAGTAACAAGTTGTCAGACCATCGCCTAAATTACAATAAACTGAAACACTCGAATCCTTTAGCTGATTTTTACAGCATGGGAGGAGATGTAGCTGGAACATTCTATGTTTTTCCATCGCTCTCAGTCCAGCGTGGTCAAATCTGATATAATATAACTTTGGACTTGATTCTAGATACCACCGGCTAAAACTAAAATTAAAATCCATCTGTCACTTTCAAAATAATAAAATTGAAAAAGGACAGGCGAATTATACTTTATGGTTTTACACTTTGTTCGCTAGATTTTGACGCGCTTTTGCACGTTTCCCCAGTATTTCTGTAAATTTTGTCCGCCATATCATACAACGGCGCATAAAAATGACAGATAACGCATAAAACCACCGACTATAAATCAAAAACCGGAGAGAATAGAGCTGTCCTTTTCCAATATTTTAATCTGAAAGTGACAATTAGATTTTAATTTTGGTTTTAGCCGTCAAATCTAGAATCGAGCCTTATTAGCGACCCGCCCCGGCTTCGCACGGAAATGATCAGTGTTACTCTACTATATTATGCATGTATTATACATATAAACCTTCCTCTTGAATTATTCTATCTATTAAAAGAAACCGCATCAAAATCCGTTGCGTAGTTTTAAAGATTTATGAATACATAGGGACATAGGGACAGAGAAAGCGACTTTGCTTTATACTATGTAGTGATAACCGTTGGCAAAACCGCTCACTGCAAGTAAAGCACGTTCTGCCTCTTCTATTAATTCAAAATCTAAAGTTTCTGAACAAAAGAGGGAGCTTCAGCGGTGCATTATAGACAATCGTAGGAAAATGGGCTGAATATAAATATTAAAACATTAAAAAAAACATAGATATTAAACTACTTCCATGGTAGTTTAATCTCACTTCCGTGAGAGAAAAACATAGAATATGCCACCTGCATTTCCTCCCGGGTTGTAAAAACCACCTAAGGGATCCGAGGGTTTCTGTATTTTGCAATTTAGTCGATGGGCTGACAACCTGTCACTACAGCAATGTAAAAATCTATCTTCATAACTCTCAAAACTTTGTCAGACGTGGCGGAACGAAGAATATTGATGTTGACGATCGTTTGTTACATTTTTAATAACGGAAAATGTTTCATTCCAGCATTCATGTATGTCTTCTGTCGTGTGGGTATCGAGTCAATCGAGCTGATGAACCCTGGTGTCAGAGTTTTTAAACCACCTAATAGCACAGCTTATACGAATCTGACATGGTTTGTGTAATGACCACTATCAAAGACAGCGACCGGGACCGACGGCTTACCGTGCCCTCCGAAGCACGGTTTTTTTTCTTCCAGACACTCAGGTAATTAAGCCTGCATTGTCGTAACCAAACTAGGGAAAACCTACAAAGTGATAAAATTATAAATTTAAATTTTGGTATCCCCCCTAGGAATCAAACCAAAGACCTCCGGATTTTAACCCCCGGGCTCTGACTACTAGACCACGGAGGCAGTTTCCGAAGTAAAACTCATTTATCGTGGGTGAAACCACAGGCGAAAAGCTTATCAAAAGTAGTTTGGTGATTTAAGTAGCCAACTAAATATTTAAAGCAAGCTACAAAATGATAAGTTTACGTAGATAAATAAAATATTTCTTTCAATTCTTGAAAGTGTCGTGATCGTTTTACCGAAACAATTAAATGTTTAAGACTCAACCGGACTGTTCGTAGTATTACTTAGTTTAAAATACTTCCTTACTGACTAAAAGGAAACAAGGGTTTAGGTATAAGAATGAGAATAATTTGTTTCTTATGTTTTTTCTTCCATACTGGACTGGGAGCTTCAGCCATCCTAGATTCAGTTGAGATGACTTAATTATATTACATGCATGGCTGTATCTCATACGTGGCTGTACCTCATACGTGGCTGTACCTCATACGTGGCTGTACCTCATACGTGGCTGTACCTACCACATTCACCAACGCCATGAACGCAAAGCGACTCCGGCCCATTAAAAAAAGTGGCCTACATACCATAAATACTAAATCCTTCCAAGCTGGGCTGGGAGCGAGAGAAAAACATAGAATGTGCCAGCTGCATTTCCTCCCGGGCATGCTGTAAGAACCAGCTAAGGGATCTGAGGGTTTCAGTATATTGCAATTTAGGCGATGGGCTGACAACCTGTCACTACAGCGATATACTTACAAATCCATCTTGAATAACCCTCAAAACTTTGTCAGACGTGGCGGAACGACCTTTGTTTAGGTCGTTTACGCTCTGCCTACCCCATTAGGGATAAAGGCGTGATTATATGTATGTATGTAATACTAAATCAGCCATCCTAACAAAATTTAGCTACTACTATACTTAGGCCCGTATTTATGATCGATACTTGAGATAGACAGCTAGTTTGAGTTCGTATCAGAAATTTCATTTCAGTACAATATGGCCTGTCAAATCATACTTGATATCGATCTCAATCTTAAGATTGCTTTATAAATACGAGCCTAAAAGCACAGAAGTCAAAGATTTCAATAAAATTGCATACTGCAAATATATTTAGGCTATTTTATCATATAAAAAATTACCTATAATCTACACCATAGTAGACCTTATAGGCACTAGCTCGGTAACGTTTTTTTATGCTAATATAACCACTCAAATTGACGTTTTCCTAATTGGTATTCAGAAGACATCCCGGGAAGGAAAACCATCTCCGTTAATTAATGAAATTCGCCTTGTTTATAATTGCAGCTTATTGGTTACACAATGCTTACAAAAGATTACTTTGTATTAAGGAACAGCTTCCCGAAAACTGAAAGGGGTTGCTCAGTCAACAAAACTGAACAACTAACACGAGAAATATTTTCAGGAAATGTTTTTTTACTTTCCTTTATAAATTATCGCCTTGATCAGACAATTTGTGTGGAAAAGCAAAAAATAACATTTTTAGAATTTTCTGGTGAACGTTGTTCAGTTTCGTTGACTGAGCAAAGCCTATCAGGATGTTGGAAGATGTCCCTTACACCCGGTATGGATTTGTTTGGTAGGTACTTTAATCTAGCAAGGTCAGAGGTACTTACACATTAGAAGAACAAAGTTGGCAGGTACCTATCTAATTTCCATTTATTCTAAAACCAATTTCAAGTCCATCTCCATTTTCTTTTATTGTATAAGGAAATGCGCAATCTTGGAATCGAAAAACACCGAATAACCCATTAAAGACCAAGAGGTCGGCAATTTAGGGATGTACGAGCAGAACTCCGCAACTAAGAGTCCAAAAGCCGTGGGCTTACAAAATCATTAGGGTATAATCTATTCCGATATGGAACACGCCACAAGTTCAAAATTGCCTGCCAAGGTATTACTGGCTGATTGAATCAGATAGCGGAAACACAAGCTTGCATCGCCGCACAGCCAATTTCACAGCAAATTGACAAATCAACATGAAAACGTTATCCGAACTGAGTTTCAAAACTTGAAAATTCGCAGTCCTTTCACGCTAGTAATATTTACGCTGCCGTTTTATGAAGTCGCGTTTTTTTTAGAGCGTATTTGTTATTATATAAAAACATTTTACAAGTACTTCTTCTTCTGTCGAGTGGGTATCGAGTCTATCGACCCGATGAACCCTGGTGTCAGAGTTTTTAAATCGCCTAGTAGCACAACTATCAGGCCTCTGTCATGGTTAAGTGAGTAACGAGTACTTAATGGGGTCGATTATAGATTTGCCGCCTAAAACTAAAATTAAAATCTATTTGTCACTTTCAGACTAAAAGCATTGGATAAGTACAGGAGATCTATTCTCTCCGGTTTTTAATTTATATTTGGTGGTTTTATGCGTTACCTGTAATTTTTATCCGCCGTTATATGATATCGCGGATAAAATTGACAGATGTACTGGAGAAATGTGCAAAAGCGCGTCAAAATCCTGCGGACAAAGTGTAAAACCGTAGAGTATAAATCGCCTGTTATTTTTCAATTTTATTATTTTGAAAGTGACGATAGATTTTAATTTTACTTTTAGCCGGTGGAATCTAGAATTGAACCCACTATTTACATGTACTTATTTGTGGACGGTAAATGTAAATGTAGGTTTAGTTATTGATTTAAAATGAAATCTAATAACGAACCATTTTACACAGCGATTATCATTATGCTCTGCGTTTAATTACAAGATGATTTACCTAAAATGTTTTAAATTATAATATTACTTAAAATGGAAAAAGAATTAAAAATAGCAGGTTTTTTTAATTACCCTGTCCTACATAAAAAGAGGCCATGTAATGTAGGTAGGCCACGTAATCGGCCGAGACGCAAATAATGATTCGAATCAATATTTTCCTATTCCGTATTCGGAATTCGTCGCACAGAGGAGAGCCATCTCCAGTAAATTAATGAAATTAGGCCCGGCTTGCTAATGCAGATAAATTGGAAAACGGCTCTTAGAAAAAAAGAAACGAAATACCTAGACCGATAAGTACTTTTCGTATGCAATGCTATAATGTTTCAATATAATACATATGGGAGTTCGAGATTTTATTCTTAACCACAACAAAGAAGATATACATACAAACATATCATCACGCCTCTATTCCTAATGGGGTAGGCAGAGTGTAAACGACCCAAACAAAGGTCGTTCCGCCACGTCTGACACAGTTTTGAGGGTTATTCAAGATAGATTTGCAGGTATATTGCTGTAGTGACAGGTTGTCAGCCCATCGCCTAAATTACAATATATTGAAACCCTCGGATTTACAGCATGCTCGGGAGGAAATGCAGCTGGCATATTCTATGTTTTTCTCTCGCTCCCAGGCCATCATGGCCAACAAAGAAGAAGAGTGATTTAATTTCAGTGCAAGACTTTCGTTATTCAACTCTTGAAAAATCGCTCCCTACATATCTCAGGATCCATTAGAGATATTTTATTACCATCATAATGATAAATGCTCATTTTGTTCATGTGTTTTAGGACCAGCTAGTGAAACGACAAATGGAGCTGGGTGCAATGTGCCCATCATTTTTTTCATGTAATTTAATTTATTTTATGCTCTTATCAATATGCATGCGTGAGTGTTGAATTGACGGCTGACAGGGATGAATAGAAGAAGAAAACGTACTGCGCCGACCCCAAGTAAATGGGATAAGGGCAAGCGAATGATGATGATGATCAATTTGCATGCTATTTGTAATGAATAAATAGGAGGACGTAACTTATATAGATATTTGACTATCTTTGTACCTTGTTTAATGGCGAATAAACGATTATCTTATCTTATCGGTCTACGTAAGAAGGAGATCAGACTGATCAAGCCAATTTATAAATTATGGATTTGCAAAAACTGTTTGTTGTAAATAGTTCATCTAAAAGTAGTTCTGTTTCATAAACTTCCCGATAGGATAATTCTATCTCAGATAAATATCTAAACTAGATATCGATGCAAAAAGTTCTACCAAATTTATTTTACTTAACTAAAATAAGCAGATTAAGGGTCGTATTTAAAATCAGCGCTCATGAGTGGCAGCGAGTTTGAGTTCGTATCAGAAATGTCATTTCAGTACAAAATGCCTGTCAAATCCATACTTAATATTGCTCTCAAGTTTGAGACCGCTTTATAATTACGAGTCTATGTAACGAAATGAGTGCGTAACGTAACGAAACGAAAGCTAAGTATCTCAGAGATATCCTCAAAGTACTTCTATCTCTTTAAGTTTCAGCGGTTTCAGCGAGAAATGTAATTCGTTTTTGTATTTAAATGGAACATTTTGGAAGGTGTAGGTATCTGCTTTTAAACTCGTAATTAAACGGATACTTATTTATTCAAGATGAACTTTACAATTTTTACGTCCTATTAATTTGTTTTTATGCTCACAATTCCCAATTTTCCTAATTGTTTTTAGCATTGAATCTAAAAGTTTATAGGTAACTAGCGACCCGCCCCGGCTTCGCACGGAAATCATCAGTGTTTCTCTCCTATATTATGCATGTATTATACATATAAACCTTCCTCTTGAATCACTCTATCCATTAACAGAAACCACATCAAAGTCCGTTGCGTAGTTTTAAATATCTAAGAATACATAGGGATATAGGGACAGAGAAAGCGACTTTGTTTTATACTATGTAGTGAAGTTGTTTTATTCTAACAATATTTTTTTTGCAAATGCATAATAGCTCAGACCGGATTTTTATCTACACGATAATCTCAATCAAGTTGAATTTTATTCACAGTTTCTGTAAAAAAATGATCTAAAATGTATCAACGTTTCAGGTAGAACACATTGTATCAATAGGTTGCACAAATACAATCAACATTGGCCTCAATTCCATTTACTTTATGTAGTTCTGACACTTTCAGTTTATTATTATATTCTTTATTGTTTTCTGCTTCTTCTTAGCATGTCGATGGAACACGATAAATTACATCATAAGGGTTCAGAATTTAGCGACTTGTATTGCGGATAAGCTGCCGTCCATTAAATCGTGCTGCCGTCCATTATGACGTGCAGGTGTTGGGGCATGCCGGGCACGATGTCAATTGTGCCATGCTCCGCAAATACAGTCTACATCGGGTCTTGCCGAAAATCCCTACCTGACCATGATTTCCTTACTTCTGCCAACCTGAGTCCTAAGCCAGTTTAATTGTTTTAAGAATTAAACATACAAGTAAATTAAAAATTAAAACCATAGGCGAGCGTTATCTATAAGAGATCTCTTCCAGGCAACTAATGGGGATGAAATGTAGGAAAATCACGGGAACAGATATAATAAACGTTAACAATTATGGTATTACTAATACACATATAATATTATATTCTTAATTGTTTTAAAAATAAAAAATACAGTTCAACTTAAAAAATTAAATAACAGGCGAGCTTATCTCTATAAGAGATCTCTTCCAATAATTCAAAAAACAAACTATCAATATGATATATAAATAAATAATATAAAAGATATTGTAATGAATCTAAATATATATGTATATCACTAGCTTTTACCCGCGACTTCGTCTGCGAAGTTTCTTTTTTTCCTTCGTCCATACGTGATCATCTCCAGCGTCTTGTGGGTCTGATCCGAAAACGTGACGATGGTAGCGTTAAAAGTAGGGTGAAACCCCTTCTCCCGTCATCGTTCCTCACGTACCTACCACACGTCCCTATCCTACCCGTCACACGCGTCCCTAAACAGTCATCATGTCTGTCCAGTCCTATCCATTCCTCCCGTCCGTGACTCACTCCACTCGCTTCTGTTCCCTCTCCTCCCTTCCACCCTGAAAATTATTTGGCTCTAGTGCACGTATATAAAAGTTTCACAGATTATTAATGCACAAAACACATTATGAATTGAATTGATGCCAACATTTTAACAACATAGTGTGCTGCACTTCATAGCACTGAATTCTGGCTGCCCAAGTAAAAAAGCGTGATGAAATATATTCTAAGTTAGTCCAAGTAACACAGAATTGAATAAAAAAATCCGTCACAGTCGGTTCAAACACAATTTTTTGTGCTTCCTGCCTACCCCCTAGGTAAGGTAGCGTGATGATATCGTAAATCGAGGTAACACTAAGTAAACTGAAAAAAGTCGTATCAAAATAGGTTAAAATACAAACTCAATTCAGATTCCTGCCTACTGCCTACCCCCTAAATACGGCTTCGTGATTATTCATATCTTTAGTTCTTCTGTCGAGTGGGTATCAAGTCTATCGACCCGATGAAATATCTTTAGTTTTGACTTGGTAACACTGAGTTGAATAAAAAAGTCCCCTCGAAATCGGTTATAAACACTATCTTAATTCAGTTCTCCGCTACGCCCTACCCCCTAAATACTGTAGCTTGATTATATTTATCCTTAGGTTGTGTTTAGGTAAAACACAGTTGAATAAAAAAAAGTCCCATCAAAATCGGTTAAAAACACTAACTAAATTCAGTTCCCCGCCTACTGCCTACTCCCTAAGTACGGTGACGTGATTATTTTTATTTTTAGTTTGTGTCTTGGTAACACTGAGTTCAATATAAAAAAGTCCCCTCGAAATAGGTTATAAACACTAAATTACTTCAGTTCTCTGTTACTGCCTACCCCCTAAGTACGGTGGCGAATTTATTTATATCCTTAGTTTATGTCTTGGTAGCACTCAGTTAAATAAACAAAGTCCCATCGAAATCGGTTAAAAACACTAACTAAATTCAGTTATCTGTCTACGGTCTACCCCATAAGCTCAGGGGTGTGATTATTTGTATCCTTTGCTTTTGTCTATGTAACACTTAGTTCAATAAAAAAGTCACATCAAAAACGATTAAAATCACTAACTAAATTCAGTTCCCTGTCTGCTACTTACCCCCTAAGTACGGTGGCGTGATTATATATAGCTTATATCCGTCTCCAAGTTACTATCTATCACCATACCTAATTGCATTGAAATACGTTCAGCCGTTTAGGCGTGAAAGAAATCACTAACTTAATACAGTTCCCTGACTAATACCTACCCCCTAAGTACGGTGGCGTGATTATATAATCACTCACTTTAATACTAAATACAAAATTTCATCAAAATCCGTTCAGCCGTTTAGGCGTGAAAGAGCAACAAACAGACACAGACAGACAGAGTTACTTTGGCATTTATAATATTAGTATGGATAGAGAGTTCATAAAATGCCCTTTCAGTCTCTTCTTAAGGGTGAAACTCGAAGACTCTCTTGTAGAGTTTTAGGTAATTTATTCCAAAGTTTAATACAATATAAAAACCTTTATGTTATGGGTAGGTAAGCTAATGTAGGATTATGATGAAATGGTATAAGCAATATTACGGTGACATATATAGGATACCAACGTCAAGATTAACTATAACTATGAGACATCTAGTAATAATTGCGAAAGTTTAAGATTAAGATTTACCTAGTGCACATAATAAATTATATATTACTAGCGACCCGCCCCGGCTTCGCACGGAAATCATCAGTGTTTCTCTACGATATTATGAATGTTTTATACATATAAACCTTCCTCTAGAATCACTCTATCCATTAAAAGAAACCGCATCAAGATCCGTTGCGTAGTTTTAAAGATCTAAGCATACATAGGGATATAGGGACTTTTTGTTTTATACTATGTAGTTTAGTATTATTATAATCATATCAGCTAATAAGGAAAAGTATGATCAGAGTGTACATTTTAACTTTTATTTAACTGAAAGTGACAGAACAAATAAAAATAAAAAACTTTCGAAACTAGCATCTAAAATCATTCATCCAGTGAATATTGAGCAAGCACTGCAAGCAGATATTAATATCGTTTATTCTGAATATAATCATCGCCGGTAGGGGCTTAGCCAGGATTCAGATTCGAGGGGTGGGTCCAAATAACCCAATGCATACGTTGAATAGCCTCGCGAGAGAAGCGAGCGAGATTTTTTTTGTTGCATCTAGACCAAGTTCTTTGAACCCCCAAGTTCTCCCGCCTATGGGTAGGGTCGGTAGGGTTATATTTACATGACGGCGCACTTCGAGCGGCTCAAATAATATAGCGGAGGTAGAACGTCACGGGGTCAGTTCAGGTCAAAACATGCCTGAAATTATAATACGGGTGTAGGTTAGGGTGTTGATTTAAGCCAGATGAGGAAAGATAGGCAAGTAGACTACATACATTACAATTTGCACATATTTGATGAAACGTGTGTATTGCGGATTTGCGGCCCATGAACTGCTTTTTCTTTGCAACTTAGCAGATTTCGGAAAAAAATCGGAAACGCATACGATTACGTTGTTACAAACATATGTTTTGCGGTTGACTTTCTTTAAAGTTGTAAAGCAAAAACAGGTTATGAACCGCAAAGCCAGTTGGTATCGATAACGCAACGTTAAAAAGACAAAGTTTTTTATTGGTTTGGTTTGATGTCTATTTGATGAAATTTTCATAATTTTACCTATTTGATTTATTAAAGTTATTTAAATGTAAATCTATACATATAATAAATCTCTAGAAGGGTCGTGTCTGTACATTGAATATTTTTCCAAAAAAAAATGCAGTAACGATTAAATAAATGCAGTTAACGATTTAAAGACCAAAATGTTTTTTTTTTAGAATTTTGTCTGTGTGTTACCACATCACGCCATAACTACAAAACCGATTTCTATAGGACTTTTTTTATTCAACTGTTTGTTACTCGGGTAGCAATTTAGGATACCTACAATCACGCTATCTGACTTAGGGGGTAGACAGGAAATTGAAATTTGGCTGTTTCTTAACCGATTTTTATGGAACTTTTTTTTTCGACTGAAGATTATTTAATATCAAAGTTTCGATACAAATAATCACGCCCCATGACTTAGGATTTTGATGAAACTTTTTTTGTTCAACTAAGCATTACTAAAATTCAAAGTAACGATACAAATAGTCACGCCACCTGACTTAGGGTGTAGGCAGGAAATTAAACTTTGATCGTTTTTAACCGATCTTAAAGGGACTTTTTATTGAGAGAGTTTTTATGTGAGAGAGTTTGTCAGTTACCTGGTGCCCTGCCTAGGTTAGAAATAATCACGCAAACCATTCAAATATTGAGTAAGTATCCCAGTTTGTATGGAAAATACGCAGTGTCGAACATACTGAAAACACTTCTCCGCGCGTAGAAACCGGGCGTACGAAGTCGCGAGCTCAGCTAGTAGATAATATATTTAACTTTTGAGGAGACACAAATTATGTGTTCATAGAATAATGGGTATAATAGTGGTACCTCTTCGCTCATCTTCTAAATTGCTATGCTAGATATGTTAGTTATTACAGTACCCCAGGGAATCTAAGCAAGTACATCTAACTAATATTATAAATGCGAAATGTTTGGATGTTATGAATTAAATTAGACACAAAATGGTTAGGCCCTGGGGTAGAATAATGGCTTATTTTTATCGCGAAACCCCTTCCTTTACATGGTAAAACTCATTTAACGCGGGTGAAACCGCGGGCGGAAAGCTAGTACTACATATAGACCATTTCCACATGGAAGCAAAGTTAAGTTAAATAAGTCAGAAGCTCGTTAGTGAGGACTCCAAATACAGGGTGTAAGCGACAGCGTCTCACAAAGTGATAGGGTGAGTTGATAAGGGGGCTCAGTCAAAGACACTGAAGAACTTCTACCAAAATTTTTTCAGGACGTGAAGAAGAAAATTTACCATACAAATTGTCTGATCGAGGTGGTCATTTTGAACGGAAAAGCCATTTTTTTTCATCTCCTGAAAAATATTCCTAGTGGAAGTTGTTCAGTTTCGTTAACTGAGCAACACCTATCAGTTTGCGGGACGCTGTCCCTTACACCAGGTATAAGAGCACGTTTATGCCATACGCGCGAACATATTTCATTGACGTCGGAGGCAATAACTCTTGGCATTACCCCAAGAGAGTTGGATTTGCATGGAGCAGCTCCCGCGATATTTGCTAAATCGTGTCGTGGGTTAACGCGCTTAAACTTGAGTAATTTGAGAGAGCTTTCAGCCGAGACTCGAACCCACACTCTAAAGGGCGGTTTTGCACTGTTCCGTATTCGTTTTCGTATCCGTGAAAGATATATGGAAGCTGTCAAACATTTCGCGCCAATCCATACAATTTTTCACGGATATGAACCAAATACGGAGCAGTGCTAAAACGCAATAATAAGTCACTTTTAATATAAACCTGGAGTTATGTAACTTTATTAGTACTAAACTATCTTTCTATCAGCGGTGAATAAGTTTTTCCGCAGGAATAATAAGTTTCTCGCGATAAAAGTAGCTTAAATTACTAAGGGTGAACGTAGCTTTCTAATGGTGCAAGAATTTTTGAAATCGGTTCAGTAGTTTTTGAATTTATTTGTTACAAACATACACACACACACACACACACAATAATACAAATATTTCCTCTTTATAATATTATAGTATAGATAAAACGATATATCTGTCTGGTACATTAGATCCGATAATTACCTTCTTAAAGTACCTTACATTAAATATTCAAACTTACAGTTTTGCTGTTAAATAAGAAGTCTACCTTACCTATAAAATATGGATCAAAATTCCGGCTATTATATCGAATAAAAATCCCCGTCGATAAATATATTTAGTGCCTCTTCCTGTTTTTGAACATATTTTGATAAGTACCTAAAACTAATAATTCAAATATACTTTGGCTGAATTTACACCATACATTATACTATTTATGGAGTGTCCAGTCTATCCATTATAAGTTTCAACTTTCAGCTCACTTCAATGCAATACCGCTCACCTCAGCTCGAGCGGACCCATTATTATAATGACTTAACGACCTTTGTCCCTGTTTCGTACTAAATTAACAGTGGACCCGGATAAATTTCGGTAATGGGAAATATTTCATACAATACGTAAGCTCGCTAATCGTAGCATTCATTATAAAGGTAGGAGAGCCGATTATACGAAATAATTGACGCTGTTCAAACAACCATTGGACGCAATTTGAAACGAATGATGAATGAATGCATTGTAAATTGTAAGCAAAAAATAATAATAAAAGCTACATTCGTAAAAACATCAAAGGTCAGCAGAAGCATTTTTAATGTAATTTGGTATTACGGCAGTTTTACAAGATTATGGAAAATGTAAACAGGGTTGGAAAAAAACAGTTTCTTTTTAATTCTAAAAAACAAACAGTTCAAATTGTTTTAAACAAGTGTTTTTTTAATTTATATTTATCTTTTTAGTTGTATCTTTTTAGTTGTAACGCATTACTTTCAAATCAATTTATCTCAATATAATTTATTTATTTCTAGACTATTTCAAAACCCGCACTCGTTAAATACGCAAAAATATAAATATAAAATATTGTGAGGAGCTTGATTTGATACTCGATCCCTTCATTTGTCAAGTTGATGTTCGTTTTTACTAGGGGAAACACCTAATGGCATATTTTTTTAAATACGGGAATACTCGAAAGTCCAAGGAATTAATTCTTTTGATGGGCAATATAAGAGACTTTATAATAGCTAGGGCAGTGATGATACCCAGGACTTTGTTTATATATTTTTTAACTTTTTCACGTTTATGTTCTAAAGTTAAATTTTCATTGTATTTCTAGTAACTTGTTTAAAGCCCTGTTTTTTCTAAATGTTTAAAAATAAAATTTGCTTTTTCTTTTGAGCCAATTTTCTTTTTCACTTCCTGAAAAAAAAAAACCTGGTGGAAGTTGTTCAGTTTCATTGACTGAGCAACCATCATCATGCGGGATGCCATCCCGTAACCAGTTACCAGTTACCAGTTACCAGGTGTAAACCTGGTATATTTATAACTATAAACAATATATAATAAAACAAGTAAACTAATGAAGCAGTTTACTAGCGCTCTCTTTGTTACCTCGATTCCAGAGGGCTAGGGCGCCGTATCCGTGACTCTTTGGAGCGTGAATGAGTAGGTGGTATTTAGTGTAATGTATGTAGGCGCCCTATGTAAGCCCTAGGACTAGCCTACCTACCCAAGTAAACAAAAGAAAAGATAGAGGGAATGAAGATACATAAAACTTTATTAGGGAGGAATTCGTGGAGTGAGAGGGCCACTCTTAGTTGTCCGTAACCTTACTGAAGGTGTCTGCGGCCTGGCCCGGCGTGCTCGAGTAACAGCGCGCCCACAAAGCTCGGCGACTGATAGAGTATTGGAGAACTGGTAACAAGCGCCCGTAGTGAGGGAGCGTCCTCCGTAGTCCTCAGAGGAGGTCCAAGATCGCGGAGAGGCGAAGGAATTCCAGCAGAGTAACCGCCCTTCGTTGTCCAGAGAAATAAAATCCAGGTGTAGCTTTAAGATATGCAAATGTTCTGGCCACGATGACAGTTTTGAAGGCGCTTATAAAAGACTCGCCGACATTCTCGAACAGCAAACTTTCGATTTTCTTCAAGATTCAAATTTGAAAGTATAAGTGGCCAGTAGTCTAGTAGATGGCCCGCAGCATCAAAATGAGTTCAGACTCCATGGCAGTCAGGGTCTTCAGATTTCATTGTTCTTAGTCTGGAGAGGACCCATGACGTCCCGGAAGACCTAAGAGTGGACAGAGAGGAAGAAATAATTTGGAAAAGTACTAGTGAAGCATATTTATAAATAGACCGAAACCTTATAATATGGTAATATCTATGGAGTAAAGTATGGATCAAATCATTATACGTTGACAAGTATTTATTTAAAAATATGAAAAATCGATAGTATTTACAATAGCAGAATGCTACAGTTGTCCTTACTGACATATATTAGCCTGATATTTATCAACCGCTGCCGACATATTGACTAGTAGGTTCTTTTTATCATATAATTATGTATTGTTACACTAGTGAAATTACTACCTATGGAACTTCCGTCACAATTTGTAGGATAAAAATAACATGGAACTAATTTGTGGTGCCGATTCTATTGTAAACAGATTTTAACTTAGTTTAGTGTGGTCCTGTCATTTTCTATAAATATGAATAAAATAGAGATAGCAACACAACAGCTGACTATAATACTGTCAAAAGTGACGTATATTGCCGTCTTATTTTAGGTGTGAAGCGTCATTTTGACGGGGTTATAATCAGCTGTTGTGTTGCAGTCTCTATTTTTTTATTCAAATTATAGAAAAAGACAGGACTAAACCGATACCGAACCGATACTAAGTAAGGCTCAAGTGGCTATGATAATAGTAAAATGAGGCCTTATTGTTATATTACTCGTAGTTATCATCACGAGATTTTCGATTTATTTATTTCTTTATTATTTACCACAGAAAGAATGTACATTATTCACACTATACAACGAAAGCATAAATGAAGAGACGCCTATGAACATCAATAGTGTTCAGTAGCAGCCTCAATGGACCAAAGTCTGTGCCAGGACTGATACATCACTACATAGTATAAAACAAAGTCGCTTTCTCTGTCCCTATATCCCTATGTATGCATAAATCTTTAAAACTACGCAACGGATTTTGATGCGGTTTCTTTTAATGGATAGAGTGATTCAAGAGGAAGGTTTATATGTATAATACATGCATAATATAGTAGAGAAACACTGATAATTTCCGTGCGAATCCAGGGCGTGTCGCTAGTCTTACATATATTGACTCATTTGAGAGCGGTGTCATCTAGATTATTGGTTGTATAGTTGTTTATGAATAAGTGGATAGTAATATTAATTTCACACAATTCCTTTTAGAAAATATGGGGGTGGTAGTTACGTAATCCTAATAACTACTAAGTTTTATTTTTTGTGTCTTTTAGTTTGTTTCTTTTTTTGTGATATATTAATTTTAATAGTTGCCTAGAATACGGGAGAGCGTCCCGTAAACTGATAGGGGTTGCTCAGTCAACGAAACTGAACAAATACCAGCAGGATATTTTTTCAGGGAGTGATTAAGAAATTTTGGATTTCCATACAAATTGTCTGATCGAGTTGTTAATTTTGTATGGGAAGGTAATTGTTTTTTCATCTCCTGAAAGAATTTATCGGTGAAAGTTATTAAGTTTCCTTGACTGAGCAACCCCCATCAGTTTGCGAGACGCTGTTCCTTACACCCGTTTTAAGTATCCTCAGTATTTTTTCCTGTAGAGTCAATTAAACTTCACCTCTCTTTCAACATCACTAAACGATTAAGAACAGTTTTCGTAGCAATATTTTTTCTTCCATGCTGGCCTGGGAGCAAGAGAAGAACGTGCCAGCTGCATTTCCTCTCAGGCATGCTGTAAGGGATCCGAGGATTTCTGTATATTGCAATTTAGGCGATGGGCTGACAACCTGTCACTACAGCAATATACCTACAAGTCTATCTTAAATAACCCTCAAACCTTTGTCAGACGTGGCGGAACGACCATTGTTGAGTTCGTTTACGCTCTGCCTACCCTATTAGGGATAAAAGCGTGACTATATGTATGTATATGTTGTTGCAATATACCTACAAATCTATCTTAAATAACTCTTGAAACTTTATCAGCCGCGGCGGAACGACCTTTGTTTAGGTCGTTTACGCTCTGCCTACCCCATTAGGGATAAGGGCGTGATTATGTGTGTAAGTTTATTTTTATATATTATATTATATTTTTGAAAGAATTTCTTGAAAGAAAGGCTATACAGAAAAGAGTGTTTATCATCAGGCCGTCTATCTTAGCTTTATGTAAAATATAAACAAGTCTACATATTCCGTATGCATCAGCATTACCTCCGTGTGATTTCCACACTTACTTACGGAGTTCACCATTATGTAAATACCGAACACGCTCCCCTCAGCCGGCGAACTGTCAAGAGAAATGCTGAAATACACAGCGAACGAAACAAGATTCATATGCATGCCATTTGGGATTTCGGGATTTGAGATGAGACGCAACGGAAAAACGATTACAAAACATTCCGACATAAATTTATTATGGTCTTTTCGTTCCACTTTCAAAGGTTTAAGAGATATGTATGTTTTCCATGGTGGCCTGGGAGCTAGACTCTTCTTTTCGCTTAGAATAAGAACCACTTAGTATAGTTAAGCTAGTAGTACTCGTAGATATGGAGGCTAAGATTCACTTTGGTACCTTCCTAGTAGATATGAGTAGCAACTTGTGAAGGTAGGAATTGAAACAATTTGTATACCGGGTGTAAGGACAACGCCCTGCAAACTGATCGCAGTCAACGCTACTGAACAACTTACACCAATAAAAAAAATAAATGAAAGCCATTGTTTTTACTTCCTGAAAGATTTTCTGATGGAATTTCTTCACTGTCCTTGACTGAGTAAGTCCTATCAGTTTGCGGGACGCTGTCCTTACACTTCGTATATCTAGACTAGAATAGTTAAGTCTAGTGTTTGAATACCAAGGCAGTAATGCATATAACTACTTTCTTTAAACGGATTTATCTCGTTCTAACCGAGTGGAAGAGATAAAAAAAAACAATAAATGAGAAAACAGCTAAAGTCTCGTTAGGAGCAACCCGGGCGCCAATAACGTGCTGCTCCCGCAGAATGGGGCAACTTGAGAACTACCTTAAAAGTGCATTTAAACTTGCCCACTGAGCGTTTCTTTGGGGGAAATTCAGTACATAAACCCGAATCTTTGGTGTGTTTTAGTCGTAAAGATCATTCGTTCACCAAACAAACAATTTGAAATAGGAGTAAAGTCGCATAAAAAATGGTATATATTATGAGAAAAATATTTTTCATGCATGGTCTTCGAGTTTCATACTTAAAACTAATATTGATTGATTGTAATTACCATTTATCTTATTTGTTAACCGGACCCAAAAGTTTTTTTTGTATGCACTGACGGAACACAACAAGCTGTTTGGCACCGGGCTCTAGCCAACCACCGCTTTGTTGGGATCGTTCAGAAGGACTTATTCACAGGGAAGCCTGTGTTGCTGATGCCCGGGGTGGACCACTAGGACGAAGATCCTATCCCACCCCAAATACGAAGATGACGAAGACCGTACAATTGGCGAAGTCGCAGCTATAGGAATAGAAATGTAATACTCACAACAGAAAATGGGTATCTAACTTATTGAATCATAAACTTGTTGAGGGGTATCCCCGTGTGTAATATGGTGTTGGATTGCTGCTGGAGTTAATTCAAATCACAAAATATTTGACGACGAAATCTTGAATTTGTAGTAGACGAAGGCAACAAGAGAACACAATGGCGTATAAAATTTATACTTAATTTTAATGTTGCTATATTAATCGCAACCAAACTTTCAGCATCAATAAGCGTAGCATTGTGTTTCTATTGAACGTTTTGGTCAGTATGCTTGTCACGAGTTCGTTACAAAGTAAACAAGCTCGTTTTGGACACAAACATCGCCGGGCTGCGACAATAGCCACAATCCAAATACAATTGCCACATAATTCTACGATTTGCTGAATATGTGTTGTCGCTAGTAAATAATCGTTTCAATATGAGCGGAAATTCCGTTTGTTTTGGGGTAAATAAACAACGCGTGTGGGTTCGTAAAGAAGGATAAATATTACTACGTGATAGATTATAAAACATCAAAAATTCTGTATACAATATTAATTTAATAAACATTTGTGTCTGAGGTTTTTCTCTATTTGGTTATTGGGACTCTGTAAACATACAAAAACACACACTACCTGCAGGACTTTTGGTAGTTCACAGCAATTATTTAACAGCACCGATGATAAGATATCTGACAAACATTAATGATGTTTGTTGTTGTTTTAGTTGACATCAAAGAGATACAATCAACATGAATTTTATATTGTTACTGTGCGGTTGGAAATTGACACATCTTATGGCACATGATGCAATTTGAGAGATAAATTGTAATTATTGTATAGGGTGTAAGGGACAGCGTCCCGCAAACTGATAGGGGTTGCTCAGTCAACGAAACTGAACAGCAGGAATATTTTTCAGGAAGAGAAATTATAAATGTTGCATTTTCAAACAAATTGTCTGATCATGGTAGTCATTTTGTGTGGAAAGGTAATTTTATTTTTCGTCTTCTGAATGAATTTCCTGGTGATAATTGTTCAGTTTTGTTGACTGAGCAACCCCTCTCAGATTGCGGGACGCTGTCCCTTACACCCGGAATGTAGCGGAGACTAATACCTACTACGAAATAAAATGCAGTTAACACACATGTTGTGTGATCGTCCAACAGTTATGTGATAAATGATAAGCAAGGATGATAGTTCCTTTTGATGATAAATAGGGGCGAGAAGATCGCGTAGGAATATATGATAGAATCACAACCTCTCACGACGAGTGCTTTATTTTCACTGATTATACAAAAATACGTAACTAGCGTAAAATGCTGACAAAGCGCGCTCAGCGGCGCAATTACATATATCAAATTAATACCTGTACAGTTGACTGTACAACACATGCCTAATGATTAGATACCTAATAATAAGATAATCGAAGTGGACATAATATAAATCTTAGATACGGTGATACTTTTCCTGTTTTCCTGCCATCTCCCGCGAGACCACGAGTTAATATTATATTTCCTTTGCCACGAGTAACTACAGACCTCATTTTGCATCACGTGTGACAGTATTAAAACTAACTAATACTCAACCAAAACATTAAATAAAGTTAAAAACATTTTTTTAAACAATGTTAATAAAACACTTTACTTGTTAAATTTCCTAAAATATTAGATACTCAAGTGTCAATGAAATAACGTGCAAGTGTTATAATGCTCATCATCATCTTCCTAGCCTTATCCCGTATTTCTTGGGGTCGGCTACCTAATCTAGGTGATTGAACGAGGGTACTGGTTTTTACACAGAGCGACTGCCATCTGACCTCCGCAACCCAGAAGGGAAACCAGACCCAATCCTAGATTAGGTCACAGTTTTCAAGCCGCCATTGCTTAACACTGGCCTCTGATATGGCTTCACGACTAATATCTAAGGTGTTAAACGATATTAACCGGGACCAACCGTTTAACGTGCCTTCCGAAGCACGGAAGTGTTATAATGCTAATATAAAAAAAATAGTTACCGTAAAGAGTTTACAACAATGCACGTAGTTATTATTATTAATCAATTTATTGCACACATAAACATACATAGGACACAAATATAAAAAAATACAATAGCACAACAGGTACAGCTTATCTCTAAAAAGAAATCTCTTCCAGCTGACCTACGGTAGTGAGAGTGCATAAGTTACTTACTTTTGAACTCCGCACTAGGTCAAACCTGTATCGCGGCAGTCCATACGACCATTACCACTTACACATATGTAGTACTATTATATATTATTCTTCCTTGCTGGACTGGGAGAGATAGAAAAACATAGAATGTTCCAGCTGCCCTTTCTCCCGGGCATGCTGTTGAAGTCAGCAAAAGGGACTCGAGGGTTACAGTGTATTGTAATTTAGGCGATGGGCTGACAACCTGTCATTAAAGCAATACATATTACAATCAAAAATTGCCCTCAATTTTTGTCAGACGTGGCGAAAGCGCCTTTTACGAGACGTTAAACGCTCTGCCTACCCCGTAAGGGATAAATGCGTGATTAATGTATGTATATATGTATGTAGTACTATTATATATTCTGTGACATAGATACAATTTGGTAAATAATGCAACAACACTGACGATCATTTAACTTAACTCTTAACTTAACTGCCTCCGTGATCTAGTGGCTAGTGCCATGGACTCCCGATCCGGAGGCAGGACCTCCGGTGGGTTCGATTCCCACGACCTCCGGACACACAAAGTTGAAACACAAAGTTGATATTTGAGAATTTATCACTTTGTGAATTTTCCCCAGTTTGGTTAGGACATTGCAGTCTGAATCACCTGATTGTCCGAAAAAGAAAAAGATTTCGTGCTGCGGAGGGCAAGTTAAGCCGACGGTCCCGGTCGCTGTTATTGATAGTGGTCGTTACTTAAAACCATGTCAGAGGCCTGATAGTTGTGCTACTAGGCGGTTTAAAAACTCTGACACCAGGGTTCATCGGGTCGATAGACTCGATACCCACTCGACAGAAGACTTACGATATGATATCTATTATTTATTATGACGTCTAAGAAAAATTAAATCCCACAGTTTGTTCCGGTTTAAAATTCTGGTTTTAATCATAATAATAAAATTAAAAAAATAATTGACCGTATTATATCAATAATAGAGAAAATATGATTTAGCCATAAAACTCAAAACTGACAACCCTTCTAATCCGTCCGGACCAATGAATAAACTTGACTCTCTGATTTTTCAGCTCACGCTATTTAGAACCTTCAAAAATAGATTTATAGCTACGATAATATTATTGTTCCATGTTTATACATATTTTTCATCATCTATCACATTTCATAATGAACATACATACATACATACATAAATCACGCCTTTATCCCTTACGGGGTAGGCAGAGCGTTTAACGCCTCGTAAAAGGCGCTTTCGCCACGTCTGACAAAAATTGAAGGCTATTTTAGATTGTAATATGTAGTGCTATAGTGACAGGTTGTCAGCCCATCGCCTAAATTACAATACACTGTAACCCTCGAGTCCCTTAATGAACAAACGTAAGCAATAGGTATGTACGCACAGAGGATGTATGTGAGCAGTGTAATGTAAGTAATTTATATAATCAGGCGTCATCAAATGATGACGAAAAGTTCATTTGCGAAAGTCCATCATAATTTTTTATAGAAAAAATATTCTTCCACATCCACTAAAATGTGATATAAGGTACTCTTACTAGTTTGATGTGTGATTAGGTACCAGAGCAAAATATCAGACTGGTTGTACATTTGCTTTGACATGTCATCACAGGCTTGCATGTGGATTAATACGGTAGGCGTGATAGTCTGTTTTGCGACCATTGGAGTTTGACTTCAGGTTACAGTTTTGCGAGGGAATTTCCAATATGTCCAATAATGTCCGTACCATACTTTGAGGCTCCAGAGTGAGCTCACATCTTTGACTATGACATACACATGACCTGATACGGGCTACCTCTTACCAAGACTTGAATCAGGAATAAACAAATCTATCGCAAATAAAATGTCTACGAAATAGCTACACACACTCGTAGCAATCCTCTACGCGGCTACGCCATTCGTAGCCCCATTAACCCGCGTAGCTCATAAACCGTGGGTGTATTTTTAGAGTTTCCCTCGTACATAATGTTATGGTAATTAAGGCCGGGAGACACTAACCCCTCCAGCTATCACGCACCAAGCTGACTTAATAACACCTTGAAATATGAATGAGTCTAGTTTATGCTAATGTTTACCCTACATCCCGACTGCTGGGAGTTTTGTAATGGGACTTGAAGCTAGTTTCAGTTAATTTATTAAGCTAAGCAACACACTAAGCAACTAGAACCCCGCTGTAAATGGCTCGTAGATGCCTTGATATAATATTTGGGGCAAACTGATTATGCTTGCTGACAAGAATTAGGATTTTACGTCATTCTAACGGTACGGCTGTGGAATTACTTGCGTGTTTTTGTTATGATATTTCCCTAGGAAATTCTCTTTTAAAACAATTAAATCTTGATGCTGTTTTCTAAAGAATAAATTTGATGACTGGAGCAATATTTTTTGGAGTTAAGAATGAACTGATTCAGGTAATGGACTTTATTCATGAAATAGTTAGTTTCCCTGAAAGGAGTAGCTTCGTTGAATTAGTCATGATATCGAGGTTTGACCCTCGACCGCGGTCAAGAGATTGACGACTGGATTAACCTCCTGTCTGACGTCAGGAAACTAGACTATTAAATAGAAATCAGTTGGAAAACATTTTTACACGAGTTAATTAAAAACAAGTTTAGGTAGCCGTGAAATGTATTTTATAGTTTGCTTTGCAATTAGGGCAATACGGCAGTCGTGAGATAAAAATACTAACAAGCAAACATCATCAAAAACTACACAGCTTTGTTTCACTAAATAAATAGGTCAGGTCTTATTTTCTGGACCGATTTCAAAAAACAACTGGACCAATTTCAAATTTCTTCCACCGTTAGAAAGCTACGTTCATCCTGAGTAACATAGCTACTATTTACCGCAGGAAACTACGCCAATACCACGTTAAAACTTATATAGCAGCGGGCGTCGCCGCCAACAGAAAGCTAGTATAATAATAAACGGCATAGGCGGAAGGGCGACTGCACGTGAATCTAGCAGCATCGTGCAAAACGCGACATCGGTTATTTATGTGCGCGCATGCTCGCCCCAGTTACACCAACAGACGGACAAATGAGGCTATTTTAAATTCTACCATATTCTCCGCTTATTGGATCAAATGTCTAAGGCCCGTATTGATAAATAACACTTGAGACTGATAACTAGTTTGAGAGTTCAGAAAATAATTATTTTTTTGTTCTATACTTTGGCCTGTCAAATCTATACTAAGTATTCGTCTCAATCTTGAGATCACTTTATACATACGAGCCTAATTGAACTGTGTATAGCTCTACTCGTTGTATATCTCATATCTTCAAATTTCAGTTCTGTAAAGGGGGTACTTAGGTGTAGCAATAAGGTGATAGCAATTTCCATTAATAACACTATCGCTTTCGATTACGCCTGTTAACGAAGCGATATTGTGATAGCCAAAATCTGAACCATACGCCACCATGGCGCCCCCTGTGTAATTTCTAGATTTCAGTTTACTAGAGCCTGTATCTGTAGAGACTAATGAAAAAGTATTGAAACAAGTTAAAGAAAAATAAGAATATTGTCCATATTCGAAAATAGAAGAGGCAAAATGATAGGGCACTTGTTTAATCACGATTAATTTATAAAGGTTATATTGGAGGGGAAGATTGAAGGAAGGAGAGGTAGAGAAAGACCAAGAAGAAACTATTGTGACCAACTGATAGAGAAGACGGGTGTGAAGACCTACAGGGAGCTAATGGACGTTGTTCACAGAAGGGAGGACTGGAGATCATTACACCGACAAGAGTGAAACTCTTAAGAAAATCATCAGAGCCTGTTCAATTGTAGAACAAATTAGGTAGGTAGAAATTTCGTTAACAATAGTTAATAACGTGTCAAAAACAGTAGTTTTTAATTTATTAACAACGACTAATAATTACTTAAAATTCAATTACTTTCTGACGTGAGTTCATTGTCGTTTCAGGGGTGGTTCATTAATCATCCTCCCGAGCAGGTATTAAAAGGCAGGGCTGTCCACAACTGCGGTATTAATGCCACGGGATTAAAAATGTATCCTCCGTCATCCCTCGTCATGTAGACGCAGTTCTGCCACAATATTCACAAAGTACTTACTTCTTCTTAGTCCTAACCTCACAAAGTGATAAATTGAAAAATATCACCTTCGTGTTCCCCCCTGGGAATTAAACCCAGGACCTCCGGATCGTAAGCCCATGGCTCTGGCCACTAGACCACGGAGGTAGTTTTACTGGAATTGTGTCTATGTTCTGCTGTGAGGAGAACTTGGACATTGAGAGCGAAACTATAAAGCGGATAAACTTCGACCTATGTTTCTTGGGAAAGTAATTCAGTTTCATGGTCAGCGATCCTTGGATGTTCTTGAAAATCGTCTGAAACCATTTTTAGCAAACTTGAAAACGGAGGAGGTTCTTAATTCGTCTGTATGTCTTTTTGTTTGCTTTTTTTTTGTATATAATTTTTTGTTCATAATTTTTAACATAGAATTAAGTTTTCTGAACTCTACTGTCTTCTTTGTCTAGTCAAACTACACGTAGAGCCATTATTACTATAAACTAAGGTATAAGTACACGTATAAATCTTACAGGAAGAGAAAAAAAAATGGCTCTTCCATACAAAATGTTCACCTTGATCAGCTAGGGAAAAAACATTTTTTTCACTTCCTGAAAAAAATCCTGGTGGGAGTAATTCAGTGTTGTGGACTGAGCAACCCCTATCAGTTTGTAGGACGCTGTCCCTTACACCTGGTATAATAAGTGTGAGGAGTGTGGATTCCAAATATCAGATACTACCTCTACTAGGCAAGTTCTATAATAAAATCTACATACATTCATTATGTTCCTCTCTACACCAAGGCTGTCACAATATATACATCACGCCTTTATCCCTAATGGGGTAGGCAGAGCGTCATCGACCTAAACAAAGGTCGTTTCGCCACGTCTGACAATTTTTGCGAGTAGTGTAAGATAGAAATATATTTTGCTGTAATGAAAAGTTGCTCAGCCCATAGAATAAATGACAATATACTGAAACCCTCGAATCCCTTAGCTGATTTTTACATCATGCCCGGGAGGAGATCCAGCTGGAACATTCTACGCTTTTCTATCGCTCCCAGTCTAGCATGGAAGGACAAAAATCTACTGGTGGGAATCAACTCTACCATAATTGTTGTTATATTTACCTGGATTAATCCCTTTGTCCCTTTGTCCGACCTATCGTTTTTTTTATGCTATTCAATTTCAACCCAGCCCGGTATCACATGTGAAAGTAAATGACCTGTTTAATATGTGCCACTGTAGGGTCTCATTAATTTATTCTCATTCATTCGTTTGACCGCGGGCGCTTTATCACACCACCATCCCTTCCACACCTACACAATAACAATACTAAGTGATAAAAAAAGTAAAGGAAGCATAACAAAACGTTTCGGGTTTTCTTTTGGTTCTTTTCTTTTGAGATTTTTTGCTGGAATCTCTCCTCTGAACGGTGCTTCAGACACGTAAATCACTTGTTAATTTTGTGCAGACAAAAGGTGTGGACGGAAATGAATATCCTGTATTTTTGTCTGAATAATTTGTTATCATGTTCTACTTAGGTTTTTGGTTCGCTGTCTTACCTGCAGCTAAATAAGTTTTCACTTAGGAATAAAAACAAAACAAAAATATTTATGTATGTAGGTATATGTTTTTATTATATGTAAGTATTATTTTGTATTATAGATGTTTATTTAAGTAATATATATGTGTGTTTATGTAGGTTCCAGGTCATATATATAGAGAAGTATATTGCGTGTACAGTCTTGTCCCCGTATATATTGTTATCTCATATTCAGTTTTACAGGTTGGCTGGAAGAGATCTTTTTATAGAGATAAGCTCACCTTTGTTAACAAAATTTAAGATTGTTTATTTATTGTAAACTTTTTGTACCCAATAAAGAATATAAAATATTTTCCCGCAAAAAATAATTTCCGGCAATAAGTCTCTTCAATCAGTATACCAATGTTTCCTGTACGCGGAACTTATATCTGTACAAAATCTTCGTGCGATATAATTGGAGATTGATATTATACGTATGAAATATAATATTAAGATTTTGACCGCATACATTGTTTGACAGTCGTAAAGGAATCTCTTTAGCACCTGCGATGTTTTTGGTTTTTATATATCCTACCTACTGTGTGGAGACTCATGCCATCTGAAAAGTACTATAATTTTCAATGTGTTGTGTTTATTTTCTATCATGTTCTTATGTCAAAGTTAAGAAAGTGGCAGCGCTTTAATAATAATTAGTTAAGAATGCTACGGCCAGAATTTCCGACAATGTACCTAGCTAGACTATTTGGCTAATAGATGCTTAGAGTACGCATACTCCTTCATCAATGTACCCATTCATAGTATATCCCTAGATCCTTTCAATGGGCAGGTACGGATTGGGAGAAACAGCAGTAAATAGCAGTGGGTATCAGTCAGCCGAGCGTGACCTTACCTTTCCAGTCGGGTGCTTTAGGCTGGACCCAAATAAATGGGCTTAGAGACTTTCCGTTTGCCTAACGCCCACTTGTTTTGCATACTTTATTTCAACAGCATCAAACATTTGAACAACAACAAAGTCTGCTTTAGTTGGATAAGCATTAATAAGTTTTGTTTAGTTAGTATACCTGTAAGTTATGAATATATTGCAGACGAAATATATACATTTAAACCTGGTTAAAATTCCATGCTGGACTGGGAGTGATAGAAAAACATAGAATGTGCCAGCTGCATCTCCTCCCATGGGCATGCTGTAAAAATCTGCTAAGGGATTCGAGTGTTTCAGTATTGTAATTATCACCACAGCAATATACCAACAAATCTATCTTAAATAACGCTCAAAACTTTGTCAGAGGTGGCATAACGACCTTTGTTTAGGTCGTTTACGCTCTGCCTACTTCATGAGGGATAAAGTCGTAATTATATGTATGTATGTATGGGTGCAACCGGGTTAGTTATTAAGAAACAAAATTATTAAGAAGTAAAAGTTATTTTAATTTAGCTTAGTCGAGATATTTGAGTTGGTCTCGTCTTGTTTGCCCAGACGCTAGACGGCGCAATCAGAATCACTACTGTGTAACCACGCTGTATGTCCAGGTCCGCAGCTTTCGTAGGCTTACCCTAGTAAACTGTAGTTTCCATTAAACAAAGAGACGGACTAAAGTTTAGCTAATGGGCGGTGGATAGCTATATTCTAGTTTAGCACGGCACTTAGTCTCATTTGTGTTGGTTTGTCCTGGTTTATCCAATTACACATACTAAACAACTAATATTTGTTCAGTATCGTTGACTGAGCAACCCCTATCAGTTTGCGGGACGCTGTCTCTTCCACCTTGTATTACAAATGACGTTGTTGTATTCGTTCAATAGCTACACGCGAACTAAGGTATAACTAGGTCTATTTCTATACAATTAATTTACCCCTTTAAATTCTGCCTAAAGTTAGTATAAAACAAACTTTGCACGATTTTCCTTACTTAATTACCGATCCGATAAGTTAGAAACCTTCGCCGGCTTTGAGGCAATTCTAACTGTTAAAGACTTCGGAACGCATCGGAAGCTATTAATTTTCTAATTATCTACAAACGTTAGGGATCTAACGTAAGCTGCGTTTGGAGGTGAAACTTTATCGTACGCTGAGAACTTCCCAATTTTAGCAAGTAGGAGAAAATCAATTGGAACGGAAATAAGAAAGAAACCAGAAACATGAATCTGCTTCATACTTCGTTATAGAAAGCCATCAAATATTTTCTTTTTTCTATCAATTTAACAGTATCTAATATTTCAAATTGTGCTATTTTATATCTTATAATGCGGAATAAATCAGAACATTAAATTTAAGATTTAAAGTTATTTAGTGAATCCAATTTTTACCGAAACTTTTGTATTGTATGAATGAAATTGAAAACCAAGTTTACTCCTTCAGAATGATTTGAATATTTTGGAATTTGCTGAAGGCACCTTCTTTACTCAAATTACTCTTATATTTTCCTTAACGAATTCAAGTACAATTCGAGAAAATTACGTTGATAATTTCGATTAAATTGCGTTTTATACTGTGATTGATGTGGTTTTAATGCCGTTTTGCAGATTAGTCTTTGTTTGCAAAAAAAGTTTGCTTTTGAGGTTAGAATTCTCATTTATTTGTGCTGAATAAAATATTCTTATGCCAAAACCGTACGTTTAACTTTGAGTGCCAGTACCCGTATTTTCAATCAGTGGCTTTTCCTGGAGAATGGTATTTTTTTTATGTAGCAGAGATACTACGATTGCTTTTGTAAGTATTTTGTGCAGTTTTTTTGTTTAATTTAGTAACTAAATAAACTATTTACGTACCAAATACGCCCCATTTAGCCGATATTAGATATTATATTTATTGGAGAACAAAGATAATTGATCACATTTGACATTTCCTTTAACTGATATCTGTACCTAAAGAAACTGACTCGCTGACATATCAACGCACAGCCCATACCGGTGAATCTAGAGACTTGAAATTTTGATAATAGGTAACTTTATAAAGTGTAGGCAACCAATAAGAAGCGATTTTTGGAAATTCCGCCCCTAAAGGGGTTAAAACGGGGATGGAAGTTTGCATGAAAGTCCGTAAATTTTGAAGTTCTTCTTCTGTCGAGTGGGTATCGAGTTTATCGACCCGATGAACCCTGGTGTCAGAGTTTTTAAACCGCCTAGTAGCATAACTATCAGGCCTCTGACATGGTTTGAGTAGCGACCACTATCAAAGACAGCGACCGGGACCGACGGCTTAACGTGCCCTCCGAAGCACGAAATCTTTTTCTTTTCGGACAATCAGGTGATTCAGCCTGCAATGTCCTAACCAAACTGGGGAAAAATTCACAAAGTGCTAAATTCTCAAATATCAACTTTGTGTTTCCCCTCTGGGAATCGAACCCAGGACCTCCGGATCGGGAGTCCATGGCACTAGCCACTAGACCACGGAGGCAGTTAATTTTGAAGTTAGGATAATAAATGTAAAAAATATGTGCATCAGCGATTTTGAAAATTCTGTGTATGAAAAGTTGTTGAACCTACTTTGAAATTTTGCAAACAATTTTGCAAATACATTATACAGAGGTGAGGTGACGTCCACTAAAGAGCGATTTTTAATAATTCCACCCCGATGGGGATGGAAATTTATATAACAGGTAATCCCAGAGTTTTAAAGTAAGGATTTTTTAATTTTGTAATAAGACTGATGAATAATGATTGAACAATAATGAAGACGTTAGTTATTTTGGTCAATTCCGAAAGTGTTAAAAAGGGGCATAAATGTGTACAAAAAGTAGTTAGACATAGGGGCTTGTGCACATGGATATCATATATGGTGTGTCATATACGATGTTCAGAAATTCTTTACGTAAGGGGGTTAAATAGGGGATGGAAGTTTGTATGAAAGTCCGTCAATATTGAAGTTTGGATCTTCCAATTTTGTGTTTAGACTAACGATTATAAATCATGAAATATAATATGTTTCAGCGATTATGATAAATCCACCCTCAAAGAGGCTCAAAAGAGGTTGAAGAGCGATAAAGTTGTTTACAAAAAATATTTAGATTCAGGGACTTGACATTTTGCATATACTCATAGATACTTTATAATATGATGATTCAAGGGAATTAAACAAGAACACACGGGTTAGACAGTTGGATGGGGACAATGGGATGGGATGGACGAGAGCGGCTTACGAGTGGGACGGGGGACCAAGAGACGGGAGGTCGAAGAGACGTGGTATCGATTCACGTAAGGGAGTCCCATTTGCAAGTGTAAAACATACAGGAGGGACGGGGAATCTGGGGAGAAAGGACGCGAGAGCGAAAGGTACATGATAGTAACTGGGACGAAAGGGATGTTAGAACAAAGAGGGACGCGAGGTATGCGACGGAGGTGAATAACGTAGACATAGATTCATAGTTTGAGAGTACAAAATTTTTAATTTTCAACGTATAGATGATTGAAACTAGAGAGCCCGATGGTGTAGTGGATAGAGCGGGAGGTCGTGGTTCGAATCCCACCACTTACCAATGTGTTTTTCGATTTACGAATTTCATATGTACGTTTATTCGGCGCTTTTTCCGTGCTTCGGAAGGCACGTAAAGCCGTTGGTCCCGGTTAATATCGATTAATACCGTAGATATTAGTCGTTCAGCCATGTCAGAGGCCAGTGCTAAGCATTGGCGGCTTGAAAACTCTGACCTAATCTAGGTTTTTTTTTTTTTTTGAATGGACCTGTTTGCAAAATACTACAAAGTGTATATAATGCGTCACCGGGCTAAGGCGGGGAGTTGCTACACGCAATCTACACCCTTAATGAAATGGCAACTGCCTAAGGGCGCCCACTAGGGCTCGAACCTCGGCTTATGGCGTTGCCTTGGGGACTCCTTATCGGAGAGAATCTGCCCGGTACGTGCCGGTAAACCCCAAAGTGGGGAGCAAAGGATGGACCTCCGCGACCCCGCCGGCGGGGTGCGCGGTTGCTGGAAGAGCTTGTGCAGAGTGTGGCTCGACTAATATTGGCAGCATTAAACGCAAGGGTAATTTGGTCATCGCCATCGGTAAGGGCTAATCTAGGATTGGGTCTGGTTTCCCTTCTGGGTTGCGGAGGTCAGATGGCAGTCTCTCTGTGTAAAAACCAGTACCCTCGATCAATCCCCTAGATTAGGTAGCCGACTCCGTGACATACAGGATAAGGCTAGGGAGATGATGATGTATAGATGATTGAAACTGAGATTTAAAATAAGTGCTTACGTAAAAATTTAAAAAATGGCGTGAGTGAAAGCTAGTATTTTACTAGGTTACATATACAATACTATGAGTTGAAAGCTGTCAAATGTGACCTACCTGTTATCTTTGATCCTATACATTTCCTATACCTTGTTTTAAAATGTGTCTTTTTACCACAAAAAAATATGTTACTTTTTCAGTCGGCAGGGCGTCATTTCCTGATCGCAGAGCGTTTCTTTAACGAAGACTGACGGCATCCGCCACTACAAAGCTGTGTTAAATATTTAAAACCATCACTGAAAAGGTTCTTTTTTCAAACAAATTGGCGATGGTAATTTGTAACGAAAGCAGTTTATTTTTTACGAGGCTTTTATTTTGAAAAACCTTTTAACGTTTGAATGTGCTTCAATAGTTTTATACGGATCACACACCTGCATAGCGCATGTCTATGATAGTGGTCGTTACATAAACCATGTCAGAGGATTATTATTTGCGCTATCAGGCGGTTTAAAAACTCTGCACCAGGGTTCATCGGGTCGATCGACTCGATGCCTAAACGACAGAACAAGAAACACATGAAAAGGGATGTTATACTTATTGGCATCGTTCGCACTGTCAATATTATCGCAAAGTATAGTAAACCAAAACATCATGTTAATATAAAGATATTTCAATTGTGTAGAATTTAGTATGAATATGGTTTGACAGATTTATCTTCTTAGCGAGTGGATTCTCGGCTCGAATGACCCGATCAACCCTAGTGTCAGAATTTTAAAACTACCTAGTAGCACAGCTATTAGGCCTCTGACGTGGTTTGAGTAACAACCACTATCAAAGACAGTGACTGGGACCGCCAGCTTGCCCTCGTGCAAGGACCCTTTTTAACGTGCCCTCCGAAGCATGGACCCTTTTTCTTTTCGGACTATCAGGTGATTCAGCCTGCAATGTCATAACCAAACTAGGGAAATCCTCATAAAGTGATACGTTGACAAATATCATCTTTGTCCCCCCCTGGGAATCGATCTCAGGACCTCGCCCATGGTTCTGACCACTAGACCATGTAGGCAGTTAAGTAGATAGATATTTATGACGCTAAGTCCTATTTTATTGTAATTTATTTTATAACATTGAATTCACTTGCCTGAATCGCTCAACGAAATTATCAAAAGACTGAATTGAAAAAGCCTTGTTATTAATTATATAAGTAATTTATTTTTGAGGATTTTTGCATTCATACTGCTATTTTTATTTATAAATATGATTTCTCATGTTTATGAGTAATTTATTTCATTAACATACATACATACATATAATCACGCCTTTGTCCCTAATGGGGTAGGCAGAGCGTAAAAAGCCTAAACAAAGGTCGTTTCGCCACGTCTGACAAAGTTTCGAGGGTTATTTAAGATAGATTTGTAAACCCTCGGATCCCTCAGCTGGTTTTTACAGCATGCCCGGGAGGATTTGCAGCTGGCACATTCTATGTTTTTCTTTCGCTCCCAGTCCAGCATGGAAGCAACATACGAAATTATTAAAATTAATGACATTGAAATCATTTTCCGCTTTTTTTTACAGACATGGATTTGCTCTTGACTCTAGACACTAGGTCTGGGATGACCGTGACAGCGTCGACGATGGAGTGAGCTCACCGAGAAGATGCCTGTTATGGCACTAGCAATCTCACGCACCGACGGAACACAGCAACGGTACGGTGATAGGGTGGTTGCGAGCCAGGCCGCCTCTTGCTTTTGTTGAGGTAAATCTAACCCAAATGAAACTTTTAGCTTGTTTATTTTCATGTTAAAAAATATACAAGTCGAACTACTATGAACGGCATTTAAAATAATACTGTACCTACATTGAAGAGAGCTCTATGCTCTGGATCAAGAGGCCTCCGCGATCGGTGGCGCCCTCACTCGTTAAACAATCATAACTCCCAAATGGACATTTTCAAAACTTTTATCTGTCACTTCCTTAGATTTAGAACTAAGGATTCTTTAAAAGTAAGGAATTTAAAAGCAAATAGTACCCTAGAGATATGATCGATAATTCCGCCAAAAGTAGCCGTTTTTAGCAATAATTTGGATAGTAACTGCCCGGTACTATTTGATCCTCTATTCATTACTTTAAAAAAGTCCTTAAATCTAAATCTAAGGAAGTGATAGAGAAAAGTTTTGAAAACGTCTATAATTTTTAACGAGTGAGGGCGTCACCAACTGCATGGTGATTAAATATTCGATCACGAGTTCGGATGTGGTTGTAATGATTCGCCATTACTTCGTCAAGATAAACGCCGCGCCGCGCCGCACGCGAGACGCATACGGCATTATGTAAGCTCTACCTACACCCTGTTTAGCTTATGAAGAGGTTTTTTTGTATAACTACAAAATGAATATGGATTCAATGGAGAAAATTTAGGCGATGGGCTGACAACCTACAATACACATTACGATCAAAAATTGCCCTAAATTATTTGTCGTTGTACCTACTCTGCCTACCCTGTAAGGGATAAAGGCATGATTTTATGTATGTATTTATGAATATGGATTCAATTATGACAGCTCATATAAAATGCCATTTGTGGATATAACTTGTATGGACTGTCGGATATCATATCATCGTAATTAGTGGACAAATAACTAAATACGTATATAGCCACTGGACTGTCCATCTAAGAAGCTACTAGTGCCAAATTCCTCTTAACTGCCCATAGTCATAAAGCTACAAATGTTAAAACATTGAAATCTCTATACATAAAATCACGCCATTAAACAAAGTTCGTTCAGCCTTGTCTGACAAGTATTGAGGGTTATTACAGATGATTATGTATATTGCTACAGTGACGGGTTGTCAGCCTATGAATCGGCTAAATTGCAGTACACAGAAACCATCGGATAGCTGGGTTTTACAGCATGCCCGGAAGGAAATGCAGCTGGCACATTCTATGTTTTTCTATCACTCGCAGTCCAGCATGGAAGCAATCTATTTATTCCAATATTCAAATGCCTACATTCATCACACCCTTAGAGATTCCGAAAAAGTTATAACAATCTAGGATAATTTTTACTTCATACATCTTCGTGAGAGAGCCCGATGGTGTAGTGGATAGGGCCGTTGCCTCCTGAGCGGGAGGTCGTGGTTCAAATCCCACCACGTACCAATGTGTTTTTCGGTTTACGAATTTCAAATGTACGTTTATTCGGCGCTTTTTCCGTGCTTCGGAAGGCACGTTAAGCCGTTGGTGCCGGTTAATATCGTTTAATAGCGTAGATGTTAGTCGTTAAGCCATGTCAGAGGCCAGTGCTAAGCATTGGCGGCTTAAAAACTCTGACCTATTCTAGGATTGGGTCTGGTTTCCCTTCTGGGTTGCGGAAGTCAGATGGCAGTCGCTCTGTGTAAAAACCAGTACCCTCGTTCAATCCCCTAGATTAGGTAGCCGACCCCGTGACATACGGGATAAGGCTAGGGAGATGACATCTTCCTGGGAAACGCAAGTAAAAGAGTAAACACTTTTCAAAAGGCTGTATCCGCTAAGTAAACACGCCGTTTATTTTATTCAGAACGGGTAATAAAAGTCTGCAAAGCTAAGGTTTAATAGGCCTCCTAGGTAGCATATCCCACTAGCTGTATTATGTTACAAAAAGAATGCTCGGTAAAATCTTTTAAAATTAACTCATGTTTTAAATTAGAAACATAAATTATATAACAAAAAAATACAGTTTCTTTGGTATAGTTTCCAGTGTCGCAAGATTAGCAATCAAACTTATGAACAAAGAAAAACGAACATCATTACATTACACTAATTGAGTCATTATGCTAAATTATCGTATGGTTTGTGTATTTCCAGGCTCGTCACCGATTGTCCTGGCTTATTACAGGGACGCTCGTGTGACACGCAACGTGTCGTCAGTGTGTCGGCGTGTGGTTTGAATAGTCCAATCGTGAAGTCCAATTATGATATTGGTTGTTTACATTAAGGTCAACCGCAACAGTTCATTATGGGTCAATAGAGTACATGCATACCAGGTGTAAGGGACAGCGTCCCGCAAACTGATAGGGGTTGCTCAGTCAACGACACTGAACAACTATGCTGATGCAGGATTAGTTTCAGGAAGTGAAAATAAAAAATATTTTTTTTTATACAAAATGTTGATAGTTGTTCAGTGTCGTTGACTGAGCAACCCCTATCAGTTTACGGGACGCTATCCCTTACACCTGGTGAAACCAATTTTCGGTATCTTTACAAATTTTCAAAAATAATAAAAGAAATAAAATTGATCAAGAAATTACCGAGATATACCATTATAAAGCTAGACTATCTATCTCTCTCTTTGAAACGACATTTTATATGGAAGAAGTATGGCGGTCCGGTCATCTCACGTCATATTTTAGTTCAGACCACTCTTTATAACCAACCACATTAAAGCATCATTACACGTAAACTTGATGCTATGAGCAATGATAATTGATTTTAGGCCATCTATTGTCGAGTAGTAATATGCAGAAAATAATTTGACTTAGTAACTCGTAAACTAATTAGTATTTTTCCGAAAATTCTTTCACATTTATTATTAATGGTGATAATCATTCTTATTATTAATTTCAAAATGTCATGCATATACCCTATTGTCATACTCCCCTCACCTAGCAAGCAGATAGGTGATTTGTCAGTGTGAGATGTTACATTCACAGGGAATGGAGTTGACCTGCCCCTGGATTATGTTTCACTCGCCTTTTTCGACGCCTGCAGGGTAATATGGTGTGGTGTGTCCTCGACTGTGTCTCGGCCTTCCAATGCAAACGAAACCTTTAATTGCTATCTCGGCTAAGAGAAGTATAGTACTTTTCTCTCATTTTGCGACAAATACACTTAAAAACAAATATCAAACTTGCGATTCCTTCATAATATTTTGACATTTAAGAGTAGGATGGCGCCTTTGACAGGCGCACATTCCATTCATTCATACATTCCATTTCGTAAATTTAATAAGTAATAATGTACCTAAACGTAAGAAGTCTGTACTTAATGACTTCGTGAAGCGTTCGTAATGTCATTGTTGTCGTTTGGAGAAATTGCTGGTATCTGCGAATATGAGTTCCGAAAAGAATGAATATAGGTTTTTTTTAAAAAATGTTGAAGCTTTTTCCGAGCAAATTGGAGAAAAAATATTTTTTCGTGTTAATATCAGTAACAACTTACCGGAGAAATTTCTAAAAGCTTTAACTTTTAACAATGAAAGTATTGAAATATGGAATTAAGAACAAGCCAAATACAAACGAAACAGCAAGTAATTTGTGTTGATTAAGAAATAACTGACTTTAATGCATAGTTTCAAAGCGCAAAGCTAGCAAGACACAATCTTAATTTTCCGCTCAACGAATTCTGTTTACTCGTACAAGCAGAGACCATGATATTTTCTTAAAATAATTTTCGAAAAATGGCGTTATTGCCCTCGGAGAAAATGGGTTGAATGTACTGCGACAAGTATCTCTAGACAGGGATTCTTTTGTTAGCGGCCATTTTGTTATCACCTCGTCTTGATACCAGACAACAATACATATTTTATTTTAGGGACACTTTAGATTCTGTGGCGAGGGAAGGTGTATTTTGTGTATAAAATAAACAATTTTAGGTGAGAAAGTTTTTTCTTGTTCAATATTTAGGACATAAGAAATAGTAATATTCGCAAATTGCAATCGGACTTTTTAGTAATTTTACGTCACCAATTATGCTGGGTGTAAGGGCGTCCCGCAAACTGATAGGGGTTGCTCAGTCAACGAAATTGAACAACTAACTGCAGGATTTTTTTTTCAGGAAATAAAAATATATAATTGCTTTTCTATACAAATTATATTATAGTAAGGAAGGTAATATTTTTTTTTCATCTCCTGAAGGAATTTCCTGGCGAAAGTTTTTCAGTTTCGTTGACTGAGCAACCTCTATCAGGTTGCGGGACCCGGTCCCTTAAACCCCGTATAAGTAGGTATACTAATAATTCATGTTTTTTGTTGGTTTGTGTACCGGGTAAAAAATCCATCCATGCTGGCCTGGGAGCGAGAGAAAAACATAGAATGTGCCAGCTGCATTTCTTTCCGGGCATGCTGTAAAACCAGCTAAGGGATCAGAGGGTTTCAGTATATTGTGATTTAGGCAATGGGCTGACATCCTGTCGCTACAACATATACCTACAAATCTACCTGAAATAACCCTCAATACTTTGTCAGACGTGGAGGAACAACCTGTGTCTAGGTCATACTGCCTACCTCATTAGGAATTATGGCGTGATAATATGTATATATGTATGTAAAATACTTGGGATGTTGTGTTTAGGTACAGCAACGGCAGAAGCTCCAAACAAGTGGTTCCTACAAGGAAGTAAGAGATAAGGAATGCTCAAATCTGGAAAGCCCTTCCTTCTGCTAAGTGGGTGTTGAGATCATGATATGCCACGCACGCGCGCACTTATAAGGATACACTATACGGGACCTAGGTGGAATGGGCAAGTTTCATAAAACTAACATTAAAGTCTATCTGTCACTTTCAAAATAATAAAATTGAAAAAGAACAAGCGATTTATACTTTATGGTTTTACACTTTGTCCGCTAGATTTTGACGCGCTTTTGCACGATTCCCCAGTATTACTGTCAATTTTATCCGCCATATCATATGACGGCGGATAAAATTGACAGATAACGCATAAAACCACTGACTATGAATCAAAATCTGGAGATAATAGATTTGTCCTTTTCCAATGTTTATAGTCTGAAAGTGACAAATAGATTTTAATTATAGTGTTAGCTGGCAAATCTAGAATCGAGCCCATTGTCTAGTTTTCCCAAGTATTCACTTACAATTTCCAGCACGATCTTCCTAAACGAGGAAGCCTCCTTAACACATAACCATTTAGAAACCCTTCCTAAGTTCCTAAGGCCCGTATTTATAATCCGCACTTGAGATTGACAGCAAGTTTAAGTTCGTATCAGAAATGTCATTTCAGTACAAAATGGCTTGTCAAATACACACTTGATATTGCTCTCAATCTTGAGATAGCTTTACAAATACGAGCCTAAGACATTATTTCGAACTCTCTGCCCCTGAGGTAACATGTGTTAATAAAGCCGTGGCCCGGTGTGTATTTGCATCAACAACGTATACCATCATGTGTTGCCAAGTTATGCAAACTGTACTTAAGGAGATCAAATTAAATGTATAGTAGTGATACACTACGATACGTCGTGGTAATACTGAAGGTAAGTTCTCGTAAGAAGTAAAAAGGAAATAAAGTAGTATTTTAATATTTTTTCCAAATCTTTACGTAATTTTATATAACTAACCAATTTCAAAGTTTTCGATTTTAGATCACGCAAGACAGTATTATCAAAACACTTCGTAAAGATTATAATGAAAGAGTATCGTTAGTATTACATCTGTATTTGAATCATTATGCAGATATCGCGTGATAATACTGACGGTGTGTGAGCCGCCATAGACGCTTAACTACTAAAAATGATTCTGTAACAGTAACGTTTTGAAATTGCAGTGAAGACTGCGAAATTACTGGCATCATCCAACGTAAGGTCTCATGGTGAGTAATGCGCTCTCCTACTAGCATCAAATGGGACTTTTATACGATATATTACGTTAACTAACTAAGGGATCCGAGGGTATCAGTATATTGTAATTTAGGAGATGGGCTGACAACCTTTCACTACAGCAATTTACTAAAAATCTATCTTTAATAACTCTCAAAATTTTATCAGATGTGGTGACCTTTGTTTCGATCGTTTACGATCTGCCTACCCCATTGGGGATAAAAGCGTGATTATATGTATGTATGGACTATGTGACTATCTGTCTGTCTTATCTATTAAAAACATATTTTCCTCCAAAACTGGCAACACTGTTCTGAAAATAGGTCGAGAGGCGCACCAAGTCTCACACAAGACAAGAACATCCGAAACAACGTCATTGGATAAACATATCTCCAGCTAAAGGAAGTAAGGCAGAAAGTGCGTCCCAAAACAAATAGTGAGTCGTGCAGAACTCTACAAGTTATACTTGACATATTTCATAGTTATCTTCATTATGTTCATGAGAAAGTTTTCCGCTTTATTACCCTAATCATAAAATCGCACCTATGCCCTTAACGAGCTAATCAAACTATTACTTACATACATACATATAATCACGCCTTTATCCCTAATAGGGTAGGCAGAGCGTAAACGACCTAAACAAAGGTCGTTCCGCAACGTCTGATAAAGTTTTGAGGGTTATTTAAGATATATTTGTAGGTATATTGCTGTAGTGACAGGTTGTCAGCCCGTCGCCTAAATAACAATATACTGAAACCCTCGGATCCCTTAGCTGACTTTTACAGCTTGCCCGGAAGGAAATGCAGCTGGCACATTTTATGTTTTTCTCTCGCTCCCAGTCCATCTTGGAAGAAAGTTCAGCATCCAATTGAATTGGGTTAAAATGTCCTAGATTCATTTTTCTTTTCGCTACAAGTTGTGCTATTTTATTGATAAAATATCCAGGCAATTACCCAGCAGGTGGTGGGACCGGCACGACTGTGGGACGTGGCGCCGTTACCACGCACTGGGTGAAATACGATGTAAATACACCAGTTATACTGATAAATTTACCAGTTAACTGCCTCCGTGGTCTAGTGGCTAGTGCCATGGACTCCTGATCCGGAGGTCCTGGGTTCGATTCCCAGGGGGGAAACACAAAGTTGATATTTGAGAATTTATCACTTTGTGATTTGACCAGCATAGAAGAAAAAATCAAAGTGTTGATGCTTTCAAATGTATCTGAACGTTTCTCGAGTGTTTGTTGCAATGACAGGTTGTTAATGTATCGTCCGTATTATAATTAGATAAGATAATATAAAAACTTTATTGCACGTAAGAAAACAAAACATACAACAGATAACAAAAAATACAAGTACAACATCGGCGGCCTTATTGCTAAGGTAGCAATTTCTTTTAGGCAACCTTTGTGTGAAAGATAAATGCAAAGCGGTAAGCGGTAGTTTAATATATTAGTAGTATAATATTTATAATGCACTGAGTCTCTAAGAACTTTGTAAAACAAGAAATACCTATGTGTGTTTTGTACATTCTAATAAAGTACCTAAGTTATGCACTTGCTTGTGAACTACACTTATCTTTTTTAATTAAATTACATAAATAGAAAACAAGTGTTTTCATCTATAACAATGTTTGTCAACTTTCATTTTGTCGTCAAAGAAATATAATCAAATTGCAAAGGTTCCCGTAGCTTGTGAAAAAAGGTTTGGTAGAAGGGACCAGCCCCACGTCCCCCGGGTCACGCTTCCCACGTGCTATTTGTTCCTTTGTTTATTTCACAGCGGGTTTAAGGTCAAAGCTTTGGAAATAAACAACATTCGCTTTATTGCTCTACCTATGTTTTTTTATTTTATTATCGTTTTGCAATGAAATTTCCGATAGGAATACCAAAGGTTTTTTTTCGGTGTACAGTCGCATCTACCTATTTACTACAATAAAATTCTTATTCTGTCAATCGACAAGATGAACCCTGGTGTCAGAGTTTTTTAACGACCTATTAAATAATAAAACACAGCTAATAGGCCTCTGACATGGTATGTGTAACGACCACAATCAAAGACAGCGACCGGGACCGACGGCTTAACTAACATGCCCTCCGAAGGGCGGAATCATTTTTCCAGACAATCAGAAGTCTCAGCCTGCATTGTCCTAACCAAACTGGGTAAAATTTCACAAAGTGTTAAATTGACAAATATCAACTTTGTGTTCTTCCGCTGGGACCCGAACCCCGGACCTCCGGATCGTGAGCCCATGGCTCTGACTACTAGACCACGGAGGTAGTTTAATACAATAAAATACAATCTTCAGCTAAACACTGCAGGTACCGGTAGATAGCCTCATAGGTAAGAGAAGAGGAGATAATTTTTAGATTCTTTTAGCACTAGAAAGTATTTTGGAGAGATTAGTAACATTGATAGGTGGTTTCAATTTCGATTCATATCTTATCACCCTTTACATGCATATGTACGTTTACATTTGCACGTAGTCAAGCAGCAACCACAACGTATGAACTTATGAATTGACTCGATATTCCAATTTATGCATCGAATCAATTTAGCTCCCGGAGGAAGCCTCAACAAACATATACACAGATAACCCTGCTGAGGTAGAGCCGTATTCACGAAACAGATTGGTTCGGTTCCCCTTAGTCATCACCGATTTTCGGTGATGGTGGCCAATCTCCCAGAGATCGGCCAACTCGTTTTTAATACCCAAGTGTTTGCGCTATACACAGGTGCACTCTCTATTCCTTAAATCACCTATTCTGATGGCACAGCTTGACTCACACGACCAAAGAGAAATCAGGCGCGGGAACGACTATTTACATACTCATCCGACAGCATGGATCATCTTACTTTTCTGACAATCAGGTGATCAGCCTGCAATGTCCTAAACAAACTAGAAACAACAACACGAAGTCATTGTCCCCCGCTGGGAATCAAACCCGGGACATCCGATTCGAGAGTCCATGGCTCAGATAGCGTGGCATAATGGCATGGTGCTAGACCACGGACGCAGTTAATAGTCATCAAGTACACAATAGCTTAACCCGATCTGTGGTTCACGAACTATGTACCAGCAGGTTATCAGCGGAGAGAGCTACCTACATTATAGATAAGGTGCGCGAAATAGGTCGAATCGAAGGGAATCATAGTCATGAAACAAACCTCATCAAGTACACAATGGTTTTACTCGATCTGTGGTTCACCGAGTACCAGCCGAAGAGCGGAAGAGGCAGCTACATTATAGATGAGACCCGCGAAATAGGTCGGAGGGAATCGTACCCTAGTTAGCCCGCGACCGTGGCAGCCACATTCAGACAGCAAGACCCTTCGGGAGTCGGTCGGTTACCTTCGATTTAACTTGCGAAATTTCAAGTAGGATTAAAATAGCTGAACAGAGACCTTTGTTTAAACCGGAAAAATCTTATTACGATTTAAAATGTATGTATGGCTTATGACCGTATTTTAAATCAGCTCTTATGAGTGACAGCGAGTTTGAGTTCGTATCAGAAATGTCATTTTAGTACAAACTAGCCTCTCAAATCTATACTTAATATTAGTTTCAAGTTTGAGATCGCTTCTTAAATACGAGCCTTAGCAACATTGTACCCTGACAAAACATAGCAAGCTGCATGAAAATAAACTTTCCAGCTTCTGAAATTCATTGAAAGTTTGCAGCTTTCTTTCAAAGATAGAGAGTGCAGCTTTACAGAATTTAGAATCGACACTAGTAAATACAACCTCTACCTTCGTGAACGGTTCAACGTAGACAGGGTTCTGGCTTGTTAGGTCGAACCCATATATATTTGGCGAGAAAGATATAAAGTTTCCACTTTCCTGCCCGCTCAACAAGATTTCATCAAGATAAATTTGTCAGCATCACATAAAGCGACAACGATTTTGACTCAGCACACGTACGACACATTTAGGAGAACACATCCCATACACAGTTCCTATATTTACTACAATTGTACGTGTAACATTAGAAGACATTGTCTTTCTCCGAACAGCGGCGGCTGCGACCGTTTTCCTTTGAGAGCAAGGAAAATGTTGTACGACACACTTAAGTTGTTTTACCGTTGGGGCGACGTCGCGTAAGAAAAATTGGTCTCTATTTCATTGTTAGCGTCCGGCACGGAACGGCCACATTATGAAAAGTTATTGTAATAATTATTGTAATGACGGCTTTTAGAGTGTGCTACGCTAAATGATGCTAATTTCATACATTTATGTATTAGGTATTTGAAGTGTTAGGCTAGGTGCTGATTACGTGATGGTAGGATACAATAATAAGTAGTTATTCATAGTAGCGTATAATAAGTTTGACTACCAAGTAAATAAGTATAACATTGAGATGCCTAACCTTTTCATTTCGTATACTGTGTCTCCAGAGTGTCCACTAACCAAGAAAAAGGTATGAGAGCCAACGTCATTTATCATGTGCTTAACTGAATGGAGGTTACACTTTGAAAATGTTACAAATGGTCTCAAAATGAAGTTCTGCTGACAATATTATGAAAGACTGCGCTCTTAACTTGGGTGAATTCTATTTACTTACACATACATCACATTTTTTACCCTAATAGCGTAGGCAGAGCGTCAACGACCTTAATTACTTATATTTATCATAACAATCAATTACCTACTAAATAGGGCTGTGAAATGCTTTTAATAAATATCCCAAATATATCATGAAATTAATTCAAGGAATAGGATAGTACATCTTTTAGTCGATTTTATAAGCTGCATAGACAGCAGCATTCTTTGTATTTTTTTATTATGTCTAACCAATTAAAGCAAATAAGTTATAGGTCCTACTACTGGGAAGAAATTTGGGGACATCTACCACCTACTATCAGTGATATTTCGACACCGACTGCTTTTTGTACGTACTATTAAATAAAAATTGAATCATGACCGCTTTTAGTTTATTTAATCCCAATTCAAAATGTACGGGGCGCTTCAATTCGCTGATCTTCTTTGCATGCATAAAATACGCTGCAAATCCACGACAAAATGTACAGCAGCGAGCGTACTACCCGGCCAACTTTAAAATATACAGGAGGTGGTAAGCGGGAAATGTCGGTTATAATTTTGCGTTTATGGTAGAAAACAACACATAATAATATAATTTATTTATTTATCTAAGAGTTTATTGTACACAGAACAATTACATTGGGAATCAAGACACAACCAAGTACTGCTTATTTCTAAAATGAAATAAAAACTATACACCTTTATCCTAATTTTACATCCAAAATTGATACACAATGTTTTAGACCCACGTCCAGGAACAGATGACAACATGTAACATGTAAAAAATAAAACAAGTAGCAGCTTTTCACTAACAATGAGGCATTTTAAGTATTTTCCTGCAGTAAAAAGAAGCTTGCGTATTATTCCATGTAATTAAATAAATATTTGTACATACCAACATTTAATTAAAAAAATAATAATAATAATAATTTAAAATTTCATTAAAAAGAAAAACTCAATTTAGACTACGTAGCAAAAACCCTGAATATCGAGGAAGTAAACGAATTCAAACTGTTAGGAATAACTATAGATAGCCACCTCACTTGGAAAAATCACATTCATAACATCAAAAATAAAATGTCACAATTCATCTACGCTTTGGCAGTATTAAAAACAAACACAAATTACACAACAGCAATAAATACATATTATGCATATGCGTACAGCGTGGTTTAGATACGGAGTAACACTCTGGGGATAAAGTACAAATTCTAACGACATATTTATTACACAAAAAAAAAATATGCGCGTTCTTGAAAAGATCGGACCACGAACGAGTTGTAGATCACTATTCATCGAACGAAATATGCTATCCTTCCCCTGTATATATATACTCGAGATGGCGTGGCATGTTAGAAAACATCTCAATGAATTTAAATTTAACACAAGAGCACGACGCGCAACTCAGTTAAAACTACCGGCACCGAGAATAGAAATGTTTAAAGACAGTCCATTCTACAGGTCTATATTGATTTACAATAAGAATAAAAATGATACGATATAAAAAATGAAGTCAAAAATAACATATTTTATTACAAATTTAAAAAAATCCTAATAACTAAATGCTATTACACTGTTTCTGAATATTTACTTGACAAATAAATATATAGACTAAAATAATTGCAATAACCGCTGTAAAACTGACATTAATTAATCTAATTTTTAAGAATCAATTTTAAATTTTATGTTTGATACTCTATTTCGAGAAAATGACTAATATTATCTTATTCTTATTTATGTAACTCGAATTTCATTTTTTTTTCTTTTTTATAAAAACGTGACATACTTAGATTTTAAAATATTATTGTTATTTTTTAATAAGACAAAAATGTGCAATACCCTACCAGGGTTCATATAAGAACTATCCTAGTATTTAAGATCTTGTAAACACTATATGAATGCATGAATAAATGAATTATGAATTATAATCACGCCTTTACCCCTAATGGGGTAGGCAGAGCGACTAAAACAAAAGTCAACAAAAGTCATTCCACGGTTATTTAAGATAAATTTATTCGTATATTGCTGTAGTGACAGGTTGTCAGCCCATCACCTAAATTACAATATACTGAAACCCTCAGATCTCTTAGCTGGTTTACACATGGTTTATGCATGCTGGCACATTCTATGTTTTTCTCTCACTCTTAGTCCAGCATTGGGGAATATTTATACATAGGTGAAAATTATCTTGTTGGTATTTTGTCTGTCTATGTCAATTATAAATCACGCATTCTATCCAATCCACTTAATAAGCTTCCGACAAATTACGGTTCTAGCTTATTAATTCATTTCATTTCTCACTCCTTCTCTGCGAGTTGCACCGCAGCCGTGTGACGGTAAAAGTCATAAACCGCACGGACCAAGGAGAACTTAATCTAAGGAGTGAGCATTCATACTTCAATATTCGAGGCACAACTCTTCGCTTATGTTGCGGGTGGAGGTTAATTTTCCAGCTGCTGTTGGCTGACGCAACTAGTGATGACGTAATTAATTAATTAGCCAATCAGTGTGTTAGAATACTGACAAAACTATTGTGATAACCAACAAAGTGGGCTAATGTTAGTGAGAGCATATGCCCCCGCATACTTACTTCATAGGTTATTATTCTAAGGTAAGGGATCCGAGGGTTACAGTATATTGCAATTTAGGCGATGAGCTGACAACCTGTCACTACAGCAATATAGCTAAAAAACTATCTTAAATAACCCTCAAAACCCTGTCAGTCATGGCGGATCGACCTTTGTTTAGGTCGTTTACGCTGTGCCTACCCCATTAGAGACAAGGGCGTATTATCCTCCTTGGCACGGCCCGTAACCCGCCAAGCGCGGGGTGTTTTACGACGCGCAGGAAGAAAGCGCGCGCGCCGACTCCATTCGCCTGATTACACGTTATATTTCATCGCCTCTCCCGACGCCCACATTTGAATTAGGGAATCAAAGTTGTGTATGCGTTGTATGTACAGGGCAGTAAAGTTTGTCTTTTGTTTACAATTACAGATTTAAAAACAAGTTTTCACACAGTAAAATATCAAAAGAACCATAAATATGTATTTATAAAGCGATCTCAAGATTGAGAGTAATATTAAGCATGGATTTGACAGATCCTTTTGTACTGATATTACATTTCTGATACGGACTCAAACTAGCTGTCAGTCTCAAGTGCTGTTTATAATTACGGGCCTAAAAGTTTGTTTTTACCACGAGAAAATTAATCTCTCTTCCATAGGAAAACTCATTATGCAAGTGACACTGCGGTCCAGAAAGTTTGTAAAGTGAAAAGATACTCCCCAAACATTAAGAAACTCCTCATATTTTTTATTCCATGCCATACTCGTTTATGGTTATTTAAATTATTATTTTATTGAAAAAAATATATATTTTATCAGACTTTAAACAATTACAAGTGCATATTATTATCCATTTTTTAAAGCCCGCAAAAAAGTCAATTAATGTTTGAATAAATTTAAATCAAATATGAATGTAAACGAGACCATACATTGCTATTTTAGCTGAGAGAAGTATAGTACTTTTGTCTCATTTTACAACAATAAACATCAAACTAGCAATTTCTCCAAAATATTTTGATATTAAAAATTTGTATGGCGTCTTTGAATGGCGCACATTCAATAAATAATATTGTGAACTTAAAAACACCTAATTCATGTACACCTAGTGTTTACATTAAGACTTCGCGTAATGGTCGGTGATGGTCATATTTGTCGTTTGGTGAAATTGCCAGCCGCACCAACTCTATAGTATTTCCAATTCGGTTTTAGAATAAAGGTAAACAAGTTCCATGTCTTTTCATAAAAAAACATATTTCGGAAATAAATGATATGTGTTGGCAAATTAGTTAAGTTATTAAAACTACTATTTCATTATGTTGTTATATCTTATAGCTAAAACTTATTTTAGAAACAAGATCCTCGATTAAAGGACATGAAACTTTACCTTTTTTCTAAAACCAAGTTGGAAATACTATTGTACCAAATAGAATGAATCCTATCTTATCCGCTTTCTTCTTCTTGTCGTGTCGATCGTTTAGGCGTTTTTTATATTAATTCCGCTTTACGTTTTATGCTATCTCATTTCTTGATCTGCTGTAAGATATTTCATTTTAGAAATAAGCAGTACCTGTTGTGTCTTGATTCCTATGTAATTGTTCTGTGTATGTTTCTGTGTACAATAAACTGTTAAATAAATAAATGAATGTATGCTTTAATGCAAGTGGGAGAAAATATTATATATTTGTTGAGTAGTGCCGCCTGACTGCTACGCTTTGTCGTAGACTCGTAGCCAAGCTGTAGCGCTTTGCTTCGTGCATCGTATTTTAACCAGTGCTGTGCTTCTATGTAAATAGATGAATCTAATTCATACCTAACATTTTAAAATAAAAATAGCCATTTGCATAATGCCTGACAAAAGTGATCTTGCTTTATGCTTTAGCATTGTATTTTGATATACAGTAATTAATTCATACATACATAATGCGCCCATCTCTAATGGGGTAGGCAGAGCGTAAACGACTTAAACAAAGGTCGTACCGCCACGTATGACAAAGCTGTTTTCTTCAGCATGCCCGGTAGGAAATGCAGCTGGCACATTCTATGTTTTTCTCTGGCTCCCAGTCCGGCATGGAGAAATAATCATGCAATAAATGTTAGTCTTTATTAGATTTTGTAACACTCATTGAATAAGTATACTAATGAATGGATACTTATTTTGGTTTCTTTGTTACTAAGAGAAAATTGAAGCTTTTGTGATATTATTTAGAAACGAAAGTCACGCAATACTAAATTTACAATTGAATTCATTCAAGTAAATATCACGCGAAGGTGCTATTAGTGAAAGTCTATACTGTCCAATAAGTTTAATTTAATTTTGTGTCATTTTAAAAGAAATTGTTCATACAATTGACCAAATGGGAAAAAGTGATACTGCTTGATTTGACCTACCTATTCACACGCAAAACTCCTTCACAAAATTATAAAAATTACTTTGAAAGTGTTTTTTTATGTATAATATAAAAATCATACAATTTTTTTTTTACCTTAATACTGGTAGATCTTTAAAAACAACTGTCAGATCTCAAGATAATGAGAAAACAGTGAAAAAGAACGACGTATAGATTATTAATTTCCAATGACCAAAAGAGCAATCACGCAGGGCAGCGTCCAATACAATTGCTTGCTCAATTTATCAGTATAACTGGTGTATTTATATCGTATTTCACCCAGTGCGTGGTAACGGCGCCACGTCCCACAGTCGTGCCGGTCCCACCACCTGCTGGGTAATTGCCTGGATATTTTATCAATAAAATAACACAACTTGTAGCGAAAAGAAAAATGAATCTAGGACATTTTAACCAAATTCAATTGGATGCTGAACTTTCTTCCAAGCTGTACTGGGAGCGAGAGAAAAACATAGAATGTGCCAGCTGCATTTCCTCCCGGGCATGCTGTCAAAATCAGCTAAGGGATTCGAGGATTTAAGTATATTGTAATATAGGCGAAGGGGTGACAACCTGTCACTACAGCAATAAACAGATCTATCTTAAACTACCCTCAAAACTTGTCAGACGAGGCGAAACGACCTTTGTTTAGGTCGTTTACGCTCTGCCTACCCCATCACTACATACTATAAAACATAGTCGCTTTCTATGTCCCTATATCCCTAAGTATGCATAAATCTTTAAAACTAAGCAACTGATTTTAATGCGGTTTCGTTTAATGAATAGAGTGATTCAAGAGAAAGGTTTATATGTATAATACATGCGGAATATAGTGGAGAAACACTGATAATTTCCGTGCGAAGCCGGGGCGGGTCGCTAGTAAGGAATAAAGGCGTGATGTACGAGTATGTATGTATGAATGTCAAGATGGCAAATAAATACCTAATAGGATATCAAATCTTAAGAGCCCGATAGTGTAGTGGATAGGGCCGCTGCCTCCTGAGCGGGAGGTTGTGGTTCGAACCCCACCACGTACCAATGTGTTTTTCGGTTTTCGAATTTCATATGTACGTTTATTCGGCGCTTTTCCGTGCTTCGGAAGGCACGTTAAGCCGTTGGTCCCGGTTAATATCGTTTAATACCGTAGATATTAGTCGTTAAGCCATATCAGAGGCCAGTTCTAAGCATTGGCGGCTTGAAAACTCTGACCTAATCTAGGATTGGGTCTGGTTTCCCTTCTGGGTTGCGGAGGTCAGATGGCAGTCGCTCTGTGTAAAAACCAGTACCCTCGTTCAATCCCCTAGATTAGGTAGCCGACTCCGTAACATACGGGATAAGGCTAGGGAGATGATGATGAGGATATCAAATCTATTTTCAGTAATTAAGGTAAAGCAGACAAAGACAATATTGTCTTAAAACACAATAAAATTTACAGCAGCTACTTGATCTGTCTATTTCACGCAATTTTCTTTTAAATCACTGCAATGTTTTATTTTTCTTTATTTTCAATCCGTATTGCGGTTATCATATTAACTGGGTCCAACACACTAAAAACGTGTCTCCGCGCGTAGGATCCGGATAGAATAGAATAGAAAATATCTGCTCTGATCTACACTAAGACAGATCAGACAGTAAGAAACGCTCTTTCCGTTTGCATGGAAAACACACCCACGAGCGGATAAGCGTTTTCAGAATGTTGGACCCAGCGTGTTTCATTTATTTATTTGTATAACCATTTATTGTACACAATAAAAGTCATACAAAAAACAAACACAAAGAAAAAATACATAACAGGCACTACTTATTTCTATAAATCAATTTACATTTTATTCATATTCATAACCACTGGGCGTACGAAGTCGCGAGCACAGCTAGTTAAAAATATAAGCGCCTAAGAGCGGAAATATGTCTCGAGACTCTACCTACTAGAAAATGCAACTACCTGCACCAGTTGCTCGTGACATCGCATTCCTTTATAAAACTGACAATAAACTGTCTTATACTTAAAGCAGAAAGAAAAATGTGAGCTTTGTATGTACAAATCGAGTAGGGAAAATATTTTTTGTGATTGTTCTATTGCAAACTCTAGTTTTAGATACTTTTAATAGTTATTGAGACAAGAACAAGATGGAGCAAACTCCGCACATCCGCACTTAAAATTAACAACCAGTTTGAGTTCGTATAAAAAATATTTTAGTACAAAATTGCTTGTCAAATCCATACTTAATATTGCTCTCAATCTTGAGATACCTTTACAAATACGAGCCTTAGGTTATTAAAAAATGTTCGCACGTATTTTAATAGTTTGCATTCTATCCTCAATTTCACCATAATTATAAACAAAATGAAGGAACGACGCAAGTTTTATTGTTACACGTGGAAAACTTTTGAATAATCGTATTATAGACACGCAGTACCATATAGGCAAAGTTTTATTGTGTTTCGCCATTGGGAATTCTAGTAGCACACGTCACAACACCAGCTAGGAAACATGCTTATAAATATATATAATACTGATACTGATTGGTATCTATTCAGGCTGAAACTTTTTTATTCGTATTAGAAATGTCTTGAATTGTAATAAAATATTTGATTAAATTAATAGGAAATCGATCAGAATGACGCACGGTGTATGCCTTATCCTATAACTGGGATATATTTTATTACACTCCATGTATTAATTTGTTTCTACTATAAGGATTTAGTGTCACTTTCACAGTTGGTAATGATTGATTTTCATTTGCAATATAAATTTCTTTAATTTTAGCTAATAAGTATCAGATTACAGATACACAATTATTATTTAGATAATTAGCGAGCATACAGTTTTATAATCAAATGCGTAACGTGCTTACTATTGCATACATTGTATCGTATTCTGTGATTCTACCTAACCTACATACCTACTAACTTATACTATGTATTTTACCTACAACAAAGAATATACTAACAATGAACCATGTAATTTGAATAATAATAAATGAATGCATTTGAATTTAGATATAACTTGAAAGTTTTGAAATGGATACCAGAATCAAGAACACTCATTGTCATAACTTGTAAAATAAACAAGATTCATAATAAAAATTGATCGGCTTTCTTGCTTGTATTGAAAGGAGTGTTAGGCCTCAACGTTTCGATGCTATACGAGGATCTTCATCAGGAGGAATACAAACAAGTAAGCCGATTAGTTTTCGTTATGAATAACTCTTGTTTATCGTTTAGTGTTAAAATAAACAAGACTTTTGGTCTAATAAAAAAAATATGTGAATCATTTAAATTCCAAAACGGTATGCCTATTTCCTCAAAACTAGAAGTTACCGATTTAAACGTCAGCCCTCGACCTCGTTTCAGCAAACGAACAAAGGATGCAAGTATATAATTTGCATAAAAACAGCTGCGTTGCAGAAATTGAGTCGTTTATTACACGATTATAAAATAATTTCCATGTAAAAAAGTTCGTGGAAAGCGTTTGGAGAAGGGTTGCGCGGTATTTAGATGTGTACGCGATAGCGAACCACTGTCGGCCGACTCTTTACATTGCTTTTTGGAAGTACCTATCTATACTTTGGCTCTATTCCTGTTATCAGTACTTTTTGAAGTAAGAGTTTGGTGTGATGTGGGTTTTCTGACTAGACAGGCTGACTTTAAAGATTGGGATTAGGCAGCATAATAATTTCGTGTATCAACAAAATAAATAATAGCCAAAGATCTAAGTCAAAGATTGATTAGTAAATGAAACTATCTGCCAAAAATTACGTAATACATACATACATAGGAACATATAACTACACCTTTATCCCAAATGGGGTAGGCAGAGCGTAAGCTAAATAAACTAAGGTTGTTCCGCCACATCTGACAGTTTTGATAAAATACATACCTACTGAAATAATAAGGGCTGCAAACTATCCAAATATGTTGTTGAAGATATTTTACTGATCGTAATGCAAAGCAGAATATAGCTAATAAAATAAATAAATAGGTTATAGTAAAAGTTTAATTTTGAAGATGTTTTTTCATCATGTGGGCGATACTTATACCTACAAATTTAATTTTCTTCAAATTCTTCCATGCTGGACTGGGATTGAGAGAAAAACATATAATAGGCGAGCTGCATTTCCTCCCGGGCATGCTGTAAAAACCAGCTAATGGATCCGAGGGTTTCAGTATATTGTAATTTAGGCCATAACCTGTCACTACAGCAATATACCTACATATTATTATCTATCTTAAATAACCCTCAAAACTTTGTCAGACGTGGCGGAACTACATTTGTTTAGGTCGTTTACGCTCTGCCTGCCCCATTAGGGATAAAGGCGTGATTATAAGTGTGTACAAATTTAATTTGTTTAATTTCTACCGTTAGCCCCCTGAATTAACACATTACCTTATCCGACAGACACCGTGTTAATCTAAAGTGACTCGAGTTTACGATCGGCAACTTTTTACTATCCTGGGAGATGAGTCCGGGCATCCCGATAGCGGGCACAATTACAACTCGTCCAAACTTTTGTTTAGACTTACCCCAATTTGTTCTTTATCGGGTAATTCGGTTGAGGACCGTGCGATTGTACCTGTACCTTTGGGCTAGACCACACTACTGCGATGCGACAAAACTATGTCCCACGTGACTGTGAGCTGCTTAGCGAGACTTTTCCCACCCTTCTCCTTTCATGGCACAGCGCGTTTAGTAAGAAACAATCTTCATAGTTGATTTGATCAGGGTCCATTTCATGTCATGGGTCAGTCTAATAGTGACTTGAGTAAATATTTTAATATTTACGTTTTGGAAACCGGCATCAACTTTTAGTATGAATGTAGGCCTTTTTGCACATTAATATAAGTATTTTTTTGTTTTTTTGTGTACAATAAGCCGTTGATCCCGGTAAATATCGTTTAATACCGTAGATATTAAACGTTAAGTCATATCAGAGGCCAGTGCTAAGCATTGTCGGCTTGAACACTCTGACCTAATCTAGGATTGGTTTTGGGTTGCGGAGGTCAGATGGCAGTCGCTTTGTGTAAAAACCCTCGTTCAGTCCCTTTGATTAGGTAGCTGACCCCGTGAGATACGGGATAAGGCTAGGGAGATGAAGGAGGGAATAAATGATGTGTACAATAAAGTGTTTTTACTTACTGAAACATGTAAATGATGTATATTATCTAACTAAATTGATTCTTGACGCTAACTCGAGTCACCATTAGAAGTTCTTACAGACTAACAGCAACTTTTCTTTACGATGCGATGCTCTAACGCACTGTTGTGTCCTGGCCCTTTTAGGTGTACAGTACAAATAGCCGCGTTGCTAGCGACACGAGTGGACTACAAAGCTGATTTTATTCGATGACACGGAACATTGATTTACGGCGAAATACGAGTACGTTTATTCAGGGAATCCGTATTTTGCTCAATTTAACTTTTTAATTGGATATAAGAAATTTTGATTGAAGCTTTTGCCATTGAAAAAAAAGACTGGATCCAAGAAATTTACGTAATTGTTCATTATCGTATAACATTGTTTTCGAATTTAACTAGGTTTATCGATTTTTGAGCACATACTACTTAGAACTTACTTGAAAAAGTCTTTATGTTACGTTAGATGCGTGTCAGTAAAACATTCGGTAAACTCTTAGGGTCGTATTAATAAACAGTACTTGAGGCTGACAGCTAGTTTGAGTTCGTATCGGAGATGTAATTTAAGTAAAAAATTGACTGTCAAATCCATACTTAATATTGCTCTCAATAATCTGGGAATCGCTTTATACTAGCCTTAAACTCTCAGGTAGAGCTTAGAAAATACAATGCTCATAAATGCTCAATATTTGATTTACTACCGTATTTTATTTTTATGCGATTTATTGAACTGAAAATACCGAAACACCTTGTAGCCATATCTTAACTGAGGCTCGTAGTTATGAAGCGATTTTAAACTTGAGAGCAATATTAAGTACTTTTTACTGAAATGACATTTCTGATAAGAAATCAAACTGATTACTATTAATCGAGCTGATCACAAATTCGGCCCTGAGTGTCCGTATCTGAATACACCGTGCAATCATTTGCAAATCGGTTTACAAGTTTAGATTCGGCGCAGGGATGAGAGGGTAGTCCGCCGATGCAGAGTTTCTCAGTAGAGCCGTACACTGAGTAACAAATGGCCGATCGACTGTGGGCCGAGTCGACCTACATCCACCCGATCGCCCGACGACCCGACGCGACGTCGTGATATCAAGGCACAAATGGGCAACTTCTTGCCCGCCAAGGCTTTTTAACCGGTTCGCGTAAGAATTAAAAAAAACATTCGTTGTCATAAAAATATGTCGTCAGTGCGTCGACCAGCAGTCGGCACGTCAAATTATTTGCGTATCTGTGAGCCAACCAGCAGTCGGCATTGTTTACTATTTATGTTTTCGCGCTCTTTTCGCCGAATATACGATCCGTTCTCGAAGTGCGACTCTTGTAATCGTAAAAGAGTGATATAATATACATTTCAAACTGTCTTACTAATAGACTATGGTGCAAAAAAAATAAAAAAATTGTCACTTAAAGTGGACGTCTTGGTGCGTGAATTAATCCAGTTTTGTTCCGCGATTTTAGCGAAAATTTTTAGGTGTTGTGGTGTAAAAACTTGAATAAATCATGGAAAGGTAAGTACTTTTACATTTTTATTACTGGGAAACACGTTTTCGTTAGGTATTTGTAAGAAATCAGCTCTGAAACCAACGGCATAGCTGTCCAACGAACTATGAACGTACTTTGTTTCTGCCATTATTTCGTCTAAAAGTTTATAAAACCGTAATGTTTTGGAGAATTTAAGCTTCTAATGTCATTAATTTGCAATGGATAACAATATTTAACTTGTATTTTAGCCATAAAACTTATAATTTGGGTTCAAATACGTGAAGGTCATTGTTTGCCGTCTGTCGGCATCGCCACGGACAGGGTTTCAGGGTCATATGGCGGAGAAAACATGGATACGCTTTTGGATTTTCTGTTTGAAATTGTTTTTAATCTTTTGCATGTAATGTAACATCACTTTTAACTGCATAACTGGTTGAAATATATACCCTTTGCGGTACTATGGGAAAAAACTTCGAAAAAATTTCGTGCGAAAAATTTGACCCCCCGTGACCCCTCCTTTTTATGACCTCACCAGATGGGGGGTGTCAAGGGGGTCAACCTTTACCAGTATCATTTCCCCAAAAAATCAATCCCCCCCCCTAGGAGAGAAAAATGTTTTCCTTGTTAAATTTTTGTCCCCCAGGGGGGATGGGGTTAGTTTGTCGGGGAAATTATGTTTTTCACGGGGGTCTAATTTTTCGTCCTAAGTTTTTTTGTTATAATTTATTTTTGTAATTTTTCTATGCATTTTATAGCGCCCCAAAGGGTATATACTCCAACTCCTACATTCCACCCTTAGTTACGATAAAATATAAAATATAGGTGCTAAAAAACTTATTTTTCTTGTTTGCACCAGGGTTGCACTGGGTAATCATCATGATAATTTATCGTTGATAATAACCAGTAATTGTTATTGTACAAAACAATTACATATTGTGTGTGTATATCCAAACGCACGTTTTTTCGTCACAATACGCACATCGAAATTAATAGTATTTTTTTAACAAAAGTAGTCTCAGGTAAAAGTAGTATCTACAAATAGAAAAAAATCTTTAATTTATATGTTATTTGATTTGATAGTTGGATAATTATTATAGATTTTTATTAATAATTTGTTAAGAAAAATATATGCATGTCACAACTAAATACGAGAGCTCTAAGTGCACATTTTCCATTCATGCCTCGCTTATTTTTTGCATTTATGTGTTTTTTGTTTGGTTTGCATGCTTTTTGTTTTTGCTTTTTTCTTTAGAGGTGGACGTGGTCGTGGTCCTGCTCGTGCTCGTGGTCCTGGGCGTGGACGCGGTCGTGGGCATGGGCGTGGGCGCGAGCATGTTAACGATGTCGAAGCGCCTGCGCAGAATAGCGCTACGCGGACGCGCGGTGGGCCCACTAGAAGTGCTGGCCGCACCGAAAGGCCTTCGGCTATCGATCCGTAATAACAACATTTTTAAACTAATAACTAACAAGTTGCTTCGTTTTTTTTGCAACACTAACATTCTGCATTAATATTTTAGAGTTTACTGTGGCATGGTGGAGGAGCTGTCGATGGGGCATCCCCTGGAGCGGCCGCTAACTCAGCGGCGACCTCGAGTGCTGCCTGCTGCAAGGCGGGGGTTAGCATTTTGAAGTTGTTTTTGCTTTCGGAATGACATGCGAGCATTGACTTTAATTTTTTTTTAGTTCCGTGCCGGTGTCGCTATGGTCCTCCATCGACCTCCTCACAAGGAATCATCCGCAGACGACCCAGTCGCAAGGTCAGCTCCAGCCCGACCGGGCTGTTGAGGCTCAGCCCCAACCTGCCCAAGCTAAAGAAGCCCAGCCCCAGCCCGACCGGGCTTTAGAGGCTCAGCCCCAGCCTGACCGGGCTGCAGAGGCCCAGCCCCAGCCCCAACCTGACCGGGCTGCAGAGGCCCAGCCTCTGCCCGACCACGCTCAGAACTTTGAGCTTCACTCAGTACCTTCACCTGCTTTGTGAGTTCATATTTTGAAAGTTTAACTTTTCATTACTGGTCATAAAATAGCGAATTTTTAACACTTTATTTTTAACAGGCATGTTGAACTTGGAGGTAGTGGAGCGTCCACGCCAACAACGCGGAAACGCAGAAACGTATTGGACCACAGTGACATGGGGGCTAAACGACGTCTGTGAGTGCCTTTTTATAATTATATATTCTAGGTGCAGTTTTCAAAGTATGTACTTAGTATTTTGGTTCTTTTAGACCCATATGAATAGTGGTAGTATCGCTGCTTTTGGCGCACAGGGTTCTGGGTTCAATTCCAGGCCGGGCAGATATTTGAACGATAAATTTAAATATATGTTTTTGGGTCTGGGTGTTCTTTGTGCATCTTTCTGTGTACGTCCATGGCACCACGAACCACAACGGGTATCCTAGTGAATGCTATGAATGTGACGATTTTCTTTTTAATAATTTATTTTCTTTGTTTTTAGAATTCCTTCCTCGTCATCTTCGTCGCGTCCTCTAAGGGACACTGAAATATCAAACGTCCTTAATTACGGTAAGTGAAAATAGTTCAATTTTAGCTGCTAATAAAAATACAAATAAATCTTGTTCTATACGAAACCGAAACGTGGCCACTTACAATGGGCCTCATAAGAAGGCTCAATGTCACTCAAACGGCAATGGAAAGGGCTATGCTCGGAGTTTCCCTCTGCGATAGAATCCGAAACGAGGAGGTCCACATAGCTCGAAGAGTTGCGCAACTTAAGTGGCAGTGGGCGGGGCACATTGCTCGCAGGACCGACTCCCACTGGGGCACGAAAGTCCTGTAGTGGCTGCCTCGGCACGGTAGACGCAGCATAGGCAGGTCTCCCACAAGGTGGATCGACATTCTGGTGAAGGTAGCGGGAAGCTGCTGGATGCAGAAGGCGCTAGACCGATCATCGTGGAGGTCTTTGCGGAAGGCTTTTGTCCTGCAGTGGACGTCTATCGGCTGAGACGACGACGACGACGGCTGTGTTCTATAAAGATCAGCTCTCAGATCACTGATTCTATTACATAAGTAAGTTGTAACTTAGTAAATTATTAAATGTGCTTCCTTTATCTTCATATTTTACAGGCAGCGACGAGGACTCCGAAGAAGATGGCGAGGACGAAATTGGCTCGCATTCTCAGTGCATAATCCCCAGGGTGGTCCAACCGTACGCGCTAGCCGAGCAGGATGAAGGTGCTGGCGGTGAGGTGGATGCCTTCGTTTGTTTTTCCTGGCCTCCGACATCCAATGACCCACCTTCTAACTCTTCTGGTCCCATTCCTTCCACATCCCATGTTCCTGAATCTTCCGTTCCGCCTTCCATTCCTAACTATAGTCCCTCATCCTCATCTTGTCCCATTTCGGAGCCAGGAAACAAATTTGATTTTAAATGGAGTGGGTTCCCGCAACCTCAAACTCCTCCTGAGCTGAGGAGGGAACCGTTCTCCCAGATTAACTGTGGGCCCACGGTTCCATATGCGAGCCCATATGACGCATTTACTGCCATATGGGATCACAATAATATGGAACACATTGTCAAGGAGACAAAGCGTTACGCGCAACAGCTTGCAGCGGTCATGCTGGTGGACGGTTTGCTCTGTCCGAACAGCCGCATCACCAAATGGCGAGACACCGACGTAAGTGAATTGTACGTGTATTTCGCTATAATCCTCGCTACCGGGATTGTGGTGAAATCACGTCTCGAGGAGTACTGGAACTGCTCGCTGGACATTTTCAGTACCCCCGGATTCACTGCGGCGATGCGGTATGACCGCTTCGTGCTGTTGAGCAGATGTCTCCACTTTCAGGATAATGATGGTTGCGATCCTGAACTGATGACACTGAGTCAGGCCAAGTTGTTTAAGGTGCAGCCAATTTTGGATCACCTTAACAATAAATTCCAACAATTATATGTGCTGCACCAAAACGTGGCTCTGGATGAAAGTCTAACCATGTGGAAGGGTTGGTTAGATATTAACCAATTCATCCGTAATAAAGCAGCTGCAGTAGGTATTAAAACATACGAGGTGTGTGAGTCCCAGACTGGATATTTGTGGCGCTTTGAAGTCCACGCAGGCCATGATACCTCCCCAGACCCACAAGACGACAGTCCAGTTTCTGGGAAAGTGCCAGCTCTTGTGCTCAGACTTTTAAATGGTCTTGAGCATATGGGCCACACAATTTGGATGGATAACTTTTACAATTCTCCCGCGCTTGCGCGAGAATTGAAAGTTCGGGGATTTGACTGCGTGGGGACCTTACGAACGAATCGTCAGTTTGTTCCCGTTGAACTGATGAATCTTTCAAAAAAAGATATGGCGGAAGGTCAGGTGAACGGTTGCACTTCGGAAGATGTGAACCTCATTGTATACCGGGACAAAAACCGTGTGGCTTTTATCTCGACATACCATGGGCTAGCAACCGTGATGTGCGGCAATACACTCAAGCCCACCATCATACCGGACTATAATGTCTGTATGGGGGGGTCGACCGCAAAGACCAGATGCTCGCCATGTACCCCATTGAAAGAAGGCGGAACAAAATGTGGTACAAAAAGTTATTCAGGAGGCTCTTGAATGCTAGTACTTTAAATGCTTACATACTTTACAAGGCACACCGCTCGATCACACATCGGAATTTTCGCCAAACTTTGGTGAACGAATTGTTGGCAGCACACAAACCACCAGCATCTACCCGTGAGCTGCCGAGCACCTGGCATTTTTGCCGGGGCAATACGATCTGCTCCCTGGAACCACACGGAACGAGCATTTGAGACGTAGTTGTTCAGTTTGCAAAAAGCGAACTTCAAGCTTTTGCAAAAAGTGTAATGTGCCCATGTGTGTGTTTGTTTGCTTCGAGTCATATCACACTACACAGTAAACTACACAAAAACACTGTCTTACACACACAAGGTATTTAGGTACTAGTATTGAAGGTCAATCTGAAAAACAATTCGAGTAGGTGGGTATGCCGCTAATTTGATGGGAAGCTTTAAGTAGGTAGGTGTAACCATCCAAATTGTTACGGGAAATATGGAAAACAAAAAGCAGCACATGTATTTATATAGTTTGTATATGTATGTATGAGTAAGTGCTTCGGATAGAGGATTATGTTTTTTGTGATTAATTTGTTGCTAACGAGTTATATGTATGTATGTCTTTTAAAATTTTGGCTCATCATAAAATTGTTGGAACCTAGCCCAGTGTCATTCATTCAAATCGCATTCGTCATTATACTGATATGGTTCGTACAAAAATTAGGGAAGCAAAAGGGGGGGTTGGGGGTGTTGCTAAACCTAATTTTCAGTACGATCCTTTGGCATTTTGTAATATTTGTATATATGTAAATGATCGGTAGCCATGTGCATATATACATTTATTATATATATTTATATATAATAAATGTATATATATATAAATCTCATATTGGTTATCATCATGCTGTCTATAACTGTACATCCAACCGACAAACTGTCTGTTCACTTTATCTACCTTCTGTGATTCGTGAAACAAGCCATGATTTAAAAATTATGACATATTCATTAGTTTTCCAAGTGGTTGTCATTATAAGACCCTTTATGTTTACTATAATGTTTCAAAATAATGAGAGTTACAAGAATCGCCTTGTCATTATGTTGTTGAAAAAAAGTCGTATCCATACTTTACTAGCATGTATGAGGCTAAAATGTTTAGTTAGTACCATCTTTCATGAGCTTGCTGTATGAAATATTTCCTAAAAACAGCTTGTTTTTTTTGTTTAATTGATTAGTAAATTTCATGTATATCTTGAAATATAACTTGCTTTTCCATTTGTAAGTGGATATTATCCAAAATAGACATGTTTTTGAGGTACTAATTTTGGTGTCAAATTGAATACCATATTTGTCTCACTCATACTCTAATTTACATTGAATGTAACATGATTTAATTATTTATATTCGTAGCTTATAAGTTCAAGTGGCTGAAAACAAAAGGTCTTGGTTCTATAAGCTATGAGTCATTTTAGATAACAAGAAATGTGAGACCCTTTTTTGTTTACTTTAAGTGGAAGCTTTTTTTGTGTCAACTTTGTAAATGTGTGTTGTGTGAAAAAAATGTATGGGACGATGTTAACTTTGGTTTATATTGTAAACTTAGCACAGTAATGTGTAAATAAAAATTAGTTACAGATAAATTATTGTTTTATTTTATACAAATTTTTAAAAAAATACAATAAAATTTAGGTACCCCAATTAGGTGGTTTTGTTTATATGGCAAATAACTATCAATAAGAAAAAATATGTAAAGATATATATAAAATAGGTAATTATGACCAATATTTTATTTGTAAACATACAACATTCCTCTAAGAATCCGAGAAAATCGAACTTTAAAAAAGCATTTGCGTCTTAAATGCCTGTCTGTGAGCCTGCCGACGGTCGGCACCACAGATATGCAAAATGGCGGAAACTGTAGTTGCACTGACAAGAGTAAAAAAAAACACTATGGATAGATCGGTACTCGGTGAAAGACTTTCGGCCTATTTGTAAGATACATATTTGGGCTCGCTTCACTAGCGATATTTTTAATACCGTGATTAAACATGGAACACTTCGTTCGGGATCTCCACTATTTCTTTACAAGAAACAATACAATAGCCTACATTAGAATGCAAAAAAGGCAAGTTAATAGTTAATTATTTTAATGTATAAGTTTTGAGATTTTTGCGGTTGTTCACAGTAGAAATCTAATAGTATTAGATTGTTATTTTAAACGGGATTATTATCGCGATTATATTTATTGTTACTTTGAAATTTCAGAGCTGTTTCAAGCTCCATGGGCACGAGTAGACTGACTGTAGATATCGAGGTAAATATAATTGTGGAAATAATCCCGTTCAAAATAACAATCTAATTACTTTAATGTACCCAAGAGGTAATCCGTACTTTAAAAAATAGTCCTCCCACCGATTTTCGGTGATGGCAGCCAATCTCCCGGAGATCAGCCAACTGCGCAGGACTTGTTTTTAGTGACTAAGTGTTTGGGCTACACACAGGTGCACTCTCTTTTCCTTCAATCTCTTATTCTGATCGGACAGATGGACTGACAGGACCAGAGAGAAATCAGGCGCAGGACCGACTATTGACATGCCCATCCGACAGCATGAATCATCTTACTTTTCGGACAATCAGGTGATCAGCCTGCAATGTCCTAACCAAACTAGAAACAACAACACAACGTCATTGTCCCCCGTCGGGAATCGAACCCGGGACCTCCGGGTTGAGAGCCCATGGCTCAGACAGCTTGACAACGGAGGCAGTCAATCCGTATTATAACCACCAGCCCCGCTTTTCTTTCATATTTTTTATAATCCATGTGAATGCGGCCCGTAATTTCATTAATATCGACAAATCTGGCCCGCAACATTGAAAAGGTTACCCACCCCCTAAATTAAGGTAACGCCACGTGTATCTTCGAAGCAATTTCCCTCGGTTAGATCCAATACCAAAGAAATTGCTAAACGGCTGCGTCGGTATAAAAGTTTATTCTAAGAAATTCAATCTAAGCTAAGCTAATATAGAAACAAGAGTTATTTTGCAAACAGCGTGATTAAAATCTCGCTCGTGTATATTTTTTGTTTTTATGTTTTCTTATTTACTTAAATAAAACTTACTTAAATATTCTTGTTAGTCCCAAATTGTACGTAGATATGTATTTATTTATTCCTCACCTGAAACAAAAAAAGTTGTTAATATTTTTTTTTTCACCCAAACGACTATTGGCGAGCTTTTTAAGAATGTTCATTTTGGTAATAAAGTTAAATGGCAATCAAAAGAAAGGGCCATAAAGCAGCTACACAGCTATTTATTAGATTGGAGCTGATGTTATCATGCTCTGTGGAAACACGGCTTCGATTCTCATAATTTGAATAAGGAACAGAGGTGATGATATGTGACAAGTAGTCAAGAGAATGGAGCTAAGGCGACCTTCTGCTGGTTCTTCTTCTGTCGTGTGGGTATCGATTCGATGAACCCTGGTGCCAGAGTTTTTAAACCGCCTAATAGCACAGCTAATAGGCCTCTGACATGGTTCTGTGTAACGCTCACCATCAAAGTCAGCGACCGGGACCGACGGCTTAACGTGCCCTCCGAACCACGGAATTGCGGGTGATAATGTAATATTTAAGTGCAAAGAGTGAAGTTCTCTATGGCCATTCTGACGAAAGTCGAAGAACGCGAAACGCATCGGTTCCCTGTCCACTACTGTTTCGTCTTCAATTCGACTCTTCAGATGCGGAAGTGTCCGCATGACAGTTGGTTTGCAAGTGCTTTGCTCTCGTGAGCTTAGCTTGTTTGGATCGGAACGGATCGGAAAAAGCTAACGTCACAATAGCAAAACACTTGCAATTTAAGGGTAAGGTCAAAACAAATAACTTATAGATTTTGACCTGTCTAAATATGTAGCCTACTTACTGTCTGTTTGTGTTTCGAGTCACCTCTCTCTCCTTATCCTAATCGATAGTGACAAATGTGACGTTTGTAATGTCTTAGAACGTTAAGGCGTTATACAGTCTGCCAGTGACTGAAACCAAAGCTTAAAGACATGTAATTAATTTTTTACCTAGATCACTGACTTGTTTTAAATTCCTCAGCTATCCAAAAAAAAAAAATGTGGAAGGAAGAATTGAAAGAAAGCGAGGAAGAGGTAGTCCAAAACGTAGTTATTTCGACCAAGTAAAGGAAAAAGTGCCAATGATCTTACAGCGGCAAAATCATCAGGATGTGGTGGTGAGTCCAGTGGCATGGGCTTCCCTAAAATATGCCATAATGTTCGGAAAAGATCTTGTGACGTAGAGAATCAATGCCGCCACTAAATAAGCATTCCCCTGGTATCAGGCACCGGTGGCACCAGTACTGGTAGGAGGCTGAGGAAATGGATTCTGGAAGGGCTCGTGTCCAGACTATATGACGCGGACTAGCTTCGCTTCATATACTGCGGCGTGGAAGGCAACAGGGAAGCCACCACACTAAATTTGCATAAAGAAAGTAGTAATATGAAGGCTGATCCCGAGAAAACTGGCGATTACTCCACCGACAAGAGCAAAGCTCTTAAATTTATGATGATGAAAGGAAAAAGTAAATGACAAGTCGTATCAGGATATCAATGAACTGACCAATGACAGACAAAAATGGATATTGCTCCATAATATATTTGCAAGATCAGCAATTTATTGGTAAAGCAGAAAGTATTTTTGCGTTTTTATGACCGAATCATAAAATAGCACATTAACGATACGGCTTTGTATTTTACAGCTGCATTATAAGCATTAGATTGTAATTTTTTTATGTTTCTAAGATATATCAACATTAAATGTAATGTTATGGCTGATAGAGTGAGAAGGAATATAATAATGATGTTGCTTAGAAGCAAAAAGTAAGTAAGTAAACCCTTTATTGCACACATTTAGATAGAACATACAGACAGAAACAGACTTAGACATATATAAATATAAGTGCACAATGGCGTACTTATCGCTGACAGCGATCTTTTGTGTAGAGGAGATTTAAAGGAGGATAAAAAAAAGTCGATTACGGAAATCTATCAAAATATAATAAGTAGGTAATTTAAGTAAAATATTATGTTTGCTGAGGGGTCCAGACATTTTTTTTGCGGTAAAGACTGCTCTGCTCTACGAACCTAATGTAACTCAAATCCGTCCATGAAAGAGATTATTATGAATGAGAAACGAAAAATTTGTATTAAATTGTACATGGTAATAAAGTATTATTATAATTTATGTACTTTATAGAATGTGCCAGCTGCATTACCTTCCGGGCATGCTGTGAAAACCAGCTAAGGGATTAGAGGGTTTCAGTATATTGCAATTTGGGCGATGGGCTCACAACCTGTCACTTCAGCAATATACCTGCAAATCTGTCTTAAATAACCCTCAGAATTTTGTCAGACGTGGCGGAACGACCTTTGTCTAGGTCGTTTACGCTCTGCCTGCCCCATTAGGGATAAAGGCGTGATTATATGTATGTATCTACATTTAATGTCAAAATAATAGTATCTATCACAGTATTACATAAAGTCAAAGTTGTCAAATGTATTGGATACTTTTGTACTAATACCCGTTTTTTATGCATTAATAATCAAGGTACATCGCTGTTATAAAAATCTGTACCAAACCAACATATTCTTCTGGAATCGTATAATAATCACATGAAACTGAATGTGTTATAACGAAGTTGATTGTATCCGCGTGCTAATGAGCCCACACATAATAAAACAGTGGCATATATCTACCGGGTGTAAGGGACAGCGTCCCGCAAACTGATACAGGTTGCTCAGTCAACGACACTGAACAACTTCCACCAGGAAATTCTTTCAAGAAGTAAAAAATAAATTTAGTTTTTCTATACAACTTGTCTGATCGAGGTGGACATTTTGTATGGATATGCCAACTTTTATTTACACTTCCAGAAAAAGTTAATCCTGCTGGAAGTTGTTCAGTGTCGATGACTGAGCAACCCCTATCAGTTTGCGGGACGCTGTCCCTCACACTTCGTATAGTGTACCCGGTAATAACAGTGGCATATGCCTACAGTGCGCCCGGTAATATTTGTGATATTCCGAATTGTCGTGTGATTGCAGAATGTGGTCAATTATTGGAAATTCACGGATGCAATAAAGTACATTAATATGCAATATTTATGGCTCATATTTGTAGGAGATTCAATAAATTTAATGAACCGTATTGAGCGCATGCTTCAACAATAACCATTAACTGTTTTGGTGTTTATTTAATGAAATTTTATCAGTACTTATTTATTCAAATCTTTCGTGGCTACGTTTTTGTGTAGATATTACGACACAAAGTTAAAGTGCAGTCTTTAATAATTTGTTGTTAGATGTTTTGCTGCAACTAAAGTATGAATAAACTAATGAGCTATCGTGAGTTAGCTCATAATACCAAAATGCGGTTTCGTCTAGACGCCATTGCGCGCAACCAGAATAAATGCAAAACCAACCACGCTATATTCCACACAGCTTAGAAATAGAACCGCAAATGAATACACAAAAGGAATAAAGTAAGAAAACTTTTTAATTAATTTAACACTCAAACTAATTTAGGGCTCCTCTTGGGAATGATTCTGAGCCATAAATGATAACAAAAAAGCAAAGGTACATTGATATGTTCAACCAACTACTTGTTTTCTGAGTTCCCTCTGGCCTTGTTAATCGGAGTCTTGTTAATCGGAATTTTGTTAATCGGAATTGAGAATAAGATTTTCGAAAACTTAAATACATACATACATACATACATACATATAATCACGCCTTTATCCCTAATGGGGTAGGCAGAGCGTAAACGATCTAAACAAAGGTCGTTTCGCCACGTCTGACGAAGTTTTAAGGGTTTTTTAAGATAGACTTGTACGTATATTGCTGTAGTGATAGGTTGTCAGCCCATCGCTTAAATTACAATATACTAAAACCCTCAGATCCCGTAGCTGGATTTTACAGCTTGCTCGGGAGGAAATGCAGCTGGCACATTCTATGTTTTTCTCTCACTCCCAGGCCTGCATGGAAGCTAAAATACCAAAACTATGCTAAAACTTAAATACCATTTGTTTTATTATATAGCAATGATAAAATAACTATTATATACATTTGCAACTTAAACAGAATATGTCTTATTAAAAGTATTCTTATAATTTCCAAGATACATAACACTGAGATAATGGACTTCTCTTCGCTTTAGAATCTACTTCACTTTTACACTAGACCCAATGAGGATATAATCACTATGACCAGAACTTTTACCACATTTCTGCACAGACGCATTGGTGAGGTAAGGATTGACTGAAAACTTTGATACACAGATCACAGAAACTGTAAGGTCCCGAGCAGTCAAGCGTATCCTGACCTTTCCGGCTGGTTGACTGACTGGCCCAAATGAATGAATCTAAGAACGCCCACTTGTTCCCTCTGATCTGTGTAGGCGGAATCATGTTAATCTGGATTGAGAATAAGGAGCCCTGAGAGCCTATACCTATATAGCTTATTTTTCATGATATTTAGTAGCAACTAAGCAAGCATACGGCTCACCTGATGGTAAGCAACACCGTAGCCTATAACACCTACTACTATCCGTTGCACACCGTGAGACCTAAGGTGGAATGTCTCTTGTCTATCTTGAGTCACACGATCCACAGCAAATTAAAAGTATTTTCGCACAGCGCAAACTATCAGGCAACACGTTTATTTAATAAACTTCCAGTTGAATTAAAGCCTATTGTCAAATGTCAATCTTTAAAAGAATGCTTAAAGCTTTTCTTCTTGAAAAATGTTTTTACTCTGTGGAAGAGTTCCTATCCTATAAATGTTAAATGTCTAATATTATCCTTTTTAAATTTATATTGAGATACCTAAATTATTAATTAATTCACTATTGACTGTTACTTATACTTTTAATTACTAACTTTGTGACTCTTTATGTTTTTAATGTGTTTAATTTTATACTTGGAATGTTATTTTAATTTAATATTATTATTGTAATTTTCGACGCAATAATTTTTTTGCTATGAAATAAAAAAAATTAATTAAATTGAATTCTTTGCCACATATTTTAATCAGATACATTTAATTACAAAAACATACTCTTAAAGCCACCACATCACATCAGCCACATTGAATCCGCTACAGGTCATGGGTCTACATACATCATCATCTCCCTAGCGATATCCCGTATCTCACGGGGTGGGCTACCTATTATCAAGAAACGGAGAAAAGGTAGCCCCTATTCTCCGTTTCTTGATATTTATCTATAGTGAGCTTTTATGTTTACGGTGCTGTTTTAAAGTCCACCACACGGACCCAGGTACTGAAGTAAATTTTAATAAATTAGCAATAAAATACTTCCTAATGTTTGGAAAAATACTATACAGAATTTATAAACTTAATTTACCGGCGTGTTTAATGAGTTTAAAAGTAGGGTAAGCTTTTCTTGCACTTAATACTACGAAAACCACAATTATAATCAAATCACTTTTTTGAAGTACAGTTGAACAAATAATTTTAAAATTTCTTGGAATTACTAGTTTATAACAACATGCAGTTTTAAGTAATAACTAGGTATAGAAAAACTAACTAGAAGTTCGTGACGTAAATTTAAAAAGCTAGACTTTGCATGTCATCAAGAAAAAATGTTTTACTAATTATAATACTTGAAAGGCGAAAGTGCCTTTTAGGAGGCGTTTAACGCTCTGCCTACCCCGTAAGGGATAAAGGCGTGATTTTATGTATGTATGTATGTAATACTTGAAACATAGAAAAGTGTGAATCGACTCGAAAGTCCACTAACGACAGTACATGTTAGTTGCGTTGATTGGTAGACTAATCTTCTCATGATTCATGAATGTGAAAGTTCTAAAGTAGAAGAATGAAGCGTAATACGACCTCCTACCAAGTGGACCGATGACCTTGTGAAGGTTGCGGGCTGCAGCGGGTGGATGCAGTTGGCCCAAAACCGTGCTCCGTGGAGAATCTTGGGGGAGGCTCCAACAGTGTGCGTCTCACGGCTGGTGATGATGATGGTGAAAGTTCAGATTTTCAACAATTAATAAATCATTAGAAAATATAAGAAAAATATATTCATTAATGGCAGATGATTATGTTTAAAAGATTATATCTATCTACTCTTTAAACGACTCCAAAAAACGATCTCAATTCGGTTTTTCCTATTTTTTCTATTACACGATAGTCTAGGAAAAACCACGAATATTAAAGTTTCATATATACATACATACATATCCCTAATGGGGTAGGCAGAGCGTAAACGACCTAAACAAAGGTCGTCCCGCCACGTCTGACAAAGGTTTGAGGGTTATTTAAGATAGAATTCTAGGTATATTGCTGTAGTTACAGGTTGTCAGCCCATCGCCTAAATTACAATATACTGAAACCCTCGGATCCCTTAGCTGGATTTTACAGCATGCCCGGGAGGAAATGCAGCTGGCACATTCTATGGTTTTCTCTCGCTCCCAGACCAGCATGGAATTAATATTAAAGTTTCATTCGTAAAGATATTCCGGTTACGACCATCATATTTGACTTGGGACAGTCTCTGTTTGTTCAGAGGACGCAATCAGCGTTGGATGTATACAGCTAGAACTATAGCTACAGTAGGTACACTGTGTGCTGACCACTCGGTTAATCCGATAAAAGTTTACTTCGCCGACTGTAGTTACATAAACCAAGTTTGAATTTAAACTCTATATTTGTAAACGGTTTAGTGGTTCCGCCTTGGTTAGTCAATACAAAATGGTGGGACTCGTTATTACAGAGGGTAACTTATTTTGAACCTTCGACTTATGGGGATCCCCGGTGCATGCCAGCGCTCTCATCAGTTAAAAAATCATTAACAAAATAAATCGAAAATCCGGTCAGTTATTTTAAGCATTATAAATTAATAATTCAGTGTTCACTGCAGTTACAGATACCAAAAGTGCTAAAAGTTTTTCGCAATTTTTCTATCTGCTAACTACAACGAACTATAAGTTGCATTTTTATGAGGGTCTAAAAGACCATCATTACTTTATTCTCAATCTGATTTACTGGATTTTCGATTGATTGTGTTTTCAGTGAATTATGATTTTTTTACTGATGAAGGTGCCACTTAGCCCAGGGGAGCCCCTTGTCCACGAGTATTTTTATGATATTCGTTTTTACCAGCCCAAATCCAAAGGCTTCACTTACTTTTCTAAGCTTCTAGTAATCTTATTCGTTGACTAGGTTATATTTAAAGCTGTTGATGGACAACTTTGTGAAACAAAACATTAAATAGTTCAAATTAGTCCGGAGCATGCCAATTGTCCCCGCATTTGTATCCTCAATTAAGGAATCCGCTGGAGTATAGTTTTCTATTAACTTTCTAACAAAAGGGTTAATTCCGTTTAGATACAGGGTGTAATACAGCATCCCACAAACACAAAAAAATGGGGTTGCTCCTCAGGCAACATTGAACAACTTTCACCAAGACATTCTTTCAGGAAAAAAAACTTGTTTCGGCTTTTCCATACAAATTGTCTGATCAATGTCGTATGATAAAATCCAATTTATTTTTATTTTCCTGCAAGAATTTCCTGGTGAAAGTTGTTCAGTCTCGTTGACTGAGCAACCCCTGTGCGTTTGTGGGATGTTGTCCCTTACACCCGTTATAGAATAATAACGTTTGTTTACGGTTGGTAAATGTTACAAAACTAACATGTTATTTTGTCAGAATCAACAACTATATTAAAATTAAAATATTGTTCATTTAGGTAGTAACTGTTCCAATAAAAACATTGATTGATAACATGAATAATTTATTTCATTAAACCGCTTTTAAATGAAATTCGCTCACTTTTCGTGCAATAAAATAAACTGAGGATTACGAATACGGTTTCTACATACATATAACCACGCCTTTATCCCTAATGGGGTAGGCAGAGCGTTAACGACCTCAACTAAGGTCGTTTTGCCACGTCTGACAAAATTTTGAGGGTTATTTAAGATAGATTTGTAGGTATATTGCTGTAGTGACAGGTTGTCAGTCCATCGCCTACATTGCCATATACTAAAACCCTCGAATCCCTTAGCTGACTTTTACAGCATGCCCGGGAGTAAATGCAGCTGGCACATTCTATGTTCTTCTCGCACTTCCAGTCTAGCATAGAAGAACATACATACATATAATCACGCCTTTATCCCTAATGGGGTAGGCAGAGCGTAAACGAACGAAAAGGTCGATCCGCCACGTCTGACCAAGTTTTTTGAGGGTTATTTAAGATAGATTTGTAGGTATATTTCTGTAGTGACAGGTTGTCAGCCCATCGCCTAAATTTGAGTATACTGAAAACTTCGGATCCCTTAGCTGGATTTTACAGCAAGCCCGGAAGGAAATGCAACTGGCACATTCCATGTTTTTTTCTCGTTCCCCTCCCTAGCATGGAAGTTTATCTACATTTCAAGCATATCCGATTGAGGGGAGGGCAATACAGTACGGGATGATTAATTCTGCACACACGCGCCTGAAACCACAGGATACATACCTAATAGTACGTGGAGTCCGAGACATGTGGTTGTAATGATGGCCATTACTCTGTCAAGATAAGCACCGTAAGGCACGCCTGAGGAATAAATGTACGTAGAACCAAAGAAAATATAATATTAACTAACGGCAGTAGAACTGTGTTTTATGCAGGAAACTGAAATTAACTAACGGTAGTAGAACTGTGTTTTATGCAGGAAACTGAAATTAACTAACGGTAGTAGAACTGTGTTTTATGCAGGACATTGAAAGAAATAAAAACCAATCGTATTGTGAAAACCCGAAACGGGACCCGTGCGTTTTTGAACTTGATTTAGTTAATAATCTGAAATCCATCACCGTTTTATTTTAATCACTCCTAAAAAAAGTAATATACATACATATAGTCACGCCTGTATCCCTAATGGAGTAGGCAGAGCGTAAAAAGGTCGTTCCGCCACATCTGACAAAGTTTTGAGGGTTATTTAAGATAGATTTGTAAGTATATTGCTGTAGTGACAGGAAGTCAGCCCATCGCCTAAATTGCAATATACATAAACCCTCGAATCCCTAAGCTGATTTTTACAGCATGCCCGGGAGGAAATGCAGCTGGTGCATTCTATGTTTTTCTCTCGCTCCCAGGCCAAAAAAAATATACCCGGCGAAAACTGTTTTTACTGGGTTAGGTATTATGTAGGCGTGATTTTTTATATTGCTGTAAAAATAACACAGGTAGGTACCGACTTAGGGCAGTAACACACAGGCGTCACTTCCTGCGCGCAAGGTTGCGCTCAATACGCTCACACACCTTACGCTTTAGTGCACGTAGCAATGAAATCTACGTCGGCGCATCCCTCTGCAAGTACGCGCACGTAGAGCGTATGGTGACATGTGTGTGTTGTAGGCAATGCAAAAAGTATTGACAGCGTGTTGAGCGCAAACTTGCGCGCAGTAAGTGACGCCTGTATGTTGCTGCCCTTATCTATACCAATACATAGCTAGTACTTTATTATGCTAGTGCACCATCTACACACAATGCGAACACACTAGTTCATGAGGCCTTGACGCTCTGCCTGCCCCGTCATGGAAAAAGGTATATGAGGTACTGGCCCCTTCTGGTGTGAGCTGCCACTTCCACTAAAGCAACCTCAAACGAGCGGAGTCGTAAAGCTGAAAACTATGAAAACTTTATTTTGCGAAACTATTCGAGAATGTATTGCATCAGACACAGCACAGACGCATCCTCGTAAAGTATTCTATTACTTCCCGAGCGCTCTAAAACATGAAGTTCCTATACATTCTTGAATAGTCTGTTTCCAATATAAAACTATAATAGCTTTCATAAATACATGCAGACCTACTTACATTGTGTACATCGGGTTTTCTAACATAATATGAATAATAAAAAAACGACCACGTGCGAGTCAGACTCGCGCACGATGGGTTCCGTAGCATTATCTATACAATATTAGACACTATATTTCAACTATTTGTTACCAATTACCGTTATTAATATCAAACAAAAACCCAGGAAAGAAATCACGTTTATTGTATGGGAGCCCCCTCAAATATTTATTTAATTCTATTTTTAGTATTGGTTGTTATATAAGCAACATCATCGTTGAAAATTTCAACTCTCCAGCTATCACGGTTAGATACAGCACCATGATAGACAGAAAATCACGTATATTGTATTGGATCCCCCCTTCAATATTTATTTAATTTTGTTTTTAGTATTTGTTGTTATAGTATCATCAAACATGTATCATCGTTGAAAATACCAACTGTCTAGCTATCACGTTCAAAAGATACAGGCTGCGGGAACAGATAGAAAATCACGTTTGTTGTATGGGAGCCCGAATAAATGTTGTTTTTGTATTTGTTGTTTTAGCAGCAACAGAAATACATCATCTGCGAAAATTTCAACTCTCTAACTATCACGGTTCATGACCTACAGCCTGGTGACAGACGGACCTACAGCGAAGTCTCAGTAACAGGATCCCTTTTTTTACCCTTTGTCTACGGAACCCTAAAAAAACTCCTCTTTTTATTTAAAAAAATGGTAAACTAATATTTTGTTACTTGTTATTTTATTTCCAAAAAGTTTTTAAAACGTTTGTGTATCCTTCCCTCTGGTTGTCATTACGACCGAGCCATAAACATTTATAATTACCTGAACATAAAATAAGTTTGCGAACATGTTTCGTGTCGCGCTCGCATTCCCGTAATGCGGCTGGCGGGATAACAGAACAGAAACACACCATAATTAGTTTAATGGTTCCATTACAATGGCCATAAAGATAGTTATTTCTTTAATTGAAATCGTGGTATTATGTCTTCTTACCTTAGAATGTTATGTTCTTAACAGGTGATTCTGTTAAATAGTAAAAAATATATTTGAAATCTAAACATAGAATTTCAGTTCCAAGATCTTTGATCCTTCTCTAATCAACGTTCTATCATCTTATCTGTTTTGATTACCTAAACTTGAACTAAAACTTGAGTTAAAACTGACCTCATCGCAAATAAAATACAGTTATATGAGCTGACAACTCGTAAATAAACAATCCTATCTGAAACATTGCTCAGACTTTACTGCCGTAATTTTATGTATTTTACTTGCATAATATAGAAGGTTCTCTCGACATTTATCCTTTTCAGAATAAAACATATTCTAGTTTCCCGAGTTATCTGCATACTAAATTGCATCGTCGCATAATGCAATCAGCTGTGCTGGTATCGCGTTTGTTTTATGCTCCAGAGTAAATGTAGAGCCATCTAGAGTCATCTCGCGCTTACCAAATCAGTCAGACCCTTTGCGAATATCTAGAATCTAGATTCTGATGTCTGGCCACAGTCACGTCGCTTCACAATCGCACGCATAAATTCTGGCTGATATAGTGGATGGAATACATGAGCAGCTTCGAGCAAATGTTCCAGTGCAGATTAAGATATAGCAAACTCTACTTTATGTGCAATATGTACGCTATCGAATACGTGTAATTAATTTGTGTTTGTACAAACAACATAGTATACTAGGTGAGCTTAGATTAAAAACCCTCGGCACGCGAAGTATACACTTCACCAACAAGTTGCTTGTATTATTTGAAAAGAAAACAAACTCTTTTCTGTGCACAGCAAGGGCCGAAGAGCTACTCACACCTCCTCAAATAGATAAGTGCCTACGTCAAGGAGGTGAGAGATAACGAATGCTCAAATTTGGAAAGCTTCCTTGTGGTAAGTGGGTGTCGGGATCAAGATATGCCACGCACGCGCGCACTAACAGGATTGCACCCTGCCAGCCTGCCTCCGCGGCCTGAGCCATGGGCTCCTGGTCCCAGGTTCAATTCTCAGGGGAGGAACACAAAGTTGAATTTGTCAGCCTACCACTTTGTGAGGTTTTCCCTAGTTTGGTTAGGACATTGCAGGTTAAATCATCTGATTGTCCGAAAAGTAAAAAAGATTCGGTGCTTCGGAGGGCACGTAAAGCCGTTGGTTCCGGTCGCTGTCTTTGATAGTGGTCGTTAAATAAACCATGTCAGAGGCCTATTAATTGTGCTATTAGGCGGTTTACAAACTCTTACACCAGGTTTTATTGGGTCGATCGAGTCGAGACCCACACGACAGAAGAAGACGAAGAACCCTGCCAGCCTGCCACTGCCTCCCCGCAAGCTGGACCGAGCTGAATTTACGGCCAATCTGTTGGAAGCTAATCTGTTATTCGTGAGGTAATCGACACCCTTGATGGATTATAAACACGGTATTGCCAACATCACGTAATTAACTATTCGATTAACTTTACTTAACGACTTTGTGTCATATACCATTGTCCTTAAGGTGGTAGCAGAGCATAGGTGGCGCCCTCAATAATAATAATAATTTAATTGTGTCTAAAATACAAACATTTTCATGAATATTTTACGTTTGGCGACAATCGCAACTTATCGCATTTTATAATCCATAATAAAATAATTCACACTAAGCATAAAAGCTATGTATTGCAAATGTGCTAAAAGTTTAGCTTTCAAACCACCTTAACAAAATTTATAAAATGTGCGAAGAAAGTATAAAGCGACTTCCTTGGCACATTTCTTATGGAATTCATGAATTTTCATTTTGGAGATTATCATTGTATAATTATAATAATCCCATTATATTTATCTCTCTCTCTCTCTATCTAAAGTAATCCGTGCTTAGACCCGTTACTATATTTTAATTCTGTACCGTAACTTAAAAAATATGTTTACAAGGCGGGAAAGTCTTAAACAAAAAGAATATAATACTTTTCTAACGTGCAAACATTGCTTAAAACAATTATTTATTTATTTATGAACCTGTTGTGTCTAACTGTCCTGCATAAAACAAAATGCAATAAAATTGTATTAATATGATGTAAATTAATTACAAAACGAGAGTAGATAATTTTACATTGCTAAGTAAATATCCAGATCATACATTTTGTTATTAAATTAACTCCACCCGCACATACCCAAAGGGGTGATTTGTCAAATGCCTTCCCGAGAGATCCCTGCTTTTAAAACCTTATTTACATGAATGCTGTTTGCTGTTGGAAAACTATACCAACGAACTCTTAAAAGGGGAGTGGATAGATACTGTGAAATCGCATCTTATTGATCCAACTAACTTAGAAGGAGATAATTGAAATACATACAGTATTCATCAGTCCTCCCCTTACTTGAAGTGTATTCATTATCATTACATACAAAAATAATGATAAAGTTATGTGGTTCATCATAATTTTATTATAAAAATAATATTTTTATGTGATGATGCCCACGTGATCTTTTTCCTGTTATTTACAACAAAAGCCTACATAAATACAATGTATTCCACTTTGTCACAACACGTGTATTAGATTGGAATGTTTATTTATTTCTTACTAATAAACAGGTTGATCGCCGTAAATATCAATTTGAATGTACGTGTGTTTTGCTACAGAGTGAAAAAGGTCTGCTTCGGGTAGAAGGGACACATGCTTTACGATATGGCTCCCCGGGGCATTCGCACAGACGTGTACCCACCTGTTATTTGTATTTTCTTATTTCATACAAGTTTTATTGTTATTCCTTGCTTCCGAACTTTTTCCGATTTTTTCTTATATAGAATTGCACGTTAGTCGTAAATAGATTATTTACGTGTTCTTACTCAATGGCTACTTTAAAGCATTGAAAACTTCACATGAGTGTCACCTGTGACCAACTGATCAAAGGTGTGTATCTTTAATTATTATTCTTGGATTTTATAAAAGTGATGCAAATAAAACATCATCATCATAAAAATGTTTTACAAAAGTTCTTACAAAAATTTACAATATTTATAAATTCACGGCAACTACATTAGCACCACACAAATCAACAAATGTAGTTTAGTCAATTCAATGTTCCAATAATAGAATGGATTGAATTTGGCTCCCTATTGCGCACCGAACCAGTGGCTGGATAGTTAGGTGGTTTGAATCTATTTGAATACAGATATATTCATGAACAGCCGGATTCTCTGGCCTTAGTGTTTGGATCCACAATAGCAAAACTTGATCTGCGGTTAAAGCAAGCAGAGCCAAAGTGCAACATTTCAGATGAGGTCAACAAATTGTAGAGTTATCAAACTAGTATCCTGCTATTCGTTTATAAATTATCAAGTCGTGTAATGAATGAGCGACCGACCATTATCAAAAACAAAGACGGGGATCGACGGCTAAATGTGCTAACTACTGAAGAAAATCTGTAACATTTATATTAAACCATTTTGTGGTCCCACTGTCGAATAGAACTCATGACGCGAAACATGAAGCCTAAAGCTTAGATCAATAGACCACAGAAGCAGTAACAGATCGAATCTAATAGTATGTCAGCCAGCCCTTGGCGGCCACAGGAATGCGGACCCTTCGGGATCCAGTTACAAGCCGAGCCCTTCGATTTAAGTTGCGACATTCGAATTCGGATTAAAATTGCGAAACAGGCCGTTTCGGTTTACGAGTCATTACAAGTTTGCGACGGTTTCCGTTCCGAATTACTTTTCGTATCAATGTCGCCATTTTGCGAGAATTACATTTGTACAATTTGAAATAAAGTGTTTTGTAAGAAAAAGTTTATAATTGAACGTTTGTATTTCTCAAATAAATACATCAATAAGGTAAATACTTTTAGTAGAATTCATAAAATTACAACCTACTACATCTCTTCATTTGGACGAATCAATAAGCCGGAAAGGTCAGGGTACGCTTGACTGTTCTGGACCCTTGAGCTTATGTGTATCACTTTGCAGTCAAGCCTTACCTCACCATGAAATGTTATAAAAGTTATATAATATAAGTAAAGCAGATTCTAGACTGTCGATTCATTCAGTGTTTTTAGAAGAAATCTTTTGGTGATGGTGACACGTGTTTTATATTTAGTGCTAGGAATCTTTATTCACAATTTAGCTTGATACGATTCCGCCCACACAAATCAGAGGAACCAAGTGGGCGTTTGTCTGTACAATCATTATCAGAATAGATTTATTGAGTTCTCATAACTCCTTATTTTGATGAGTCGTATTCTAATCTATGTATATTGAATTTTTAGAGCTATAATTCTCATTTTAGATTACGATTCGTTGTTGGAGGACAAACAGGCCGTGGGCGTAACATTACGTACATTCGAATATTTATATTCAGAATTTTACTATCGCGAAAATGGTTGCTAGAAATATTATTTTACAGATAATTTTATTGACATATTAATATAATCGCAAACCTTTATTTTCCAGGAATATTATTCCACTAGCAAAAAAAAACAAAGAAACACTACTGCCAAATTTTTAAAATGCCTTTTTTCTTCTGCAATTAATTAATTTCATACCAGTATCAATATTTCTTCAAATCTAAATCAGAAAGTAACTTTTCATAAGTTACAATTGCCAAATGCATAATTTATAGACAGAAAATAAACATCATATTTAGAAATTTTAATGCAAAACTAACTCGGCGCACCCCGACACGGATAAATACCCTTCGAGGTCAGGTTGCTATTGCTATTGATGCATGACCGCATACCTGCAATGCAAGCTTACTTGTTGGCTTGTATGCTTGTTTGCATGCTTGCTGGCACGTTTGCTTGCATGCCTGCTTGCACGCATGCTTGCATGTATGCTTGCACGCATGCTTGCATGTATGCTTGCACGCATGCTTGCATGTATGCTTGCTGGCATGCATGCTTCCATGCTTGCTTCCTTAGCATTTATAGAATGAATATTTTTTTTACCTTCTTCAACGATCAAAAATAAACAAATATACTATTTGATGCCGAAAATTGTATATTCATTTGATAAATTAAAGTTTCGGAATAAATGTATTTTAAAAACGAAGTGGTGGAATAAAGTTATATTTGGTTTTCGTTACTATAGTTAAAAGTTTATCCGTGACATAAGCCGGTGGTCAAATGAAATTTTTTTTTAATAAAATTCAGGATTTTAATAATATGGATTTTGTAACTTCTGGAAAACAAAAAAAAGGGAAAATAAAAAAAGTCTTATCTTTTTTGGAAATACCAAATTCGGAATCAAAAATTTCGGTTTTATAATATGTAATCTGCCGTGGGCGGTTGGAGATCTCTACATCCATTCCTTTGGGCGAGACAACCAACTAGAACCTTCAGGATAGGCTCCACCCTTGAGCTTTTGTGTATCACATGATATCAATTTACAGTGAATCCTTACCTCACCAATACGCTTGTGTAGTAATGGGATAAAATTTCTGTGATAAAAGTGAGACAGATTCGATAGAAGAAGAAGCAGATTCGAATTATAAGAAAGCTTTTGATAAAATGTGTTCTGTATTAAATTATATTAATCTTTATTATAAAGAGTTTAATATGATTCCACCTACACAGATCAGAGAGTACAAGTGGGCGTTTGGAGATTACCTACCTACCTACCAGGGATGTTACGGATGCTGATTTTTTCACATCCGTTGCGGATGCGGATGACCAAATTCATGCGGAAGATCCGCATATGCGGATGCGAAGATTCGCAACATCCCTGCTACCACCATCCATTCATTCGGGTTTATCAAGCAACCGGAACGGTCAAGGTACGCTTGACTGATCTGGACCCTTAAGCTTCTGTGTATCATTTTTCAGTCAATCCTTACCTAACCAGAGCGTTTAAATAGAAATGTGATAAAATTCATACGATAAAAGTGAAACTGATTGACTGACGATTAGGTAGTTGAGTGTTGTGTTTCTTCGATAAATAAATAATGAAATAGTTACAAGAAAACTTTTTATAAAACGTGCGTGTTCAATATTAAATTCTAGGAATCTTTATTATCAATTTAGATTAATACGATTCCGCCTACACAGATCAGAGGGTACAAGTGGGCGTTTGGATATCTGTATAATACCTTCCTACCTACCTACATCCATTCATTTGGGCTTATAAACCAACCGGAACGGTCAAGGTACGCATGACTGCTCTGGACCCTTAGTGTGTAATTTTGCAGTCAATCCTTACCTATCCAAATACGTTTGTAACTGAGAATAGGTACCCTATACGTCTATAGAATAGGAACTTCAAATTAAAATATCGGATATTCTTTTAGTCAATTCTGATTAAATGTTCTACCCACGCTGCTCTGAAAGAACAAGTGGGTGTTTGAAGGACTCTGCTCTACATCCATTCATTTAAGCTGGTTAACCAGCCGAAAATGTCGGGGCATGCTTGACTGCTGAAGCTGAAGATCTTAGGGTCGTATTTATAAAGCAATCTCAAGATTGAGAGCAATATTAAGTATGGAATTCACAGGCTACATTGTACTGAAGTGACTTTTCTGATACGAACTCAAACTAGCTGTCAGTCTCAGGTACTGTTTCTAATTACGGGCCTTAGAGTTTCTGTTCGCAAGCTTCAATGCGTTTTTATAGAAATTTGTTTAAGGATAATAGCTAAGATATATATGAGTTCAGTGTCACATTTCTTTGATTTAATTATAATATCTTATCGCGCTGTATAACGTTCGTAGGTAGTACCTATACAGTATATAAACATGTCCTATATAATACGAATTGAATATTCCTATTCAACGTTAAGATGCTTCTAACAACTACCCTAACAATTGATTCACGATAAAGGACTTTTCCATTCATGTTGGCAACTCGAAAGTTTCCCGGCGCTACAAAAGAATCGAAAACGAAAGGACTTTTGTGAAATTCTGCAGAATCTTGTTAGATACCTAAGCCATTTTTTTTATACTGGGTTATATACCTACCTATATTATACAGTATAAAAAATGGCTACCTAATATAGCTCCACACCTACATAGGTACTTAGACATTTATAAATATAAAGAAAGAAAATATCATTTGAAAATACAAAATACCTCACCTCGTCTCCCCCGCGCCAACACGGGTACGGGAGCCAGTTCGACAAGGCGGCAGAACACACACAAACCTACTTTAATCCTGTACGAACACGTTATTGCGCACGTAGTTTGAAAATCAGCGGTTTGTATGGAGTGTACGCCCTGTGTACGGGATAGACAGAGTATTTAACATGTAGTTTTCTAACCATCGCAAAACAATTGCGTCGTTTTCACATAACGTAGTGAATGATTGTCACGATGTGGTCACGATTATGACATCTAATCGGTGCCAGATCGCAAGACTGACACAAGGATGGAAAAGTGGCTAAAGTATTTTTTATACGCCCAGTCTAGTATGTAAGTACATTATATAACGTAATGTAGCATGTTCGAGTATAGGTGGGGCGATGTAGTGATAAAAGGCCGTGTGTCGGCGGTCAAGTGAATGAATGAGAATAATTAATGAGACTGACACACAATGCAGCAACACACCAGCGTTCGGCTTACACGCACCTCGTTTTAATACCCTAATAGCCCTATTGTCCTTAACGTGGCAGAATTATCGCTGTGAAAGGAATACATATTCTTGTGTTTTGATTTATGGTATCAAATTGCTTTTGTTAGGAATATTTATGTCTACAAACATGAAATCTGCTTTCCAAAACATATAGGTGGAGCGTCAACTGTCTGACATGAACAGCGTTTCGTTTCGAGACTGTGAAATGCAATAGAAGAAATACTCTGATTCTAATAGAGAAAAATGCGTAGTAGCATAATCTAGTTATATTAATTATTAGGCCCCACTGAAAAATAAATATACCTACACTTGCCTAAAAATAAATGCACTGCGACAGGCCAAAAGGTCGTGTTATTCTCTCCCGCTTCCAAGTTTAACTCCGGATGACACGAGACACAAACACAAGTGAGAACTCTTGGAATATTGCAGTACAACTTTATTTTCGTGCGATGAGAGATGAATGGGGATACAGGGATATATATTTAATTCAGCGGCGACATGGGAAGTTAATGTAGCCTCTCGCGTTTGTGGACAGGCCTTAAACCCAACTTTAAAAAAACAAGCAAACAGAAAGGGGAAATATTCTTGTAAGGATTATGAAATAAATAGATTATGTTCTGGTGTGGAAAAGTAACAGGTTGTTAATTGTGTTTTCATTTGATTGGTTACCGGACTGGGCGAAATACCATTCTTATTGGTGCATTTAAAAGTGGGTATAATTATTTGAAGGAAATATGTAATGAAATTACATAATGAATCCAACTACTTGCTATATAGTGAATACTAAATGATAATGCTCATTATCCAGTTTAATTACAAGTTTAATTGCAAGGCGGAAAGCGCACATTATAATTAAACGATGTCTTTAAACTGCCAGTTATGTCTGCATCAAGCTGAGCAGCTTGATTTACTTGCATTTGGTCTTCTACCGAAATCAGTCTTATACCTAAGATTTTTTTTATGATCATCATTTGAAAAAAGTTTTGTACCTGTTGTGAATATTTGTCAACCGTGGTTAGCACTCAAATATTTCAAACCCCAGAGTAATTATACTTCAAATTATCCTACTCTTAGAGTTCCTTCTTCAATTATTTTATTTATATTTACGAGACCTTTTTCCAGCATCAAAATATAATACAAAGAAGAGAAACCGAAACAACAAAATAAATTATTAAGGAAATAGGACACAATTTCTGGCCAGGTACAGAACAGCGAGATTAAAAAATACAATGAAAATATGACTAAAAGATATTTTAATTATTTCTTGTGCTATTTCTGGCACTTATTGTACACTTTATATAGTAGGAAATGAAATGTCATCTTTATACTTCTCTACAGTACTGTGCAATTGAACGTATAGATATTTTTAAAAGCTTTACTTGTAAAAGACAGTATCTCATGTTACGTAACTAGAGAGAAATGCGTCATACAGAGTAAGAGCTAGATCTAGAATAATACCGGTCTAGTTCTCCCCGGAAAGCGAGTGGTGCCTCGTCAGAAATACTAGACTAGACATAACTTTATCCAAGCTAAATATATTCGCTGCTAGCTCAAGAAGCAAATTGTAGGACTTTAAAATATAGTTCTTGTCACAGATACGAATCATGGTCGATATTATGATCTTATTTATGTAAAACAAGGAAACCAATATTTTATTGTCTATTTTATGGCTATTGTCTATGATATGAAATCCCGTAGTCTATTTCATGGCAAGGGAATACTTATAATATGAAATCTCGTAGCTATGTAAAGTTGATGCTACGGAGGGCCTACGACGTAGCAAAGTGCATAGCTGTGTTATCCGGTTGAATATTTTTTTTATAGTAACCATGGAACATGGAAGAAGTAATAAAATAAGTACTTGTAATTTTTTTTTTTTAAGTTGTACGAGTATGTAGTAACTTTGAATGTTACGTCACGTTTGGGTTATCAATGGAACTTTCGGCTGTTAAATTACTTTAACAGCCGAAAATTGCGCATGTTAGTTTCCGAAGGTGTAACACGGAAAAATGTGGTGGTAAACAAATAACATACTCGTATATTTGGTTATAGCTAAAATGATTAGTTTTTAAAACAACTAGCACGTCTTATTGATTTGAACTAAATCAATATACCTATCTATTATCTACTGCAATTATCAAAACATCAAACTGTCAGCTTATTTTAAACTTTAAGGCGAGACCCGTGTTTTGGTATCATATTTCATCGTTTGATTTATTTGGATTGTAATTTATTAAAGATTTTCGTGCAAGCTTGTTTATTTTATTTGTTTACACTCTCTTTCCCGTTCCAGAGTCATATCGAAATTCCTTTTGTTGTAAAGCCGAATTTACTTTTGAAAGTGAATAATTTTCCCCAAGGGGACGTAGGGCAAATTATGACAAAAAAAAAACATATAGACTAATACACCACAAAGGAGCGGAGTTTTATTTTTTCATGTTTTTAAACACGTGTAAGTATTTTTTTTAATAGTTAATCAGAGGCCTTTGCCCTGCAGTGGGACACCTCAGGCTGTTAATAATAAAAATAACACCGACGATTCCTAACAAACGCAACAATATTCCAACCACACCCACAAACATAGCATCGGATTAAAGTTACCTGGCATAGCCCGTACTTGGATCTGTAAATACCGGCTCAGTGCCGAGAAAAGTAGAAATGACTACATGCAAATAATAGTTAATCAGTTTAACGGTAAGAATAATCCCCCTTCAGTTTTAAAACGCAAATTGATAGGGGTTGCTCAGCCAACAAAACTGAAAAACTTTCACCGGGAAATTCTTTCACGAGATGAAAAAAAAAGGACCTTTCCATACAAAATGAACAACTCCATTAGACAATTTGTATGGAAAGCCATTATTTTTTTCACTTCCTGAATAAAAAAATCAACTGTTAGTTGTTCAGTCCCGTTGACTGAGCAACCCCTATTAGTTTGCGGGACGCTGTCCCTAACACCCGGTATAGGGAAAATGGGCTTTTAGGTTTCTACTCAGAAATCTCAGTAAGTCACATTCCTAAGCTGGCAGTGGCAGTAATGTAGCCCATTAGCATAAGCTAGAATCATTTATATTTCACGGTGTTATTAAGACGGGCGCTGTGCGTTCTAGCTCCCGGCTGAATGTCTCTAATGCTTCATTACCATAAGACCTGCTTAGATATACAGGTTGCAGAACTGCGATCATTTAGATCATATTAAATATATAAATATAAATTGTTCACAGAAAATAAACAGTTTTCTTGGGTAGATATTTTATATTTATACTTCCATGCTGGGCTGGGAGCGAGATAAAACCTACAATGCGAAAGCTGCATTTCCTCCTGCGCTTGCTGTAAAAATCAGTTAAGGGATCTGAGGGTTTCTGTATATTGCAATTTAGGCGATAGGCTGACAACCTGTCACTACAGCAATATACCCACAAATATATCTTAAATAACCCTCAAAACTTTGTCAGACGTGGCGGAACGGCTTTTTTCAGGTCGTTTACGCTCTGCCTATTAGGGTTAGAGGATTGAGTATACGAGTATATAAGTAGTATGTATGTTTGTATCAATACAATACAATACAAATATTCTTTACATAAACAACACATTGTACAGGAACAAACATTACAAAACAAACAGAGTACAATTAGGCGGCCTTATTGCTAGGGTAGCAATTTCTGCCAGGCAACCTTTGGGTAAAGGTGTAGTTTTCTGATATATCCGTGAGTTATATTCATACAGCCTTATATTTTTTATTCTTAATTAAATTATTAAAGCAGCTCTGCTTTGAAGGCACGGTGCCAAGTCACTACGCGCTAGCTATTATTATAAAAAGCATTTCCGCTGGAAGTGTGTGCTTCAGCAGTCAGTTAGAAGTGAATTCTTTTAAAACACTGCATAAAACTGTTTCAAGTTACATAGTAACTGTTTTGTTACTCTCCTGTTACTTACTTACCTTTATGAAGGGAAGCTTTTTATTTAAGTCAGGTACTCAAAAGTTGAGCTATTATCCATATTACCGCACCCGACCCGCCAAGCGGCCAATGTATCATGCTGACACGCTGATTTTTCAACTCACGCTATCTTCAACTTTTAAAGAAAGATTCCTAGAGACGATAATTCAACATTTGCGTGTTTACATACATGAAAGTTTCGAATTTTGGGATCATGTAGCTTAATATTAATATCTGTTTTGGATACTTTAAGAATTGATTCACAAAATCCTTCCATGCTGGACTAGGATCGAGAGAAAAACATGGAATGTGGCAGCTGCATTTCCTCCCGGGAATGATGTAAAAACCAGCTAAAGGATCCGAGGGTTTCAGTATATTGCAATTTAGTTATGGGCTGACAACTTGTCGCTACAGCAATATACCCACAAATCTATTTTAAATAATCCTCCAAACTTTGTCAGACGTGGCGGAACGACCTTTGTTTAGGTCGATTACGCTCTGCCTACCCCATTAGGGATAAAGGGGGTGATTATATGTACGTATTAAAAAACCAAGCTTTCTGTTTTAATAAGTAAATCACGCAAACTTTCCCGAAAATATCGTCAGTGAGGTAATACCGTCGCACACTGTTCACATGAATGACTTTGTAGCGGAACGGCGGGAAGTAACAAGTTACTCGTGTCTCCGTCCCGAGGGAGTGCCGGGAGGTGTGACGCTACCTTAAATATTATGTACCGACACAGGTATACACGCTAACTTTGTTGACAGCCATACGGAATGTTTTGGTAATGTTGATAAGAAGTCACTGGAGGTTTTGTTGAAATCGCAACCATGAAGGGCTTAAAAAGTCACCGTAATCGGAATTAATTTATGTTTCGAAACAACATTTCCTATAGTTAAATACGAAATAAAAATGTGTGCACTTACACAATGTCATACCTACATAATATCCGTAGAGACTGACACATTTATAAGATAAGTAGGATATCACTTTAGCATATTAGTTGGATAAAACTTATAGCAGATAATGTTACTCACCGATATGAATGCGTGAAACAGACTTTCCATTGATATACAATCCTATTGACACGTCTCTGACAAGTGACAGTATGAGTTCAACAGGTATTTCGATTGATATTATCCACACTGCTTCCATGCTGGCCTGGGAGCAAGAGAAAATCATAGAATGTGTCAGCTGTATTTTCTCCCGGGCTGTATAAACCAGCTAAGGGATCCGAGGGTTTCAGTATGTTGTAATTTAGGCGATGGGCTGACAACTTGTTACTACAGCAATATACCTTCAAATCTATCTTAAATATCCTTCTAAACTTCGTCAGACGTGGCGGAACGACATTTTTTTTTAGATCGTTTACGCTCTGCCTACCCCATTGGGAATAAAGGCGTGATTGTATGTACCTACATATGTACGAAATGGTTTGTGACAGGCGGAAAATATTCTTTATGTAAAATAATTTTTACGAAGTTTGTTTAGTAACAAAATAATGTTATGATACAGAATATCAGCATGTGAAAAAAACAAATGCGTCCCGAACGTAATGTCAGACACCACATAAATAATCTACACACATAATAAACGTCAGCATGTTCCGCAAAAATATATTCCACTCTCATGATTATAATTTACATATCAGTCAAGATGGTGTTAGAAAAAGCATATAACCTGTATTTTTTGATTTCTTTTTTAGAAAACTATAGATTTTGTGTAGCTCTGATAAGGATATTTGTTCTTGATTTGTCAAAGGGGCTTGCAGTATCTCATAGAATTTGTTAGTTGCTTGTCTAAGCTTGCCCACTGTGCCCAGCTTTAAACCGCTTTATGAATGACTATCACTCGTTAACAGTCCAGTGGGTCTAATGTGATGCCACGGCAGAGTAACTCGCAAGTCTGTGGTACCATATTGGGGTCACAGTGAAGGATATTAACAAGCCCCAAGTTTCATCACCATTAGCAAAATTGGGGGTATATTCCATACTCACCACGATTGGCAGGCGGGTTGGTGAGCGCAGTAGAAGTTTTCCATTCACAGGGAACGCTGCTGCCCATTCCCTAGATATATCTCTTAGTCGCCTTTTACGACACGCACGGGAAGTTATGGGGTGATGCTATTCTAACCCGGCACCACACGGGGATAAGCCCCAAGTTATTTTTCTTTATTAATTGTGTGTTTATATAATCTGACTGCTTTATACTGGGTGTAAGGGACAGCGTCCCGCAAACTGATAGGGGTTGCTCAGTCAACGAAACTGAACAACTTGCCAGAAAATACTTTCAGGATATGCAAATAAAAATTAGCTTTCCCATACAAAATGACCACCTCGGTTAGACAATTTGTAAGGAAGAGCAATATTTTTTTCTCGTCTTAAAAAAAATCCTATAGTTAGTGGTTCAGTTTCGTTAACTGAGCAACCTAAACTATCAGTTTGCGGGACACTATTCCTTACACCCCGTATACAGATATCTTACTATGAAATATGCACCTGACATTCAAATTCATAATAAGAACTAATTATAATTCTAATAATAATGAAGTTTAACCAGGTAGGATTAGAAACAACACCATGATTTCATTCGGAATTTCGGATTGCTGTCATCAACCACGAAGTTCCGGATTTCGGTTACATCGAATGTCATACCAGTTCTACGCCAACAACCACTAATGATCGTCTTCTTCTTAACGAGTGGATTCTCGAGTCAAACGACCCGATGAACCCTGGTGTCAGAGTTTTCAAACCACCTAGTAGCAACAGCTATACCTGCTAGTTATATGGTTAGGCCTCTGACGTGGTTTGGGTATCTACGACAATCAAAGACAGAGACCGGGACCGACGGCTTAACGTGCCCTTCAAAACATGATTCGAAGAAGAAGAAAGCATGGAACCCTTTTTCTTTTTAGACAATCAGGTGATTCAGCCTGCAATGTCCTAACCGAACTGGAAAAACCTCACAAAGTGACAAATTTACAAATATCAACTTTTGTGTTCCCCCCTGGGAATCGAACCCAGGACCTACGGATCGTAAGCATATAGCTCTGACCACTAGACCACGAAAGCAGTACACTGATGATGATAGAGCGTCTAACCACGTGCACATACCTATTTTATTTTCGTTACCGGTTGGGTAGTGTCACCAGCTTGATAAATGTCAGGCAAGTAGGTCAGACGAGGTGCAAACCCGGAGTGGAGCTGTTAAATAGCTTTATTAGTTCACTCTTCACTTCACAAATTACAGCAGGCACTATGTAGTTGGCATTTTGTGGGACTATGCTGCACCATTGCTTTCATAAAAGCATGTTTTAAAAAGCAAGGTTTTATACCTAAGAAAGGAGAGTGGTTTTGTATTTTTCGTTTCTTTGATCTCGACGAGTAATTTGCTCTTTTACCATTTCTTTTTTCATTCAAAAATAAATACTTATTCCAATTTCCATCCTTACCTTTAGGTGCTTGTCAAATCAGGGATCTCAGATTGTGAAAATAGACTCGAATATTAGGGATTTACATCGACTTAGCGTAATCTGAGGAGCAACGCGATTCAAGCTGGAGATTTTCCTGGGACGTGAAATAGATCCAATCGCATTTTATAGGCGCCATTTGGAACTAATTCTCATCTCCCGCTGACGTAGGTACGAGTAACTCAAATGTGGAGTTATAAGCGTGATATGTGACGTAACGAAAGCTGATATGGAATTGACTTCCAAAATCGTGGGAGCTAATCGAAAAATGATTGCCAGAAACTTAGGTTGATAAGACGGTCATTTCGATTTCTCCAAGTTATTTGACTCAAACTCAATGTTAGTTTGGAGGCAGACAGCGTAAAATATACACTCACTGTACCTTTAATGCCATTAACGAAATTTATAATGACTTGCTTTAATTCTTAAGCGAAACAGGGACAGGGGTCGTTAAGCCATTATAATAATGGGTAATAAGATGGGGTCGCAGGAAGGCGGTATTTCATTAAGGTGACCCATTAGAGTGTGGGTTCGAGTCTCGGCTGAAGCTCTCGCAAATTACTCAAGTTTAAGCACGTTAACCCACGACACGATTTAGCAAATATCGCGAGAGCTGCTCCATGCAAATCCAACTCTCTTGGGGTAATGCCAAGAGTTATTGCCTCCGACGTCTTTGAAATTCGCTCATAAGGAACCCTGGGAGATGTGTTCCGAATGGCAAGCAAGATTCTTCAAGTTTGAGATATACGGTCTACACATTTTTAAAATGTAGGTACGTACCAGACGTGGTATCTTTTTACAATCTCAATACGTAGAACACAGTTACAATAGGTAATGCAACTCGTAAAACGTACCTATCAAATTATGAAAGTGACAGTTGTTATATTTGATGAGCACCGTTTTTCATTTTTTAGTTTTACACGCTGTCTTTGTGTACTTGTTAATGCTATCCCATATCCTTAATCTACAGATATTTGTCTCTTTAACCAAGACAAATTATTTTGAATATTCCCACACGGAAAGTTAGTTTCTGGAATTAAATGAAAAGATCTTAAGAGAGCAATTCTAATGATACAATTAGTGTGCGCTTAAATTGGAAATCTCCGGAAACTTGAAAGATAAGAATACCTCGAGCGCGGGAGTTCGTGGGCTGTGATTTCATTATCCAATTTACATATTACCCCAGTTATAAAGAGATTTTTGTATGTTAAAATTCTTCTATCACTGAAATTTGGCGAAATGATTATCTGAAGTAGATAGGCGTAAAAATCTACTGCAGCATTATTATGAATCCGTAATTTACATCTGCTATTTTATCACCCGGGCACAATTTCAGCAACAGACTTTTTTCAGGGTAAACGCTCTTGTTGCTTGGAGTATTATTATGTTTTGTCTGGTGGTGCCTAGGAACAATATGAAAGAAAATTAGATACACCTACCTGCGCCGATTCAATTTATTTTTCCATGAAACTTTTATTTGTTTGGCTCTTATTTTTGTAAGTTACGTATCTTCAGGCTATATATTTGATCAACAATACCCGTAAGATGCCGTAAGTACTTGTATCAAAGAAGGATAAATATTTTTTTGTAATCTCCTCTTTTGTTTAATTTCCTAGCCCAATGGATAGGAACAAACGATGAACGTTTCAAACAATACATACATATAATCACGCCTTTATCCCTAATGTGGTAGGCAAAGCGTAAACGACCTAAACAAAAGTCATTCCGCCACGTCTGACAAGTTTTGAGGGTTAAACTGGATAGATCTGTGTATTGTTATAGTGACAGGTTGTCAGCCTATCGCCTAAGTTACAAATAGTATTAAATAGAATATTGAGAATGAGAATGAGAATGAGAATCATTTATTTGCCATAAACAGGGTTACATTAAGGTGTTACAAATGTGCATTAAATCATGCCTGCTTAGCTAATATTAATAGCATGCAAAATTACAAAATGTCAAAAAAAAAGAAGGAAATAATTATACAATTGAATTTAAAATAATACGAAAATTCTAATCATAACAATAAATCAAAATGTCAGTTTTTTTAAAAATATTTATGTCGTCCTCGTATATGCATTGTTTATGTTGATTTTTGCTTTAAAATTCAGAAATTCGTCCAGGGAGTAAAAAGTATTTTCTATCAACCATTTACGTAGTTTATTTTTAAACTGATTAAAAGTGCATTGCTTTATATCCTCTGGAATATTATTAAATATATTTATACACATAGCATAACAGTTTTTTTGAAAACGATCTGTTTTTGGCACTGCATCAATAACTAGTCTATGACGATTTCTGAGGTTTCTTTGTGTAACATCCTGCACTTTCTTAAACATGTCACTATTGCATTTGACAAATTTACCGATTTCCAATATATAGAGACATGGCAATGGAAGAATGTTCAAAAATTTAAAATAAAGTCGACAGGAAACATCTGGTGCAATGCCGCATATTGCACGTACACATCGTTTTTGTGCTCGGAAAACTGAGATAACATCAGTACCGTTTCCCCATATTAGTAGACCATACCTCAATGCTGATTCTACAAATGCATAATACGCAGTTAGAGCAGTTTTCTGATCAGCTACTTTTGTCAATTTATACAATGCAAACGAGAAGCTGTTTACTTTCTTGTATACATAATTAATATATTCTTTCCAATTCAGTTTACTATTTAAAGTTATTCCCAAAGAAGTGATTTTATTCAGATGTTTTAAACTTTGTCCTTGGAAATTGATAGAATATAATGGATTTGTCAGATTATTAAAATTGATGAAATTAGTTTTATTGTAATTAAGTATTAGATTATTATTGTTCAACCAGTTGATTAGTTTATTCAATGTATTTTCTATGTCTGATTTATGTCTTTCGATTGTCAACGTTTTCCTATCTGTAGTCACTATAATTGAAACATCATCTGCAAAAAGAATTGTTTCATAATTTATAGCATCAGGAAGGTCATTTATATAAATTAAAAATAATAGTGGGCCAAGGATACTTCCTTGCGGTACACCAACGTCGTTATTTATTAAATTAGATCTAATAGGTATAACATTATGTTTTGAGTCAACTTGTGAAATTTCGACATATTGTTGTCTACCTTTAAGATAGGACAGTAACCAATCAAGTGCATTGCGATTTCAAATAAAGTGTGAGAATTCTAGTCTGAACAATATGCATAAGTTAAAACATTGTCCAGACTAGAATCTACACTACGACACTGACTAGAGTCAGTGTCAGAATAGTTACCACCTAATGGAAATTCTTTACAAAATCGTTTAAACTTCCAAGAGGCGAGTTGCTTTTATTTCCGTGGGTCTTTTACCTATTTTGTAAGCTAGCACCAATTTCATTATTTCATTGTAGATGGCTCTCCTCGACGAGACGGGTGCGGAATATCAAACAGGAAAACATTGATTCCAGTCGTTATTTGCGACTTGACCGATAAAAAGACCCGGCCTATATCAGACCATCTTCTGGGACTTAGCTTGGATGAGAGAAATGATAATTCAGAAACCGTGGTTTGCAGGAATTTATTACGCTCTTTTATATTTTTATTATTAATATTGAGGAAAAAGCATAGAAAATACCAGAAGCTGTTTCTATTCTTTTGTTAATGTCTCCAGATTATTTAGGCAATAGTCAGCCAGCCTGTCGCAACAGAAATACACCAAGTAATAACTGAATTGAAACGTAGCGAAAACACTTTTTAGAAAGCCGAAAATGTACTACCGACCTCATGAAGGGAGTGGCGATTCTTCTGAAGATTTACTTAGGTAAATTTTCAAGTGACTTCAGTTCGCGTTTTCATGTTGATTTGTCAATTTGCTGTGAAATTGGCTGCGCAGCGATGCAAGCTTGTGTTTCCGCTATCTGATTCAATCAGCCAGTAATACCTTGGCGGGCGATTTAGACACTAGGCAGACGAACTGTGTCTCAACTGAAATTGGACTTATTGTACCTCATTATTGCATTTCAATAAACTTCATTTCCACTGCAATACAAACACTGCTTCACTCCCCAAAATGCAAATGCAGTTTAGGTAGACTTCGGTTCAACTACACACGATCTGTAACCGAACTGTATGTTTAAATTTGACTGTGATGTACCAAAATGTATGATGTGACATTTGAATACTGACACTCATACCAACTGCAGTGTCATATTTATTTAAATTGTAGTCCGTCTGCCGAGAGCCTTAGAAACCTGCACTGTGTTTCATACCGATACAGTAATGATTGAGTAAGCTGTGGATTTCGCACGCAAAATAAGCGCACGCTAGGTGTGGTTATGCGAGTTTGCGGGACTTGCACGCTTTGCTGCAAAACACGTTGTTGCATGGTGTTTGCTTTATACCTCAAGAAATGAATTCATTGGTACCTATATTTTAGGTAGGTATTTTGTCGTGCACTCGTTTGAACGATTAGGAGAGCCGATCCCGAATGGAAATGGGTAAAGCCCTGCAGAAGAAGAAGACTGTAGTGCAAAAATATCACCCTGTATCTTACCGCGGGCACAGGGCAGGCACTCCATACAAGCCGCTGATTTTCGCACTACATACGCAAAAACGTGTTAGTACAGGTTTGAAGTGGGTTTTTGTGCATGTTGCCGCATAGTCGAAACGAAACCCGTTGGCGCGGGGGAGACGGAGTGAGGTAAGATTTCAGATCGGGGGCAGAAGTGCCTCTTCTTTAACGTTAGCTAATATTATATTTTCTTTTCCGCAGGTGTCGTAAAAGATAATTAAAGGATAAACCCAGAGAATGAGCAGTAGAGTCTGTCGATTAAACAACTTCTACTGCGCTCACAAATTCGCATGCTAAAGTGAAAATTAACAGTGGAAATATAGCAGACATCGTAACTGCTAGACTTTCAACCAGAAACTTGAAACATTTTTGAGATCACGATTTATTTCGTTCATTATTTTAAAGGATTCCATCCGACGAGCGGAATGCGGTTTGCTCCGAGTATTGTACCTGCAAATAAAACGGCACAAGCTAACACAATTTCGCCGACAGTAGTAAGAAAGTGAAACAGAATTTTTCCTTAGATATTGTATATATTCGTTTATTTCCTTCAATGCCTATTTTTTTCCAAAAAAATATTCTTGCTGGACTGGGAGCGAGAGATAAACATAGAATATGCCAGTAGTATGCCGGGCATGCTTTAAAAACCAGCTAAGGGATCCGCGGGTTTCTGTATATTGCAGTTTAGGCGATACGCTGACAACCTGTCACTACAGCAATGTACGTACAAATCTATCTTATATAATCCTCAAAACTCTGTCAGACGTGGCGGAACGATCTTTGTTTATTTCGATTACGCTCTGCCTATCCCATTAGGGATAAAAGTGCGATTATATGTGTGTATAAGACTGTTGTTACTTTTTTTACGTTTAGTAACGAAAATTTATCTATAAGTAACTTATCTGCCTGAAGTTATCTTTCTCCTAAACTCATTGAAGCGCGAGTGAAACTGTGATTCGAAGATCAAGTTTTATATAAAATATAATTTATCCTACATATTCAACAAAATTGGAATTATAATAAAGCTAGTTCAATTCCCACTCAAGTAGAATACACTGAATAGACTGCCTCCGTGGTCTAGTGGCTAGTGCCATGGACTCTCGATCCGGAGGTCCTGGGTTCGATTTCCAGGGGGGAAACACAAAGTTGATATTTGAGAATTTATCACTTTGTGAATTTTTCCCCAGTTTAGTTAGGGCATTGCAGGATGAATCACCTGATTGTCCGAAAAGAAAACGATTTTGTGCTTCAGAAGGCACGTTACGCCGTCGGTCCCGGTTGCTGTCTTTGATAGTGGTCGTTACTTAAACTATGTCAGAGGGCTGAAAGTTGTGCTACTAGGCGGTTTAAAAACTTTGACACTAGGGTTCATCGGGTCCATAGACTCGATAACCACTCGACAGAAGAAGAAGTAGAATATTTGCAAATAAAACAGTGGAACGCGACGACCGGCGACCGTTACCTAACACAATTTCGACTCGACACTTCCATGAAAGTGAAACAGAAGTGTTCCAGAGATATATTCCGTAGATAGGAACGGAACTATATCTCATTTGAGCTGTTGCAAGAGTTCTTGAATAAAATGATTTTACTACGTTTTATGCAATTGCTTTAAAGGTTGTATCATGCCTGCTGAACAGAATAAGATCAACAGTCTACAGTATGATTATATAACACATGGACTTGCTAGAATTTGTGCTGATAGAGTAGTTTCTGTCAACTCCATAATTCACTCACTTTGAGAAAAAATGCCGATATCAAATTTTTCTCATATTTATCTTCCATACTGGACTGGGAGCGAGAGAAAAATATAGAATGTGCCAGCTGCATTACCTCCTGGGCATGCTGTAAAAACTAGCTAAGGGATTCGAGGGTTTTATTATATTGCAGTTTAGGCGATGGGCTGCCAACCTGTCACTATAGTTCTATACCCTACAAATCTATATCTTAAATAACCCTTAAAACTTAGTCAGACGTGGCGAAACGACCTTTGTTTAGGACGTTTACGTTCTGCCTACCCCATTAGGAATAAAGGCCTGCCTATATGTATGTATGTATCATATTTCCATACTTTTGTTGTGTGCATTAGGAAAGATACTGTGAGATACGTTGAGTGACAGCTAAGGTAAGGTAAGTACGGATCGTAGAAATTAAGTTTAATGGTCAATATGTGTTCTATACCTAATTACCTATATACTTAATATTTATTTCCCATTAATTCAGGATGCCCTCCATGCACACAAGGAATATAGGTGGTTGCTTTGAAAGTTCTAGAGCCCTTAAGTCAGTCTAAGTTCTATTCTGTAGAACAATGCTACCTTTTATGTGATTCTTTTCGCCTACACTTGTCCCTTGTTCTCTTCTGAAGTGCTTTCCTATTGTTAGATAACGGAGAATGTTAGCCGAATAATAGGACAGTACGAGCTAATCGATAAAGGAAATCAATATTTATAAAAAAAAATACTTATTTAAATATAATAATTTGTGTGTGTGTAGCAAATAAGTATGTCATTGCCAATTTAAAATAAGGGGGAAAAGCTAGTTTCTGCAGCGTCAATCATTGAAGTGAAATGGCGAGTAGCAAATAAACAAGTTGCAAACAAATAGGTCAAACGGAATGATAGCGACCCTGGTCCTATCCATCTTCACTAGGCCAACTTCACATGAATGTCCTAAACTAAATAATTTCACCGGCTAGCCATTTCTATCCTGAAGCCTACGTACAATTTCAAAGCTTATACCATTCATCACAACTAAGCAAGAATAGTATAAACCTGTGACATTTAATCCAGGTAAGGGCGGAGGTGTTAGCCCGCCTTTCCCTTGTCCCTTTGTGTTTTGCTTACCGAGCTACGAAGTAGCTGCTATGGGACTATCTGGCTCTATAGAACTGCTTGAAAGAAGCGTAGATGCGCCCAATTAAGGTGATTCATAACAGCAAATGGTTGTTTTTAAAAGCTTATTTCTCCTAAACGAATTATTACAAAACAAAAAAAAATATATATACACTCAGTAATTAGTTCATGGCCTGCAATTGCAACATTTAAAAATATTCTAGTTCATAAATAAGTATGGTCAAAAAACCTCAAAATAAAGCTGTTTTATCAGTAAATTTGACATTCCTTTTAAACTATTAGAAGCGCTTTCACGGTTCCTTCGAAAAATATCCGAATTTTGATTTTCTAATATCACAACATAGCTTTTATTAATCCGCCTCGTAGTTTTTTATGAAATTAGCTTTTTTCGCACATTTTTGATCCGGTCACCGACGTAATCGCCACGCCGCAGCGTGCGCTGATGTAAACGATATTTTAAGGCATTACGGGTTGCATAATTTAAAATCTACCTGCTCATCTGCCGTTGGGATACACCTTAAATGAACTACTTTAGTATGTAATGTGCTATGAAGGAATGCAACGTTATAACTAGAAAAGACCTGTTTTCTATACGTGGTCTAGGTCGTAGGTAGGCTCTATTCTTGGTCTAACTATAAGTGCAGCAACACACAGGCGTCACTTAATGCGCGTAAGGTTGCGGTCAACACGCTGTCAATGCTTTTTGCATTGCGTACAACACACATGCGTCGCCTCACGGGCTACGCGCACGTACTGAGTCTGATGCGCCGACGTAGAGTTCCTCGCTACGCGTAAGGTAACGGATGTGTGTTGTAGGCAATGCAAAAAGCATTGACAACGTGATAAGCGCAACCTTACGCGCCTAGTGACGCCTGTGTGTTGCTGCACTAAGTGGTTTAGGGCCATCGGTCTCACCTGTACTCTTTATAGATAGTGGTCCTTACATAAATTACGTAAGACAGTTCTAAAACTCAAATTTCATCGAGTCACCTGACCTTCTGAAAAAAGATTTATTTCGAAGTTAAGGCCAAAAGAGAGTACAATTTATTTGTCTAATTCTTTCCCGCTAATACGTCCGCCTTTAGTTTTACGAGGTTGTTCGGACACTCTCCATTTGCATTCTCATTACTTAGTAAAAGCCTGTACAATCGCATTACGTCCTGACCACAGATCTATTACAATAAAGATTTCACAAGTTGACCTTGGGCACAGAATATATAATAGTACTACATACAGAATGGTCATTCACCTCCCCTCCCCAGTCCGATATACGTCAAACTCTGCGATGGGATTGTGTGTCACATTGGGCGTACGGTTAGCGGGTATGGCGCGCGCATGTTTCCCAGTGTATCGGAAATAATAAAATTTTGTGTTCCAAAGATGGTTAGGTACTGTTCCGTGTACGGATGTCTTTGTACCACAAGATATGGCTACAATAGGAACTTTTTTAGATTCCCATGCTATGAAACACGGTAAGTAACTTCATACAAAATATGCAACCTAACCTATTCTAACTATAGTATTTTAAACGTTGTTTAAAGGTAATAATCTTTGGAATTATGTGTAGTAAGGACAATGGACATTATAATTGATATATTTATGTGATCAGTGAAATTAGGTGTTGCTTAGGTATCCTTTTTAACTCCACGATTCCACGTGAATATGACATTACGAAGTGCTTATTGTTTTGAGGTTTGTTGAGAAAAAGTTGACACCGTATAACCTAAGTATAGTTATATAATCGTAATCAGTTTATTACTAATCAGAATGACAGATTATTGTTCCAAACAATGTACGAGAAAAAAATCGTACGCGGCCATTTCATTCAATCGTGCATGATCCTGCCGCTTATACTCCAAACGTACGCAGTGACTTTGTAAAAGCGTCAATAGGGAATAATTTATTGTTAATTAAAAAAGTTCAAATATTTCACTATAATATTCTTATTTAGTGTTAAGTTAGGTACATACATATATAAAATCACGCCTTTATTCCTTAAGGGGTTAGGAAGAGCTAAATAAATTATGTAAATTATTAAAAAGAAACATACATACATATAATGACGCTTTTATTCCTAATGAGGTAGGCAGAGCGTAAACGACCTAAACAAAGTCGTTCCAAGTCGTTCCACCACATCTGACAAAGTTTTGAAGGTTATTTACGATAGATTTGTAGGTAACACACAACAGTAATACTTGAACCATGAAAAAAAAAGCATATGTTTGAATTGTTTTATATAAATTACTAATTATTTATTAATTATTTGATTCTAAAAATCTATGTTAGCAGTACCTACTTTACAAAAATCTGAAAATCTTTCCAAAGAACATAATCGAAAAAAATAACAAATGCACGCAGTTACAAGGTTACGTCCACAATTCGTGCTTTGCGTCAGCTGGCAAGGCGCGCGTAACGCCGGCCGCCCGCCCGCCATTTTTTGATTGTTTTGACAGTTTGACGTGTGCACTGCGGTCATTACATCGGTATCAACTTATTTAATTTTAAATGTATTGGATTTTTATTGTTTTTTATGACTTTTGGACCAATAAAAAGATGTGCAGTGATGACAAGTTAGCTAAATATATGTGTGTGTGTCTATTCTAGTAAAAGGATAGGTTAGTGTGTGGCGTCTTCGTCCCAATTGACAAAGGATTTTGTTCGTGACTATGATCGAATAATATCTCCGTCACTTAATGTTCATTAGGTAAGTTATTACCAATCAATTACGAGTTAAGGTACCAGTTTAATCAAGTGGTGATTATGACCGGTATACCAAAATTTGTCAACCCTTATAACACGCACACAAACGCAGGGCAAGTGCAATATGGCGTCTGTCGATGTGTGACTAAAATGACATGATACTTAGAAGTGTCCGGGCTGTGCCTTGGGTAAAATGAGACTAACCAATATTAGAGGTAAAAGTCCAACTTAAACAAGTCTGCTTGGTGAGCTTTTGGTTGTTGCTAGTAACAAGTTGCTACGGCATTACGTGCCGGTCAGTCGGTGTAGAAATGTTTTATTGTGCAATTTTATTAAAAAAATACATTTGAATGGATATTATTTCCATCATCATTTCGTATGGCTATCTGTGAATCCTCTTAAATTTTAATGTCGTGTTGTTGAAGCCATTCCTCCTCTGCTGGGGCTCATGCCACCAGGGAAATGACGCATTCTTTGACAATATGCGACATAGTCTGAATTGCAGCCCTACCGTCGCATTCCGGCGACTCTTTTAGCCCCCATTTACTCATGTGATGGTTTATTTCCATTCACAGTAGGGATGAAAAAGTTTTATTTAATTACAGTTGTATAGAGTTTGAGAGGCTCGATACCCACAAGGCAGAAGAAGAAGTAGGGCTGCGGTGTCATCATCTCATCTTCCTAGCCTTTTTCCGTATCTCTCTGGGCGGCTACCTAATATAGGTGATTGAACGAGGGTACTGGTTTTTACACAGAGCGACTGCCATCTGACCTCTGCAACCCAGAAGGGAAACCTGACTCAATCCTAGATTAGGTCAGAGTTTTAAAGCCGCCAATGCTTAGCACTGACCTCTGACATAGCTTAACAACTAATATCTACGGTGTTTAACGATGTTAACCGGGACCAACGGCTTAACGTGCCTTCCGAAGCATGGAAAAAGCGCCGAATAAACGTACATATGAAATTCGAAAACCGAAACACACATTGGTACGTGGTGGGATTCGAACCACGAGCACGACTCAGGAGGCAGCGGCCCTATCCAGTACACCATCGGGCACCGTAGGGCTGCGGTGTCTACTGCCCTATTTATGTCTATGGTCCTTACTTACCTGTGTAATGTATATATGTAAGCGGGTGTGGACATGAGATAAACTTACATAATCCGTCAAGTCATACCTAAATATAGTACCAACTTGGGGCTCAAACTTGGCAGCATTATCATGATGGATTTAACTGGTAGCTAGCTACAGGCCTGTAATTTGATAGTAGGTAACTTATTAGATTTATGACACAGATAATGAATGCCCTATCATGTCTATTGATGATAAGCGTCATATTGTCCGGGTGATTAATGATGATAAAATACACAACTTGTACATACACCTACATTGTAAAATATATTTGAGCTTATTAACAGTATAAAAGAAAGAGCCCGATGGTGTAGTGGATAGGGCCGTTGCCGGCAGTGGGAGGGGGAGGTCGTGATTTGAATCCCACCACGTACTAATGTGTTGTTTGGTTTTCGAATTTCATATGTACGTTTATTCGCCGCTTTTTACGTGCTTCGGAAGGCGCGTTAAGCCGTTGGCCTCTGTTAATATAGTTGAATACCGTAGATATTAGTCGTTAAGCTATATTAGAGGCCAGTGCATTGGCGGCTTGAAAACTCTGACCTAATCTGCCATTGGGTTTGGTTTCCTTTCTGGGTTGCGGAGGTCAGATGGCAGTCGCTCTCTGTAAAAACCGGTGCCCTCGTTGAATCACCTAGATTAGGTAGCCGACCGTGTGATACGGAATGTGACTAAGGAGATGATGAATAACAGTATAAAAGTTATTGATTCGACAAGTGTGAGTAAATTTTTTTTTGACGTTTTACAAAACGTTGCTACTGATTTAACTTGTCTAGGTACAAGGGCGGATTAAGGGTTAAGGCACGGGGGCACGTTACCTCCAGGAACGGTGTTTTTTTGTACTGTAGAGGTTCCACCACAGTACATATTTAGCAGCACAGTACATACTTGTGCCCCTCCCAAAAATAAACCTGGATCCGCCTTTGTCTAGCTACAAGAAAAAGTACTACAGTAAAAATATTATCAGTCCATAGTACCTACCCAAAAAGTTTCTTGCCAGTACAGTACCATCATCATCCACTTCTAATCATCGAGTTAATGCTTCTATTGAGTTTTCCCGAGGGAGGCGTTTTCCTATCGGTATAATTTTATTCAAATCCGTCTACTACAGTTTCAAACATAATTTATGAAAAGGGAAAGTAACTTTTGATTGTCTGGCTTACGTTATAGTTTACATAACGACTGATTGGCATAAGTTTTGCCTAAATAAAGATCTCGTTGGTATTTATTATTAGCTTTATTTCCTTAGGATGCGCGCGTTGGGTTCTCAATCATAATAACATCGCAATAATCTTGCTATTTATTAGGTACTTTGCTCAAAAACGTTGTTTATTTGAATCTTTAGTGCGTTATTTGTCTTTTTCGTTGAATATTCGCAAAACTTGGAACCCTTTTTAATGGTATTAGTATTTATTAGTACAACGGCTACATGGCTAGAGTCATATTGTTGTTACTTTTAGTATATCCAAAATATCACAGAATATATTTTTGTCAGAGAATCTACTAATGTACAAAACCAGTCAAAATAATATTCCTACATCTACAAATAATCAAATTCGATGAAAAACACATCGATGTGATAATATTGCATTGTAATATCCTTGGATGTATACTTATTTGATATATAAATAATATAACAAAAAGTTTTTATGACACGTCCTTTGACATTGAGTTTCAAAACTTTTATGTTTTTATTTTAACTATATTATCACCATTATTAGAGTAAGTCAGATAGATGGTTAAATTAATTATGGACGAAAAACGACTGTCGGCTAGTTTAATTTACTTAAAGCAACTTTTTACGTTTCTATTCGACTCCCAGAGGACACGTTCGACTTTTTCTACTATTAAAAGTGGGTCAACTATTTTTCCACACCTTCTGCTGTGTCAGTTATACTTATACGGGGTGTAAGGGACAGCGTACCAGGAACTGGGCTGCTCAGTCAACGGAACTTAACAACTGTCACCAGGAATGAAAAAAAATATATACCATACAAAATGACTACTTTGATCTAACAATTTCTATGGAAAACCAAAAAAAGAATTCATTTCCTGAAATAATTTCCTGGTAAATATTGATCAGTTTCGTTGACTGAGCTGAGCAACCCGTATCAATTTCTGATACGCTGTCTCTTTGTACCCTGTATAGCCCATCCAAACGAAAGTTGAATCAGTAAGAACTTTTATTATGCACTAGTTTTTGACACGAATAGCAGATTTAAAAACGCCATAAAGCACTGGAACCGTATATACTTTTTTTTGTGTAAAATTCGTGTGACTGTAGTACCAAATAAACGTTTCATCTATCTATATATTTGAATCGCTCGAATTAAAATGCGTATATGAAAGAGTAACATTCGCTTGCAATTTGATACAATTTAATTTATCGTGCGAATGTTAGTCTTTCGTATGCGAATATCCATTCGAGAGATTCAAAAATACGGCTCCTGGTTGTAAATTCACAGCGCTATAACTTCGCGAAGCCTCAGACAAAAGGCAAAATAAAAAAGAAGGATACTCACAAATTATATTAGGATTTTATGACAGGAGTATACATAAATACATACATATAATCACGCCTTTATCCCTAATGGGGTAGGCAGAGCGTAAACTACCAAAGAAAAGGTCGTTCCGCCACGTCCGACAAGTTTAGAGGGCAATTTTAGACTGAAATTTGCATCGTTGTAGTGACAGGTTGTCAACCCATCGTCTAAAACCCTCGAATCCCTTAGCTGGCTTTTACAGCATGCCCAGGAGGAAATGCAGCTGGCACATTCTATGTTTTTCTGTCACTCCCAGTCCAGCTTGGCAGTATGACAGGAGCTGACCTAGATAAATAAACTTTTTAGTTTAACAGAGGTTTACACTGTGTATGGTTGCTTTGCAATTATTTCTGTTGCACAATACACACAATTTGTAATAAAATAACACTACCCCATCAACACGAGGAACCGTGGGAATTAATTAAGAAATAAATCCTACTCACCGAAACCAAGTGATAGATATTGTTTCGCTGTGTAAAAGCTCGAATCTACTTATATTTTTAAAAGCCAAATAACACGCGATAGGGTCGTATGTTGGTCGTTATGAGGTGATATTCACCCACGACCAATGATATAAAAAGATGAGCACGATACTACTATAGGTAAGACGTAAAAAATCAAAACCAAAAAGTTTTTTTATTTTTTAAGTTTTTATAATTTCGAGGAGTTTCTATGAGAATTACTAGTGATATGATTGTTCACTAATTATAACGTTACGCGTTATAATGATAGGTAAACAAAGAATGATAGTTAATTTAATCCACTGAGTAAGATAAGTGGATCAAGAACTGCTGTTAGGTAGCTGAGTTGGTAGAGCGATGGGACGGCATTCCAAAGTTCACAGGTTCAAGACTTGCTCGCGTAAAATTTTTGATTTCTTGATTTGTATATTTTAGAAATTTTCATGACATAAATTGGAAATTACACGAAAATGTATCGAAAGCGAGCAGAGCCGATTAAACCCAGTCCTCGTTTACACTTAATTAACGCGAGTTTTATAGCGCACTTCGAATCATTCCAGCATTTGCAGTCCTCACTCTGAAAATGCTGAAAGCAGTGCTCTTTAGCTGAACGAAGTTTTTAAAATGTTTTTTTTTCGGCAAAATGATTGCAGTGTTTGTTCTCATTATTTGGAAAAAATAAGTACTATAGACTTTTTAAAACTCTCACAGTTATCAACATTAAGTTGTCCTATATTTTGATGCAATTTCATACATCATGATCAGATCACGGAGTGACTGAGGAACTTCCGTGATCATGATTCATGAAACTGCTGCATCGAAATATCGGACACTCACCCAAAAATTCAAAACGGTAAACTACCTGATTTAATCAGATTAAATTAAGTAGGTACTTTGTTAGAAACTTTTTTATTTCAATTACAATAAAATTTAACTTGGTTGCTAAAACTTTAGAAGTTATACGAATATTTAGCAAGCAGAGCCCCAACAGTGAGCTAACTTAGGAATGAAAATAACAAATTACACAAAAACTTTCGCGCAAAACGAATTTATAACTAGTTTACAAGCGGCACTAAATAAGTATGAATTTAAGATAAACTTTCAGAAGTCGCGCAAATCAGTAAGCCGGTAACAAATTCTGAGCTGCAAATGTAATGCGGAGGTTTTGTGTTGCAAACAAACGGGCAGCTGCGACGACCAACTTCTTAGAGCACAAGTCCAGCATAAACTTGGAACAGTCCAAAACTTGAAAACAACTTGAAAACGCTCCTACATTCGCATTAAGCAACGCTCCGACTTCAATTTAAAAGTATTGCAATTTATCGCGCAATTAACATTGTTTTCAGCGAAATGAACTGCTTTTACTTGCAATTTCGCCTCCAATTTGGTTTGCTGTGAAAGAAGTAATCCCATTTCTGTATATTCAAAGGTAATTCAAAGTTATAAATATAATAAAAACATACAATGTGCGAGCTGCATTTCTTCCCGGGCATGCTGTAAAAACCAGCTACGGGATCCGAGGGTTTCTGTATATTGCAAATTTAGGCGATGGGCTGACAACCTGTCACTACAGCTATATATGTACAAAAATATCTTAAATATCCCTCAAATCTTTGTCAGACGTGGCGGAACGACACTTGTTTAGGTTGTTTACGCTCTGCCTACCCCATTATGGATAAAGGCGTGATTATATGAATGTATGTATGAATATAACAGATTTTTTTTGTAGAATAATTATTATTCATCACGAACTGCATCTTCTTTCAAAGTATTGCTTACGATCTTCGCTTCACCTCAGCCAAGACGAACTTTTAGTGGCAGTTTACCCAAACTTATATTTGGTTTGTGTGTTCTGACGCAGAGAAGTTTCTGAAACTATTCAATATTTGGCCAGACTTAAAATCAAAAATATGTTTTATTTTGAAGCATGAGAAAACGCCGTCAGTCTTATATGTAAATTGTGTTGTGATGGATGAAGCTCTGACCGTCATATTTCTAAATTAATTAAATTATAAAAATCGAGAGCATTAAAATTAACTTTTTGTCCACCAAATCACTTTGACCCAATTTGCGGGCTTATTTCATAGAGGAAAATGTGATGTTTATAACTCATGTCGCCACACTATAATTCTTCATTTGACAATTTCCGTGGATGAGTGGTCTGAATCAGGCTCTCTATCCGGAGGTCATGAGTTTGATTCCTGACGGGAACGAGAACTTATCAGTTGTAGTTTCTTGTTTGGTTAGTATATTGCGGGCACAAGATTGCCCTATGATTACCTGGAAGAAATTGCTGCTTATCAATAAGGCCGTCTATTTGTACTACTAATTGTTTTTATTTCCTTTTTTAATGTGTCTTTTCTGTGCAATAAAGTATTTTTTTATCTTATCTGATTGTTAAAAAAATAGTGTAACAGCTTAATTATCTCAATATACCTAGGTAATATTAACTACCGTCAGTGAAAATCGGTTGGCAGATCTACTTTGTCTATTATTCATATTACTTTTAATGTGCTGTCTCTAAACCAACAAATCGTTTGAATAGTTCGAACAAAACTGATCGTGCGATAGGCGTTGTAGCACGCGTTGGTATGGAACCAGCAACTACCTAATTGGGTTAAAAGAAATAGTTACAAGTTCACTCAAACATTACACACGCGCTACACAGAAATCTTTTAACAATAAAGTTGTAAGTTTTACTTGGAAACAATTTTAGTTACTTAGTTGCTGGAATGGCAGGTATGTGAAATTAGTTTCTGTACTAATGTAATGAAATGAAAAATCTTTATTTTTAAAGGCAATAGGGATTTTTCATTTCAGTACGGTTTTATTCCATTAAATTAAAATACAATACCTACAAACTAAAAACAAATGATCAAGTGAGAAAATTAAAAACGAATATGATAATAGTTAATTCAGTGCTTACTACACTTATAAATATGAATTTGGCAATGGGTACGAGACTCAGCATGTGCTAAACATAGTACAATATGCTTAGTGCTGGTTTTAAGTCTAGCCCCAATATTAAATTCTAAATCTATATCTAATTTAATACTAATTCAAAGATATGTTTACTATTTACTTTGATTGTCTGTAGTTCAAAAGTAGTTTTTGATTGTTTGTAGTTTTAGTTTTAGTAAAATTTCTATTAGGTAAAATAACTACAGGCAATCAATAATACATTACTCCAAGGCCGAAAAAAAGGAATATATGGTCTAGTCTATTTGGAAGGCCGAGACCCAGTCGAGGCCTTCCAATGTAGACGAAACCATATATTGCTATTTCGGCTGAGAAAAGTATAGTATAATTCTCTTTTTGCGAGGAAACAATAACAATACACTTAAAAAGAAACATCAAACTTGTGATTCCTCCATTATATTTTGACATTTAAAATTTGCATGCTGCCTTTGAGAGGCGCACATTCCATTCATTCATTACATTTTATAAAATTTTAAAGTTGCACACAACTTTTAAATTTCAATAATAATCAATAATGTGAACTTTAAAAACACCTAAACTATACTACATACATACATACATATAATCACGCCTTTATCCTTAATGGGGTAGGCACAGCGTAAACAAGTTAAACAAAGGTCGTTCCGCCACGTCAGACAAAGTTTTGAGGGTTATTTAAGATAGATTTGTAGGTATATTGCTGTAGTGATAGGTTGTCAGCCCATTGCCTAAATTACAATATACTGAAACCCTCGTATCCCTTATCTGGTTCTTACAGCATGATCGGGAGGAAATGCAGCTGGCACATTCTATGTTTTTCTCTCGCTCCCAGGCCAGCATGGAAGAAGCCATACTAATATGTCCTTAAAGAGTTCGTGTATCGGCCGTTAATGGTCATTGTTGTCGTTTGAAGGAATTGCTGGCGTCTGTGAATTTGAGGACCGAAAAGAGTGAATATAGGTTTTTTTTTTCATAATGAAGCTTTAAGCGAGCAAATGGGAGAAAAGTAAATTGCAAAAAGATCTTTGAACATATCTATGTGTAAATATTTAAATGGTTTTTTTTATAATACTTCTAGGACACGGTGTTTGACAGCTGACAAATGTGATAGATAAAGGTAGGAAGGAAAAAAAAATTGTGTCTTACTTCAAATAAGTTGACTATCGAAGTAGAATGTTTGCCACATTTCAATTATTTATTTCCACTGGTTTCCACACGAACCGTTTTTTTTTTCACTTATTTCTTATATTGAGATATTTGTCTTATTATTCTAATCTTTGTGTTATTTTTAAACCCTATTATTAGTATGAAGATGAAAAACAACAGAGATGACTAGCGTTTACTTTGTATTTCACCGACAAGAGCAGCGCTCTTAAGTTTATGATGATGATTATTAGTATGTTTTACTATCCGATACATTGGATTCTCACGTCCTAGCTACAGCACGATCTAAGCTCCTAACTGATTTCCAAAGGAGATTGCATTGCAAATACAGCTGCATCGAGCGAGGAACTAGTAAGCAGCTTTGAGATGCAGGTTTTATAGCAGTAGGTATACCAGCCTCGGTTTACTGGGGATTCCCCGGAGGTCGATACGCCGTAAGGTATGGCCAGCGATTTAGCATTTGAATGCTGTGCTCGGTGGCGCTTACACATAAAATCCTAACGTCTATATTGCTGTTTATGAAGCTTTTGCATTTATAAATATAAAGTTCCTACGTAAATTTTCTCTTTGGCTTTAAGTATATAGGTACGAGTTTTGAAAAAATAAATGGGTTGTTTCAGATAGGATTTTGTTTTAATGCAGTAACTGGGTGCAAATTCGTCGCCTAAATTTTAAAAATACACTAAAACCCTTAAAATTCTATGTTTTGTATCATTCCCAGCCTTCCATAAAATTTTGCTGGGAACCACATGTTTCTTAGTTTATTTTAGATGTCTAAAGCTTTGAATAAATTATTATGTAAAAAATAATGATGCTATTAAAACATATAAATCATTTTACAATATGACAGAATAATAGGTAGTAAATTAGGTATCGCGGAGTAATTTTTGTAATATGTGTATCGCGTGCCTGTATGTTTGTTCACAAATAAAAAACTGAAGTTATTCATAATTTGTTTATTTTGTAGTTGTAAAGTGGCACTGGTTTACTACTAGGGTGTTATTAAAATGATGGAAAAATACCCTTGTATTTCAATTTGTCTGATTATTATATTAACTATTATATTAAAATTATTATATTAACTAACTGCCTCCGTGGTCTAGTGGCTAGTGCCATGGACTCCTGATCCGGAGGTCCTGGGTTCGATTCCCAGGGGGGAAACACAAAGTTGATAATATTTGAGAATTTATCACTTTGTGAATTTTTCCCCAGTTTGGTTAGGACATTGCAGGCTGAATCACCTGATTGTCCGAAAAAAAGAAAAAGATTTTCGTGCTTCGGAGGGCACGTTAAGCCGTCGGTCCCGGTCGCTGTCTTTGATAGTGTTCGTTACTCAAAACCATGTCAGAGGCCTGATAGTTGTGCTACTAGGCGGTTTAAAAACTCTGACACCAGGGTTCATCGGGTCGATAGACTCGATACCCGCTCGACAGAAGATTATATTAACTTTTTAACCGTTAATAGGTATGCTATCAAAGTAACAATAGAAATGCGAACATAAGTGTTTGAGATTAATCTGAGAGTGGAGTTCTTGTATTTATCGAAATAAATAGAGTGGCGTGCATGTCGGTATTTTACAGGATACATTTCGGGGAGTGCGCGTTAGCACTTCATGACCTTATACCCCCCTCCCCTTTCCATCTCCGGAGCACGAGGCGTGGACAGGGGTTCCACCCTTATGTCGTGGATATACCACAAATTCGCACGAAGCGGTTCGCTTCCACATTCTTAATGCGAACGGCTAAGGAGTGGAACTCCCTGCCGGCGGATCTGTTTCCGGAACAATATAACCTGGGCCTTTTCAAGGCGAGAGTGAATAGGCACTACATAGGTGAGTATGTTTCAACATAGTCCGCATCGTCACTTTCCACCAGGTGAGATGGCGGACAAATGCTCGCCTATATATATTTAAAAAAAAAAAAAAAAAAAAAAAAAAAAATAGATATAAACTCACGCCAATAACTCTCACGAGAGCTTCTAGGGCCTAAAGTACCCGATTTAGTTAAGAATGCGTATTTTCGTCATTGGTAATATTTTATTGTTTATTAAAAATATTTGACTTTTATAATGTCTTTTAGATTATGTGAATATTAATGTGAATGTCAAGGAACCTACTTCTATGTTATATTATTATGTCACAAAATTCAAATTATAGAACAGCAAAATTTTATGTAATAATTCCAGCTGTGGGAAGGAAACCTCTCATAATAAGGTTAACTTATTTCTTTCATGAATAATTTGAAACTACTACTCGAAAGTTTTAATCAAAATTTCTTTAAAAAAAATGCAGTGGATTCTTAAATGGCTAGTGTTTATAAAGCGATCCCAAGATTGAGAGCAGTATTAAGTATGGATTTAATAGGCCAGTTTGTACTGAAATGACATTTCTGATACGAACTCAAACTCGCTGTCACTCATGAGAGCTGATTACAAATACGGCCCTTATAACTCTTACTAAATACCCAATAATTTATTCATATACATACGTACAATCTATAAGTAACAAATGCTGCGAAGCATAACAATTATCTGGTACGGAAATGTCAATATGCTACACTGATTACTACGAAAATTACAAGTGATCCATGAATTTGTGATCTGGTTTTCGTAATTTGTCCTAGATCATATCGGCGTTATGATTATCTAATGGTCTGCTCTAAATTATGGTGCAACATGCCTATTATTACAAAAAGTTGTTTGGTACTGCAAACTCGACTCATAGTAGATGTGGAAATTTGGTTCACGTATGATACTTACGACTCAAATATTGTTAGAAAAGTGTTGGGTTAGAGTCAAATCGATGTAATTTGCTAAGACGTTATTCGTACTCAAGATAACCGATATGTCATCTTGAAGACCATCTACTGCAAAAGTTTATACCTGCCGCGTATATGTAGGTATATATCTTACCAGCTATAGCCCGGCCCAGCAGCAGCGTGCTGAAGATGATGGACAGCAGCTGGCAGCGGCTCCTCGTCGCCATCTTGCCGACAATCAACTGCGCGCGACCATGCCAGCCCGCCGCCTCTTACGTCACCAACACATGCTGTTACGTGACACTCACTTCCTCAACACATCCTTGAGATAAGTTTCACTACTTCTAAAACACTTTTTTCACTTCAGTTTATATTGTTCTTTACGTAAATATTTTATAGGAAGTCAAACTTCCGGTGTTACAGTGTCGTTAAAAACTTCAACTTCAACGTCGTTACATCTGTTCACTCAAATCTGTAAACAAAAATTAAAACTTCCTGCATACTCGTATTTTTGAAAACAAAAAACTTTTCACTTGTTTCACAACCGTATATTTGTGGTCGGCATTTGGGGCAGGAGGTGAAAATTAATATTTTACTGCATAATAATCGGACGGAGAGTGCTAAAGTGGGGCCAGTTTATGTCAGGGTTTACGAGCTGGCGATTCTGGTGCAGACACTTTCTGTGACGTCATTAAAATAGGCCTGTGCCACAGTTATTAAAATAAAACAATTAGCTCTGGCAATATTTTTGGGATCCAAAACTTTATACTGGTGAAAAATCTCTTTATAAATATATTGCACAATAATTGGACACTACTGGCGTACAAGCTTTCAGAATAAACGCGTTTCCGTGCAAATCAGTGTTCCGTATCACTGAATAAATCAGCTTTTCATCAACTCGTATTGTTCTCGACAAACAAAACTATCTAGGTACGTGATCACTGTACATACGTCTCTCTATAAAATTGTAGGATAAATGCGGTCGAGCTTTTTCAAAAGCCTAATATTGCACAATATATTTATAAAATTTAGACCAATAAAAACACTTGTAGGGCCAAGCAATTTGTAAGTAATGGCGTTATTTTTTTAGGAAAAGAAAAGTTAAATGATTAATTACATATTTGGTATTACCCTGTAGTTGGTATAATAAATATTAAGGGCCGTATTTATAAACCACACTTGAAACTGACAGCTAGTAGTAGTACTTTGTATCAGAAATGTAATGTGAGGACAAATTAACTGTCAAATCCATACTTAACATTACTTTCAATCTTGAGATCGCTTTGTAAATACGAGTCTTAGGCCCGTATTTATAATCAGCACTTGAGATTGACAGCTAGTTTGAGTTCGAATCAGTAATGTCATTTCAGTACAAAATGACCTGTCAAATCCATACTTAATATTGCTCTCAATCCTGAGATTGCTTTACAAATACGACTCTTAATTTTGTACTTTTAACTCATTTGATTTGATTGTTCAAATAAAGAGCTTTGTGATTGAGGTTTCTGTCCAAACAAAAGTCCCCGCCAAAGCTAATTGCGTTCGCAGTCGTCAAAGCTCGTGTCTTTGCGCCAGTAAAAGTCGGCAGTTACGTTCATAGATTAACACTGATATAACTATAGCTATAGTTAGTTACTTATGTTGATTAACATTGCTGCTATGTATTCTCTGATTTTATGTGGATCACGTGTAAAATACGTATTCTGCAAAGACATTGAAACAAACAAATCTTGTTGTGTACTTTTATCAAATATCTGTTACGACTTTGCTCACAAGTGATGTGTTATATTGCAAGTTATTGATATACAGTATGATGTACGCACATAATGGTCTCGATTATAGATTTTCCGGCTAAAACTAAAATAAAAAATTCTTTGTCACTTTCAGACTAAAAATATTGGAAAAGGATAGATCTATTCTCTCCAGTTTTTGATTTATAGTCGGTGGTTTTATGCGCTATCTGTAATTTTTATCATAAAATTGAAAACTGTCGTTATTTTTTTTATGATAAAATTGACAGAAATACCGGGGAAACATGCAAAAGCGCGTTAAAAATCTAGCTATCAATAAAGTGTAAAACCAAAGAGCATAAATTGCCTGTCCTTTTTCGATTTTATTATTTTAAAAGTATTTTAATTTTAGTTTTAGCCGGTGGAATCTAGAATCGAGCCTAATATTTATATATATTACTTATAAATACGGAACAAATGCACAGCAATAGAAACAAGGGCGGACCCAGGTTTTTTGGGAGGGGCACAAGTGTGTACTGTGCTTCTAAGTATATACTGTGATGGAACCTCTACAGTACTAAAAAACACTTTTCACTAAATCCGCTCTTGAATAGAAATTATAATCATATAGTAATTATTTCGAATAAAACATTCAACATGGACTCTCCGTAGCAGAACTACAAACTATGTTCAGTTCCGTAAAATTACGAAATAAATATTCAATTAGTTTACATCGCTTGTCAAAGTTCCGTGAATATGGGGTGTAAGGGACAGCGTCCCGCAAACTGATAGGGGTTGCTCAATCACCGAAACTGAACAGTCGTCGTAAGGATGTTAAGAGAAAAAGAAAATTAGGACTTTCATAAAAATTGTCTGATCGGGGTGTTAAAGTAGTAAACCAAATAGTTTATATATATGTGTAACAGTTCATCGTAGAGCCACTAGTTGGCAACAGTTAACAATCGCTTAGCGACCAGCTAAGCGATTGTTATAATACGCACAAAATGTTATCGTCCAATAAACTACTCGTACGTCATTTCTACTGAAATCCTGTTTTCTTTCGCCCACAACCCATCAGGTTATGGGCCCAGGCCTCGCAATAAACTAAAGTGCGCGAATAGCTCTGCGAACCTAAATAAAAAAAAATGTGATAATTTTATATGGGAAGGCCAATTTTTTTTCATCTCCTGAAAGAATTTCCTGGTGAACGTTGTTCAGTTTCGTTGACTGAGCAACCCTTATCAGTTTGCGGGACGCTGTTCCTTACACCCGGTATACATAGTAAGTTTCGTGGTATTGGATTGTAGAGGTGTAATACAGAGGGTGGTCATTTGTAAAATTAGAGTAACACACTCGTGGTCGCGTGACGCTGGGCGTTGACACCCTGTGTGTGTGTGTTAGCAAGGCCACCGGTAGCTTGCAGGAGAATCAACATGGTAATAGTACAGGTATTTAAACCAGTGGTCAGTATCTTTTATTTCGTCGTAAGGGCATATATTTAATCTGGTTTTCTTTTCTTTTTCTTCTTCTTCTTATAGAATGATTTTCGAGTCGACGAACGACTACATGAACCCTGGTGTCCGAGCTTTTAAACCACCTATTAGTAACAGCTGTCCTAACCTACGGTGCACAAACATGGTCGTTAACTGAAGGTCTGAAGTCCAAACTCAGGAGCGATGGAGCGGAGTATCCTAGGCGTCCAACGAACGGACAGAGTTCGACAACTAAACACTACGCTGCGAGCAAAGACGGGCATAAGTGACGTAGGGTTCAAAACCGCCAAGCTCAAACGGAAGTGGGCTGGACATGTTTGTCGGATGCACCCGGCCAAGATTGTCACAGAAAATGGGTTACCTCAAGACGGTTTTCGGCGAAGAGGTATTCCCCGAAAAAGATGGCGAGACGATCTCGACGCCCATCTGAAAGACTGAACTGAGGTTGCGTTAGACAATGATGAGTGGAAGATCGCGGGGGAGGCCTTTGCCCAGCAGAGGGATCTAATAGGTTAGCTATAATAATTAGTAACACAGCGGTGTGAGAGCGCAATATTATTAAGGCGACCAAAGATAGAGGCGATTCACCGTAGATCCTCGAAACTTGTATCAAAGAAAGCAACCGAGTCCGAGGGCTTAACCTGCCCTCCGGAGATCAACAAGCACGTGATTTTTATGTTAGAGATAGAGATAAATTTATTAATAATTGTAAATTACAAGTCAAGAAATTATAAGCACTTAAGTATATCACATTAATAATCATATAAATTGTATTACCTTTATTATCATTAAAATTAATAAAATCATTATAACTATAGAATGCCTGTTAGACAAGCCAACGCTTAAGCCGCGATTTAAAGCTATTTAAGCTTGGTGCCTGCTTGATTTCATCGGGTATTTTATTAAATACAGCCGTGCCCATCGCATGCGTGGTTCTGGCAGTCTTTTCCAACGTGTGCCTCACTACGTACAACATGTTCGCATGACGTGAGTTTTCTCCAAGTCTATCGCTTCTGCTCTGATACTGTTTTGTTTCTGTTATGTTGTTTTATTTAGACATTTCAGACAATAGAAATTGGGATGCGAGATACCTAGTTGCTATACCATCAATGCGGAATATGGGCTTTCAGTCATCATTCATAATGCCCACAGTAAATGAGAAGCAGCTAGTTAGTTACTACCAGCTCCTGTATTTCCCAATGCATATATATATGCAATGCATTTCATGCGACTAGACTATACGTAGAGCCAAGCGTAAATCTACGGGGTGTATGGGACAGCGTCCCGCAAATTGATAGGGGTTGCTCAGTCAATGGAACTAAACAAGTATCACCAGGACTTTTTTTCAGGAAGTAATAAATATATAGATTTTCCGTACAAATTGTCTGATCTAGTTGGTAATTTTGTATGGGAAGTTTCTCTTTTTTTCATCTCATGAAAGAATTTCCTGGTGATAATTGTTCAGTTTCGTTGCCTGAGCAACCCCTATAAGTATGCGGGACGCTGTGGTACGCCCGGTATTTATATAAAAGACATAATGCAACTATTAACAGTGCTAGAGCTTATTAAAACTCGTTGATCACAAAAAAGCTCGAAGTCCCGTATTTTTTTTTAAATTTCGTACGAAATAATGATTCATAATTATATAATACCGTACTCAATCTCTGCATCGCAGCGGTTTTTATGCAAATTACGTGCTTATATTCTTTGTTCATACTTCATACTGCTGAAACGGGGTCAAGTCGGCTTTTAATTGCTACTGTTTTGGATTTTTAACCAGCCTTTGAGGGCCTATTTCATTATCCTATTTAGTTTAATAAGCAGTCTTAAGAGACCAAAATAATACGATTTGAATTAAAAGTAATTTAATTCATACCGATTTCATACTAAATTTGCTTTGTTGGATCCTAAAATGCCTAAGGATTTTCAAATGTACACGTGTGTTCCTGGTTTTAGTATTAATACTAACCATAGTGCAGCAAGAGACAGGCGTCACTTACTGTGCGCAAGGCTGCTCTCAACACGCAGTCAATGCTTTTTGAATTACCTACAACAGACATACGTCACCTTACGTGCTACGCGCGCGTACTGGCAGACGTAGAGTTCGCATGTGTGTTGAGCGCAACCTTGCGCGCAGCAAGTGACGCCTGTGTGTTGCTGCACTAATTTCTGTCGCAATAATGAGATAGTAATATGAGCTGTATTGAGCAGCTGTGAGAATAAACAGACTATTACCGCTGAGATTACCAGCATTATAGGTTAATAAATAAGATGTCACATAAAGTGGGAAACAATACAGGACCTGCGGAACAAGGCGAGGCTGCGACGCCTCTGCAGTAACTATTCGAGTTTAGCAGCGCCAAGTTCGCCAAACTTAATAAAACTTGGCCTGCACACCACCGAACACTGCGTGCCAATCATGAATTTCGTCTAGCGCCTAATTTGATACACTGAACTTAACCATATTAGATAACAATAACAATCTTATTTTTATGTTCATGTATACTGAAACTCAAACATTAAAATAATCCGCAGTAAAATTTTAACTTTTTAATTTTATATTTTAGAACCGTAATTTTAAAACCATACCCTCTTTATATTGTTATTGTCTATCATATAAAATAGGATGCTATTTATATGGCGTTTGCACTTTTAACCATGACAGTCAGTGTGTATAAAATATAACTTTTAAATATGATTTGTTTAAAGATTTTCGTAGGTGTATTTTATTAAGGCTTTTCCGAATTAATTACAAAGGCGGTGAAAGCCGATACAAGAACAAGGCAGTGGCTTTGTTTAAATTAGCCATAGCGTGCGTTTATGGTCGACCCGATACGAGTTTACTAATTTTTATAATAGCATATTCGAACAATTTTATTTAGAGGTCTACCTTCAAAGGTACGATGGTCCACAGTCTTAGGTTTTAGGGTAACACAATAGTTTATGGATGACGATTTCCCAAAATCTCGCATAACTGGCTACGTTGTTAAAGTAGATTATGTAATAAACAGTATGATAGTTCTTTGAGGCACTTTTTATTCGTGTTCATTCAAATTGACGTTCAAGCCTTTTTTGGTTGATAAACAAAGTTAAAGTCAATTAAATGGTTAGGAAATGGACAGCAAAATTAAACAGGCTGACCAGAATATAAAAGATTGGGTAGTAACTATTTATAGTGAAAGTGCATGTGTGACTCCAAAGAGTTCTGTCAAGCGCAGCATGTTATGTAGCCATAGTCTTATTCATGTACTTGCATTTACGATAGGTATACACTTTCTATAAACGTGAACATTTCTTTGACATTATCTTATCTATCTATCTATTTAGCCTATATTAGCCCATTGCCCATATAGGCGGTTTAAAAACTCTGACACCAGGGTTCATCGGGTCGATAGACTCGATACCCACTCGACAGAAGAAGAAGAAGAAGCCCATTGCTGAGCATAGGCCTCTTCTTTAATGCGCCATACTTTACGATCCTGTGCTATCCGCATCCAGCTCTTTCCCATCACAGAGACTATATCGTCTGACCATCGGGCTGGTGGTCTGCCTACTGGGCGTATTCTGCCCCATGGCTGCCACTCTGTCACTGTCTTTGTCCATCTGCCGTCTTTCCGCCTTGCCAAGTGTCCTGCCCATGCCAACTTCAACTTGGTAATCCTTTTACCTACGTCCTCCACCTTAGTACGGTGGAGGACGTAGGATACCAGTATTTCGGATACGTTCGGATATCAGTATTTCGGATACGGTCTTGTAGTTTTATTCCGAGCATGGCGGACTCCACGGCTCTCTGTGCGACTTTAATTTTGTGCATAGCTGCCTTTGTGAGCTTCCATATCTCAGCACTGTACGTAAGCGTGAGTAGCACGCATTTGTTGAATACCTTGGTCTTAAGGTATTGCAGAAATATTTTTGACTTAAGGACATCTTCTAGTTTTCCGAATGCAGCCCATCCCAGCTAAATCCTCCTTGCTATTTCCTTCACCTGCGATTTTGGGCCAAAGGATAAACTATGTCCAAGATAGACATATTTGCTTACCACCTCAACAGGGGAGTTACCAACAAATATGTTTGGTACAGGAGAGTAACTAGTCATGATTTTTGTCTTGGACATACTCATACTGAGGCCAGCCCGCAGAGAAACATTGTATAGCTCTTCGAGCATTTGTTGAAGATCGATAGTATTTTCAGCAAGGAGGATTAAATCATCCGCGAACCTTTGATGTGATAATTGGACTCCGTTTATATTAATACCTTTTTCTTCCCAGTCGAGAGTCTTCGTTACATCTTCAAGTCTGTTTGCGAATCGCTTGGGAGAAAGGGTATCGCCTTGGCGTACACCCCTTCCTAAGGTCACAGGATTTGTGAGTTCGTGCATTCGTACTTGCATAGTGGCTGAGCTATATAACTCTCGAAGAGTGTCCACATATCTCTTATCTATCCCACAACGATGGAGAGATTGAAACACAGCCCAGTGTTCGACTCTATCAAACGCTTTTTCATAGTCTACAAAAAGCGAAGCACATGGGCTGTTTGTACTCTCTACCTCCATCAATTGTTTAACGGTATGTATGTGATCCATTATAGAATACCCTCATCGAAAGACTGCTTGTTCTACTGGCTGATACTCATTGAAAGTTCTGGTCATTTGCAAACAATTTGTATATTTGTGAGAGTAAGCTAATGGGTCTTATTATCTTATCATACTCGTAAAATGAACTTGGACGGGTACGAACAGTCACACCTGTATATCATTTCAGAAAGCACAGTATTGTTGTGTACCCTTAAATTATAATTAAACCAAAACCTTGATACCTTTATCGGGTTTTACGATATGCCCAGAAACGCACCATTTTATACTCAAGTAAAAGAGAAGGTATAAATAAGTAACTCGATCTTTTATATTGGGTAAAGGATCGCTATTGAACATAATTAAGGTGCTTGAAATATTAAAGGGGGGGGGGGAATTGCCCAGCTGAGTATCATTGACACGGTTTTGAAGAAGGGACAGTTTCATTTTGAATATATACATGATTTTCTGATTTTCATGAGCAATAGGAAACATAGAATGTGAAAGATGCTTTTCCTTTTGATCATGCTGTAAAAACCATCAAAAGGATTCGAGGGTCAACGTAGCGTAGACCTTAAATTAAATTATCTTCCCATACAGAATGACCACCTCGTTCAGACAATTTGTAAAAAGCATTTTTTTTTTACTTCCTGAAATAGCTCCTGCTAATAGTTGTTCAGTTTCGTTGACTGAGCAACCCCTATCAGTTTGCAAGACGCTGTCCCTTACACTCGGTATTGTTTTTTAGGTAATGGGCTGTCAATCTGTCTACAGCTATATACAGCTCTCCATATCTCTAAAATGTTTGCTGCCATAATTATATCCGATGACTACCGCCATGGTCTAGCGGTCTGAGCCATGGGTTCTCAACCCGGGGATCCCGGGTCCAATTCCCGGAGGTGGACAGTGGCTTTGTGTTGTTATTTCTAGTTTGGTTAGGACATTGCAGGCTCATCATTTGATTGTCCGAAAAGTAAGATGATCCATGCTGTCAGATGGGCATGTAAATAGTCAGTCCTGCGCCTGATTTCTCTCTGGTCGTGTCAGTCAATCTGTCGACTTGAGAATCCACTCGCTAAGAAGAAGGAATAGAGAGTGCACCAGTGTGTAGCGCAAACACTTGGGCACTAAAAAACCGACCTGCGCATTTGGAAAATCTCTGGGAGATTGTCCGCCATCACCAAAAATCGGTGGAAGGACTATTATTATAATTATATCTGATAAGATATGGTTAAAAATAAGTAGCTTCTATAAAAGTTTTCGTAATGTTTCTGACTCATACATAAATAAAATGCGAGCGCCTTGGAGCGAGGCAGTATGTCTCTGTCCCACTAAGAAATGCAACAGGGTTGAACATGACATTTTCCTCTATTAGGAAAATAAACAAAAATGCTGAAGCATGTTTGGGGATTTTGTTCATACATACATACAATCACGGCAATCCCCAATGGGGTAGGCAGAGCGCAAACAACCTAAACAAAGATCGTTCCGCTACGTCCGACAAAGTTTCGTAGGTTATTTAAGATAGATTTGTAGGTATGTTGCTGTAGTTACAAATTGTCAACCTATCGCCTGAATTACAAAAAACTGAAACTTCCAGATCCCTTAGCTGGTTTTTACAGCATGCCCAGGTGAAAATACAGCATATTCTATGTTTTTCTCTGGCTCCCAGGCCAGCATGGAAGAATACCAACTCTAACCAATTTACTAAATCCATTAATAGTTGGTACCTAAAATTGCCTGAAAATATTCTATATTTATTTATTTATGAGCCTGTGCTGTCCCACTGCAGGGCAAAGGCCAGTCTCCCTTCCTTCCACTTTTCACAGAAGATATACTTAGTATAAAAAATAACCTGTTTTCACATGCTCAGAATAACCTAAACAAAATTGAAAGAAAACCCATTAAGTTTGAGAAACGTAAGGAATAAGTCTTACTCCGTTCTAAATCACCCTTCACATAACATATAGTTGGTGTATTGGCATTTACTGCCTCACGCATTATATCGACGAGGCGCGAACATCTACTAAATCTCCATTACTTCAGGGCATTCACATTTTTTCCCTCGTTTCGCAATCCTCGCAACGTTTCTTTTCACGTGATAAATGTACAACGTCCGGCGCACCTAAATATAACTGCCAATAAGCGTTCGCTTCAACAGCCGTGAAACGGAATCTAACTGATTGGGAAAAGTTCAAAGAAATTCTTCAAAAGCCGCTCTTGCGTGAGAGCCGGGTAAATTAAACCGTTTGTAAAGTTTTTTCTCATTGCGTGACTTTCATTTATAAATAACCCGAGAAGGCATTTGTTTTGTCTAAGAAGGAGAGGGTTAAAAAGTTTGTTTCATTCATAAAGAAGGAAATATTAATGGCTGTGATTACGATTTTCTTTTTGAGTGTAGTTTGGAACAATAAATGTAGGAAGCAACAAAGGTTTATCACATAATAGCTCTTGTGTTTGTTTGTTCGCGCAAACACGGGTTGTTGGTTGAAATACGATGCACGTAACCAAGTGCTACGCCGCTACGCCTTCCGCTACGGCGTAGCAGCGCCGTTTAGTCGCGGCGTTTGAAAACTACTGCAAAATGGTTTACTGTTTGAATAATTTAAATTGTTATTTATGAATTTACATATTTCATGCTTATTTGAATAGCTTACAGTCATATAAAATGAACCTCGAAATTAGTCAAATAAATTAAAATCTTCTAAAATATTTGTCAAATGTAATTAATTTGTTTTAGTACCTACACAAAAAAAAAAAAACTTAAAAAAATGCAATAGAAACTATGCATATTTTTTTAAAGTATTTTTTAAGTACTTCCTGATTTAGAATCGGTCAAACGGAGACTATAATTAGTATGTTTTTAAATTTAGGGATAGAGGTATAACAACAAAAGTTTACAAACTGTATAATTACAACTTTAATTTTGTTTATTTGTACCCAAAATAACTATAGCTTTAAACTAACCGAGGTCTAGTCTAATATTTTTTTATCAAAGTTTCCACAAACCTGTAGCAAGTTACCAACACAATTAGGTACGCAAACTTTATTAATCTAGCGCAACATAATTAGGTACTCGGGAAGCTATTAATAAACTGTTACCTAGTAACCTAATGCTCACCTATCTCTTACTATATAAATTGTATGAAAAATAAGTGTTTATTGTGCAATAAACGAGATTAACATTCACTTTGAGAAAGTAAGGCTCGTATTTATAAAGCGAAATCAAGATTAAGAGCAATATTAAGTATGGCTTTGATAGGTCGTTTTGTACTGAAATGACATTTCTGATACACATTTCAAACTCACAGCGAGTTGAGGGCTGATAATAAATACGGGATTAAGATTATGTGCAGTTTACTGTTGAATCTAGATAATGTTAGCATGTGATAAAACTTAAAACATGACAGTGACGCAAAAGTTTTGCATATCCGCATGACTGTGTTTGAAAGAATATTTCTATAATATAATTTAAATTTATTTCTGTTGTAATTGAAAATCAATCTGTCGACAAGGCAGTTCAAATTTAATTTAAAAATATTGGGCTCGTTTCTAGATTCCACCGGCTAAAACTAAAATTAAAATCTATCTGTCACTTTCAAAATAATAACATTGCCAAAGGACAGCGGATTTGTACACTCTGTCCGCTAGATATTCCCCAGTATTTCTGTCAATTTTATCCATTATATCATATGACGGTGGATACAAATGACAACTGACTCCAAATCAAAAACTGGAGAGAATGAATCTCCTGTCCTTTGCCAATGTATTTAGTCTGAATGTGACAAATAGATTTTAATTTTAGTTTTAGTCGCCAAATCTAGAATCGACCCCATTGAAAAATCATCAATCATTCCCAAAAAATCTAGCTGCAATAGTCAGAATGTGAGTCATAAAATTATAAGTTTAGATAAAAACTGTATTCGAAACATCTGATCTTGACAAATGTTGAGAGATGTTCCGGGCACGAGTGAAATGCTTGTTATTGTAAAGGTTAGATCGCATTAGGATGTAGCTGCAGCGGAGTGGCGCGGCACGACACGGCACTGCAGCGGCACGACATTGCACGACAAAAACGTATGACATTGCCGCGATGTACCGCGCCGCGCCGCTCCGTGCAGCTCCAGTGCCGCTTCAGTGTGGTACCTCTCATACATTTTCCTACAGAGAATCATTTGCCGCTCCGTTGCAGATACTTCCTAGTGCTGTCTAACCTTAAGTGTTGCTTGAAGAGCCACTGTACACAAAGACGTCTAAGACCAATACACAATCTGCCCAAACCCATGCTCTGGAAGTGTCTGTAATGAACGTAAAGACACTAATTGCCGGAGCGACACTGCGTTTTTTGTGTCCGCCGCGACGCTTCGTTGGGTGACTGCCTTGCTTATGTTCGCCAAGTAACAGGGCCAAATTGAGAATAAATTTTACTTACAATCTGTCTACACCCGTGCTTTGGAAGTGTCTGTAATGAACGTAAAGACACTAATTGCCGGAGCGACACTGCGTTTTTTGTGTCCGCCGCGGCGCTTCGTTAGCGGACGCCTGACGCCCGGACGGTCGACGCGCGGGTTGGGTGACTGCCTTGCTTTTGTTCGCCAAGTAACAGGGCCAAATTGAGAATAAAGTTTTCTTACAATCTTTCTACACCCGTGCTTTGGAATTGTATGTAATGAACGTAAAGACACAAATTGCCGGAGCAACACTGCGTTTTTGTGTCCGCCGCGGCGCTTCTTTAGCGGACGCCCGATGCCCGGACGGTCAACGCGCGGTCAGGGTGACTGCCTTGCTTTTGTTCACCAAGTAACAGGGACAAATTGAGAATAAAGTGTACTCACAATCTGTCTACACCCGTGCTTTGGAAGTGTCTGTAATAAACGTAAAGACACTAATTGCCGGAGAGACACTGCGTTTTTTGGGTCCGCCGCGGCGCTTCGTTAGCGGACGCCCGACGCCCGGACAGAGGACGCGCAGCACCTGCGCGGTTGGTTGACCACCTTGCTTCTGTTCTTCAAGTAACAGGGCCGAATTAGAAAAGAATATAACGCAGAATTTGCATCTTACTGTGATTATATTCGAAATTGCAAAACTGTATCTTTCAGCGGACTCGAGAATCCACTCACTAAGAAGAAGCGGAGAATGATTAAAAATGGGAAATTTACCATGGTTTTCCATTTGGTATAAGTATCCGATATTTCAACAAAGAGATTTTAAAGCGGATAGTCGTATCAGCGCAACAAACATTACTTACTTAGCTAAATAGTTCTGTTTAGTTTTTACTGATCTATTTTTATTGTTCTATCTATACTGATAGCCATATCATTTTTTTTTACTTTGATAAAGAATGACAACATAATATAAATTGTAGAACTGTGTGTATAAGTATTATGCAGGTATGTGTCATCTGTTTGTCATTTATAAAGTAAAAATCTGTTTAAATGTTTATAATAGGTATGAAATAGAAAAGATTTCTTACTTCATCCCTGTACGCAACCCCGACGCTCTCGAACGGACACTCTACAGCTAACCATAATAAATTGCAACCTACTGAACCGTACGGTACTTACTATGTTTCTTGCTTTTTCCGAAATCAATTTCACTTGTGACCACATTCAACACAGCGACTACAATTTGAATTCTGTTTTTTGTAGAGATAGGCAGTTAGGTAATAAAAGTACTTAGATCTACATACATACATACATATAATCACGCCTTTATCCCTAATGGGGCAGGCATAGCGTAAACGACCCAAACAAAGGTCACTTCGCCACGTCTGACAAAGTTTTGAGGGTTATTTAAGATAGATTTGAAAGTATATACTTAGATCTAACCTAGATTTAATCAAATGACGCGGCAATCGGCGATACATTTTTTTTAGGTATGATAATGATTCCTTTACGTTCTAATTGGACGAAAAGAACTAAGAAAATATTTCGTAGATAGATTTCGATTGGAATTCGTTAATACCTGAAGCGCAAAACGTATAAGATTGTAATAATATTCCCTCCAGCCATATTCACTCGTGGCGCAGGTTTTTTTTACATCTATTTGGCAAAGGGTTGGAGCTTCCGTCCGGCTGTTTTTCATACTATTTTACGACCGGGTAGCGAGGGAAAACTTCGCTCTATTTCCAAAGAGGTACAGGTAGACCATTAGTGGTAATTGATTCCAAGTTTCTGATCAGCTACCCTGGAATAAGGAAGTGTCTAGTTCGAATGTTCAAACAAATAGCGAAGTTTTTCCAATGCCTGGAAAAAGAGTCAAATTTAGAAACCGAAACTTGGTACTGCAAAAAAAAAACTTTAGTACATACATGCATAAATAAAATCACTTTATTCCTAATATTTTACTGCAAAAGCCCGAAATGCGGTAAAAAGATATACCAACCTCTTTTGGTAAAACCTCGAATTTCGAACTTTTACCACTAACACTTGGTAAATCCTAGGATTTAACCTCAGAATACAGGTAAATATTGAAATAAACATTTCATGACCAGTCGTAGGCAGCATGTAGTGGCTACACGTTTTATCTTTAAACAATATTTTTAGAGGAAGTTAAGATGCAAAGACGTGAATTTCGATATTTTAAAGATTTAAGATATTAAAAACACAACTGCCACAACTACTAACATAGTTCAATGGTGGATAATTAAGTGTAGCAGGGAACTACAGACTATCTACGACTACTTACGACTATGAGACCGTTCGCCAAACATTTTCTGAAATGTTTATTTAAAGTTTTACCGTTTTTCGCGGTAAATCCTAGGATTTACCAAGTGATTGGTGGTTAAAATCCGAAATTAAAATTGATCACAATATTTTTCGAGGTTTTACTAACAATAGTTGGTAAATCTTATATGTTTTACCGGATTTCGTGCTTTTACAGTAACATATACATGAATTTCCATTATCAGTACCTAGATTTCTGCCATGCTGAACTGGGAGCGGAATTCTTCCATGCTGGACTGGGAGCGAAAGAAAAACATAGGATGTTCTAGCTGCATTTCCTCCCGGGCATGCAGTAAAAACCAGATAAGGGATCCGAGGGTTTCAGTTTATTGCAATGTAGGCGATGGGCTGACAACCTGTCACTACAGCAATATACCTACAAATCTTTCTTAAATAACCCTCACAATTTTGTTGCAAGTGGCGGAATGCTGCCTACCCCGTTAGGGATGGGCGTAATTATATGTATGTAGTATGTAAATCACATAAAATTATATAAGACGTCCGTGATCACACTATTTGAAAACCAGATCCTTGATACACCGACCCAAATAATGGACTGCCTCCGTGGTCTAGTGGTCAGAGCCATGGGCTTCCGATCCGGAGGTCCTGGGTTCGATTCCCAAGGGGGGAACACAAAGTGGATATTTGTCAATTTATCGCTTTGTGAGGTTTTCCCAGTTTAGTTAGGACATTGAAGGCTGAATCACCTGATTGTCCAAAGAAAAAGAAGGTTCCGTGCTTCGGAGGGCACGCTAAGCCGTCGGTCCCGGTCGCTGTCTTTGATATTGGTCGTTATTCAAACCATGTCATAGGCCTAAATAGCTCTGCTACTAGGCGGTTCGAAAACACTGACACCAGGGTTCATCGGATCTATCGACTCGAGAATCCACTCGCTAAGAAGAAGAAAAAGTATAAAATTATAGCATGAAGTATGTTTATGTTTGTCTACTTGCCCTATTTATTAGTTTTTCCACCTTTGCCCTTTCGATACGTAATAGAAATATCGATAACTACAAAAACATACGCAGAGCTTTACAGAAAGTACGCGAATATTTTAAACAATCTTCTTCTTCTTTAACAAAAAAATTATCAATTTTACCTATACGTATAACCGGTTTACGCTCTGCCTACCCAATTAGGGATAAAGGCGTGATTATATGTATGTGTGTATGTATAACCGGTCATTAAATAATTGCTATAATTTAACAAAATAGCCGCTGGTGTCGGAAACAATTATACTATCGATCGGAATTAGTAGCTTTAAATATCATTAAGACGATGCCACCAACCCTTTATAAAATACTAGCGACCCGCCCCGGCTTCGCACGGAAATTATCAGTGTTTCTCTACTATATTATGCATGTATTATACAAATAAACCTTCCTCTTGAATTACTCTATCCAATAAAAACCGCATCAAAATCCGTTGCGTATTTTTAAAGATTTATGCATACATATGGATATAGGAACAGAGAAAGCGACTTTATTTTATACTATGTAGTGAAATCGAACATAGAGCAACTACTTTTCACAACGACTAGAGAATGGAGTCCAGATTTTTTATTATTATACTGACTGTTAAGTTTATGACGTGATTAGTTATGTGATTATTAAAAATATGCAGTTGCGTTGAGGAATCTAAGACATAGTTACTTTTTTATATTTTCAAACGAGTAAGTAGTTGAGTAAGAATTTAAAAAAATCTCTTCCTAATTCATTTAAATTTTCCTAAATTCTTCTGGAAGGATTGAAGTAGGTACCTACTTTACAAATTAAATTAATAAATAAATTATGCTCATCCGCTTTTGAGGAAAACTACTTCGAAGCTCGAGAGCTTGCGAGCGAACAAAGAAAACAGTATTAAAAGCGGTGGCAGTTAAACTTGCAGAAGCAATAGAATTTTATATCCAAGTTGTATTACCTCCTGTTCATCTGAAACTTATTTTTTTATAACCTTCTCACTGAATAATGAACTATCATCAAAGTCCGCGGGCTAATAAAAATATGCAGGAATCTTAATTATTATTGCATTTTGTTAGATTTCCACCAGAAAATTCACTTGGGCAACACTTTCGAAAAAGTTTTTCTTTTCAGTTCACTTTTTTTTTTCACTGGCCAGTTTTCCTTGGAAGATGTTGATTTAGTTTTTTGTTCTTTTTTCAAATTGTGCCGCGCGAGCCCGTCGTCAAGTTGGTATGCGTGCCACTTGTTGAAACGCGCGGGAAGAGGAACGTTCGCGCGGCCGGCGGAGTGTGGGCGACTGCGCTTGCCGCCCATTCATTGCCTTGTATACCAGCGCTACCATTGTTATCTCGAATCGTACTCGACTCAATTTTCTTCGGCTTGAATGGGTCTTATGATTTATGAATAAAGGGGATATCGGGAATTATAATGGAAAGCGGTTGAACGGATCATAAAATTATACGATAAGAAAATTAGAATTAAAATGTAGGATCTTGTCGGAAATTGTGGTGAGCTTTTTGATGCGATATTTTTAGACAAAGATCTTGAAGTTTATCTAGAGAACCGAATTAATTGAATTATATCTACCAGAGTCACTATCCACTATGATAGACTATATTGGCTATCTAATAGGCAATATACGGCTTTCCACGATTTCTACATAGAATCCGATAACCTATCATAGTGGATAGTAACCACAATAGTAACTCTGGTAGATATAATATAGTTCAAGTTCCCATACATAATGTAATTAATTATTTGGATATATATACATACACACACACACACACACACATATAATCACGCCTTTATCCCTAATAGGGTAGGCAGAGCGTAAACGACCTAAATGAAGGTCGTCCCGCCACGTCTGACAAAGTTTTGAGAGTTATTTAAAGTAGATTTGTAGGTATATTGCTGTAGTGACAGGTTGTCAGCCCATCGCCTAAATTGCAATATACAGAAACCCTCAGATCCCTTAGCTGGTTTTTACAGCATACCCGGGAGGAAATGCTGCTGGCACATTCTATGTTTTTCTCTCGCTCCCAGTCCAGCATGGAAATATTTGGATATAAGTTATATTTATTTATTTTCACCAAATACGAAAAACAAAACATTTACCAAAAAGTTTCAATTGAATTCGGAGACCCAAAGTAGCGGTCTAGCGCGATACCTAGATACTTTACTGGTTCTACCCTGCAAAGCCTGCGCTTCCGCACAGATACCTTCACAATCTCTTGGATTTCCTGACATGACTCCTAATGAATAATATTTCTACGAATAGATACGTATTGTTTATTTTTATTTTCTACTAGCCTTTGACGCCGCATTTTCACCCGTGGCTTATCTAATGAGTTTTTCCGTGGGAATCAGATGTTTTCCCGCGGTAAAAGTTAACTTTTCTTACTCAGTGTGAACGTAGATTTCTAGCGGCGAAAGAGTTTTTGAAATCAATTCAGTAGCTTTTGAGTTTATTCGATACAAATATACATACACACACCCAAAAATACAAATCTTTCCTCTTTATAATATTATATATTTTCTAGGTCTAGGTCAATGGTCATCAGCATAGAGTCCACGATAGAAAGAACTAATATAGAGTTCTTAAAGGTATTCCCACACTACGACGGAAAACCAAGCTCCATGGCACCGGGGTCTGGTCATGAAATCACTACAAGGTATAAAATAAAGTCGCTTTCTCTGTCCCTTTATCCCTATGTATGCTTTGATCTTAAAAACTACGCAACGGATTTTGATGCGGTTTCTTTTAATGGATAGAGTGATTCAAGAGGAAGGTTTATATGTATAATACATGCATAATATAGTAGAGAAACACTGATGATTTCCGTGCGAAGTCGGGGCGGGTCGCTAGTAATGAATAAATTATTCTTCAACATAGACTCCTGAAGTAAGTACGTATTGAATGTCATGTGACATACCATAGAGTTTCTTAATTTCAATAGAATAGATCCTATCAACAGGTCAATCATCATATTATACTTAATTGGCCAGTGGCATGTAGAATCGAGCCCATATACGGGGTATAAGGGACAGCTTCCAGCAAACTGATGGGTTTTGCTCAGTCAACGAAATTGAACAACTATCAGCAGGATTTTTTATTGCATTAAAACACAAGAAATGAAGTTTATAGAAAGGTATGCAATGAAGAATGTATATTATGAAGAAGATCTCTTCCAGCTAACCCACTGGCAGTTGGGATAATGAGAATAATTTTCAGGGCAAGACAAGTATAATGTAACCCCATTGTACGTATATAACATTCATTCATTCATTTCAGCCTACATCTACCCACTGCTGAGTAAAGGCCTCTTCTTTTGATACGTATATAACATTATGATATACGTATTTCTTAAAGTATTATATATTTAATGTATATTTATTATCTATTCCTTTTTATTTAACATGACGTATTACTATTATTATTAAAATCAGTTCTTTTCTTTTGTTTTCAATTTTATAGTAATAGAAATAATTTTTGCACCTGCCAATATTTCCTTATACCCCAAATCAATGAAAAAATGTAGGTACATTTTTTTGTGCATAAAGTTAAATAAAATAGAATGATCCTGAAATGCCCGTGTTGCAAAAATAGAATAGTTTACATAGGTAAGAATGAAAGAGAAACATTCCCTCACAAACTTCTTTATGATAATGCTGTTTCCAGCGAATGGCTCTACAAAAGGATTTCCGCTTATTCTCCTCCTCTTCACAAAAACACTTTATTTCGTTTGAGATCGAGTACTGAAACGAAAAGGCCTAATTTTAACAACACGGAGACAGATAAATGTTTACAACATGGTTTTCGATACCCATAAAACGAGGTCACTTGTTGTCTCTGTCTGTAGTCTTATCAAGTGAAAATGTAGAAAAATAAGAGCCTGACCCAAATACTTTCGAATTCGAATTGTTCTGATAGATACGAGGCTTTTCCAGCAACCATTAGCAAACATGAGATTTACTTACGAATGAAGATTATAACGCAAAACATAATCAAATCTATGGCAAATTTATTTTGTTACCTTTTTAATTCTTTTTATTTAAACACACTAAGGCCTGTAATTATGAAGCGATCTCAAACTATAGAGCAATATTAAGTTTGGATTTGACAGGCCAGTTTATACCGAAATAACATTTCTGATACGAACTCAAACTCGCTGTCACTCATGAGCGCTGATTATAAATACGGCCCTTAGCATATTGAGGAGAAATCTGAAAATACTACTATTTTTCATCTTAAAACTACAGACGTTTTATGTACTGTTTGCAAAATTATTCTTCTAAAACTATCCTGAATTTAAATCGTTTTCATTATAAATAACGACGGAACCACATAAACCCAAAAACAATAAAGAGAAGCTTTAAAAATATACACACCAAGGTAAATTGGTTTAGCTGTTCAAACGCTTATAAAAGAAACAATGCATCCTTATTAACCTCCTTCCGCTTTCCGCTACCGTTTTATAACGTTTCTGATTATTAATGCAGCTGTTGGGGATCGAAAACTGAGTCAAATCGTGGGTTTAAATTATTTATGCCAGGTCGGGAAGGCGGGCTCTGCCTGCCAGTGACACAGTAACAAGCATCTTGTATGAAATATGAAAAATTTTCTTTGAGCGCCCCGTAGGTCGAGCGCAAATACAAAATGCATGACCAGTTGCATTACTGTAACTAGGGAAGCCATTAAAAGATCGCAGAAAGCTTCAGGACAAGTTTGTCGCGAGAATTGACACCACATTTGGAGGAGCCAAATGTGGCGTCCATGCTGGACTGGGAAAGAAAAACATAGAATGTTCTAGCTGCCCTTCCTCTCAGGCATGCTGTAGAAGTCAGCAATATGGATTCGAGGGTCGCAGTATATTGTAATTTAGGCGATGGGCTGACAACCTGTCACTATAGCGATACACGTTACCATCTAAAATTGCCCTCAATATTCGTCAGACGTGGCGTAAAAGCTTTTACTAAGCGTTTTACGCTCTGCCTACCCCATAAGGGAAAAAGGCGTGAATTTATGTATGTATGTAATCCTAATTCTTAGCTAGCGCTGACAGCTTTCTTGTTTTTGACATAAAAAAAAGGATAGCAAATAAACACATGGCTTTGACATTCCTAATCTGACATAACACTGCTTATTTGATGTAAAATAAGGAAGCATGATCCATAGATCCTTTCTTATTTCCTCAGTTCTTATTTAAAGCGTCTTACGTCAAATTAGGAATGTCAAAGTCATGTGTTCATTTACTCTATGCTGTTCTTATGTCAAAGTTAAGAAAGTGACAACGCTAGTTAAAGAATAGTGCGTTCAGAATTGCTTGTACGTAGTGACATTACAGTATCTTAAAATCTCTGCTGGACTTACCTAGTGTGAGGCAAGCGGATTGTCGAGCGTAGTGCAAGATCTTTATATTCACAGGAAACGAAACACTACGACCTAAGCGGATGTAAATGGGGAAAAACTATTCTAATCCGGTATTTACCACTCAATGAATACATACATACAAATAATTACGCCTTTTTCCCTAATGGGGTAGGCAGAGCGTAAACGACCTAAACAAAGGTCGTTCCGCCACGTCTGACAACGTTTTGAGAGTTATTTCAAGATAGATTTGTAGGTATATTGCTGTAGTGACAAGTTATCAGCCCATCACCTAAATTACAATATACTGAAACCCTCGGATCCCTTCGCTGGTTTTTACAGCATGCCCGAGAGGAAATGCAGCTGGCATTCTATGTTTTTCTCTCGCTCCCAGGCCAGCATGGAAGAACTCTCAATGAACACACATTAAATATTATTAATTTGCGTTCAAAAGCATCGTTTTTCAGTTTACTTACAAAGCTCGATTCAGTAGTGGAGCTATTCCTTAGCAGAGTAAATTGAACTCGGTACGAGTTATCACCTTTGCGCCCGGTGGTCGCCGTGCAATAGACATCTAGATCCTAACGCTTATTCGTAGTGCCTTCCAGTCTCATTGGGAACATTATGTTACAAAGTTTACTGGCATGTGTGCTGTTGAATTTCATACCTTATCACGCTATATCTGAGTTTACAATTGTCTAGCAATGGAAAGCCAATAACAGTTTACAGACACGCATAAACGAAATTCGATTTGGTGAATGATTTATCGACTATGAATGGGTACTGATTAGATTTTGAACTTCAAATCACATGCAACTATAAAATAATTACTAACCTCGTTCTAGCATTTATTGGATAAAAGCGCGTAAACGATCGTGCCTGAATAAGTAAAATATTGTTACTTAAATAAAAATCTAAATGTGTAACTTGAACTAGAAAGTCTAGAATCAATAGTTTTGGAAAGAAATTTTTGTCTAACCCATCGCCAATATTGCAATTCGTCAATAATAGCTTGTAGGCTGTCTGTCTGTACATTTAATGTTTTTATCTACCCCAATCCTACATGCGAATATTTTGAACTGAAATCTATAAACAAAACATAGCTGCAATAACATTCCAAATCGCAATCTCCGCAACAAGAAAGGCCCGTATTTAATTGCTGCATGTTATTACGGGGAAATGGCCGAAGCTTTCGGGTGGCGTGTCGTAAAGCACGTCATAGCTGCTAAGCGAGGATTTACCGCCTCCCTGTTGACAAGAGTGCGCGGGAACTCAAATACATTGTGGAATACTAACAGCTGAAGCTGTTATATTTAAGGAAAAACACCTTGAGAACCTTCCTTCCTTTTTTCGAATTCGGATAAAAACTGTAAGTGGTGCTTTGCAACCGTGATTTTTAGAAAATTCAGCGTTTCAAGATGTCATAGCTGCTAATCAAGTAGGTATATCGACATTAGTGGGTGGCACGTGGCGGCAACTGAAAAACACATTTTGGGGATGCCATGTTTAGAAAAAAAAATAGCAAATTCCTACCGTTAATTCGAATAATTAATTTGATACTAGAAAATGGCCGAAGCTTTCGGGTGGCGTGTCGTAAAGCACGTCATAGCTGCTAAGCGAGGATTTACCGCCTCCCTGTTGACAAGAGTGCGCGGGAACTCAAATACATTGTGGAATACCAACAGCTGAAGCTGTTATATTTAAGGAAAAACACCTTGAGAACCTTCCTTCTTTTTTTAGACTTCGGTTAAAACTGTAAGTGGTGTTTTGTAGACGTGATTTTTAGAAAAATACAGCGTTACAAGATGTCATAGCTGCTTATCAAGTAGGTATATTGACAAGAGTGGGTGGCACGTGGCGGCAACTGAAAGCACTATGGGGATGCCATGTTTAGAAAAAAAAAATGTAAATATAGCAAATTCCTACCATTGATTCACATAATTTATTTGAAACAAAAAAAAATACCGAAGCTTTTAGTACGTCATAGCTGCTACCGCCTCCTTGTTGACAACAGTGCGCGGTAACGGGGCGGCAACTGAAATACATTGTACAAACAGCCTGGGGATTCCATATTTAGGGAAAAACTGCAATGAAAGCAAAAAGCTTTGATTTAATTTACGGAAATAGGGCAAATCAATGGACTTTCTATGTCGTCGTCTCAGCCGATAGACGTCCACTGCAGGACATAGGCCTCCCCCAAGGACCTCCACGATGATCGGTCTAGCGCCTTCTGCATCCAGTAGCTTCCCGCGACCTTCACCAGATCGTCGGTCCACCTTGTGGGAGGCCTGCCTACGCTGCGTCTACCGTGCCAGCCACTCCAGGACTTTCCTACCCCAGCGGGAGTCGGTCCTGCGAGCAATGTGCCCCGCCCACTGCCACTTAAGTTGAGCAACTCTTCGAGCTATGTCGGTGACCTTGGTTCTCCTCCGGATCTCCTCGTTTCGGATTCGATCGCGGAGGGAAACTCCGAGCATAGCCCTTTCCATTGCCCTTTGAGCCTTCTTATGAGGCCCATTGTGAGTGGCCACGTTTCGGTTCCGTAGGTCATCACTGGCAACACGCACTGGTCCCAGACTTTTGTCTTGAGACATTGCGGTAGTTGTTTGGATGAGAAGATGTTACGTAGCTTCCCGAACGCTGCCCAGCCGAGTTGGATTCGACGATCGACCTCCTTCTGAAAGTTGGACCTACCCAACTGGACTTTTTGTCCCAGGTAGACATACTCGTCGACAACTTCCAGAGTAGAGCCTCCAACCGTCAGGGAAGTGGGTGCAACAAGGGAGTTTGACATGATCTTCGTCTTCTCCATGTTCATTTTAAGACCCACTTGTTGAGAGGCTCTATTGAGGTCATCGAGCATTGTACCGAGGTCCTCCAGGGTTTCAGCCACAATAACAATATCATCGGCAAAACGAAGGTGAGTCATATTCTCGCCATTGATATTAATGCCATGATCCTTCCAGTCTAGAAGCTTGAAGACGTCTTCCAGTGCTGCGGTGAACAGTTTTGGAGATATAACATCTCCCTGTCTCACTCCTCGCTGCAACTGGATAGGCTTCGAGTTCTGGTCCTGAAGACGGACTGACATGGTGGCGTTTTCGTACAAAGACTTCAGCACTTCGATGTACCGGTAGTCGATTTGGCACCGCTGGAGTGACTGCAGTACGGTCCATGTTTCGATCGAATCGAAGGCTTTTTCGTAGTCCACAAACGCGAGGCAGAGTGGTTGGTTATACTCTTCGGTCTTCTGTATAACTTGCCTCAGTGTATGGATGTGGTCTATGGTGCTAAAACCTTTTCGGAAACCGGCTTGTTCGGGAGGATGGAAATCGTCGAGCTTGCGTGCGAGACGGTTCGTAATGACTCTTGAGAACAGCTTGTAGATATGGCTCAGAAGCGTGATGGGTCTGTAGTTTCTCAGCAAGGACTTATCGCCCTTTTTGAAAAACAGCACCACCACGCCTCTGTGCCATGCCCGTGGCGTTTTGCCTTCGAGTATGACAGAGTTGAAGAGCTTCTGCAGTGCTTTTAACATCGGTTTACCACCGGCTTTTAGAAGCTCTGCCGTTACTCCAACATCACCCGGCGCCTTGTTGTTTTTAAGCTGTTTCAGAGCCATACTAATCTCGTACAAGCTGACGTCCTGAATATCTTCCGTGTAGTGTCGGGTTAATCTGGCTCTTGGGTCTGCAGCCAGATTATTAACAGACGATCGTGTGGTAGCGTATAACTGCCCATAGAACTTCTCGACCTCCTCCAGAAGCTCTGGTTTGGACGATACGATTCTGCCATCATCGGTCTTCAACTTCGCCAACTGGCTTTGGCCAATAGACAGATCTCTCGCGAACACTTTGGAGCCTTTGTTGCGCTCGATTGCCTCTTTAATACGGTCGGTATTAAACTGGCGTATGTCACGAGTCAAAGATTTGGAGATCTGCCTGTTAAGCTGCCGATATCGCGAAGTGTCTTCCGACGACTGCAGAGCCATATCGCGTCGTTCCTCCATGAGCTTCAGGGTATGGTCAGAGATTTTTTTGGTTCCTTTTTTACGTTTGGCTTTAAAGAATTTAGAACCAACCGTAAGGACAGATTCCACGACCCTGTCGTTATAATCGTCCACTTCCAAGCACTCACCTAGGCAATCAAAGCGGTTTTTCAGTTCGAGCTGAAAACTGTCAGGGTTTTGGATTTGGGTAGGTGCCGGTCGGAGCGTAGACTTCATCAGACGTGACCTCTCGGTTTTGACATTTAGATTCAATGTGCCTCTCACCATTCGGTGATCGCTGCCCGTTTTGAACGAATTGATCACAGAGACATCATTGAATATCCGCTTTTTGTCTGTCATGATGAAGTCTATCTCATTTTTGGTGACACCATTGGGGCCCTTCCAGGTCCATTTTCGATGTGGCCGTTTCATGTAGAAAGAGTTCATCATAAAGAGTCCCTCCTTCTCCATGAAGTCGACCAGCATTTGAACTCGACCATTCCTTGTCCCAGTACCAAATGGCCCAATTCTCAGCTCGTCACCGCATCGTTTGCCCAGTTTAGCGTTGAAGTCCCCCATGACCACCGTGTAATGGGTCCTGGAGGTATGCATGGCTCTAGATATCTCCTCATACATCACCTCCACGTCCTCATCGGGTGATCTCGATGTTGGGGCGTATACCTGTATGACCTTCAACGAATAACGTTTAGTTATTCTGAGTATAAGGTATATCACCCTATTCGAGACACTTCCGACCTGTACAACGTTGTTCACGAGGGACCTGTGGACGATGAACCCGACACCATGTTGGGACAGACGTTCGCCCTCCCGGAAATAGAACAGGTTACCTGACTTAAGGACTATCGAGTCCTCTCCCTCTCTTCGGACTTCAGATAGCCCCACAATGTCCCATCGTAACCTGCTCAATTCCTCCTCGAGTTCTACCAACTTCTCATCCAATCGCAAAGTGCCACAGTTGTAGGTTGCCAGGGCCAAGTTCTTTCGGCGAGAGGTCCACGCCGCCCGGAGATTTTTAGCACCCCTGGTCTCGGCGCCGGGCCGACTTTCGCCTAGATCGGCTCGGCCACCGGGGCCGCCGGGCACTTGGGGCCGATTTGCGATTGTACTGTCCATAGGGGGGAATATGGCCACCACGCTGGCCCAGTGCGGGTGGGTGGGGCGCCAGAGCCTCGTTTGTAATCCAGCAGGCTGCACCGCGAGCAGGAGAGGTTGGCTTAGGGCCCGAGAGATGTAGTTTGGGCCCCCTTACACCCCCTGGACTTTCTATGATTACTCAAGAATTCATATTATCTTACTTTGATTGAACTAAATAGAGAGTAAGTAGATTCCTGAAGGGTATTGGTACATACATACATATAATCAGGCCTTTATCCCTAACAGGGTAGGCAGAGCGTAACCAACCTAAACACAACGTTCTGCCACGTCTGATAAAGTTTTAAAGGTTATTTAAGATAGATTTGTAGGAATATTGCTGTAGTGACAGGTGGTCAGCCTATCGCCTATATTGCTATATACAGACACCCTCGGATCCCTTAGCTAGTTTTTACAGGGAAGAAATGAAGCTGGCACATTCTATGGTTTTCTCTCACTCTCAGTCCAGCATGAAAGTAAGTAAAGGTATTGGTGCAACGGTATTATTAAACTGCTTAATCACTATTTCACCTTTCGCCTTTGACCATCAGGTGCTGTACGTCTGCCAACTTTTACTACCTTAATGTGTTTTACTGGTAGTTTTACGAACTTCTACTGGTTTACTCGTAGTTTGAACTCGACTGTTGTTTTTTTATTATTGTATCTGGCAGCTTTGCACGTATCGCAGCCACCCGTCGGTTCGCACGCGAGCTCTCCGTTCGTTTATAAATGTAACTCGTGACTGAAGGAACTTGTGTAGGAAATGCTGGAATGTGGAGCTGGAACTGCTTGTATTGGAACGTGTTGAACTATAGTAAATATAAAGTTAGGTTGCACGAAAACATTTAAGTTCAGAATAATCTAAATGTAGGGCAAACTAAACATGAAGTTAATAACTAAACACGTAAAAATTACTCAATATTTTTAGATTTTGTTATGTGTGTTACCGACTTCCAGTCTAAAAATAACCCAGCTTAATACCTTACCTCTACCGACCTTATCGTTGTATAAAGTGGTAATAAACTCTGATACGCGGGCAAACTGCGGAAAGGGTACAAAAGCTTACTTCCGCTGGCTGCTGAAAAATTAAAAATCTCCGCGGTTGATTTATTATGTATGCATCCGGCAATTCCGCAGTCCTTTCGCGAGAAATATAAGGCTATTCAATACTTTTCCTCCCCTAATGGATTTCTATACAGAACCATTAATTATATTATTTGGGGCGGCGTGATGCGGCGGAATGTCAGAACCCCTTTTGCACCCCGTTCTTCCTTTTTAATGAAATCAAACGACGTCCGCTGATTTTTTTGTTCGGCAATCTATTTACCGGGAAGGGTACGCCTGAAAGACGTCACTGACCTAATCGAGAATGGCGCACAATGGAAGGAAGGTCATAATGTTTTTATCAGTGAATGTTTTTCTTGTGTATTTATTATGGGTTTCAATCTGACCAAATTTCTATGGCGCAGTAACATTAATACAAATGCTTCTCATGTCTTAAATTTTAATAAATAACTTATTGCCTAGCTTACAATAACCTTAACTATAAACTACGTTAGCCCAAGTTTTCTTAATCATATCTGCAGCTCTTTCTCCGATCATGATAGCAGGAGCATTTGTATGGGCAGCTGTAGTACGAGGAATTATACTAGAGTCCACAACTCTAAGGCCTTCGACACCGTATACTCTCAACTCAGGGTCTACTACAGCTTCAGGGTCAGAAGGAGGCCCCATTTTACAAGTAGCTATCTGATGATGCAGGGTGATTACCATAGACCTTAAAGCGCACTCCCAATATGCATCAGATCCGAATGGATGTGTCTCACATCCAGCAAACTGGGCTTGGTGCAGTCTAGCTCCGTATTTCTTAAAAGCTTGTGATTCTCCCAACCTTATTATGTATCTGATGGCAGCAATCATCGTCGCAATGTCCTTAGGGTCTGTATAGTAGTTACCGTACAGTTTCGGATGAGAGAAAGGATTTGTATCCCGCAGTTCGAGGTATCCTCTCGATTTGGGATGTAACAACATTGGCCAAGTCGACCATGTATCTTTTCCACTCAAAGAACCAAAAGCTGTATAGTAAGCTTTGTCAGTAATCTTCCAGCTTTGTCTGAAAATTCCACCTGCGTCAAACGCTAAAGAGGATCCTAAACTTATCAGCTCAATATCTGGTACTGGTTCAGGATCATCAGAAACTTCAGTCTTCAAGTAACCAATACCTTCGACTGTACCTGGACCTGCCAAAAGGCCATCGCCAAAGTGCATCCATTGAACAAGATTTGGCAGGGTAGCTACTTTGGGCTCTAGTAGACTTGCGTTTGTCGAGTTGAGCTGGAAAATCACGCCAGGGAATGAAATGTGGTCGTATAGAGTTCTACCGACTTGTAAATCAGCAATGACTGGAATGCCAAGAGTCTGCAAATGTTCTTTGGGGCCAACACCAGATAACATGAGCAACTGAGGCGACGCTATCGGTCCAGCTGACAGAATGATTTCTCTGCGGCAACGCACTGTGTACTTGATATTGTTTCTAATGTATTCAACTGCGTATGCTCGTTTCGTTTGAGGTTCAATGACTACTTTAGTTGCTCTTGTTTCAGAGAGAATGTGCAAGTTACGTCTGCGTTTGTGAGGGTGCAAGAAAGCTTTAGCAGCGCTCCAACGATGACCTCTATTCGTAGTTGTTTGGATATAACCGAATCCAAACCCATCCGGAGCATTATAGTCCACAGTCGGATGACCGTTAATCCTTCCCGCTTCAAGGAAAGCTTCCACAAGGCCAGTTCTGGAAAAATAATTCATAAAGTCAATAAACTTTAATCTCGAAAGACTCCTTGTTAAACGTAAAAAGTTTGGGATCAAGAGTTGCAAAGAGATTAAAACTTACTTGAAGGGAGCGTTTGATACTACAAGTTCACCGTCATGGCCGCTGTAAGTCGCGTTTTTGTACTTTTTAACTTCCGATCTCTGGGACTTCATGTAGTACGGTAAAACTTCATTGTAAGACCTGAAAAATAACATAATTAGTATTTAATCTAGGATCAAGAATAATGAAGGGAAGGCCTTTGCCCAGCAGTGGGACAATTTATAGGCCATTAAAAAATAAAAGAATTATGACAGTAAAGTAGTCACCGATTTGTCAAATTTATTGTTACATGTTACGTTCTTCCATGCTGGACTGGGAGCGAAAGAAAAACATAGAATGAACCAGCTGCATTTCCTCCTGGACATGCTGTTAAAACCAGCTAAGGGATCCGAGGGTTTTTGTACATTGCAATTTTGGCGATGGGCTGACAACTGGTCAATACAGCAACATACCTACAAATCTATCTTAAATAACCCTCAATACTTTGTCAAACGTGGCGGAACAATCTTTGTTTAGGTCGTTTACGCTCTGCTTACCCCATTAGAGATAAAGGCTTGATTATATGTTTGTATTTATTGTTACATATCTTCAAAATTAAATTTTCGAAAATTTTACGACACGTGATCACACAAATATGACAAAGTAGGGTTTTATGTATGTGGAGGTACGATTTTTATGTGTCTTGCACTATTTTACCACAGAATTTACTCGGATCCTATGCATGGATGGACTCTTTAGACTATACTCACCACCCGTAATTGCCATCAGCAGCGATCCTGTCCCAGTCCTGTGGGTGTCCGCGAGTGAACAGTATGAAGTTGGTTGCACTGGTGCCTCCCACTGCCCTGCCACGGGGCCAGTTACACTACTGCTCTAACTACACTCACCACCCGTAGTTGCCATCAGCAGCGATCCTGTCCCAGTCCTGTGGTCGTCCGCGAGTGTACAGCATGAAGTTGGTTGCACTCGTGCCGCCCACTGCCCTGCCACGGGGCCAGAAGCACCGCTGCTCTGCACTTCCTTGAAGATTAAAAGACAATCATTAGTGATTATAAATTCATACATACATATAATCACGCATTTATTCCTAATGGTATAGGCAGAGCGTAAACGACCTAACCTACGTAACGAGCGTTTCGCCACGTCTGAGAAAATTTTGAAGGTTATTTAAGATAAATTTGTAGGTATATTTGCTGTAGTGCCAGCAATATACTTACAAATTTGTGAATACAGGTGCAGTTGTTATACAATTTTGATAAGGCCCTGAGGCACGCATAGACTATTGGGCTTTTCTAAGGGAAAATAATGATTACTGATTGAAATCTATAAAAGGTCATTATTACTATGGAATCGATCTCAAAGTCTGGTCCATATATCTAGTCTACTTGGGCTGAACGGACATATCTTTTTCATAATTATTATTAAGGCACAAAATCTTTTACCTTTAATTTATAACTTTGTTAAGTCCTATACGTTTTTGATGAAATTTAGCCAAAGTGAAATTAATTATCCAGATCCAGAGCGGTTCAATGATTGATTACCACTATAATTACTAACTGATATGTCCCCGAAGCAAACATCAATCAATTACTTAGTTAATTAAAATTAAGTAGGTAGGTACATCGTAACTTTAAACTTTGTTTATATCGCAGGATTATATGAAATCACATTTATATGATCAAAAACCGATTGACAAAATACTGACCAAAGAAAAATCTAGGATTTTGTAAAGTTCTTAGACTCCCAGTTTGTGGATCAAAAAAGTAGTAGGCACTTTGTCAAAATTCGGGTTTCGATCAATTAATCTGTACATGTAATAAATCTGTAGAAGGGTCGTGTCTGTACATTGAATATTTTTCCAAAAAAATGCAGCAGGCATTATTAACGATATAAATATCAAAACTTATTTACAAACTTTAATATTTGTCTGTCTGTCTGTCTGTCCGTATTTTACCACATCACGCCAAAACTACTGAACTGATTTCAATGAGACTTCTTTTATTCAACTTTGTGTTACCCGAGTTGCAGGAAATTGAAATTTGGCTGTTTCCTAACCGATTTGATGGAACCATTTCTTAAACTCAAAGTTACGATACAAGTAATCACGCCACCTGATTGAGGGGGTTGGCAAAAAATTGGACTCTGATTGTTTTTAACCGATCTTAAAGGGACTTTTTATTTGACTGAGTTTTTTTAATTACCAGGTGTCCAGCCTAGGTTAGAAATAATCACGCAAACCATTCTAATATTGAGTAAGTACCCCAGTTTATATGACGAACATACTGAAAACGCTTTTCCACGCGTAGGATCGGGATCGTGTTTTCCATACTAAAACAAAGATCAGACTAGTTAGCAGATCCCGCTCCTACGCCCGGAGAACCGTTTTCAGTATGTTCGATGCTGCGTGTTTTCCATACAAACCGGGCGTACAAAGTCGCGGGAACAGCTAGTTTTATATATTTTTAAACATTTAGATATATTAAAAAGAGTTAAAATAAAGTTAAGTGTCACCCATTCATTTTAGATAATTTAAATATACCATGGCTCTATTCTGTCATTCAAATTTAAAACTACAACCGATATTGACTTTATCATAAAACCATAAAGTAATTGATCAAAACCTGGACTTTGTCAAAATACTAGTTTATTGATCAAAAAACCGATTTTATCATAATCCTGCGACATATACACGTAACTTAGTCAGACGTAAACCTTTGTCAGATGTGGCGGATGGACCTTTGATTAGGTCGTTTACGCTCTACCTACCCCATTAGAAATAAAGGCGTGATTATATGTATGTATGTATACACGTACAAAACACCAAAGCAAGCTACTTTAAGAAATTAACACAATTTTTTAATTTCGCAGAAATTAAAATGGCCTACATTACAAGAGGCAAAAAATAATGAATGTCGGTCTTACGCAAACAAAGTGTGCAAAAGTTGACTGGTAGGATCACTTTCTTAAAATTGAGATCGAAATTCGTAAATTTAAAATAAATATATGCTCATAACAAACATTAACCTCGTGCTGGCTCAATTACTTACCTAACTGTACCTGGGTAAAACGATGTGCTCCAAATTCTACACAGTATGTACCTTCTTATTACATGTCATGTGCTAAATAAAATTAACTGTACTGGTGTCATTTTATATTGCTTCCGAATTGTCAAATAGTGCTGTGATTGTGATTTTATATCAAACAAGTATTACTTGAGGAAGATAACAGAAAAACGTGCTTTTGAGAAGCAACTTAATATAAAATTTTGCTAAGAGACCTTTTCCGGGGTTGCTACATTGCTGAATCAAAAAAATGGATGATATGGATTTCGGGCACAAGCGGTAAAGTCAAAGTGCTAAGAGGATTTTTTTGGATTTAGCGATGCCTAAAACCTCAGAAAAGGACTCTTAGCAAAATATCATATTAAGGTGCCTGTAGCTTCAAGATCTAGAGGAATATTTCAATTTTATACATACATACATATATATAATCACTCCTTTATCCCTAATGGGGTAGGCAGAGCGTAAACGACCCAAACAAAGGTCGTTCCGCCACGTCTGACAAAGTTTTGAGGGTTATTTAAGATAGATTTGTAAGTATATTGCTGTAGTGACAGGTTGTCAGCCTATCGCCTAAATTCAATTTTATTCCTAGACAATAAGGCGCTTTATTCTTAAATAATTCTCATTCCACCACATTCCTTCATTTATAGACTGCTTCCTAACCTTGGCAAACTCCTGGCTGATGTTCCATCGCGTACTGCCAGGTATAGTCCGTGAGCTGCAGGTAAGGCACGAACATGGGGATATCTCCCAACAGCATCTCAGGTTTGCCAGCCTCGATGAGCAGCACCATCGCCTTGGGCTTGTCTTCCGTCAGACGGGAGGCGAGGACTGAGCCGGCTGATCCGGCTCCGATGATGATGTAGTCGTATTCATCCAGGGGCTGGCTGTAACCTACAAAAGAATAGTATTTCTTTCAAATACTTTGAACGTCCTGTATCCATTTGTATCCAATAACATAACAAACCAAATATTCATGACACATATTTTCACAGTCGACAAAATAAAATGTCAATCAAATTTAATGTACAAATTGTGTATGCCTTACTAAAATATTGCTACAAAATGAGTACATAACTAAAGACATATCATAATATTCGAACATATTATTCGAAGTAGTTTGTTGATACTAAAATGAAACGGAAATATACTATCTAATAAATAATAACAAGCACCATTGTAAATGTCAAGGTTATTGAACTTTTTCATGATTGTAGGAGATGGTATAAAAAATATTTGAAATATCAGGGTACATGCTACTGGTGTCCAATAAGGAAATCAAATTATTGATAAATACATATTTTTCCAACAACTCCACAACGATTAGCTATGCATATTGCTTATAATTGTTAATTTCCTGTCAAGTAGAGTCACCGATAAAGAAATAATCTTACAAAGCTCAATGACTAATGTAGAAGTACTGAGCTAGTAGGTAATATAGGATTTAAAAAAAACATAAATAAAAATATGAATGAAGTTAAAAAGCTGTTAAAACTTCAAATCTGATAAAATACTAATTACTCCGGTGTAAATTTCGTAAGTTAAACCTACCTTTAGGTAGAGGATAAGAATCTCTCAAAAAGTCGAAAATATCCCTTTTATTTGGCGCGTAGTTGACAGACATGCTCTGCATCATCATATCCATAATAGGACCCTGAGGGTATGAGAGATGAAATGGCAAGAACCTCTTCTCTCTTGCATCTGGTTGGTCCTTCGAATCTTGGGTCTCATTTTGCTTGGCATTATTAATTTCATCTTTTTTATGATTTAAGGGATATGGCCACAAAATTCTTCCTTTCCTTTCCGAGTTTTCATTTATGTTTAGATCATCCTCGTCTTCTATTGTCACTAAATCTTCATCGTTTTCGATAGTGTTTGCTGTTGTGTATGCTAATCCTAATATCACTAAAATTAAAGCAGTCTTTTTTGAGTTCTTCATTGTGCCTGAAAATTAAAAGATTTTAATATATTAAATAACACCTTGTAGATTAAATACATAGATAGAGTAAAAAGACCTCGTTATACTGCCAAATAGGCTTCCACTTAAAATTATAATAAGTATGGGGCTTTTAATAAAGACAACAAAGTCCTCCCAACAAACAAATACAACATTATAATGTAAATAATAGACGTTTATATCCCATAATGATCATATCTATTTCATTCATAAAAATATAATTAGGTGTCCAGAAATAAACTCTTTATTGTAGTTAATTGAAACATTAACTACAAAATTCCCACGTAAAAGCATACAAATATAAATTATTGTAAATGGGTAATAATTAACTTACCAAGTCTAATTCAACATTTAAAAAATTAAAACTTTTTTATAATTATCACTATAATGATCGTCTTATCAGACGTGCCGTCGCATCGGCGCGCGCGCTGCGTTTGGCTGTATTTAAGCCGTATAGTGCACTAAGGCCTTGACCGTACACTTGACTGTACATTCAAGTACCGCTAGCTTGGCATAATGACCAATATCAAGGACCACACTCTTTGCACTGGCAGTCGAACGACCCACATTCACATGCCAAATGGTAATTACAACAATAGTACTTTAGTGTATAGGTAACACCTCTTTTTACTGTTAGAAAGATGATTAACGATGTGCTTTAGAAACTTCATGAATCGATCGTTATACATAATTGTACGGAGATCGCTATTAAAAGCAAACAGTTATTATTGTACCTACTTATATTTTTTTAACTAAAACAAGGTTCTGCAATGATACAAAGCCTTTCTGCTCTACAATTAAAATTTAATACTATCATTTTAAAATCAGTAAGTGAATCAGTATAAAATAATCGGCCAAGTGCTAGTCGGACTCGCGCACGAATGGTTCTGTACCATTTTCTATACAGCTAGAGTAAAAAAGTACGTTTGTTGTGTGGGGTCACACCCCTAAAAATTTATTTTAATGGTTTTAAGTATTTTGCTATTATAGCGACAACAAAAGTACACCAACTGCGAAAATTTCAACTGTCTATCTATCACAGTTCGTGAGATACAGCCTGGAAGGACGGACAACGAAGTCTCAGTAATAGGATCCCGTTTTTACCTTTCGGGCACGGAACCCTAAAAATGAATCAAACAGCTTTTTGCAAGTGGAACGCTTTCTTCAAACTGCAACCTGTCCAAAGTAGCCGACGGTAGGTAAACATGAAGTGTTAAATATAACAACACATCATGCACATTAGGAACTATTCACACGTACATTAACACCTCTTGCTGGAAAAACTGGAAGCTCTATAACGGAGGTGGAACTATACCGGGTGTAAGGGACAGCTTCCCAGAAACTGAAAGGGGAAATACTGAACCACTTCTACCAGGAAACTCTCTCAGAAAGGGAAAATATGATTTTTCCATAAAAAAAATCTACGTCGTCCAGACAATTTGTATGGTAAAGCCTATTTATTTTTCCCTTGCTGAAATTTTTTTCTGGTGAAAGTTTGTTCAGTGTCGTTGACTGAGCAACCCCTATCAGTTTGTGGCAAGCTGTCCCTTACACCCGGTATGAATAGCTAAGTGGTATAAACTAAATAGTACTTGAATTAACATAAAGTTTAGGATCTCTGTCGGTCGCTACATTCTATTTTTTTACCAGTGTGCTAAACTGTGACATCTTTAAGCTTATTTTAGTTTTTTATTTCATACTTCAAAGCTTATAAAATAAATAGGATGAGATATTTTATATTCTTTAAATTGGAAGAACATAGAGTCATATAATTGCTTAGTCTTATCGCAAAAAGTATTTCATTACCCTAAATTATAGAGAAACATTTACGTACTTACATTTTCTTATATTTATACCAAGGTGTAAGGGACAGCGTCCCGCAAACTGATATGAGTTGCTCAGTCAACGACACAGAACAACTATCAGCAGGTTTTTTTTTAGGAAGTGACTAATTGACAAATTGTCTGATCGAGGTGAGTATTTTGTATGGAAAAGCCATTTATTTTTTCTCTTCCTGAAATATTTTTCTAGTGGAAGCTGTTCAGTGTCGTCGACTGAGCAACCCCAATCAATTTACGGGACGCTGTCCCTAACATCCTATATAATAAAATAATGCTATCCGAGTATTTTCAACTTTGTTGAGTATATTCAATTTTGTTTAACTGGTAGACCGAACTCATCAGCTAAGTAATAGAAACATATGCCACAACTGAAAGTTGTATTTAAATCCTAGTTAGCTATTTAAAAACTCTAACACAATGAACCTTGTTACCAATGTTGTTACCTACTACAATTATATAAAGAAAATAAGAGCTTCGATTTAATATTGCCTATCTACTCGTACGTATCAATTCTCTGCAGTTTTTGACACACTTTATTTATCGTATGGCATTATTTTCTGCGAGGTCCAGAAGACAGTGCAGTAACCGGTTTTGGCGCACCTTTAGCACCACCCGGGGTCACGTGTAAGGGTTTTTAAGTTAGTTTCTATGGATGTGGAGAAACATTTACCTGTAACGACCACTATTATAATCAGTGACCGGGTCCGACGCGACGGCGTAACGTGCCCTCCGAAGCACGGAATCCGGTTTCTTCCTGACAATCGGTGGATTCAGCCTGCAATGTCTTAACCAAAATGGGGAAAACATCAACTTTTTGTTCCCCCTCTGGGAATCGAACCCAGGACCTCCGGATCGTGAGCCGACGGCGCTGACCACTAGACCACAGAGGCAGTTATGGCACACATTCAATATATTTGACTAATTGATTTTAGAGTAGGTATCATTGGTAAATAATATATGTTACCCTAGGAATTCCATCACTTATCATCTAAAAAATATAATTCAAAATGTCCATTGATTCATTCATTCATTTGATAGAATCGGTATAAGAGTCTTTAGTAAAAAGGGATCATAATATTTCGACCTGTAAATAACTAAAATTTTATGCAAAATTTCTTGAAGTGACGTGCAAGAATGGCTTTTATAATTTCTAATGACCTACTTAACTCTCATTTTTATGTTCGCCGTTGTGTGCAAATGGACAATTGAAAGTCATACGTAGGTTTTGCTAATTACATATGCATTCCGCCCATATCTTCTAGCTATTATTGTTGTGCTAACTTTACAAAAAATTGAGGCTCTATCGACTGATACGCTTTAACATGCGTTTTCAATATTGTTAGTCATCCATTGCGATTTTTCTTTTATGTTTAGTTACAAGCTTCGGTGCAAAGCAGTAATGTATAGTATGACAAAAACTGAGAGCGTTCGAGTGGTAAACGTATAGTTTTGTTTTATTGAAGCGTGTTCAAGAAACATTTTGTTCAAATGTAATGCTTGTACTATTAATGTGTCGGCGTTGAATTCAATTTAGAACATAGTTGGTTCATACTGCTCATACATGCTACTCTAATTATTACCACCATATAGAAGAAAAATATTTGCCGAGGAATTTAATACATTTAAATGTCAAGCGTGAAAGGCTCTATACAGGGTGTAAGGGACAGCGTCCCGCAAACTGATAGGGGTTGTTCAGTCAACAACATTGAACAACATCCACCTGGAAATCCTTTCAGGAAAAGTAAAAAAATGGCTTTTCCATACAAATTCTTCCATGCTGGCCTGGGAGCGAGAGAAAAACATAGAATGTGCCAGCTGCATTTCCTCCCGGGCATGCTGTAAAAACCAGCTAAGGGATCCGAGGGTTTCAGTATATTGTAATTTAGGCGATGGGCTGACAACCTGTCACTACAGCAATATACTTACAAATCTATCTTAAATAACCCTCAAAACTTTGTCAGACGTGGCGGAACGACCTTTGTTTCGGTCGTTTACGCTCTGCCTACCCCATTAGGGATAAAGGCGAGATTATATGTATGTATGTATGTCCATACAAATTGTCAGATCTAGGTGAAGATTTTGTATGGAAATGACATTTTTTTTTTACTTACTGAATGTTTTTCGGTGTCGTTGACTGAACAATCCCTATCAGTTTGCGGGACGCAGTCCCATACACCGGTATGTGGTTTCTCTGATGAGTGTCGAAGACCACGAAACGCAACGGTTCTTTGTGGGGAGGAAAGGAATAGTCTGCTACCAGAATCCATAAAACCATTGAATTTTGCTTTTTACCTTATTTAATGTTCGCTGTACAATATCCCTTATTATACGCAGGTAATAATTCTTTGCCTTTTTACAAACTTTATTGGCAGATAAACTTTTTACGACCATTTCGAATAATGTCGCCATTCATTCACCCTTAAAACCTTAAATATAATTAAAGTAATTTGTCACTTCACTCGACAAAAACATCACAATGAGAAATAAAAATTAATTGTTGCAAAAAAATTAAGATGCGTATGCGTAATTGTGAACTAAAAATACGACTATGTGCATATGACATAACACAAAGTTTCAAGTTTGCATGTTACTTAGTAACAAATTTTCTAAACAACTGGCAGAATTGTATGATGTGATATTATTAGAGTCGAATTGTTGAGCCCTTTCATTTGGTACCCCACACGATAGGTACAGAGTTTTATTTTATATGACCAAAATAATGACGTCTGATCTTTATATCATGTCTTGAAGGTGACGATGGACTCTTACGGTGGCTTATAATGCCATCTATAATGCCTCTATCCGTATCAGGCGTTTTTTTCTCTATCTCCATTGAAAACTCATAGAGTTGCAGCTGAAACCGCGGGCAGGATAGCTAGTCTTGAAATAAAAACAAAAATGAATCAGCAGCTCCGAACGAACCGCTTATTAAATTCAGGGTTACCACATATACGGTTTAATTCCCGGACCGAGATGAAAACTAATTTTTCTCCTAATTGCTCGGAAATAACATAATATAACATAAAAATACCTTATTGCAATAATAGCTTCATTATATCAAAAAAATACAGCATACATTCAGTTTTTTCGGTACTAAAGTTCGTAGTGGCCAGCAATTTCACCAAACGACTACAATAGCAATTATCGACCGCTCTGCCATTAGGGATAAAGGCGTGATTATATGTATGTATGTATGTATCGACCGCTAGACGAAGTCTATTATGGAGTTAGTTTTTTTAAAGTCTACAAGATTACTTTTTTAATGGCACAATGTGAAAATTAAAGAAATAAGAGTGAATGAATGGAATGAAATGTGCGCCTACATATCAAAGGCGCTATGTTAATTTTAAATACCAAAATATTATGGATGAAACGCAAGTTTGATGTTTATTTTTAAGTGTGTTGTTATTGTTTACTCGAAAAATTAGAGAAAAGTACTGTAATAATCTCAGCTGAAACGCCCCGTGCCCCCAGATAATTGGACAGTTGGAGTCACATACAAGTGCCCTAGGTTATTCTTTCTCTATTTCCAATGAAAATTAAAGAATGTCAGCTGAAACCTCGGTCAGGATAGCTAGTTTCAAAATAAAAACAAAAATAAAACTATTTGAAACAAACCGCATATGACATTCAGAGTTCCACAGAACGGTTTAACACCCGTTTATTCCCGCGCCGAGGTGAAAACTAATTTTCAAGATATAGGAGTGCGAAAATGAGCTGATATTTGGACCAGTAGTTAGACGGTTAGGCCCGTAATTATAAACAGCACTTGAGACTGACAGCTAATTTGAATCCGTATCGGAAATGTCATTTCGGTACAAAAGGACCTGTCAAATCCATACTTAATATTACTCTCAAAATTAAGATCGCTTTATAAATACGTCCCTAAGAGTCACTCTACTCTACTCTACTTGTCCTAGGCTATATATTCTTCCTCAATCTCTATTGAAAACTCGTAGGCCCGTATTAATAAAAAGCACTTGAGACTGACAGCTCGTATTAGAAATGTCATTTCAGTACTTGCAAATCTATGCTTAATAATACTCTCAATTTTTAAATTTAAAAGAAACATACAGACGAATTCAGATTCTCCTCCGTTTTGAAGTTGGTTAAAAACAGTAGCCCCGCGAACCGTATATTAAATTCAGGTTTCCACGGAACGGTTTAACACACGTTTAATTCCCGCGCCGAGATGAAAACTAATTTGCATTTGCGCGTGAAACTAGTTGTTGCCCGCAACTTTACTTTACACGTTAAGTGTTTTAGCGAAATGGGTCGGGGTGTAGTCATATAGTCGGTTAGATAACTGAATAGTTGGGGAAACTTCTATTGTGGATATGAGTGGGAACTGAATATAGGAAACATCCTAACAAAATTCATCAAGCCCCAAACTAATCCAGCTAGAAAAGTTATTTCAACCACAATTTTCTGTGAAAATTAGTTTTTTTTCCAAACTACAAAGTATTATTAAGATTTTGAAATGAATTAAGTAATAAAAAATATAAAAGTAAATCTTTTCTTTTTACGATATGAATATGAAATAATCTCCATAACCCTACGTTGTATCATACCTACCTACAAAACGAAGACCATCAACAATAAAAAACCGATCCTCGCGAATGGAATTTTTATTTTAGTCCGTCTATATTCCAATAAAATAAAAAGTAAAAACTATAAAAACGACAATAAATAACCTGCACCGGCCAGTATTGCAGGACATAACGGTTCAGTACATCAGTCCGTTATTTTTGCATCGGGTCACATGACAAGGGTAATAAATACTGCTGTCGCCAGCCGCTTTTTAATTACGTGGACGTATAGACAGACAAATATACGGGGTGTAAGGGACAGCGTCCTGCAATCGGATAGGGGCTGAGTCAACAAAACTGACCCACTATCAGCAGGTTTTTTTTTTTCAGGATGTTAAGTTTCTATACAAATTGTCTGATCGAGGCCATTTTGTATGGGAAGGTATTTTGTTTTCATCTCCTGAAAACGAATCCTGGTGATAGTTGTTTAGTGTCGTTGGTTGAGCAACCCCTATCAGTTTGCGGGACGCTGTCCCTTACACCCCGTATTGAGGGCAATTTGGAAAGAACACATCTTAACAAAATCACAACTGAAATTTACTGTCATCCCTTTCCTTCTCTCATGATAGAAAGTGACAGGTATGCTTACATTAGTTAAGTGGTGTCATTTGCAATGCCGAATTGGCCTCATTGTGAGGGAAAAGGTTGTTTTGTAATATATAGACTAGAAGACTACTCTTGACTTTTCTTCTTTTTACACCATAAAAAAATCTGTGCTATTTATTTGATTTCTTCCATGCTGGCCTGGGAGCGAGAGAAAAATATAGAATGTGCCAGCTGCATTTCCTCCCGGGTATGCTGTTAAAACCAGCTAAGGGATCCGAGGGTTTCAGTATATTATAATTTAGGCGATGGGCTGACAACCTGTCACTACAGCAATATACTTACAAATCTATCTTAAATAACCCTCAAAACTTTGTCAGACGTGGCGGAACGACCTTTGTTTGGGTCGTTTACGCTCTGCCTACCCCATTAGGGATAAAGGCGTGATTATATGTATGTATGTATTTATTTGAAATGCAATGATACTGCTATCCGCAGTCGTTTCTTATCTTGTGAACAGACTACAAGTATAGTCGGTCATAATCCGACAGTGTTTTATCGTAGTATAGTTAACCATAACCATGCAGAAGAGAAGAACAATAAGAAGTGAATATTAAACGAAAAACAAGTGTTATTCATAGTGGATATTTGTAGCGGCTTACTTGTTTTGGTTGAGAGAAGGCTTATGCTTTAACATTTCGACCATATATGATGGTTTTCCTCGGAAGCTCGGAGTTGACTCACTACTGCAAGTCAAGTGTGATCTCCGACTGTGGTTTGGTGTGTCAACTCCAAGCTCCTGAGGATGACCACCATATATGGTCGAAATGTTGAAGCATAAGCCTTTTCTCAACCAAAACAAGTAAGCCGCTACAGATATTCTCTATGAATAACCCTTGTTTATCTTTTAACTAGCGACCCGCCCCGGCTTCGCACGGAAATTATCAGTGTTTCTCTACTATATTATGCATGTATTATACATGTAAACCTTCCTTTTGAATCACTCTATCCACTAAAAGAAATCGCATCAAAATCCGTTGCGTAGTTTTAAAGATTTATGCATACATAGGGATATAGGGACAGAGAAAGCGACTTTGTTTTATACTATGTAGTGATAATGAAAAATAAGAATAAGTTTAGCGCTAATCCGATATTCAATAGAGTGATGAGTCATTAATAAAATAATCAATCACAACTAGGTGTATGAGATGTTCCTTGCAATTTGCGAATAGATATACTAATATTAAAAACCAATGTTTAGATTTAGCCTAGCCTCTGGCTAATGCACCGCCAGACGAAACGAAAGTTTATACGCCTCCTATTAGAACTAGTGCAGGCGCCGACCGTCTGAATATTTAGATCGATAGGGCGATATTTAAAAAAAGAATATGCATACCCAATCGAGATCGTCTCGTCTCCGGTCACCGACCGCCGGGTGTTTGGCCTAATCAAACAATGTTCGCGAAAGTGTTTACTTTCGTCACGAGGCCGCCGGGACCGCAGACAGAAAGAAACTTGCACTTTAAACACTTGAGACTCTTTGATGTAGTCATGCTTGCCCTTTTATAGGTTATAGCATACATGTTTATGTATGCTTTTACGATGGACAATAGGTACCAAAATTTATCTAATTTTACTACATCATTAGGTCATTACTGGTTATAGACATAACTTGTAACAAATGCTGAGTCAGCTCCATTTCTTGTGCAATACAGATCAGAGCATACAATAAAAAAGAATGTTATGTTTTCATGTATGTAACATAAGTCTACTTAATGTATGTTGAGTTTTGTATTGTTTCATGAATAAACGTTTTCTATTCTATTCTATTTTTCAATATATTAAAACCCCAGCAAGAAAATCTGCCGCCATACAAAAATATTTTACTGATCCCAAGAAACAGGAATTCATATACTTAAATATGATTATTGTTATTGGCAAGAAGATATCCAGTATAAAAGAAAAAAGAACAGAAATGGCTATATGAAGTAGTGGAGACGTTTCGCCGCAGGACTACAGGATAATAAATAGTACCTTAGTGCAGCAACACAAAGGCGTCACTTACTGCGCGCAAGGTTGCGCTCAACACGCTGCCAATGCTTTTTGCATTGCTTATAAGTTATAATTATAACACACATGCGTCAAGTATCGCGCTACGCGCGCGTACTGTCAGAGGGATGCGCCGACGTAGACACAGAATATATAATAGTACTAGCGTACGTAGAGTTTCTCGCAACGCGCGCGTAGTGCTTACGGTGACGCTTGTGTGTTGCAGGCAATGCAAAAAGCATTGATAGCGTGTTGAGCGCTACCTTGTGTGCAGTAAGTGACGCCTGTGTGTTGCTGCCATTAAGCAGGACATAGGTATGCGAGCATCTTAGCGGAATGGCCACTGTGACAGGATATGCTCGCAATTATCTCATATACAGGCTGACAATTATATTATCCCGTGGAATGTTATTCCACCATTTAAGGAGGCGAACATGATACGTCGTCATTATATTAAAAAAAATTGCATTACCTATTTATAAGAGACAAAGAACTGCCTCCGTGGCCTTTTGGTCAGACCCATGGGCTTACGATCCGGAGGTCCTGGGTTCGATTCCCAGGGGGGGGCAAAAAGTCATTTGTCAATTTATCACTTTGTGAGGTTTTCCCCAGTTTAGTTAGGACATTGCAGACTGAATCACCTGATTGTTCGAAAAGTAAAGTGCATGTGTGTTCCGTGCTCCGGAGGGCACGTTAAGCCGTCGGTCCCGGTCGCTGTCTTTAATAGTGGTCGTTACTCAAACCATGTCAGAGGCCTAATAGCTGTGCTACTAGTCGGTTTGAAAACTCTGACAGAAGGGTTCTTCGGATCGTTGTTCGACACGAGAATCAAGTCGCTAAGAAGAAGACGAGGCAAAGTAAAAATGTTTTACTTCTGCATGTTTCTGTGTATAACCCAATATGTATCTAAACATTCTATGATTTTAAGTACTACATTTACCGGCCAGATTCTCTAAATTGTATCCCATCGAGTGACTAGGTGCCAAAAAATAATTACCAGACCCGCGGTACCACTGCCGACAACATTGCGTTCCTTTACTAAACCTCAGGGAACTAAACTTTTTAAAGAAACACATACAACAGAAATAAAAAGGAACAAACGTGACAGTACAATATAGGCGGCCTTATTGCTAAAGCAGCAATTTCTACCAGGCAACCTATAGAAATTGTACCGGCAGGGTATAGAAATTGTACAAGCAGAAAGCGGGATAGTGCATATTACTACATATAATATTTAGACAATATTTACACACTATTAAATAAATAGTTCAATAAAAAAATATACTGATACATATCTTATGATAAACTAATACATAATATATGCTACATAAGATAGGATACTCTATGTTATATATCAGAGAAATTGGTAGATCTCTACATATACTTACTTAAATGATACTTATAAATTAGACAGCTACACATATCTACCCCATTAGGGATAAAGGCGTGATTGTATGTATGGATGTATCAATACAATTCATGTTTTACAAATAGAAAATTTCATCGTAGACGTCACATCGAGTTAAGGTTAGCTTGTTTCATTGTCTCTCTGAATTGCCATCTGGTGGACTTTTGCAGTACTAACATCAACTGACAAGCTTGGTTGGTAAACCCGAATATTCTTTACCCCTCTGAATGTTGGGTGCTACAACAGTAAATCAAGTCTACCTAGCACTACCGTCCATGAACTGATACAAACCGTTGCGTAAACCAACTGGTAGATGGCGGTGCGAGCGATGGAAGAAAAGTTTTGCTTTCTTTATTAGTAATTAAATTTATTTTCTCTGTATTAGTGATAACTGGATAAAAAATTGAGTATTTTTTATAAGGCTACCAAGCATCATCGTCTATGAACTGATACAAACCGTTGCGTAAACCAACTGATAGATGGCGGTGCGAGCGATAGAAGAATAGTTTTGTTTTCTTTATTAGTAATTAAATTAATTTTCTCTGTATTAGTGATAACTGGATAAAGATAAGTGTTTTTTTTATAAGGCTACCAAGCATCATCGACTATGAACTGTTGCTGGCACTCGCTCTGTATAAAAACCAGTGCCCTCGTTCAATCACCTAGATTAGGTAGCCAACTCCGTGCGATACGGGATATGGCTAGGGAGATAATAAGTTTTCTTAAAAATACGAGTTAACTGATGTTTACTCTCTTGAGATATTCGTCAATATTAATTTAGTAGGTCCTCATACCTACATTATGGAAAAATATATTCTTATTCCCGAGCTAATTACGTCACTACACAATCAAAAAACTTTAATAGAGGGCTAGTTAGAGGAAATAATCTCTTCTCTAATGACGTAGAATTATACTGAATTAAGAAGGTCTTAAGAATTTGTTTTCAGAGACCTTTTGTTACCTATTTACGAACATTATTATTTAGAGCTACTTTTAGTTATAAATTAGCTACTTACTTACGAAGGTTATTTAAAGCTCCCTTCAAAACAGACTTCAGTCATTTATTTCCATTTGGGGGAGCAGTTATTAGTTTCAGGCTCCAGACATCCTCCTTCACAATACTCTTTCATTTGTCTTTCTCGAGGGAAGCCATTTTTTATGATCGACGGCTTAAGCTGGCGTGATGGGCGCTTTTTTGCTGTCTGTCTTTCGCGGTCCTCGCAAACCCTCTTTGAAAAGGGTACCCTATGTACTGGCTACCTCAGTTAATGCCTGACCCCACATTTTGCTGACTATATAACTCACTACTGATTTTAACCGAAGGTCCAATACGCTCTTTTATTCGATTGCTCGTCCAATTGAACAGTTGCTTGTTGATAAATACCTACGGTACCATATTTTTTGGATAAATGTCAAAATTATGAAAGTATAGGACAATAGACATTTTCAGAGAAAATAATCTGCTAGCTTTATATTGAGAGGATGACTTTTAATAATATGTATTATAAATGTAAAATTTATTGGTATGAGTATACAATGCGGTAATTATATTAACTTTCACTAATATTGACGTTATGTCTTATGTATTTTTTTTCTAAAGGTAATATTTATAAAGCGATCTCAAGATTGAGAGCAATCTTAAGTGTGGATTTGGCAATTCGCTTTGTACTGAAATTACATTTCTGATACAAACTCAAAATTGCTGCCAGTCTCAAGAGCGGATTACAAATACCGGCCTTATAGTGCATCAATCAGCTGATCGTCAATTTACATACATACATATAATCACGCCTTTATCCCTAATGGGGTAGGCAGAGCGTAAACGACCTAAATAAAGTTCGTTCCGCCACGTCTGACAAAGTTTTGAGAGTTATTTTAGATAGATTTGTAGGTATATTGCTGTAGTGACAGGTTGTCAGCCCATCGCCTAAATTGCAATATACAGAAACCCTCAGATCCCTTAGCTGAGAGGAGAAAATGCAGCTGGCACATTCTATGTTTTTGTCTCGCTCCCAGTCTATCATGGACGTTATATCGTCAATTTTCTGAGAAGAATTACTCTGTTGCTTCTAGGGGAAAGGTGCTTGTACCTTCAGTTGCTAGTAATAAGTCAATCTAGTTAACTCAAGACTTTTCTTCACTGACATTGAAAAGCAAACGCTTCATACCATATTTATTTCTCGGTATACTTACTCGTAGCAAAAATAATTCACATGTAGGTTTGCTTGTGTTGAGAAAAACGTATTATCCCACAAAGCATTTAAAAGGGTATTTACTTTATAAACAGCAATTTTCGCAGAAAATTGGTAATTTGTTTCATGTTCTTACATACTCACCTACGTAAAGCATAACTTTAAGACATGAAACCTTTCTTTACTAGGTACATTAAAAAGTAAAGCCTTGGTTCTCAATTTCAAACTGATATTAAGTACAAAATTCCCAAACTACTAATTATTTTCTGCTTTTTTTTTTACGAAATATCGTTCCTTGTTTCTCATATAAGTACTGACAATGATTTAAGCAATATTGTATGAACACCTCGCACAAAGTAGTCCATTACGGCACATTCCAGTGGAATCAGGACCAGCAATACACGCCTCAAACCCAGTCACAATAATTCCACAAAAATATCCTTCGGAAATTGAAAGTTATGAAACGACGTTAATACCTTGTGCCGGTTCGCAAAATAAGACACGTGAGATCAAGGAATAAGGTAGACAAGGCACTTCGAATAAACAAAACAGAACTCTACTCCTCACACAATTTTCGAGCTCACAGGTAGGTATAAATTAATAGTTTTGTGTTTTTATTAAGTTGAATTTCCAACAATATAAGTTAGCAACCTATTGGTATTACGATTTTCTGAAAATATACCTACTGGCTGCTGACTATGTCCTGGCCTGGCACGAAACATTCAGCCGGTCATGACATGTAACAGCGCACTTGCAGTAGTTGAATTACTGTGTCTTCACTTCGTTAGTACTTAGCGCTCTGTCTACCTTTATCCGAGTACAACACAGAGTCATTATTCGTTTCCGATTTCTATGTAATTCTACGGCCCGGCTAAAGTTACCATGCAATTTCACGGTGCCTTGAGCGAAAGAATTCATTGATACACCAATGCGGCAAGAAATATGGACTTTTATGAAATGAGGAAAGAATTTGTGTTTTATTCCGTCGTCCCTTCAGCAGTAGGCTTTTATTAGGAAAATCTTTTTGATTTTATGATTATTCACGCACAGAAAATTATTTGATTTTATGACCAACATTTTTACCATACAAAGGTACCTACATAGGTACAATCACGTACGGTTCCGTATTTAGTTTCATAATATTTAATGTAATGAAATAAATTTACATAATGCTTGTATGAAAGCTAACCTAACCTAACCATATTTTAGCATAACATGAAAGATCATAATTGTTTACGCATAATTTGTAAGCACAGCTGGAAGTAGCATAACGTTTTAAAACATTCATAACGATAACAAAGCATTGTATTTTAGTGCGTACAAATAGAGTGCCATAACAACTAACTCCTAAGTGGCTAAAATCTCCTGCACAATTTATTATTTTTGGGTTAAAGTCAATTTATAATCTTTTGTATGTTTAATAAACATATTAGCGCTACCGTACTTGAGCCACCGCACCTTAAGTCGTGAGTCGCATTTTTATATTCGAGTAATCAAACCATTTGCGATTGTGACTATCAGCGCACTGCTGTAACGAATTATACTAATAAAATAAAAAAATATCCCTAAGGGCGCTATTACACCGGTCCGAATCGGTATCCGAATATATTCTGATCCAAATTGGCTTTCCCGGCGTTTCATATGAACATTTCACGGACACGAATCGGATACGAACCTAATACGGAGCAGTGCAGAACCACCCTAATGGTGTAGGCAGAGCGTCAATGTCGAAGACAAAAGCCGGTCCACCAAATTTGACAAGTTGGTATGTATATTGCTGTAGTGACATGTTGTCAGCCCATCGCCTAAATTACAAAAAGGTAATGTAGTGTAAAGGACAGCGTCAGGACGCTGTTTGCAGGCAAACTGATAGGGGTGGCTCAGTCAACGAAACTGAACAACTTTCTCCAGTAAACTATTTCAGGTGATGAAAATAAATTACTCTCCATACAAAATTACCAATTCGATCTGTCAATTTGTATCGAAAAGCAAAATTTTTTGTTTAGTTTCGGTGACTGAGCAACCCCTATCAGTTTCCGAGACGCTGTTTCTTACACCCCGTATATTGAAACCCTCTAACCCCTTAGGTAATTTTACCCTGCAGTAGAGAAATTATATCAATTACTTAGGTATATAATTAGTTATCATCAATTAATGTGTTGACTTAAGGAGGTGCGAAATTTTACAAAAGTAGTTACATTTTCATTTTATAACCGTAAAACCAAACTTAACCAAACTTCGTACACATAATAAAATGCAACATATCTATGTTTCTGATAACGTTTTACGATAAATGCTACATAATAGGTTTGTAATAAACTAAGGAACGGATTTATAATTTATAATCAGCTCTCATGAGTGACAGCGAGTTTGAGTTCGTATCAGAAATGTAATTTCAGTACAAACTGGTGTGTCAAACCTATACATAATATTGCTCTCAAGTTTGATATCGCTTTATAAATACGAGCCATAGCTACATACACTAGACACTATTCTACTTGTAAAATCTACGCTGATACACAAATGCTGACCGTTAGACAGCTCTATATATTAAAATCCATAGTACACAGACATTCATCCCTTCCATTTGACATAAACAAAACTTTGAGGCGATCTGGTTGTCCTGTTTGTCCCAGTGTAAGATGCCGTACAGCATATGCACAAAGACAACATATTGCACAAAGTGCCTATCTGTACAATAAAGTTCATAATAAAATATCTATATATTCCTTAACTATACGAGAAGTAAAATTTACGGTATCAAAGTGGCTGCAAACTCTTACTTATGACCAGACTGAGGATTTACTAACTCATTTAAGTTAGTTTACCAAATCAAAGTTTTTAATTACCTATAAACACATACACAACATACCCAATAACACACTAACATTCACACACCCCTACTCACTCATACATTGAGCATTTAGTTTTAATTTTTCTTAATTTTTTCAAAGAATTTGTTCCTTAATTATGTTTATTTTTTATTTTGTTTTTAGTACAATATAAGTTACTGATGTTCACTTCTGTGTAAATAAATTGATTGTAACAAGCTGGACTTACAAGTGCAGGATGATTATCACCAGTTCCTATAATACAGGTTAATTCCTAGCTTAGGAACTGTCTGATGGTCTGACAGATCTCAAATGGCTTCTGTACAATTAATTTGACGATAAACAAAGACTTTTGTATAATTGATTATTGTACTTGAATAAAGATTTTATTATTTATTATTATTATTATTATACGGTACACCTTCACCCTATATCAAATAGGCTAAGAATAACTAGGTTTCTAATTAGTTTTAGTGTAAAAATATTAAACATGATCACAATAATGCCCAAAAAACATTTCCGCGTGTAAATTGCATAAAATTAAATTTGTTCTCTAATTTTGTACTTGGTTAATATTTTCAATCCAAAACTACATAGATATGTTGCATTTGATTCTGTGTATAAAGTTCGGTAAATATGGGTCCTACGGTTTACGAATGAAAACAAAACTACGTTTGTATGGAAATTCGTTACTCCGGGGAAGCTTTAATCCCTTTGGTTCAAAAATAATCAATACGGTATTAGGTATTACTTATGTACGCTGTGGTGTGGTGATTCAATAAATTCATCATGTCTTTTTGTGTTATAAGCTATGCTGACGAAAACATCGCCTTATTTTCTCTAGCTTTTCTTCGATGGCTTCTGTTGACTAAGGGCAGCAACACACAGGCGTCACTTACAGCGCGTAAGGTAGCACTCAACGCGTTGTCAATGCTTTTTGCATTGCCTACAACCACAGATAATATAATACTATACTAGTATATAATACTATACTAGTACAGATGCCTAATGTCATACAACAAAACTGGTCCGCCATAAGTCGGGCCGAGTGGCGGGCCGCAAGATTTTAGTACAATCTGACGCAACGGTACCACGTGACAGACCACGGCGGGAAGTGTTCGGTCATAATATTTTGCCGTGATCACAGATGGCCCCACGTAGGTACAATGCACGTTCGAAGTACGTAATTTTCTACTAGACTACTAGATGGCGGTAAGAGAGAAGTGAACGCTGCGCCAGAGCACAGATATTAGCAGTTTTAATTTGTAATTTGTAAGAGATTGAATAATGAAACTTATCTTATGTACTGTCAGCAAAGGCTATTGCAGGCAGGGCCGTTCGAAACGGATGAGATTATTTCAGGAAATTATGTATGAATTTTAATGTGGTTTAGTATATTTATTGCAGTAAGTGAATCGTGCAAATAAGCGAGATTTTATTAAAGTTTATCAATAATATCCTGAAATGATCTCTTTCGTTTCGAGCGGGCCTGACCAGATGTCTCCTCTGCTGACTACGTACACTCTACAATCATATTAGGTGCTATCATTTATAAATTTAATAAACTGCTTTACACGATTGTTACTTTTACTTTTTTCACCTGGCCTCCTTCCACTTATCACTATTTTGAGCCTCTATTTTTATTTATCAAGATGGTTCTTATTAATAGAATAGAAATCGGCCTCAAATACACTTTAAAAGTAATAAATTGAACAGTAGTATGACAGTAAAATATTTACCTTAAAAAGTAAAAGAAAGAAAAACTAATACTAAATAAATGTTTCTAACAAAAAGGAAATTGTATTTTCAATCAACGATCGGACTCGATCCGGATAATCACAGCGCTGAAACCCGACCAACTAACCAACGCGCCATCCCGCCGCCGGTGAACTGAGTTGCGAATAAAAGCTACCCGTGAAGTTGTTATGGTTCATCAATGAGTATATTTTTTTTAATAGTAACGTAAACAACAAAGTAGAATATCGACATAATTAGCAGGAAAATATATACATGATTTCTTCATTAATTCGTTTAGGAGAAATAAGATCTAAAAAACATACATATAAGTATGTAATTTTTACAAATTTCGGAATCAACGGAGCGGATTCGCATTTACCCATTCATACGTTGACCGGCAACGTTGCGCGCGGGCCCGCACTGAATGGCAACTACGCCACTTGCGGAGCCAACGCTGCACAGTGGGTCAGAAATTGAGATTCATAGAATTAGGAATAAACCAAGTTTCGGAATTTTGCTTACAACTTTCAGAAGACAATCTATAGGTAAACTTAATAAAATTAACGACAAGTATCTCAAAGCAACTAAAACTTAAACTTAAGTATGTTTCATTAGGTTACTTTTAATTTAATAAAAATATATTTATCACTAGGGATAGAGGCGTGACTATATGTATATATGTATATTTATCACTATTTAACATAAATATCTTTGACATTTTAGGAACACATCGAAGTAAAAGGTGTTACCAAGCAAGGTTTAAGAATCGATATGATTTGTTTTAGGCAGCAGGCAATCATGTCTTTTCATTACAGCTACAATTTACTCGAAATATGTTTTAATTAAAATATGTATTCTTTTAAAGATTCTTAAATAATTAATAATATAAAAATAGCTCTTATAGATAGTGAGAGAAAAAAAGTAAGTTAATCTAATATTTATATTCTTTATGTTAGTTAAATCTAGTCTACGCCGAATCGTGGCCATGTCAATGTGTTGTACATACATACATCACGCCTTTGTTCTTAATGGGGTAGGCAGATCGTAAACAACCTAAACAAAGGTCGTTCCGCCACGTCGGACAAAGTTTTGAGGGTTATCTAAGACAGGTTGTCAGCCTATCGCCTAAATTGTAATATACAGAAACCCTCGGATCCCTTAGCTGGTTTTTTTCAGCATGCCCGGGAGGAAATACATCTGGCACATTCTATTTTTTTCTCTCGCTTACAGGCCAGCATGGAAGAAGATTGTGAATGATTTGTTGTTGGTAAATTAAACAAATATAGAAACAGTTTTCCTGCTGATCGTAAGAAAAATACATACTATCCATACTCTATACAAATATTATAAAATCCGAAAGTAGCTCCGTCTATCTGTTTGTTTGTTGTTCTTTCACGCCTTAAATTCTGAATGCATTTTGATGAAATGTGGTGGCATGGTGATAGATGAAACGGACAAAGGCAATTTTTTACCGTAGGATAAGATCTTATTCCCTCGGGAAATATTTTCACACGGTATTTAGAGTATAGGGCAACACTTTATGTATCGATTGACTATGACCATGACATTATAACGCTATGGCTGATAACCAGTGATCGGAATTGGTAGATTATATTTACCTAAACTTCTAAGAACAGAAGCGGAAAATGGAGACTTCCTTACTACGTAAACTTTTTGCGGGACATCTTGCGGGACACCACATAAGTAACCAAGAAATATACTTTGCACCATGGTTTTTAATTCTATGGACAAATACAAGCTAAAAATGTACTTGGTGATATTTGGCTACAGTGTCACATTGCCTAGATATTTTGAATTCAAGATTTTCTTACTTTATAGCTTTAAAACTGCTGTGTGTAGGAAAAACAATATTGAGGAAAAAAATACGCAAATTATGTGCTGTATAATTTCTTCATAGGTGTCAACATCGTACGAGCTACAGAAACCAAGATATTTACGAAAAATTGTTTTATTTTTACATTTGACCTTGAATAGCTTATGCTATTCAAGGTCAAATGTAAAAATAAAACAATTTTCAAAAAAACCTTGACCTTGAATAGCTTATGCTATTCAAGGTCAAGGTTTTTTTAAGGCACCATTTCGTACGCCGAAAAAAATCTGTGAAAAGTCCTGAATAATTTTAATGATAAAAATTAAATTTGTATTTTGTAACTTAAGGTATAAATTAAAGAACCAATAAAAATTAAAATAAAGCTTATTTTTATTAAAGTAGACAATTATTCATGTAATGCAGTCCAAAAAACCTGATCACGTAAGGTACATCGTAAACGCGATTAATTTTACTTAAAAAATAATATATTTTATATGTCGTCAATGTCTTCGTCTTCAGTGACAGAATCTGAAGATACTAACGAAATATTGCTTTCTTGCAGGGAATTGAAGTAGATGAGCATTATTTTTTCTATATTTTCCGGTTTAAGTCTATTCCTTTTTACACTTAAAATCCACTAATAGGTGTAAAAGGACCTTTCAACATCTACAGATGTAATTAATATTTAAAAAATACTTCGTCATCTACTTCGATTCCTTTTACAATTTTTTCACTTATTGTTGTAATAAAATCGTAGTCCGGAATTCTGTTTAAAACTTTTTCAAATTTATTTTGAATTATCTGATTTGTTGACCAGCTTAAAACATAACTAACATCGTCCATAATATGAAAACTGTCAGATATCGTCAAAACGGTTTTTCGTAAATATCTTGGTTTCTATAACTCCAACGATGTTGACACCTATAAAGAATTTATAGAACACAAATTACGCGATATTTTTATCCCTTAACATTTTTTCCTACACACAGCCGCCGTTTTAAAGCTATAAAGTAAGATAATCTTTAATTCAAAATATCTAGGCAATGTGACACTGTAGCCGAAAATCACCGAGTATATTTTTAGTTTGTATTTGTCCATAGAATTAAATGCCATGGTTCAAAGTATATTTCTAGCTTACTTATGTGATGTCCCGCAAGATGTCCCGAAAAAGTTTTAGTAGTAAGGAAGTCTCCATTTTCCTCTCTTCTTTTTAGAAGTTTAGGTAAATATACAATACACAATACAATACAAAATTCTTTATTGCACAAAGAAACACATACAACAGAAATAAAAAGGAACAAACGTGACAGTACAATATAGGCGGCCTTATTGCTAAAGCAGCAATTTCTACAAGGCTACCTTTGGGTATAGAAATTGTACAAGCAGAAAGCGGGATAGTGCATATTACTACATATAATACTTAGACAATATTTACACACTATTAAATAAATATTTCAATAAAAACAAATATACTGACACATATCTTATGATAAACTAATACATAATATATGCTACATAAGATAGGATACTCTACGTTATATATCAGACAAATTGGTAGATAGAATATCACTACATATACTTACTTAAATGATACTTATAAATTAGACAGCTACACATTAATATACTCTACCTATTCCGATCACTGCCGATAACATTTCCTCCCAGCCGAATTTCCTCCCGGGCATGCTGGAAAAACCAGCTGAGCAATCCGAGGGTTTCAGTATATTGCGATGAGCTGGCAACCTGTCACTACATGAAACTGCCTAAAAATTTAAATCTATCTTTAAATAACCCTCAAAACTTTGTCAGACATGTCGGAACGACCTTTGTTTAGGTCGTTTACGCTTTGCATACCCCATTAGGCGTGATAAAGTCGTGATTATATATGTGTATATATGTATGAGTGTTAAGTCATCTTTCCTGTTTAGCATACGACGTCCATTCACATGCGCAGTCTTCGGAGCATCCTCAACATATCATGGAAGGACAGGGTAACACACGAGAGAGTGCTAGAGATTGCACAGCTTCCTAGTATCACCGCTCTACTCAAACAGAGACGCTTGCGATGGCTAGGGCATGTGCACCGAATGAGCAGCTCTCGTTTGCCCAGACAGACCATGTTGAGCCAAGTTGCGTTCTCAAAACGTAAAGTCGGACGTCCCTTACTACGTTTTAAAGATTGCGCAAAACGCGATATGATCGCATTTAATATCGATCGCAACACATGGGAGGATCTCGCTACCGATCGTGATGCGTGGAGAAAAACCTGGTTTAAAACTCTAGCTCAGAAACGGGAAAAACGACATGCTCGTGGAGAGGGCTCCGTCGCAACGGACTCTCAATTCGCGTGCAGTAAGTGCGGACGAAAATGTCGTTCAAGGATCGGTGTTTTTAGCCACGAGGGACGATGTTCTTCGCGCATAGGCGTTGTTTGAATCATCTGTCAAGATGAAAAAGGCCTAATGATGTATGAGTGACATAGCAACAGGCTAACCGTTAACGCAGATAAATACTTTATTTCCGCGAGAAAATTCATTTAATCGCGGGTGAAAACGCGGGGCGGAAAGCAAGTGAGTTTTATAAATAAGATACAATATTCATACTTTAATTTTTGTTTTATTGTTTTTTTCATAATTCAATGTGCGAGCGACTCTAAAAGTAAAGTCATATCACATAAACGGCAACCGCTCGATGTAGGTATATTAATTTCATCGGTGGATCGATAATTGTACCAGTGACATCTATTGGTTGGTACTACCTGTATGTGTTTAGGGTTTGAGCGAAAGTCGAAATACTTCATATCCTTGACACTCCTGTGTGGGTGTCGCTAGAGTAGCCGCTGAAAAGAAACTTTTAATCTAAAACTTTTAAAAAATGAGCATATTATACGATTTTTAATGCTCAGGGTAATCAGAATTATTTATTAAACAATATATTTGCTGGCTTTAGAAACAAAAAACTTGCTTTATGTAAACTTTTATTTAGAATGACCTGCCCGTCTTACCCGTAGCGCCATCTGATGATATTTTGTAAAAGCTATTTACTGTTGTTCCGGATGGGACCCCATGCTACAACACACATGCGTCACCTTACGCTCTACGCGCGCGTAGCGATCAACTCAACGTCGGCGCATCCTTCTGTCAGTACTATAGATGTAAAGCCGGTTGAAAACGTTTTCAACCAAGCGGATAAAAACGTCGAAAATGGATAAAAACCATTTTTGGCGAATGTAGCCGGCGAGAAACGGTTGTTTATAAATAGCTATATATGCTTTATTCTGAAAACATAAATGTTTTTTATGGTTTTTCGCTTTAAATTTAAGTTCTAACATCAAAACAAACCAGCTTTTATGACTTAATACCTAAGTATGAGATGAACGTGTATCTATTCATTTGTTTTTGGGGGGGCTGCTGTTCCCGTCGGTTATCTAAACTATTTTTTAGTTTTATGAGTACAATTAAGTAGGTATTGTGAAGTGAATTTATTATTTAGTAGCTAAGTAGGCAAGTAGGTATGCGTATGCATCATGCGACGTTGCCAGCTTGCCTACTGTCTGTACTGAGGTCACGCCGCCGCGCGGCGGCTCCGCGTCCATCTCGCTCACTCAGGCACGCGGCGTTGCCGGTAGCTGTATGCAACTATGCACGGTGATTTCTGTTTTGGATTTTATTCAATGAGATAGTACCTTTAAGAGATTTCAGTGTTCAATTTCGAAAGAAGATAAGCACAGGAGTAACTATTTAGTAAAAACAGGCGTGATCTACAGTAAAAAACTAATAAAAAACTTGTCATTCTTCGTTAGTCAGGTCGGGTAATTATCCGGTTTTTATCCGGCTGTTTATCGTTTTCAACCGCTGCTTTGGATAAATATCGGATAACAACCGCTGTTTTACAACTATAGTCAGTACGCGCGCATAGAGTGTAAGGTGACGCATGTGTATTATAGGCAATGTAAAAAGCACTAACAATCTTACGCTTGTGTGTTGCTGCCTTAAAAATAGTGTTTTCTGTTTGCATGTAGTTACCCATGTTTTGCTGTCAATTACTAAGGCAATTCATGAATAGCGAGTCTGTCCTTTCTTTAAATACCTACAACTTAAAACAAACCTGAGTTTACTTGCGACGAAATAGTTCCAATATTGGTGCGGTAATGTGACGTGACAGCTAGATGTGGGTTATTGGACGTATATTATATTATTCCATGCTGGACTGGGAGCGAAAGAAAAACATAGAATGTGCCAGCTGCATTTCCTCCCGGGAATGCTGTAAAAACCAGCTAAGGTATCCAAGGGTTTCAGTATATTGCAATTTAGGAGGTGGGCTGACAACCTGTCACTATAGAAATGTACCTGCAAATCTATCTTAAATAACCCTCATAACTTTATCAGACGTGACGGAACGACCTTTGTTTAGGTTGTTTACCCCTTTAGGGATAAAGGCGTGATAATATGTATGTATGTATGTAACATCGTATATCTTATATTCTAAGATGTGTACGTTTAATTTTCTAAGGGCCGTATTTGTAATCAGCTCTCAAGAGTGACAGCGAGTTTGACTTTGTATCAGAAATGTCATTTCTGTACAAAATGGCCTGTCAAATAATACTTAATATTGCTCTCAAGTTTGACATGGCTTCAAGAGTCTATGTCTTAGACCATGAAACTGAACGATACTGATGGTATTTATAACTACAAAGATAAAAAAAGATAATTGAAAAAGTAGTTTTTTTACCAGGAGATAAAACAAAAACCACTTATAAACATTACTGACAACGTACACCAAATGCACCCAATATAGTATAATATCTGTTTCCGTGATTTTCCCTTCTTTCATCCTCGTTATGTTGGCTGGAAGAGATCCCTTATTAAGCTCGTCTATTGTTTTAAGTATATTTTTATGTTTAATTCTTAAAACAGTAAAGAATTTAATAATAATAGAGTAATTGATATTATCGGTAAATTGATGATTGAATGACTCATACATACTCGCAACGGCGTATTTTTTAGATCTAACATCGTACATCTTATGTTGTAAGATGTGTACGTCAATTTTCTAAGTCTTTGAACATGAAATTGAACGATACTGATGGTATTTATAACTACAAAGATAAAAATAAATGATAATCTTTTTTACCAGGAGATAAAACAAAAAAAAAACACTTTTAAAAATTACATACTGACGAGACGTGCACCAAATGCACCCAACACAGTCATTTATATATAGAGAAGGAAATGTCCTTGAGACCAGTTGGCCGAGTGATGACGGATGGGAAAAGGGTAACCACCCGCCTGGTCGGCTATTGTGACCAGGGGACCGGAGTCCAACTGGATTCGAGATCGCCGAGCAAATTTCGATACCGCGTTTAAGGAATGTTGTATCTTGATGTGGCGCCATCTATGTGCGCTACAGTACTCCCCCTTTTTGGACAGGTGGACGATACTGTAGTCGCTTGTACAGCCGTTGATGTCGTGATGCTTCATCTGTGTGCAGTCGGGCATTGCGGCGATCATGACCAGAGGCGAGCAGGCGTGCACGCTGGAGTGTGTCGACAGTCGGGGCTGCTGAGCCGTGCGATGCTGAGCCATGCAAGGAGCCAAGAACTGGAGATGGTTGCTGTGACAATGAGGCTGGATGCGCTGAGATGATGAAGTCCAAGTTGCAGGTTGGCGGTGATGTCCAGTGGTGTCGGTGTGGTCTATGGTTGCAGATATTCTATCACGTCCTTGTGCGAACATGTCGGGGTAACCAATTTAGGAGAATTTCCTTAAGGCCAGTTGGCCGAGTGATGACGGATGGGAAAAGGGTAATCACCCACCTGGTCGGGTGTTGTGACCAGGGGACCGGAGTCCAACTGGATTATTTCGGAAGTTGTATATATGCAGATCGCCGAGCAAACTTCGATACCGCGTTTTAGGACTGGATGCGCACAGGATGTGGCGCCATCTATGTGCGCTACATAGGATATCAGTAATTTGATATTTGAATGATTCATACATACAATCACGCCTTTATCCCTATGGTGTGGGCAGAGCGTAAACGACCTAAACAAAAGCCGTTCCGCCACGTCTGACAAAGTTTTCAGGGTTATTTAAAATATCATCATCATCATTCGCTTGCCCTTATCCCATTTACTTGGGGTCGGCGTAGTATTTGTATGAATATTGCTGTAGTGATAGGTTGTTAGCTCATCGCCTAAATTACAATATACTGAATCCCTCAAATCCCTTAGCTGGTTTTTACAGCATGGAGGAGGAAATGCAGCTGGCACATACTATGTTTTCTCTCACTCCCAGTTCAGCATGGAAGAATGATTCATAATATAAAATTACAAGTCTCTTGCAACAAATTTCTTTCTAGAGATAAGTAGTGCCTTTTGTGTACTGTGTACAATAAATGGTTAAGAAAAAATACAATTGCAGAATAAAGTTGTCAAATAATCTCTTAGCAATATTTTAGTTTAATATTTACGGTGATTTTTTTCGAAAAAAAAAATCACAACAGGTGTTTTATTATCTGTATTGTTTTAGTGTAGGTTTTGGGAATTCTCTGCACAGTACCTGCTCTTTCTATTCTCTTCCAGGCTCGACATACTATTCCAACCTGTTACAAGCAATATCAGATTTTTTCCAATCACAGAATTCGTTGAATACCTCCTGCGTCTCTCTTTTTCCCTTCTTTATGGGAATTTATATTTAAATTGCTGTCAGGAAACTGAAATAAAAAATACTCTTAATTTATTTCAAAGATAAGGGCTTTGCTTGTAGTTAGTTTCATTTGATTTGATGAAATTTATTCAATATTTTTTTCTTTTGCCTTCTAAAGTTGTTGCTTGTTAGCTCCAGAAATTTAGTTCAATTTAGCTTTACACGAGTACTCACAGTATCTATTTTAAACCTTCAATCACCTAGATTAGGTAGCAGCCCCGTGTGTTACGGGATGAGTCTATGGAGATGATGACGATGACTCACTGTATCTATTTAGATCTAAGGCCTGTATTTATAATCAGCTCTCAAGAGTGACAGCGAGGTTAAGTTCGTATCAGAAAAGTCATTTCAGTACAAAACGGCCTGTCAAATCTATATTTATTATTGCTCTCAATCTTGAGATCGCTTTATAAATACGTGACTTAATTATTATGTCTACGCGCACTCTTTACCCGGATTAGTTCGTTTAATTTCCATAATATTATTATTGTGCGCAATTCTTCCACTTCAAAATAGGATAAAAAACAGAAATAATGAGCTCGATTCTAGATTCCACCGGCTAAAACTAAAATTAAAATCTATCTGTCACTTTCAAAATAATAAAATTGAAAAAAGTCAGGCGATTCACGTTTCCCCAATATTTCTATCAATTTTATCCGCAATATCAGTCTACTCTCTTGCGCGAAAGCGAATGGATGCGGAAAAAATGGCTGCGGCAATAATAAAGTGTACACAGTGCAATATCGTAGTAAACGAGTTACTTTGTTTTGTACAAAACAAAATTGATACTATGGACGAAGAAAGTATTGTGAAATTGTGTGTTAATTCATTTTCCACCGAAGAAATTAGTGTCGCGAAGGATTTGCTGTTCGAGTCTATAACAACAACGATCCGTCATGTATCTCGCCGAAAAAACAAAGAACAAAAGGACGTAGAAGACACAATATGTGCTTTTAAAAATACAGAACCGGATTGCACCCCTATTTTTGTTGCGAGAGAATTGTATAAGTTACCACCGATAACCTTTGACCATATTGATGTCACTAGGTTATTAAAGGAGATTCTGTGTTTGCGATCTGAACTAAACGCCATCAAAGAAACCTACATAACACTGAGCGATTTAGAGTGCATAAAAGCAGAGGTACACGATATGAAATATGCATCACTAGTAAACGTTGATCACTGCAATATAAATCTTAAAAGAGGTGGTCACAATAACAAACATATTTCCATCTGCAGTGGACCGAACGGCACAGGCTTCCTTAATAGTACGCAAAATACCCATAATTCGAAGTCATTCGAGAATAACGCCGACTCACTTACTCGTAGCGCGGTGCCGGCACAACAAGTTGATGCGTCATCGTCATCACGTCAACAGCCGCCGCCAGCGTCTAGGTCTGCGAATACGTCACCGAGCGGGGACCGGTTTGAGCAGGAATCCAAACAAGTGAGCGAATCGAACGCCCCTAATACAAGCGTAAATAAATCGTTTACTAATATACTGGCGCAACAAAGTGCATGGAAACCTACAGACCAAAATCAAGAGTGGATTAAAGTTGAAAGAAAAAGGTATAGAAATCAATCAGAAAGCGTAAAAGGTAAAGCTGCAATTTTGCCAGACGAAATGTTTAAACCAGCTGATTTAAAAATACCACTCTTTGTATCTAATGTTCACATAGACACCACGGCGGATAACATTTTAAATTACATTAAGTCGAAAATAAAAGAGAATGTCATAGTCAAAAAAATTAAGATGCAACACAATCAGAGCTATAATTCGTTCAAAATTATGATTACAAAACATAAATTAACACAGTTTTTGAGTGATGATCTATGGCCTGAAGGTGTAACGTGCCGTCGATTCCGTGAATATAGAAATCCTGAGAGGGAACAGAATAGAAATTTACCAAAAATAGATGTCTAGTACAACTATGGTCACATATAATTGTAAGAATGTCAAAAGGTCTATAGAGGGTGTAAGACGAATATGCAGTTATGCTGATATAGTTGCTTTACAAGAGACGTGGTTGCTGCCGGGTGACCTGCCATACCTGTCGACGATAAGTGATAGTTTCGCGAGCACGGGAACCTCTGCGGTTGATCTTTCTGCTGGCATCCTGAGAGGCCGACCGTATGGTGGGCTAGCCTTACTATGGCGTAAGTCGGTGTTTAAGTGCGTTTCAGTGATACCGTGCGGTAATCCTCGTGTACTGGCAGTACGTGCAGAGACAGATGACCGGTCTATCCTTGTAATTAACGTCTACATGCCTACAGACTGCACGGAAAATACACTCGTGTTCACGGATTGTTTAGGGGCTGTTAGCGCTATTATTGATGAAAGTAATGTGGAATCCGTCTATATTTTAGGGGACTTTAATGCAAATACGGGTAAACCGTTTCACGACCAGCTTATGGATTTTTCCGCGGATCAGGACTGGATATGTGCGGATACAGAAAAGTTACTATCGGACTGCTTTACTTTTATCAGTGAAGCGAACGGCGCAAGAACATGGCTTGATCATTGTATTGTTACCAGGTCCGCTTGGCAGTCTGTTACAGATGCATATGTTGACTATAGCGTGTACTGGTCTGATCACTTCAGTGCAATCTAAAAATTATTGTTAAGAAAGTAGATATTACAGAGAACCTAGAAAATAATAATGTGCATTGGGGCTGTAGGAGTGTTGATCAAATCAATGCATACGAGATTCTTTGTAACTCTAGACTGAGGGACATCGATTTTCCCATGGAATTTCAGCACTGTGCTGGAAAAATCTGTAACTGTGTTGAGCATAAGATAATTATTCGTAACATGTATATCGATATTGTTACTACATTGCAAGAGGCGGCAAGTGCTACTGTTAAGTCGAGTACAGGGAAACAAAAACGCCAAGCTATAGTAGGCTGGAATAAACACGTGAGCAAGGCTTACAGGGATGCCAAGTCTAAATTTAACTTATGGCTTTGGTACAATAAGCCAGACAGTGGTCCAATTTATGACCAAATGGTTACAGCGCGTAAAAACTTCAAGGGCAAATTAAAATGGTGTCAAAACCACCAAGAACAGATTAAAATGGACTTACTAGGAATGCTTTACTCAAACTCAGATTTTAGACAATTTTGGAAAAAAACAAACCAACTTAATATTGGGCCTGGTATTCCTGTAAGCGTCGACGGAGTTTCTGATCCTAAGGAAATAACAAAGCTTTTTAAAGATCATTTCTGGGTTCATTCACCTCTGGGACCGTCATGCGGAAATGCTGATACTGAGATCCAAAGTGAAGACATCTCTACTATTTTTACGGTAAAAGAGATAAAACTAGCCTTAAAAAAATTTAAAAGGGGAAGATCTCCGGGTCACGATGGTCTCAGTTTTGAGCATCTTCAGCATGCTGGCCCGCACCTACCTCGGGTGCTGACATTGCTTTATAACTTCTGTCTCAGTCATTCGTACGTACCTGCAGAGATGACTAAAACTTTGGTGGTACCTATTGTGAAAAATAAAACAGGTGATCTATCTGACAAGTCAAATTATCGACCAATATCTTTGGCTACCATCACGGCAAAGATACTTGACGGAGTGCTTAACTCGCGATTAAATCGCTTTGTTCAACTTCACGACGCTCAGTTCGGATTTCGACCTGAGTTGTCAACAGAGTCTGCAATTTTTGCCCTTAAGCACACCGTCGGGTATTATGTCGATAGAAAAACTCCTATATACGCATGTTTTTTAGACCTGTCGAAAGCCTTCGACATGGTATCGTATGACATTTTGTGGGGGAAACTAAGTAACATAGGAACACCATCGGAGTTGGTATCTCTGATAAGGCACTGGTACAGCACACAGGAAAACAGTGTAAGATGGGCGGGCGAGCTCTCGGAACCTTGGAAAATGGAGTGTGGCGTGCGTCAGGGTGGACTGAGCTCGCCGCTACTCTTTAACCTGTATGTGAACGCACTGATTGAGGGGCTAAGCAGTGCTCATGTCGGCTGTCACGTTGATGGAGTTTGTATGAATAACATCAGCTATGCGGATGATATGGTGCTGCTTGCCCCCTCGATCAGTGCACTTCGAAAATTGCTTGCCATCTGTGAATCATATGCCGCTTCTCATGGACTTTTATATAATGTGCGTAAAAGTGAGTACATGATCTTTAAGTCGAGCACTAGGTGTCCCATATTTATTCCACCTTTAACCTTAAATGGCTCTGTGCTTAATAGAGTGTATGTTTTCAAATATCTGGGACACTTGGTGACCGATGATCTGAAAGACGATGTAGATATGGAGAGAGAACGCAGAGCGTTGTCAGTTCGGAGTAATATGATGGCCCGAAGATTCTCTAGGTGTACAAATGCAGTTAAAATACTGCTGTTCAAAGCATATTGCACATCTCTGTACACCGGGAGTCTTTGGGTCAAATATACCCAAAAGGCTTACAACGCTCTGCGGATTCAGTACAACAACGCGTTTAGGGCGATGTTGCGGCTTCCGCGTTTCTGCAGCGCATCCTCAATGTTTGCGGAAGCTCGTGTGGATGGTTTCGATGCCTTATGGCGAAAAAAGACAGCATCATTGGTGAGCAGGCTGCGTGGAAGCCGTAATACTGTCCTGAATGCGTTGGTAATAAAACCTGAAAGCCCACTCATGTGGGCCCTCATACAAAGAACTAAATCTGTTTTAGTTATTAAGTACTAACATAGTTTTTAAGGTTTACTAATATATTGGACCTTTGTTGTCTTTGTAACAAAATAAAATAAAATAAAAAAAATAAATATCATATGACGGTCGATAGAAATGTCTATAAATAAAAAAAAAACGGAGAGATTAGATCTCCTATCCTTTTCCAATGTCCTTAGTCTGAAAGTGACAAATAGATTTTCATTTAAGTTTTAGCCGGCAAATCTAGAATCGAGCCCAATAAATACTTATACCTAACAAAAAAAAAACAACTAGCGACCCACCCCGGCTTCGTACGGAAATCACCAGTGTTTTCCTATCACATAATACATGCATCATCACTACATAGTATAAAACAAAGTCGCTTTCTCTGTCCCTATATCCCTATGTATGCATAAATCTTTAAAACTATGCAACGGATTTTGATGCGGTTTCTTTTAATGGATAGAGTGATTCAAGAGAAAGGTTTATATGTATAATACTTGCACAATATAGTAGAGAAACACTGATGATTTCCGTGCGAAGCCGGGGCGGGTCGCTAGTAATATATATTTCACAAGTTCTTCCATACTGGACTTGGAGCGAGAGAAAAACATAGAATGTGCCAGCTGCATTTCCTCCTGGATATGCTGTAAAAACCAGCTAAAGGATCCGAAGGTTTCAGTATATTGTAATTTAGGCGATGGGCCGAAAACCTATCACTACTGTAACGATCGTTTATCATTACATATAGAATAATTAGTTTATAAAATCGACCCAACACTTAAACAAATAGCATTTAGATTTCTCGTTCAAAAATTGAGACATCTTTACCTGACATGACCCAGCATTTAAACAAGAGTATCAAATGCATAAATACCCATACTTGTTTCTTGGAAATAGAGTTAAATTTTGAATGTTACAAAAGATATTTTACTTTGTCTTAATATAGCATAGAACTTGGAAGATTAAAAAAAACAGAGGAACAGCGGGCATGCAGTGGGGGTTGGCAGTTGCTGACGGGCCGGGACGATGTTCGAACGCGGAAATTGGCGATGCCGAGCATCATGTGTTGTTTATTTTCGGCGTTGTGTTTTAATTCGAAGTCCATCGTTGTGATTATTACTGTATGTGTTTCTTAACCTTACAGATAGACGATTTCGTAATAAAGTGATAGTTTCAGCTTTCTGTACCTGCAGCGTTGCGAGTTTTCAAACATCATTCAATGATAATCGTAGGGAAATGTGTTATTAGAATAGGAAATAGTAGGTGTGTGTTATGTGTAAAATATCAGTGTGCGAGAGTGTGAGGATGAATAAATGCAATAAAAACTAATAGGAATATTTTGATATGTCTTTAAGTTACAGTGTTACACGTTAAAACAAAACACGGTGTTTTAAAGATATTAGTGGTTAAAATCAATTACTTGTATTTTGAAATATTTAATTATTTTTATATTCAGGATAACACTTTACATACATTAAATACACATCGACAAGGCTTATGGGCTCCGAGAGTAGCTGGCCCATAATCCCTCTCGAGAATTCATTCGAATAGGTATTCATACAAACCTCTAATGGTCTATTTCTCAGCTGACGTAGCGAGCTATAAAGGTGATAATTTCTTGACACAGTCTCTATCATTTGAACTGACTTCTTAGCGCATATCATGTGATTTTGGTACAGCAGTCCTTGAAAATTATACCATATTGCAAACTGAACAGAGAAATTGATTATTAAAAGGTTTGAACATTAGTACACCGTCACAGGTGACCAAAACTGCAGTTAATAGGTAACTTGTATGACTTTGATGAATGATTGGTAGTATGAAAGAAGTTTGTGAATGAATTAAGATGATCGGAATGTTTGATGGAAGGTTTGCAAGTTAGATAAGACTAGGGTTTAGTGTTAGTCTGTGCAAGGTTTTCGCGCGTTGGCATGGTCTGTAGGTTGGAAGGGAGGGCCATTTCATTTGCCTAGGTATCCTAATTCTAAGATCTTAAAGATCTTTATTCAAATTCCCTTCCCTGGTTATTGAGTCATTGTACCTTTCAGCACGCTACATTAGCAGCCGGGAGACTTAATATAAAGTATGTTTGGTTTTATTTTATTCGGGTTAGTTATGTGCAAGAAGAAAGAAGATGGAGATTCCTGATTCCTGAATTTCTGCTGAAAATATTTTATGTGAGTCGCATGCTTTATATTACTCATTTATAATTTATTTTCTGTCATTTTGTGTTATTTTTCAGCTGAATTTGATTCTGAACTTTTTTACTAATCATTTATTTACTTACGTCATAATTTCAATTACGATTACCCTATTCAAACTTAACTTAAATTTGTTTCAATTTTCTATTTGAATACACAACGTATGGGTCTTTTGACATACTCGTAAAATCATTTTGTAGACGATCACATATTTATCTTTGGCCATATTAATTTTATAAGATTATTATTTAATTAGGGATAGGGTGTTACACTACCATAGAAGAGTAAAAACTAGCGCTCCCCGATAGAAAGGCGATATGAGTTTGACAAGTGAGCCACTAATAGACGCTCCAAGCCTATATCTGTCAAAGGGCTTGAAATCTTACCACAGTTATGCTCAATTTTTGCACAATTCATAGCTTAGTAATATTTTTTGAACAAAATGCATTTTGCACAATAATTACTTGTCTAAAAAATATAAAAGAGAGTAAAGTGGGAATTTCCTACCATCGGAAAGAAATAAACACTATCTTTTTCAAGGAATTGTATAAATAAACGCAAAATAATTTTGATACATCACTAGTGTTGCTCCATGATCACTTTGTTGAATTTATTATTGATATTCGTTGAGCGGGAAGTATTACATTTATTTTGCGCAAAGGGCACAATTTCTATAAAGTCGAATATTTTTGTACTAACCTTGTCCTGCGACTTTCTGATATGTATAAAACTTTGGCCTGGGTTATAAGAACCTACACAATACTATTTTACAAATCTCATGCATTGTAAGTGGTCATTGTTTTCTTAAAAGCCACAACCCAGCTATGGTATATCACTTCACTAATCATCACTAATCACTAAATATTATAAAACAAAGTCGCTTCCCGTTGTCTGTATGCTTAAATCTTTAAAACTACGGAAATGATTTTGATGCGGTTTTCTTTAATGAATGAAGCAATTCGAAAGAAAAGTTTACATGTATAATATATGCATAATACAGAAGTTAAACACTGATAAATTTAGAGGTTTCTAATGTCATATGGTAAATAAATTGGTTTTTTTACGGGTACATTGCAAACGCTGGCTAAACCTTATGAAATAGATCAAAATTATGTACTACAGTATTGTTCACCTAACAAAAGTCATCAAAACTGTTTGCGATAGGCATATGTGTATTGGCTGGAAAAAGGATCATTTCGCGGATTGGCAAATGCAAAATGCACAATCCGCGAAATGTCCTTTTAATTTGGCCAATGAGCGCTATAAAACCACTATTTTGCGGACTATTTGCAAAAAAAGAACCTTCATTTCGCTGGAAGTCAAAATTAAAAACCTTATTTTAAAAGTTCAAAGTCCAATTTAAATTTTCTTCTATTCGGAACAAATTTCAAAACGTAATAAAATTGAATAAGATGAAATTAAGTTAGAATTAAAAAAAATATAAATTAAAATATCGAACTGACCACTATTGTTTACGTCGCATGGAGCGGTAAAAAAAGAGACACTGGAAATAAAATAAACTTTTACTCTATTTCTATAACCTCAAAATAAAGCTTTGTCGATTTATTACTCAGTATATTATTAATAAAAATCAAACATTTATTTAGGCAATCAGAATGTTGAACAAAATGCCTACTGCGAACTAAATTTTCCTATGCGAATGACGATATTTTGTGTAGGATGAAATTATTCTTAGTTAAGTTGTTTTGCTTCCGATGCTGGCTCAACCTATTTCTATAATACTATAGCACTATCTACGAGTATCTAACTATACAAAAAATATCTATCTAAAATAATTTTAATCACCCAAAGATATAGCTCTATTAAAATTGTTTTGAACTTTTCTGTACGTAAAACGAACGATTTTTATCGATAACTCACAGAATTTTATCACATCCCTGGGCTGGGTTGCCAATGAAATTCGCAAAATAATACAAATGTGTTTTGCGGCTTATAAACAGCTTTTTCTTTACAGTTTAAAAGAAATTCAAATTAGGAATCAACAACCACATGTTTGTAACAATGTTATTACCAGCTGTTTCGAAATTTGAATCTCGGCCAAGTTTCAAAGAAAAATCTTTTTACTAGCCGAAAATTACGTTGGTCTTGATTGTAAAATTCAATTGAAAAACATTTGTATGATGGACCGCTAGTTGCTATGCCGTTCTTAAGGAATTGATTTGAACCTTAAATAAGCGTTCGTCGGATATTTTATTATTGATTCTAGTACTATTTAATATGCTGAACCATATTCCAACTGATTCCAATCTGGCACCCACGGGGAAAATTAAATATCGCAATAACCATTTTCCCATTTGTCCCATTTTTACATTTTACGCTGATATATCGAAAATGGTGCGTTTTAGGAGAAAACTTGCAATGGCTAAACAAAAGCTTATAAATTTTTGTGCATAAACGTGATACGTAAATAAATTATGATATTTTAAATCAAATATTATGTTTACAGTATAACGATGAATATATAACATAAACCCATACATATAATCACAGAGCGTCAATGACCTTACTTATGACGGTTTTCACCAAATTTTAAAAAAAATATGGTTGTAATAGAAAGCTATGATGAAAAAGTATATCTTAATATATAATATTCCAATCATAGTTGACAGTTGACATAATTTCGATTGCTGTTTTTCGAAGTTGACTATAGCTGAAACTTGTAGGTATAGTTAAATTCTAGTGGCACTATGACAATCTGACAAAACGAAAATAAACCGTAAGATTAACTATAATTTTCATCCAGTGCATCCCCGCGAGGCATGGTGCCCAGCAGACTGGCAGCATTCAACTAAAATTACCTACTGTAGCAAGTAATACTTAATAAGCGCGCGCGGTGTCGAATACTTTCTCGCTCGCACACTGACTATCTATCCCGCTCGGAAGACATCACCCACGTCCGCCCACGTCGACTGATGCAATATTACATCAGACGGTGCAAGATAACGCAAGTCAAGCAATTGGATTTGGTTGCATCAGCGACGTCATGTAAGACAAATGTGTATCTAAACATGGATTTTGGCCATCAGCATACGTATGAATATGAGTAAGTCACGTACGTCACGTAGGTCTAATATAAAATCACCTTTATATTTAAAATTTATACTATACTATACCTTTATAATTTGCCCGAAAAAATAGCAAAATACTTTATTGTTTGCAACTTTATTGTTCTATCTTTTTCTTTCGCTTGAGAATTCGTGGAATAGATATATTATTCACCTGAATGTTTGCAACGAAAAGCATCGAGCGGTTTTGTGTACTGAATATACAACGTAATTCTTTGAATGTGTGTGACTGGCGACAGCGGGTTTCATAGGTTTTCATACAAAGTTGGACTTGACAGCCGATCTATTAGGGAGCGGTAGCGACTTCTCAAATCGGTGGTCACTGCACCAATATACCTACTGTAACACCCTATCCCTAATTAAATAATAAACTGATAAAATTAATATGGCCAAAGATAAATATGTGATCGTCTAAAACTGATTTTATGTCAAATTAAAAGACCCGTTATGTATTCAAATAGAAAATTGAAACAAATCTAAGTTAAGTTTGAATAGGGTAATCGTAATTGGAATTCTGACGTAAGTAAATAAATTATTAGTAAAAAAGTTCATAATCAAATTCAGCTGAAAAATAACACAAAATGACAAAAAATAAAATAGAAATGAGTAATATTAAACATGCGACTCACATAAAATATTTTCAGCTGAAATTCAGGAATCAGGAATCTCCATCTTCTTTCTTCTTGCGCATAACTAACCCAAATAAAATAAAACCAAACATACTTAATATTAAATCTCCCGGCTAATGTAGCGTGCTGAAAGGTACAAAGACTCAATAACCAAGGAAGGGAATTTGAATAAAGATCTTTAAGATCTTAGAATTAGGATACCTAGGCAAATGAAATGGCCCTCCCTTCCAACCTCCAGACCATGCCAACGCGCGAAAACCTTACACAGACTAACACTAAACCCTAGTCTTATCTAACTTGCAAACCTTCCATCAAATATTCCGATCATCTTAATTCATTCACTAACTTCTTTCATACTACCAGTCATTCATCAAAGTCATACAAGTTACCTATTAACTGCAGTTTTTGTCACCTGTGACGGTGTACTAATGTTCAAACCCTTTAATAATCAATTTCTCTGTTCAGTTTGCAATATGGTATAATTTTCAAGGACTGCTGTACCAAAATCACATGATATGCGCTAAGAAGTCAGTTCAAATGATAGAGACTGTGTCAAGAAATTATCACCTTTATAGCTCGCTACGTCAGCTGAGAAATAAACCATTAGAGGTTTGTATGAATACCTATTCGAATGCATTCTCGAGAGGGATTATGGGCCAGCTACTCTCGGAGCCCGTAAGCCTTGTCGATGTGTATTTAATGTATGTAAAGTGTTATCCTGAATATAAAATAATTAATCATTTAAAAATACAAGTAATTGATTTTAACTACTAATATCTTTAAAACACCGTGTTTTGTTTTAACGTGTTACACTGTATCTTAAAGACATATCAAAATATTCCTATTAGTTTTATTGCATTTATTCATCCTCACACTCTCGCACACTGATATTTTACACATAACACACACCTACTATTTCCTATTCTAATAACACATTTCCCTACGATTATCACTGAATGATGACAGAAAACTCGCAACGCTGCCGGTACGAAAAGCTGAAACTATCACTTTATTACAAAATAGTCTATCTGTAAGGTTAAGAAACTCTTACAGTAATAATTACAACGATGGACTTCGAATAAAACAAAACGCCGAAAATAAACAACACACGATCCTCGGAATCGCCAATTTCCGCGTTAGGACATGGTCCCGGCCCGTCAGCAACTGCCAACCCCCACTGCATGCCCGCTGTTCCTCTGTTTTTTTTTAATCTTCCAAGTTCTATGCTATATTAAGATAAAGTAAAATATCGTTTGTAACATTTAAAATTGAACTCTATTTCCAAGAAACATGTATGGGTATTTATGCATTTGATACTCTTGTTTAAATGCTGTGTCATGTCAGGTAAAGATGTCTCAATTTTTGAACGAAAAATCTAAATGCTAATTGTTTAAGTGTTGGGTCGATTTTATAAACTAATTATTCTATATGTAATGAAAAACGATCGTTACACTACAAATGTATTTTAAATAACCCTCAAAACTTTGTCAGACGTGGCGGAACGACCTTTATTTAGGTCGTTTACGCTTTGCATACCCCATTAAATATAAAGGCGTGATGAGAGAGAGAGAGAGAGAGAGAGAGAGAGAGAGAGAGAGAGAGATCAAAGAGCAGTATTAAAAGTTATCTAAAACCTACCCTAATATTTTCCTACTACAGATCTTTATTCTCTTAGTGATGTCCTGACAGCTATTTCTACTTAACGTTATTCTGAAGATCCACCGTAAACTGACTTATAATCATCATGCATCTTTTGAGAATAAGCGCTTGAAACATAGAGTTTGTCCAACCGAAGCTCAATGGAGAACCGCTTTTACTCAGAGATTCATCGGATTTTTAGGCCCTTACCTACATAATAAAATTAATGAGTCAGTCAGCATATACCATCTCACCAGACTGTCATGCAAAAGGGCACTATTAATCTATCTGAAGACCTTAGACTACGACAAAACAAAAAAAATGCTGCAAACTCTTTCATAACCCATACTAACGTCACATAATACACATTATACCCTTTATTTCCCTTTATTACTCTTTATTACCAGTTGTGCTACCAGTAGCAAGTAATACAGGTCTCCTAGTACGGACACCAGTCTCTTACATAGATAGATTGTAATATATTTGTCAGTTTCACCTAGTTTGTATGTATTCTACAAGTGGTTTTCAGAATCGAGCGCCCATTATTCTCCTCTTAGAGTTCCTAGAATTCTCATTACCGTTGAGAATTATATTCGTACTAATCAAAGGAATTTCATTTAGGTCCCTCAGCATTGATTTCTTAGCATGTTTGTTTACAATACGGTTAATCAGCACTATCGATCGCCTAACAATACGACGGTGATCATTAATATTGGCTAATTCCGTTAGATATTTAAGAAGATTATACTTACTCGATGTCACCGATAAAAAAAAATCGCGTTCCAACCACACACATGTTTTACTTCTCTATCCTATTTATATATTAAGTAAGTAAATAATGTATTTATTAAGTCTTATTCATATCTCTACGGATGATATTTACCCATAATCCTGTCTATTTATTGCTGAACATAGCTCTTCTAAGGTGGGCCACTCATCTCGGGCTTCAGCTCTGAATCCAATTAGTAATTTTACTTATTTTCAAACGCGTTGGAAATCCAAAGGAAACAAAAATATCATTCATTTTCTTCCACTGTCAGCTTAGTCCTTTAGCGAAATTCGCTATCAAATCCCTGCCAGTCATCGCACGTAGTACCTACCTTCTTCTTCTTTTGGTATCAATGGCAAAAGTCACACAGTAGTCACATAGTCTGTAGTCACATATAATCACGCCTTTATCCCTAATGGGGAAGGCAGAGCGTAAGCGACCTGAACAAAGGTCGTTCCGCCACGTCTGTCATAGTTTTGAAGGTTATTTACGATAGATTTATAGGTATATTGCTGTAGTGAGAGCTTGTCAGCCCATCGCCTTAATTACAATATACTGAAACCCTTAAAATAAAAATAAAAATAAAAAAGTAGTTTATTTTCCAATTTAACAATAATTATTTAACAATAGGTGTGACAAACTGTTCTTAGACTATTTAAGAGGAGCCCTGACACCCAAACTAGGATTTAACCTGTTTTTTGGGGGACAGTGTTCAAAGAGTAAAGAGGAGACCGACACATAATATTATTGCGTTGATTTTATACATTATAAACTACGTAAAAAAGCAAAAACACTTAATCTAAACTTATATTATATTTTGATTTTTATATGTTTGTGTGAGTGTGTGTGAGAGTGTAAGTGTGTGTATTTGGGTGTGTGTGTGTTTGTGTGTGTGTGTGTGTGTGTGTGTGTGTGTGTATGTGTGTGTGTGTGTTTGCATGGGTGTTTAATGTTTTATGTAAGACTTATTTTAAGTTATGAAGGTAAGTAAGTTTTCAGTCTTATCATAGTCTTGTGTTAGTAGCCAATCGGTAACAGATTTTTTTAATTTGTACTTATTAAGGTTTGACAATTTTAAAGATTTGTTAAGTTTTTTGTAAATATTATAACTTAATACATAGAATTGATGTTCCACGAAAGTAGTTTTGTGTGGTATACTTATAGGGTCATTTCTTCGTTTCCTTTTATCTGGTAAAGGTATACTTCCATGTAATCTCTGAGTGGAGTTGAGAACGTAGAGTTGTCGAACAGTTAGTATTTGACATTCTTCGAATAGCTGCGATGTGGGGTACCTGAAGGGTTTCCTGGTCATGACCTTCAATGCAGCTCTCTGAGCTCGCTCAAGTACCAGCATAAAGGTCTTGTAGGCACCTCCCCATACTGTTATGCAATAGCTGATGATGGATTGGCATAAAGCAATGTAGGTCATTTTTAAAATATCCCAAGGGGCTGAATCTCTTAGAAGTTTCAAGATATATATCAGCCTAGCAACTCTTTTGGATAATGTGTCAATTTGTGCATTCCAGCTCAATCCATCATCAATTTGAACCCCAAGATATTTTACAACAGGAGTATCTCTGAGTACGTAACATTTACAGTCACTGAGTTGGCCTGAACAGGTATGGGCTTTAATGGTAAAATCATCCAAGGGTTTAGTATTGGTTCGAATGGCAAAGGTTATATAATTAGTTTTATCAAGATTTAGAGACAGTAGATTAACGGTTAGCCATTCGAAGATGTTTTTTATTGTGTATTCTGCATTAATTTTAACCTCTTCCCAACTTTTACCTTGGATGATTATAGCTGTATCATCCGCATAGACATATATGTTGCAATTAGGTAATGCCATTGTACAGATCTCATTAATATATATTAAGAAGAGGGTAGGTCCCAAAATACTACCCTGCGGGACGCCAAAAGTTACCCTGTGCTCTGTACTTAGCAAGGATTCAATTTTAACCTGCTGCCTTCTATTATTCAAGTAGTCAGTAAAGATATTCAGAGCCAATCCGCGAACGCCTATATTTTCTAGTTTATTTAGAAGTAGTGGAACAGAGACAGTGTCAAAAGCTTTTGACAGATCTAAGAATACTCCCATGCACTTAATTCTTCTATCCAAGTTCCTAGCAATATGCTGCGTCAAATCTGTTACCGCATCTTCAGTAGAAACACCTTTACGAAAGCCGTACTGATTATTTTCAATTAGATTATGTTTATCAAGAAAATTAACAAGATTTCTGTTCAGAATCTTTTCAAGAATTTTGGAAAGCGCAGAGAGTATTGAAATAGGACGATAATTGTTGACACTATCTCTGCTCCCACTCTTGTGAATAGGATGCACAATAGCCAACTTAAAGACATCAGGGAAAACGCCGGTCGCAATGCAAAGATTACAGATATAGGTAATTATTGGTACCAGAATTTGTCGATTTTCCTTTAGTAAAGCAGAAGATATATTGTCCCATCCCATGGCACAATCATGTCTTAAGTTTAATAATATTGCTTCGACCTCAGCTTCGTCAACTTCCAGTAGAACAAGAGAGTCACAAGGTGCAGTCAATACCTTATTTGGAAAGCGGAAACGTTGACCATTTGCCGCACCCAGTAGTTGTGGATATTGTGCAATCAGACTGTTAGCAAGCTTCTCACCTACACTACTAAAGAATTCGCAAACATGCTCTATGGAATCCTCATGACTAGAACAAATGTCCAATAGTTCAATTGGTGCCGTACGGTGTTTGTGGGAGGAGGTGACATCCTTCACAGTTTTTCAAAGCTTCTTTTGGTTTCTACCAGCTTTTTGAAATTCATTTTGTTCATAAGATGTTTTTAGATTTTTAAGAAGACGATTACAGAAGTTGCGATAGCGTTTGTATGTAAGGCTAATTATAGGATTATCGGGGTGCTTTTTGGATTTGAGATGCAACTTATCCCGGTTTTTGATACACCTAAGCAGACCGTGGGTTATCCAGGGCTTAATAATCCTATATTTTCGCGTTACCTTTACTATGGTGGTATGTTTAATGATGATTGCCCTTAAGATTTCCACGAACCACCAGTTTTCACCAGTATTAAAAATATCGGAAAAATCGGTACGTTCGAGTTCTGTTTTAATAGCTAGGTGATTTAATTTTGTAGTGGATCGAATATATTCTCTTTTAGGGTTATCATTTTCAAGTGCAAGTAGTAGTGGTTTGTGATCCGTATCAAAAGTGTCCAAAACCAAAGTAGTGTTTTTTAATTTAGTTTTAAGCAGAATATGATCAATGCATCTGTGCAATCTAGTACTAAAAGTATGTGTAGGCAAAAGACCGTGTGAGGCATTTAGAATTAGGTAGTCCAGGCTACAGCTGTCTTCGCTGTTTGGTTTGATGTTAATATTCAAATCTCCTATAAGTGCTATGTTTTTAAAATTAGACAAATTTTCATATATATATTATTAAGGCTAGTAAATAACATATCATGGTGTCTTATTGTATTGTATGAAGGAGATCGATAGACGCATACGAGGGCTAATTTGTTCTCTATTTTACAGATAATACAACTTCCACCATGGAATTTTGGCTCGATCACTTTGCACTTTAACCCAACTTTTGAATAAATAATGACGCCATCATTTTGGTTTATAATATTTTTTGTATAAAAAGAATTGTATCCATGTAAGTAAGGTAAGCGATCAACTACACTCAACCAGGACTCAGTAAGCACTATAACATCAATATCAGACTTAATAGAAGCTAGTAGTACTTGCAATTTATTAAAATTCTTTTGTACGCTGCGAATGTTTACGTGTAATACAGTTAAGAGCTTATGAGAAGATATAATGTAGTCGCTACATTTGTCCCGGGAGCAAGTAAAGGTATTTTCACTGTTTAGGGAGTCCAAGTCGGAGCATATATCATTTAGTTGACTAGCCATTTTTATTTTTACAGTCACGTGGACATGAATTGATACAAGAGCTGATTTGTTTCTGGAATACCTCGTTTTGAGTCAAATAAAGACATATCGAAGAAAACTTATAGTTGTAATTGTGCGAAAATTTATTTGTGTGTGTATTATAATTATGAGTTATGAATGATATGATGAGTGGATGGGGAAGTGATAAGTTGTGTTGTAAAGTTGTAAGGTGAATGTGTATATCTTGTACAATAATTTTTTTATGATTGATAGTGAAAGCACATAGCAAGAGGCATACTAACAAAAGTATTAAATTAACGTTAGAGAGTCATGATTTGTTTAATAAGTCTATAAGGCTTTGTTGTTGTTCCCTTGGATCCCTTAGCTGGTTTTTACAGCATGCCCATGAGGAAATGCGGCTGGCACATTCTACATTTTTCTCTTGCTCCCAGGCCAGCATAGAAGTTTCTAACTACCATACCTACTACAAATTCTGTAAACTTTCGTTCAACCGATCTGATTTCAATCTTCAAGGAAATGGAATCATAATATTTGGTTCAATAGCTGTTATTGGAGAGAGAGTTTGTTTAAAAATAATTTATTTATGTAGAGTCCGAGTGATATTAAATTAAAGCAGGAATCGAAAAGATCCTATTTTTATAATAAAAATGTACATATTTTTGATATGTACTATTTAACAAAAACCAGCAATAAGATAAGTAAATGAAATTTCTGTGATCCATACTTAATCAATAAATATTCTAGTCAAACACGATATATATAAATTAATAACAAAAAGTGAACTAAATAATGTATTAGTGGTTACCTATATCTAATCAATCACTCAGCTATGTAGTAGGTACATTTCCTTTTTCTGAAGCTATGTAATTATTTCACGTTTTATCCTCATAAATTGTGTTCGCTACTTTCGATCAAACAAAATATCTTAAAATTACTGTCAAGGAAAAAATTGCTCTGTGCTGGAGAGAGCTCCCTAGAGCATTATTCAAATACTATCAACTAGATTAATTAATAGAACACTTACCTTTTGCTGCACGTCTTTTCAAGTCAAAGAAGAAGTTTGCTGCTGATAATATTTTCGTTTGCCACCCCTGGCTGTCTCTCTTTGAGTAATCACGAAGTCTTTACGAAGATTGCTAGTCAGGTTAGTGGTCTTGCAGAATTTAATTAATTATACCACCTTTCTGTGAAAACTAATTAGATACAGTTCACTTTTTCAAAGGCAAAGAAAGTAGGGCAAGCTGCAAAGAAGTCTAGCTAGGTAGACGCAAACGCAACACCAACCGATAGAAGATTGGAGATTGTATGTGCAGTGGATTGCTAAGTTAGTTTAAAAGCTCATTAAATATATAAAAGAAAAAAATGGTTGTCTGTAAAATCAGGTTACGGACGATAGTTTAACGTGACTACGTCATAAATAACAAAACTTTCGGCGCAAATCATTTTACTTTTTTGACAGCGTAACGGGACAATCCGCGTAACGGGACATTACGTCATCTTTTTCGTACATGCAGCCGGCTCATTAATTTATTAGACGTAGTTACGTCAAAAGTTGGGATATTGTAAAAGAAATAGGGCAACGGGTAGTCACAATTAGGAGGAACAAGTATGAATACCAACCCACCAACCACCTATGGTACTGCGGCATAACGGACCGAAACACGAGAGACGCGCAAAGATGCGACGCATATATATACAAATATATACAAACTTTTTAAAACCCTAATAGGCATAGGGGTAATAGTGAGGCCACTATTGTCCAGCAATGTGTCACTACCCACTGTTGTGGTATACGGCACAAAGACAAATGACTTCGACGCCCAGCTAGTTGCTGAACTTATGCTTTCTACATGCTCAAACATGTTTTCGCTTCTTCTTCTTAGCGAGTGGATTCTCGAGTCAAATGACCAGATGAACCCTTTTCGCTTAGCGTGCCACTTGTACGCAAAGGTCTTAAGCAACTGAAAGTTCTCCGGGCAGTTAACTAGGTCGCCGTGGGAACAAGTATGAATAATATGAATGTATATAAAATAATAATCGTACAGCTTTAATTAATAATCAGAGTTAATTTATTTTTATTTCGACGTTGAATTACTCTCCGACTCTCCGTGTACAAAAATAAATTTATTCATGTCAGTAAATTTTTATTATTTGCGTTTTTTGCAACTTGTTTGAGACGATGTTTTATATACGTATAACGTTCAACATCCATAAAATTCTAGCTCATCCACTTTATTGAGTGCCTTAAAGCTCCTAAGAAACTCACTCATGAAACTTAGTGAAAGAGCTTTTGATTCCGGATGTCTTAAAGCAATCAGCGTTGTCTGCAGGAAATTAGTAGTGTCTGCAGGAGTTAGACAATGAGGCACAGGATAGAGATAATCTACATACCGAAGATTAATTTTAACTAGTAGTTCACACCACAATGAAAATAAGTTCTGTGCTGGTAGTAATAAACAAATTTGGCAAAAAAAAAATGGGGTGAAATAGGAAAAAACCTTGATCTGATGTTGCAAACTGATTTACTTTAAAAATACATATTATATTTCAACCAATGTCCATATTACCAGAAAATATGACCCATACTTAATATAACTATGTAGTAGTACTCAAAAATAAAAATATCTGCACCTCGAATGAATAAATAGCTACGTCGAAAAAAAAAATGTTTTTGTTTTTACTGTTGTAGACTGAGAAACTTATTCGTATTGACTCAGAAACTTATTCTTATGAGGGTTATTTACTGAAAGACAAATATAGCGATTCATCTTTCCTAAGCCTCTAGCTAGGCTATTCAAAATATCCGGTGTCCTCGAGTTCCTAGAATATTCAATTCCCCGCATAAATTTTATCCGCGTGATTGGTATCCGAATACAATTTCTATCGTCTCTTTTACTGTCAGTCGTCTTTTACTATTTTTCTTTCATTTTGTACTTTTTTCTTTTATTTTAGGAGATCCATAATGAGGCCAAAAGTGGGTTGGTGAAACAAGGAATGGCAATTTGCATTATATTGGGGGTTAACCGGCATGCCGCACCGCGTAAACAGGCCCTGTGCCGCGAAGCACCGTGTGTCGAGAGCGTAAACATAACTGGTGATGTTAGTAAGTTTTAGTGAAGTTATACCTAGCGTCAGCAAGTTGAATAAAAAGAGTGGACGGAAGCAGATGCTGGAAAATCAGGGCAGAGATACCAATTATTCAAACTGTATAGCACAAAGTATATTCAACGCCAAAAACGAGGCGCGGTCGCAACTAATCGAAAATACCAGCAATTGTATGAAATGAATTATATGGAGCCGCTCGTCCGTTCTGCGGTTGCTGCTTCAAGGGGCGTGGTCGCAGCGGCCAAATGTCAAAAGACAAAATGATATATAGTGTTGCCAAACTGTCGATAGTTGGACTATCGATATTTGGACTATTTGATATAATATTTGAAAATAATTTACAATAAAATGGGTTTAAATAAAATATTATACTTCATCTACCGACTGAAACTACTCAAAATTGATCCAATGGACTTAGTGCTGAGTTGGCTAAGTTGATTAAGAGCCTTTTAACACCACGTTTTTCGTACGCGCTGAAAACGCGCAGAGGACGCAATTCGGACGCTCAGCGAACGAACGAAAAAATGTAACCTTTTCACACTATACTTGTTAGTATCGCGTTTTTCAAACGCAAAAGAAACGCGCTGACGACGCGCGATTTTGGTTCGGATTAGAATTGGAAAACCAGGTGTTAAATTTGAACATACTTCTTCCAGGCTAAAACTGTAAAATTTTACAGATTCTCAAATCTAAACAAGACGGTTGATTTGGTCGAGACCTACATTTCGGTTGACAGTTCTCAAATTGAAAACGACCATATTTTGGTAACTAAAGGCCCAAAACTACTGGTGTGTAGGTAAAAGTGGTAGGTCTTGGCGAGATTTTAATTTTAGAAGACAGCCGTCACAATCAAAATTGTCATATCTCGAAAAGTACTCATCCTAGAGTACTGGTGTTTAGAGACAAATTATAGGTCTTGACGAGTTCTACATTTCTAATGACAGCTGACAAACTTAAAAAGAACACATCTCGGAAAGTATTCCTTCTAGAATACTGATGTGTTAAGACAAATGATAGGTCTCGTCATTTGTACCAACGCACCCGTACTCTACGATCGATAGTTATCGAGATATTGCTGTTTAAAGTATATTTTTCGATTAATATACTCGTATTTGAGTATTCGTATTTATTTTACGTTCCAACTGTCCGCTAAAGGAAAAGAAATCAACATACAAGAAACTAAACTGAACAGAACTATCGTTATTTTTCCCCTTATCGCCAAATCTATTCACCTCAACACTATGGAATTTTTAAATAAAAACCAACGTCCATATCTTGACAAGTTAAAATAAAATCGAATTTTGAAACTACAATACAGGTTTGTACAATGATGATTTGCTGATCCTAAATTTGGTCTTCTGCCAAGAGCAAAGAAGAACAAATTTACTAGCCTCAAAACATGTTTGTCAAATTTTATTGACAGAGAGCCGCCGCTAGTGACCGGCGGCTCCATATAATTCATTAGGGCGGCCGATCCGCTCTTATGAATCATGCTGAGCGGATCGGCCGCGGTGGCAACATTGTGCGGCGGAATATATACGTAATTTGTCTTAATTCGTCCTAAAACGGAAAGAACGTTAATCTATGTATATATGAATTCGTACAATATCAGGGACAGCGATATATATCAGCGATATTTGGTCAGAGATATATATCAGAGATATACATGCAAAAAATCTTCTCTTATCAATACTAAATAGTGTCATCTGTTCAAAACATTTAATTATTTTTTAAAAAGGCACGTTCCTCAGAAAATTCAATTTTACGGATAGAGTCATCAACCAAAAAGAATTAAATTTTACTGTTTAGGGTAGTTTTTTCCAAAGACCGAGATCTGGTGATGACAGTTTTCTGCTTATTACAAAATCAGAAAAAATAATAAATTCTAAGAATGTAAATAACCGGCAAATTCCGGGAACGGAAACAGAAGTCCTTTGAATTTCAATTCAGCACTTTTCATGACACGTTCCACGGCAAGGTGTCTAAACTTCACAAAGTATAAGAATTAGGGCCAGCCTCGGGTAAAAGTAATATTATTCTTTGAGAAGAAAATTCTAAATTAGAATGAATCTTCTTAATGTAATAGGCAGACCACCAGCAAAATTGAAACAGTGGATGCAGGAAACACAGGACCGGTGTAGATGGCGAACAAACGAAGAGGCCTATACTCAGCAGTGGGTTGATGTCTATGCTGAAATGATGATGATGATATAATAGGTAAGTGGATTTATATCAGACACCATAATACGCTGAGTTCTACGTTCAAAAGTAATAATAATAATAAGTTTACTTTATTCACACAAAGGATTTGTACATGACATTCTTACATGAAGGAATGTACAGAAAACTAATATGAACAATTTGTGTGGGAACATGCATTGCTAATTGCTACTAGTGGTACAAATTAATTGTTGAACCCTGACCCCCAAACTAAGCAAAAGCTTGTAAGCGAAGTGCCGGCTTTCCAACAGGCAGACCGCATACGGCACTGACTGGTATAAAATAATATACAGGGTGAAAGGGACAGCGTCCCGCAAACTGATAGTATTCAGTCAATAATACTTAACAACTTCCACCAGGAAATTCTTTTAGGTAGTGAAGAAAAAAATTGGTGTTTCTATAAACATTGTCTGATCGAAGTGGTAATTTTGTATGGAAACGCCTTCTTTTTTTAATTTTTGAAAGAATTTCTTGGTGGAAGTTGCTCAGTATCGTTGACTGAGCAACCGCTATTAGACTGCGGGACGCTGTCCCTTACACCCGGTATGTATGAAATTTTAATTTAGAAGGTGTCTTCTTTATTTGAAAATTGGAACGCATCACAATACGCTACGTGTGATGGCCGGCGCATGCAGGCTAAACGTTCGACACAAGTATACCTCATTCGTTTTTATGAAATAATTCCCGCCATTCTCAATATTGTACGGCGTGAAATATCTCTTAAAAATGAATTCAGTATAGAAGTAGATGTATTCTATTTATGAGATCGGCATCTTGAGACGCTTTGCATAGTAATCAGATTGAAAAAGCTGGATTGGAAAATTTATTGACCTCAATATTTGTTATGCAAGTAGCTACATGCTATTTTAATATAATATGGCTCACATCACATTTGATGGTATTTCAGAAACGGCTGTTTTATGCTGCACCATGGTTTCTTATAAAAACGTGCTATAATAACGAGTTGTCAGTTTTTTTTGCTTTGCACTGAAACCTTGCCCTTTAACCCTTTATCGAAGTTTAAGTGCAGCAACACAGGCGTCATTTACTGCTTGTAGCAATGAACTCCACGTCGGCGCATCCCTCTGTCAGTAAACGCGCATAGAGCGTAAGGTGACGCATGTGTGTTGTAGGCAATGCAAAAAGTAAGTGACGCCTGTGTGTTGCTGTCCTTACTCGCGAGTATATTAACAGTTGAGTTATTTTGTTTATTTTAACACTCCCAGTTCAACACCAAAGCAAAAGCACCACAATGTTCTAATAAAATATCTAGAAGTGAATACGTACAAGTTTTCTATTTTAAAAGTTAACTAAGATCAAGACTCCCCGCTCTCATTGCCTTATAAAGAATTCCTCGGAACTAGGTTACCACGATACCAGGTAGATCGCTATACCGCTACAAAATGTCCTAACTAAAAGTATTAACTCTCCTTTTCGTACTATCTTGATTTCAAAGACATTTATGTTTAACTTTGGAACTAATTTACGTCGTGTAAATAGTACGTAGCAAACTCGACGGGCCCGCAGAAGGCTGGCCCATTTCCGCCACTGAAGTGCAATTAGGAACTTATCGCGAGATACCCAACTTGCCACTTACACTCGGTCATACAGTGCCTAGATGTGTCAACCACTAATCGTTTTAGGAACAAGGCAGTGACTGTGTACCGCAGGCCTTTATTAGTTAGGAAACGTAGGACAGTCATCATCTCCCTAGCCTTATCCCGTATCGCACGGGGTCGGCTACCTAATCTAGGGGATTGAACGAGGGTACTGGTTTTTACACAGAGCGACTGCCATCTGACCTCCGCAACCCAGAAGGGAAACCAGACCCAATCCTAGATTAGGTCAGAGTTTTTCAAGCCGCCAATGCTTAGCATTGGCCTTTGTCATGGCTTAACGACTAATATCTATGGTATTAAACGATATTAACCGGGACCAACGGCTTAACGTGCCTTCAGAAGCACGGAAAAAGCGCCGAATAAACGTACATATGAAATTCGAAAACCGAAAAACACATTGGCTCAGGAGGCAGCGGCCCTATCCACTACACCATCGGGCTCTCCCTCTCTCGGAAACGTAGGACAGTAACTATCTGAAATAGGGCTAATTACCGAGGAAAAGGAAAGGTACTTTTTCTTAAATAACTCTATACTTAGGTAGATACTTTCTTTGTTTCCACAGTTTGAGTTGCTAAGTGCAAGCTGTACCTACTTAATTTCTTTCAGTTGTTGACAACATAAGTTTCTATATCGCACAGCACCTAAGTACTTCCAACTTTACAAATAAATATTTGTACACAAGTATCCGTAGTAAAAAAAATAAGAAAATGTTAGATGCCAGTATTAGAAATACATTAAATATTTACTTACTCATCCATAGGAAAACTCCGCCCATTCACATGCCAAAATTATTGGTTTTATTCCACGCTATCTCCTAGGGATCAATAAAACCGAACAAAATATTTACTAAACAGAACTAAATTATAAATGAATTCAGGACTCCCTACTGTACTTGGTGTAAATAAAATTGCTGAGCAATCATTAGATATGGAACATAGATCGAAATATAAAAAAAAAATACCTCTCATGCAAAATGACTAATGACAACTGACACTATTTTGTATGGAACCTACCTTGGAACCTACCTATGTTCCATAGAGAAAGTTGTTCAGATTCATGGTCTAAACAAGAGCTTCAAATTTCTTCGGTGTATTAAAATTCTCATTGTAGAAACTAAAACAAAGAGCGCTCATCTAGCAGTAGGTATTATCTGATGTAAACAGCTTTTGGATTTTGGTGAAAAAAAGGAAGATATTTTCTCTTTACCGTCGGGTGTAGCGTGAGCCGCTAAATTATTCCGCGACTGGAGGATTTCCAGTATAATGATCCTTTTTTTGCTGTGAACTCAAAGTAGGTTCTTGTACGTATATAGGTACTTACTTTACATGTAAGCATCGCAGCTTTTTACGCTCTCTGCTAGATTTTTTAGTAGTTATAGTTAGTCACTCCCTGATATGATATATTTTAGGGTTTTATACATACATATAATCACGCCTTTATCCCTTATGGAGTAGGCAGAGCGTAAACGACCTTAACAAAGATCGTTCCGCCACGTTTTGAGGGTTATTTAAGATAGATTTGTAGCTACTTTATTGCTATAGTGACAGGTTGTCAGCCCATCGCCTAAATTGCAATACACAGAAACCCTCGGATCCCTTAGCTGGTTTTTACAGCATGTCTGGGAGGAAATGCAGCTGGCACATTCTATGTTTTTCTCTCTCTCCCTCAGAAAAAAAGTAACCACTTATATAAAAAGTAGAAAAGTAAAGATGTATGTACCAAAATGTATATTTACACATTAAATTTTTGACATCATAAATCTTAACACTAACAGTCATTTTTTAATCAAAATTAGCCAAACAATGCGAATGACACCGAACACGACATTGCAATAATATTTACAAATTATAACATTTATTTAGCACACCTAATCGAACCGGGATTGGTCCAATGCTTTTCAAAAATCTAAACAAAAGTATCACAGATATTACAAATTTTACGTAGGTGTAGTCTACGGGAAGAAAAAAAATGCTAATCGAACTTTAGGGTGTGAATCTACTCATTAAACTGAACAACTTTGCTATTTATATATTAATCAAAATATTTAAATATTAACCAAGTACAAAATTAGAAAGCAAATTAAATTTTAGGCAATTGTCACACAAAATCGTATTTACGGACTTATTTTGTTTATGCTTAGTATTTTCAAACCAAACTTAGATATGATACATTTGATACTGTATACAAAGTTTGGTTAAGTTTAGTTTTACTGTTTAGGAATAAAAGCGAACTTACGTTTGTATGGGTTTTACTACTCCGGCAGACTAGGGCGTTTTTACACTACTCCGCATCTGTTCGTATCCGTGAAAAATTATGTGGAAGCTGTCTTACAATTTTGAGCCAATCTATATATTTTTTTAGGGATACGCCATACATTGCTGTATAGTCTGCTCATCGCCTTGTAATATACAGACCACGTCATCCACATATTTCTTCAACAGTTTTGTCGTTACTGGTGCAGTGTCTATGGCAAGATCTTCAAACAAACAAATCGTACTAAGAGCCCGTAAAAATGACTAAGTAATAGTTATAGCATTATATCACTCCATGGTTATATAGTGAAAATAACTGCGAAAGTATAAATTTAAGTAAAAAGTTATTCGGTAACATAGGTAGGTTTATACCCTAAAGTTTATCATATTTTTTATACTCTCTGTATAAAATTAATAAATTAACCATATACAACGAATATATTGCACAAAACCCCACGCAAAATAAATACTTATTGGTGCAACAAGTGACCTATTTTCGAATAAGTAAAATTACGTCTTTATTCCGCCGCAAATTGAAAACAAAATAATTGTGTACCAAATTTAATTTGCGAAACCAACTTCGATATTCATCAATTTGCTTCTTAATTGAACTGGTTCTCGTAAAATACATTTAAAAATAACATCCAGGGCAATATTTAAAGGACTCCGCGATAATAAATATATTTTTGTTTACATTACATTAAAAACCAATGATAGAGATAAAAGCAGGTAAAGCACGAACGGTGGTAATTGGGTTCTGCTCCCGGGGACACCTGTAACAAGAAAAGTCAATTCGTGAGTATGCACATATACAACGTGCAACAGAAAGGTGCATAAACCCTATCTGTTACATGTTGCAAATATATCTTCGTGTCATGACATTTGCAAATACAAATCATTTATTTTATAATCAAACTAGCGACCCGCCCCGGCTTCGCACAGAAATTATCAGTGTTTCTCTACTATATTATGCATGTTTTATACATATAAACCTTTCGCTTGAATCACTAAATACATTAAAAGAAACCGCATCAAAATCCGTTGCGTAGTTTTAAAGATTTATGCATACATAGTAGGGACAGAGAAAACGACTTTGTTTTATACTATGTAGTGATATTACAGTACAATAACACAGAATAAATTCAGAGTATGAAATGGGCATAAGCACAGCTTACAGCTGATTTTAAGCCTACCCCTAGTCATTCGCGGCCGTTCGAATATGTTTACAAAAATATTGATTAATCACTACATAGTATAAAACAAAGTCGCTTTCTCTGTCCCTATATCCCTATGTATGCTTAGATTTTTAAAACTACGCAACGGATTTTTATATATGAATTTTGAATCTATGAAATATGGTAATACCATACCTTAATTCAGTATACATACATACATATAGTCACGCCTTTATCCCTAATGGGGTCATCATCATAGGCCCTGTTCCATCTTTGCAGATGATACAATCAGCGTCTGTTGCAGTGTCGTTCATGACTGTAAAGCCCTATGCGCGAACGACAAATACGGTCACACACTCGGCATTTAAACTGTGTATTAGCCGGGGCCGCATCACTACTATTTACTCTATGCCGTCTCAATCGCTTGTCGGCGAGAGACTGAAACCATGCATTGTCGTGTGATATGCAGCCCTCAGCAAGTTTCTTTCTCCATTCGTCACGGTCGTCGGCAAAGCTTTCCCACTTATCACTATCGATGTTAAACGTGATCATGTCTAGCTTTGCACAGTCTTTAAATCTTAGCATGGGTCTTCCCACTTTACGCTTTGCAAATGCAACTTCTCCCAGAAGGATCTGCCTGGGTAACCGACAAGCTTCCATGCGGTGCACGTGTCCAAGCCATCTCAGTCGTCTTTGCTTTAGTAACGCGGTTATACTAGGAAGCTGTGCCGTACCCAACACCTTCTCGTTGGTGATTTTATCTTTCCAGGTGATGTCGAGAATGCTACGAAGACAGCGCATATGAAAATTGTTTAGACGTCGTTCCTGCTTGGCATACGAAGTCCAGGTCTCAGCTCCGTACAAGAGGACACTCAAGATGCATGTTTGATACACAATCATCTTGGTTTTTATTGTAAGGTGTTTATTGCTCCACACTCTTGTACTAAGCTTCCCAAACGTCGTAGCTGCTTTGCCGATGCGAGTGCTGATCTCATCATCGAGTGAGAGATTGCTCGATACTGTCGACCCAAGATAGCAAAATTTATCGACTACTTCTAAAGGCGCGCTATCCAACAATACTGTCGGTTTGTAGCGAAAACCTTGCGCTAATATCATTGTCTTCTTCGCATTGATAGACATAGAAAATAGGCTGCATGCACGGGAAAATTTGTCCATAATTTTTTGTAGTTCCTGAGGAGTTTTGGCAACAAAGGCTGCGTCATCGGCAAAGAGCAGGCTGTCAATGTATAAGTCCTCGCGTTTGCTTCGGTACCTAAGTAAAGAGGCGTTGTATAGTTTACCATCCGCTCGTGTGTGTAAATGAACCCCCTGCTGAGTGTCACCAAAGGCAACTTTTAGAAGCAGAGAGAAAAATATGCCAAATAACGTGGGTGCTAGGACGCATCCTTGTCGTACTCCCCTTCTCATGTCAAAAGAGGCAGATGTTTTGCCATCAAAAACAACGGATCCCTTCATATCATCATGAAATGATTGAATTAAGTTTAACAGTTTAGAGGGGCAGCCAATGATCTTAAGTGCGGTATACAGACCTTCCCTACTCACGGTATCAAATGCTTTATTTAAATCTACAAAAGCTATTACCAAGGGAGTATTTTGCTCACGGCACTTTTCTTGCAGACTGCGAAGGGTAAAAATCATGTTTGTGGTGGAGCGTTGAGATCGGAAACCATATTGGGCCTCTGGATAAACACGGTCAGCAAGCTTCTGCAATTTGGCTAGGATGACTCTAGCATAGAGTTTGCCAACAATGCTAAGGAGAGAAATACCGCGGTAGCAGTTGCAGTCGCCGCGGTCGCCCTTGCCCTTGTATAGGGTGATAATGTTTGCGTCGCGCATATCCTGAGGAAAACGTTGCTATTCCCAGCATTTAGCTAGAAAATTGTGCAGTGTCGGAAGTACGCAATTAATTTTTAATATTTCCGAAGAAATTCCGTCGTTTCCGGGACTTTTTCCGCTTTTAAGCTGATTAACAGCAAGCTTTAGCTCACTGACAGTGGGTAAGTTCTCGAGCTCAGTCCAAACTGCGAATTTCGGAATATTTTCCACTGCTACTGAACTGATATCGACCGGACGCGAATATAATTCGGTATAGTGCTCTACCCAGCGAGTCATTTGACGATCAGTGTCCGTTATTACAGAACCGTCGATTTCTTTCAGTGGAGCTGTTTTTTTCGGTACTGGCCCAATTGCTTTTTTGATCCCTGAATAAACGCCTGCAAAGTTTCCTATGGTTGCACAGTGCTGTATACTCGCACACAGTTCTATCCAATACGCGTTGGCGAACTGGCGACACGTTCGCTGTAGATTAGCCTTAACTGTGCTGAGTCTGGCTTTAGTTCTTTCACAGGGATCAAGGCGGTGGTTAGCAGCGGCCTGACGCTTTTCTTCCATTAGGGGAACTACTACGTCTCTATTTTCCGAAAACCAGTCTGGTGCCTTTGCTTTTTGGTATCCGAAAGCCTCTCCGGCAGTCTCAGTGAATAGAGATCTAATAGCTACCCATTCTTCATCCAGAGTGGCATCTGCATCCCATTTTGCTGTTTCCCGTTTCACTAATAATGTGAAAGATTCCACTGACTCAGGACTTCTGATGTTAGGTATATCTAACTTTTTCCTTCCAGGGGGTTTAGCCGAGTGGATCTTTTTTGGGGTCAGCCGGACCTTAGAAGCCACAAGCGAGTGATCTGTATCGCAGTCTGCACTATGGTAAGATCGTGTATGCAAGACTTCTCGCAGGTAATTTTTCCTAGTTAAAACAAGATCCAACTGGTACCAGTGTCCAGAACGCGGGTGTTTCCAGGAAACCTTTCGCATATGTTTGCCTTTAAAGTAGGTATTAGTAACGCACAGCTGGTATTTTGCGCAAAACTCCAAGAGACGTTGACCGTTTTCGTTTTGTTTCCCAACGCCGTTCTTACCAAGGCAATCAGACCAGGCTAGATGATCTTGCCCGACTCTGGCGTTAAAGTCGCCTAGAATGTACAGACGTTCTCTTGTTTGTACATGACGTACTGCGTCGTTTAATTCATCGTAGAAAGCATCTTTGGACTCCACAGAAGAGTTGAGAGTAGGAGCGTAAGCGGAAAACAAAGTCACATGGCCGCTAGTAGTCGATAGTCGCAGAATCATTAGACGTTCAGAAATACCCCGTGGGGTTTCGATCATATTTAGTAGATCATTGTGAACTGCAAATCCTACTCCATACTCACGGTGTTCATTAGCTCCTTTCCCTTTCCAAAAGAAAGTGAAGTTTTTTTCCCGTAATGAACCTTCGTCCGGGAGTCTAGTTTCTTGAAGTGCCGCTACGGATATGTTTAGCCTCGTTAACTCAAGGTCTATAATGGCCGTTTTGCGCAGGTCTTCGGCGCAGTTTGATCTTCCACTGGTGTCCGGGAAGCCAGTCCTCATGGTGCGGACATTCCAAGTTCCTAAGCGCAAGGAATGGTTTGCTGTGGGTTTTTTCTTCGTATTTTCTTTAGTTGCAGGTGTAGGACGGCACAGCATCGATTTCTAGGGTTGCCTCTAGTGTTCCCTACACCTCACAGGAACAGTCGATGCCGAGGCGGACCAGTACCTAATTGACTGGGGGCTGCCCAGTTTACAGCGGGCGGTAACTGGTCAGTAAATCTACGATGGACCATCCCACTGTCGAGAGTGACCCCTGGTGTCCGCGCTTACGCCTATACGTGCAGACTTATAACCGGTAGACTGCCACTCCCCGTGTTGTTTCCCACGCCGGTCAAGGCGCAGACGAAGTGTCCTCTCCGCAGACGCTGCATCGCCTGGGACGCAGTTTGATAGTGTAGGCTTGCCCAGCACCTGCACCACCCTCTCGACCTTACTAGCTTGATCCACAGGAACGGCGAGCCGATACGTGCGGAGCCAGTTCGGTTGCAGACAACTGCCGCTGTTCGGATAAGATCCTACTTGCGCCTAACGGAGTCGTCAGTTCCGGGTTTCATTTCGGAGTTTTCCTTCTCCTAGACAGGTTGCAGACCAATGCTAAGGACGCCCATCTCGCCCAATGGGGTAGGCAGAGCGCAAACGACCTAACAAAGGTCGTTCCGCCACGTCTGACACAGTTCTGAGGGTTATTCAAGATAGACTTGTATGTATATTGCTGTAGTGACAGGTTGTCAGCCCATCGCCTAAATTACAATATACTGAAACCCTCGGATCCCTTAGCTGATTTTTACAGCATGCCCGGGAGGAAATGCAGCTGGCACATTCTATGTTTTTCTCTCACTCCCAGGCCAGCATGGAAGACTAATTCAGTATGTAGCAATATAATACACCATACAATATATTTGAATCAATTATACATATACTGCACATGTGACATATTATGAAATATACTACATGATGAAATTTAAATATAAGGTACTTGAATATTGAAATTTAAATATTATTATTTTTTTACTGAGACTCAAATGGCCCACTGCTTGAAAATTATTTCATGGTCATTGTCATATTTTTTTATTTATTTTCTAATATAACCTGTAAATATAAGTTACGTTAAAATACTAGTAGCTATTTTCCACCTCGTATGTGCGATGCTTTTTCTAGAACTTTGAGAACTAGTTACTAATAAACTCTCAGCAAGTACAGAATGTAACAATAAACAATTTCCATCTCTGTTAAGTAAGAAAAACATGAGTTTTCTAGAATATATGCAGACTACAAATTAAAGTCCTTATCAACCATTTCGAGTGATTTTAGTATTATCTATATAATATGTTGTCTATGTTCTCCAATAAAAAAAAACACACTTTATGAGTATTCCTCTCTTTTTATAGTCTTACCTGCCTCCGTGGTCTAGTGGCTAGTGCCATGGACTCCCGATCCGGAGGTTCTGGGTTCGATTCCCAGGGGGGCAACACAAAGTTGTTATTTGAGAATTTATCACTTCGTGAATTTTTACCCAGTTTAGTTAGGACATTGTTGGCTGAATCACCTGATTGTCCGAAAAAGAAAAAGATTTCGTGCTTCGGAGGGCACGTTAAGCCGTCGGTCCCGGTTACTGTCTTTGATAGTGGTCGTTACTCAAACCATGTCAGAGGCCTGATAGTTGTGCTACTAGGCGGTTTAAAAACTCTGACACCAGGGTTCATCGGGTCCATAGACTCGATATTTACTCGACAGAAGAAGAAGATAGTCTTACCCACGTTTCCCAAAACCAACCTACTAATAGCCGGAATACATGAAGTAACTATTGTTAGGTTCACACGTTTATTAAAAGCAACAAAGGACAAAAGTTTTCTCATCTGTTCATTCACATGACATTAACTTCTCGTTTTCACGTCATGTGACATCTCGGCATAGGCACAGCAGAAAACTAGAGAAACAGCAAAACATCTTGCGTCATATATCTCTTTCAGAATTGTGGTGTAATTTTCCCATCACGCTCGGTAGGCGGATTGATGGTCATAATAAAAGTTGTTGCCTAGGATTTATACCCAAGTCACCTTTTACGTCTCTCTAGAGAATAGATGAGTACACATGTATAAAAACAATCGCTATAATAATACACAATTAAGTTGGAAAGACATAAAGACTTCTCTAAGAGGATGCTAGTTATTGAAAATTCATTTCAAGGACACTACCATGACACATTTACTGCTATTTTCTATACTTTAGGCTCTATGCCTAGCTATGTCGAGGTCGCAAGACGTGCTAGCCCTACTGAAGATGCTAAAATTATTAAAAAATAATTTCAAGGACACTACCATGTCACATTTACTGTTATTTTCTATACTATGGCATAGGCTCTATGCCGAGCTATGTCGACCTCGAAGACGCAAGACGTGCTAGCCCTACTGAAAATGCTAGCGTTATTGAAAATTCACTTTAATGACACTACCACGTCACATTTACTGTTCTTTTCTATACCATGGCATAGGCTCTATGCCGAGCTATGTCGACCTCGAAGACGCAAGACGTGCTAGCCCTACTGAAGATGCTTGCGTTATTGAAAATTCACTTTAATGACACTACCACGACACATTTACTGCTCTTTTCTATACTATGGCATAGGCTCTATGCCGAGCTATGTCGACCTCGAAGTCGCAAGACGTGCTAGCCCTACTGAAGATGCTAGAGTTATTGAAAATTTTTAGTCGCAACTGCCACGTCGCTTCATACATACAGGGTGCCCAGATAGCACTTAGAGGGAAGAATTTACCAATAATAAGATAAAAGATAAGATAAAAATACTTTATTGCACGTAAGAAAACAAATCATACAACACAACAGATAACAACAAAAACACGTACAACATAGGCGGCCTCATTGCTAAGGTAGCAATCCTGAACCTAAATGACTTTTCTATACAAGGACAGCAATTTTCTTTAAGCGTTTTTTTTTTAAATTGTCTAGTGTAATCGGTAGTAGGTAATTGTAAGTTTCGTGTTTTCCTAGAACTTGGTGACACCCATATTAGGTACGTCAAAATAGTTTTCTATATTCGTCTTTGACGTCAAAGATATACCCTGTATATTGTCAAAATTGCTCTTTCTTTGACGTCAAATAATATTGATCAGTTCGCACCCAATACTTACTGTTAGCCTGGCGTTCCTGATGATTTTCTATTTCGACAGCGTCTATATGCATTCATATATATTATTTTTATTTTTTGCGTAAATGTGGTCTACTTTCGAATGTAATTTTACCTACTTCCTAATTTATTTATTTATTGTATTGGCATTATTTGCTGCGAGGTACAGAGGACAGTGCAGCAGCTGGTATTGTTGAACTTTTAGCACAGCCCGGGGTCACGTATAGGGTTTTTAAGTTATTTCTTACGGACGTGGAGCAACATCGACCTGTAACGACCACTATTAGAAACAGTGACTATAAGCTCCGACATGGTATAACTGTATTTTATCACTTACATTCTGACTCCCTGTATTGTCAAAATAGCTTTTTCTTTGACGTCAAATAATATTGAACAGTTCGCACCCAATACTTACTGTTAGCCTGGCGTTCCTGATGTTTTTCCATTTCAACGGCGGCGATGTACGCGGTTGGCATCAGGCCTGGAACGGTAAATAACTAAGTCACACAATATTAGGTTTTGGCTTGGCCTGGGTTACGTATGCCTAGTTGGTTTATGTGGATTGGAGATTGTATCTACGTGGGTTAGGTAGATTTTGATGTATCATATTAAATCACACAGAAAGACAGGGACAATGTGTTGTAAAAAGTAGAGACTAGCTGCTAATTTCCAGTTATACTTCAATTTCTGGTAGTACCTAGTTTGTGTAAGAATCCAATTGATTTCTGTGCAGTACGCTGAAAATCTAGAAATACTGAGACATGGCTTTTCAATTCATATTACTCATAAAGTACTTTTTTAATTTGTTTTTCAAGTTTCAGCGCAGGAGAAAAGCTATTTCCGATTCTCGACAAATACACTTGCAACCCACTCTGAAAGCTCTGAGCTATATTACCTGCTGAACTGATACATGTCTAAGTAAACACTCCGTTATTCTCAATGGAGTAGGCAGAGCGTCATGACTTGTTCAAATTTTGAGGTAATTTGAACAACCACTGTATATTTCTGTAGTGTTGATTGACCTTTTTTTGTATTTTTGTTTTATGTCTTTTTGGTTAGTCATGAATGAGTCCATTTTATATCCTCGATTCATGAGGGTTTTTTTATTAGGTCCTTCCTAGCTTAGACTTACCAGGATAATACACAGTGGTTCTATTAGCACTGTATCTGGCCGGCGGCAGGATGAGCATGCACACGAACTCTTCCCAGGGGATATCCACATCTTCATCATGGACTACAGCTGTCGTCGTCACGGAATAGAGGCCCCAGGAGTTCATTTTGATCCTCGACATGGACTGATTCAGGGGCTTCCTGCGAAAAGATAACTTGAAAATAAAAATCTAATTTTTACGCGAGTCGAATTTAAACCTTCATCTACCGCCGCGTTCCGTGTTCCACCTCTAATTGAGTAATCGAGCGTTCACTAACGTTAAGTTAATAGCTTTTATATATTGATTGCGGATATTTAAAAAAAACAATTTATGCATGGGTAAAAAAACCGTAGTCGCGACGTCGTACCGTATCCCACACGACTAAAGTTTTTCGGAAATTGCCAAAAGAAATAGATGTATTTTCATATTCAATACATACATACATATAATCACGCCTTTATCCCTAATGGGGTAGGCAGAGCGTAAACGACCTAAACAAAGGTCGTTCCGCCACTTCTGTTAAAGTTTTGAGGGTTATTTAAGATAGATTTGTAGGTATATTGCTGTAGTGACAGGTTGTCAGCCTATCGCCTAAATTGCAATATACTAAAACCCTCGGATCCCTTAGCTGGTTTTTACAGCATGCACGGGAGGAAATGCAGCTTGAACATTCTATGTTTTTCTTTCGCTCCCAGTCCAGCATGGAAGTTTTCAATACATATAATAAATCTCTAGAAGGGTCGTGTCTGTACATTGAATATTTTTGCAAAAAAATATTGCAGCAGGCATTATTAACGATATAACGATCAAAACGTTTATTTTTTTAGTTTCCGTGCTGGCCTGGGAGTGAGAGAAAAACATAGAATGTGCCAGCTGCATTTCCTCCCGAGCATTCTGTAAAAACCAGATACGGGATCTGATGGTTTTAGTATATTGTAATTTAGGCGATGGGCTGACAACCTATCACTACAGCAATATACGTATAAATCTATCTTAAAAAACCCTTAAAACTTTGTCAGACGTGGCGAAACGACCTTTGTTTAGGTAGTTTACGCTCTGCCTACCCCATTAGGGATAAAGGCGTGATTATATGTATGTATGTATGTACGTTTTTTTTTATTATTTTTTGTCTGTCTGTCTGTATGTTACCTCATCACGCCAAACTACTGAACCGATTCCGATGGGACTTTTTTTATTCAACTGTGTGTTACCTAAAATCACCCTACTTGACTTAGGGGGTAGGCAGGAAATTTAAATTTTTCTGTTTCTTAACCGATTTGTATGGAACTCTTTTTATTCGACTGAGCAATATTTAAAATCAAAGTTACGATACAAATAATCACGCCGTATGACTTAAGAGGTAGGTAGGAAATTGAATTTCGGTCATTTTGAACCGATTTAGATGGAACTTTTTTGTTTAACTAAGAGAATAAGAATATTTTATTACCAAAAACACTTAAAAATAATAGTAGGTACATAAAGGTGAGTTACAAAAGATAAGGTTAGATTAATTTAAATTTAAAATAACTAAAACTAACAAATCTAATAATAATAAAAGTAGACAAATGAAAACTACGTATCACGATCTCTTTGTGTGTGTTTTATGAGTTTATGGAAATATCAGGATCCCCACATGGGTAGGATATCCTCTGTTTAAGAATAATCTAAACAGAGCAGCCATTGCTCTATTATTGGTTTAGCCTTGCGAGTCGGTAAGCTTTTAATTTGGGGAAGTTTTTTGAAAACGGCGTTCAACAAATAAGGAAACAAAAATAGTGGTAGGCGTTTTGCAAAAGTGGAACCCTAATTTCAAACACTCTCCATTTAAGGAGGTCTTTGTAGTCGGGGGAACTAAGGAGTAAGTTCTATGAGTACCAACAACCGCTCTTAATACGTAGAGTTGGTTCTCTCAGTTCTTTACATTATTCCTTGTACAAAGTATCTGTTGCGAATCGGAAAGGTTTCCTCAGCATCACTTTTAGAACTGCCCTCTGCGCTCGCTCCAGCTCCATCATAATTGTCTTTGCCGCCCTTCCCTAAGCTCTTAAACAATAAAGAAGTATGGACTGACAAAGAGCTTTGTAAACTAGCAGCAGGGTATCTTTTTTTGCAGAGTGTCGCAATGATTTCAAAACAAAGCGTAATGCTTTTGAAAGTTTAAACTCAAAGTTACGATAAAAATAATCACGCAACCTGACTTAGGGGATAGGCAGGAAATTGAACTCTGATCGTTTTTAACCGATCTTAAAGGGAATTTTTATTTAACTGAGTTTTTTTAATGTCCAGCCTAGGTTAGAAATAATCACGCAAACCATTCTAATATTGAGTAAGTACCCCAGTTTGTATGAAAAACACGCAGTGTCGAACATACTGAAAACGCTTCATCGCGCGTAGGAACGGGATCTGCTAGCCCGCGCGCAGAAGCGTGTTTTCCATACAAAAACAAAGATCAGACAAATAAATACTGGTTATTAAAACGTTAACAGGTACTTATTTCATCAACAATTTTAAATCAAGCCAGAAAAAGTCACTTTGAGTATCAGTAATGAAGTTTCATGTCAATTATAATTATTTATAACAAAAAAAGGCTAAATTGAATTTCCGTCCGATGTTGGAGTAAATTAAACCGAGAGAAAATTGAAAGCTTCGATTATTAATAACATTAAAAATACTGAAACACAATTAATCGTTGATTACGTGGTCAATCAGTCGTGTCCACTGTGTGCGACATGAGAAATGACGTCGTTCCCGAAATGCCATTATTTCTCATGTACTCGTTTAATCAAGTTTCATGATTTGAGAGACTTACCCTTTTGACAATATAATCATTTCAGGCCTCGGATATAAATCATCAGCGCTGCATATCAACGTGACTATAAATACGTATTTCTTCTCCTGGTAGAACTTAAAGTTTTTTCCTGGACCTGTTGAAGAAAGAAACGAATATTTAATGTAGAAAGTCTTCGCGGATTTTACTTTAATGTTTCCGACGAAGCAACACTTCACGTTATACCTAGAAGTGATTTGTATAACAATTTGCAACTTTAGTTCTCAGAATGAAGAGTTGGAGTTCTCCCGGCGCGACTGTATTTTTACCCGACTGCCAAGGAAGGGTTATGTTTTTCGCGCGTATATTGTGTGTGAGTATATATGTGTGTATGTACTAATATTTCTTTATTATCTCGTAACTCCAAAATGGCTGGATGTCATTCGATAATTTGGGTATCGTTCGATTGGGCTCAAGCACTTAAGTATTCTTAGATAGGTGTAATTTTTCATAATTCAAAATGGCGGCTTTAAGCCACTAAATTGTAAGTCTCCAATATATATTTTTTTCGACTGAAGCTATCGAGTGGGGTATCAAAGTAAAGACAATTAAAAGGAGATTACAAATATCCATCTCCATCTCCCTAGCCTTATCCCGTATCTTACGGGGTCGGCTACTTAATCCAGGGGATTGAACGAGGGTACTGGTTTTTCCACAGATCGACTGCCATCTGACCTCCGCAACCCAGAAGGGAAACCAGACCCAATCCTAGATTAGGTCACAGTTTTCAAGCCGCCAATGCTTAGCACTGGCCTGTGATATGGCTTAACGACTAATAACTACGGTATTAAACGATATTAACCGAGATTACAAATATATATAAAATTTATATGTCAAAACTCAATTTTATAACAGTTAATGCATTATATCTTTTTTTATAGGTAGTAAGAGTTGGGGTGTCTTTTTTTAATACTTGTTTAAAAGCCCACTTTGCTGTTGTTTCTACATTATGTTCCTGCGGAGTAATGTAAAGTTGGGCTGTAAGCACTGCGTTGGTGAAATGAGTGTTCCCAGCGTCCTCGCTAAAGTGGTGCTTCGGAACATTAACCGCGGAAAAAACACCCAACAGGACATTTTATACAAAAAAGTAAAATCCCAGCGACCTTCAACAAAATGAATCGGCAGTTTGTTTGTTTAGGACTACGATACAATAGTTAATTAAAATATACCGAATGCATGGCGCGCTAACTATTCTCACGAGAGCAACGCAAAAATAAATCCTGTGTAGGATTAAATATTTTTCAACAAAAATTGTATTTTGAGTTGTTCATCTGCAGTAGAGTGAAGCATTGTTGTTTGAAAGTACTAGTATAAAATTTATAACGAACTCACAGCATCAAGAACATTGGAAGAGAAAAATAAATAATAAGAAAGAATAGCGACACCTCACGTACTCTCGAAGATTGTTGGAGTTTGCTCTTGGAGCGCGAACTGTCGAGTGTCGAGCACCTAACTAGCAAGTTGGAGCATGCGTCTCGTCCGGCGGTTCTCCTCCATGAACGTGGACACGACGCAAGTATAAGTCACGCTCAGATATGTCGTCGGATTTATTGTCTTAATGTCGAGCACTTTACAAGCAAGTTAGAGGACTTACTGTACACAAGCATGGGTCTCGTCCTGCGGTCGTCCTCCAAGAACGTGCACACAACGCAGATATAGTTCCCGCTTAGGTCTGTCGTCAGATTTATTATCTTAATATCGAGCACTTTACAAGCAAGTTGGAGCACTTACTGTACACAAGCATGGGTCTCGTCCTGCGGTCGTCCTCCAAGAACGTGCACACAACGCAGATATAGTTCCCGCTTAGGTCTGTCGTCAGATTTATTATCTTAATATCGAGCACTTTACAAGCAAGTTGGAGCACTTACTGTACACAAGCATGGGTCTCGTCCTGCGGTCCTCCTCCATGAACGTTGACACGACGCAGGTGTAGTTTCCGCTCAGGTCTGTCGTTGGATTTATTATCTTAATCGCCCGATAGGCCTGCAAAGGCTGCTCTGGAAATAATGTTCAGTTACACATCAAAATACTACAACTCTCAAAGTTTGATTGAATAGATTTAATTATAGAAATTTGACAAACTAAATAACAAAAGAGACAAAAATATAGAATGTGCCAGCTGCATTTTTCCCGGGATTGCTGTAAAAACCAGCTAAGAGATCCGAGGGTTTCATTATATTGTAATTTAGGCGATTGGCTGACAACCTGTCACTACAGCAATATACCTACAAATCTATCTTAAATAACCCTCAAAACTTTGTGAAACGTAGCGGAACGACCTTTGTTCACGACGTTTACGCTCTGTTGTTACCCCATTAGATATAAATATGGATTATACCTAAAATATAAGTTAGTAAGTTTCACGCTATTTTCCTCACGGTCCTCGTCGGGTATAATTTTCAGTTAAAGAATCAAATTGTCAATTGATGCTTCTCAAGTCACGAGTCCTTCATTATTGTAAAACAATTTGACCTCCATCATGTCTCGAATATTTTATATAATTTCTTATAACAAAGGGCTCATCAATAAAGAAATTACTCAACATTTTCACATAGTATCAATTGCTACAGTTACTAAAATTATTCTTACGTAATTCTTGCAAATGAGTTATGAATAATAATGTTGCCAAATGTATTAACATAAATAGTTATTACCGAGCTTAAGCTACGTCGCTGGAAATCTTGGCTTTGCTTAAATATGTAAAACCAATATACTTATGATATGAAAGCCATAAAGTGCAACTTTAAAGTTTTCAGAGCGTATTTGACAACCAAATATGTTAAATAACTTTGAACAGGTCAGCTAGAATTTATATTATTGGGTTAACTGTACATCAAAAGGTACTATGTAATAATTGTTATACTATATGACTAGGACGTAGGAGCCCGATGGTGTAGTGGATAGGGCCGCTGCCTCCTGAGCGGGAGGTCGTGGTTCGAATTCCACCACGTACCAATGTGTTTTTCGGTTTTCGAATTTCATATGTACGTTTATTCGGCGCTTTTTCCGTGCTTCGGAAGGCACGTTAAGCCGTTGGTCCCGGTTAATATCGTTTAATACCGTAGATATTAGTCGTTAAGCCATATCAGAGGCCAGTGCTAAGCATTGGCGGCTTAAAAACTCTAACCTAATCTAGGTTTGGGTCTGGTTTCCCTTCTGGGTTGCGGAGGTCAGATGGCAGTCGCTCTGTTTAAAAACCAGTACCCTCGTTCAATCCCCTAGAATAGGTAACCGACCCCGTAAGATACGGGATAAGGCTAGGGAGATGTATATGACTAGGACGTCTAACCAATGCTTAAAATAAGTACCTATGTAGCAAAGCTTGCTCAAGAATAGGTTTTAGTGAACAATTTGCTTTACTTTCTTCTCACATATCCTAATGGGGTAGGCTGGCCGTAAACGACCTAAACAAAGGTCGTTCCGCCACGTCTGACAAAATTTTGAGGGTTATTTAAGATAGATGTCTAACAGGTTGTCAGTCCATCGCTTGAGTTACAATATACTGAAACCCTCGGATCCCTTAGCTGGCAGCATGCCCGGGAGTTTGCATTGCACATGCTTTGTTTTTCTTTCGCTCCCAGTCCAGCATGGAAGAACTTTCTTCTCACAAGATACACAATTTTATTCCGAAAATTTATGATTTAATTCCGTGTGAAAATGATATCATACAAAGTGATCTAACAATAAGGACAAGGATGGGTATGTATCAATTATACACAAGAGAAGGACTTTTCCTTTGTACCGGTGAATAGCGGGGTCTCTTTGTCATGGTAACCTATCCTCTGGCTTAATAATTTGTCAGTTACGAGTTAATAATGCCCTTACGTTCCTTACAATGTAGGGACGTTCATAGAAATGTATTCTCACATATAAAGAGAAGGATTCACAATAGATTCCCTCAATGAAGACATACGTATTATAGCAAAAGGAAAAGCGGTTTCGCATTACTTGGAATTAAACACAATATGAGAGTGGCACTTGCCTAATGAGATTTTTAAATAATTTTCAAATATCACCAGATTCGTGAAACAGACAATAAACAATAACCTCGTACGACACAACGACCTATTTTTAGGAGTAGGGTATTTTATACGGGGTGTAAGGGACAGCGTCCCACAAACTGATAGGGGTTGCTCAGTCAACGAAACTGAACAAGCTATCGGACCTAGCTCCTGAAAGAATATCCTGGTGAACGTTATTCAGTTTCGTTGACTGAGCAATTTCTTCCATGCTGGACTGGGTGTCTTCTTCTTCTTCTGTCGAGTGGGTATCGAGTCTATCGACCCGATGAACCCTGGTGTCTAGAGTTTTTAAACCGCCTAGTAGCACAACTATCAGGCCTCTGACATGGTTTGAGTAACGACCACTATCAAAGACAGCGACCGGGACCGACGGCTTAACGTGCCCTCCGAAGCACGAAATCTTTTTCTTTTTCGGACAATCAGGTGATTCAGCCTGCAATGTCCTAACCAAACTGGGGAAAAAATCACAAAGTGATAAATTTTCAAATATCAACTTTGTGTTTCCCCCCTGGGAATCGAACCCAGGACCTCCGGATCAGGAGTCCATGGCATTAGCCACTAGACCACAGAGGCAGTACTGATTGGACTGGGAGTGAGAGATAAACATAGAATAGTAGAACAGTTGCATTTCCTCCCGAGCATGCTGTAAAAACCAGTTAAGGGATCTGAGGGTTTTAGTATATTGAAATTTAGGCGATGGGCTTGTCACTACAGCAATATCCGTACGAATCTGGCTTGAATGGTCCTTAAAGCTTTGTCAGACGTGGCGGAGCGACCTTTGTTTGGGTCGTTTACGCTCTGCCTGCCCCATTTCGGGTAGAGGCGTGATTGTATGTTGACTGAGCAACCCCTATCGGTATTATAAAATATCAGTATATTAATCAATTTACTACAATTATTATCGTCTAGCAACCCGCCCCAGCCTCGCACGAAATGAATTAATGTATCTATACTATATTACTTATGCATGTCATTAACATAAAAATCTTTCTCTTGGATCACTCTACCCATTAAAAGAAACCGCATTAAAATCTGTTGCGTAGTTTTAAAGATTTAAGCATACATAGGGACAGAATTGGCATTCAGACACGGAAAGCGACTTTGTTTTATACTAAGTACATACATACATATAGTCACGCGTTTATCCCTTATGAGGTAGGCAGAGAGTGAATTACCTAAAATTACACAAAGGTCGTTCCGCCACGTTTGACAAAGTTTTGAGGGTTATTTAAGATAGATTTGTACGTATATTGCTGTAGTGAAAGGTTGTCAGCCCGTCCGCTAAATTGCAATATACTGAATCCCTTGGATCCCTTATACTATGTAGTAATTTTTAATCGAGACATTCTTGTTATTCATTGTGTCCATTGTAATCAGTTACTATTTTGAAAACTCTGACCCCAGGGTTCATCAGGTCATTCAACTCGAGAATCGATTCGCTAAGAACTTCTTCTTACTAAACATTTCCAATTTGGCTTTAAACATTTAAGTTAGTATGCTCCTTCAGTCTGGGCCTTACAAGGCTAGAACTTACTAGATATCCTAAAATCCATGTCCACCTTTCCTTTCAGCAGGCCTATGACCTGCGGTCGTTGTGGTGGGATCCATTGGTAGACTAGACCAGTGGATCCGTTGAAGAACCACTTCATCACCAGCCCTGCTTCCGGAGTGGCCGTCGTGTTGAACTCGCAGTCCAGGATTACAGAGTCTGTTCCGATTTCTACCAGCTCTGGTACTCGGATATTTTTTATGTTGACAGCGACACATTCTGTTGACAAAACAGTAAAACTAGATTTATAAAATATATTCATGTTAGGCCTAGGTAAAACCCAGACCATGCTACAGTAAACAATCTGATAATTCTTCTAAAAAAGGATTTTGCAATTTTAAAGCCTACTTTCCTTATACCAAGCTTTGCTTATTATTAACGTATGAAACTTATTTCCTTCTCATAAATCTGGTAAACTTTAGCAAATAATACATAACTTGAAACTAAAGATTATGTGTGCATGTAGCAAGTTGGTATGTGAATTGGTTGTCACGTTCAGCCCGGTTCGGGACCGTGTTAGGTCCGCAAACTTACTCCCGTCTTCGCCCGGTCTACGAGGACGTTTACTATGCAGTTTGTCGCGCTGATTCCGAATCGGGATTCTTATACATACATAATAAATTGTAGTACACAATAAAGACCAGAGTACTCTCTGCTTTAGTTTTTTGTTTCCATTCTTCTCTATACTAGTTTGTCTGAAAGAGAAAAAGCGATCTCTGCCAGCTCTCGATCATATAAGTATTCTGCTAAACAGTCGTTTGCGTGTAATAATGTATGTTTATGCATTTTCTACAGGGTAGAAGGTTTAACAACAAAGTACAATAATATAAGTAGTTCAAGGTTCATATTTTCCGCAATACCTTTCAGATACCTCTGAAAGAGAAATTTATATAGGCTTCCCAAAGTCAATTAATGAGCGGCTTAGAAGTATTTTCGAGAGAAAATCCAAAATCTAATTATTATGACAGTGATTTATCAACATAACACTTTATTGTGGAAATTTATAATAGAAGTTCCATGATTTCAATAATTGTACTCTAATGTTCGATTTTATAATTGAAACTAACTTAAAACTATTACGAACACAACCTCTGTAACAAATATTTATTTAATCACGCATAACAATACGTATTTTGCTTTCATTTAATATTCTGGGCTAGTAAAATAATGATTGCTAACTAAACCAGTAACCAAATAAATTAACACATTTAATATCTGCATTTATGAAAGTACGGAACTTGATGAGATCGTATTTCAATATATTCTGGTCAGGGTATTAATAAAGTGTAATTTCATGTCCGCCCACCTAGAGCACATGAATAGTCTGTTTACCAGAGGTGGTTATATTGGGAAACGTAGTAAGTACAAAATATAGAGTTATGCAATGTGAATTTTCGTACACCAACATTATTGAGGCCTTGTTGAACTCATGGAAATGATCTATTTTCTGTATACAGTACATACAGAAAAAAAAATCTTTAAAAAGGAACACACACATCCCATCGCTCAGGGCAAGAGCCGCGTAGCATCAAGACTAATGCATTGGGATCGTATTCCAAAGACGCAGGTTCGAATCTTGTCCGCGGTTGAAATTTTTCATTTGTGTTTTCTCATATTTAAGAAAAAAAACATGTTAAAATGCGTAGATAGATAGATAGATAAAACCTTTATTTCATTTCTAACAAAAACACTTATATAAATTGTCTTTTCCTTCAAAAGCCATGGTAATCGACTGTATGGGAGTACAGAGAACTTTGTTTGTGAACAAACCCTTAAATAGAAGAAAAAGAAACCCTTAAATATTTTGGTTTATAAAATCCATTATTGTATTATACCTGACGATTCCGTTTGCTTTATGCTGCCAATATCTTTGTCCTATATCCAGTTTTATACCGAATGTGTCACTGTAGAAATCTCATTTCAGATTACAGCGCCTCAAAAAGTTACAAACATGCAATTACGTGTACAAATTTCACTCAAAGCCTTTGCGTTCGAGCCCTATTCAGAGTTTTTCAATCAGACAAGTGGAAATCCTAAACTTAATGAATGTAGCCACGGGAATTGATGAGAGACGGCGACGGGAAGAGTACAGACAGGCATAATAAAGGCGAGCCGAGAACGAGATCCACATTGCCTTTGTGGCATAATGTTCCTATTTCATCTCCCGGGAACAGGAATAAGTTAATCTCTTTGTTTGCGAGCGTCAATTATTTTCCTCCGGAATCCCTTTTTGGGGTCCCGTTTTTCATCTACCGAAATGGCTGGCTCGCGTGCCCTATGGCTTATTTAGTTATTTACCCTACACCAAATGGCTGATAATTTAAAACCGGTTATGCACGGTTTCCTTTATAATGATCGTGATGAAGTTATGAATTTTATAATTTTGCGGCAAACTGCCGTCAGTCATGGCAAGTGCTGTTTATAAACCAGCTGGTGGTAAGAAGCATGGTATATTATTAAGTGGGTTTGAGAGCTGCGACAGTGGCGCCACCAGTTTTAAATTAATTGTACCTGAAATGAAATCATTTTCATAAATATTTTACGTTTGGCTAAAAGTGAACACTTTTAGCACATTTGCAATACATAGCTTTTATGCTTAGTCTGAATTATTATATTATGGATTATAAAATGGATAATTAGTTACGATTGTCGCCAAACGTAAAATATTCATTAAAATGTTTGTATTTCAGGAACAATTAATTAAAAACTGATGGCTCCACCGTCGCGGCTTTCAAACCCCGTTAACCGTCAAACGGGTCCTTTCTTTGTTGTTTCAATGAGCGCTCACTCGCTACAGATACGGGTTGAGGTCCAACTGTGTATGTATCAAAGAACATGCTTGAATAGATTCTATTCAGACTATAATGTTATTACTGTTTAGTTTGTACCAATGTGGTACCAATCTTTATTTAAAAATGTACACAATTAAAACCTACTCGTAATTTCATTCGAGATACTTAAAATACAGTACAAAACAAATACTTCAGGTAGCTATGTACATTTATGTGACTGCGTACGTATTATATACATATTTTACATTATTATTTGCATGTAGTCATTCTACTTTTGTCGGCACTGAGCCGGTATTTACAGATCCAAGTACGGGCTTAAGTAACTTGGATCCAATGCAATGTTTCTGGGTGTGGTTGGAATATTGTTGCGTTTGTTAGGAATCGTCGGACTATAGAACAAGTATGTAGTAGTACTATTGATTTTTGCATATTACATTATTTTTAATATTTTTATTATTTCTTCCATGCTGGACTGGGAGCGAGAGAAAAACATAGAATGTGCTAGCTGCATATCCTCCCAGGCATGCCGTAAAAACTAGTTAAGGGATCCGAGTGTTTCTGTATATTGCAATGTAGGCGGTGGGCTAACAACCTGTCACTACAGCAATTACGTACAAATCTATCTTAAATAACTCTTAAAACTTTGTCATGTTTGTGACGTGGTGGAATGAATGACCTTTGTTTAGGTCATTTACGCTCGGCTTACCACATTCGGGTTAAAGGCGTGATTATTCTATTTAAAAATTGTAACCCCACATGTGCGTAGGCATCTGGCTAACTCCTATGAGAGATGTATACTGACACTATCACAGTAGAACCCAAGCAAGCGAGGTGCAACATTTGACAAGACAAAGTAAGCCTACCAACACTATTTGTTCTGATTTCTGAAAGCCATCCCCCTGGACATCATTTACCATGGCCGGTTTGGAAGTCTTTAAATAGACTCCGGACCCAGACCGGTCGAAGCAAAGAAAACATGGCCAGGTGGAGATTTTTAGGTGATTGTGATTTGAACTGTTTGTGTGGTGCAGTTCAAACGATGAAACACCTAACATGGTGCCCTGCGTGCCCCTACACCTACACGCAGGATACCTCATGACAGCGGCTGATAATGTTGTTAACGTGGCCAAATTCTGGGCTGCAACAGTGAAGTGTCTACCATCAATACGCTAAGAAGAAGATTATTATTCTTCTTCTGTAGTGTGGGTGTCGAGTCGATCGACCCGATGGACCCTGGTCACAGAATATATAATAGGACTACATACAAAATATAAAATAAAATAATAAATATTCTTCCATGCTGGCCTGGGAGCGAGAGAAAAACATAGAATGTGCCAGCTGCATTTCCTCCCGGGCATGCTGTAAAAACCAACTAAGGGATCTGAGGGTTTCAGTATATTGTAATTTAGGCGATGGGCTGACAACCTGTCACTACAGCAATATACTTACATCTATCTTAAATAACCTTCAAAACTTTGTCAGACGTGGCGGAAAGACCTTTGTTTGTGTCGTTTACGCTCGGCCTACCCCATTAGGGATAAAGGCGTGATTATATGTATGTGTGTACTACATACAGAATGGACAATCACCTCCCCTCCCCAGTCCGTTATACGTCACATTCGGCGCCGGATTGTAGGTCACATTGTGCGTACGCTTAGCGGGCATGGCGCGCGCATGTTTCCCAGTGTAACGGAAATAATAAAGTTTCGTGTTCCAAAGATGGTTAGGTACTATTCCGTGAACGGATGTCTTTCTACCACAAGATATTACTCCAGTAGGAACATTTTTAGATTTCCAAGTGATGAGAGACGGTACGTAACTTCATACAAAATATGCAACCTAACCTATTCTAACTTATTCAGTTACAGTTAACTACTTTAAAACGTTGCTGTAATCAAGAACCAGATTAATCAAGTGATGATTATAAATATTATTTGTCAACCCTTATAACACGAACACAAACCCATGCCAAGTGCTACATGCCGTCTCTCGATGTATGACCAAAATGACGTTGTAGTTAGAAGTGTCCGAGGTGTGCCCTGGTGTCAGTTTTAAACTGCCTAATAGCGCAGCCTCTGACATGGTTTTGTGTAACGACCACTATCAAAGACTGCGATCGGACCGACGGCTTAACGTGTCCCTCGAAGCACGGAATATTTTTTTCGTTCAGACAATCAGGTGATTCAGCCTGCATTGTCCTAAACAAACTGGGGAAAATCTCACAAAGTAATAAATTGACAAATGACAACTTTGTGTTCCCCCTGGGAATCTGACCCAGGAACTCAGGATCGCAAACCCATGGCTCTGACCAGTAGACCGCGGTGGCAATATTAATAGTTAATTACTTAGATTGATATTAAATTACCCAAAGGAATTCCGAAGTTACGATCTTCTTATTAAATAATGTTAATAAATTTTATGGTTATGGATGAGTGAATATATACTTATATATAGATAGAGTAATATACATGTATATTGTAGGATGATTTGATAATTCAAATCTTCACGAAATTCCTAGCGATTTTGCGAAAACACTGATAATTAGACTATGGTGAAACCATTATCAAATCTTACTGGGTACAGTAACTGCCTCCGTGGTCTAGTGGCTAGTGACATGGTCTCCCGATCCGCAGGTCCTGGGTTCAATTCCCAGGGGGGTAACACAAAGTTGATATTTGAGAATTCATCATTTTGTGAATTTTTCCCGTTTGGTTAGGACATAGCAGGCTAAATCACCTGATTGTCCGAAAAGAAAAAGGTTTCGTGCTTCGGAGGACACGTTAAGCCGTCGGTCCCGGTCGCTTTATATAGTGGTCGTTACTCAAACCATGTCAGAGGCCTGATAGTTGTTCTACTATGCGGTTTAAAAACTCCGACACCAGGGTTCATCGGGTCGATAGACTCGATACCCACTCGACAGAAGAAGAAGACTGGGTAAAGTCAGGTATTTTGCGAATAATCTCATCGTCTAGTAACATTTGATATTATGTTTAAGTCACATTGGTGGTAATAGTTTGTGAAATAAGGAATTTAATCTAAATAAAAATTAAATGTACTCAAGTAAAATATACTTAGGCCCGTATTGATAAACAGCACTTAAGACCCTAGTACCCCTTGGCTCGTATTTATAAAGCGATATCAAGATTGAGCGCAATATTAAGTCTGGATTTGACAGACTATATTGTACTGAAATGACATTTCTGTTACGAACTCAAACTCGCTGTCAGTCAAGTGATGTTCATTAATACGGGCCCTAATATACTATTGTTAAATTCAACCTAAATTACATGTAAGTGACGTATTTCATGCTCATTCACAAAAGATACCCTTAACACAAAAAGAAAGTCAAGCGTCAGACAATGAAAATGACATGACTGGTTTAGAAGCCGTATTTGCGCTAAGAAGGGCTTGCTTAAGGTCGTATTTATAATCACCTCTCATGAGTGACAGCAAGTTTGAGTTCGTATCAGAAAAGTCATTTCAGTACAAACCAGCCTGTCAAATACATAGTTAATATTGCTCTCAAGTTTGATATGGCTTCATGAATACGAGCCTTAGACAACGAAACTAAACAAGTTTTACAAAAAAAAACTTCTGGGTAACCTTATTTAGGTTACTTATTTTTATAGCCCAGAAGAATTTCTACCTAATTTTTGGTACTTATTTGAATATTGATCACTTTCGTGGTCAGATCAACTTCTTTCTGCTTATCTTTCAGTGAACATATTGTCTCTAAAAGAACCCGGTACTAACTTTGTGTTCGTCCAATGGGAATCAAACTCAGAACACAGATTGGGAGTCCATGGCTCAAATCACTAATCAACAGGCAGAGGACTTTCATTTATTAAAATTCTCGTTATTAATTTAACACTTCGACTGGTTCTATTAATTATTTACTTTGTTCTTTGTTTGTTTCCCCTGGCAACAACTTTTTACCTCTAGTAAGGAGAATGTTATTAAATAATAATTGTATTCAATTGGAAAATTTTCCATTAGGCGAACCACGTATTTGAATGAACATGATTTTACCCAATGAATTTTAATGTAATTATCTAATTTGTTCTTGAAGCGGTACGTTTTTTCCATAAGAAGAATATTAAGTAGTAAGTACATATACCCGGTGTAAGGGACAGCGTGCCGCAAACTGATAGGGGTTGCTCAGTCAACGAAACTTAACAACTATAACCAGGAAATTCTTTCAGGAAATAAAAAAAAATGGCTTTTCCATACAAATTGTCTATAATCATTTTGTATGGGAAAGATTTTATTTTCCATTTCTTGAAATAAATTCCTGGTGATAGATAGATGTTCAGTTTCGTTGACGCTGTCCCTTACACCTCGTATAATAGGGGCGAGTATGAGTGGGAAACTTAAAATGGAAAAGTTCCGGCGAACGCATCTAGATTAAATTGGGGACTGGAGAAAGGTCAGAAGTTAGGAATTCCTCGAAACCGACGAACGTACATCAAAAGATTGATGAATTTAGATGAAGTGAAAGAAGTTTTCAAGAATCGTTAAAGAAAAGAAAAGCGCGAAATGAGGAAGAAAGGCGTTTTTCCAGTAGACGGCACGTCCACGGCAACGGCAACGGCACGGTATCGTAGAAGATATAATAAATGAAATTATATGACACGCTTTTCCACTTGCCGGCACGGCAACGGCACGGGATTGATTCCCACCGGTATCCTCGCTGGCCTTGTGAGTGTGTTTTGTACATACATACAAAGCATGTTTCTGCTCAGAGGACTAGACGGATGATATAACATAAAGCATAAAAATACTTTATTGCACGTAAGAATACAAATCATACAACACAACAGATAACAACAAAAGACAAGTGCAACATAGGCGGCCTTATTGCTAAGGTAGCAATTTCTTCCAGGCAACCTTTGGGTGAAAGAAAAATGCGTACCGGTAAGCGGGATAGTGCAAACCTAGTCAAATATGTATCCTTAATACATTACATTACATATAATACATAAACTAAGCTACTACATAGATATTGTAAAATAAACTAATACATAAACTAATGGAAGATAGGATAATGCAAACTACAATCAGAACTAGACGAAGGAAATGACAGCAACAGTATTTACAACACAAGATAAAAGTGAAGAAAAACTAATGATCAGATAGTAGTTTGTTACAAGTAATATTTTTTAATTCGACTCTTCTCAAGTCTTAGGTCTCAAGATTTATTATTTATTTATTTTATTTCACAAAAAAGGTATTTACAGAATATATATGTTGTATTCTCGCCAAAAACTGCGAAAGCAGTTTGTTGGCAAGGTAGCACTCGTTACATAATGGCTAACAAATACCTATCTTATATTCTAGTACGAGGGGCGGCTGATATAAAATCTACTTTGTTAAAGAAAGTTTTGAAAATCGAACTGGCCATTGCAAAATCATATTCTATATTTATTCCTTTTTCAAAATTATGACGCTTATTTTTTTTCGCTTGCTTTTGTTTTTTTGGCGCGGCTTTGATTTCACCATGTCGAAGGAAAATTGCAAAATGATGAAATTTGAGCATCGAGCAGTGATTAAATTCCTAAGTAAAGAAGGAAATACGCCTACGCAGATCAGAGAGCGCATGTTAAAGGTGTTTGGTGATTCAAGTCCTTCTGAATTCGTCATAAAGTTTTGGTCGAAGCAATTTAAACATGGCCGTGAGAGCCTGGAAGACGACACACGTAGTGGAAGGCCAATTTCTGCTGTTACCGCAGATAATGTTGAAAAGGTGAAGAACCTGATTCTTGCAGATCGGCGAATCAAGTAGTGGGAGATAGCCAGAGATGTGGGCATTAGCAAGGAACGAGTTCATGAAATTATTCACGAACATTTGGGCATGTCCAAGGTGAGCGCGCGTTGGGTCCCTAGAATGTTGACCTCCTTTGACAAACAAAGGCGAGTAGAATGTTGTCAGGCATTTCTAGACCTGGTCAAAGGTAAAGAAGAAGAGACTATCTCTCGAATTGTGACCTGTTATGAAACTTGGATTCGCCAGTGGGATCCGGAAAGCAAACAAGAGTCAATGCAATGGAAATTTAAAGGAGAAAAGCCGCCAAGGAAGTTCAAGGTTCGGCCGTCGGCTGGAAAACTAATGGCCACCGTATTTTGGGATGTCGAAGGTGTTTTGATGATAGATTATTTGCCTAAAAATACAACAATGAATGCTGAATATTATGCAAACTTGCTTGACCAGCTTCGTGAACAAATCAAAGAATAGCGGAGAGGCAAACTCAGCAAAGGTGTTCTGATTTTACAAGACAATGCTCCTGTACACACAGCCTTAACGGCGAGGTCAGCCCTGAGCAAAAACGGCTTCACAGAAATTAACCATCCACTTTATAGTCCAGATCTGGCTCCCTGTGACTATTTCTTATTCAAAGATTGAGAAAAAATTGAGGGGTCGCAGATTTTCGACGGACGAAGAAATGAAAGAGGCTGTGACTGACCATTTTGACGAGCAAAATAAAAATTACTATTATAACGGCATGATGTCACTTATTTGCAAATGTCATAAGTGTATTTCACTTGCAGGAGACTATATAGAAAAATAAAAAATAAACTAGCCATCAAAATCTTTCCTTTCATAGTTAGGTAGATTACTTATCAGCCACCCCTCGTATCTTATAAAAAATTAAAAACTATGAATAATGGAGAATGATTAATGTTTCATTTACATATTATTATTTTGAAGAACAGTTTTAAGTTTTTTCTTTAGGGTTATCTTTGACGTTATTTTACATACATACATACATAAAATCACGCCCTTATCCCTTACGGGGTAGGCAGAGCGTTAAACGCCTCGTAAAAGGCGCTTTCGCCGCGTCTGACAAAAATTGAGGGCAATTTTAGATTGTAATGTGTATTGCTAGTGTGTAGTGACAGGTTGTCAGCCCATCGCCGAAATTACAATACACTGTAACCCTCGAGTCCCTTTTGCTGTCTTCTACAGCATGCCCGGGAGGAAGGGCAGCTGGAACATTCTATGTTTTTCTATCTCTCCCAGTCCAGCATGGAAGAAATTGGTTATTTTACTCTGTCTTAAAAAGTCTAATTTATTAAATAAGAGACGGTGCACGTCGAATGTCTTCGGGCAATTCATTCCACAGCTTGATCGCTCGCTCTGGGAAAGCAACGATATTGCAACGATAGTAACTATCCAGTGGAAAAACAAAACCATGGTATCGTGACGATATCGTCATCGTCACGTTTCCGTGCCGTCTGATAGAAAAACAGAGCCATAGTATCGTGACGATATCGTCATCGTGTCATTGCCGTGCCGTCTAATGGAAAAGCAGAATCATGGTATCATGACGATATCGTCATCGTGCCGTTGCCGTGCTGTCTAGTGGGAAAACAGCTAATGTGTTCCCTTGGGAAACGGCGTTACTTTGTGGTTCATAAATGTCAGAGTTATAAAGGCCCTTTTACGTAAGAGCTCAAATGTTTGAGCATTTCTTTAAAACATTTCCTGTAAATCACGGCAACATTCTCTTTAATATTTTTACTCGGTGTTAAGTAACAATGACATTGAGGCCCGTATTTATAATCGGCACTTGAGAGTGAGAGCAAGTTTGAGTTCGTATCTGAAATGTTATATCAGTACAAAATGTTAACTGTCAAATCCATACTTAATATCACTCTCAATCTTGAGAACGCTTTGTAAATACGAGCCTTAAAATCGTGTTTTCGCGTGTTTCAACGGAATGTGAAAATTGTGATACGTACAGCCCTACATTTTTTATAAAAATAATTAATCATCACTTTATTTCTGATGTCAGAAATGAATGAGTTAATAATTTTCCAGTCAATGCTTGTTTTAATTAATTATTATTATTAGCCTATATTGTCCCACTACTGTGTTTTAATTAATAAAGAAATTATTTATATCACAATTAGTAGAGTGGATTTCAAAAAAAAAAAAATATTGTCCATCCAATGTTTTGTAAGGGATCCGAGGGTTTCAGAATATTGTTATTTAGGCGATGGGCTGACAACCTGTCACTACTGCAATATACGAATCTTTCTTAAATAACCCTTAAAACTGTCAGATGCGGCGGAATGACCTTTGTTTAGGTCGTTTACACTCTGCTTACCCCATTAGGGATAAAGGCGTGATTATATGAATGAATGAATGAATGTTTTGTATTTTATATTCGGAAAAGGTAATAGTATTAACTTTAACTAATCTTATATTCATATTTTCTAAATCTAGCATTTTGTTTTTAAATTACATTTATTTTTTGATTTTTCGAAATGAGGTTAAACAAACAAAACACCATCGCATTGGAAACCATAATCGAATTTATAAATTGGGAATGCGACGGTCAAATTACAAGGCAATATGAATATTACGTTACGGGTATTACGTATTGCTGTGCCCACTTCGTACGCCCGGTTTGTATGGAAAACACGCAGTGTTAAACATTCTGAAAACGCTTCTCCGCGCGTATGAGCGGGATATGCTAACCCGTGCGCGGAAGCGTGTTTTCCATACAAAAAGAAAGATCAGACAATGCGACTCTACTAACTGTGATATAAATAATTTATTTTGTTCGACACTGCGTGTTTTCCATACAAACTGGGGTACTTACTCAATATTATATTTTTTTCTAATTATTTCTAACCTAGGCTGGACACCCGGTAATAAAAAAACTAACTAACTTCTTCTTCTTCTGTCGAGTGGGTATCGAGTCTATCGACCCGATGAACCCTGGTGTCTAGAGTTTTTAAACCGCCTAGTAGCACAACTATCAGGCCTCTGACATGGTTTGAGTAACGACCACTATCAAAGACAGCGACCGGGACCGACGGCTTAACGTGCCCTCCGAAGCACTAACTAACTTAAGATCAGTTAAAAACGATCAGAGTTCAATTTCCTTCCTATTCCCTAAGTCAGGTGGCGTGAATCTTTGTATCGTAACTTTGAGTTTACGAGTATGTAATGCCCAGTCAAACAAAAAAAAAAGTTCTATCAAAATCGGTTTAAAACGGCCGAAATTCAATTTCCTACCTACCTCCTAAGTCATGAGGCGTGATTATTTGTATCGTAACTTTAAAATAAGTCCCATCGAAATCGGCTCAGTAGTTTTGGCGTGATGTGGTAACATACAGACACACAGACAGACAGACAAAAAAATCGAAATCGGCTCAGTAGTTTTGGCGTGATGTGGTAACATACAGACACACAGACAGACAGACAAAAAATAAAAAAAAAACCGTTTTGATCTTTATATCGTTAATAATGCCTGCTGCAATTTTTTTTTTGTAAATATATCAATGTAGAGACACGACTCTTCTAGAGATTTATTTTATGTATAGATTCCGTAAACGATAGTCATGTCTTTGTTCCTGACGTGAAAGGTAGAGCGTAATAGCCTAGTAGTACAAACTTTTTCGCGTTGTCTGATAATGATAGATATTGAATGTTCTCCCTTGCTGGGCTGGGAGAGAAAGACATAGAATGTGCCCGCTGCATTTCTTCCCGGGCATGCTGTAAAAACCAGCTAAGTGTTCAGTATTGTAATAAAGGCGATGGGCTGTCAACCTGTCACTACACTAATATACCTACAAATACGTGGGACACTCAGAAAGATTTGCGACACTAAAAAAAATTGTTCTACAGGTACATATATTTTTATTAAATCTTTTCAAAGTACTCTCCACCAGCCTCTATACAAAGATTCATGCGTCTGAATCAGTTTTCAAAACACTTTTTCCAGTCCGCCGCAGACACCTCGTTTACAGCCTGCTCGAACGCAGCCAGCGCATCTTCCGGCGACAAAAATTGTATCCCCTTGAGCTGTTTTTTTATTTTTGGAAATAAAAAGAAGTCACACGGTGCTAGATCAGGGCTGTATGGAGGGGACCCAGGAGTTTGACTGGTGTGCTGTCCAGGAAGTCCCTCGTTTTGAGCGCGGTGTGTGCAGGCGCATTGTCGTGGTGGAGCAGTAGTCCGCGGAGCCCTGTGTTTGGTCGCTTGTTGCTCACAACAGAAAAAACTTCTGGTAAACATTTGGTAGCATACCATTCGGCGTTAATGCTTCTTTGATCTCGTAAAGGAATTGAGGCCAAGTGGCCAGTCAAATTAAAAAAGCTGTTGATCAAAATCTTCCCCCCGCTTCGAGATCGCTTCACTTTGGTAGGCGTTGGTTCATTTTGAAACACCCAAACTGTTGACTGGCGCTTGGTTTCTGGATCGTTTTGATAAATCCAGGACTCATCACCTGTTACGATGTCGTAAACACGCCGAGACGAGCCTGCTTCAAATTTGTTCAGCATATCACGGCACCATTCCACCCGGGCCTGCTTCTGAGCGTCGGTGAGGTAGTGCGGCACCCAGCGCGATAATATCCTCCTCACGCGAAGATGCCCGTGTAGAATCTCGTGAACGCTTCCCGATCCAATCTTTAATATGTGCTGAATCTCCTGATATGTAATTCGCTTATTATCTTAGATTAAATTTTTCACTGCTATCACGTTTTCTTCCGTAATAGCCGTCAAAGGGCGACCGCTTCTTTCTTCATCCCCCAAGGTTGGTCGACCGCGCCTAAATTCGTTATACCAACGATACACGGTTGCCTTGGAGGGGTTTTCATCCATAAATGCCATTTGAAGTCTATCGAACGATTCATCCGGTTTCAGGCCACACTTGAAATCGTAAAAAATAGCTCATAGCTCTAAAATGTTCCCGGAGCAGATCCAGTTTTCAGTAAGACACGATACTTTGAATTGGCTCGCAAAAAATGTGGAGGGAAATTTTGAAAATGGAACACACATATTTTTACTTACAAGTAATCATATTTTCAAAAAAGATTCTTACCGGCCAGTCTGCCATATATAAAAACTATTTATCGCAATACTTTCTGAGTGGCCTGGTATATCTTTTAATAACCCTTAAAAGTTTGGCAGACGTCCGACGATGGCGGAACGACCTTTGTTTAGGTCGTTTATGCTCTGCCTACCCCATTAGGAATAAAGACGTGATTATATGTATGTTGAATGTGTTTTTCAGATAGAAGTGTGTATCATTATAGTTACAGATAGTTGTCAGCCAATCGCCTAAATTGCAATAACTCTGAAATCCTCGACTCCCTCTTAGCTATTGATTTCTACTAGCTGAAACAAACAAACGCTGTTTTTTATCATTCCCAGTCCAGCGTGAAAATCTACAATTTAACTATGTCATTTCATTTGCAAGCGTCGAGTTGACGGGGAGGTAGCGACTTTCAATCTCTCTCCGGTGCTGATTCAGACGGCGACTTTTTATAGCGAAATTCTATCGGAAGAAAACATGATGTAAATTCAAGCGGAAACGCGCCCCACTCACCTATTTCCGAGTTAAAAATCTTTTTACGTGTTCAACGTGAATTCACATTTCAAATGGATGGAGTGCTTGATTTAATGCGTCGAAGTGATGGCTTAGAATCAGGATGAAACTTTATATTTAAGTTATAAAGAATAATAACCCATCTTCCATGCTGGACTGGGAGTGAAAGAAAAACAAAGAAAGTGCCAGCTACATTTCCTCCCGGGCATACTGTAAAAACCAGCTAAGGGATCCGAGGGTTTCTGTAAATTGCAATTTAGGCGATGGGCTGACAACCTTTCATTACAGAAATATACTTACAAATCTATCTTAAATAACCCTCAAAACTTTGTCAGACGTGGCGGAACGACCTTTGCTTAGGTCGTTTACGCTCTGCCTACCCCATTAGGGATAAAGGCGTGATTATATGTATGTATGTATGTATAAAGAATAAATAAATTGAGAAAGACAGGTTAATAGATTAGGTACCTGCTCAAGCTCGTATACGTATAACGTGATACAAATGATAGTGTCCAATTTATTTGACAATAGTATAATACAGTATATCGATAAAATGAAATATGGACACACACCCTGGCTGGGTCTATACCTACCTGCTTAATTCGTGCATGCTATATTATGTAAAAACAATAGTGATATAATTTATCTGTAATATATTCTATTGAATTATAATAATTACACTTTCTTCATTAGCAACGTTTCTAAGGAATAGAGCTAATAACAATCTACTTAATCTAATATTCTAATTTATATTCACTTTGTCAGAATAATTTTCCATAAAAGATACACAGCATAATTTGTCCCATAAGAATAGGCAGAGAAATATGATGACAATTTAGGCCACATTCATACCGATCTATTGAATAAAGTAAGGTACGTAATATTTAATAACACTGGAGCACGTTTCAATCTCCTTGAAAGCCTATTACTATACATATTCTTTACCACAACAATGCATTATTCATGGATTATTTGGACACAGTCACACAGTAGAAGAGAATGCCTGCCGTCGATTATGGCAAACGCATTTCTTAGCTAATCTTGAGATAGAGCTGTCACTTTCTCAACTTTGACTATACGAAAGAAATAAAAAATAAACTCACACATTAAAATAATAGCTTTATGGTAATTATTAAAAAATCCTTATTTTAAGCGTCTAACAAGAGTTTACAAATGAAAAAAACATGTGTTTATTTTCTATCTCTTTCATATGTCAAACTTGAAGCTGGAATCTTAAAATTAGTTAAGAAATGCGTCTGCTAAATTTAAGGCCCATGACTTATCTCAGCTCTGAGGGAATAGACTCTTTGTATATTAATCTGGTTTTATGGACCCTGACTCCGCTAACGTGGCGCGTGGGTGGGTTTTGAAATATTAGTAAATTGCCTGGTCTTGCCAGACAACTTGAAAAATTGTGAGAATAAACATGTTACTCTCTTCCTTTCGCGTCACACAATAGGAGGGAAGAAGATTCTTTGTGTATTATGTAATATCTTTCAAAGAAGAAGCTCTTTTTAAAAATCAGGTAAAGTACATAGTAACACACAGGCAATGATTTTACAAAGTTCTCTTAGTTAAACGAGTCAAGGTTCAAAGAGAGTGATCCATTATAAAGATTTCATTATTTTATACATTTTTAGTAAGTAAGTAAAAACACTTTATTGTACACAAAAAACAGGAAATACAAAAATAAACTTAAATTAATGTGCACAAAGGGGATCTTATCGCTGGAAGCGATCTCTTCCAGACAACCTTTGGGTAGAGGAGAATGTAAAGAGAAGAAAGTAGTGAAAATGAAATGAAAGAAATATAGGAAATATTTAAATACTTTTTTATTTTTTATTTGTATACATATTATTATTTATTATTATTATTTAGTTTAGAAACATAGTATGTTTCATGGTTGGAATATTTCGTTCAATAACTTCTATATTTGTATCTGTTACGCACAATCCGCGAAATGCCATTTTATTTCGACCAAAGAGCTTTCTAAAACTACTTTTCCGTGGATAGGCAAACTCCAAATAACCAATTGCCAAAGTCGTTAAAATGCCAGGTGTATGGACATTAAAATACCTAGCTAAACTTAGCTTAACTTAAAATGATCAACGAAACTGAACAAATTTCACCAGAAAGTTCTTTCAGGAAAACAAAATATTTTTTGATCATCTCATTCAAAATGATCACCTCGATGACCTTTTCCTGATCAAAGATGTTCAGTTTCATGACCTGAGAAACCCCTATCAGTTTACATTAAGCTGTCCCTCTTACCTGGTATTTTAACGAATTCGGCTACTCGCGGAAAAGGTCATTTCGGGGATTGACCGTGAAATGTCCCTTTATTCCGGCCAATGAGCGAATTCGCGGATTGTCTATTGATTAATGATAAATATTATGACAAGATTAATAATACTACAAGTTCACGTTTTTTTGACAAAACGATTTATTTAGTTGTAAATGACGTTTTTCATCATTTTGTCAATCCATTAATCATCATTTGATTGATTGATCTGTTTTCCACCAAAATAACATTTATATGTTCAGTTTTAATAGCAGTCGTATGTTTGTACAGTCAGTTTTGAAATATCCTTCAGCAAATCAATGGCTAACAATAATATAATTGTAAGCTCACATTTTTAATACATACATATAGTCACGCCTTAATCCCTAATGGGGTAGGCAGACCGTAAACAACCTAAACAAAGGTCGTTTCGCCACGTCTGACAAAGTTTTAAGAGCTATATTAGAGTTTAGTAAAGTTTTAAGAGATAGATTTGTAGGTATATTGCTGTAGTGACAGGATGTCAGCCCGTCGCCTACATTGAAATATACTAAAACCCTCGGATCCCGTAGCTGGTTTTTTCAGCATGCCGAGGAGGAAATGCGGCTGGCACATTTTATGTTTTTCTTTCGTTCCCAGATTTTTTAATACCTTTCAATAATCCCGTGTGTCTCAGAAGGTGATGTCATTATTTAACATCTACTAAAGTAAAGATTTCCTAAAATAACATTATTTTATTTTAAAAATGTGGGACATTTTTTTATTTCTTTTATTTTGGTCTCCCTTAAGAAGGACCCCAAACTTACTCAAAACTTTACTTACAAAATAATTTTAACCATTTCCTTAATCCTAAGTAAACACATTAACTTTACCACATCTTTACCGCAGTCATGTTGATATCATACTTCAAACTAACCAAAGTGACCGTTTGGAGTTGAAAACCGCTACGCCGTAGTAAAAGGCTACATAAAAGACTGTACATACATACATACATAAAATCACGCCTCTATCCCTTACGGGGTAGGCAGAGCGTAAACGTCCATATATATATATATATATGATATCTTCCATGCTGGACTGGGAGTGAGAGAAAAACATAGAATATGCCAGCTGCATTTCCCCCTGAGCATGCTGTAAAAACCAGCTAAGGGATCTGAGGGTTTCAGTATATTGTAATTTAGGCGATGGGCTGACAAACTGTCACTACAGCAATATACGTACAAATCTTTCTTGAATGGCCCTCAAGACTTTGTCAGACGCGGCGGAACGGCCTTTGTTTAGGTCGTTTACGATCTGCCTACCCCATTAGGGATAAAGGCGTGATTATATGTATGTATGTACATGCGTATAAGTTAACCTGGCCAATTGTACTTCACGAAACTAAATAAAAAACAAGGATCGTCGTGAATATATATATGATAAGGTTCTATTTTATTGATTGAAAGCAAAATACGTAGGTATTACGCTTTAACTTTGAGCAAGAGAATTATTTTATTTTCTCTAATCCTAAGCTGACCCTTTAGGAGATTAAACACCTACAGAAATGCCAACGTGGAATTAAAATTTTCTCTCGACTTTTTCACCGTGCAAGTATTTCTTTTCTATTGCTAGTTGATGGAAAATAACTTTCATAATAATATGAAAAAAATAAAATAATAAATTCCGTTCTGATTGTACTTGAACCGACAGGCAGACGGGACACGGACGAAAAAAAAAGAAACAGTCATAATAATTATTAATATAGGTTTTTAAATTTGATGGACATTGCAATGAGAACGAGAAGGTAGGTAATATTACCTCCAAATTTTTCTCTAGCCCTCCCTCTACCCATAGCCCATACAAAATAATTTAGGCTCCTATATTTTTTTCCTCCGTTTCGATTCTAGATTTGCCGGCTAAAACTAAAATTAAAATGTATTGTCACTTTCAGACTATAAACGTTGGAAAAGGGCAGGAGATCGATTATCTCCGGTTTTTGATTTATAGTCGGTAGTTTTATGCGTTATCTATCATTTTTATCCGCCGTCATGTGATATTGACAAAAATAATGGGGAAACATGCAAACATTCAAAATCTAGCAAAGTGTAAAACCATAGAGTACAAATCGCCTCTTCATTTTCAAATTTATTATTTTGACAGCGACAGATAGATTTTAGTTTTAGCCGGTGGTATCTAGAATCGAGCCCAATGTTTCTCAAATCATATTATTACTATGATGTGATTTTCTGATCGAGTGAATTTGCTCGCTTGTCACTCAGTTGAGCAGAGCTACCACAGGAAATTGAAAGTCATAGGTCATGTACTCATAGTCATAGGTATATGACGAGTTTCCATCTATCTACTATCGATTTAATCATTTTGATGAAAATTCAGTTGCGAACTTCCAGACTGCGGAGTCGTTGGCCCTTTGTAGCTTATTTAACCCATTATATGCATAGAACTCTACCCAAGAGCCCGATGGTGTAGTGGATATGGCCGCTGCTTCCTGAGCTGCGAGGTCGTGGTTCGAATCAAATTCAAAATTCAAACTCAAATGTTTACTGCAAGTCACAGCACAAAAGATCTTAAAAATATACCTAGAAGATACATAAATAACAGTTTCAATCTCATGTGACGCCCTGCAAGGGCACAGCAATTTAGAGAAAGAGCTTAGTTAAATAGGATAACAATTCAAATTAACTTAAAATATATAAATCTAAATTAATCAATTATATTTAATCTATTGAACACCAGCATGAAAAAAGAAAAGTAGCAGTCTTAGTTTTTTCCACTTTTAAATTAATTAATATCATTAAAGAATTCTGTAATATTATAATAACATTTATTAATTCGATAGGACTTCAGATGTTTAATGAATAATGATGTTTTTTGTATTTTTTTATGTAATTGGGAATATGATTATATTTTTTTATTAGCATAATAAGTGGCTCGGAAGTAATTAACTTTAATTTAGAAAATGAAACTGGTAATTTATTATGTTTTCGGTTGTTTCGTTTAATTCCTGTCATTGTGTTATAAAACTATAGGTGATTTCTGATGAATCTACACGATTCAAGTATTTGTATAGAAGTAAGTGTTAATATTTTATGTTCAATGAAAAAAGGTTTACAAGATTGCATTTGATCAATATTAGTGAGTATCCTGATACATTTCTTTTGCAGTATAAAGATTTCCTCTTCATCAGTACAATTACCCCACAAAATTACGCCGTAGGATAATCTGGAATGAGCGTATACATAATATGCTGTAAGAGCTGTTTTAAAATCTGTCACACGTTTTAAATGCCTAAGAGCGTATGTAAAAGAAGAAAGCTTATTTGAAAGTTTATCTATGTTCTTTTTTCAATGTATATTATTTTGAATCCAAAGTAATTCCTAACAAAGTTGCTGAGTCTGTTATTATTATAAAGGTAAGTTATTGGCAAGGCAGCTTTTTGACGGGGCTTAAATTGAATTAATTTTGTTTTATTTAGATGTAGAAGGAGGTTATGACATTTTAGCCAGTTTTGTAATGTATTTAGTGTTGAATCTAATTGATTATTTAAGTCATTTGAATTTGAACATGAGACTAGTACCGATATATCATCTGCAAAAAGGACGGAGTAATTATTTAATAAGCTAGGGAGATCGTTTCCCACTACGTGCCAATGTGTTTTTCGGTTTTCGAATTTACCTTAATTTTTATTTTTTCTAGTACCCTCGTTCAAATACCTAGATTAGGTAGCCGACCCCGTGAGATACGGGATAAGGTTAGGGAGATGAACTCTGCCCAAAAGTGGTATCTTATCTGTCAATTGTATCGAAAATGAACAAACCATCGTGTTATCCTTGCTTATTTATTAAAGCTAGTATTACTAGCTTTTACCCGCGACTTCGTCTGCGATGTTTTTTTTTCTCTTTCGTCCACCCGTCATGATCTGCAGCGTCATGTGGGTCTGGTCCAAAAACGTGACGATGGTGGCTTTGAAAGTAGGGTCAAACCGCTTCTCCCTTCATCGTTCCTCACGTACCTACCACACATTCCCCCTGTCCTACCCTTAACACGCGTCCCTAAACAGTCATCATGTCTTTCCAGTCCTCCCATCCATTCCTCAAGTCCAGGACTCGCTACAGTCACTTCTGTTCCCTTTCCTCCCGTACACCCTGAAACTTATGTCGCTCGAGTGCACGTGTATAAAAGTTTCACAGATTACCAATACACATTATGAATTGAATTGCTGCCAATATGTTAAGAACATAGCGTGATGCACTCTTAATTCTGGCTGCCTGCCCCCCAAATAAAGAAGCGTAATGTAATGTATTCTAAGTTAGTCAAGGCAACACAGAATTAAATAAAAAAGGTTCCGTCATAATCTGTTCAAACACATAAACACTAACTAAATGCAATTCCTTGCCGACTGTCTACCCCTTAAGCACAGGGGCGTGATTATGTATTTGTATTCTTAGCTTTTGTCTATGTAACACTTAGTTCAATAAAAAAGTCCCATAAAAACGATTAAAAATCACTCACTAAATTCAATTCCCTGCCTACTGCCTACCCACTAAGTACGGTGGCGTGATTATTTAGGTCTTTAGTTTGTGTCTTGATAACACTGAGTTGAATAAAAAAGTCCCCTCGAAATCGGTTAAAAACACTAACTAAATTCAGTTCTCTGCTGCTGCCTACACCCTTAGCACGATGGTGTGATTATTTATCTATTTAGTTTGTGCCTACTATTACATATTATGTGGTCTTGGTAGCACTCAGTTGAATAAAAATGTCCCATCGAAATCGGTTAAAACCACTAACTAAATTCAGTTCCCTGCCTACCCCCTAAGTACGGTGGCGTGATTATATAGCCTTTGTCCGTCTTCAGGTTACCATCTATCACCATACTAAATTACATTAAAATCCGTTCAGCCGTTTAGGCGGGAAAGAAATCACTCACTAAAATCAGTTCCTTGCCTACTACCTACCCCCTAAGTACGGTGGCGTGATATATATAGCCTATGTCCGTCTCCGTCCGTTACCATCTATCACTATGCCAAATTTTATCAAAATCCGTTCAGCCGTTTAGGCGTGAAAGAGCAATTCAATTCAATTCAATACTTTATTTATAAAATAATAATTTTACACGTCACATAATACATTATACTTATAACTTAATTACATAATATGTTTTAGAATTAGTCATGTCATGTCATTTTAAAATACAGGATAGTTAATTTAATTTATATAATATCGTCTATAATGTCAGGCCTGGCCAAAACAAAGTTATCAAGCAACAAACAGACAGAGAGACAGAGTTACTTTCGCATTTATAATATTAAGTATAGATGATAGAATTCTTCTATGCTGAGCTGGGAGTGAGAGAAAAACATAGAATGTGCTAGCTGCAGTTCCTTCCAAGCAGCTGTAAAAAGCAGCTAAGAGATCTGAGGGTTTCAGTACAATGCAATTTAGGCGATGGGCTGACAACCTGTCACTACAGCAATATACGTATAAAGAGACTTTATCTGCCCAGATCAATTTTTCGTTGTGATTTACGGTTCGAATATGTTATAATATTACAATTGGTTTTATATCAATTTGGTAATAGGTAAGTTAGTTCTTTTTAGGTGTTTGAAAATGAATCACTGGTCAAATCTGGGTCAAATTCTATCATTTACATACATACATATAATCACGCCTTTATCCCTAATGGGTTAGGCAACCAAAAAAAAGGTCGTTCCGCCCGACGTGGCGACGTCCGACAAAGTTCTGAGTGTTATTTACGATAGATTTGTAGGTATATTTCTGTAGTGACAGGTTGTCAGTCCATCGCCTAAATTGCAATATACTGAAATTCTCACATCCCGTAGCTGGTTTTTACAGCATACCCAGGAGGAGATGCAGCTGGCACATTTTAAGTTTTTCTCTTGCTCCCAGTCCAGCATGGTAGCAGATTTTTTTACATAAGTTTTATAAATCCAAGTAAATACATTTTTCATTTTCATCACTACATAGTATAAAACAGAGTCGCTTTTTCTGTCCCTATATCCCTATGTATGCATAAATCTTTAAAACTACGCAATGGATTTTGATGCGGTTTCTTTTAATGGATAGAGTGATACAAGAGGAAGGTTTGTATGTATAATACATGCATAATATATAGTACAAAAACACTGATAATTTCCGTGAGAAGCCGGGGCGGGTCGCTAGTTTACAACAAATTAAACTCTTCAAAAGTCTGTGCTCTAGTGACCTGAGCTTGGGCTCACGATGCGATCGAAGGTTGCGGGTTAGATTCCCACGGGGAGGCACGCCATACCAAGTTGGTATTACTTATCACTTTGTAAGCATCCCTAGTATTGATAGTACAGTGTTGGCTGAATCACCTTGATTGTTTTTTTGGAGATTCTATACATTTCTAAATTGCGAATCGGAATGCAACCTAGCAGCGGCGAGGGAGAATTTTATCCAAAGGGAAGCCCGAGAAAAAAATTAACTATGTACTTACGCTACGTCAGCAAAAGTTGAGAACTACGTATTTTTTCTCTTCATTTTCTTTTGTAGTCCTATCTAACCTTTACACATACCGCTCATCACTTAATATCCCGAAAGAAGAAGACTGATCAAAAAAACTTTAAAAACATACATACATAACGTCACGCCTCTTTTCCGGAGGGGTAGGCAGAGATCACATCCCTCCACTTGCTACGGTCCTTGCAAAACTTTGATAAAGGAGTAGAAAAATAGCTAGCCATATTTTAGGATATGATTCTACCCATGGGTAGGTACTATTTTCCAAGGAACCTAGGTCGAAATATGAAAACTAAAATTAGCCCTTTATTTTTCAAATATCGACCTATGTACCTTGGGGAATATTTACCAGTTTCATGGATAGAATCACATGCTAAAATAAGGCCGGCAATTTTTTTTATTCCCTATACCTAAGTATTTTTTTTATCTTTCATGCTGGACTGCGAGTGAGAGAAAACCACAGAATGGGCCAGCTGCATTTCCTCCCGAGCATGTTGTAAAAACCAGGTAAGAGATCTGAGGGTTTCAGTATATTGTAATTTAGGCGATGTGCTAACAACCTATTACTACAGCAATATACTTACAAATTTATCTTAAATAACCCTCGAAACTACGAACTTTGTCAGATGTGGCGGAACGACTCTTGTTTAGGTCGTTTACGGTCTGCCTACCCTATTAGGGCTAAAGGCGTAACCTATATGTATGTATTGATTCGGTAATTAGTGATTCGAACAAAAATACTTGATAATGCCATATTATAACATTACAATTGCTACAGGTTTAAATTCACCAGCAACATTTGTTTTCAATACAAGCTATCACTATCAGCATTAATTCCCTATCTCGATTGAATAGGTTCGGGTTTTCAATTGACTTTACTCACGTGTCAATCGTTGAAGCGGTACCACAGGAAATTGCAAGGTATACCGGGTGTAAGGGACAGCGTCCTGCAAACTGATAGGGGTTGCTCAGTCAACGATACTGATCATCTTCCACCAGAAATTTCTTTCAGGAAGTGAAAATAAAAATTAGATTTTCCAAACAAAATGTCCACCTCAATCAGTTTTTTTTTTGTATGGTATGGTAAAGCCTTTATTTTCACTTCATACATACATACACATATAATGTATACACATACATACACATAACATATAATCACGCCTTTATACCTAATCCCTTAGCTGGTTTTTACAGCATACCCAGGAGGAAATGCAGCTGGCACATTCTATGTTTTCGCTCCCAGGCCAGCATGGGAGTAATAATTTTTTTTCACTTTCTGACAGAATTTCCTGGTGGTAGTTGTTCAGCGTCGTTGACTGAGCGACCCCTATCAGTTTGCGGGACGCTGTCCCTTACACCCCGTATATGTGCAAGCGGCCGCTAGATCATGTTTGACTGGCCTAGATAGTTCAGCGGAAATAAGCTGTCTGCAGTGCTAAGGGTCGTTAGTTTGATTTTCCCAAAAAGTAAATTGATAAGTCTGTTTTTAAATGTTATTCAGAGTGGTTCTTTTACGAAAAATATAAGAATGGTGTATAGTTTTAGGTAGTAAAAGGTATCATAGCAAAAGCTTATTCACTACATAGTATAAAACAAAGTCGCTTTCTCTGTCCCTATATCCGTATGTATGCATTAATTTTTAAAAGTACGCAACGGATTTTGATGCGGTTTCTTTTAATGAATAGAGTGATCCCAGAGGAACGTTTATATGTATAATACATGCATAATATAGTAGAGAAACACTGATAATTTCCGTTGGTTCGATATTAAAAAATATAAGAATAATATCATACTGCGTTGGATCCTATATAGTAGTTTTTAGATTTCTCAGTCAGTCTTCGGCCGCTGGGGTGATAACAATAATATGTATGTATAAGAATAAGAAAAACTCAGTAATTAAAATAGTCTCACAAGTCTGACTCATACAAGAAGAGCGGTGAGCAGCTGAAAATGTAATTCATAGATACATATAATCACGCCTTTATCCCTAATGGGGTAGGCAGAGCGTGAACGACCCAAACAAAGGTCGTTCCGCAATGTCTGACAAAGATTCAAGGGGTAATTTAAGTTAGATTTGTAGATATGTATATTGCTATAGTGACAGGTTATCAGTCCATCGCCTAAATTGCAATATACAGAAACCCTCGGATCTCTTAGCTGGTTTTTACAGTATGCACGGGAACATATGCAGCTGGCACATCCTATGTTTTTCTCTCGCTCCCAGACCAGCGTGGAAGAGAATGTAATTCAAGTCAAACAATATGTAGAGTTAGATACAAACAAAGCTAGATCAATAGGTTAGACAAATCATCACAAATGCTAATGAACAATCAACTGAATCAACGTTCCAGCCTTTGGCTTGATAGGTTCTCCTGATTAAGTGGTTAATTACCGACCGCGAAGAATAAGTAATACATACATACATACATAAATCACGCCTTTATCTCTTACGGGGTAGACAGAGCGTTTAACGCCTCGTAAAAGGCGCTTTCGCCACGTCTGACAAAAATTAAGGGGACTATTTTAGATTGTAATATGTATTGCTTTAGTGACAGGTTGTCAGCCCATCGCCTAAATTACAATACAATGTAACCCTCGAGTCCCTTTTGCTGACTTTAACAGCATGCCCGGGAGGAAGGGCAGCTGGAACATTCTATGTTTTTCTATCTCTCCCAGTCCAGCATGGAAGAATAAGTAATAGGTAACTTCTACCACTTTTCAGCCCTCTTACACTAAGTTCTAGTATCTTCCATGCTGGACTGGGAGTGAGTGAAAAAGATAGAGGAGGCCTTTGCCCTGCAGTGGGACATTTCAGGCTAAGTAAAAAAAAAAGTTACAATGGCCCGAATCGATAAACAATACTTAAGACTGACAGGTAGTTTGAGTTTGTTTCACAAATGTAATTTCAGTACAATGTGGCCTGTAAAATCCATATGTGATATTGCTCCCAATCTTGAGATCGCTTTATAAATACGAGCCTATGTTTTATAAAGCAAATATCAAAAAGGTATACAAGTGGAATTTGAATATACTTTGATTTAGAATACGCGTATGTTAACTAAACGGTCTCCCAGGTTGTAATTTGTCAATTCATCACTTTGTGAGGTTTTCCCCAGTTTGGTTAGGACAATGCTGGCTGAATCACGTGATGGTCCGAAAAAGAAAAAGGACTCCGTGCTTCGGAGCGCACGTTAGCCGTCGGTCCCGGTCGCAGTCTTTGACAGTGGTCGTTACTCCAATCATGTCAGAAGCCTAATAGGTGTTCTACTAAGCGGTTTGAAAACTCTGACAACAGGATTCATCGGGTCGTTCGACTCGAGAATCCACTCGCTAAGAAAAATAAGACTAAACGGTAACTCAATACTATACCGTGCACAATCCCTCCTGGCAGACGGCTTCACACTTATTTTATTTATATATTTTCTTTAATCTAACATACATACATATAATCACGCCTTTATTCCTAATGGGGCAGGAAGAGCGTGAACGACCTAAACAAATGTCGTACCGCCACGTCTGACTAAATTTTGAGGATTATTTAAGATAGATTTGTAGGTATATTGCTATAGTGACAGGTTGCCAGCCCATCGCCTAAATTACAATATACTGAAACCCTCGGATCCCTTAGCTGGTTTTCACAGCATGCCCGGGAGGAAATGCAGCTGGCACATTCTATATTTTTCTCTCGCTCCCAATCCAGCTTGGAAGACTGTAATCTAATTATGTATTTATTTAAGTCTGTTACTTCTGTCGGTCTCTTGCAGGTTCCAGATAGACAGAAGTAACAGACAGAAGAGTTATTTTCGCGATTATAGTAAACTAGCGACCCGGCCCGGCTTCGCACGGAAATTATCAGTGTTTCTCTACTATATTATGCATGTATTATACATGTAAACCTTCCTCTTGAATCACTCTATCCATTAAAAGAAACCGCATCAAAATCCGTTGCTTAGTTGTATAGATTTATGCATACATTACATAGAGATAAAGGGACAGAGAAAGCGAATTTGTTTTAAACTATGTAGTGGTATAAGCAAATTAATTGTGACGCTGTCTGCCAGGAGGGATTGCGCGCGGTATAGACCCGTATTCAGTGTCGGTTATCATTTACATGTCGGTTAGATGCAGCATATTAATGTTTGGTCGTGAATATCGACAAGAAAAGCAATGTTCATTTCAATCGAGCTAAAAAATATAAATATTCATTTCAGAAGAAATGTTTTGTAAACTAAAAAGTTCTGAGTATTACCTATTATTCCTCATAATGAGTTAAAAAGTTTTCAAGAGATCCCTAAATGTTTTCAAAAATATTCAGAAAGCAATCAAGGAGTTCTAAGAATGGGTACCTACCTAATCTTTTGTATAATCCAAGCACCTAATTATTAAAGGAAATTATAACTTTGACATTAATAAGAATATTAAGAAAATGAATTTTGGTTTTGGTATTTTTATTGCACGATAAAGTTAGGTAGTTGATTAAAATCCCATTTATTTCCTCGAACGTTCAACTGAAAGTCACCATAAATAAAATACACGTGAAAACAGAAGCCGAAAGCTGTAATCAAAATCTAGGATGACGAGAAAATTACACACGACACGGGCAAAAGTTTCAGCACGCAAGCAAACAACGTAAAAATACAATATTTAGTAGAAACAATCGATACAAACTTGCACAGAGTATCAGGAGCAGGAGGTGGCTTGAATAATCCATAGTCAGTAGAACATAACAAGTTTAAAGGTGTGTTCGGAATTTGAATCGGTTAGGTTTGGTTAGGCTTTGATCGCCGCCGCGACACCGCGCGCGCTTGGACCGAGATGCCAACTGAAAAGTTTTCATGCTGACCGAAAGCTCTTGAAAGGCGCATGCGCGCCAACTCGCCTGTTGAGTGCAACTTTGAGAAGTCATAAAATTGTGCTTAGTCGACTTTGAGGAGGTGGGTCTCGTAAATTGGAAAATTACTGTCTTGTCAAGTAGTTAGTTTAGCTACATCTGTAGGCGTCTATGTACTAATATAATTAAAAAAGTTTGTTGTTGTTCTAGTGTTTTCCTGGAGCAGTTTATCAATTAACAAATTTATTAATCAAAATAAATATTTAAAGGTTCAAAATTCGACTTCAAGTATACTTTATTGTACACAGAAAACAAATCATAGAAATATTATAATAGATGTGTACAGAAGGCGGCCTTATTGCTTAGGTATCTATTTCTAATGGTATACCTACATGTTATATATTTTTTTACATACTATTCATCAAACGTTTGCACTCAGTTTAACAGTATCAAAGACATTGTATTCAAATAACTTTGTCAAAAACAGTGCGTGTGTTCTTTTTTATGTGAAAATGTTTAAAAGCTCTGAAATATTAATATTTGCAAAAAAAACAGAGATTAAAAATAAAAATTCTGATGCTAAAACAGAAATAAAATTCAAGTTCTTATGCTGGTACGTTTTTTTTTCTTTCATTGATGTACCTAGTGTAGGTAGCTGAGAAGTTTAGTGTAAAGGCACTTGGGCCTTTGTTATGACTGTGAGAGAAAACGAAACGCATCGGTTCGTTTGTTGACCACTTTCGATTACGTTTCGACTCATCAGATGCGGAAGTGTCCGCATAACAGTTGGTTTGCAAGTGCTTCGCTCTTGTGAACTTAACTTGTTTGGATCGGAACGAAATCCAACTCTTTAGGAGCAGCCGTTAAGCATGATCTCCGCAGAGTGGTCCTTTCCTACGTGTATCCATATAGAGATAATGAAAAGTTGAGGAGAGGTCCTCTCTGCGAAGATCATGCTTAACGGCTGCTTCTAAAGAGTTGGATTCCTTAAGATCTAAACAACCTAAGCTCACAAGAGCGAAGCACTTGCAAAGTGAGAAGTTGTTGTTTGTGTTTTACAACTGATTATTTTGGCACTCACTATTGCCACGCTCGTGATTCAATTATAGATTTCTTATCTAGCTCGAGTTAAATATACGCTCTCGTACTCCAAATTAACTTTCCTATCTCTCAGGTCAAATTACTTAGTATTGTTGTCATAGTATAAAAACATAGTCATTGCTCCTGGTCTTCTGTCGAGTGGGTATCGAGTCTATCGACCCGATAAACCCTGGTGTCAGAGTTTTTAAACCGCCTAGTAGCACAACTATCAGGCCTCTGACATGGTTTTAAGTAACGACCACTATCAAACACAGCGACCGGGACCGACGGCTTAACGTGCCCTCCGAAGCACGAAATCTTTTTCTTTTCGGACAATCAGGTGATTCAGCCTGCAATGTCCTTGCAATTGCTCCTGGTAATTACTGATGATGCGAAAGAAGAAGCACCCCTCACCCCTTTTATGGTTCTCGCGGATGTCATAATAGCTTACTAGTTATTCATAAGAAAATATAATATTAATTATATTACGTATAGATAATTATTTTTTATGAGCGAGTTAGAGAAAAACATAGAATGTGCCAGCTGCATTTCCTCCCGGACATGCTGTAAAAAACAGCTATCCGAGAGATTCAGTATATTGCAATTTAGGCGATGGGCTGTCATTTAAACAATATAATACCTACAATTAACCTTCAAAAATTCGTCAGACGTGGTGGAACGACCTTTGTTTAGGTCATTTATGATCTGCCTACCCCATTAGGGATAAAAGCGTGGCTGTATGTATGTATGCATATTATCTCCTTATATCTATTACCTTTTCGCACTCGCTAACTCACCTATCAAGCGTGTCGAGTACAGAAGCACCTAGGTAGGGACTTAGGGAGCACCCATTTCCAGCAACGGACAGTTCTACAATACAAATATACATAATTGCACATAAGACAAGACATTACAAATTCCCACTACGTACCATTGTGTTTTTCGGTTTTCGAATTTCATCATCATCTCCCTAGCCTTCTTCCGTATCTCACGGAGTCGGCTACCTAATCTAGGGGATTGACAGAGGGTGAGGATATGTACGTTTATTCGGCGGTTTTTCCGTGCTTCGGACGGCACGTTAAGCCGTTAGTCCCGGTTAATATCGCTTAACATACATATATACATACATAAAACGCCTTTATCCCTTACGGGGTAGGCAGAAGGTTAAACGCCTCGTAAAAGGCGCTTTCACCACGTCTGACAAAAATTGAGGGCAATTTTAGATTGTAATTTGTATTGCTATAGTGACAGGTTGTCAGCCCATCGCTTATGTAACAACACACTGTAACCCTCGAGTCCCTTTGGCTGACTTCTACAGCATGACCGAGAAGGGCAGCTGGAACATTCTTTGTTTTTCTATCTCTCCCAGTCCAGCATGGAAGAAATCGCTTATCGCTTAATACCGTAGGTATTAATCGTTAAGCCATATAATAGCCATATCACAGGCCAGTGCTAAACATTGGCGGCTTGAAAACTCTGGCCTAATCTAGGATTGGGTCCGATTTCCCTTCTGGTTTGCGGAGGTCAGATGGCAGTCGCTCTGCGTAAAAACCAGTACCCTCGTTCAATCACCTAGATTAGGTAACCGCCCCCGTGAGATATGGGATAAGGCTAGGGAGATGATGATGACAAGACATTTCAAAGGAATAAAACATTACAAAACAGTACAATTTAGGTGGCCTTATTGTTATACTTGGAAAGTTAAAACATCGATACCAAAAATTACCATCGCATATTACCTATCTATAGAATTCAGCCTTATTAAGTAGCTGTAATTTTCGTACCGCTATAATTTCCCCAATCGACCCTATTTACATTTAGATCGTGGTACGAAGGAACTTCGTAACGACCGACGTGTGTGCATATTCGCCGTAAAGTATGGAAATGATTAGGGCATGTGAGAAAGTTGTAAATTTACTCGTTTTCCTTTTAATATTTGACGAGTACCAATGGCCGAACGGTGGCTGACCCGCGGGCGCCTAAGGGCTGCCCCAAATGGTAGAATAAATAAATAATTATGTGTTTAGAAGTTTGAGTTACACAACTCATCTATGGGATACTTTACTTCCGGAGATTGTTATGATCATCTAAATCTAAATTAATATGGTATATTTAAATGAAATCGAAATTTCAAATCGACGGATTATTTTTGTTGTATACAATTTCAAAGCTAATGAATTTCTCGGTATTGTTCTCGGATAGGTTTCAGTGTTCTGCAAATTAGACAAAACAATATTAAATAATATTATTTTTGACTTCTAACTTTATATATCTACTATACATGTTAATTAAATTTGAAAAACAACAGTATGTAATACATTTTTTAATGTAGAAAAAGCAGTTTGTAATGTTAAGCCACTTCTGTCAACAAACTATTGTATAGTTTGGCAGATTTTGTTTAAGTTGTAAAACTGTACTGCCAAAATTAATAAACGATTTATTTATTTATCTTTTATTTTATTTTTATTTTAGACGCTAACCAAATTTTTAATAGCAACATCCACACGCGCATGCTTCGTACTAATTCAAAACACATGCAGTTTGGCAGGCCTGCGGCTATACCGGTGGGAATCAATGCCGTGCTGTTGCCGTGCTGGCAAGTGGAAAAGCTTCCATATAATATCATTGATTTTCATAGATGATTTCTTCCACGATACCGTCGACGATGTCGTGCCGTCGCCGTTGCCGTTGCCGTGCCGTCTAGTAGAAATAGGGCCATTGGTGTGGTGGCGCATACTGTCAATAGTTGTGCTGGGTCAAAATAACATAATCCCGTCTCATCCCAAGGCCATCCTAAAGCCAACTAATATAATATTAATAATAATATTAATTTGAGTATAGGAAGTGGATTCCTATACTCAAATTAATACCTACTTACTTCTGTAGTATGTAAAGCAGCAACCCTATACTGTACATTAGAGAAGTTTACTTTTTCAATAATGAAATGCAGTTGGAGTGGAAGTCCAATACCGCAGCCGGCAATTTATGCCCGCATTAGAATGAGTGAGGGTGGTCAATAAGGCCGTGGACACCGTATTAGTCAACGGTACAGTTTGCTTTTCGTTAAAATTGTATGTTACATACTTTTTCTTTTTAAATATAGACGATGAAAGCATAGAGCTGAGAGTATAAAATTTGTCGATATTGTTCTGTAATTAACTTTCGGAAGGACGCACGCTATACTTAAGCTACCAGAGCGGGAGCCAGGAGCTATTATAGTATTTAGGCGAAGAACGGACAACCTATCATTACTGAAATACGCTTTACCTCTGAAAGTATCCTCAAAAACAGACTCGTGTTACATTTCATATTTCTTACCTTTTAAGTTATCTCATCATCTCCTTAGCCTTATCCCGTATCTCACGGGGTCGGCTTCCTAATCTAGGGGATTGAACGAGGGTACTGATTTTTACACAGAGCGACTGCCATCTGACCTCCGCAACCCAGAAGGGAAACCAGACCCAATCCTAGATTAGGTCAGAGTTTTCAAGCCGCCAATGCTTAGCACTGGCCTCTGATATGGCTTAACGACTAATATCTACGGTATTAAACGATATTAACCGGGACCAACGGCTTAACGTGCCTTCCGAAGCACGGAAAAAGCGCCGAATAAACCTTTTAAGTTATCTATCATCATCATATCATCCTCTGTTTTGAAATCGAATTTATTAATGTAATAATTATGGCAATTGAATTTAACCCGCAATGCTCTTAATTATTGGTGTAATGGATGACGGCATATAAATTAGGGAGCCCGATGGTGTAGTGGATAGGGCCGTTGCCTCCTGAGCGGGAGGTCGTGGTTCGAATCCCACCACGTACTTACTAATGTGTTTTTCCGTTTTCGAATTTCATATCTATTATTGTGTGCTTTTTCCGTGCTTCGGAAGGCACGTATAGCCGTTAGTCCCGGTTGATATCGTTAAATACCGTAGATATAAGTCGTTAAGCCATATCAGAGGCCAGTACTAAACACTGGTGGCTTGAAAACTCTGACCAAATCTAGGATTAGGTCTGGTTTCCCTTCTGGGTCAGATGGCAGTCGTTTTGTGGAAAAACCAGTACCCTGGTTTAATCCCCTAGATTAGGTAGCCAATCCGTGAGATACGGGATAAGGATAGGGAGATGACGACTTATTTACATTGCAGAATTTGTAAGAGCAGATTGATTGCAGATAGATGGTTTACTTAACTACCTAGGATTTATGTTTTCCAAGCCTGCTTCGTAGCATTTGCTACGCCGTAGTACCAGATCAATTTTAGAACAATTTTATTGTGAAATCCTTTATACTTAATATTAAATTACTATTATTAAAATGCTGTAACCCTTTTAGTATAGTAGTATGACATGTAAGACTAGTGATAAGAGTAAACAAAACCAGAATGTTTCAACTGCTTTTCTTCTTGGGCTTGCTGACCTGTGAGACGATACAAAGATAGGGAGATGATGAGACAGCCAATGCTTTATGTATATTTAGTTAGATGATGGAGTGACAATAGGCGTTTTTCGACTTGGCACGGTGACGGCAACGGCGACGGCACGGCACCGTCAATGGTACCGCGGAAGAGGTACTCTATGAAAATCAATGAAATTATATGGGATGCTTTTCCACTTGCCGGCACGGCAACAGCAATGCATTGATTTTCGCTGATACCGTCGCCGGCCTGCCTAACTGCATGTGTGTTGTATTCGTACGAAGCATGCGCGTGTGCGCTCAAATTGGAACTAGGTGAACGTTGCCGTGTCGTAACCATGCCGTCCAGTGAAAAACAGATCTACGGAATCGTGATGGCACCATCGCCATGCCGTCGCAGTGCCGTCTTATGGAAAAACGCCCGATCAGTGTTTTTTTTTTCTGAACTCTACAACATATAAAAGCTTGACTAGGTACATCGTATTAGGTATGTAAATAAAGTACCAGTACCAGTACCTACTAGCAAGCAGACTTGCTTTCAGGTCAATTGCAACGGCTATAAAAAGCACTTCCCATGTCTATGATTTGTAGCAGTAGGATCTTCCGGGTAGATAACAACTATAGTCCTCACTTTACTACCAGCACAGAATATATAATAGTACTACATACAGAATGGACATTCACTTCCCTTACCCAGTCCGACATACTTCACCCTCCGCGCCGGATTGTGGGCCACATTGAGCGTACGCTTAGCGGGTTTGGCGCGCGCTAGTTTCCTAGTGTAACGGAAATTAAATTATAAAGTTTTGTGTTCCAAAGATGTACTGTTCCGTGTACGGATGTCTTTCTACCACAAGATATGACTCCAATAGGAACTTTTTTAGATTCCACTGTGATGAGAGACGGTAAGTAAATTTATACAAAATATGCAACCTAATCTATTCTAACTATTCAGTTACAGTAAACTATTTTAAAACGTTGGTTTAATCAAGAACCAGATTAATCAAGTGATGATTATGACCGGTATAACAAAACTTGTCAACCCTGCACACAAACGCTTGCTAAGTGCAACATGCCGTCTGTCGATGTGTGACCTAAATGACATTGTAGTTAGGAGTGTCCGAGCTGTGCTACCAATTTACTACTATTAATGTTACGTGATCTAACTACCATTTGCTTTCCGATATATTGATACGATAACTTCGGTGTGTACCCGATGTCAAATGTGATATGGATGTAATTGTAATTAGGGTAGTGGATACATACATATATATATATAATCACGCCTTTATCCCTAACGGGGTAGGTAGAGCGTAAGCGACCTAAACAAACATAGCTCCGCCACGTCTGACAAAGTTTTTTTAAAGATAGATTTGTAGGTATATTGCTGTAGTGACATGTTGTCAGCGTGTCGCCTAATTACAATTTCAGAAATCCTTCGGGTCCCTTAGCTGGTTTTTACAGCCTGCCCGGGAGGAAATGCAGTTGGCACATTCTTCGTTTTTCTCTCGCTCCCAGTCCAGCATAGAAGAATGAGTGTAGTGGATAAGATAATGCTTCTGCTGGTCTGGGAGTAAAAGAAAAACATAGAATGTGCCAGTTGCGACTCCTCTCAGGCATGCTATAAAAACCAGCTAAGAGAATCGAAGGTTAAAGTATTGTAATTTAGGGGATGGGCTGACAACCTGTTACTAAAGTTAATATACGAATCTATTTTAAACAACCCACAAAACTTGTCAGACGTGGCGGAAAGACCTTTGTTTGCGTCCTTGACGCTCTGCCTTCCACATTAGGGATACAGTAGTGATAGTACGAATATTTCAAATATTTCATTTTATATAATTTTATTAAGGCTTGTAATTATGAAGCGATCTCAAACTTGAAAGCAATATTAAGTATGGATTTGACAGGCCAGATTATACTGAAATAACATTTCTGATACGAACTCAAACTCGCTGTCACTCATTAGCGCTGATTATAAATACGGCCCTTAGACTTAGGTAATTTACATTCTACATATTATTACTGCTGATGTAATATGGAATATTATGTAGATTGTTGTATACTTAATTAGATCATGAAGACATTTGTTATTATTTAAAATTAGAACAATAAACCATGTCAAAGATCTATTACTTATGTGGCTAAAAACTCTGATAATAGAAAAAAGGCAATAAAATAAAATAAAACGATAAATATTTTGTCTAAAAGATATTTTAAGAAAAGAAAAAGTATTAACAAACTTAACACTAAAGATCAAAGATAAGAAAAATCTAAATATAGTATCCATACTAAGCAGTCGAATTTCCCTCAAGAACTTGAATTTCTATCGCAGCCACGTCACGTTGCCATAAAAACTTGTAAAAATTCCAATAGATAAAAATCTTCAAAAATACTTTAATTTCCTCGAGAAGTTTTCCAGCTCGCTTTTCACGAGACAAGCTCGAGTACAATAGGCGATGCTGCTCGCGCGCAATAAGCGGAGCTTAGACCGAACAGCGGGATAGTCCAGCTGCTCACGTTTCTAAGACAGTCTCATGTTGATCTTAGATAGATGATGTAGAATCATCATCACCTCGCTTTTCATAAGACAAGCTCGAGAACAATAGGCGAAGCTGCTCGCGTGCAATACGGAGAGCTTCGATTGAACAGCGAGATAGTCCAGTAGCTCACGTTTAAAAAACAGTCTTATGTTGATCTTAGATAGATGCTGTAGAATCATCATCAGCTCGCTTTTCATAAGACAAGCTCGAGAACAACCAGGCGACGCTGCTCGCGAGCAATGAGGAGAGCTTAGACCGAACAGCGAGATAGTCCAGCAGCTCATGTTTATAAGACAGTCTCATGTAGATCTTAGATAGATGCTGTAGAATCATCATCAGCTCGCTTTTCATAAGACAAGCTCGAGAACAACAGGCGAAACTGCTCGCGCGCACGAGGAGAGCTTAGACCGAACAGCTAGATAGTCCAGAAGCTCACGTTTAAAAGACGGTCTCATGTTGATCTTAGATAGATGCTGTAGTATTATCAACTCGCTTTTCATAACACAAGCTTGAGAACAACAGGCGACGCTTCTCGCGCGCAATAAGGAGAGCTTAGACTGAACAGCGAGGTAGTCCAGAAGCTCACGTTTAAAAGACGGTCTCATGTTGATCTTAGATAGATACTGTAGAGTCATCATCAGCTCGCTTTTCATAAGACAAGCTCGAGAACAATAGACGATGCTGCTTGCGCGCAATAAGGAGAACTTAGACCGAACAGCGAGATAGTCCAGAAGCTCACGTTTAAAAAACGGTCTCATGTTGATCTTAGATAGATACTGTAGAGTCATCATCAGCTCGCTTTTCATAAGACAAGCTCGAGAACAATAGACGATGCTGCTTGCGCGCAATAAGGAGAACTTAGACCGAACAGCAAGATAGTATAGTAACTCACGTTTATAAGACAGTCTCATGTTGATCTTAGATAGATGCTGTAGTATTATCAGCTCGCTTTTTATAAGACGAGCTCAAGTACAATAGGCGTTGCTACTCGCGCTCAATAAGGAGAGCTTAGACCGAACAGCAAATTAGTTCAGCAGCTCACGTTTAAAAGGCAGTCTTATGTTGATCTTAGATCTTTTTCTTCTGTCGAGTGGGTATCGAGTCTATGGACCCGATGAACCCTGGTGTCATGTTAGAGATAGATAGATTTGTAGGTATACTGCTGTAGTGACAGCCCATCGCCTAAATTACGATATCGCCTAAATTACGATATACTGATACTGTCGTATCCCTTAGCTAGTTTTTACAGCATGCCCGGGAGGAAATGCAGCAGGCACATTCTATGTTTTTCTTTCGATTCCATGCCAGCATGGAAGAATAAATTTGTATAATAAAAAGTTTTTTGTACTAAACACATAAACTATGTTTGCCAGTCGAATATTTTTTTCAAATTTAATGTTACTTTTGTATTTGTTAAAAAGATTACCTAGGTAGTCAAGTTCTTTGACTATCAGCTGAAGTACTAAAAGCTTTTAGAAGCCCAATGAAGTTAAGTAGGTGAATGTACTGAGATCTCTGATAGCGGACTTCATTAAACGATAAGGCTTTTAATTTAAAGCAACTCAGTAATTAATGTAATCAGACACTACTTTGCTGTTATTAAATTTCCTGCAACTGCATACTATGGACGTGTAAGGTACTTTGTAATTCAAATCTCGAGAAAGCGAATCATTAGAACGTGGGTACAACGTTTTCTGATTTTCCGGGAAATGTAAAGAAAAAGAATGGAGAATACTTTAACTGGACTGGGAAACGTGGCCGGGAGGTAGGGAGGCCTTTGCTTTGCAGTGGGACAACACAGGTTCATGAATAAAAAATAATATATCCGTCTTCTTTTTCTGTCGAGTGGGTATCGAGTCTATCGACCTGATGAACCCTGGTGTCAGAGTTTTTAAACCGCCTAGTAGCACAACTATCAGGCCTCTGACATGGTTTGAGTAAAGACCACTATCAAAGACAGCGACCTCCGAAGCACGAAATCTTTTTCTTTTTCGGACAATCAGGTGATTCAGCCTGCATTTTCCTAACCAAACTGGGGAAAATATCACAAACTGATAAATTCTTAAATATCAACTTTGTGTTTCCCCCCTGGCAATCAAACCCAGAACCTCCGGATCAGGAGTCTATGGTACTAGCCACTAGACCACCATCCACATATCCGTATGCAGCAATAACAGGGTTTGATCTCATATTATAAAAGTTAATAAAACTAAAACCTTTTGTGATCAGATTTTTCTACAAAATCAAATATATTTCTCACTTACATATTTTTTATGAATAGATAACAAAGAACATTGTATTCACAGTAGATTAATGAAATGTATATTAAAAAAGGTAAAATATTAATAAGGGATAAAAATAAACTGTGTACAAATAGTGAGGAAAGCTTAAAAATAAACATGTGTACACGTGCAGCAATTCATACTTGTCCAACAGAACTTGTATCATAATCCAGTATCCCGTATCTCACGGGTCGGCTAACTAATCTAGGTAATTGAACTATGGTACTGGTTTTTACACAGAGCAACTGCCATCTAACCTCCGCAACCCAGAAGGGAAACCAGACCCAATCCTAAAATAATCCTCCTCTAAAAGAACTTGTATATTTCAAGTAAATTATATACAGGGAGAGAAATCTCAAAAGACGTTTCATGATAAGACGACATAAACAATAGAGTTTTTTTATTACGTAAAAATTGTATTTTGCCATTGAATATGTTGTAAATATTTGTAACTTAAAAAAGCGGTAACGGAGACGCTGCCGATATCATCAAAACGACCAGTAGGCAGACCACCAGCCAGATGGACTGATTATATAGTAGCGATTGAGGGAAGACAGTGGATGCGGGAAGCACAGGATCGGTGTAGATGGCATATAAAATAAAAGGCCTATACTCAGCAGTGGGTAGATATAGGCTGATATAGATAGCAAAAAAATACAATTATACCTGAACAGAATATTTAGGTACTTACTAAAAGGGCCAAGTAAGTAAATAGCCCGATAAACGTCTGAGTTGATTTAGTTTTAATATCTATGTAGCTCATTCCCGGAACCGAGCAAATGGTGTCTGAGCCAATTTGTATGTAAATTTATTTAATTTATTTAGGAAAATAACAACAATATGCTTAATAGCTAATAACAACAGAGAGCCAATAACAGGTTTTCACTGATTCATATCACAATAATGAAAAAAAGGAACTCACACAGAACTAAAAACTACATGCACACAGTGAATTATAATTAAAAGATACATAACAAATAAAGCACACAAAACCAAGAATTAAAGAATAAGAAACCTTTTGAAAAAAATCTGACTTAGGCTGGTATTTATAAAGTGATCTCAAGATTGAGAGTATTAAGTACGGATTGGACAGGTCCTTTTGTAATTTCTGATACGGTTACTAGCTGACAGACTCAAGTGCTGTTTATAATAACGGTCCTAAGTAAGCGTCACGCTGACTCGCAACTAGTATTAAAAAAGTCAAGATCAAACTCTTTAGAAAAAGTTAAATTAATGTACTTGTCATTTTCTCAAAAATTAATTAGTAATAAGAAATAGAAAATCTACAACTGAATTTAAATACGAGTGCTCTAGTCTAGTTCGGGAGCGACACAGACGGTGGTGACGATGGAGCGAGCTCACCCAGAAGATGATCTCCCTAGCCTTATCCCCTATCTCACGGGGTCAGCTACCTAATCTAGGGGATTGAACGATGGTACCTGCTGGTTTTTATACATAGCGACTGCCATCTGAGCTCCGCAGCCCAGAAGGGAAACCAGACCTAATCCTAGATTAAGTCAGCGTTTTCAAGCTGCCAATGTTTTTTTAGCACTGGCTTCTGACATGGATTAACGACTAATATTTACGGTATTGAACGATATTAACCGATGGTATCCTGATGGTAAGGTGTGTCTATATGCCCGATGCATTGCAATACACTGAAACCCTCGACTATCTCCCGAAAATGATCGAGTACCTTACCTGCTTTGGATATTTTCCGTTTAGTGCGAAATTCTATCAACTCTTGGAGTCGATACTTCACCGCCTAGGCTGACTGTGCTGACTGATTGATTAGGTAGTGTAATTCACCTAACGCAGTCAAATACTCTATAGTGACTATACTAAACCGGGTGAAAAGGACAGCATCCCGTAAACTGATAAATGTTGCTCAGTCACCGACACTGAACAGTTTTCATAAGGAGATTCTTTCAGGGAATAAAAATAAAAATGCTTTTCTATACAAATTGTCTGACTGAGGTGGTCATTTTGTACGTAAAAGTCAATATTTTTTTTCATCTTCGAAAAGTATTTCCTTGTGGAAGTTGTTCAGTTTTTTTCTGAGCAACTCCTATCAGTTTGCGGGAAACTGTCTCCTTCACCCGGTATTATATACGTAGTCAAAATACTTGGCATATCATTTGAAAATCGACTCTCTCTACCCTGTCTTAATCATAAGTGGAACTGTCGATAATTTAATTTTAGTTATCAGTTAGTAGCTATTCCTGAAGTCGATATTTCATAGTCTAGACTGTCTGCACTGATTGATTGATTAGGCAGCGTAATTCATCAAACCCAGCCAATAGTCACGCCTTTATAATAATCCCATAAGATTTAGGTAACGCATCAACAGTCTAAGGTGTTTCCGTCTAGCCTAATAAACATTTTGGGCAAATTCAGAAGGAAATGTGTATCGCTATAATGACGGGTTGTTAGTCCGTCACTTCAATTTCAATTGGGACTAGGACTCCCTCCTCCTACTGGTTTCTACATAATGAGTGCATTGGCACGAGAATGAAAAGTAGCTGGAACATTCTATGTTTATTTATCGTTTTCAGTCTAGCATTGGTGTTATCAACTATTTAACTGGAGTCGATACTTCACCGCCTAGGCTGACTGCACAGGCTGATTGATTAGGCAGTGTAATTCATCTAACCCGGCCAATACGCTGCCAAGTGTGAGCAGGCTAACTCGAATTGATGAGGTTCAAGCCTGATAACCTGATACGCTATTACCTATGTTATTAAGCTTTAAGGTTATAATAATAATAGTTCTTCCACCGATTTTCGGCGATGGCGGCCAGTCTCCAAGAGATCGACCAACTGCGCAGGACTAGTTTTTAGTGACATAGCGTTTGCGCACACAGGTGCAGTCTTTATTCCTTCAATCTCTTATTCTGATTGGACAGATTGACTGACACGACCAGAGATAAATCAGGCGCAGGACCGATTATTTACATGCCCATCCGACAGCATAGATCATCTTACTTTTCAGACAATCAGATGGTCTGCCTGCAATGTCCTAACCAAACTAGAAACAACAACACTATTCCCCGTCATTGTTCCCCGCTGGGAATCGATCCCGGTACCTCCGAATCAAGATCTCATGGCTCAGACGACTAGACCACGGTGGCAGTTTTTTTTTAAGGATTATATGCAAGTTGTAACAAGATACCTATGTGAGAATCTTTTGTCTGTCTTCGTATCTTTTGTATACCTAACTAACAATATTCCACAAGGAAAATGCGTCTAATTATTAAATAAATAAATTACATCAGATAGATATTAATTTCCAGAATTATATGAAGCAACTATTTATTTTAAATCTTTTCTTCAAACCTACGTCCACCCACTGCAGGGTTAAAGAAAATATAATATTAGCTAGCAGGGTATAGCACTCTTCTCTGTTTCTTATTTATTTATTTCTAAAACTATATTACAAAATACAAACAATGCTGGAATGGGAGCGAGAGAATGTATATTGCAATTTAGGCGATGGGCTGACAACCTGTCACTACAGCAATATACCTAATCTATCTAGTAGATATCTATCTGCTGGAATTTATTATATTGCAATTTAGGCTTCCGCGCGCGGTTTAGCAGATCCCGCTCCTACGCGCGGAGAAGCATTTTTAGTATGTTTGACACTGCGCGTTTTCTATACAAACCGGGCGTACGAAGTCCCGGGCACAGCTAGTCTTCAATATTTTCTAGGTAAGTATGAATAAACTTAAAAAATATGAATGAGATCTTACACTTCTTTTTTTTACCGTCTACAAAGTTATCGTGCGTATATTTTATCATGACATTGTAGTTAAGTAAACTGCCTCCGTGGTCTAGTGGTCAGACCCATGGGCTTACGATCCGGAGATCCTGGGTTCGATTCCCATTGGAGGAACACAAAAGTTGATATTTGTCAATTTAGCACTGTGTGAGGTTTTCCCCAGTTTGGTTAGGACATAGCAGGCTGAACCACCTGATTGTCCGAAAAGAAAAAGGACTCAGGAAAAGATAAAGGTTAATATCGTTTAATACCGTAGCTATTAGTTGTTAAGCCATATCAGAGGCCAGTGCTAAGCATTGACGGCTTGAAAATTATGAACTAATCTAGGACTGGGTCTGGTTTTCCTTCTGGGTTGAGGGGGTCAGATGGCAGTCTATCTGTGTAAAAACCAGTACCCTCGTTCAATCCCCTAGATAAGGTATCCGACCTCGTGAGATACGTATAAGGCTAGGGAGATAGATATGCTGGACTAACTACTAATCCTGTTTTGTATCTCCAAACAAAGAAAAAAAAAAAGGTTATGTTTTCATGTGTGTAACATAAGTCTACTAACTGTATGTTGAGTTTTGTATTGTTTCATGAATAAACGTTTTTCTATTTTATTCTTTTCTATTCTATTCAATAGCTCTATAATTAAAGGCACAAGTTTTCGTATTCAGAAAGAGTGTATTTATATACTTTCGATGAAAGATGACTTATTCCAAATACATGAAGGTTTTGTGTTTGTGGTTTTGTGTTTCGTGCGTCACGCAGCCCCCCGGGCTCCACACGCCGATGCCCGATTAAACTCCTACATATTTATTGAGCTACCTCAACACTAAAATGCATGAGTTACTTGTTTGTTCAAATATTTATGAGACTTTTTCTGAGAGACTTTCTCTATGTATAAATTAAATGAATTCAGAGGCGTTTGAAGCCTACCGATCACGCAATAAAACAATCGAATGGCGGTGAAAAAAGAATAACATTTAAATGGCAGGTTGATAGGCAATTCAGTCTCCAATTTTTTGTTTGTTACAAAAGATGTATTACAAACGTTAAGGAAAATATCCTTGTAATAAATTAATTTTATTTAAAAATATCTATATTTTCCAAATTAAGAGATGCATCATAAAATTTATTGCAAATTCATTTCGTTTTTTTTTGCATGCCGATTCTCCACATTTTTCAGACGACATAAGGTAGGTGTACTATTGCATCGTAACCGTTCATCTCGCGTAAAAAAAACACTGTCCACAAATATAATGCAATGAGTGGTCTATGTGGTCCTTCATTAATTATTTGTGTGCCTATTCCTAGATCCCCGCAGGTTAGCTAAACTTATACTTAGCCGACTATTCGAACCCAGCAGTTGAGACTGCATAAGTAATGAAACAACTCTTCCAGGGCATAATTTTCATAGCTACAAGACTATAATTGTTAGTTGCGCCGACCCGTTCGTAGGAAACGTACTTCGAATCGTTTGTTGATCGCTCTATGAAAAATTCAACAGGAGTAGGATTGTAACAAGTTGTTAAAATATCGACGTTTACATGTAGGTTAAATATAATATGTTAAATTGAACGAATCTTTCCAAAGTAGGTATTTTATTAAAGCATGTAAAATAAAAATAATTAAATCCTACTTCCTATTAATCACTACAATAAAATAATAATTATAAATTTAAATGTTTGGATGTTTGTTACGGACTGGGATGAAACTTGGAACACATACATAGGCTAATTTTTACCGCGGGAAAACCTTAATTCCCACGGGAAAACTCATTAACGCGTGAAACCGCAGGGAGAAAGCTAGTATAAAATATGTATAGAATAGATTTTTATAAAAACAATTAATTTTACTATCTGTGTGTTACGTTATATATAAAATTTGAATCAATTTTAATTAAAGTTAGCCCTAAGGCAAAGCTACCAAAGGACGCTCCCAATGTACTCGAATAAGACTTTATTAAAAAAATAATCACGGTGGGACGTGGCTGCGGCTTTGAAGATTCCCGACTGTGGAAGCCATTGAGCAATTCCCGCGACCCTTTGATTACTGTGGGTGTTAATGAAACGATTTGGCCGGAGCGCCCCTAATTCCAAATCTTCAACCGGTCACAGTACTGAGTGAACTTTTTCTGACCGGTAGGACCAACTTTGTTATCGGATAGAAAGGTCCTCAATTGGATCAGATTAGACATACTTTCCCTGCCCTATGAGGGGTATAGACGTGATTATATGTATGTATAGACATATTTTCATGCTGGACTGGGAGCGAGAAAAAAATATAGTATGTCCCAGCTGCATTTCCTCCCGGGCATGCCGTCAAAACCACCTAAGGGATCCGACGGTTTCAAAATATTTCAATTATGCGATGGGCTGACAACCTGTCACTACAGCAATATACCTACAAATCTATCTTAAATAACTTTGTCAGGCGAGGCGGAACGACCTTTGTTTAGGTCGTTTACAGTCTGCATTAGGGATAAAAGCGTGACTATATGTATGTATGTAATTAAAAGAATATTTAATTTTCTTCCTGTTTCTCCTCGATCTTATCGACAGATAGTCGATGTCGATTAGTCGACACCCTCTATTATGTCCTGCAGTAGATTCATTTAGCCAAAACCGGAGCTCCCCATCTCTTAAACACGAGGGAATCCACGCAAAAACGTGAGCAGCTCGCTAAAAGTTTGAAGGCTTTAATTTTGCCGGTTGTTAATTCGTGCGCGACCGATTCAAAGGCACTGGCGGCCATTATTAAAAGCGTAAATTGTAAAACAGCTGTAGCCAACGATGGCAGGAGTGTCGTTTAAAACACAACCGAATTTACAGCATGGGTAAAAAGGCCCGCAGCGTGCAATACAGCCCACGTCCACCCATTTTGAAACCCCTATACACTACAAATTGATCGACAGAATATTAATTAAGTTGAAACGTTGTTGTGTAAAGCCAGACATAATTCTTACTATTAATTGTGGTGCATAAATGAATTTGGGTTTCGACTTAATGTTTTAATTTAATTATAATTATGTTGGGCATATTTGACATAGGTAAAATTTCTACTTGAACGTGCACTTTGAAACTTATTACGAGTTTTATAAAATTATGTATTCTATGAAATACCTAACGATCGATGCTGAAAACAGTACAGTATAGTTGATAAGCTGATTGAAGCACTACGCTTCGTAATTCATGATTATTAGAAGTATAATTAATGATATACATGTGATTACGCCTTTATACCTAATAGGGTCGGCAGAGCGTAAACGACCTAAACAAAGGTCGTTCCGGCACGTCTGACAAAGTTTTGGGGTTTATTTAAGATAGATTTGTAGGTATATTACTGTAGTGACAGGTTGTCAGTCCATCGCCTAAATTACAATATACTGAAACTCTCACTTCCCTTAGCTGGTTTCTACAGCATGCCCGGGAAGAAATGCAGCTGGTACATTCTATGTTTATCTCTCGCTCCCAGTCTGTTTTGCTATTGCCTGAAAAGGTTGGCTTAAGAGCCAGGTATCTACATCATTAAAGCGAGATCATCCTTCGTCTACTTTCCTATTCAAATGAAAGCGCCAAAGGAAGGTATATCATGGAATAAAACTGCATTTGCAAAGGAATTCTTTTTTCCGATACTCTTGTATTCAAATTAGATCAATTAGTAAAGGTTGAGGGTCCATACTCCATAGTCAGTTTATAATAGTATATCATTAAATAAGTATACCAAGGAATGGTTGCAAACGAATAAAAATTCAATTGGCAACTGTAATTTAAACGACAGAATATTTTATGAGTTTACTGAACTTTCTCGAACTTTATTACATGTATTAATTTGACATTAGGTAACTAAATTGACGTGATATGATGCTTTATATCATCATCTACCTAGCCTTATCCCGTATCTTACGGGCTCGGCTACCTAATCTAGGGGATTGAACGAGGGAACTGGATTTTACACAGGGCGACTGCCATCTGACCTCCGTAACCCAGAAGCGAAACCAGTCCCAATCCTAGATTAGGTCAGAGTTTTCAAGCCGCCAATGCTTAGCACTGACCTCTGACATGGCTTAACGACTAAAATCTACGGTATTAAACGACATCAACCGGGGACCAACGTTACATGACATACCTTTATTTTTAGCAAAAATCCTTTGCAATAAAGGCTGGTATTTATAATTAGCGCTTGAGATTGACAGCAAGTTTGAGTTCGTATCGGAAATGTCATTTTAGTACATAATGGGCTGCCAAATCCATACTTGATATTGCTCTCAATCTTTAGATATTTTTTATATTTGCACAAGTGTTCTGTAATACAATAAGAACATACATATTTAATAACTAGCTGTGCCTGCGAGTTCGTACGCCCGGTTTGTATGAAAAACACGCAGTGTCGAACATACTGAAAACGCTTCTCCGCGCGTGGGAGCGGGATCTGCTAAAACGCGCGCGGGAGCGTGTTTCGCATTGTCTGTATCTCTTTGTCTCATCTTTGTTTTTGTATAGAAAACACGATTCCGCGCGCGATCTAGCAGATAGCTCCTACGCACACGGAAGCGTTTTCAGTATGTTCGACACAACGTGTTTTCCATACAAACTGGGGTACTTACTCAATATTAGAATGGTTTGCGTGATTATTTCTAACCTAGGCTGGACACCAGGTAATGATAAAAACTCAGTCAAATAAAAAGTACCTTTAAGATCGGTTTAAACCGCTCAGAGATCAATATCCTGCCTACCACGAAGTCAGGTGGCGTGATTATTTGTAACGTAACTTTGAGTTTAAGTAATGCTCAGTCAAACAAAAGAGTTCCATCAAAATCGGTAAAAAACGACCGAAATTCGATTTCCTACCTACCTCATAAGTCATGAGGCGTGATTATTTGTATCGTAACTTTGATTTTAAATAATGCTCAGTCGAATAAAAAAAAATCCATAAAAATCGGTTAAGAAACAGCCAAATTTTAATTTCCTGTTTACCCCCTAAGTCAGGTAGCGTGATTTTAGGTATCCTAAGTTGCAACCCGGGTAACACACAGTTATATAAAAAAGTCCCATCGAAATCGGTTCAGTAGTTTTTGCGTGATGTGGTAACATACAGACAGACAGACAGACTAAAATTCTAAAAACAAAAGTTTTGATCTTTATATCGTTAATAATGCCTGCTGCATTTATTTTTTTGTAAAAATATTTAATGTACAGACACGACCCTTCTAGAGACTTATTATATGTATAGATTTTCATTTTTTTCGTAAAAACTTTGTTTGGTAATTGCACTGAGACTAAGTTTTTGTTTATTTAGCATTTTGTTTCTTTTACGATAGCAATTCCAGATGTGTGCTTATACAGCGAGCTCTAGAAAGACCACCGCCCCCAGTTCTAGCCCAGGGGAATCACCAGCTGACATTCAGGCTCTTTGACATGTGTAAAAACTTCTTTTACAAGCTTTTATTTGACCTTAGTTACGCAAACATTTATTTCAGTAAGTATTTTAGGTTGTTTTATTCTTCCATGCTGGCCTGGGAGCGAGAGAAAAACATAGAATGTGCCAGCTGCTTTTTCTCCCGGGCATGCTGTAAAAACCAGCTAAGGGAACCGAGGGTTTCAGTATATTGCTATGCAGGCGATGGGCTGACAACCTGTCACTGCAGCAATATACCTACAAATCTATCTTAAATAACCCTCAAAACTTTGTCAGATGTGGCGGAACGCCCTTTGTATAGGTTGTTTACGCTCTGCTTACCCCATTAGGGATAAAGGCGTGACTATATGTATGTGTGTATGTTACGCAAACATTTATTTCAGTAAGTATGTTTTAGCGTCGGTTCGGTAGTAATCTTGAAGCGATTTAGAGGTTAGAGGTTCGATTTTCCCCGGGACACGCACATGATATTATCGATGACAGGTGTGTGATGATATTATAATAATAATTATATTAAATCAAATTCAATCATATGACATGTAATATAATGTTTGAACTGCAGATCGCTATCTACTAGTAGTCGTGAGTAGACGGTATTAAAACTCTGAAATGGGTTTCGACACATTCGACTAAGTGGATGCTTTTCAAAGTCACATGTAAACTAAACCTACCTACTATTCTACACATGATCTTGTTGCCATATTGGTATTCGCCGTTGTCTGTCGCCCCCAATAAATATTTCAGTTTGAGCGTAAATTCTTTTGCACCTTTTGTACCCTTAGGTTTTTCTCAAAGTCCGCATTCTAAAACTCTTTGAATGACATAAATATTTGATACTTGAAACCATCTTGAAACCAAACCGATTTTTTATTCACTGTGAATTTTTGTTTTTATTTTCTGTACAATCAAACAATCACGCCTTTATCCCTAATGGGGTACGCCGAGCGTAAACGACCTAAGTAAAGGTCGTTCCGCCACGTCTGACAAAGTTTTGAGGGTTATTTAAGATCAATTTGTAGGTTTGCTGTAGTGACAGGTTGTCAGCCCATGGCCTAAATTGCAATATACTGAAAGAAACCCTTGGATCCCTTGGCTGGTTTTTACAGCATGCCCGGGAGGAAATGCAGCTGGTACATTCCATGTTTTTATCCTGCTCCTTTCTCTTTGTTTTCTGTATTCTTCTTTATTACTGATAAACAATACTTATGACGTAATCATCAATAAAAAACCCATTAAGAATAAATTTGGCATCCGGATCGTAGATCCATTCTCTTTTAAGTGCTTTAATGATTTGTGCAAAAATTCCAGGTTCCAGGAATGATTGATTTTCAATATTATTTGATGAGTCATTATGTTTTAATTATATTTTTGCTAATGTCCGATATAATTTATTCACCATGTGGTTTTTATTGAATAATGGCATGGGACTAGACTGTCATTTATTTATACAGAATATTCATAATTGATATTTCAACCGCAATATTCTTCATTTCACGTGATCTTATTAAAAGCAAAGGTTTCTTGGTATACAATTTTACCGCCATTATAATTAAGTTTCATGACATGTGTAGGTACCCATATTGTTTATGTACTAGGTGTAATAAAAATATAAATAGCTTTATATAAATATAGCTCTTTAAAAATACATCAGACTCTTTGTTTCTAACTTGCAATGAAACTCCATTGTACTACAACCTCAACAATTTTAAACACTCCACGCGCTGTTGAATTTTATTTATAAATATCTTTATGTCATTAATACTGATACATCTTAAAGTAAGAAATAAATGCTGTATTTTGATTAATGTACTAAAAATAGAGTTTGAACTATATTCCTTCCCTGCCCAGTCCGTAAGGTGGTGCGTCTTTTGTGATGAAGTAATAGCTTCCAGCAGTGCTGAAAAAAAAAAAAACTTTTTAAACAAATATCAAACGACAGTCAGTAAATGTCCACTGAAGGACTAGTGCCTTTCTCGATGGAGGTCATTGGAGATCATAAGTATTTATCTTACTCCTCACGCATTGTAAGCTATTTGCAATATTAACAGTACAAGATGTAAAATGATTTACAATAACAGTGAACGCTGCTGCCCATTCCATCCATTTCATACCTCAGGTGACTTTTACAATCTTGGCAAGAGATAGAGTTGTGCTATTCTGTTCTGACCCAGAAAATCTATTTATTAAGGTGCGTTCTCATTGGACTTACGCCACGTACGTGATGTGTGCTGACGTGTTTTTCAGCTTCACACTAGACTTACGCGACTGACGCAACCCACGTAGGCGGACGTGGGTGACGTCCATTGACGTGTCTTCTTACGTGACACACATCACGTGTTCGCTTGTGTTGTTTGCTGTGCTATAATACTTTCTGTCTCGCTCACTGACTATCCATCTCATCTCGCGTGGAATCGAATACTTTCTCGCACGCACACTGACTATCTATCTCACACGGACGGCGTCATTCCCACGTTGCCCACATTCGCACACGTAGGCTGACGCAATATTGCATCAGCCTACATCAATGATGCAAGAAGACGAAACCTACGCACTGGATTTGGTTGCATCAGCGCCGTCACGTAAGGCAAGTGTGAGTCTACATGGACTTTTCATACATTTTCTAAGAAAACTGTAGTCTCAATACGCCATCAGCACACGTCACGTACGTCACGTAAGACTAATGTGAAGGCACCTTTATTATTTGATTCGTCTATAACATTGTTCTAAGAAACAAAAGCCATTTCACCAACTTTGTTTGATATATCGTAATAAACATAGTACAGCCTATATTAAATAAATAAACATAGTACGGCTTATATTGTCTAAATCAGAGCGTAGGTTGATTCAATTATTTGTCGGTAATAATGTTAAATAGGAACATACAGGATGGTCACGGCTATGCCACATTGAAGGGAGTACTTTGAGGCTCGTATTTATGAAACGATATCAAAGTTGAAAGCAATATTAGGTATGGATTTGACAGTTTAGTTTGTACTGAAATGATATTTCTAATACGAACTCAAGCTCACTGTCAGTCATCTCATGAGAGCTGATTATAAATACGGCCCTGAATATTGCCATCACGCGTACTAGGTTACAGACACAGCTAGCGCTAGACTTAGGTATATTATATTTTTTTTAATTTTGCTATGTCATTTAGTACAATACTCTATTCGGCATAGTCTTGGAGAACCCTGTATTGTAAATAGTTACATTGTAAATTGTATGTAGCTATTCCAAAAGAAAGCTAAGTTTGTGTTTTCACCACTAACAATCGAAATTACAATAAAAACTTACTAGTTTTTGTAAAACTTCGCTATATCCAGAACCTTGTCGTTCCGTTGCTCGAAGGAGTAATTCTTCCAGGTCCTATAGTTCCTCGCGTAGCTTCCCAGCAGAGTCCCGGGATGTTTCAATGAGTCCACCAGGAGTTGCCAGCATCGATTGTGGTTACATAAGTCTGGAAATGAGGAAAATATCGATAGAAACTTCAACGGCGCAGTCACGTAGAAAATATTACCTCTGACATCAACATCACTTCCAATTTAACGATAAATAAGAGTACTTCTCGCTGTTGAAAAAGAGTTTAATTTAAATAGTGTTTTGGTAAAAGAATTCCTTAGAAAAAAAAATACCGGTACACAGCTAGATAAGTATAGGCTTAAAAAAATACTCTCCATTTTCATTGTCAACCTTCACCCCCACAAATTAATGATCAAAAAACAAAATTCTACGATAATTCCTAGAATTGTATTTAACCTTTTAAAGTTAGTTACAATACTGTAACTAATCTTTAAAAATGGATGCTTGTATATGTTTAAGTACGCGCGTGAGAAGTTATTATTATTAATATTAGCCTATGCTGTCCCACTGCCATACTTCCATGCTGGACTGGGAGAGATAGAAAAACATAGAATGTTCCAGCTGCCCTTCCTCCCGGGCATGCTGTAGAAGTCAGCAAAAGGGACTCGAGGGTTGCAGTGTATTGTAATTTAGGCGATGGGCTGACAACCTATCACTATAGCAATACATATTACAATCTAAAATTGCCCTCAATTTTTGTCAGACGTGGCGAAAGCGCTTTTTACGAGGCGTTAAACGCTCTGCCTACCCCGTAAGGGATAAAGGCGTGATTTATGTATGTATGTATGTATGTATGCTGTCCCACTGCTGTGCAAGTTATACTTATTTTTTTTATTTTTGTTATTTTTCATTAGAGGTTCTATGTATATTTTGTTGGTAGCCTTTTTTTCGAATCTTACGACCAACTTCATACTGTTTCTTTTGTGTTACAGTGATGCATGCACTGCACATAGTAATTTTTAACTCTCAAAAAAATCCCCTAAAGAAATATAACTTTAAAAATCCATAAGGTTTTTGGTTTTGGGCACAACCGTTCATAATTATTGAATATTATAGCTTTGTAAACAGTTTGTGGTGTTTTCCCTAATGGCTTAGTAACACATAATTAGGGATAATCCCATCCCAACTTTGAGAAACGGGGTCGCACTTGGACACATACTCGTAAACAAACTTATTGAATCTACCCCACTCGAGAAAGTAGGTAGACTTACTGCTTACTTAACTCCTGCTAAAAGGCCAAAGTGTAGGCGAATCGGATTTATAACATTTAATAGACGCTGAAGGAAATTGTACAAGTAACAAGATGGAAATCTCAACTATTTTGCGAGTCTCTGTAATATTATGATTAAAACCAGCATCTTATGTATGTACAATTTAAAATAATCTCCTGTTTCATATAAATTCGTCCATGCTGCCCTGGGAGCGAAAGAAAAACATAGAATGTGCCAGGTGTATTTCCTCCCGGGCATGCTGTAAAAACCAGTTAAGGGATCCGAGGATTTCAGTATATTGTAATTTAGGCGATGGGCTGACAACCTGTCACTACAGCAGTATACCTACATATCTATCTTAAATAACCATCGAAATTTTGTCAGACTTGCGGAACGACCTTTGTTTAGGTTGTTTACGCTCTGCCTACCCCATTAGGGATAAAGGTGTGATTATATATGTTTATTTAAAAATCACATTTTAAATGTGTTTATTGTTTAAACAAGTGCTTGACTATTTTTATTTACTTACCCTCAGGTGTAAACATGGGATGAGGTCTATTATCACACCCTGGCTGTCGCACCGCTCCATTTTTGTAATTTGGCCAGAAGTCCACAGTGCCAAGGGGTCGCGAGAAACCATAGCGACTGGGGTCTGAGTGGATCACAGATACGAACTGTGCTGACTTCGGGTTAAGCCGCTGCTGTAGAGGCCTGCCTTCAAAACCTACGCCCGCTGGGTCCAGGCCTGTTATCCTGTAACAAAATGGTGGTATCTGGGCAAAACCTTCGTAGATAGGGGATTTGCAATGGCACTTTTCTTTCATCTTTATAAAAGCGATTTTAAAAAAGTATTATTTTGAGTGTACAATTTTTTTTTATTTAAATGTACCCGAGATCATTAGAGATGAGAGAGATGTAGAGATGTTCTCGTAAATTTTGCTCTTTACCTAACACAAAAAAAAAGATAAGTGTACCTATGAGTAGGTAGTTATACAACGTGAATGTCCCGTTATGTCCCTAATCCCAAAGAACGTAAATCTGCCTATAAAACTGAACAACTTTCTTTAATTAACATAGGTCGAAATAAAAATAAAAAATTGCACTTTGCATCAGCTGATAGCGCATTTAGTATGGGGAAGGTACCTTCTTTTTTTCGTATTTGGACCTATGTTTTTTGGGAATTAACACCCTTCAGGATGCATATATACCCTTTCTGTTACACTCTGTATATTTTTGCAACAATGTTTATATTTTTATGTTTACATCATCTGTTCCATGGTTTTAATGGTTTTGATAAGCAATGAATACTTACTTTCAAAGAATAAGTAAGAAGACTGGCAAACCTTGCTATAGGATTACGAGATAAAAGACTTCTGAATAAACATACGTACATACATATAATCACGCCTTTATCCCTGAATAAACATACATAAGTATAACATTAAATTATTATTTTAGACTAGTCCAAAAGATAACCTTCACAAACTTGAGTAGGTACAAATTATATTTCTATACTCAGTCGCTACGGAATACGGGATATGGCTGCCTAGGGAGAAGAAGACTAAGTTGCTAGTTAGTCTCATTATTAAACTGAAAGTGTTGCGAGAAGTTTCACAATAAAGTATTTTTCGTACATACATACATAACGTCACGCCTCTTTCCTTTTTCCTATTTCCTCTTTCACGTATTTTTCGTAGGTATCGGTATAGACTTTGGGAGTATACCAAATCACTATATAGTATAAAACAAAGTCGCTTTCTCTGTCCCTATGTCCCTATGTATGCATAAATCTTTAAAACTACGCAACGGATTTTGATGCGGTTTCTTTTAATAGATAGAGTAATTCAAGAGGAAGGTTTATATGTATTTTATAGTGTGTGAGTATGTTAATATAGTGAGAAACACTGATAATTTCCGTGCGAAGCCGGGGCAGGTCGCTAGTTAGATATAAAGCAAAGTAAAGTTCTAGTCTACCTAAGCCTTCATTTAGCCTTCATTTCCTCGGACATAAAAGGAAAATCGAGAGTATAGTCATGTCAAGCATATTAAATAGACTTATCTGGCTGGTATAAGACTTACCACGGTAACTGGATTCCGCTAAGCAGCAACTGATTGCCAGCAATACCAAATATCTGTGCTCCAAGAGAGTGGCCCACCAGGTGGGTACGATTCAGGTCCAGTCCTGCTGCTGATAGGTTCTGGATAATGCTGGCCATGCGGTATCCAAGCTGAAATTAAATATGAGATGGTAGTCGTTACGTAGGTCTTTAGTCTAAGCTTTGAATACTTTATCGGCCGTTAAAATGATTTAAATTTTAAGATTGTACTGAAAGAATTTTCTTTTATAATAAACATTACAGGTTTGTTTTAGACCATACAACTAACCAACATAGGTTAAAACGTATCAAAAATTGGTACACCTTTTGTATGGAAGTACGTTATTTGATTATTTATTTATAATTTCATCCTATGTTACATAGCGAAAGTTGTTCAGTTTCATTATTTTGAACAAGTCCTTAAAATTATGCTCTAACAATATTCTCGATGTTTAAAGTTTGATTAAATTGTATTTTCTGTGCTTTTAACTTATAAGGTAATTATTTTTATGAGAAAAAATTTGGTATGTCTTTGACTCTCTCTCTCTCGGTCACCTCTAACCCAGACTAGAGCTATAATGTAGCCATTTAGAACCCCATTTTCCGAATCACTTGCCTATTTCACCAAACCTCACCTCCATGAATCTACCTACGACTCAATCTTTAATAGTGCTCCTACCCTACTTAACCAACCCTCCGCCCATACTGAAAAGCTCGATTCAACTTAGCATTCCATGCCTAAATAAATAGTACATACATACATATAATCACGCCTTTATCCCTAATGGGGTAGACAGAGCGTAAATGACCTAAACAAAAGTCGTTCCGCTACATCTGACAAAGATTTGAGGGTTATTTAAAATAGATTTGTAGGTATATTGCTGTAGTGACAGGTTGTCCGCCCATCGCCTAAATTGCAATATACAGAATCCCTCGGATCCCTTAGCTGGTTTTAACAGCATGCCCGGTAGGAAATGCAGCTGGCACATTCCATGTTTTTCTCTCGCTCCCAGTCCAGCATGACTGCCTCCGTGGTCTAGTGGCTAGTGCCATGGACTCCCGATCTGGAGGTCCTGGGTTCAATTCCCAGGGGGGAAACACAAAGTTGATATTTGAGAATTTATCACTTTGTGAATTTTTCCCCAGTTTGGTTAGGACATTGCTGGCTGAGTCACCTGATTGTCTGAAAAGAAAAAGATTTCGTGCTTCGGAGGGCACGTTAAACCGTCGGTCCCGGTCGCTGCCTTTGATAGTGGTCTTTACTCAAACCATGTCAGAGGCCTGATAGTTGTGCTACTAGGCGGCTTAAAAACTCTGACACCAGGGTTCATCGGGTCGATAGACTCGATACCCACTCGACAGAAGAAGAAGAAGTCCAGCATAGAAGAAAATAAATAGTAAAAGGGCAATAGTGAAAACTACTATTACAGACGACTTTTAATATAAATCCTAAAAAAAATTATTAGTAAGTAATCCTTTTTTTAATGTGTAAATAATTATAGGCATACCACTACCTATTATCGAGTAAGTTATAGAGATTTGAAGATATTTTTAGGTTATTCTCAATTATTAAGCACAAAGCAATCGTTAGGGACATAACGGGACATTACACCAAACTTTATTATTATTTGCAGGCCATTGTTGATATTTGAGAATTTATCACTTTGTGAATTTTTCCCCAGTTTGATTAGGACATTGCAGGCTGAATCAAATGATTGTCCGAATAGAAACAGATTTCGTGCTTCGGAGGGCACGTTAATCCGTCGGTCCCGGTCGCTGTCTTTGATAGTGGTCGTTACTTAAAACCATGTCAGAGGCCTGATAGTTGTGCTACTAGGCGGTTTAAAAACTCTGACACCAGGGTTTATCGGGTCGATTGACTCGATACCCACTCGACAGAAGAAGAAGGAAAAAGGTTTTTGAAAGAAAAATCTAAAAAGCGCCGAACGCCGAAGCGCTATAAAAAGTACGATGAACAGTGACTGTCCTAAACCTAGTCTAGATCAGAAAAAAATATATAAAATATACTAATATACCCACTAGACTATTGTGTCTAATCATTCATAAAAAAACGTTATTTACTAGTGTCTAGGGCACACGTGAGGGTCACACAGTGGTCCTCTTTACAAACAACGACCGTTCTAAACGTCCTTGGTCTTTAGTGTTTAAAGCTTAAGGTCGATCGAGCAATCAAAATACGCGTCAGTCATTAGAACACAGGCCGATAAGCCAGACGCCCTTACCCTCAGGTGCTATTGGTTAAAAGTCAAGCATTTTACCTGCATTTTTTAATGCTTTCACTGAAACTAGAAACCTTAATTTTCTTTACACTTTCTCGTTTCATACATACAAACATATAATCACGCCTTTATCCCTAATGGGGTAGGCAGATCGCAAACGACTTAAACAAAGGTCATTCCGCCACGTCTGACAAAGTTTTGAGGGTTATTTAAGATAGATTTGTAGGTATATTGCTGTAGTGACAGGTTGTCAGCCCATCGCCTAAATCACAATATACCGAAACCCTCGGATCCCTTAGCTGGTTTTTACAGCATGCTCGGGAGGAAATGCAGCTGGCACATTCTGTGTTTTTCTCTTGCTCCCAGGTCGGCATGGAAGAATGCAGGCCAGCATGTTTCTCGTTTCAATAAGCTAATAATCCATACTAATATTTTAAAAAACCGTAAGCGTATTTATTCATCCATTCTTCACGTCGCAATCACAACAGGGCGTCGGGATGCTAATGGAGGAGAGTGACATAGGCAATAGGCAAAATTTTACCTCTGGAAATTACCTTATCCCCTAAGGCCAGCAACACACAGGCGTCAATTACTACCGTCGCGTAGGTACTGTCAGAGCGATGCGCCGACGTATAGTTCATCTCTACGCGTGCGTAGAGCGTAAGGTGAGGCATGTGTGTTGTAGGCAATGCAAAAAGCATTGACAGCGTGATGAGGGCAACCCTGCGCGCAGTAAGTGACGTCTGTGTGTTGCTGCCCTAAGGAAAACTCATGAACCGCGCGTAAGACCGAAAGCTTTATCTATCAATATAATGAAAAAGTGCCCATTGTGAGATTCTTCGCAAGCTACAATGGAGTGGGAGTTCATAACAAATCAATCGATACAATTCCAATCAGTCACAATTTGAGAGCATTTAGAAGCGAGTACTCTCTCTACTCGGCAGGAAAGCTTTGATTAATGAAATATCAATAACGGACCTGCTCAGACAGAAATAACTTTTCTTGCAATCATCTTCACAAGTAATTTCTAACAAGGAGCTGAATGAGCACTTTTAATTATTTTCTTTCAACCTATTTTTTTCGATGCTTGTGACGATATTTGGCTGTGTTATATGTAGGTAATATTTTGATGTTTTTAGTAATTATAAACTATTTCTTGCTTCTAATATAATCTACATCAAGACAAAATTGTACCAGAAAATTTTACAATATTCGAACCACAGAGATACCGTACTTCGTAGGTATCGTACGACAATTTGTTTTCTTATTAATCTAAATGCGTTAGGTTAGGATGGTGTATAATTTGCAAGCAGGACACTTGAAACACCGATTTCATCATCTAGTCGTCATAACAGCTTCCGTGGTCTAGTGGTCAGAGCGATTGGGTTACGATCCGGAGGTCCTGGGTTCGATTCCCAGGGGGGAACACAAAGTTGATATTTGTCAATTTATCACTTTGTGGCATTTTTCCCTGTTTGGTTAGGACAATGCAGGCCGAATCCACCTGATTTTCTGGAAAAAACGAATTCCGTGTTTGCCGGAGGGCACGTTAAGCCATCGGTCCCGGTCACTATTTCTAATAGTGGTCGTGGAGCAACATTGATCTACACCTTTTGACCTGTAGGTCAATGTTGCTATACATCCGTAGGAACTACCTTAAAACCCTACTCGTGACCCCGGGTGGTGCTAACGCTCGTATTTATAAAGCTACCTCAAGATTGAGAGCCATATTAAGTATAGATTTGACAGACTATTATGTATTGAAATGACATTTCTGATACGAACTCAAACTGGCTGTCAGTCTCAAGTGTTAAAAATATTTACGGGCCTAAGAGTGCAACAAAACCGGCTGCTGCTCTGTTCTCTGGACTTCGCTGCAAATATTGACATACGAATAATAAATAAATAATCGACTTATCTCCGATAAATTAAATGTCCTTACCGCTCTAGCATTAGGCGCTACACGGTTCAAATATCCGTTTGCTATATTCAGCTGTCCAGGCGCCGCTAAGTGCTCCCAGTTTAGAAGCGCCACGTTATTTAGGTCCTGTTCCAGGTAGGCCTTAATAACGGCAGCTACAGCTGGGCCCTCGGGACGACCTGTGATAAACAATGAGAGCAATTCGGCGTTGCAAATAACACGACCGAACTAAAACAAGTTTATATCATCCATTTTCTATCATGAGAGTAGAAAGCGACGGCAGTATAAATTGAACATGTAAATTGAAATCTGTTAGATGTCATTTATGACTCAACAGTATGTGAATCAAAATAAGTTTATCGAGACTGCCATCCCTTTCAGTTCGATCGAGACAGAAAAGCAGTGATGAAATTTCGTAAACTAGGTGAAAAACCAGGTGAAAAATATGAAAAACATCGAACTTATTTTAGTTAAGTCGTATTTTTTTACGAAATCGTCATCATAAGTCAATAAACTTTACCCACAAACAACTTGGCGAAAAGGGCCGACTCCCACGAAACGTATTACGCGTACGCTTTCAATTCCAATTTCGTGGAAATCCTTTATGGCTCTTTTTCCACTTTAAGGCACGTCCACGGCACGGCAACGGCAAGATGATTATATCGTCCTGATACCGTGGCTCTGTTTTTCCACTGGACTGTATTATCGTCGACGGCACCGTCTTCCTATAGTATTTCCAACTCAGTTTTAAAATAAAGGTAAATAAAGTTTAATGTCTTTTTATTCAAAAATACTTTTCAAAAATAAATTATACGGGTTGGCAAATTAGTTACATTACTAAAACTTCTATTTCATTATGTTGTCATAATAATAGCTAAAATTTATTTTAGAAACAAGATCTTTGATTAAAAGTCGTGACATTTTGTTTACCTTTATTCTAAAACTGGGTTGGATAAACTATACCTAGACCCTCTATGAGCGCACTCACACAAGCGTATGCTACGCACGTACAAAAAACATATGCAGTTTGGCAGGCCGGCGATGATACCGGTGGGAAAAGCGTGGCATATAATTTCATTTATATTATCTCTTCCACGATACCGTCGACGATATAGTACCCTTGCCGTTGGCGTTGACGTGCTGACTAGTGGAAAAAGGCACAAGAAGGCACGACAGGTGCTTACGTAATTGCAAATTTCGAAAAATACAGAAAATTCCCCCACGGTAACTTATTACGATCATCTCATTATAACAAGCTTATTGAGAACATCTTGCTGTAATATGATATTTCCATTATTGTGAGAAGTAAAAAGAAAAAAATTATGCTTATTGAGGTGATTCCACTGTTGGAATAAGAATAAGTACCTATAATGTATTTTTGTTTATCATTCTACCAGGTAATACAAAATATGTCGTAGAATGATTTGATAATTCAAATCTTCGCGAAAATCTTAGGGGTTTTGCAAAAACAAGGATAATTATAGATTATGGTGAAACCATTGTCAAATCTTACTGAAGAATGTCATCCATACTGCGAAAAACCTCTGAGTTCCAATAACATTTCCATTCCATTTTTACATCCTTAAATAAAATAAGAACGCTGATTGGTCGGTTAGCGCCTTCAAAACAAGATCTCTTCTAATTAGTTGGCGTTTTAAATGTCAATCATAAACACATGTTATTTAACCAATCAGAACAGGCTTTAAATCAAAACCGACAAAAATTTAGGACAATTTTTTATTGTCATATGTATCGCCATCCATTGTCATGTGTAACTTTTATTTGCTGACATCTCCAGCATGCCGGAGGGGCAGCTAGAGCATTCTATGTTTTTCTATCTCTGAATGGACTTTGTTTTGTTTTGATTGATTTGTTTTAGACTGCGGGCCACGTGTCAATTTCTAAAATGATTTCCTCTCAGTTCTAACTTTGTACATAGGTTAAGGTCGTTTTTCTAAGACCCCCTGTGCGCGTTAGCTGCGATGCCGTTCGTGGGTTGATCCGTGGTAGACGACCAATCACGTAAAAAAAACAGTCAATAATGTCCTCCCGCTCCGGTAAAGTTAGAGCCAAACGGAATTATCCACTCAGACGGCAAGAGACCAGATGGCGTGACGCTCATTCCTTGGCAACAGGGTAGGTGCCTGGTCTGGGATGTGACCTGTGTGGACACACTAGCCCCTTCTCATTTGAGATCTAGAAGAGATTTCCGGTGGTTACATGTTCGCTCCAATAGGGTTTGAGACGATGGGCCCTTTGGGCCCTGAGGCCAAAAAGATTATTGCAGATCTTTCGGCGCGTCTCAACAAGATCACTGGCGATCGCAGGTCTGGCGCTTTCCTCGCCCAGCGAATCAGCTTGGCCATTCAAAGAGGAAATGCTGCCAGTATGCTGGGGACCATGTCTCGTGGAGAAGCGCTGGATCCTTGTTTTATAATTTTCATGTAATAATGACTTGTTGACTCTTTCCTGGTTTTAGCTTGCTACTTTTTAGGTAGTTGCTACGATAGTATATATACATACATACATACATACATATAATCACGCCTTTATCCCTAATGGGGTAGGCAGAGCATAAACGACCTACACAACGGTCGTTCCGCCACGTCTAACAAGGTTTGAGGGTTATTCAAGATGGATTTGTACGTATATTGCTGTAGTGACAGGTTGTCAGCCCATCGCCTACATTGCAATATACTGAAACCCTCGGATCCCTTAGCTGACTTTTACAACATGCCCGGGAGGAAATGCAGCTGGCACATTCTAAGTTTTTCTCTCGCTCCCAGGCCAGCATGGAAGTAGTATATATAATACAAAACAAATTAGTCAGCTGGGTTCCGACGGAGGCAAACACGTCAGCTGGTCCCATAAACATAATTGGCGTAAAGACTGAATCTAATAAGTGTATTTTTGGTCACATTCTCTAACATTTTAATTTTTAAAGTAAAGGTGTTGATGGGTTGAGCCGCGGTAGACGACCAATCTAATGATCGTCAATCGAACCGCAATACATATGGCAAAGTTCTAGGCCTCCACATTATAAGATTTCTGTCCTATCTGCCGTGCTAAGCAAAAATATGTTTTTTGTCATTTTACGAAATCGTATTTTTTTATATTTAGATTTATTTCCACGTTTTCCTATCTAAGACTCATTTCGAAATACCCAGTAATAACTGAGACTTTGCCCGTGATACCAGCCTAGAAAACCGTAAGTTTCAATACTAAGCTAAAATGCCGTAACTCATAAAAATATTGAGCTTCAAATATTGCGCAAAATGTCGTTTTGTCTAAAAAAAAACACCTTTTAGCTTAGCACGGCAGCTGTGCTCCATCGACATGATAAGAAGAAGACTACCACGGCTCAACTCACCAAAGGCATCGCAGCTGACGCGTACAGGGGGTATTAGAAAAACGACTTTAACCTATTCACAAAGTTACTGCAGAGAGGAAATCATTGTCAACTTTGACACGTGGTCCGCAGTTAATTATGTAAGAGATTCCAGTTTACTTTCTTTCTTGGAAACCCTTTATAATATTTGATTATCTTACCTGTAAAACCATGAGCAAATATGACCGTGGGCCGGCTGGCGTTGTACCAATCAGTCTTGAATATCCTGTCAGCTAGCTTAATTGGCAGTTCCGTGAATTTGCTGAACTCCCTGTCACATAAAGCTAGCTTTGATTAGATAATACGGGGAATGCTTTGTGCCTAGAAGTACCGAATTATTACGAGCAAGGCAATTTCTAGGAAGCATAATTGTGGAACATAGATAAATAAGTCAATAGGGTAATTCGTATGCGCACAAAAACACTAAATTTTGACTGAAATCGCTACGTGCCATTTTCTATCTTGAGAGAACAGAAAGGGACGGCAACAATTTTAGTCAAAATTTTGTTAAGTCGTGTCCTCAAGGAATCGGTACCAATGTATATCATTCCCTGTAACTTATACCGTCAGTTACACATATAGTGTGCGTGCGCGTTTAATTCAATTTTCCACGGCAACCTGCTATTATCACAACGATCCCCTGTAACTTAGACCGTCAGTTATACATATAGTGTGCGTGCACGTTTAATTCAAATTTCCACGGTAACCTGCTATCACCACAACGATCCCTTGTAACATATACCGTTAGTTACACATATAGTGTGCGTGCGCGTTTAATTCAATTTTCCACGGCAACCTGCTATTATCACAACGATCCCCTGTAACTTAAACCGTCAGTTACACATATAATGTGCGTGCACGTTTAATTCAAATTTCCACGGTAACCTGCTATCACCACAACGATCCCTTATAACATATACCGTCAGTTACACATATAGTGTGCGTGCGCGTTTAATTCAATTTTTCACGGTAACCTGCTATCACCACAACGATCCCTTGTAACATATACCGTCAGTTACACATATAGTGTGCGTGCGCGTTTAATTTTATTTTCCACGGCAACCTGCTGTTATCACAACGATCCCCTGTAACTTAGACCCTTAGTTACACATATAGTGTGCGTGCACGTTTAATTCAATTTTCCACGGCAACTTGCTTTAATCACAACGATTCCAGTAACTTATACCGTCAGTTACACAATTAGTGTACGTGCACGTTTTGTTAAATGTTCCACTGCAACCTGCTATCATTACAACAATAGGAATCCTTATCCCTGTAACTTATATCGTCAGTTACACATATAGCGTGCGTCCATTTCCACGGCAACTTGCTATCATCACTACGATCCCCTGTAACTTATACCTTCAGTTACACATATAGCGTGCGTGCATTTCCACGGCAACTTGCTATCATCACAACGCTCCCCTGTAACTTATACCTTCAGTTACACATATAACGTGCGTGCATTTCCACGGCAACTTGCTATCATCACAACGATCCCCTGTAACTTATACCGTCAGTTACACATATAGTGTGCGTGCATTTCCACGGCAACTTGCTATCATCACAACGCTCCCCTGTAACTTATACCTTCAGTTACACATATAACGTGCGTGCATTTCCACGGCAACTTGCTATCATCACAACGATCCCCTGTAACTTATACCGTCAGTTACACATATAGTGTGCGTGCATTTCCACGGCAACTTGCTATCATCACAACGCTCCCCTGTAACTTATACCTTCAGTTACACATATAGCGTGCGTGCATTTCCACGGCAACTTGCTATCATCACAACGATCCCCTGTAACTTATACCGTCAGTTACACATATAGTGTGCGTGCACGTTTTTTTCAATTTTCCACGTCATCACAACGATCCTCATCCCCATGGAGTTCTCCAATGATTTTTCTTCCGAGGATCTCACAATGACGAAACCAGGACCTTTTAAAACAAAAACTAGTTTGCTTTGCCAGCATCCATAAAGTGGCTGTTTTCCATCAGGCAGTACGTAACGTACGACACGCTAGTCAAATTACTTTTCCCTTTTTTTGTCTTTTCATTGTTCATGTGAATAGACAGTTTCTAATAATTATTATAAATTTTACCTACCCATAGTAATATCGAAGTTTAGCATCGGTGTCGTCATCGCACAGAACTGAAAATAAAAACTGAAGATGTTATTGTTATCTTTAAATGAAACTGATAACCTAATTTCCTAATGTTAACCAAACCAAAACGTAATTAGTTATCTATTTGAAGGTCTTAATTGAACTATTTGCATGGATATACTCAGTTAACATACTGGTAAGCGATCCAAGGTAGTATTTATTTAGCTTTATTTATTTTGAGGTGTTGGGTATTTCTCTATGATGTAACTGATGACATTATGAATGATTAAATGGTTTAAAATGCAGGTATTTATTTATATCTTGTTTATATTTATGTAATAGATTCACGTTATATGAGTATTTTACAGTAGTATTACGAGGGGCGGCTGATATAAAATCTACTTTGTTAAAGAAAGTTTTGAAAATCGAACTGGCCATTGCAAAATCATATTCCATATTTATTCCTTTTTCAAAATTATGACGCTTATTTTTTTTCGCTTGCTTTTGTTTTTTTTGGCGCGGCTTTGATTTCACCATGTCGAAAGAAAATTGCAAAATGATGAAATTTGAGCATCGAGCAGTGATTAAATTCCTAAGTAAAGAAGGAAATACGCCTACGCAGATCAGAGAGCGCATGTTAAAGGTGTTTGGTGATTCAAGTCCTTCTGAATTCGTCATAAAGTTTTGGTCGGAGCAATTTAAACATGGCCGTGAGAGCCTGGAAGATGACACACGTAGTGGAAGGCCAATTTCTGCTGTTACCGCAGATAATGTTGAAAAGGTGAAGAACCTGATTCTTGCAGATCGGTGAATCAAGCAGTGGGAGATAGCCAGAGATGTGGGCATTAGCAAGGAACGAGTTCATGAAATTATTCACGAACATTTGGGCATGTCCAAGGTGAGCGCGCGTTGGGTCCCTAGAATGTTTACCCCCTTTGACAAACAAAGGCGAGTAGAATGCTGTCAGGCATTTCTAGACCTGGTCAAAGGTAAAGAAGAAGAGACTATCTCTCGAATTGTGACCTGTGATGAAACTTGGATTCGCCAGTGGGATCCGGAAAGCAAACAAGAGTCAATGCAATGGAAATTTAAAGGAGAAAAGCCGCCAAGGAAGTTCAAGGTTCGGCCGTCGGCTGGAAAACTAATGGCCACCGTATTTTGGAATGTCGAAGGGATTTTGATGATAGATTATTTGCCTAAAAATACAACAATGAATGCTGAATATTAAGTAAACTTGCTTGAGCGGAGAGGCAAACTCAGCAAAGGTGTTCTGATTTTACAAGACAATGCTCCTGTACACACAGCCTTAACGGCGAGGTCAGCCCTGAGCAAAAACGGCTTCACAGAAATTAACCATCCACTTTATAGTCCAGATCTGGCTCCCTGTGAATATTTCTTATTCAAAGATTTAAAGAAAAAATTGAGGGGTCGCAGATTTTCGACAGACGAAGAAATGAAAGAGGCTGAGACTGACCATTTTGACGAGCAAAATAAAAATTACTATTATAACGGCATGATGTCACATATTTGAAAATGTCATAAGTGTATTTCACTTGCAGGAGACTATATAGAAAAATAAAAAAATAAACTAGCCATCAAAGTCTTTTCTTTCATAGTTAGGTAGATTACTTATCAGCCACCACTCGTATTAGTAGGTATACAATTTTGTGCACGTTTTATCAGCGTATCATTAAAAAAATCACTTCTGCAGGTCTGCTGTAAGAAGTTTCTTTTTAGAAATAAGCAGTGCCTGTTGTGTCTTTGTTTTGTATATCCTGTTTTTATGTTGTTTTTGTGTACAACAAATTGTTAAATTAAATAAATAAATAAACAGATACGACACAGAAACGAGATAATTTAGAGGTATTCCTTTAAGGTTTTGTATATCATTTGAGATCTTTGACTGTCAATTTGGATGTTTCGACCTCAGATCTTACGACCTTAACAATCTTAGATCAAATAGATACACAAACGCCGCTTGAAAAATGGCACCACAAAATCAAGCCTATGCCTTATTTTATGTCATTTGCTATTCGACAAATCAAACTTCAATTTATAAGCAGTATGGACATGGACCTTCATACTGAAGTTTTAAGTAAACCACTTTACAACATTTTTGCACATAGTTGATGTGGTGCCACGGTTTGAGTTTGATTCTGTATATTATATTACTGAAAATTATATCGCGTAGGTAAGTGTATTTAAATTTTTGCTTATTTTGCTATTCGATCTCGATTTCAGAGTATAAGATTCTGATGGACGCAAAGTATAAAAAAAAACATAATAAAGCCCAATCAATGCTTTTTGCATTACCTACAACACACATATGCGCCACGTTACGCACTACGCGCGCGTATCGAGGAACTCTACGTCGGCGCATCCCTCTGTCACACAATACGAGCGCTTAGAGCGAAAGGTATGTGTTGTAGACAATGCAAAAATAATTGACAGCGCGTTGAGCGCAACCTTGCGCGCAGTAAGTGACGCCTGCGTGTTGCTACACTAAAAGAGCCATTTTTAGATAATTTTATTTAGTTAATGATATTAACATATTAATCAAAGATTTAAGTAATAACTGCGGATGCAGGAATTGTAGTAAGATTCATTTATACATTTAAAAGTAGGTGTTATACATGTTGTTAATTTATTAAGGTCATTCGCATAATATTTTGTGTTTCGTTACGAGTCTTATGAAACCAAACGATTTGGAAAGCTGTAATAAAATAACTTGATTTAGAGGTAAGATACCGAGTCATTTATTTTAGCTTAACTTAGGTAAATACAAAGACTACTGCTTGACAATATGGACCTCCCCCAGTTGTTAGAATATATAACAGGATCGAATTCACTACCTTTAGAATTAAGGCCATTACAGACTGCAGCACTTTACAACCTACGAGCGTAACTATATTACGTATCCAGTCAATTTAGTACAATATAATAATAATAGTCCTTCCACCTACTTTCGCAGCAGTCAATCTCCTAGAGATCGGTCAACAGCGCAGGACTACTTTTTAGTGGCCAAGTTGATTTTAGTGTTTGCACTACACACACTACACGCACTAATGGGACAGATTGACTGACACGACCGAGAAACAGCCGCAGGGCCTAATATTTATATGCCCATCCGACAGCATGGATCATCTTACTTTTCGGGCAATTAGGTGATCAGTCAGCAATGTCCTAACAAAACTAGAATCCCGCCGGGAATCGAACCTGGGACCTCCGGATCGAGAGCCCATTGCTCAGACCGCTATGCCACTTATACTAACAATGTTTACAATAGTTCCGGATTTCCCGATGAAGATGTTAATCTTGTATCTACTATATCAAAAAATAATTAAGAAAAATATCAGGTCAATGTACTAATGTATACTTACCCCCACCGAGAATCACCAGGAAGAAAACTGCCAAACTTGCTTGCATTTTGCGCGCGACCTAGCGACTATGTCCTCTCGGCCGCCTCCTTTAGTTTTATATACGGGCTGGTATCGCACCTGCTGAATTCACCACCTTGACATAATCGGCGCCGATTACAACCGATATTTGCATCGCACAATTCGTCTGCTTCTGTGGTCGAGTGGTCTGAGTCATAGGCTTCGATCCGGAGGCCATGGGTTCGCTTGTGAAGAACGCAAACTTAATGTTTGCAAATTTTTCAATATGTGAGATTTTTCCCCAGTTTGGCTAGAACATTAGAGATTGAAATACATGATTATATGGAAAAATATTTCGTGCTATTAATAATAGTGACCAAAACAGGTCAATGTTGCTCGACGACCGTAGAAATTACCTCTAAACGCCACACATAACTCCGGGTACTTTAACATAGCCGGGGCTGCTGAACTGTCCTCTGGACCTCCTTATCTTCTTATCTTATCTAATTTAGCCTGAATCATCCCACTGCTGGGCAAAGGCCTCCCTCTTCTCCCTCAATTTTTCCCTGTTTTGAAGTTCAAGTTGAGAGTCATTTGTAAAAGTGTCGAGCTCGTCATTTGCGTTGCGCGCCACCCCGGTTTTGGTTATAGCGCAGCGGCCAGACGCAGCTCTGGGAATCATTATAAATACCTACCGACTATGGTTTCTTTATTTTTTTATAGGCTCTTTTTATGTTACTGAAACACCCCCTTAGCTATGGCATGCAATCAAATTAACACCCTGTATAATGAAGTCCTTTAAAAAAAACCTACATTCAATTAACGACCAAATAATGTTTGTTTTTCTGTTTCAGCCATATCTGAAGTGGTGATATGTGTGGATTGCGCGGCCAGACCTCTCCCAATTGTTTTCAGGTCTAGGACATGGTAAATCCTTGACCAGCCTATCGCCGTGCATTTCTTTGATCATTGATAATGTATCTGTATATCTTTCATCGTTGATAGTGAATGACTCTCTTGGTGGTTGGGCCCAAATGCGAAGATTATAAATTCGATATGACAACGAGGAAGCTTTCTTCCATGCTGGACTGAGAGCGAAAGAGAATCATAGAATGTGCCAGCTGCTTTTCCTCCCGGGCTTACTGTAAAAACCAGCTAAGGGATCCGAGGGTTTACTATATTGCGATTTAGGCGATGGGCTGACAACCTGTCACTACAGCAATATACATACAAAACTATCTTTAATAACCCTCGAAACTTTGTTTAGGTCCTTTAGGCTCTGCCTACCCCATTAGGGGTATAGGTGTGATTATATGTATTTATGTATGTACGAAAACGAGGAATGACTTATCTTGACATAACTGCATCAGTGCAGTTTTCCTTAGTCTACTGCGGCTCAACCCACCTATGGAATTGCAGCTGACGTGCATGAGGGTACATAAAAGAACACCTTTTGAAAAGTAACCAGCCGGGGAGTAATGGACTTCAAATTATCAAACAGCCCAGGGAATACAACTTGAAACTTCATTTTTATATAAATAGTTTTTTTTTTTTAATATTCAACCAGAATATTTGTATGAAAATCTAGTTAGATCTCACCGCAAGCTCCACGCTCCACTTAAAATCCTTCGAAAAAACAAACGTGCATTCCATGGTAGTGTCAAGTATAGTTCCACAGAGTTCTGGAATGACCTCCTTCTCCTTTACTTGTTTGTACACCAATTTTCGTAAATTCAGTGGTAATGAATGAATTAAAAAGGAAGAAACAAAAAACCAATATCAATTACTTGTAACATACTATTTTATTCTTTTAAATTAATCATGTATTTATAATTACAATTCTTAATTTGGAATGGTATTATGTATTTAGCTTAGAAAATAAATAAAAAATAACTACCTGACTTAAACACACATGCAAAAAAAGGCCTGCTTAGAAAATTATTAAGGAACATGGCAAAGAGTTTACATCAACGTGACTCTTTGGTTTGAACGAAATGTTTCTACAACAGAGTAACTTATGATAAAGTGGAAAATACGACAAGTTACTGTGAAAATATCAGAGAAATCATCCAACAACCAATACTAAAATCATCATCAAAACTCTTACAAACATCGTAACGCGCAGACGTAACATTTCACTTACAACTATGTTATTATTTTCATCAATAAAATTGTTATTTGTACATAAAAATAATACAGTTCTAACAATAATATAACACAATAAACTACAAGTTATAAATATAATATTTAATATAAAACAATATAAATATTTACGTTTGATTTAATTGCTAAGTAATGCATAATTATTATGATGACTTGTTAGAACTGTACGCATAAAATGATGAATTTCAGATTCTTTATAATCTTTCCTATATAAAATCAGAGACGAGAACTATATTAAATTATTGCACCAATAAAATATCATAATGGAAATACAGCTAAGAAGATGAGATCGTAGAAAACTAGAAAGTAAAGAAGGTAGAAGAATTATCGAGGAAATAACAAAAATCCACTTAGATAAGTAGGACAGTACAGTAGGTCTGGCTATAGTAGCAAAGGGCAAATATATTTTTATTTCATTGGCGCAATATACAGGTACATAAAACACTTTTTCTTCAATCAGAGCCTAATTTGATAGATACAGAATACATTTAAGGCTGTTTTTGTTTTCAGAAAAGCTATACTTATTGAGTGTAGGTAGATATAGACTACTGCTTAGCTTACAACTTTTGCGAATATGTAATACCTTCGATAAAGTCCGGAGTAAGGTAAGTAAGTAAAACCGCTTTATCTATATTATTATCTAGGGTACCGATTGTAATATCGTTATTGAGAAAGAGCAAACTTTACAACTACTCAAAACAAACAAAGTTCAAAATCCGCAAGTCCAATCAGATGCACGCTCTGAAGCAATCAAATAACAAACAATACAATCCGTACGGAGTTTCGTCGTCGACGACATATAAACCTTACACTAGAATAATACGCCCGTCGGGTCCCACGTTTCTTTAAACTACCTGCAGCATGCAATAAACATCCGGCAAGAATATTCGAGTCCTTAAATATCCCGTCACATTTGACTCACTTCACAGACTAGTATTCTTTCACAAGCGTCGCGTTCAGTACTGGCGGTCGTCGTAGATGTAGATGGCCTCCCCGGCGGACTCCTTGAGCGGGGGCGGAGGGGGAGGGAAGTCCAGGTCCCCCGGTCGGAAGAGCTTGGAGGCGTTGGGGGCGGGGGAGGCGGGCGCGGGGGAGTTGCTGCCGGGGGAGCCCCCGCCGCGACGCTTCACGCCGCTCGGGGGCGCCGCCGTGCGGAACGACGACTTGCGGGCCAATCTGGGGACAAGAGGTCGAGGGTCAGCAAATACTGGTGACTCTTGGTACGGTGTGATGGGTTGAATGCCCCTCACAATTGAATGGACTTCATATCCTAAGGTAACTTTTAAGAAGTGTTGCAGTTGCAAGGTGGGGATCAGGATTGTTACTAGGAGCAATTACCATATTTCACCGATGGAAGACTGGTGTTCGAACAAACTTCGGTACACACCAGTTTGTCCTGATTTTGACCCTTAACCTTCGTACTATCTTAAGAGCATCCTCTAGTCCCATGAATATTGTACCTGGAGATGATACTTTATTTATTGGACTGGGCTTTTTACTTGTAACTAAATGAGATTACACCACTAGGAACATTTACCACGTTTGATGGACCATTTTCAATGTCTCAAGAGTATTCAATTAGTTATTGCCGGCAATATACTAATATGCTGGTTTCTTACCTCGACGCAACTTCTTCAGGGGTCTCCTCAATCTCCAGCACCCAGCTCACAGAATCATGTTTCTCAACAACTCCCTTGACCGCGGGCAGCGGGGGGGTGTCGGGCGCGGGGGAGGAGGCGGGGGAGGGGGGCGAGTCCGGCGGCGGGGTCACTGACCGCACCGAGTCGCCGGACGATGTGCGCGCGCGGAGCGGAGTGCGCTCGATGTAGCCGCCGCCCGCTAGCAGGGATACCACCTGGAAATAAGTTACAAGTTTTTGTAAGCTAGTTACTTCGCAATGACCACTCAATCATAAGGTAACTCCTCTTCGATTAAGTCGTATTATTATAACAATAGTGGAAGACACGCTGCGGTTACTGAACAGATGCTCAAATGACATTCTCTTAAAACCATATTTGTTTTCTTCATTTCCAAAAAACACTACAAACAGGTGCTCATTCGCCAGAAAATTCTTTCAGGTGCTTTTTTTTTAGTTTTCCATACAAATCGTCTGATCGAGGTTGATGAAAAAACAAGAAACAAAAGAACAAATCCTGAAAAATAAAATGGTGAACGTTGTTTGATGTCGTTGACTGAGCAACTCCTATCAGTTCGCGGGATGCTGTCGCGCACACCCTGTGTAAAGTTCTACCATAATCTAAAATGTTGTGATGTGCCAAGCTGGCATTTGGACAATATGACTTCAGCGTGAGCTTACCTGCGACTTCTGCCTGAGCTTATACCGGAGCTCCTCATTGAGCGCCGCAAGCCGCGTGGCATGGTCCCTGTCGCGCGCCGCTGTGTCTCTCAACCTCCTATTATCATCCCTCAATCTATCAGCCTCCCTCTGTCTGGCAGCAGCCCTCTCCCTCAATTCCTCAGCCGCATGTCTGGCGGCTAAGGCGTCACGTTCGGCGGCCTCGCGCCTTTCCCTTTCAACTGTTAGTTCCGTACGGGCGTCCCTCAGGGAAGCCATCTCCGCCTGCTTCAGTTCGATGACTGCTCGAAGGGATCGCACCTGTTGAGAACGATTCATATAGTGTATTTTTTTTTTAATGAAATTAGCAGAGGTGTATTGGTATTTTCATTTCCATACATACATATAATCACGCCGTTATCCCTAATGGGGTAGGCAGAGCGCCAACGACCTAAACAAAGGTCGTTCCGCCGCATCTGACAAAGTTTTGAGGGTTATTTAAGATAAATTTGTAGGCATATTGCTGTAGTGACAGGTTGTCAGCCCATCGCCTAAATTACAATATACCGAAACCCTCGGATCCGTTAGCTGGTTTTTACACCATGCTTCGGAGGAAAAGCAGCTAGCAAATTCTATGTTTTTCTCTCGCTCCCATTCCAACATGGAAGATTTTCATTTCAATCGAGGCTTTATTCAGATTTATAAAGGGACAATCGGTAAACTATGCATGTTCTTTTACGCTGTGTGTACTTTACTCCTCCTAGATAAAAATGGGCGTATGCCGAATGTATTCACCTCAGCAGCTAACTCAGTGGCATCCGTGCTCAGCTCCTCATTGGCTCTCAGCCTCAGCTGACACTCTTCCAGTTCACACTCGACGGGGTCGCAGGCCGCGTCACACGTCGACGACTCATAGGCCGGAGCGTCCGACATGTCCGTCGACACGTCAGCCGACATATCGGGCGACGGGCCGTTCCGTTGGCTGATCATTTCGATCTCAGCCCGCGCCGCTTCCAGCTGAGCTCGCAGCGTTCGCTCGATTTCGCTGTGCGCGTGCAACCGCGTCCTGCTCTCGGCGACTTCGCGTTTTAGAGTCTCAATTGTTTCCTGGAAATGCGAATTTCATCAATGTTTTAGTGTTATCCAGGACATACATACATATACATATAATCACGCTTTATACCTAATGGGGTAGGCAGAGCGTGAACGACCTAAACAAAGGTCGTTCCGCCACGTCTGACAAAGTTTTGAGGGTTATTCAAGATGGATTTGTACGTCTATTGCTGTAGTGACAGGTTGTCAGCCCATCGCCCAAATTGCAATATACTGAAACCCTCAGATCCCTTAGCTAGTTTTATACAGCATGCCCGGGAGAAAATACAGCTGGCACATTCTATGTTTTTCTCTCGCTCCCAGTCCAGCGTGGAAGATCCAGGACATGACTAAGTAGAAAACCAAAAGCTGAAAGTGAACAGGGATATTCACCCGACTTGTAAAGTAATAGTCAAATGAGACAGGTATCAATAATAACTAACGAAGAAGAAGATAAAGCTCACGAATAATGTCAGGTCAAAGATGCGTACCTTGAGGCTCTTTATGTCATTGGCGAGTGCGCTGACCTCCTCGATGTGTGTGGCCTGGAGACGAGCGTTCGCTTCCTCCTTGGACGACACCTCCATCTCCAGCTCTGAGATCTTGCTCAGGCATTCGGCGACTGGAATAAAAAAAAACATTATTAGTTAATATTTTTTCACTGGCCCACTCTGCGATTAACTAGCTCTGGGACAATGTTCATGCTTTCTACAATCGCTACAAAAAAAATGTGCTTGTGATAGGATCAAAAATAATTTGATGCATAGGCATAGTATAGACTAACATTAGTCAAAGTGTCAGTCAGTGGAATGACCTTGTTCAGGGATTCGACGACAATCGCTATCAGTTAATTAGTGTAGTGTTTTCTTTTTGTGGGCAGAACCGTTATAGTCTCTAGGATCTTTGGTTTAGGAACTTACTGGTGTCTAAGTCCTTTTGCGCGCGCTGCTGTCTGTCCCTGTCGGCACGCGCGGCGCTGCTGCGTTCAGCCGCCGCCACGCCGCGCCACCGCTCCGCCTCCGTCTTCCACGCGCCGCCATTTAGCGCGTCCAACTGGAAAAGAAGAGAACAATTTAATAAACTAAGAACAGGAGGATCTAAACATTTGAAGCAGCCGGGTTGCTATAAGATCAAATCTTCTGTTTCTGCGTGGAACACATGTTTAGCTTTGATGGAGAAGAGATAATAGAAGTGACTATAAATATACGTAGGTAGGTAAATAAACATTGACAAGTTCTACTTACTCGGAACACGAGGTACTGGACTAAAACGCCGAGAGCCTCGACGCCTTTGGCGGCGTGGACAAGTGCAGCGGACTGTTCCTTGGGAGCAGCGGTGAGCGGGGCGACGAGCGGAGCGGGCGACGGCCGCGTCGGCTGCGGCGTCTGCACACGCTTGCCGCGGGGCCCAACTGCCGCTGTCACCCGTGGAGGCTCTGTAACAAAAAAGAGAGATTCTGTTAGTATTATAGTTTTGAACGTGGGTTTCGTACTGTTTGTAATTGATGATATAGAGTAGGATACTATCATTATTTATGTCATTTCCACTATAGCTAAAACGTAGTCGTAAAAAAAACAAACTTATTAATCGTTTGTTTTCGGTAAGCAGGCCTTAAACAGATTAATCATGGTAAGGTGCACCATACTTGGATTTCATCGATCATAAACCTTAGTATGATACAAACGAAGACACCAACAATGATTTATTATACTTATAAAAATAGCTTCTATTCTAAAAGGTATCTACAAAAACTATACTATACGATCATTACGTCATTATTTACTCTAGCGACATCTTAGTTTAGAACTCAACTCAAGTACAGCAATAAACTTAAAAGCCCCTAAATGTTAGAAAGGAAGTTTGCATAACACATCGGCCGACACATGAAAATTAAGTTCTTGGAACTAAAAGCAATGTGTGATTTTTCTAAAATGGACTTGTTAGGCTCTCTGTATGCTAATATAAGTATTGGTAGTTCCGTTTCACTTGCACAACTGTGTTCCCACGGCCACAGAGACAATCAAATAAGATTGAAACAATGAAGAGACCGGGATCGTTCCCTATTGTCAGCCCTATCAAGATGTAGATGTTACGAGACCAAATCCTCGAAACAGAGAGATTCTACCAGTTGATAACAGTTTCGCTGGTACAGTTTCTTGTCCATTCAAATGTCACTGTTTCAACCGAGACAAAGTGGAAATCAGATATTGTAACTACACAAGACATGATATAACATCGCCAGGTTCAAACGTAGTATTGGAGATGGTCATCAAAACAAAGAACTTCACAAGCCCTAACGAAGCGAATAATAGGACAATTAGTATGAGCAGAAAGTATCGTTCAGTAAATATGGTCATAGTGATTTATTGAGACAGCGGTCAATAAAACTATAATAGCATCGTTCCCAATTTGGTGAAGTACTTCGTTTTTACGAGTCATTGGCTTGACAGCGAATACATCACTCCATCATCACCAGTTTGATACTGATTGATTCAATTGGACTACCGTTACATAAAAAATGCTTTCTAAATTTCGTCAAACAAACAAACTACGCTGCGGAGTATTACAAGTGAAATTGTCGTCCACGTACTAATTAATAGCAATGTTGTGCATTTCATTACAACTTATGAATGCAGGTAACCGTGACGAAGAAATGCAAAATACATTACATATTAATGCGGTGCAGGTAAGCGTATCCTAGTTCAAACAAAACAAATTCTAAAAGTTTGTATTGTATTCCACAAAGGATGTCAAAGAAAACAAAGATCAACAAGCAGCTACTGCACTGGCTGATATGACCTTTAAAACATAAATACACACGAGGCTTAATGATACAGACCTCCCTGAAATGGAATATCAAAACAATCTTGGAAACACTTCATTAGTCCACGCATTTCCCTTTGATATCGTTCTATAAAATAACGACCGCTTTACAAGTTGTATAACGACCGTGTTTCCTATCTGTTGGTCATATGGATGAAAATGATCGAATGGTGGTTTGATGAGTGTAAAAAAATAAGGTTTGTACGAATGCGATTTCTCACGCGCTCCATTGCCTCTCCTCGTTGGAGTTCACGGGTCATTTAGTCCAGGAACAGAAACATACAGCACCCATTTCCGGCACATGCTCAAAAGCATTATATCCGTTGCTAATGGTGCCAGAACCATTTCAACCTGCTCTTAGTAGCTTCCAGATTTACTGTTTTAATAAAGCGATACCGAGACGTTTAGTCAATTAGAACGGTTCAATTATCTTGTTACTGTACTAAATAAGATTAACCTCGTTGGCACTTAAGAATCAACGTAACCACTAAACAAGATTCTCTGTATGCTCTAAGTTTAAGATTAGATAATAAGACGTGTTACTACAGAAAAAAAAACTTTTGAGAAGATCGCTGACCCTAACAAAACAGCAATTTAGCGTCAATCTTCTTTCAAACAGGTCTTTGTGTACGGACAGCCGTGTAAGTGAAATAGATAGACGCTGTAATTAGAAAGCAAAATGGCATCAGTGTGCAAATTGCAGGATAGTATGCAGATTCGAGCAGATAGTGCGTTGGCGAAGCCGTTACGGTCTCTGGGCACTAATGCGGGATTTAACAATAAAACAAATTACAAAGATGCTTCAGCTAACTTGAAGAATAGACAGAATGAAGAAGAAAAGGTAACAAGTAGGTAGCAAGTGAAATCAGCAATACACAAAGAGAGTTTAAAATCATACAGAGAACGGAACATTTACTAAACGTAAAATGACCAAGTTTTTTTTTTTTTTTGTGATAGTTACTGCTTTACGTAATCAAAAATATATCTAGCCTCTGTAACTCCTCTTTAGTGGTTTATTACTGTTGTTTAATGATTGAGTGATTAGAACGAACCCCATCTCATCAACGCTAAGTATACTAGGAAATGAAAGGAGCTAGCTATCAAAGGCAATAATGTACTTAATAGTTGTTACGTGTCGTCTGTCTCTACTTACGGACGTATTGACCTCAATATTGCCAAATTCAAGAGACCATTTCACTAAAATAATAACAATAAAAGTTCAAAGTTGATCGTTCCTGATTAAAATTATGCAATCTTCTTCTTCTTTCAATTACGTTTGGTCAACGAACGCAAATGCAATATCTATCTTTCATACTTAGCTTGCAAATAATTATCAATGAGTGCCGCCTTATGCAGGTCAACGCGAAGTTAACAAGCCGCAGACCTCATTCACTAATGTGCAAACTATGAAGACAAATATTCTGCGCAGGCGGTGCAGTCATTGACAACACTCGGCAAATAATTCCGGATGATGGCTCAATCGTAATTTTGTGAGTGGCCATCGGGGGAGCAATTGGGAGCTAGAAACTACAAATTGTCGTATGCACAGGGCTACTTAAATTAGAAGAGCAATGTCTTAGGAAGTTGAAAGTGTATTTTATGTTGCTGTTATGATATCGCTTCAGTACTCTCGTTCAATTACCTAGATTAGGTAGCCGCTCCGTGACATACAGGATACAGCTAGGGAGATGATGATAATGATGATATGATATCGCTTGGAAGTGAAGCAGGGATTGACAATATTAATAATTCCGGATGTTGGCTTAATCGTAGTTTTGTGAACGGAGGGTCAGCGGAGTATGGCTCGTGGGCATCGATTGGGAGCTTTGTTGAAACGAATTAACACATGCACAGGGCAGGACTATAGCTTCAACAATAAGAAAAGTAACGCCTTAGGAAGTTAAAAATAAATTATACATAAACAATTATGTATCTCTTGAAAGCGGTGCAGTCATTGACAATACTCGGAAAATAATTCCGGATGATGTCTCAATCGTAATTTTGTGAATGGCCGCCGGCGGAGGGTCAGCGGAGGACGGCGCGTGGGCATCAATTGGGAGCGTTGTTGAAACTACGAATTAACGCATGCACAAGCCAGGGCTACTACAGCTACTTCAATCAGAAAAACTTATGATGTTGGAAGTGCGTTTTATGTCGACGATATGATACTATTCGGAAATGATACTAAAATCATTAGAAAGATAAAAGGAAGTATTGGGGCCTAGGAAGATGCCGTGTACATTCCTAATAATATTGGATCATTCCACACTAAATAATAAAGACTTGTCAATGAATATTTAATTTAAACAATTTCAATAATAAAAACCATGCAAATTGCATGCAGCCCTAGCATGTTCAAAAGTAGGCGCCTACGCACCGCACTGCGCGGGACTCGTGTGTTTGACCAGATGATTGCTGTCATAAATTTTGACAGCGAAACAATTTTTTACATTATAAATAACAGCGTCGTATGAGCGGCAATAGTAATGAATGAAGTTTTTGTCAATAAATATGACGTGATATTTCTTATGATTGTGTGTAACCTATAGGATTACTTTACGATGTTTGATCACTATGTCAAAGTCCTTCAACAGTTGAGCAAGCCCTTTGCTTACGTGGGTTGACCATAAACAGGCGATTGATAAACATAAGCATTCAATCAAATGCCCATTTACATTTTTCTAATGCAATAATGGTAAGAGTAGGTAGATGCAACCTCAAGGTAAGTTCATTGACTAGTAAAAGAAGAATCCTTGTTATTTTTTTTTAGCTTCATCCATCATTGTAGCATTGGCTTCGTTTATTTTATGCCATCTTTTTATATTTTGGTCCTCCACCGGTTTTCAATTTGATTTAGCATTTGGGATCATTCTACCATCCAATGAGAATGGCATTACGGTACAGTAAATAATGATAGTATTCAACAACACCATTGACAGTGATTATTTTTATGTCGACAGCAGTCTCTTCACTGCACGACTATTGACTGTTTGTATCAGTATTCTACTTGGAGAGTAGGATACCCCGTTATAACCGTGTTGCGAATAATACCATGCCTCATTGGGGCTTAAAAGCTAATGCTTTTAGTATTGGACAACAGTTTTTATGGCGTCTTGTTTGTAAATGCTTCAAGAATTTGAATGACATTAATGGCAAGGGACCAATAGTTTATGCAAAATTATTCCATTGAGTTGCATCCAACGCGAAATTTTTTATTGTTTAAGATGTCATAATGGAACAAAAGGAATCTGTTAAAACGATTGCTTGCATCTTTTCATTGATGATGTTGTTTGTCGACTTGATTTTATTTTTATGAAACTCATTGCGCAAACGTTTGTCCGACCTATATACGATGCTATATGATCACAGAGATTCGTCGCCGATATTTCAAGAATACAATCATTATTTCACCCGCATCGATGCGAAGAGAAAGATGTTTCCTGTTCGGAGAAAATGCCGAAATCTGAACTGGATTCTTCGGCACATGTGGTGGCCTCATGACCGCTGAAAGTATCAAGTGTAACTCTGCAGGTTCAAAAGCTTCAATAGTTCCGCATACTGATGGTGATAGACAGATTTGTTGCGCCATTTGAAAACAAAAATACTATATGCACCAGTTATAAATAAAAAGTATATATAGTATACTTTGAAATAATGCAAAGTATTTTTTTAGAACGTAGAAAGATTTCATAAAGTCACGAATTAATTCAGAACTGCATGCACTCTTGCGCCGGACGCATATTTATGCTAACATACGGTGCTAATAATAAAATAATCCATTGGATGCGTCTAGCGTGCAGTACTGAGAATCACCGGCTAAATTTAGGAGTGTTTGTATGTCATGGGGCCGCGAGCAGCCATCCGCCCGCCCTAGAAGGGTCAGAGACATATTTGATGTCAAAACATTTGAAGATGTTGTCAAAACATCAATGAATTTCTATTACTTACTAGATGATTATCAAACAAATTTGAGGTTATTCACCCTATAGTCTTAGCCTACATCTTATATTCCTAGGTGAGTCCTATGCGCTATTCCACCCACACTCGTTACATGCGTGACTTTAACAAGTTCGAAATCACCCCACATCTTTTATTGGAGTGTTGTCCTATGTGTTTTGTTCAACACTTGTTAAAGTTTAAAGTGGCTCTTTGTATTCAGTATGTTGGTGACAATAGGTCACTTAGAGTGGACTTGATTTCTTGAAAGCATGACATATTAAAATCATGATTTGTCTTTGTTGCCACTAGAGTGGTAAGTTCTGGAGAAAGTTGTGAGTTCACACATAATAATCGCGAACTTAATGACGCATATCTCGTACAAAGTTGTAAAGCAGTACTTCTTTCATCAACATCATAACAAGGCAGAACTCAGACATGTCAGAGTTTAAGAGTATTCATTTTGAATGTAAATTACAAAAGTAACAAAGAGTCGTATAAATTCGATGCAACGGTCATGAAATCTCCCTTTATCTCACTTGAATTTAGGTCAGCGATGATTGTTACATTGTCTTGAATCTTGTTCATTATTAGGGAACGCACGCAACCTCCGAGTCCCTTACAACCATGTATGACTATCTACGTAGGTACTATAGGTAGCTTACATAACTTTTAAGAATATGTTTGTACAGTGCTCAAAAAGTCTACTTATGTAAATTACTAGACATTTGAACATGCGTATGAGTAGGCGTGACATTGCTATTTCTTAAATCTTAAATCGCGTGGGCGGATGACATACTACTAGATCGTATCTATTGTGGAGAAAAGTTATTCAAAATAAGAGTAGAAATCCACGTTATACAATCATTATGTTTTTTTGTTGTCTTATGTGCAGTGAATTTCCTGTGTATAATGATAATTAATGCTCGGTTGCTGTTTTTTGAACGGAAACATTTTGTATATTGCAAGCTTTACAACTTTTACTTCAGCTGTTTTTGTGTCCTGGGTATTTATAGCAAAATTATATGCAAATGCAATTTTATTCACTGCATTAAAATGGGAAGCCATTACACAAAGATTATACGCTCTAAATATTGATATTGTTATCAATTCAGTAATATTATAGACCTTGCCATTGATAGTCTGGGAGGCTCTGTAATATTTCGCAATATCCGCGGCGCAAGCGCAACGTACAACAATAGCTTGGAATAACAAAAGACGATTGTTGAATCTGTGCTGGACTGCGCTTGCATCATAATAAAATGCATTTCTAAATAACAAAGGTTACTGTCAAAACTATTTTCGAATTGTAAAACAAAGGTCGATGGCTGACGCTATGTACGTGTGTGAACAAAAAATGTAAACACATTGGTGTAAGGTTAGTTTACGTAGGTGACTGTCAAGAACCCTAACATAGGTCAGGGTTCTTGACATTTACTGTAACAATTGAAATTAAATAACCCATGTAACAAGAATTACAGCATCACCCCATCTCTTCTTCGGGGTATCTTAAAAAAAGTTAATTACGGTGGTTCGAGAACTGCGACAGTGGCGCCATCAGTTGTAAATTAATTGTGGCTGAAATACAAACATTTTCATGAATATTTTACGATTGGATATATTTGCAATGCATATTTTCACGCTTAGTTTGAATTATTATGTTATGAATTAGTTGTAATTGTCACCCATCGTAAAATATTCATAAAAATATTTGTATTTCAGGCACAATCAATTTTAAACTGATGGCGCCGCTGTCGCAGCTCTGGAACCACTATAAAGATGCACTAACTGTGAATATAAAAACTTGTACTGCTTCAATTTGTCCTTCTTCTTCTAACCGAGTGGGTTTTCTAACAACGAAACGATGTACCCTGGTGTCAGAGTTTTGAAACCGCCTGTAGCACAGCTATTAGGCCCCTGACATGCTTTGAGTAACGATCACTATCAAAGAAAGTGAGTGACCAGGACCGACGGCTTTATGTGTCCTCCGAAGCACGAAATTCTTTTTCTTTTCAGACAATCAGGTGATTCAGCATCCTGCAATGTCCTGACAAGCAAGCATGGTGAATATAGAGAATACCCACAAATAGAGGGAGGCTTGTGTCTTTTAGTGGTGTCTTGTGTCTTCATGGTAACAGTAGTACCTACCTGTTTGGTGTCAGATCATATCAATGATATTTCAGCAAAAGAACAAAATTCATTCCGCGTATCATTAAAAAATATCACTTCTATAGGTCTGCAGTAGTGCAGTAAGTTAGAAATAAGCAGTTTCTGTTGTGTCTTTGTTTTTATGTCCTGTTTCTATGTACAATAAATTGTTAAATAAATAAATAAAATTTTGCATGGAATCCTCGTTATCACGACACCGTTAAATTGCTTAGCGTTTCCCACAGGCAACAGGTAAAACGCACATTGATGGGTGAAAGTTGGAAAGCAGGCGTGATGGCGCCGCACTTATCTAGTTGCCAACAATACGCTGCTATACGCGGAATCCAGGGTTCATTGTTCCCTACCTTATTAGTTTCTTAATTATCCTACATTTGAGGTGTATGGTATAAGTAGATTCAGGTATATGCCCAGGTGCACATAAGTTTGAAGACTTTGTGAAATATTTCTGAAACAGTTTTTGTAAGAAAGGCTTAAAAATACATACTTTCTAACAGCGACTAGGCATGCACCTATACTACCTACCTACAACTACCAGCCGTGCTATGGATCTCGCCATTCTCCCCAATTAAGAGGGAGACCTAAATTTCTACGTACGTACAGACGCATCGTTAAATTAAGTACTTAGGCCTTGAAACAAAAGTAAGATGCACTAATGAACCAAACGAGCCGATTGTACCAATCGATTAGTCCTATTAAGCAAATAACCTCCAAATCTAGCGATTAGGACAATCCAGTCTCAGGTTCAAAAAAAATCGTGAAATAATCATCAACATCAATTGGACAGAATACCTCGAGGCCAGACAAAACATCAGGTATTGTAAAGGTCCTGGCATGAAGCCAATGGTCACGTAAAAACGGCATCAAAAACTGAGCCGCACCTCAACAAATATGTTAAGACAATACAAAGAACAACCGCAATCGTGTCTATGTAGGTACTGACAAACATTATGAAACTCTATCAGCATAAATAAGCTAGGTTTAATCTTGAATATTAATTGCCCAATCATTTTTTTTTTTCATAAATCAATTAATTTTATTATTTAGCAAGTAAGAATTTCGGAATTGCAAAGTCGGCGGTACGAATTGTCGATTAAAGCCAAATGGATGCCAGCTAGATTTTTTTGCATATTTGTGGATTGGGGTATTTTTCTTGTGCAGCTGAGTGTAATTAATGGTTTTTCTCTTACACAGTAGTTGATTCTGGAATTTTGTACACGTGTTTTGGAATTGCATCGAAATCTAGATTTACGCTGACATTCGTGATACAGGGATATTCCGTCAGCATATTCATTATCCACTATCATTAGATTAAACATCAACCTATTTCGTATGTAAACGTGAAACAATACCTAAGCTATGGCGAAACGGACGCTTCACCAATTCATGGAAACACCATGAAAGTGTCAACCTTGAGGAGGGCAAGGTCACACGGAAATTAAAAACACCATAAGTCCAGTAGAGTGGGTTGTTTTCTATGAAAGACCTTGGGGTAATACCAGAGGGAAAGTCACAGAAGGTCGCGTTGACCCCAACGAATACTGAGATCCGCATTTACAAGTCAAAATGCGTGCTGAGAATCGGCGGAACTGAGTACTTCAAGGATATGGCGTGAAAGGAATAGGGACAGTAAATGAGGACTTTAAAACAATAGCTGTACTTTAAACGATAGCTTGTATCTCTTTTAGAGGTTCAGATAATAGTTATAGTCTACGGACATGATAATATAAAGATAACTGATAACGGACAGATAAGTGGAGATGAAGCTATGCTAAAACACTATAAAGGACAGCCTAGAAATTTTAAGCATAAATACATATAATTACGCCTCTATCCCTAATGGGGTAGGCAGATCGTAAACGACCTAAACAAAGGTCTAACAAAGTTTTGATGGTTATTTAAGATATATTTGTAGTTATATTGTTTTAATGACAGGTGTCAGCCCATCGCCTAAATTGTATATGTACGTACATAATCGCAATAAATATATGAATAAAATATGAATATACAGAAACCCCGGGTCCCTTAACTGGTTTTTACAGCATGCCCGGGAGGAAATGCAGCTTGCACATTCTATGTTTTTCTCTTGTTCCCAGTCCAGCATGGAAGAATAAATTAGCATAAAACTTGAAAAGAAAACATCAAAATATTAAATCCTAGAATTAGTACTAATACATCAAATATTTTTTATCCAATGTTTATGACATAAAATTATCACATAATATAATTTTATTTCGTTAAATTTATTTAGAAAGCCATATTAAAATTCGTAAAATTTGCATATCTACAGTAGTTGAAAGTATTGTTAAATAACCAATGGTTGCACAAATAGTTGATAACACTATGTTACTTGTACCGAGAAATAACGGAAACCAATGAATAATGGAAAATACTGCAATATGCAATTGTAAGTAGAAATAATATGCACATTTCTTCATGCGATTGCACCCGTGCACGCGAGCGTATAAGAAATGCAATGGTTTTTTTAATGACTATAGTTGCAAATAGGAAAAAAGATTGAAGCGAAGCTTTAAGCTCAGTCTAGCAGAAATCTAAATTATTATCGCTTATTATAGCATTTTTTTTAATGCTTGGTATCTTAATTACCACTTATCGTGTTCATTAAGATTTTAAAATTAATATAAAAATAAATTTTGCGCAAAGTAACCACCTTAAAAAATATTTAATTTTAGAAAAAGCTTAAGAAACTAACCTCGTCCGTCCAGGAACATTTTAAACATCCAATATCCACACTATCGCATGTTCACCAAAGTCCGTCCACAGCACTCATTCATCACAACACCAAAACCAAAACTAGATCCCATTTTTATCGAACAATACTCGCAATAACCGTCCCGGCAATATATATTTTTTTTTCATTCGGCAAAAGAATTCAGCATATACAGCCAAACTTCTGTCGCGCCTCTAGTGCGTAAATGTTCGTATAGCCGCTAGTACGTAAACGTACGCGGGTATCAGGGACGTGCTATCCTGAACACGGTACGTGCTGGACTGAGGCGGACTTTCGTTCCGAGCTGTGGAAATCTTCTGTGGATGCTCGTCATTCTGATTATGCTAAAAGAAAATTTTCGCTTTGCGGATTTTCTTTATCTTAGTTGACCGTAGAAAGTTGTAGAAGTTCAGAAGTTATATGAATAAATAAATAGTATTGAAAGTTGCCAATTTTTGTATCAGAAAAGAAAAAAAGATTTCGTAAACAACATGAATAATCTCGAGAATTTTAAAAAGTAAGAGAAATTTGAAATGTTATTTAAGAAAAACAATGTAAAAATAACTAACGTTATAAATAAAATTAATTGGTAACAAGACATGAGCATGGTAGTAATTACTACTCTTACTTGTATCAGCTCGTAAAAAGTCTAGACTCAACAAGATTCCTGCATTAGATAGAACTATCACTTCATGAACATACAGGGTCTTTTTTAAACTAATATTATTAAAATGCTGGTGGGTCTAATAAGTTGCAGGAGATCATTTTATTTCCTTATAATCATTCGTATTATTTTTAGCAATCACGCCGGAACTTCAGAAGCGAGATGCCAATTTCACCTTTGGCAGACCTTGCATCAAATTTCAAGGGCTAAGAACTAACTAATAGGTAGATTCTTATACTTTATATGTATTAGACTGCATATTATTATATCTACTTCCATGCTGACCTGCGAGCGAGAGAAAAACAAAGAATGTGCCAGTGGCATTTCCTCCCGGGCATGCTGTAAAAACCAGCTGAGGAGTCCTAGGGTTTCAGTATATTGTAATTTAGACAACAAATCTATCTTAAAAACGGAACGACCTTTGTTTAGGTGCTTTACGCTCTGCCTACTCCATTAGTGATGAGGGCGTGATTATATTTATGTATGTATTATTATATACTATTTATGAAACTTCTTCAACCCTGTATGTTGACTTACGCCAACATATAAAACCAGCGAACACTTTTCCGTTTAGTGCAATAGAGTGGGTTCAACGCTCAGGCGAGGAAAGCTGAGCGACGAGATATATACGAGGCGTACACGAGTATCATACCCGCACTTCCCATATCGCCTACTGTTCATGCTAATACTGAGATTTAGCACCACCAGTTTATTGCTTGACTTTTTATGAGATTTCTCTTTCGTCAGCAAAAAAGATTTCGGACTATACGCTTGAACTTGTAGGGTATTAAATATTACGAACTACGAAATTTGGCACCTGCAGTGTTTTCTGTTTTGTTTAAAATCCTTACCTTATCCGTCGATTACATATTATGTCTTATTTATACAAACATACATATAATCACGCCTTTATCCCTAATAGGGTAGGCATAGCGTAAACGATGTAAACAAAGATCGTTCCGCCACGTCTCACAAAGTTTTGAGGGTTACTTAAGATAGATTTGTCATATTGCTCTAGTGAGAAGTTGTCGGCCTATCGTCTAAACTGCAATATACAGAAACCCTCGGATACTTTAGCTGATTTTTACACCATGCCCGGGAGAAAATGCTGCTGGCACATTCTATGTTTTTCCCTCCCTCCCAGTTCAGCATGGAAGACATAAATATCGATAATATAAACTGTAATAAAAAAAAACTGCGACTCTATTAACGTGATAACTGCGGACCGCTACGGCGTAGGTTATAGCTACGAAGGTGCGAAAATGATTCGCAATAATATAATGATAATTTGAAAGATATCGTGATCACGCTATATTTGATGAGATTTTCTTCTGTATAAAATCGATATTGACTTTTTCTGATCGGTGATATTGAGTCATTATGTCGCTGAAATGAAACTGATAGCTACTCTGATGTCAGCTTATAACGAGCTTCTTGTATCAGCAATTTTACTCTCAGAAAGATTTAGTTCTTCCATGCTGGACTGGGAGCGAGTGAAAAACATAGAATGTGCCAGCTGCATTTTATCACGGGCATAACTGCCTCCGTGGTCTAGTGGCTAGTGCCATGGACTCCTGATCCGGAGGTCCTGGGTTCGATTCCCAGGGGGGAAACACAAAGTTGATATTTGAGAATTTATCACCTTGTAAATTTTTCCCCAGTTTGATTAGGACATTGCAGGCTGAATCACCTGATTGTCCGAAAAAGAAAAGGATTTCGTGCTTCGGAGGGCACGTTAAGCCGTCGGTCCCGGTCGCTGTCTTTGATAGTGATCGTTACTCAAACCATGTCAGAGGCCTGATAGTTGTGCTACTAGGCGGTTTAAAAACTCTGACACCAGGGTTCATCGGGTCGATAGACTCGATACCCACTCGACAGAAGAAGAATCACGGGCATGCTGTAAAACGAGCTAAGGGATCGGAGGGTTTCAGTATGTTGTAATTTAAGCGATGGGCTGGCAACCTGTCAGTACAGCGATATACCTACAAATCTATCTTAAATAACCGTCAAAACTTTGTCAGACTGGCGGAACGTTTGTTTAGATCATTTACGCTCTGCCTACCCCATTAGGGATAAAGGCGTGATTATATGTATGTGATATTGAGTCGGATTATGTCGCTATAATGAAACTGATAGCTTCTCTTATGTCATCGGCTTATAACTAGCTTCTCGTATCAGCAATTTTATTGTCAGAAAGATTTACGATATACCAGCACTAATGACTGATCTGAAAGTTTCATTAGTCTGTCCGTTCTGCAATAATACGCATAAAATCACGCCTACGCTACGACGTAGGCAGCATTTCAACTTTAGCATTACGTATTTATAAGTTAACCCCGATATAGATTTGCTGACGTTAACAATGTGGTTTTTATTGATCAAGCTTAATAAGAGCATTTTTGTGAGGATTTCTCTTCAAAAAAAATCTGTGACATTCATCACTTTTTATTTCCATTTATCTAAAGTTTTCAAAGCATTCGGATTACATTTCAAACAGTACAGACGATTCTTTCACTACCGTTAAGGAATTCGAGAGTAGGTATTTTATCGTTTAATCAAAATGGAGCAAAATGTGTGAATTACTTTTTAATGAGAGTATCTTATTACCAGAAAAAAAAACTCTATTTCACACAGCAGTGCCAAGTTATCTTCATTGAATAGTAAAAAAATAAATACTTATGATATATCGTATTAATAAAATACAGAATCAACAATCTAAATAAAAGTATTAGAAAATAGATTAATCAATATTTTGTGATTCGTGAGCATAAAACCCAAGACCACAGTTCAGCAGGCATAGTCACAATCCCACTGAGCTATCGGATCCAACTCGCAAATATAGAATCCGTCCTAGTTTGAGTAGCTGTAACAGTGTAACAGTGGCCGATAGTTAAACTAAACCACAAGTAACCACTATAACTGTAGAGTAATATTGGCAGCGTCATGCTCAATCTGCCATTTGGTTCAGATTCCACCGCTTTCTCAAGAAGCTCCATTGTTTTAACCAATTTAGTAACTAGTGTGCAGTATGTCAGCGGTTCATAGACTGCTCGACTAGATACGAATCCAGGGTTTTGTTGAGTGTTTCATCTGAATGTAAGTCAAAACTATTTCAGTAAACAAAAAAGTAATTGATGGCGAGACGAACAACTTGACCTAATGGCAACAACTGGCACTAGATCGAGAAAAATGGAAGGAAGGGAGAGACGTCTTTGTCCTGCAGTGGGATACCACAGTCTCTAAAGGGGCTTCCCTGGACTAAGTGGCGCCCTCGTCAGTCAAAAAATCATAATTCACTGAAAGCACAGTCAATCGAAAATCCGGTAGATCAGATTGAGTTTAAAGCAATGAAGGTCATTTAGACCTCATAAAGTTGCCACTTATAGTTTGTTATAGTAACAGATAGAAAAATTGCGAAAAACGGCCACTTTTAGCACTTTTGCTATCTTTAATTGCAGTGAACACTGAATCATTAATTTATAATGCTTAAAATAAATGTCAGTACCTATACGTCTATCTGATCTACCGGATTTTCAATTAATTGAGTTTTCAGTGAGTAATGATTTTTTTATTGATGAGGGCGCTGGCGTGCACCTGAGATCCCCTTAAATAATGAATAATAAAAATAAATGATAACATTCTCAGTGCCTCTTTCGGTATTTTCAGCGCTATGAAAGTTTGATTTTGATGGTGATGATGATGAACTAGGTAACTAGGCTCAATCTCATTTAATTTTCTTTGAGAGCTGATTCCAAAATTCTTTCTTCTTCTGGAAAAGTTCATGACTGTGACTGACATGACATGACCAATCCACATACATACATGCATATAATCACGCCTTCATCCCTAATGGGGAAAGCAGAGCGTAAACTACCTAAACAAAGGTCATTCCGCCACGTCTGACAAAGTTTTGAGTGTTATTTAAGACAGATTTGTAGGTATATTGCTGTAGTGACAGGTTGTCAGCCCATCGCCTAAATTACAATATACTGAAACTCTCTGATCCCTTAGCTGTTTTTACAGCATGCCCGGGAGTAAATGCAACTGGCACATTCATGACCTATCCAACCATATTGAAACACAGTAACGCAGACTGAAAGTCGTCAGCCACCACACTGAGCGCACAGACTGACACACATATCAACACACCCTGTATTAATCGCGTGTCACTAATAAGGCGTCATTAGCGAGTGACAATTAGCGCATACTAGGCTTGCAGGCCTCGACAGTCGTACCGGAAACTATTCGTGACGTGCGGCGCATGCGACCATTGCATCCGTTACAACAACCACTACCAACTTTGTCTAAACTTCTATCATGCAATTGTCAACTCTATCACTATTAATATTAGGCTGATAAGACTGCACTATCAAGATGGAGGTACCATAGTACGCACCAACTTCTTCTAAACCTTCAGCACGCGATTAACAACTCTATTACCCTTGATATAAAGATGATAAAAGTGTACGTAGCTGGGCCCGTACATACCAACTTATTTTAAACGTACATCACGCAGTTGACAGCTCTATCACTATAGATATTAGGCTGATAAGACCGCACTATCAAGATGTCTGTAAAATAAGGCAGCGCAAGGCAACAATGCAGGACTGCAATAAAAACTTCACGCTTTACATAATGTACCTTGATGGGGTCGTAAAGAATACACTGTAGCGTAACCACAATACTAATTTGCTGAGCAGTTAACAGCACTTTTATAACTACAGACGCGTGTGCAGTATAAACATAAAACATGCACGACCCGAATTGTTTTAGAAACATTATCTTTCTTACTCTTCTGTGAACTGATTTGGCTTTAAGATGCTCGAAGCCAAAACACTGGTTGCACTGTCATAATCCACATACGAGTAAGTGTATGATAGTTTTTTATTTAACTAAACATCAACATAAATTATTAATAATTCTTCCATGCTGGACTGAGAGCGAGAGAAAAACATAAAATGTGCCAGCTGCATTTCCTCCTGGGCATGCTTTAAAACCCAGCTAAGGAATCCGAGGCTTTCAGTATATTGTAATTTAGGCGATGGGCTGACAACCTGTCACTACAGCAATATACCTACAAATCTATCTTAAATAACCTTCGAAGCTTTGTCAGACTTGGCAAAACGACCTTTGTTTAGTTCTTTTACGCTCTGCCTACAGCATTAGGGATAAAAACGTGATTATATGAAAGTATGTACGAAAAAATGCTTTGAAAAACACAGATTTGGCTATACAATCTCTACATCCCACTTTAATTGCAACTACGACATAGATTCTCAAGCACATCCATAAAGACATCCAGCGAAACCGAAGTGCTGACACTAGGGATAAGCCGCAGGTGGATATCTCATCAGTCTCGGTCTACCGCTCTCCGCCAACATGCATATGCATACTGGAAAACAAGACTTTCACGGGCCCGCTGGCAACGACTTAGGTTAAACGACCCTAACTGTAGTGAGCACTGAATAGGCTGTAGGTTATGCAATGAAAGGTTAAAACATGCGTGTGGTACCGTTGATTCCCTGGATAGAAATTGTTGGGTCACGCGTGACGTCGCATTGAATGGACTACCGCTATAGTACTATTTCGTTTTAGCTATGCAATAAAATTTACAGTGTATTATTTTATTGCATTAATAAAATTATGTTTCATAATAAATCATGCCTTTCTAAGATCATAGCTGTTGTAACTTAATAGAAACATGAAAATAACTTTCAGTTTCTATCTAAGTAGTTTCTACGCACTTATGTTCATGCGTGTTAGATGTTAATGGCTTGACTATATTACTGCGAATGGCACTTAAAATCAAAATATAATTTAAAATCAGAAATATGCAACTAATTTCAAATTGAAAAATCCGTTACACGAGAGAAATAATGATGCACTACACATAAATTTTAATTCATCTATGACAATGTCTTTTAAGCTCATGTTGACGCACGAAAGGCTCATAAGGCACAAAAACAAACAAAATTTCAATCAAAGACGCTTCCTGCACCTGTAACAGGTAATTCCGAAAAGAAGCACGTCCGTAGCAGTTTATATCTGTAGTAGTACGTGACGCCGATTCTAGTAGAGTTATTCCTGTAGTAATCTCCTTAACATGCATGGAACTTCGGACGCAGTAATGTCAGTATGGAACATGTTATCCATAATACATCTCGACTCTATGCGTGACTGAGTCTTCGTGAGTACTTGTAATGTAGTGATTTACATTGTATGTCTTTATCGTGCGTGTAACTTGATGTCTGTACATATATAGTTTCGTAAAAAACGAATGATTACAATTACAGAAAAGTCTCGAATAAATGCTCTACCCAGAAGACCGAAGAAGAAACGGTTCATAAGACTTCTCTGACAGCGAAAAACGCAAAAGCACGCGCAATACCTGCCACTGGTTAAAATTTAAATAACCTATACTGTTCAAAGAGAGATGACTAAAAACAATTTTGAAGAGAACGTTGCTTTTATAAAAGTTGTCGGTCACGCACAACTTCAAGTGTCCGCTCCATTTAAAATCGCAAGCATGAATCATTCTAGTAAATATTACAAAGTAGACTGGTGAAATGTCAGTTTGTTGTTATCCAACATTTGGCGAGCACCTGAGGTGACTAACTAGTCACTGTGGCTGAGTAGGCGCTTCCAGATTTACTGTCTCCGTGTATTTATAGACACGTATTACTAGACCAAGGAAATGTATTTTTAGTTCTAGAAAAAGCTCTCAACGAGCGTGGGTTGTTAATTATTGAGTGAAGAAAGAAAAAAAAAACTAGTTGTGAAAGAAATTGAATACTCATTTGTAAAGTAACCAAACTTGAGTCATACACATAAACTTAGATAAAATTACGCCTACATCCTTTCCTTTACGGAATTTGCAGGACGATCTGAATGCCCTAAATGAATAACTGCCTCCGTGGTCTAGTGGCTAGTGCCATGGACTCCTGATCCGGAGGTCCTGGGTTCGATTCCCAGGGGGGAAACATAAAGTTGATATTTGAGAATTTATCACTTTGTGAATTTTTCCCCAGTTTGGTTAGGCCATTGCAGGCTAAATCACCTGATTGTCCGAAAAAGAAAAAGATTTCGTGCTTCGGAGGGCACGTTAAGCCGTCGGTCCCGGTCACTGTCTTTGATAGTGGTCGTTACTCAAACCATGTCAGAGGCCTGATAGTTGTACTACTAGGCGGTTTAAAAACTCTGACACCAGGGTTTCCTTTCTGACCTTTCTTCCATGCTGGACTAGGAGAGATAGAAAAACATAGAATGTTCCAGCTGCCCTTCCTCCCGGGCATGCTGTAGAAGTCAGCAAAAGGGATTCGAGGGTTACAGTGTATTGTAATTTAGGCGATGGGCTGACAACCTGTCACTACAGCAATACAAATCATTACAATCTAAAATTTGCCCTCAATTTTTGTCAGACGTGGCGAAAGCGCTTGTTACGTGGCGTTTTACGCTCTGCCTACCCCGTAAGGGATAAAGGCGTGATTTTATGTATGTATGTATGACACCAGGGTTCATCGGGAAGAAGAAGAATATACTTTCTATTTGTGTCATGTCTCTCTCATTTAATTGGACTTTTCAATATTCTAACATATCGTTCAAAATGCAGACCTAATAACATAAATATATCCAAAATAAATAAATCCACAAGAATAGGGCCAATACAAACGAGTGGAACTCTTTATTTTTAACTAGCAGTTTCTTCACAAGAGCTTAGCGAACTAACTGGTTTATTTATTACGTCTATTGGCATCATTCCCTGGTTTATGGTGGAAACAGTTGCTAATGGTGACCAATAAAAGCCGATTTGTGTCTAGGGAGAGCTATTTAAATTATATACCTTAGTCAAAATAAACGATACTGATTAATCGTGATCTAGTGTCAGAAAGAAATGCAACAACTTTGCTGTGTCAAGTCAACAGTAAAGGACCATCTTTCTAATGACATCTTATGATATTATTTAAGACTAATAATGAAATAATTTGATGATAAACTTAGTATTTGTTTTTGTGGCTTTATTTGGAGCATTTCCTCTGTATGTGTTCATTAACTAAAACATTCTCTATTATTTTAAATTCTGATACCAGAAGTAAAATAGAGCAAGTTTTAGTTTTAAATTCAACCTTAAACGTCTAAGCGAAGATGTATCTGTACAGGTAAATTCCTCCTCTAAACTTAGCATCTACATATAGGAACCATCTATTCGGAAAACTACAACTGTTTACATAATAAGTTCAATAAATTAGAATTCTAACCACGTACAGGAGCGGATGTGTACAAATGCTTTACAGAACTGGCTGTAGCTGACCATAACTCAGAGTAATTCCTACTGAAAACTCATTGGAGGAACTGGCAACTCTAAACACTAGGTAGGTAGGTAGTAACCTAGGTACATTTGAGAATAGCTCACCTTGGCATGAGATATGGATACGGAAAATTCCTTGACAGTGAACTTATAAACGAACCAGACACTACCGTATTAGGCCTTATATACTTGCCTTTGAATGGATTCGATGAATATTTATAGTTGTGATATGAATAAAAAATTGGAAAGGATATAATATATAGCTAGTTAAAAGATTCAGTTAAGCAAGAATATTTTAATAAAAATAACCACTAACCACATTCTAATGAGATACAAATAATTCTCGTTACTCGGTCGCACTAATGCTTGTTGAAAAGTTAGAGATCAAACAAGGGCTCAGTTTACATTCCAAACATTCGAACATTAAAGCAACAGAAACTGTTTCCATAGCCACATCAAGGGGCTTTGAGAAGTGGACTCCAAACCGAAAGCAAGCGAAAGTAATTTCTGATCACAGTAATTTATTGGTAAACCATAAAGGTACTTCAATCAAACGTAAATGTCGAGCAGCGAAAAATAACCCTAGTATTTACCAAAAAGTGCGAGCTAACATTTCGCAAAAGCCAATGGTGGTAAACATTCGCTTTTAACTTTCAACCCTCCCGTCCGCACATGGACATAAAACGGCGATACACAGAACGCCGTCACGCTGTGTAGGGAGAGACTAAGACAGAGTAAAAAACAATCACACGTCTTCCGATACAAAAACTAAGGAACTTCCGCGCGGGTTCGCTTCTACGAACTAATGAAAGGTCCGTAAATATCCCGCAGGAACCGCGCGTCGACGCAGCTTCACCGCCGCTGATTGATCGGAGGACATTCGAAAAATGCCTCATTATGGCCAAGAAATAACCGGTGCTATAATTAACACGACAGGCGCCATCAAGTCAAGGCTGAAAGAAATTGCGAGCCCGTTATAACACATTACCGCGCAGTTGGACGGAACTTTCAACTTGCGTGCCAATTCGACGTTGTGAAATGTAGAGTCAATCTATCGACTGCAGTCGTCTTGCACATTATGACAAGAGATATTGACGGCGCTAATAAACTAACTGTCGCTTTAACTCCTAAACGGTAGCTCGGGAAAATAAACGATCGAGTCGGCCATAACTCTATTCTTGGACAATTTGTCATATCGAGCGGCCAGGGCCGGCTGCGCGTGCGCACCTAATGCAGTAAATCTGTTAAATACAGGTCCGTATTTAGTTAACGTTTATGTGCAGTTAAGTACATTTTGTTGCTTTTGTTAGGTGCGTAAACGTGCAGGTCTGCGTGAGATTATTTCTTAATGCCATGCGTCCGTTAGTCATGAATAGTCCTCGGATTCCTTGGAAGAGTTTAATTTGTATATTTCTACCTATGTACAAGGTTTAGACATTGAAATAAAATAAAATAATTACATAATGGTGGTAGAGATGTAAAACGTGTTGGAAAAATAAAAGCGGTCTAATTTCAAAGTGTTTAGTTAAATATAAGTACACACGTGTGCAAATTGTGTATTATTTATCCTTGTAGTACCTACTTCTATTAATTGCGCAAAATTTCGACACAAAAGCATTCGATAAGACCCGCATTGTGTAAAATGTCGGATAGTAGAGACAAAAAACACGCACTGCGAATTTTTATTGGTCCTACTTTTACCAACCATACTTACAGCACACCACTTTGTGTAAAATTTACATTTATTGCTTAACTTCTGATAGTAATTTGTTCATGCGTCTTTATTTTGAAAAGTCGTGAATTTCTGGAATGTGTCAGCTGCATTTCCTCCCGGGCATGCTGTGAAAGTCAGCTAAGGGATCAGAGGGTTTCAGTATATTGCAATTTAGGCGATGGGCTGGCAACCTGTTACTACTGCAACATACCTACAAATTTATCTTAAATAACCCTCAAAACTTTGTCAGACGTGGCGAAACGACCTTTGTTTTGTTTAGGTTAGGTTTGATTAGAAACAAAGGCGTAAACTATATGTATTTGTGGTGAGGTTTATTCATCAATATTGAAAGATTCGCAAATATTTATAAATATTGAAATAAGAATAGGTTTTAATTAAATCCTTTTATGAATGAGCTGAATAAAGTACTCATCATGTTGTTGTTAACTACTTTAACAAGTTGTATCCGTCAAACGCAGTAAACGCACACATGTAACAATGCCGGTAAATATTGAATTTGGTACATACATACATACATATATCCACGCATTTATACCTAATGGGGTAGGCAGAGTTTAAACGACCTTAAAAAAGGTCGTACCCGCACGTCTGACAAAGTTTTGAGGGTTATTTAAGATAGATTTATAGGTATATTGTTGTAGTGACAGATTGTCAGCCCATCGCTCATAAATTACAATATACTGAAACCCTCGGATCCCTTAGCTGGTTTTTACAGAATTCCCGGGAGGAAATGAAGCTGGCACAGTCTATGTTCGTAACGCACTTGGGAAACACTTTAAGAAGCAAAATACTTTAAGAAAAGCGACTTTTAACTACAGCATGTTCACACCCTGAATATTAAACTTGTTGCATAACAGACCATCTTACCTATTAAATACGATAATAATCTCCGTTTCTATAAGCGGAACGCGAAAAATGTGTATATCTAATTATTTTCAACAGAGATAACAATCTTTATGTACCATATTTTTTAGAATTTGGAGATATTTCTGACGTAATTACTCTCTAAGTTCTTTACCATTATAAAATAGCTTAATTATTATGTGTTACGTTACTTTTATGCTTGTCACTGTGTGCACTCGGAGTCATAAAATCATTTTATTTACCGGAAACGAAATATCAGTCGTAATAAAATAAACTTGAAATGAGGTTTAACTTTAGACGAGGAAATGAAAATTTGGCAGAGAAGCTAAAAAGGTTCAAAAGCTCCATCTGGAATTCCCGTAAAGAAATGTGTTTTTTACCAAAACACCCCCTAAACTGTGGCATGCAATTAAATAAGCACCCTGTACGTAGGATGTAGCTTCAAAATAGCGAAACTAGTTTTGTTAATACCAGCTGTGAAATTGAGTTCAATGTCCGCTAAATATCGGACGGCAAAAAAACGTACAATGATTATGCAATTCGTGTTTACCTACACAACAGTTATTGAATTTGCATATGAACTGAACCGACTTGTTTTTACGCAATTGTACCCTTCCAATTAGTACAATCCTTACTACATATCGGTCAAACTACCTACTGTGTAAAAGTGTAGATGGATAGACAAACTGACTTCAAATACCTCGGGTCACAAATTCAAGGAGATGATGGTGAGATAGACAGTGCCGTTACGCATAGAATTAGCGCAGGATGGACAAATGGCGACAGGTTATAGGAGCAACTTGCGACCCCCGGATGCCCGTCAGGCTGAAAGGGAAAATCTATAAGAGCGTCATAAGACCTGTCGTCATGTATAGATCAGAGTGTTGGGCTATGAAAGCGATGAATGAAAGAAAATTTCATGCTGCGGAAATTCGAATGCTGAGATGGATGTGTGGAGTAACAAGAATGGATAAGATAAATGGAATGAGTAAATAAGAGGCAGTCTGAGAGTTGCGCCAATTACCGACAAAGTAAGAGGAAATCGCCTTGCGTGGTATGGTCATGTTATGCGGAGGGATGAAAGTCATATAGGCAAAAGGGTAATGAATTTGAATGTGGATGGATATGTTGGGAGAGAACGACCAAAGAAAAGATGGATGGAGTGCGTGAAAGATGTGTCGTGTGTGATATGTCTAAAACAGGTGTGATTATTGAACTGACGGCTAACAGGGATGAATGGAAGAAGAAAACATACTGCGCCGACCCCAAGTAAATGGGAAAAGGGCAAGCGAATTATGGATAAACAAACTGACTCGGAAGTGTACGAAACCAAGTAGTTACTATAACTCTCGCAACGATGATGCGAATGAGCGTTACTTTTGGAGCAAAGAAAATGCTCTATATTTTCAACGAATATTTCATTTCCATTCCCACATCAAAGCACTAGTCATTTGCTATTTTTTTTTTCTTTCGTATATGTACAAACATACGGATTTAGGTATCATGCTAATGCTTTAATAAATATCTAGGCATGTAGCAACAAGCAGCGTTATCTGCAGGGTATTCGCATCCTATAATGCCTAATGCGTTTTCGCCACTTGAAAACTAGCCAGCAGAGATATGCCGGCATCTGGCCTCTCGTGCCACAGATGATGTATTGATCTCTTTAATGTTTACATACGGTGCCAAATATGAGCGAACTTCCTACTTGCTCACTACGCAAAAAAACATGGCTGAAATAGAGATAGGTTCGAAAGGGTTCGCTGATTACGTAAAGTTTCGAACAACAAGGACCTACATAGTATTTAAAAAAAAATACACGCGACACAATTCGAAAAGTTGAATGTTTTATTTTGAATTTCGAACACAAAACCTAAATAAATGCTCAGAAAAGAGATTTCATAATTTACAATACACTGGCAACAAAATTAAAAATACGCCTTTTACCTATTTAAAAAAAGTGCGAATTCATTCGTCACGGTCGTAAACAGCTTTCAGAACATTTTTTTTTCATACTAAATGTTTTCATCTCAATTTTCTTTTGTAAGATCAATATCTACCAATACTTGTATACGTACTAGCTCAATGGTAATTTATAATGTTACGTAATTTTTATCATAATTTTAGAATTGAATGTTATTTAAATAAGATTATTGCTGTACGCAATTAAAATTTTACACCGACAGTGAACTGAAACGCATGTAAAAGTGTAAACATTGGAAGATTTTACAGCCTTGATATTATAATTTTACAGCGGATATAGCAATATTAACTCGGATATTTTCGTTCACGGTCAAAAACAACGTTAATGGTTTCCTTAATTTCTTCCAAAATACTTGACATCCTTTGAACTTGAAACATTGTTGTCATCGAACAACATGATACTTATTAATAAATTATTATTATTATTACTTACTAATGGACTGGGCGGTGATAAAATACCCGGTAGAGTCATGGTAGAGCTATAAATATTACCTGAAACAATTAAAATTACATTAAATTATATTGACATAAACGTTGCAGATATGTATCAAGGAAGCATTGCTGTGCCAATATGGGTAGTATAGGAACGTACGGCTGACAAAGACGATAATTATAGGACATTCAGATAACCTGATTATATCAGGAGAAGTTTGTCCCTGAAGAAACACATTGTTTAAAGTAACGAGATACATACATACATATAATCACACCTTTATCCCTAATGGGGTAAGCAGAGCGTAAACGACCCAATTAAAAGTCGTTCCGCCACGTCTGATAAAGTTTTGAGGGTTATTTAAGATAGATTTGTAGGTATATTGCTGTAGTGATAGGTTAGCAGCCAATCACCTTAATTGCAATATACTAAAATCCTCGGATCCCTTAGCTGGTTTTTACAGCATGCCCAGGAGGAAATGTAGCTGGCACATTCTATGTTTTTCTTTCGCTCCCAGCATGCAGCGTGCAGCATGGAAGAAACCAGCATGTAACGAGATATGTTATACTAACTTCCGAATAATGTCCTAAACAATAAAAGAGTACCAAACATAAACTTTCTACGTTTTGCTGCATAGTCAATAGTCCCCGATAAATAATTCATAACCCCAATCATCTAAGCCTTGTGTTGTGTATTTAGATTCCGCAGACCTACCGAAGTTACTATGAATAAATTCAACTAGACTGTTTTTTCATGCGGCTTGAATATTATTAAGAAACAATAGCGTAGGAAGGTTTATTATGCATGTGGTTTACAGCTTTCCAAACAACTGGTTAAATCGCAACAAAAGGTTAAGCCTAGTATATTTGTGGTTAAATTATTGCACAATTTGCTTGAAGACCTAACAGCTGACCTGACTTGCCTCATTCATAACCACACCTAGCCTGGGCTTAAACTAGCATTTGATAATTTTGAATAATATTATGTTAAATATGTCCTTGAATTGTATGAATATTTTGGTTATGATTTAATTGCCATAATTTTGAGACTAGATGATTTTGTTTATCAACAGATAATCTTGAATGTATCTTTAATTAATATTATTTAATCTGAATACTCGTTCAAAAATATTTAAAAACATTTTTATTTGTACAAACACATCGTAATGAATTTGTTCGCGGTTTTTCTACATGAGCTTCCCATCATTTATTAAATAAAATACACCTTCAAGGGAAACTTTAAAAGGCTTTTTATTTGCACATTAAATATTGCCTTAGTGACTGACATAAAAGTCATTATCATTAACGGTGTTGTAAAAACTAAAGTACGCTTCAAAAGGAAGTGTTCCGAGATAAAAAGGAGCGTCAACAGTAGAATGGAAAAAATGCATTAATTGATGACGTGAACACACGTCGGGCTAAAACCAGCGCGCGCGCTGACGGGAATGGACGTGAATGCGGCAGGTTCAAAGAAGCAAGAGTGTTAATGGGGAGTCGGAATCTGTTGGGATGGACCGTTCTTTGAGTAATTAATAATGTTAGAATAGTTTTCTAAGTGAAAAAATCTATCAGTTAATAGAATAACTGGTGTAAGGGACAGTTTCCCGCAAACTGATAAGGGTTACTCAGCCAACAGAACTGAACAACTTTCAATAGAAAATTCTTTCTTGATAATTAGAGGTAATATTACGTATGATAGAGTTTACAGCAACTGATTTATTAGTGATTCTACATTGCATACAAATGATGAGTTCTAAAATAGTGATTGTATCAAATTAAAAACGTTTACCTATGTCTATACCTAATCAAATAGAGTGGGTAAATTTACACATAGTATCAACTTTCACTACTATAATTACACAGTCCCAAAATGACTTCATCTAATATCCATAACCAGAGCTAACCGTTTTCTTAGAACACCATCGAGCAAGGAAGCGATAAATAATGCGTGGGAGTGTCTATAGTGATGCTTCTTGGAGACGATGAGACGAGCTAAAACAGACATCCTAACAGTGGAGGAAATGTGACGACCCGGTGACAACAGTAGGACCACCGATTTAGAACCAAAGGTGGGGTAATTACGTCTACTGCGAGTCTGATTTTGGTCAAATTTTGATGTAGCTCATTAGTTCTTATAAGATTCGATATTTTCTAATAAATATAGCGTGGGAGTGTCTATAGTGATGCTTGTTGGAGACGATGAGACGAGGCAAAGGAGACATCCGAACAGTGGAGGAAATGTGACGACCCGGTGACAACAGTATGGCCACCGATTTAGAACCACGGGTGGGGTAATTATGTCTACTGCTAGTCTGATTTTGGTCAAATTTTGATGTAGCTCATTAGTTCTTATAAGATTCGATATTTTCTAATAAATATAGCGTGGGAGTGTCTATAGTGATGCTTGTTGGAGACGATGAGACGACCCGATGACAACAGTATGGCCACCGATTTAGAACTTGTTTTTCTATTGTTTGTGTTTGTTATTGTACTTAGTTTATGTATTATATGTAATGTAATGTATTTAGGATACTTATTTGATAAGGTTTGCACTATGCCGCTTACCGCTACGTATTTTTCTTTCACCCTAAGGTTGGCTAGAAGAAATTGCTACTTTAGCAATAAGGCCGCCTATGTTGTACTTGTCTTTTGTTGTTATCCGTTGTGTTGTATGATTTGTATTCTTACGAGCCATAAAGTATTTTTATGTTATGATAGAACCAAAGGTAGAGTAATTTGGCCCATAAGAGATGGTTTAAGTATTGATAGTGAGTTATCAGTGAGTCTGATTTTGGTCAAATTCTGTAAGAGCTAATTATCTAGTACACTAATATGCTGGCTAATACGGTTGTTTAGCTTTTCAGATGTTTTGTATGTAATGCTAAATTGTAATAATAATTATGTTATTCATAAGTTCCCAATGATTTATTCATAAGTATCAGGCCAATAATAAATAAAATCTATTTTCTCTGTAATGGTTTTTTGTGTGCAATAAACAGTTTTGAATTGCCTTATAACGTAACAAAACTAACATGATTTACAATCCTTAATTGAATTATCAAACAAATAAGTCGTAAAATTGAAACATTACAGCAAGCAAGCAATCAAGATTCGCAAATGATTCACTATACCGGTTTCAAGCAGTTACATCTATAACCACTGAGTTATACTAAAACCTCTTTAGTTTATCTAACTACCTTATTGGCCATTAATCAGACCAGACGTAGAGATTACGCCAATTATTGCGAAAGAATTGCCATTCGCAAAACAAAAACAAAATTCACATTAGGATGCAACGTTTCCCAATTTGCTACCACCCACAGTGGCAAGAAGAACTTTCTTCCATTGAAAGAATAGCACCCACACCTATATTGACAATTTGACACCGATATTACTGGCAATACCAAGTACAGTGGTATTGATTCAGTTAACGCACGACTTAAGTAAAAATAAGACTCAGCCTGTCATTTTCTTTCTGAGAGAACAGTTGATCTGGAGTCATATTTTAGAACGGCTCGAAGGCCAATGTGCATACGAAAGAGTAACTTTCGCATGCAATTTCCATACTATTTGGCATGCGAATGTTACTCTTTCGTATACGAATTCGATTCGATCGGTTCAAAAATGCGGCTCCTGTCAATAAGAGAATTTTCTATGACCTATCTACGGAATAGTAAGTCGCTACATGAAAGGATTTCTTCCATGCTGAACTGGAAGAGATAGAAAAACATAGAATGTTCCACCTGCCCTTCCACCCGGGCATGCTGTGAAGTCAGCAAAAGGGAATCGAGGGTTACAGTGTATTGTAATTTAGGCGATGGGCTGACAATCTGTCACTATAGCAATACATATTACAATCTAAAATTGCCCTCAATTTTTGTCAGACGTGGCGAAAGCGCCTTTTACGAGGAGTTAAACGCTCTGCCTACCCCGTAAGGGATAAAGGCGTGATTAATGTATGTATGTATGTACATGAAAGGATTTTGACTGTAACTGACTGGATTAAAATAAGACCATCTATTCTATACGTACTGCCGTCCTTGTCTGTTATCTCGTAATTATGTGAGGTTTAGACTTATTTTAGTTAAGTCGTTTAATACCCGAATCGACGCCAATATCTGGCAATAAATGCATGCACATGCCGGTTTCAAAATATAACACAGAATATTTAGTGTCACTTGGTCGCCTGGTCGTTCCCCTTTACGCAACACACGAGAAGTTCGAGACTGCACTGTTTGCCAACCATTAATTAAATTAGAAGATTACGTATGAACTAGCCATGTATTAATTGATTCTTATAACCTCAAAAGGCCAATCGTGGCCTAGAAAGAACCCATTATTTGTAATTTGTGCTTTTAGTTGATAAAAGTAGGCTGGCTGATTACATTATGTTAAATCTACCACATCAAATCAATAAACACTGCAAGGAACTAATTTAGAAAAGCGAGGAAAAAAAAACCGTCAAATTTTTCATGTCCCCGCGCAAATTTCAACCTAACCTAGAATTCATTGAAACGCGAGTGTGGTTCATTCCTGTGGAAACATTCCTCCGATGCTCGATGAAGATTTACGTAGGAGTTTCGATTTAAACCATACAGAATTTATGTACTTTATTTCTTACTTTCACTACATTGTCTTTCACTAAGAGCACATTATTATTCTAATCCCACTACACTAACACAATAATAGCCGCGAAAAACTAATTAAGAAAGCCAGAAGCGCAGTCCTAAAGCGACTCGTTACAATTCCCGCGCAAAACTTCCCTTCAGGTTTTTTTTTAGAAAAGTCCCTAAAATGTTAAAAAGAAAAATCTATGTTTTATTTGATTTAATAGCGGTTTCTTCATTTTTTTTACATAAGCAGGCAAGTAAATGAAGTATCTGGCAATGAGATTTTATTCTGAGGGCCTGATAATAATATAACAGAGGTAAATGGGATTGATTTGATCAGTTCATATTCATATCGGAATAAAATATAACTTTCTTTGCAAAATTTTATAATCTACTTTGGAGTAAGTAAAGTGGACATAATCAGTTGTAATCTTGAAACTAAAAGCAAGTTCTAATCATAATAAGTCTAAGACGGGAATAAAAAAACAATGCTAATGCTCATGCTGTTACTTTAATAATGATCGTCTGTGGTTACAGAACACAAGTCTTTAAGTTAACTATAGAAAGTTTGTAAATACAGCTGTCTACACTTTCACGAATTCATGTGCAAGGGAATTTATTATAATTCCTTTTTTGTTTTAACTAAAACTCGGGGTATATGACGCTTTATTCCTTCTAGGTTCCGTTAGGTTATTAGGCATTTTGCACTTTATTTTCTGTTATTGTGTACAGGTTATGAGGTCGAAGAATTACACCATCTACCCTAGTAATCAATCACCTTATTTGAGACGATTTATGATCCTGTTATTTTCTGGTTAGGACACAAACAACAGTAACTTAAATTAAAGAAATTATTTTAAAAGTAAGCAAAAAGGTGCCATGTTATAGGCGATAAATTTTCAAGCGGGCTGAATGCTCGTTTGCCATATTGTCGAAACAAAAGTTTTAAGTCATCAACATGCAGTCAAGAAGTGAACGACCGACCGGTATTTTTTGCAGTAATTACTTACACAGCATAAAATCCGATTAAAAGAATATTATCCAGTAGTAATTTTGCTGTCAATATGGCGCAATAAAGTTCACAAACGAAACTGTATTTATAATCTTTTCATGTTCTGCTAGTTCGTAATACCACAGGTTTATAATTAAGGCTGTGTGTTTAATTTTTAATATGGCTGACGTGTATATTCGACAGCGATATTAGGTTTTAATTTCCGGTAGAGTTGATATCGTGACACTTTAGTACGAACGGAAGGGCCGATCGTATGTTTACATAAGGCCCTTTGGTTTTTCAATTAAATCAAGCGTTGCTTGCAAGCAACCTAGCGGCCAGATAGAGCATCAACGGCCGTAAAAAACGTTCTGGCGAAGTCAAAATATAGAAGGGCATTTCATATTGGATTGCGATTGTGATTGAAGTAGTAACAGAATGTCAGCCTATCATCGGAGGTCCTACACTGGTTCTTGCAGAATGCACGGAAAAATATGCAAGTCGAACTTTCACCGTTTTTATCGAATTAAAGCCAGTAAATGAAGGGGCAATCGTTGTCCCTTTAGTAAATGAATGACCAAATCTGGATTAGTTGAAGTCTGCTATAATGCCACCCACATCGTTCGTTTATAAATGGCAAAGAGCATCCGTTGCACGTCCGTCCATTGGCGTGAAGTGTGTATGCTGAAAGTTGTATGTATGAAACTGTATCAACCAACTACAGACCGACCGACTGCATCACAACAGTATAGCAAAACATGTGTAGAATATGGATCGAATTTGTTTATAAGTACCTAATCATACTATACGAAAAGCAAATTTGCTTTCGGTACACTCGTGAAATATTGATATTTTATTATCTAACACAACAGCTCCTAATCGGCTGTGCTGCTGTAAAGCATTTGCAGTTTGTACTTTATGTATCTTTACTGGCATCAAACTGACAAACAGGTTGACTGCAATGCAACGGCATTACAATTGAAAAATTACGATCAGTTTATACGCGTGCAGTCGGTCTGTAGCAGCGTTGTGGGAAATGGCAGACTTTGATGCATTTGCCGTCAATAACACTGCCACTTCCAATGCTATGCGTCTGCGCAAACAAACACGCGGTAATCGATTTGAATCGCCTTTTCAGGACTTACGGCGGCGTTAATTCATTAGACATACAGTTTAAGATAAACTCTATCGAGACAAGACTTCGTCTGCATGACCGTTAATTTCCGACCATTTTCCAATTAGTGCCAATGACTTAAAATTTATACCTTTTATCTTCCTGTAAGATCCGTTGAGCGTTTCCCATTGCTGCTTCAGGTCTTCAATATCAGCACTGATGTTGACCTCGCTGGAGAACAGCTTGTGCTGGGCCAGGCTCTTCCGACTGCTCACCGAGTCCGATTGGAAGAACGACACGAATTTGTGCAAGGGAGACATTATTACGGACGCCTTTTAAAGTTAGTGAAGATTATGCGAGGAAGTTATGTTGTAAATTGTTATTATTATTGCAACTTCACTTCCGTCCGGACTTACGCAAACGTTTGCACTTTCTTTAACCATTAACTTTAGTTTATCTTTCACTTGTAATCGTCAAAAAAAATTCAGTCACATTATATTCAAGTCTATTTTTAGTCCTGTTTATAATTCGCGGATTATTTTTACTAGCTGCACGCAGGTGACGCGGAAAGAGGTCGCGACTCGCGGTGCGCGCGCGCTGGTGTAGCGACTATTTTTCGTCGGAGTCGCTGGGTGGCGCGCGTGCTACTGTCGCCTGCGCAAGCGCTTTCTTCATCCCCACGGTAAGCGGCTAAGGTGTTGAGGTGTTGGACAGACGTGGTGGTATGCCTCTCACCTCGGGGTGGTGTCGTGACCGACATATTGATCGAGTTTATGGGTTTTAAACCACCTACATATTTATTCCTTATGGAGATATACTGTGTAGCAAGACAATTTGGGAACATCAATTTATCTGTGAGCGCCAGTTTCTCTATATATTTTAACTCATTATTTGAATCCTGTAGGTTATCCCGAGCTAAAAATTATATATTAAAATTATTTTAGCGTTTTTTAATTTACTATTGACTTTAGATCAAAGTAAACTACTAGGGATCCAAGTTAACAATATGCAGTAAAAGCAAGATGCATTAAAATTATAGGCTTTGAACAATGCGCCATTAATTTCGGTACGTATCTTTTAAACATCTTAAACGAAAGTGGTATTCTGTTCATCTAACTGTACTTAGCGCTTTAAACTTTCAAAATCGCTAATTTAAAGACTGTAGATCAAAGATATTGTACTGTATTGTAGGTACCTAACTTTGTCCACATGTATTTTTTTATACGAATCTATGTCAAACTGTTAGTTATTATTGATGATATTCCTAGTACGTAGTTGCAAAATAAGAATGATTTGAAATTGAACTATAAATCAAAACAAGGTAGGTAAAGGTTATACTGGGTCAAACAGAACTACACATTACTGTTAGGTAGAGCAGCACGCATTATACACGCACGCTTGACAACGTCAAATTATCTCGTCCATTTTACGCTCGACGTCTTTACACGTCGACGCCGGCAGCCGGCCTTATCAACGCGGAAAATGCACGTCTCGTGACGTAGGCGTCGGGTTACCCCGGCCACATGTGGGATAATGTCAGTAATGTGTAGCAACACTGACGGCTCTGTGCCGTACCATTATATAAGGTGATATAATTTTCCATGCTGGACTGGGAGCGAGAAAAAATACTATAGAGTGTACTTCAGTTGATCTTCCCAGGCGTACCGTAAAAAGCAATCTGAGGTATGGATAGCAAATTAGACAATTTCATTATTTAATATCTAAAATATAACAACTAGGTACATGGACTACATTTCTTGCAACAGTTTGTCAACACAAGAACAAATCTAATAAAATTTATCTAACTTAGAAGACACGTCAAAGATTGAGGTCATGGAATTACATACAAATTAAATCATATTTTGTTTTACATGTATAATAGCTTATTTAATTATATTCTAAAAGGATGCAGTAAATCATCAATCAAGACTTAATTTGTGGCAAACATCATCCTGTAAGACAGTGCGTAAATGATATCTATGGTTGCAAACGCGGGTTTAATTAATTTGATTTCAACGCCAGTTTATCTCGCAATCAGTATGAAATAAACACATCAAGAGAAGTATTTAACAAACAGTAGAACCCTCGTATGCAAAGTTTTTAAATATGCGCAGACTTTGCTTCTAGTCCGGAGGTTACTAGGGTTCCTATTTATAAAGCGATCTCAAGTTTGAGAGCAATATTATAAGTGTGGATTTGACAAGCCATTTTGTACTGAAATGACTTTTCTGAAACGAATTCAAACTATCTGTCAGTCACAATTGCTGTTTATCAATACGGGCCTAAGTGCAGCAACGCGTACGCGTAAGGTGACGCTTATGTGTTGTAGACAATGCAAAAAGCATTGACAGCTTGTTGAGAGCCACCTTAGGCGCAGTGAGTGACGCCTGACTATGCTATCGATTTGTAGAGCGATTAACTAGATCTTGACTAAAGCTATTATTTTTGAAGCGATCTCAAACTTGAGAGCAATATTAAGTATGGATTTAACAGGCCGGTTTGTACTGAAATTACATTTCTGATACGAACTCAAACTCGCTGGCACTTTTGAGAGCTGATTACAAATACGGCCATATAATTCTTCTTTTTAGTGAGTGGATTCTCTATTCGGACAACGACACGACTAAAATTATTGGCGTCTCTTTCAGTTCTCTCATGATAGAAAACGTCAAGTGTAGACTTATATTAGTTAAGTTCTGATTTTTGCAACTACGAATTGGGTTGACTCTATCTTAGTGCAGCAACACACTTGCTGAGTAAAAAACGTAACGATGATATTATAACCTCTCACTCAATGTTTCCCACCCAACGACGACGATGGAATACAGAACACAAACAACCCCAGTCAACAGCAAAACCAATTTTAGTGACAGTTTGGTCTGCTCTGTTTACCACTTTAGGAATATAGGCGTGATCTTCATATGTAATTTCGCTATAATTTTAAAAATAACAACCACTTCGCGCCATTTAATGCATGTTAATTATTTTATTGTCATGACCAAATTGAAGCTAAATTGCTTGTGTTTCTGGTCACGGTAATAAAAACTTTCTAAAGGATGTTTACAATAAAAAAACACTTAAATAACAAAAGATCGCCATATACAGATGCGGAAAGTATCGCAACTTTTAATTTTATTCCAAAATCGCCTCCATTAATTAGGCAATTAGCATATAAGCGCAATACGAAAGAAGAATGATGTCATTCTACAGCTTCACGACGCTCTCTACTTTGAGAAGAGGGAAGGTAGAGTTTTGAGATCCATTTCGCCGCATCGTCTGATATTTTTTGTTTTTTAAAGACATGGCCAAAATTACAATAAACCAAAAGCCTCGGATCTTTTTACGAACTTTGCCCAAAAAGAAAACAATACAAATGTTCGATCAACCCAAAAACTCAAACTTTTTAAAGGAAATTGCCTAATGTTATTTTTTTTTAAACTGGAATGTATACATATTTAAACTGAGAGCTCCCAGTTCCTTAGCAAGCATAGATAAAAACTTATAAGAAAAAGAAAATCGGAGGTACAACGTTTAACTGTGTTTCGTGCTAAAAGATTCCAAACTTTCTTACATAATGCATTGTTTTAGGTTTGAAACTATTGTATTTGTTTTCACACAAACCAATTATGCCGCAAGTATAAATGCAGTGGTGAGAAGTTAGCTGTTTACCACAACTTTAATTATGTTAACATTCCAGTTTACAAAAAATAAAAAGATAATGCAATTTCCTTAAATAAGTTTGAGTTTTTGTGTTGATCGAATATTAAGGAAAATCATTATATATATAAAAAGAAATAAGAAGATAAAAGAAAGAAGTTCTTAGAAGTTTAAAAACACTACAAATTTCTACATTTATCTCAAATATAGAGTCACTGATCTATAAATCTTGCCAACGCCATCTGTTGATTCTGAGTTGAACGCATACATCAACGCCAAGCCAACGCACATTCACTCGTCGCTTTGATCTACAACGGAGACGACACGACAAGTTTCGTGTTTTCTACGTTCTCACATAGATGGCTCTACTATAGCCGATCCAAAAGAAAATTTATATTACCTAAACAAAGAGTAACGGGAAGGAAATACTGAGAGAAGGCTGAGAAATTTTCCCAAGAAACATGGATTTTCTTCAGGTTTGTTAAGCAATTCTCCTGATATATTTTTTCAGACACTGCATGCATTTGGGTACCTAATATTCTTTGCAAAATTTACCTTTGTTAGTAGGAAGGGTGTTTGGCCTCTGCGCCGGTGGTACTCGATGCGCAGGAGGCTTGCGCGGCGAAGGGGGTGGGGCCAGCGAGGTGCGTGAGCGCACCGACACGGGCGATGCTGACAACTTTTGCACCACACCATTCTTCTTGGCTGGAAAGATAAAAAGGAGCTTTAATTAGCTAGATATGAATGGCAATGCACTGATCATCCAGAGTCACAAGTGATGACTGATATAGATGTCCTACAGGGGAAAACAATGACAAGGTTTAGTACAAAATAACGCGAGTCATATTTTTGGACGGGACACAATAGAATTTAATGTTCTACTGATTGCTAAAAATTAGTGACATAGGTCCAGGTTGGAAAATAATAAGGCAATTCTGTTGCTCAGTAAGCATGGGCTTTCTAACTTTAAGAGATACAAATTTTATGACCTGAAATAAAACCGTTAACTTATTCATATGGGAATAGGTAAGTAAGATCCTATCAATGAAATTGAATACACAGATGTAAATAAACAAATACGTACCGAAACATAAATGATAAATAAACTAGATGATTATCTTGTAAATGTCAAGAGAAAGAGCTTCGCGCTTTTGAATACCGTACCTATAGATAATGCGGTTTATGGTTTAACATAACAGGCTGTGAATAGTAGAGTCGCGTCTAATCAGACAACAGACGGAAAAGGCTTTAAATGAATGTGGCGAAAATAGGAACTAATGCTGCCAACATGGCCGCTAGCGCCATATTTGCAACATTTCTGTAAGTTCTTTCTACAAACCATGATATGTGTGCAAATTGTGCATCTGTGAACGGCTGTAATCGCTTCATTTACCGATGATACATGTACAGTTTTCATGGTCTCCCTGGCCCTAGCCCGCATTCATTTAAAGAATACGTACTAACACACTTTGTAAAGGACAACCTTCAAGTAGCTATTGTCTATACTCAATACTATAGCTATAGTATAGTGCCTAATAGTGAACCTTGCGTAAGCCTTTGCGAAACTAACACCTACTTGATGCGACGGTGTCAGATTTTTTGCTAGCTAAGGATCATGGTAAGGTTAAACAAACAGTTACATCAGTAAGCAAATAGTAATCAACTTGTAAATGTGTTTTTATATGAATTGACTCTATCTAGCTTAAGTGGTGAAGATCTTATCTTGCAAGCTACATAGGTACATACATATATACATATAATCACGCCTTTATCCCTAATGAGGTAGGCAGAGCGTAAAAGACCTACACAAATGTCGTCCCGCCCTGTCTGACATAGTTTTGAGGGTTATATAAGATAGATTTGTAGGTATATTGCTGTAGTGATGGGTTGTCAGCCCATCGCCTAAATTACAATATACTGAAACCCTCGGATCCCTTAGCTGATTTTTACAGCATGCCCGGGAGGAAATGCAGCTGGCACATTCTATGTTTTACTCTAACAAAGGTCGTTCCGCCAAGTCTGACAAAGTTTTGAGGGTTATTTAAGATAGATTTGTAGGATATTTCTGTAGTGACAGGTTGTCAGCCCATCGCCTAAATTACAATATACTGAAACCCTCGGATCCCTTAGCTGGTTTTTACAGCATGAACGGGAGGAAATGCAGCTGACACATTCTATGTTTTTGTCTCGCTCCCAGGCCAGCACGAAAGAAAACTACATACAAGGTGGCGCAAAAGAAATCACCCTATTGGAAGATGCTCTCATTTTTGCAAATGGCCGCCAATGTCAAATCTGTTTTGACATTTGTGGACTAGACAGATGCAGAATACAAGTGAACAAGCCATGGAGCGATACACTCCCCAAGAACGCGGAAAAATCGTGTCTATTTTTTTGAGTAACAATTCGTCTGTGGTGTTGGCGCAGCGCGAATTCCGTCGCCGATTCCCCGGCCGTCCGACACCGACTGCGCAAACACTGCGACGTTTAGCCACCAACCTTGAAGAGTATGGGACCACACGAGACGTTGCTAAGAGTGGCCGGCCCCGGAGCGCCCGTTCTGCCGAGAATATCGCCGCTGTAGCCGAGGACGTTGAAGTGAGCCCCGAAACATCGACCAGACGACGTGCCACGCAATTGGGCCTCAGCCGGCGGTCCTTGCAGCGAATTTTGGTGCGAGACTTGAAGATGTTTCCTTACAAAGTCCAGACCGTGCATCAGCTGCTGCCTGCCGACCGCCAAACGCGCGTAACCTACGCCCAAGCCATCCTCAATCTCGAGGAAGAATTGGACAATTTTTCGACCAAAATCATCATGAGCGATGAGGCTCATTTCCACCTCAGCGGTTACGTGAATCGGCAAAATTATCGCTTCTGGGGCACCGAGAATCCACGAGTGATGCACGAGGAGCCGTTACACCCGCTCAAAGTGACTGCGTGGTGCGCTGTTCACGCTGGAGGAGTCATCGGGCCATTTTTTTTCGAGAACGCCGCGGGTCAAACGACAACAGTGGACGGTGCGCGCTATAGGGCCATGTTGACCGAATTTTTTCTGCCGCAATTGGACGAATTGGGACTGGAGGACATGTGGTTCCAACAGGACGGGGCAACGGCGCACACTGCACGAGCCACAACCGACATTCTGAAGGCGGCATTTCCGGGTCGCCTAATCTCTCGTTTTGGCGATTTGCACTGGCCGGCCAGATCGCCCGATTTAACGGTCCCGGACTTCTTTTTATGGGGTTTTTTGAAGTCTCGTGTTTACGTCAACAAGCCTGAGACCTTGGAAGCCCTCAAAGACAACATTCGACACGAGTGCGAGAATCTGTCGCCCGAAGTTCTCGCCGAAGTGATGAAAAATGCCATAAAACGAGCCCGTATGGCAATCAATTGTAACGGCGCCCATTTGGCCGATATCATCTTCTCGACTTGACCAGTAAAATTCTAAAGGTGCAAATAAATATAATCAAAAAACAGATTCGAAGTTTTTCATTTAGAAAAAAAATGAGAGCCAAACAACATCGGATGACTTCTTTTGCGCCACCTTGTAGATACTTGCAGACAATCGCAATAGTCGTGACAATTTTATGATAGACTTGAACAAGTATGATATGGCAAATTCATGGATCATTATTGTGATCGTTTCTTAGAAGGCCTTTCAAAGATTTTCAAATGAAATTTCCTAGAAACAAATCGAAAACCTTTGTAGGCTTTTGATAAGTTGCCGCTAAGTGTATAATCAAAAATTGCAAGAATTATCCGCTCCATTGGTTCAGCCGATGCTGTCGTCATAAGTGGTGACCACTCACTGCGATTATTTTCCAACTTCCTTCCTCAATCGGTGGTTCCTATCTAACTGCCTGTTACGACCAGAGAGTCTACGGTTGCTATGGCTCATTTCGTTTTTATTACGATCTTTCTTGGCATATTTAAAACATCAAATATCATATTCAAAAAATGGTTTCCAATTCCAAGAAAAAGGTATTTCTTAGCAATTATTGTGGAGATTAAATTATGATACTTTAATAAACCAACCAATAAGATACATCATAATTATGATCAGGTTTTCTTTTTAATTAAAATAATTCAAAGAGACAGGAGTCAGGAGATGATCAGCTGGTTAGTGTGCATCTTTTATCTTTCATGACGACTTGCATTTTAATGGCCCATGAAGCGCTTATAGCAGGCGTTCCTCGATGTTATTATACGGGGTGTAAGGGACAGCGCCAAACTGATAGGGGTTGCTCAGTCAACAAAACTGAACCAGTATCAACAGAAATTATTTTCAGGAAGTGAAAAGAAAATACCTTCCCATACAAAATGACCACTTCGATTAGATAATTTGTATGGAAAACCAATTTTAATTTTTTCGCTTCCTGAATAAAGTCCTGCTGATGATAGTTGTTCAGTTTCGTTGACTGAGCAACCCCTATCAGTTTGCGGGACGATGTCCCTTACACCCCGTATTTGTCTTTATTTAATCGAACTATACCCAATAGTCCTACTCAAGTTATTACACCGTTTGTGCATACGTAATACGTCTGCATACGTAATTCCTGTAAAGTTTCCCATGAGAATCATGGCTTTCCCATACACTCTTGTACCGAGGGAACTACACCGCAAAAACACAATGGATCCAGATTGCACATTGTGTTCGGATCGAACGACCATCGCACCGAGGACTCAAAGTGGAGCAACTCTGAATACAGATTCGACACACGAATGAGAAATACTGAAATGTCTCATAAATAACATTTGAGCGATGAATATTTCACAATCGGCAAAAAATTGGTCGGTTTATCTTCGATAAACTAGCTCTACAATTACTTTCAGCTGGTTTATACGCGCTACTGGGCTATTTCTAATAGTTTATAGTTTCAACCTCTTTACTACCAATGTGAGCCTGGTTAACTTATGGGAGTTCATTAAGTACAAAAGTTTATAAATAGAGGAAAATTCAAGACTGAATACTAAATGATATTCCAACTACACAGAAAATCTTTAAATTTTCAAAGTCCCTATTACCAAGCATGCATAAAATAAGCCATGTTGTTCACCCTCGCTGGGGTTGTATTTGTATCAATACGTTCAAGGGCCTTGGACGTACACCCTATAAAATGACGCAGACAGGGTGACTCACTCTTTCCAAGGAGTAATGCTAAAATGTCGTGTGTGACCTTAGTGTAAGACCATGAAATAAGCGAGATCAACTTTTAGATTAGGTATGATATCTACAGATGCCATATGTAAACCATAAGCTAATCTAGTTAATAATAATAGAGAAATGTATTTGATGCTTACAAAGAGAGAAGACGTTGATAGACGGAGACAAGCACATCACAACCAATATGTTGCAATTATTCACGGATATGTTGTTCATCCTAAGTAGTATCAGTTCGTACAAGGACCCCATGCTCCCCTTATGATGACGTAAGCAGTATGACTCACCCTGGGTGACGGCGGGGGGTGTTTGCGGGGGCGGTGCGGGGCGCGCGGGGGTGGTCGGCGTCGGGGCGCTCTCCCGCTTCTTCCCGTTCCCTGGAAAATAAGAAAATGTGCCGGTTAGCAACCTTGGCCTTGAAAACGTGCACTGTACTTTGAAGTGAAGTTATTGGTGGAGTTAGGTCAGATTGTAGTGATATTCAATAGATACTCAAAAAAAAAATTCACAATACAGGGTTTATAAATATTTGATTCTTGTTCTTTTATTATGTGGATTATCAAATCGAACCCAATCAACCCTGTTCTCACCATTTTAAATCCACCTAAATGCCAACCAAGTTCATACGTACTAAAGACCATATTTAAAACATCACAACGATTAATTAAATCCACAGCTTCAGCTGCATTAAAATCTACAGAATAATTTAAAAAGACTTCCGATTAAACGAATGGATCATTTGTTATGTCTGGTTTCACTTTTAAATGTATGTAAATTTCATCCATTAATAAATATTTTGTAACACCGCACAGATGTAAAATACATTCATTCGATAATTAATTTCCAATATGTCCTTGTCATCATACTCAATGAGGTGTATTGAAAAACACTGTTTATCCAGTACATTAATTATGCAAATGAAAGTATTCACATCATCACGCAAACCGCTAAAAGTGGTAATTGTTGTACATAATATCATTAAGCTAAAGTTTCTTATTAAAATCGTGCAGAGATTTCGCTTTTCATTGACATAATCGTAGCATCTATCTGGGGATAAAAGACATCGTGGGAAGAACACGCTCAGAGATGAAGATAAGCAAAAACGCGAAGTTTTTCAACTATACGTAAAATAGAATGCGATAAAATCGCAGCGATTTCTACATCGTGCGGCAGTTTTTAAACGCGCATTCTTGCTGACATAAACATGACATGACCACATCCTGTGTTGAGTAGGTACTGAAGCTAAAATTGTTCCTTTTAGCAAATATGGTACACGACATACTTAGAAGATATTTTTATCAAAGATGTATCTAGAATTTCTTTTACGATTCGAAAACTATTTTACCGCACCGCAGGAAAATATCAGAAATACATCGATTCGGTTCGGCAAGATATAGTAAATCACCAAACAAATAACCGTAACGTCTCTTGGAATTAGTAAATTACATGATTTATTATTATCTGTTGAATGCGTAGGTTTGACAAGACAAGCGCCGCGGCTAACGGACCACTTGTTTGGTCAATGCCGTTAGAGGTATTGCTTTTATTTTCTTTATCATGGAAATGTATTTCTTTATTTTTTTGATTTAGTTGTATTCCTACATACCTATAATCATGTTTTTATCCCTAATGGGGTAGGCAGAGCGTAAACGACCTAAACAAAGGTCGTTTGGCCACGTCTGACAAAGTTTTGAGGGTTATTTAAGATAGATTTGTACGTTTATTGCTGTATTTACAGATTGTCAGTCCATCGCCTAAATTGCAATATACTTAAACCTTCGGATCCCTTAGCTGGTTCTTACAGCATGCTCGGGAGGAAATGCAGCTGGCACATTCTATATTTTTCTCTCACTCCCAGTCCAGCATGATAGAAATATTCATTTTATTTGAATGATAAAAGGTGCCAAGTATTCAGGGATATATTGGAATAGGTTGTAGTGTATATCGTCGCTATAGTGACAGGTTGTCAGCCTATCGCCTAAATAACAATACACTAACCCTCGAATTCCATTTGCTGACTTCTACAGCATGTTCGGGAGGAAGGGCAGCTGGAACATAAGTACTATGTTTTTTCCATCGCAGCCAGTCCAGCATGAAAGAATGTACCAGCTAAAACATACTTCTTTTGTGACCACAGAAAAACCAGTTCGTCGGAACAAAGTTATGCTGTCTATGACTATAATTCCTTTAATGTAATTACTTCCATGCTCGCCTGGGAGCGAGAGAAAAACATAGAATTTGCCAGCTGCTTTTCCTCTCGGGCATGCTGTAAAAACCAGCTAAGAGATCCGAGGGTTTCAGTATATTGTAATTTAGGCGATGGGCTGACAACCTGTCACTACAGCAATGTATCTATAAGTTATCTTAAATAACCCTCAAAACTTTGTCAGACGTGGCGGAATGGCCTTTGTTTAGGTCGCTCTGCCTACCCCATTAGGGATAAAGGCGTGATTATATGTATGTAAATAATAAAGGGGAGAAATCTCTGAATATTGCGCAGTAAAATCTATGATGATAGAAAATAGCTTGAAGAATATTTACAACCGACAAGGTATTTCTCCTTTGATTACAGCAACGTTGTCACATAAAAGACTTATAGCATGCCTTCGACGATTTAAAGGCAGTAAAGTCATTAATAGGCAGAAAGCTATCTTAGTGGACATAGTACGCTGTCGACGGTTGGTACAGGGTTGACATGGCCATGACTGATGGTCGGGACTAGTCAGGATTCCTCCAAATTGCATAATATATGATAAAAGAAATATTGAGTAAGCTGATTCTGTAATAAAAAACGCTTTTTTGTTCTTCCATGCTGGCCTGGGAGCGAGAGAAAAACATACAATGTGCCAGCTGCATTTCCTCCCGGGTATGCTGTAAAAACCAGCTAAGGGATCCGAGGGTTTCAGTATATTGTAATTTAGGCGATGGGCTGACAACCTGTCACTACAGCAATATACTTACAAATCTATCTTAAATAACCCTCAAAACTTTGTCAGACGGTTCGGAACGACCTTTGCTTGGGTCGTTTACGCTCTGCCTACCCCATTAGGGATAAAGGCGTGATTATATGTATGTATGTATGTTTTTGTCTTTTTACTTCAATATTTATGAAATTATTGTACGTACACGCTAGAGTTAGTGAGATCATTAATTACGCAGAGTGTTGCTCAGTTTGTTTAAATTGCGAATATGATGACTAGGATCACCGGAATCGTGACGTGGGTTAAATATATTCTACTGAAATTTTAGGTTTCTATTTCATATCTATCAATGTTGGCATGTCTTTCTTACTAATTCGAAACGACCTTACCTCGGAATCTAACAGCCCTAGTGCTACATGGCCGGGTCTAGGAGGTATTACGGTGTCATGCGTGTCATGGCCCGACACGTGAACTCTAATGCCGTACTTGTAAGGTATCTTGACTTGATTCTCGAGTACTCAATGTTTATGCGTGCTTTATGCAATCCTGGTGCATTGGGATTTATGCTGTAGATTTTTACTCTGGCGTTAAAATAGCAATATTTAACTTATGATTCTTAGTAGTTGATATTTACGTAGGTCATGAATCTCATGATTCTAGTAATTAAAATCAGTAACAATTTTACTTTTAATAAAATAACTAAAACTAGGCTCTTCATTTTTATCATTTACATTACGACAAATTTCATTAGGTACCGTACAAGTCTCAATAGCTTAGGTTTTACTTCTGTTCTGTTCGTCTCAATAGCTTAGGTTTTACTTCTGTGCCTTTCACCCCCCCCCTACTTTACCTGCAACAACCACGTAAAATAATCCAAGTGAACAGTAAGCAATTGGACCATAAATCACTAAACGCAAAACAAAATTTCCTTTGTAAAGCTTTATAAATTCCCTGAAGTCAAAAGAAACCTATTATGACAACAATGATTCAAAGTTCTGAGACTTTAACATTATACGTCATTTTGGATGGGTGGCCTTGAATTTAATAGTTTTCATGCTTTTTACAAAATCATTCTGGAACCGTTTCATGCTCACAGTTTACAAGGCGTTCAATCAGTTGTTATGATTTGTAAAGACGTAAAAATGTTCACTTATAATTTATCTTTATTGTTGAGGCATGTTTTATTTTACGTATACATGTAGAATCATAGCTCTTCCTATACATTTCTGTATACTCACCTCTCGCACCAAAAGAGCCGAACCGCTCCCGTTTCACAGCAATATACTTCTTGTCGCTCGGGACTGGTAGTTTAGACGGATACTTCTCCGAGTTGGCTCGGTACAGCTTCTCTTTCGACCCGTGTGCCCCCATCTTCAGCAACTTCCACATTAATACTCAGGGCATCATATTATTTCCCCACTACAAACACAAACTTAACACTGCTAGGAACTTTGATCATTGTCACTATATTGTCACATCACTAGTTTTTATCAGTCTTTTGGTCTAATTTGTTTTGGTTATCTGAGTAGTCATCATCTGCATTTGCTTGTTTGCATGTCTGCGCTGTAAAAATTTAAATTTAGAACTTTGTGTGGTTCACCGATACCGACGGGTGTCATAATTTCAGTCACTATTTTAAACCTTTAATGCCGATCCGACGTTTTTCATATGGAAGGTATAAATGAAGAAACCGGAGCGATCGTAAAAGTACACACGTGTTCGTTGGTCGTGGTCAACAAAGCACCATTCGCTGATATAATTATTGCAATGGTTTAGTCGGCTTTAGTCTATTTCGGTAGTCGACTCACTAACGACAGTCCAGTATAAGTTGACACACCTAGCGTGTGCTTCTTTCTTTAAACGCTTTGCTGAACTATTATTGAGCACAAACTGAAGTGTCAACACAAAATGGTAATCTAATGCATTTAACATTTCTGTTTGGAAAGGATATTTTCTGAGAGATGCTTAGCTCGGTCGTTTGTCATTCAACGTCAGGTAAATTACAATACATGACGTACATGTAAGTTACTTTATGTTAGAGCGTTTAGGAGTTGACAAAGAAGTCTGCACATGTGCAACACCTTTAGTCTCTAATGACAAGAAACGCAAGAAATATTGTTTTGCGAATGTTGCAGTTCTAAGAAATGGAAACATGATTAGGTTAGACGAGTCAATTGTTTCTTAAACCATCAATCAAAGAACGCTTAGTATGTCCAAGAGAAATTAGCAGATAATATATACAGCAGAGTAATGACCCTAGCTACTGTACTTGAGCTCAAGCTAGGAATCCTTTTACAGGAGTAATGTCATATGCAAAGGATATTGAAGGTTCAAGTAAACCGGCGACTAGTGACAGCTTCATTTCCGTTCGGAGATAGCTTCACTGGAGTTAAATTAAAATGCTCACGAATCCAGAACGCCTATCTACTAAATTGCAATTACAAACTACAATCCTCTTAAATATAGACTTTATGGTAAAATACAAGCAGATACAAAGTAACGTAACTGCTACTACCTAAATCAGGTTCCAAACACTCGTATATTAAGCTACATCTTGTGAATGAATCGGCGAGAGGACAAAAAGACAATCAAAAATAAACTAACTGTTTTTTAAACGGATTCTGAAAGTCTTTCGAAGTGAGCTTTAATTGGCCCCCGAGTTAATTGTCCCCAATTTAGACGCCTCACGTCAAACGTTTCACCAAATTAACTAAAGTGTCGCTGTGATTTCAGTACTTAGAAAAGTGTTGGCAATTTTGATAAATTATCTTTTATAAAAAAAATAAGAGACAGAAAAGAAAAAGTTAGAACACTTACTTGAGTAATACTATTTAATAACTCAAACAAATTAAGACAGATGAAGAAAGTTACCAACAAGTTCACAGAAATATCCTATACAGTACCTAATCTAAATTTACCCCCGTAATAGTAGATATTAGTATACGCTGGTATACTATCTGAGCGCATTAGTCACAGGATAACATACGCAAGTTGCTCTGTTGCTATTTCAGTGTTCGCTTTCAGGGTTAAATAACTTAAAGAGACATGTCCTTAGTACGACTATTCAATCTCGTGTTGCGTACTATTTATAGTTTATGAAGATAAACTGGTTTAATGCGAATCACAAAGATGCATTCGCTACAGAAGGACGTTACGCCCTCTTTAATTTTATACGACTTTAGATGTCAGATTGTATCAGAATGCTATTCATTTCTTCGCTCTTAATAAAATTAATTATCTTTGTTAAAAGTACTACATTATAATTATTTTTTAATATTAGAAGCTTTTAGTACGTGACGTGGTGGTCTCTCAGGGAGATTTCTGGGCCCACTATTACTCCTCATATTTATTATTGAATGCTTGACCCAATGCCAAGTGTAAGCGAAGTCTCTGGAAACTGCTCGGCTAAACTGAATTCGATCTATCCGTAATCTAGGTTTATAGCCTCTCAGGTTTACAGACAATTCATAGGTATGTATTTTAGATACAAGCTATAAGAATAGAATCCGTAACGGTTGCTGAACAAACACACTGATAGTTTCTATAGTCTCAAACAATAGTCAATTTAGCAAAACATACCTATTGACTTACCTAGCAAAGTTATTATGATTCCCAAATTACAAATTACGTTTCATAATATTTGTGAAGTTAGCAATCCATTAACAAATTAAAAACTTACAAAATTAAGATAAGCGAGCGTAAAATGTTATGCAAATATGAATTTATGGTGCACTCGTCTGAAATGTAATTTTATGTTTCACGAGTTTAGATGATGATAACATCATACGTAAGTAAGATACATTAACATTTGAAGTAACTTTGTAATTATCATCACCGAATCTGCCATTGTTTTTGCAATATTCACCGACTAGAATTAATTTTTAGATTAATTTAAAATTGTTATCCTCAGTTACATCACTGAATGCACGAAAAAGTAGGAAAACCCCGCACAAATTATTCACCACACCACTATTTTACCGACTATTATATTTCGTACATATTGTTTCCAGGCCAACACTTTAATCGCGACTCAACTAACTAGTACCAAGTAGCAAGTCGCACGTACTCGCTAACACTGGCACCCCACTAGACTTGGGCAATGCGGTTTCTTGCTAAAAACTTGGTAACCGACACATTCACATGCTAATAACCGTGTTTCGGTGTTTAGATAAATGTAGGCTCTAAGAAACTCAGTCTCGACATTTAAAGCAATATCTAAACTTTCGGTGAATTTAGAATGCAAAAGACAATGCATAACCACTATACAATTAGCAATCCAAACCAAGCCATTGTCCTAAAACTACTAGATATTCATAATCATGAAAAACGAAATTCGTAAAAACAAAAAAATCTGTTGTTTTTGTTTCAAACTCGTTTGTTGATTCCAACGTTCAATGCAAAGATGATCACATCCAGATTTAAAGATAAGTTAATAAAAATATTTATAGAGTTTGAATAAATCATATTACTCATTGTGGTAAGTTAGATCATATATAAACACACATGCACAACAAGCTAAATTTTCCAGTATATAGGTATAATCAAATACCGGGTGTACGGGACATCGTCCCGCAAACTGATAGGGGTTGCTCGGTCACCGAAACTAAACAACTTTCACCAGGATTACATTTTCAGGTAGTAAAAGAAAACATTTTGGTTTTCCATACAAATTGTCCGATCGAGGTGCTTATTTAAACTACTCCTTTACCCAAAGGCTGCCTGGCAGAAATTGCTATCCTAGTAATAAGGCCGCCTAATTGTACTCTGTTTGTTTTGTTATGTTTGGTACTGTACAATTTGTTGTTTATGTGCAATAAAGAATATTTGTATTCTATTGTATTTTGTATGGGAAAGTACTTTAATTTCATCTCCTGAAAGAATTTCCCTATGAAAGTTGTTCAGTTTCGTTGACTGAGCAACCCGTATCAGTATGCGGGACGCTGTCCCTTACACCCGGTATAATAGATAAAAGGCATAGGTGCAATGAAAAGAATAACTCTAACAAAATGTAATGATTATAATTTTAAATAATGATAATAAGCGGAGTAATGAACTATAGAAACATGTTTGACAACTGGTAATTTACCCGCCAGTATAGCTCTGTTTTCACCAAGATCTTGCTAAAGACGTTGATGCTACAATATTAGCGTATACAAATAAGATTAAATAGACTCTTATATACACGATAATTGATGTACCAGCAGCTTTCAAACCAATCAAATACTAATCAAAAGTAGGTGAATGGAAATTCAAGTAATTATAACAAGGCCTCCATATAGAGTCAACGACCATCATACTAGTAATAGGCACTAACAGGGTAAAAGCTAGCTCGTAAAAATAGCATTCTTAACTATATGTGCTTGTATTTTAGTTGAACTAGCATAGAAATTACTGGCTTAAATGTATACTTAAACGTCAGATATTTTTCTAACAAACACTGCGATATAAACATAGGTACTTATTTCCATAAAAATAATCTATTCGCATTTTGGCATAATTGCATTGAATACTGACTAAATCATCGCTAAAAATAGGTACAAAGCCAAATAAACAGACGAAACTGGTTGTCAAATAACAATTACAAGTGTGCTTGTGGATTTTACGTTTAAAATTTGTTAGTCATTTGTTACACAACGTTATCAAATGTTTTTGAAACGACCATCAATAAAAAACAGCCATTAAGGAAAAGTTATTTTAGCCACCGATTAAATGCTGGAATATGCTAAACAGGAAAACAGTCCTGAATATCTGAAATGTGACAAAAATAGCGTTTAGAGAATTTGATTAGCGACATGGGCTAAAGTGGGGACTCGCGACTCACCCATCAAAGAGATCGGTCGACCGAGTATGCGACGGAAACCGGAAACCGTGCGCACTGCACAATACAACAAGACAATTTGGACTGTATTGTAAACCAGAACGAAGGAAGATCAGGTATTGTTCGCAGGAGGCTAGTTATCGAGCTAGTCTTGAGATTAGCCGGTTAATAGGACAGAAAAATCAGTCGTGCGAATCCTGAGACGTATTAGATACGCACTTCGTATGCGAGGAGAGAAGCATGTAGATGTGATGAATGAGAGCAATTGTATGGAAAAGGCAATATTTTAACTAAATAATCAATGTTCTATTGTACAAAAGTAAACATTTTTGTTGTTTGTTTTCCTTAATTGTAAACGATAAGCTATGTTTAGAGGTTTGTACATAATCTTAAATTGGCTAATAATTTGTTCGATAACAGCCAAATGGCAAAATTAAAACAGAAACCTCTACTGAACCTACTAATGAACGTCCGAACCGAGGAAACTTCAAAACTATAGTCGAAGCCCAAAGAACAAATATTGAAATAAAGACAACAGTTACGAAATAAAAATGCGATAACTTCAGAAATAGATAGCTTGCATCTCCGGCAAACTCGCCCATGGGAATCAGACCCGACAGATGACAAATTTGTTGTCATTTTATAGCTTGTTACAGCTCTACCACACATGTTTAAATATATTCTTTGGCAAACAAAACAGACAAGATGACTATCAAGTTATATGACGATATTCTTTCAATGAAAAACATATTATTTGATGCGAATAAATATTCATGTTTAATAGGGACTTATAGTGATTGTTCTCAATAGAGCAAAATATGAATGTTCTCATTCCAATTATGCTTATTAAAAGTTATGGTGCTGGGTACATTAACCTTAACTTTGTATTGAGTAAATTATGGTTGACAACTGACATTTTACCTAAGTACCTCATAAGCGTTTCACGGAACATCGTCTGGTCAGTTACCTATGGCTAACCAGGATGATGTCCTATGGTGACCTAACAGACAAGAAAGGTCTTTTAAAAACAAAGACCTATGAGACCTTTTAAATTGTAGGAAGTATGTTTAATTTAACTTATTTATTTAATAATTTATTGTACACAAAAACATCATAAAAACAAGACCAAAAGCAAAGACACAACAGACACTGCTTATTCTGAAAAGAAATTTCTTATAGCAGACCCACAGAAGTGATTGTGTTTTATGATACGCGGATAAAACGTGCACATAATTTAATACCCAACTTCAAATAGCAAAATCAACAAAGTTACTATCATCGTGCCATGTTCCTCGTTAACTTATTCTAGCTTGATAACCATTTATTACCAAGTAATAAATTGTTTAATGCAAATACGCATACATCCTTCACGGTCGGTGCACTTAATTGCAAATACACACGAACTTACCATAGAATCTTTACCATAGAATATATCATCTATGCCAACACGTCTTACTGCAATCATGATATCATCAAAGAACCCGCAATCTTTTAATGTATTCCTCGAAATTCTTTATCGTCTTCAAATCAAATAGTAAACAAACGATCCGCCTATCCCTAGCGCCGCAGCACAAAATCATACTGAAATGAGGTCGCCTCTGCAACATTTTTGGGCGAATTTCGTAATAAACAAAACGGGCTGTGACTTGCTGGCTCCTGGCCAAATGCAACGGAACAGCTGAAGTTTACAACGACGGCAACCCTCGCGTAATTACACCAGACAAAGCAGGTCGTGAAAGATGAAAGTAGGTAATACATACAGCAGCTAAAGAAGTCATTCTTTAACGAGTAGCAAGTTACATGTGTGAGACCAAAGCAAAAGCTGTGGCAGAATCCAGTAACGTTTTTTATGTTTTAATTTCTGAAGATATTTTGTTCTTGCTTTCTGCACTGAATGTTAAACTTTCATCATTTCATTCATGAGTCTTACATTTGGTTCTTCTTTTCGTTTTCTTTAGTAACATGTCACTTAAAAGGAGAAGCTACTAATATCTGTTTGCAGAATACGGTAATTATAAGCAAAACTACGATTTATTGATAATGACTTCATTTTCCCCCAGAGCATTGAGCTCGAGGTTAAAAATGACCAATATTTTCTCTTTAAGGCGAAGTCAAGTGAGTGTTGTTAAGCAGAACAGTCCAATATTCCCTCTTTAGGTTTGACGGACAAGGCGCAAGTCGATACAGTATAGATGTTGGTACAATTCAATACATCAGGACAAAGCCGACTTGCTGAGGCCACAAAGGCACGGGTATCGACAGTATTAAATCACAGAGCGACTCGCGAGCAGGACCGCACAGATTAACATCCGGTGCCAGCTACGAATGAACTCTATACTGCTAATAGATGCGCCTATCTGCTAAAATGGCGTCCCCTTTAAGAGAGGTATTTTTATCAATAATATTATGATTCAAAACCAAGCAATTAACAAAATCATTTTTTTTATACCTACGTATGTTGTAGCTAGAATAAACGCTTCATATGATGAGGATGATGATGATGACGAGTGTTCACCGCTTATTACTGACAACGCTTACTTAGCAATAATTTATTTCATTCCTTCATTGATGGTCGCTCTGGGGGAAAATCACACACAGCTACTGTTTTCGAGAAAAACTGTCTGTTCATCCAACCAGTCGTCATAAATAAATTAAAACAATAAAGGATAAAGAGAGCCCGATGGTGTAGTGGATAGGGCCGCTGCCTCCTGAGCGGGAGGTCGTGGTTCGAGTCCCACCACGTACCAATGTGTTTTTCGGTTTTCGAATTTCATATGTACGTTTATTCGGCGCTTTTTCCGTGCTTCGGAAGGCACGTTAAGCCGTTGGTCCCGGTTAATATCGTTAATACCGTAGATATTAGTCGTTAAGCCATATCAGAGGCCAGTGCTAAGCATTGGCGGCTTGAAAACTCTGACCTAATCTAGGATTGGGTCTGGTTTCCCTTCTAGGTTGCGGAGGTCAGATGGCAGTCGCTCTGTGTAAAAACCAGTACCCTCGTTCAATCCCCTGGATTAGGTAGCCGACCCCGTGAGATATGGGATAAGGCTAGGGAGATGATGATGAAAGGATTGCTTCCTTTCCCATAGAGCATTGTAAATAAGTAGGAATATTAATGAACGTACCATCTGGATTCAGGTGCCAGAGACCAAATAATACGCAGAATGAATGCGCTGGCGCACCTCACAGATGCCATCAGAAACCATAATAACAACAAACGAGATTCCAAACTACCAATCTCATATCTTCGGTCTAATTGCAGACAAAATTGTCGTCTGTAACGGATAGAGTTATTGGCAATATTTCAAAAAGAAATAAGATTAAAGCAAGCGGAAATTGTCGCCTTTTAAAGATAATTCATCTGAGAATAGAACAGATAGATGCTTGGATCATAATATATTGCAAGAAGCTCTTTATATGTTATAATTATATAATAAGAAAATGTAAAATATATATTATATAATTATATTTTACATTTTCTTAATTACTTCTTTCTTATAAAGTACTCTACATATTTAAGTTAATTTATCACTGGAAATCCCATCCCTCGAAATCTAGTACATATGACTTCTAGGGACAGCATTTGAAAGTAACGTCAAGGTAACGTCGAGACGCGTTTATTGTTCCCATAATCGGGGTAATGGCATTTGTAGTTGTAGTGTGCGTCCACTAATGGGGAACGATCGAAAGCAAAATAATTATTGGCGTCACGTAACTCAGAATACTCAGATTATACAGTCTGAACGCGTTCCCATTGGTTACGCGAACCTAACTAACGTACAATGTAGTTTTATCCGTTTCTTCTGCAAACGCACGAATTACCATTACGTAAGACGCAAAACTTTCCAAAATATTGTTATCGTTTTTAAAGCAACATTAGCACACAATTGAAAACATGTTTCAATTCCTAGATCGATCGTTTGGTAACAAATAGCTTGATCTACTGGCAAATTCAAATTTAAACTAGTTGGTTACCGATCTGTTGAAATAGTTGTAATAATAGTTCAGTTACACGAAACGTTGAACAACAAACATGCATTTACTGTTTGCTCTAGATCTGTAATTCTAAATCATGATACTATTTTATACACAAGACGTTCAAGATTACGCAACAGCTTTAGCGGTCATATCGATGAAATGATATCGAAAACGGTTTAAGATAACCACGTCACGTAGGTTTCTTCTTCTGTCGAGTGGGTATCGAGTCTATCGACCCGATGAACCCTGGTGTCAGAGTTTTTCAACCGCCTAGTATCACAACTATCAGGCCCCTGACATGGTTTAAGTAACGACTACTATCAAAGACAGCGACCGGGACCGACGGCTTAACGTGCCCTCCGAAGCACGAAATCTTTTTCTTTTCGGACAATCAGGTCATTGACCCTGCAATGTCCTAACCAAACTGGGGAAAAATTCACAAAGTGATAAATTCTCAAATATCAACTTTGTGTGTTCCCCTTGGGAATCGAACCCGGGACCTCCGGATCGAGTCCATGGCACTAGCCACTAGACCACGTAGGTAATCTCAAAGTGTGTGAATTCTTACGAGTATAACATAGAAAAGCATCAAATTTCAAGTTTACATAAAAAAATCATAAGCATCTTCCACACTTCATCGGCCACTTTCAATACTTTGTGTTCGCCGCAAAGATCGCAATGTAGATAGATTACCTTTCTGGTTATCGCTTTCGCGAAAACACTGCGATCCCGCCTTCAAAAATAGAACAAAAAAACTCAACAATAAAATTACAAAGTATAACACCCCGCTGACTTGATTTACTGGCGACGAAAGAAATCGCAAAAGAAAGTGTAGAGTGTCTTATCTCGCAACTCATAAAGTGCAAATTTAAACAAAGACATTGCGCTGAAGAGTGCAGGAGCGTTGTCGCATAATAGATGAGAATGCGCAGCAAGTGAACAGCAACGGATGGGAGCAAAAACAATGCACAGGCCACAATTACTTCGCTTTCGAAGCAATAGTAGTGCTTTCTTGCACCAGATCACCTTGCACGATACCAGCCTTAATTGAAGACATCACGATCTATCCAGTGTCTCACTGAGAGCACGTTTAAACTGTACATCGGGGAGAGGTCATGTGAATTGAACAAACAAAGGGTTTGCAAAAAGAAGATAAACCCCATACATTACTGCGAAATACGAAACGATCTCGGTGGGCTAGAAACAGACACGAACATAACTCTCTTTATTGGCAGTAACTGGACTGACTCACAAAAGGATTAAATTTCAGGTGAGAGGGATTGTAGGAGAAAGTAAGTGTAACTCTATACTACACATAGAATCTTTAGAGTAAAAGCAACAGTATTTTTCAAGTACAGTAATTATTGTTATCAGACCATCTGTATTGAGTTGAGTAAGCACACTGACATAATACTTATCGTTTCTTTGCTCGTCAAGAAACCTGACAACGTCGTTAGCAGCACACGTTAATAACTACTGTAAATGCCTTTCTAATTAGTGCTTACTGCGCCTCTAGTGACATGGCACGATAAAGAGATTATAAAGCTGCTGAATCAAGTGGAAAATATCGATATCTCGAATGTGTTTCCTTTCTCTCTGGTTTAAGCAAGTTTAACCTCGATTGGTGGACTTCCCGTGTCGCGGTAAAAGTAGTCCCGCTCCTGTCAGCGGTTCAGTAACAGGTAGCGAGGCGTTCGTTCACCGTGCGGATAAATAACATAAATACGTATATAATAGGCAGTCTGTAGAGTAAGCAACAATACTGCTGCGACCAGTTCTTTGCAGGGATCACCTGTGTCTCGCTCGAACTGCCTCCGTGGTCTAGTGGTCAGAGCCATGGGCTTACGATCCGGAGGTACTGGGTTCGATTTCCAAGCGGAAACATAAACTTGATGTTTATCACTATGTGAGGTTTTCTCCAGTTTGGTTAGGACATTGCAGGCTGAATCACCTGATTTTCCGAAAAGAAAAAGCTTTCCGTGCTTCGGAGGGCACGTTAAACCGTCGGTCCCGGTCGCTGTCTTTGATAGTGGTCGTTACTCAAACCACGTCAGAGGCCTAACAGCTGTGCGGTTTCAAAACTCTGACACCAGGGTTCATCGGGTCGTTCAACTCGAGAATCCACTCGCTAAGAAGAAGACCTGTGTCTCGCAAGGACCGGTTTTCTGTGGCCACAAAACCACAGCGGCGGCCGTCACACTTTCAACTAATAGACGATAGCTTACACTAGAAAAATCGCCTAGTTGGCATAATTAATGACATATTTACTGGGTGAGATGAGAGTGCAGTTAAAATGACGCAAGACAACATTATATCCCAGTACAGAGTTAAAATAACGAGTTTAATAACTACATCAAATTTCAATGACGTTTATTGCTTTGATGAACTCTTCAAACACTTATCGTAAAAAATATAATAGGTTATAACTCTACTTTTAACTACCGCTGATCGAAATTCCAACAAAGCGTGGGCGAGCTTAGTAATCAATTAAACAGAGAAATAGAAACGGTTGTGCAAGCATTAAAAAGAAACAATAGGGCAGCCAGTAGTGAAATTTGATTTATATGTCGCAGTTTATAGCTCACCCACGAGCGGTAGCGTAGGAATTAATATCTGCAATCTTTAAGTTAAAGTTTGCATCATAAACATACGATCTTTGTCTCTGTTTCGCATCTCAGTCACGTACATGGGAGAATGAGCAAGACACTTGCTTATTAATGGGACACCATTGTTTTTGTTGCCAGCCGGATTCGCACTTCAATTTACCACCAACTCGATAAAAACTCTGTAAATAAGTATAATAGTCGGTCATATTTCCTGTGCGTGCCGATGGTCTTATAAATTGCTCTGTTTTTCTTCTATCTTGACTTGAACCACGTAATAGACCTCTGACATAATTTATGTAATGTAATTGTGTGAATATCATTTATCCGAGATGACGACCGGGCACACCTTAACGACGATCAGGTAATTGTATTGGCCTTGCATAATCTGAACCAAACTGTAAACAATTAACTTGGTGCGAATCCCACATCTTCCGGATCGAGTGCGCCCAAAGCTTAGACCATTACATATCAGTTGTAAACACGATAGACGGAACGATAGACTCTATAGGTATGTAGGTTACTCGACAGAAGAAGAAGAAGTTGTAAACACGCGTTCTTGATAAAAAGTAATATTACCTCCATACTATGCACATTCGTCAGATCAAATGCTATAGTAAAGTCAGTTCGGAGAAGCAAAGCAAAGTAATTTAAACAAACACACGAGGGTGGCAATGGTACACAATCTGCAGTAAATTCCCAGTAACTTTGTATTTACTGCATTTTTTTGTTCTTAAGTGGCTAAACAGTCTATATCCGGCAATTAATCCGGATTGTTTGGTGTGGAAAAGTGATTGTAAACGCCATTTAATGCAGTTGATGACCTTCCTTTGTCCAGTCAATTTAATTGTATAAACCCTTTCAGAATTTAATTCTCCCGGTGTAAACAATTTCTTATTTTGTTCTAGACTACAGAGATACAAATAGAACCTACTAAAGTCTAGATAGACAAAAACGCTTTAATTAAAACTTAGCGTTCTATATTTTTGACGCAACTAAATTCAAGTCTTTATGTCACCTCTATGTAGTTGAAATGACCCGGACAATCGTTAATTTCAGCAATTGCTATGTAGTGTAGATTCTTAAAATTTAGGACGCGTTCAAATACCCTAACCTAAATCTTTTTCATTAAATGGTCTTGTACCTACAAATTACACTAACCTAGATCTACAAAACGTAGTCAAACAATTATGGTTATCAATATTCAATCTAAATTGTAAGACCCCAGCTAGTAGCACCTACTACTAATACTACACAAAGTAAAATAAATATGACAAACAATTTATGAATGAATGAATTTACTATGAAAAATAATATAGTAACCTCCTACATGTTATGGAATAGATACTGCCGTAATCTCATTTATGGTTGGACGATTTTAAAAGAAGCAGTTTGACTTAAACTATACTATTATGATATATTTTTCGTTTTTTTTTTATTATTATGTAATCATTAATAAATAAATTGACTAAATTGTACAATGAGTCAAATTTGCATGCCTGCTCGCAGGTTGAATACATGGAACTCTGTAATATTTTAAGATCTAACATACTGTATTCTGGCAAATAAATATATTCTTTTCTATTCTATAACATGTCTAATAAGATTTAAATCAAAATAAATAGAATAAGTATCATTTGTATTATTTATAATTAGACAAATTACTATTGCCTATAAATGGAATTGCGGCCTTTAATGCTACTTAAACCGTAGGCAGGACAGTGGGCGAAAATCCTCAGCTTGGTACCATTTGATAGCTGATGAACTATGATATGCCAAGTCACGATGCCTTTCAGGGCTCACCATACGACGTATGTGGGTCAGGCCAGACCTTGTAACCGAAAAATAAAAGGAGTCTAAATCGACATTATGTCATCGAAAACTGGAACATGTCGATCGAATCAATTTGACATGTAATCGGCATTGTACCTGCCATTAGATAATTGGTTTTTGATAATAGTTTCTTGTCAGTCTATTGGATCATGTAATAAATGCGTGCCTCTTTGGTCTAGTTGCCTGAGCTTGAAGTTCTCGCACTGTAAGTCGTGATTTCGATTTCCACATGAGCAATATAAAGCTGGTTATCACTTTGAGTTGCAATCTGACTGATTGACTGACAAAAAGGCCATCACTTTCTCTGGAAATGGTTGTCATTGTCAAAGAAGACTTTTTTGCGCTGAATCTTTACAAATAGTGTCATCTTCATCGGTGCGATAAAGGAAATAGGACCTATATTATGAACTGTAATTTTAGTAGTATAATATAGCGTAGCAACAAAGTCTAAATGCCGTCTAATAAATGCTCGCAATCTCTATCTAGCCCAGACAGATGCAACTCATAATCATAACAAACAGTAAACAATTGAATGTTGTAGTTGAATCAATCACAGACTCTATTTGCATCTAGTAAATAGATGAACAATGCACTACTATTCTGTTCAGATTAGAGGAGCAGTATTAAGGGTATCAAAACCATCTCTAACTGTTTCTCGCATAATCAAAACTTAAAAAAAAAAAACTGTCTACCAAAGCAATCATCCCACAGCATTTAAACTTTCCCTAACTGTGTCTTGGTATATTTGTTATTTTTTTCTACTTTTCGACCCTGTTTGTATCGAATTTTACGTCATTATACCTACGTAAGTAAAAACTGAAACGTTACTTGATTAAATGAACTCGCATTCTGTGAAGTTTGACGAGTCTCAAAGAAACGGTTAGGCCAATTGATTGATTGATCTGATCACTAATTGAATTCGTTTTAGCGTCGTATTTATCTACAATTAGCTTATCAGGTGACAGGACGAGCTTATTATCTTGTGACTGAATGAAGCTAAAAGTTTTGCGAATACTGATGTTCAATGTGCATCTTGGACACAAGGATGTTGATGTTCCTACTGACATTCAAATGACTAGTTTTGCAAGTCTCTTTGCAAGATAGCAACTTGATGTAACATTTAAGACGAGTAATAATAGTTAAGGTGATACGTTTTTCATACAAATTTATTTTTCCATTCACGGCCAAATGTGATCTAATTTTACAGTGAAACCACTTCAGTTAGCAATTATTTTGATATTTATTTGCGTGAAATCGTATTTTTATAGTAAAAATAGTCCATTATTAGTATAAACGAGAACGATATTTTAGTTAAAATTTACCAATGTGTGAGTGGACGGATACAGTGTCGTACGCTTACAGTATGTTCAATGTGTGCATTGAACGGCTACGTTGCCAGTTCGCCAAAAATGCAACGTTGCCGTTCTGCACTCACGTTCGCGCCATCGTGGCTTATGACATTTTGACAAGTTTGACACTTGCTCTTAAAAATTAAGAAATTGAATCGCAAGGTGTGTTTAAAAGTGTTCTGTGAATTGAAATGAACCTTCCGTGATATTATTTGCTTTAATATTGTGTTGTTCCGCGTATTTATTTTAGATATACGCTATCCATACCGAATGGAATAATGGAGCCACGAACGTCCATAAAAGATTACAGAAATCATCGATACTCTGGCCCACGGAAAAGTCGCAAACGAAGTCATGCACAAATGAAAAGACATCATGGTGCAATAAAAAGGTAAATTAGATTGTGTGCCTTCGGACGGTTTCGACTTTTGAAAACATAACCTCACAGTAATTCTAATTTGCTCTTTTTTGCAGCCGTACTGAAGTATGGTGCAAGAAAAACAAACCAAACGACGACGTAAACAATGCACCTTCTAGTACTAGGTATGTGAGGCAACATTTATATTTACTTATCCCAATTCCTTGGTTATGATTTTCTTTTATTGTTTAGTCACATTTACGATTTTTATTTTAGAGTGAACAATACAGTCAAAACCTACAGTGGCAGTTCAAAAAATTATCGTGTAGAAGCAACGTATAATCAAAATGTACAGAACAGAATTGAAAAAGAGCCTGTATCAAAATCTATGGAGATAAATTGGCCGCTAATCGATCCCACTGTAAAAAACCATGACCTACCCATTGAATATGCACCTGATGATTTGACTAGGCTATCTGGAAACAGAATTGTTGACCTAAAACATGTCCTGCAGTGGGCTTTCAAACTAGAGTAACTACACAGAGGGACTGCCATCTGATCTCCACAACCCAGAAGGGAAACCAGACCCAACCCTAAATTAGGTTACACACAACGTTAGAATTTTTTTGTAGGTGTGTGTTTCTAAGTAGAAATATTATAAGAGAAAAAAATGGCCATCTCATACAAATGGTGACAGCCGCTCTATTTATTATGTATGCCATTTTCTTTTACATTTCCTTGAAGAAACGTTGTTCAGTTTCGTGGGTAGGCTAGGTTCATAATCTAAAGTTTTTTCTCCCTTTAGTTATATGACAAATCAGGATTTGTTTCACTTTAGCTTTGTTGCAGATATGTAAACGAAAAGCAACTACACCATGTCATAACCACGTCAAGACCATTCCTTACAAAAACAATATTATGACCAATGACATGGCCTATGGCCAACAAAATGAATCGGTGGCCAGAACACTGTTTATCGAAAAAACAAACAAAATTGTACGACCAGCAGGGCTCTTTATCGATGAAGAATTTGGCTTTTTAGGAGCTAGCCCAGATGGTATGTGTGAGTCTGACTGATTACATATTATTGTTCTTTATCAAAATTAAACCTTAGAAATGTTTGATTTGATTTATCTTTTCATCTTCCTAGATATTGGAGAAAGTTTTTTTTCGATTAGACTGATCATGACATTTCTGATTTTGATAAGCTGTCCCTAAAGCCCTGTATAACAAAATTGTTTACCTCAGTGTATTCATTTCAGGAGTCATAGAGGAAGAAAAAGCGATTATGGAAATAAAATGTTTCCCGTCATTGGCTCGCAACAATCAGGATATATTTTCTGCAGCCAAAGATCGTAAAAACTTTCCGCTTATGGTTGACGATACTGGGAGTTTACGCCTAAATAAGAAACACAGCTACTATTATCAGGTTAGTACATAATTAATGAATTATCATGTATTTTTTATTGCGGTATTCATAGGATAAAGTTTTTAATAACAGGTATTTGTTTACAGATCCATGGCCAACTACGGGTGTCAAAAATGATGAAGTGCTACTTCATTAGTTACATTTCGCCAAGTTACGACATCACAATACTTGAAGTAGAGCGGGATGAAACTTTTATTCAAAACATGATGCCTAAATTAGTATCATTTTATAAAAATTGTATTTTGCCCGAGGTTGTACTTCGAAGAGTTAGCAAAAATCTCAAATGTGTAGATATTTCATTTCGGTAGGTGAACTGCCTGTGGTCTGAGCCATGGGTTTTCGATCCGGAGCTCCTGAGTTTGATTCCCAGGGGACCTCAAAGTTGATGTTTGTTAATTTATCACTTTGTGAGATTTTCTCCAGTTTGGTTAGGACATTGCAGGCTGAATCACCTGATTGTCCGAAAAGAAAAAGGATTCCGTGCTTTGGAGGGCACGTGAAGTCGTCGGTCCCGGTCGTTGTCTTTGATAGTGGTCGTTACATAAACTATGTCAGTGGCCTATTACTTGTGCTGCGTAATATTATGGTGCTGTGTAATATATTATGTTATGATGTAAATAAATAATGAATAAAAAACTGACTTTGTAAATTGAACTGCTTTTTCTATATACATACATACAACCACGCCTTTTTCCCTAATGAGGTATGCAGAGTGAGAATTGCCCTAACAAAATGCATTCCGCCACGTCTGACAAGTTTTGAGGGTCATTAATTTCAGATAGATATAACAGTGACAGATTGTCAGCCCATCGCCTATACATTACAATTTATAGTAACCCTCAAACCCCTTAGCTGGTTTTTACAACATGCCCGAGAGGAGATGCAGCTGGCAAATTCTATGTTTTTTTCTTCCATTCCAGCATGGAAGATTTTTCTCTTTTGTACCAGAAAATATTTTTAGTTGATAGGATCATACAAACTTACAGTTAGCCAAGAATTATAAGAAAGAATTGTTATTTACGAAAATTTATTTACAAATAAAAATTATAAAACAAAAAAGGACTCGAAAAAAATGTATGAAATAATATAAATAGAGAGGATTTGAACCTCATTCCTACGTTTCAATATCTAAGCGTTCAACCAACAGGACTAATCTCTGTTAGCAAGCTAAAGCGAAATCAGCAGTCAGTTTCGTAAACAAAAAGGTTTGAATGTGTGCGTAAACACTTCTGCCTGCCACCGTTGTATTTTTATTTACGTAAATAAACGTATTTTATGAATGAAAATTCATATGATATTTAGTTGGACACATGACAAATATTCCACTATTAGCGGTAAACGTAATACTTACAAAAAATATTCACATTATCATACATAAAACAATTAAATACGTCAATATAAATCCCCAACGCCATCTATTGGCGTTGAAATGCCTAGCTGGCCGTAACGAACCACCTTAATGTGTTACAAGTTTTTTACCTAAATGTACCTGGGATTTGATATGAGGTTGCCTTTAAGCCGCCTTGCTTGCCGAGTCAGCTGAAGTTTATTTTATGACTACATAAGATGAACGTCAGCTGACTTGATATTTAGGCAAGCAAATCTCTGACTACCGAGTCAGTCGGGCAGTTCGCAGTGCAAGTTTCGCCTTAGCAGTGGGGTCAACGCTTCTCGCTCGTCAAACAAATCCATCGACGAGAATAACCCGTTACACAGCGGTGACTATGACTAGCAGAGCTACTTCCAGCGGTTTCTCTCCGGAGTCTGCAGTCTGCAATACCGCACTAGACCATTTCCTACAAGCACCATCCGGATTCTAAGTAATTAATGTCACGCTTCTTTAACTCTATTTTAGGTCAAAACACACATCGGTGACTATTCTCTGTGCAGTATACCGTACTAGTATCAAGCATCATCCGGATTTTATGTGCCTGTCTCTTTAATATTTTTTTTGTCAATACTGAGCAACCTCACTTTACAAATCGATGTGATGGCAAATTTTCAAAGAGTCAAAGTAACTTTGAAAGAGCAGAGTAATTGCAAGTCTCTTTAAGTAGCAGTGGAAAGATGTAGGCTAGGTAAGAAGAAGTAGAAAGTATACTCAAGTGTGAGATAATTTTCATCCTTTAAAAGCTTAATATAGGTACTACGGGAAAACCATGATGATTAATGGGAAACTGATCAAGATGGAAGCGCATCAACAAGGCATGAACTAGTTGCTAATAATTCTGTCACCGTCTAGACGCTATCATGTGAAAACGGTGATTGGATATATTCTTAATACGACGATCTCACAGAGATTTCCTTCACGCCACATCCGGTGCTCGCATTTCTCTTGAGCACTATATTTATATATATGTAAATATAAAATATTTTGCAAGAGGCGCAAATATTTATCGAGAAATTGAGCGCATGCCCAAGTCAGCATTGTGTCAATCTACTTTAAATGAATGAACGGAAATGTAAAGAATACATTTTGTATTTCATCAAAAGACGAAATCCGAAACCGAGTATCGAAGAATTCTAGAACTCAGAGCAAAACAAGAAGATACCTCTCTACAAGAGTAATTGTCTACTCTGTAATGAGTCAATGGGAAAATGCAACGTAAAATATGCCTCTCTTCGAATTTCCTGCTGCAGTCAGTACAAAAACCAAAAAATACATTAGTCTGCTAACTCTTAAGATTTTAGCCTTACAGTTAGCTGGAGCAAAATAGCTACTTTTCTACAGAAAGTACTGTTTGTTTCAGCTCACGTTCCATGACAAAAAACGCGAGTAACGTTCAGTATTGTGTTTTGAAAAATTAACGGGTTCGCTCAATACCATCTTGGCGAAAGAAGTTTTTGCACAATAGTTTGCGCGTAACTGAACGGAACAGAACATCAGATAATTGGAAGATGGCACCACTGGCGATTTGAACCGTTATATCATATCTCGTTTCCCATTAGCGGCATTTGTAAAAGAAATTCCATTACCATTAAAATACTTGTTTACGAACTGTCGATAACAAAAATTGACTCCTAGCGAAGAAAGTTCTGACGGTACATAGTTATTCTATTAATTTATTATAAACATTTCCTCATATACTATTGACTAAATAAATAACTATGATTGTGTTTATCGAAGCCTTTTAATCTTTAGCTTACAATAAAATTAATTATGTATCTTGTAATGATAAAAGCAAGGGATAAATCGATTCCATATCAGTACATATTATAATTTTAAGCAGTATATGATAATTGATTTCACTAGTCATAGAGAAAGGTATCATAAAAGAACCATTTAGTTACAACTTACAAAGCCTTTCCTTTCATGTTTATGATTTGAATATGAGCGATCGTGATTATTGCATCAATAAAAGATTTTCGACATTTACTTCTCGCGTGCGCATGTCATGGTGAAAGGTGATCGAGATCATCTCTTTCGATCGATATCTCTGCTGTCGTGTCTTCTATAGGATGCACCAAATGTTATCTTTCCTTTTTAGCTAACGGTTCATATTATCTATCTCCCTATCTGTCTACTTATTATCATAGTCTTTCTTATCATCGCTATTAATCTTTGTAGTCTCAAGAAGATTTCATCCTATATCAAAATTATTCAACTATATGCAAAAAGCATTTCTCCTAGCATTTCTTATTTCTTCCATGCTGACCTAGGAGCGAGAGAAAAACATAGAATGTGTCAGCTGCATTTCCTCCCGGTCATGCTGTAAAAACCAGCTAAGGGATCCGAGGGTTTCAGTATATTGTAATTTAGGCGTTGGGCTCACAACCTGTCACTACAGCAATATACCTACTAATTTATCTTAAATAACCCTCAATACTTAGTCAAACGTGGCGAAACGACCTTTGTCTAGGTCATTTACGCTCTGCCTACCCCATTAGGGATAAAGGCGTGATTATATGTTTGTATGTTTCTCCTAGCATCAATATTTATAAAACATTCTATCACTTCATTAAAATTCAGGGCGTCTCGACGGCGGCCATCAAGAATACACCGGCTTCCTATTTGACTGGCACATTGCTTTATAATTAGAAAATATCTTGGACTATTTTGTCGCATATGAAGTATCAATGAGATCTAGCACTGCAGCACTTTCTAATATAAAAATGTATAGCCAGTTTGCAAGTAAATCACAATATAATTGGTGGTTGCTAGGTGCATAGTTGCATGCCACACGCGTTGGACCAGTATTAGGTATACTTTCACCATTTGGTCCATTATTTTCCATTGTGCTTGATAATGAGTTACATTGGATTTATGTAACAACTGCTGTTGAATAATCTTTCATTTCAACTTAGTCTCTTTCGTTTACAACCTCTTAATTGCACATTGTTTGTTTGATAGCTAAATTGTTTTTTGTAATGTTCAGCTTAGCTAATCAATCTTCTTTGGTATTGTGCTCTGTAAACTGGTTTATGAATGAACTGTATAAAAACGTGCTTTCTATTTCTAGATTGATTTATACAAGTGCGAATCTAATACAATAGATGTTATGAGTTTTATTTAAATATGAAAAGCACTAGGAAAAATATATTTATCTAAAATTGTGATCTATATCTCAGAGTTGGCGTTAGTTTAATCTCTTATAGGTACTTAACTTCTGGTCTGATATCATTGCAGAATACACTGGAAATTTTCTATCTATGATTTCATATAATAAATAAGTAGCTAAAATTTGCAACAAAATAGATGAGGTCTTGAATATTTTCTTCTTCTGCCTGTCGCGATCAGAAATTAGGGCATCTGGAAATGTTACAAATATTGCTGCGTCAGGAAACGCATGTGTCGTAAACGCCAGAGATAAAAACGACATTATTGGAACTGAAACGATGGCATTATGAAATATCTGAAAACACGATACGAATGTAGGTGACACCGGCCGGGAGCACGTTTGTTTACTTTTGAAATAACACTCGCCAACAGCACAAGAGTTGTTTGACCAGTTGGTGCTGGCACACAGATGAAGGACAGTCATAGGCGAGTTATAGAAGTGCAGGTTTTAGTGAGCAATTTACTGTTACAGAATTCCAAAGTCGTAGAAACTATTTGGTGATACTTTTCAGTCATTCGACAAGTAAAGAACTGAAATTAACAGCTTAAAAGTAAAATTAGATGAGCTCTTTTAGGATTTTGCAGAATTTCCTCGACTTTTACTCATTGTCCTCACTGTCAAAGAAAAGGTAAATCAAATAACTAAGAACGTAAGTCATCAAATGAATAACTCAACAATAAATTAACGAAGTAACTGAAGTTATGACACCACACAACTATACTTGAAAGTAAATCCGTTCACGTGACGCGTAAGTAAAGTCAACCTGTCATCGATCGATATCGTTCACCACTTCACTGGCATATGGCACATTTTCGGCGAGAAAATGCGGTATGCGGGAGATATAACCTTTGGGAAGAATCCATTGATTTTCACGAAGACGTCAGAGGTTTGCGCGAGTGCGGTCGCGTGGCAGCGGCGCGCCGTCGCGTCTCACCGGCGGCGACTGGCGGACTGGCCGCGAGAGGAAAGGAAATGCCAGTTGTAATGCGGTCCCGCACCCGGCCCGCTCCCGGTGTCCCGGTGCGGCTGGCACTGCTGACCTTCCGCATCGATTCGTGCATAGTCCTCATGCACCAAAATCAGCTGGTTTTTGTTTAGGTCGTCGGAGTTCTGCACCTTACATGGCCCGCAGGATACATCAATTTAGTTTTATATTCTTGATCTTCTTCCATGCTGGCCTGGGAGCGTGAGAAAAACATAGAATGTGCCAGCTGCATTTCCTACCGAGCATGCTGTAAAAACCAGCTAAGGGATCAGAGGGTTTCAGTATATTGTAATTTAGGCGACTGGCTGACAACCTGTCACTACAGCAATATACCTACAAATCTATCGTAAATAACCCTCAAAACGTTGTCAGACGTAGTGGCACGACCTTTGTTAAGGTTGTTTACGCTCTGCCTACCACCCATTAGGGATAAAGGCGTGATATATGTATGTATGTATCTTCTTGTTCTGAGCGAGTGGATTCTCGAGTCAAACATTCTTGATCTATTCATCTCCATTATCCCTGACTTCTTTTTGATAATTACATTGTTGATCAACGCAGACATTATCGTTAACATAACATTAAATTGTTATTAGCCGTATCTGCCCATAAAATTAGTTTGTGTTTTCTTTCGTACTTGTCTAACTTAACGTCGCGCTAACGTTAAAATTAAACTTGACTTTGTTATCGATTTATGATAAGGTTTTTTGTTAACTATGATACTTGTCCTCGTATTTATTCCATTCAACTAAGATTCCTAACTTCTAAAATGTACAAATCTACCACGACAACAAAAAATAAACAAAATATGCCCCTAACAAAATGAATAGAGCAATGTTACTCGAATTTTTTGATCTGCTTAAAGTTGCAGGCGTTTGAAATTTACCCTGTGTGTGTTTAACAACCATTGCGTATGTAATATCTACAGGCATTTACTAACCACGTGCTATTTCATGTGAAAAAGAAATATTTTTAATATATAATTTGATTTTGTATCAAAAATGAGAAATGCCATATGCTTTATAGCTTTTAAAATAATTATTTGGTCATCATTAATAACTTCTTTTGTTTTTGGGAGCATTGAAATCGTATAATCGATTACAATACTAATACAGTATTGTAGGTAAGTATACCAACTAAATAAATACTGTTTATATTATGTTATTATTACCATTGTTAATACCAAGTTCAAATTCATTCTCAATAGCTTATTCTTCATTCTTTTAATAATTTGATTTGAGTATTTCAAATATCTTTTGTCTTTTTTGGTTGCGAAGCTTTATTTATTACAATTACTCGTTTATAGGTGAAATAGATTTCTTTTTCGATAATGGTGAATATGATTTCTTTGTGTCAGCATCATTCATACATTATCACATCAAAGAAAAATTAAGTATCTAAAAAATATGGAAAATCCGTAGACTTTGTCTAGCATGATGTCAATAAAATAATCTTTAAACTTGAAATGGTATTTTATCACGACTGTGATCTTAAGATTCTTGGCGCCCCCATATCACAACGATTTGATAAAATCCATATGGATGACGAGCTACTATAAGTATGAGATAAGAAATGTCACAAATATTTGACAACTGAGATTTGACAAGCAGACTAAATTTTATACAATCAGCTTGTTAGTTCGTTCATGATAATAAAATAATGCTAATCAACTTAGTGGTATTTCGAAATGTACATTTCCAGTAGAAAATCTCCAATACCTAAGTATTGTATTGTTATGGATACGATCGTAGATTTTAATATAGGACGTATCATCCGTATGTGTTTAAAGTTTTCAATGATAACATAATATCGTAAAATTTTCAATGTTATAATATAGTGGCACGTGCAAAAATTTTTGCTTACCGAATTTATTTTTTTAACTTTTATAAAGGCTCTGTGTACAGAATCTTATAACTCTGCATCGTTTATATCGTTATTACACTATGTAAAAAAAAATGAGTTGCATTGGTGTTCACTCAGTCAAAATAATCGCAAAATTAATAAACTCCGATAATGAATATACAAGTAGGTATTTGTACTCACTCAGCAGAGGAAAGCGTGTGGTGGGATGTTTCCCGAGCGGCGTGCTGATGGCGCTGATGTCGCTCTGGGAGCTGTGCAGGCTGCTCTTGCCGCTGCCAGCCGCTGAGCCGAGCTCCATGCGCATACGCATGTGCCGGCTGAAAACAAACACTAATGTTAATTGCCTTTATTCTTACGGGCTATACAATGAAGACCATCAACGGCTACTAAAACCGATTCTACTTTCCTTCTATACACCTTTGCAATATGCTCGGGAAGATAATCGGATGGTGCTTTATTTTCTATAACTCCCTGGAAGACTAAGGCTCGTATTTATAGTGATATCAAGATTGAGAGCAATATTAAGGATTTGACAGGTCGTTTTGTACTGATATGACATTTCCAAAACGAACTCAAACTCGCTGTCACTCTTGAGAGCTGAATATAATTACGGTCCTAAAATAAGTACCTACCTTATTCATATAGTACGCTATTTAATTACAATGTAAAGTTCTCGTTACTTACGAGATGATTTACGAATCATTATTGCTTTTACATGTTATAGGTCTTAGATGCTCTCAAGGCTAATATTGAAATATGTAACATTTAAAATTACAGGTATTAATAAAATATATTCGATTAGTTACTGACCTCTTAGGCTTCACGTTGGTATTGGTAGACTTGGAACTTAATCTATTTACGCTGCATGCAGTCTGCGAACGCTGCAGTGAAAATGAGCTATCCACTTTGGGCTTAATATCCTTGAAAGACTTTGTTTTGTAATCACACTTCAAATCTAATGAGTTTTTCTTCGAGAAGGTCTCTCGCCTCTCAGTTTTCTTAACAGTCTTCGGACTACTTTGTACACTATTATCAACATCAGTCTTTCTACTGGCCAACATGCTCTTTAGTTTACTTGGCACATCGCGCTTAGGCATTTTGTACTTTTTCAAAGTGAAGCTCCTCTTTTCTTCCTTATTCTTCTCATTACATTTAACATCCTTTTCACTATTCAGGGAATTCCTTTTGCTAGTATTTTTTGTAACTTCATTATCAATGTTAGGTAGCTCAGCATTTGGTTCTTTGGTTTCAGGTGCTAAGTATGTATCGAGTTTTCCTGTGCTTCCATTTTTCTGACTACACTCGGAACGTGTTGACGGAGTAGATCCTTCAGGAGACATGTCGTCAATGACATTCAGAAAAACAGGAGAAGAACGGTGGTTATTTTCAAAGTCTGTGTACACACCACTGGATTCCATGCACGAATCATCGTTTCTATTTACAATTAAGGGTGGGTTTCCGTTTCCATTCTTACCACCATAGAGGGCACCATCAATTACTTGTGCTTTCCTGTCTCCTCTCTGCATAGAATCGTCTAATCCATCAGCGTCACTTTCCGTAAAGAAATCTGAATCAGTCATCGGATCCGCTCGTCTTGTCACGGGAACATTTTGCCAATCCATTTCTAGAACGTCTTCACGATGCTCAATAGAATGATCTGCTCCTCTACTCACAGGTCTAGACATCTCTCCATCGCCTTGATAACCATCTAAACTTGTGATGCTAGTGATGCTTGTAATAAAGCTATTTGACACCTTCGAAGTTTCCATTGATTTCGTGTATTCGTTTTTACTATCAGAATATGTCTGAGAATCATGTAATGTTGAAGCAGAAAACTGAGAATAAGTACTTATTTCACCATTGATATCAGAAGCATCCAGTGGTAAGTCCTCAGGTGAAGGAGTCTGTTCTACCCTGTTAATTACGATACGATTTTCATGTTTACAATCCAAAGGTATCTCCAGATTAACAGTGGTTTCTGCTATAGAACTAGCAGGCTCTAAAATGCTGCTGTGAATAGAAGGCATGAATTCTTCTTCTAAAATATCATCTTTGACTAACATCATCTCTTCATTTTCAATAGTATTTTCTTTAACATTTCGTGAGACTTGATTATCCTGTGCTTGATTTTCAGAGTGTTCTTCGATGTTAGTCAATATCTTTGGGTGTTCATAATTCATTGACGATTTATCGATAGGATTGAATGAGCTTTCAGGCTCACGGTTATTGCTTTCAATATTATCAAATCCTTCGTTTTGAATAGTCGATGCTGCAGAATTGCTTTCAGTCTTGTCGGTAGATGGTGTATCCCCATTGTCAGGAGATATTTTATTTTCATTATTAGTACAGAAAATGGGCAGTCCCTCAACTGTCGGTGAAAATGTATTATCCAAATAGCACATGTCGTCCATCTGGTCTGGTGTCAAAATACCTAAACTGTCATCCAGTGAATTTTCATCAGTTGTTCGCAGGGAATTCTCGATCGGACTTTGATTCGATTCGAACGGTCGAGATTGGGCATAAGATTTAAGTTGCAAGCAAAGATCCGACCTTGAATGAGTATTAAACGTTTTTTTTGTCGGAAAATTAAATTCATTTTCACATGAATATTCAAACTCTCTCATTGGTTTATCGTCGAAATTCAAAACATTTGGAAGTCGGTCGGCAGTCTTCAGAGAGTTTGTAGATTTACTCAAATGTTCTTGAGTGTCACCAATAGTTTCTTTCTCTGATCTCCAACGGTCTGAGTCAATACTCTTTTTACATGATGTGGAAGGATCTGTTTGAAGATCAAAGAGAAGGCTATATGGTCCTGATTCATCTACATCTTTCTCATCATCAAGCTGTTGGGTTATACCGTTGATTAATCCTTTAGTTATTTTATCGACACTCATCTGTTTCTTCGTAATTTCATTAAGTTTTTCTCGCAGATCCAGAATCCTTGGATTCTGTTCAACAACTTTTTCCAGATTCAAACTCATTTTCGGTATTAATGATACATAGCTTTTCTTAGAAGTTGCTTCTTTGACTTTTTCACCAATTGTTCCCGTAGAATCTGTTTCAGCTGTAGAGCCGTCCGTGTTGACAGAAGCCATGATTTTTATCCCAGATGTGGTTGTTGAGTAGGAGTCAGGCATTTCTGAAGGTCGTATTAGTTTGCCATGTCGCTCGATGGGGATCTGAAATAGAAAACAATGCAATTAGGTAAATGAATAAGGAACTATTAAGATTTACACGTGATACATATTTATCACTGGTCAAGAAGCATTCAAATGCAAAAGACGGGCATGAAGTCATTGTTATTGTTGGTTACGCGAGCAGAAGCCACTTTGCATGATGACAGTCACGATGGCTTTGAAATTGATACTAATGGAGCATTTTTGAACAATCTACAATTGTTTTAAAGAGCAGAATAGCCGTTTAATAAACGTACCAAGATTATTATTTAGAGCGCATCCATAAAACTTTTAAACTACTAATTTGTTGTGAACGATATCAAAAACGAACACAGCGTACCGTAAGGCACACAAAATATGACTGAGTGCGGTTTGCTGTGTGTTCATCACGGTTCAAGGGACCGTCACGCGTGGTGCACATCAGTTGCACTCATATGTATAATACCATTATTGTATGACATACATCTGAATGGAGTTACCCAGCCAAACGAATATTCAATCTATTGGTTATATGACTTGAAATCATTTTTTATAGCCGCGTAATGCCTATATTATCATATCGAGGCCATATCAATAAAAACATATGTCTTGCTTACTGGAATCATAGATGCGTTAGATGGGAATCGGTGATGATGAAGACAAGTCTAGATTTCAATTCCAAGGAAAAGAAACGAAAACAAAAAGTTTCTACCGATGTTTCCGCGTATCAGAGCGCGAAGTCACGAACACATAACAATGGTAATAGTAAGAAATAGTTCTGAGCTCGAACACGGCTGATAATCGGTCACCGATTTCTTGTGTCCTCTTTTTCTTTCCTACTTATAGGAAGAGAGGGGTCAGGGAAAACTGGCCGGTTTTTCACAGGGCCCTCAATCTAAACTGACAGCGTGGTCCGCGATGACCCTGGTCGTGGTATGACTATATTATAGTTTGTAGCAATGGCTCGCTTCGCTTCTCAGCCTGATTCCGACGCCGGCCGCTCATTTGCGCTTATTAGAGTACTCGACTGAACTTAATTTGAGAGATTGCTTCAAGATTTCTCCGAACTATTAAACCTATGTTGGAGCTATGTCAGAAAGTAAGTAGGTATTATATAGCTGTAGGTTGCCATGGCTTATCTGAATATGCAAAATATGCAAATTTTAAGCGATAGTATTTGTTAATACGGGTGGCAGAATAGGTATAAGGGAAGATATACAATACAGGTCATCATCATTAGAACAATAATCACACTCCTAAAACGCAGAATGCATTATCAATCACTGAAAGGCAATAAATAACTGATTACCTACCGACTCAGTGGATAACATTTCACTCAACTCTTGCGCAACGTCGACAAACCGTGGCTAGGCCGTTACTTACACAGTTTTGTTTTATCTTGTCGCGTTTGCAACATGCTTATCATTTTAACTGTTTGGCCACGTTAACTTCGCGAGATAAGGTATCTTAGTTGGAATATAGTTCATGTCTAGTTGGAAGGGAAATTACCTAGGCTGAAACTCCTTCTAAATTTAAATTAAACCAACATTTCACTTGTAGCCTGGTAGGAACTGGTACATACCTAATAGATAATGTAACTACCATACATATAAGACACCGCTATTAATTAAACTCAAAAATATTAAAATCAATCTTCTAGACAGTGAATAGGAAAAGAACTATTAAATAAGATTAAATTGCTTTTTAATAACCTTCTAAGAACGGTAGTAATATTAAATTGATGTAGTCTCAGCAGACGCTTGGAAATAAATTATAAAAGGTCAGTCTATCGCAATATTGTGTACATTAAAGGAAATAAATAAACCGGTTCATTACAATGCTATTACGACCTTATTTCCAACTCAAATAAGGCGCTTCATAGACATTAGTGGTGATGATTAGTGACAACATTGTTCTTTTCTTGATCCAAGAAATTTGAATAACACCTTGGACACTCCCAAACGGAACCTGAATGAAATTAATTCATACATTACCTATCAAAGGATCACGTTGCAGTCTTTATCAGAAATTTCATAGTGTTTGTTTTTATTATTTCACTCTATTATATATTTTCACCCAAAATTTTATTCTTTATTCTCTTTAAAATGATTATGTTTTTAGGGGTTAAAAAATCTGTTAATAATTCTGGATAAAGATGTTATCTAATAATGAAAAAAAAATGTTTACAAAAAAGTAAAGGAAAACTGAGATTCCAAAATATCTCATAGGATACGTAGGAGTATCAATCAAATACTTACTATCGATAACCATCCGCCATCTGCCTATCGATAGCTTACCAACACAACACTATTCCACAGTAATGGAATTCAATACGAAGCCATGAGCGTTCGCAACATGAATACGAAAGATCGTAAACTTGTGACGACAATACGACATTACTAAGGAAATCCTAAAATAATGAATGTATTAGTACTATGGTTCTATAAACCCAAATACTTTTCTGTGCTGTTGATTTTTGAGAAGCGCCTCCAAAATCAGACCCTACTTGAAACAATTTTCTTTAACTATTAGACATACATACATACATAAATCACACTTTTATCCCTTACGGGGTAGGCAGAGCGTTTAACTTTTTTTTTAAATTTTAGATTGTAATATGTATTGCTTTAGTGACAGGTTGTCAGCCCATCGCCTAAATTACAATACAATGTAACCCTCAGGAAGAGGAAGGGCAGCTGGAACATTCTATGTTTTTCTATCTCTCCCAGTCCAGCATGGAAGAAACAAAACTATTAGACAGCTAAATTAATCAGAAGTAAAATATTTACTCCACCTTTTTAAAACGTAAAAAATATTTAACATATTTATTATCCACAATATTATTAATTTATTTGACAAATAAGTACTACCAACAAATCTGGTAAAAATCATTTTATGTAAAAATAAAAAATATAATCTAAAAACGAGGTCGTGACAAATTTTCTGGTGAGTTAGCTCGTTAGTTCTGGTATTATGCCCATTGTTTCTGACCAAAGAAAAATATGCTATAATTATGTAGAATTGTACTTAGAACATTCATTCATTATAAAATTTCAAGGCCTCAACCATAAATAAGCAAGTGTTTTGTGGTATACCGAGCCTTCTGTCATAGTACCTACCTAAAGTATAAGGTTAAAAACAATTTGTAACTGTCGTGAAAATTTTCTTGTTTTATACATACATATAACCCGCCTTCATCACTAATGGGGTAGGCATTAATAAACAAAGATATTTTTAGTTTTTATAATTATTATGTTAAAAGTGTCTAGTACAATGCGCTCTTTCACAACTTGGACTCCAAAAACTGAATTATCTGAAGTCAAATGTACAGAGGTTGCGGGGTCCTGAACACAATGTTTTAATTTGCATACAAATAACTTGTAATATTAAAGAGCCTTTGCGGTTTAACCCCGGCCCCTGTGGGTACTATTATATATTCTGTGCCTGTGGCCTAGTAATTTGAGCGTCGGGTATCGATCGGGTGGAAATGGATTCGATTCCAAAGGGGGGCACAATGTTTATGAGATTGATTCCAATCGAGAAGAATTCTGACAATTAATATAATTCGTGCTTTGGAGGGCATCTTAAGCTTCCGATCTCGGTTGTTATTTCCGGTAGTAGACGTAACAGAACACCGCGCGCAAACACAGCCACCCTCGTTCATCTCTTCCAAAAGCCAGACAGACGAAGCATGAAGCAGCTAGATAAAAATATTCTCTGTCTTAGCCCTGCACCAGTGCCCTACGTTAATCAGTGTTGTTATGATGTAAATTCTATTGACCTTAGCGCGATGACCTAATAGCAACGGATGATGCTAATTTGACTAATTTAATATCCAGCGGTCCGCATAGATCTACTTGGATGAAACAATACCTATACATGATATAAGTATGGATATAAGGTACAAAAAAGGATTGGAACTGATCGTATCATCTGTTTACCTTCATTATTTTTAGAACTACATACTGTTTCCTGATAAAAGTAAACAAACTTGCTACACGAATAAAATCTCTGCTCAGAGATAACATAACAAACGGGTTTATCGCAGTTCAAAAATGTTTATATTTTTCTTGTTAAATTTAATGTTCTATTCGTGCTTGTTAGTACTTTTCTCTACACGATACATTGAATAGTCATATCGATACGTAATACTTCAAATGAAACCCGACCTTTGCGACCTAGCTAAGCTTTTGATACGGTATAAATATCTGAATGGCTGGTGAAGGTTTATTTAAGACTTCCAGGCAAGCAGGAAGTTTAGCTTAGAAACCTTACAATCGACTAGTTAGTTACATGTCATGTGAATCTATTAACAAAGTCCGTAATTGCAAAAAGTAATCTAATTTATCTCCGTTACATGACATAGAATTTGAACCTGGGGTCGTGCGAAACATTTCGATGTCTACAAAGATACAATAAGAGTTCTCAAGATAGGAAAAAGATGGTTAATGAGCAAAGACTCTAGCTGTTTCTAAAGAACTTTTATGAGGACATTGTGACGCGAACAAAAATAAATAGACAGACCACAAAACCTTATTTGAACAAAGTGGCTAATTTACGACTATTTAGCTCGGCCAATTACGAGCCAGTAACAGTCTTGATCCTGAAGTCAACAGGTTACCGACACGTTTACAAGTCTGACGTGATAGGAAAACGAAACGAACTAAAAGAAAGTAGATAGGAATCTCAACTGCATCCAAAGAGTCCAAGTAAGCCATGACACAGCAAACTTCACGGATTCCACGAGAGATTATCACATTATAATAGACGAGATGAGACAACGATAATACAAAAAAGTACAGTTATAATGAAATACGAAGTATTATTGCAGACAATGTTATCGAATTGTAGAGCGCACAATTTATCTAAATACTTATTAAAATTATAGGCGTCCCTTTCTGTTCTCCCATGAGTATAGACTAATATTAGTTCTTCTTCTTCATTAAATTTCTTTGAAGTAATCGCCATTCGGATCGATTTTGTGTAAGTTTCTTGACATCCTGGTACGACACGACCTCAGCTTTTTCTTATATTTAGTCCATGTAAGTTCGTCTCGGTCTTCCGCCGTCGTCATTAGTTAAGTCGTGATTTTTGCAACTACGAGTTGGTACCATTTTACACTCAAATGAAGTGACAAATCTACAGATTCGGATTGCACGAGTATGTCCATACCTTTATATTGTAGAAATTAAATTAGATTTCCAAGGGACATTGACACTTCTGGTAGGAAAACTGGTGCCTACTTTCCAGTAAACCTTAAGTTTTGCTTATGGGAAAGAGGCGTCTATCGAAGTTAGGTGTTCGTAATCACGAGCTCCGAAATCTCGTTAAAGCAGACAAACAAGTAACATCTTAAGCAAATAAAGGAAGTGATGTGTGAGTGTTGAGTAGGTACGTAAAGAAAATAGAAAGTGATTACATCGGTCATTGGCAGAACCGCCTAACCGTCATTTGGAACATTATCGGGCCTGCGATAACTACTGGAGCAGACGTTATGTAAACCACAGATCTACTATGGTGATCATTTCAGTTTTTATGTTCTAACGAAAATCGCTAGTATTGATGCATAATCGTTACTCTTTGAGCCCGATGGTGTAGTGGATAGGGCCGCTGCCTCCTGAGCAGGAGGTCGTGGTTCGAATCCCACGACGTACCAATGTGTTTTCGTACGTTTATTCGGCACTTATTCCGTGAACGCACGTTAAGCCGTTGGTCCCAGTTAATATCGTTTAATACCTTAGATATTAGTTGTTAAGCCATATCAGAGGCCAGTGCTAAGCATTGGCGGCTTGAAAACTCTGGCCTAATCTAGGATTAGGTCTGGTTTCCCTTCTGGGTTGCGGACGTCAGATGGCAGTCGCTCTGTGTAAAAACCAGTACCCTCGTTCTATCACATAGATTAGATAGCCCCCTGACTCACTCACTCTTTTACGGCTGTCATAGTACACATTGGCATAGGTTACTGCAAGAGCTCACCGCATACATACATACATACATACATACCTATAATCACGCTTTTATCCCTAATGGGGTAGGCAGAGCGTAAACGACCTGAGCAAAACTCGTTTCGCCACGTCTGACAAAGATTTAAGGGTTTTTTAAGATAGATTTGTACGTATATTGCTGTAGTGACAGGTTGCCTATCGCCTAAATTACAATATACTAAAACCCTCAGATCCCTTAGCTGGTTTTTACAGCATGCTCGGGAGGAAATGCAGCTGGCACATTCTATGTTTTTCTCTCACTCCCAGGCCAGTATGGAAGTACACCGCATACAGCAGCAAAATTACACATTCCTACTGGAAAAGTCATAAGGCGCGAATAAGTATTTACGATATTTCACTTGGATGAACTTTAAAAGATAAGGTGTACCTGCAATCGACGGCTCTCAGCTGTTTTAATCGCGCATTATTATGATTGGTTAAATATTATACCACGCCACCCACTTCCCTATCTAATGTTTATTTTACTAAAATATGTATTTGTATTATCTTGGTTGTAATTGGGATTCAGATTAGGATAACATCCAACAGATACCTTTATATTTTTATATTCATAAAAATAATCTGAATTCCAATTGAAGTTCATAAATATCTGATTTATTGCCTATGTCCAATATCTATTACCTAGTATCCTTTGTATTTGTCATTTCAAACCAATTAGATAAAATAATGCCCATTATATTTTTCCCGGGACATTTTACATAACTGGTTTACTCGTATTTGGTTTATATTTATTAATTCTTTGCACAAAACGATATGAGTTTGTTGCGAGACACCCAGTTCGACTGGTTTTTATTTTCAAGTCTTTTATTTATTTGAATATTAACTACGTTTTCGCAAGAACTAAACCTGGGTTTCGAAGAGGTTTAACTTAGTTTATTGACGCTATAATGTTGACCAATATTGTAAAACTAATTATTATTATGTCAGCAAGTTTGGTTTAATTTGCGTAGTTAAGGCGACGAATACTGAACTGTAATATTTATAGCAGTGCAACAACTAAACCGGGTCACAGTTAGGAAATATGTCTGGAAAATTTGGCATAGTACGCGTTACTTTAATTATGTCAAACAAAATACTGGGTGTTACGAAAACACACACAAACTGATAGAGTTAGGATAAGAGGATTGCTGTTGGATTAACTTTCTGAAAGAGAACTTAGGTCTAATAAGAAAGTTAGCACTTCCACTAGCCTAATCATGCCAAATATTATGGAGGAATCGCAAGTCTGATGTTTGTTTTTAAGTGTATTGTTTCCTCGCAAAATGAGAGGAAAGTACTATACCTCTCTCAGCCGTAATAGCAATATAAGGTCTCGTTTATTCCAAATCTACTCGACAGCGTGATTTTATGTATGTATGTATGCTACTCGACCATAATATTGTATTTTTTCGGCCTCAGAGTAATGTAGGTACTATTTATTTTATCTTAATTGATCTTCTTCGTAAAGATTTTAAGTTCCACTCCGTACAAGTTAAAAAAAAAAATAACAGTGACGAAATAAAAATATAAAACTTTATAAAAATGATACAGAGACAACTCGCACAAAGTAATGTTGTTTCATTGTTGCTTATACAGCCTATATTTATATCTGGCCTGGAAATTTACTAACTGATTATTGAATGAATGGCGAAGTCACGATTTCCGACGACTTTTTTTACGTAGAAATGAACTTTAAGTTTCTAAAAGTAAAGTCGAAAATAGATTTACAGGTAACTTTTTTGCGAATGAAAAATCAACTATCAGAACGAAAGCAGATAAAGAAAGACCAATAGGTTTATTGATCTCACTTGTACACGATAACTTAGGTATAAAATATTACATAAAAAAACTACCGAAAGATGACTAGACTTGTAAGTATTTTAAGTATAAGTAGTAGTTCAGTGATTTCAAAATATAAAACTTTCGAAAATGAAGTTTAATAAAATTTGGCTGATTTACTAATCAGTAGTAATTTTATTCAAAGAATGTTTTAATTTTTCTATTTTTTCGTTAATAAATCGCAAATATATTTAATTAATTTTGAAATTAAGTGTGAAATTGTACATTTGAATAATTTACAATTTTAAACTTAATTACATTCTAAATCGTGCCTATGTGTAAGCCAGCTTAGCTACTATGGATAGGATACTGCTGCTTAAGAAACAACGCGTCGTGACTGCAAAATAATTACAATAATTCCCATCACGCAGTGTATTTTAATTGAAAATGATCTTTTTTTTTTTTCCGTCTCATGTTTTATTCCATGCTACAAAAAAAATAGGAAAGGTCAATTTAATACCATTCCATCAAGGACATTAGTTGCCAGGCAGCTAATAGTAGATTGTAATGCGTCCATTGGGTTTAAAATAAGAATCGCATATTTTTTCCGGTATCGTTATCGCCTCGCAAAAATAATGCATTTGTTGCACCACGGCCATCTTGATCAGATTTGTTTCTTCAACATAACATCCTACGAAAGACCCTTGATTAGAGTATTCTTTTAAAAAAATATGAGCAGATGCAATCTTGGTAGTACTAATAGTATGTAGTACTATTATATATTCTGTGACTATAGCATAGGTACCATTAGCGAAAATAGGTATTTGTTTTGAATCAACTCAAAAATCACTTTTCTTTTTTTTTTCCCTACCTAAAAATTCTTTATCTTTTTTACCTCGACCCACACTGGACGAATTAATTTCAAAATTACTGTGCCATATTTTTATTTATTCATAATAACACCTAGTAATTCTAGTTTCATGCGAATCAAACCAAGGCTTGTTTTCGCGTGTTCGATTGTTCTAAACTAGTGTTGCCAATCGAAAGTACTCTATCGATTAAACGTTCGACAGCTATCGGTAGTATTGTTAAGTTAGAATAAAATAAACAATCGATAGTATGGATACTATCGATAGTATTGCTCTTTAATATTCGACACCATCGATCGTGCAAATACAAAACAATCGGAAGTATCGATGGCTTGAAGAGCAAGTACTATTGCTGAAGTTGTGATACTATAATACAATACTATCGATAGGCCTATCGCTTGCATAAATGATTTTACAAACTATCGATTGTTTGGCAGCACTATTCTTAAACCGACAGCAGCTGCCGGTTACAACACATTCAGCCATATTGGTTACTAGAAGGAAATTTCGTGAGTGCAAATTGCAATCAATACTTAGCCTGGAAATGGAACTAGGTAGGCCCAGTAGAAAGTTACACGCTAAACTTTATTTCAACTCCGTCACGTAACTAGGTAAATCGTTTGGGTGTCAAGAAACTTTTAGAAGGTGAACTCAGAATACACAGATAGGTACATACCAAAATCACGTTAATATCACCTAAGGGCTAGGCAGCTACGACCGACAATTAGACAACCAATAAACTGAAATCCTGGATCCATCTACTGACATTTATATCAGGTATATCCGGGAAGAAAACCAGCACTAGCTTTACTACCTGAGGGTTATTTAAGATAGATTTCTCGGTATATTGCTGTAGTGACAGGTTGTCAGCCTATCGCCTAAACTGCAATATACAGAAACCCTCGGATCCCTTAGCGTTTTACAGCATGACCGGAAGGAAATGCAGCTGGCATATTCTATGTTTTTCTCTCGCTTTCACTCCAGCAAGAAAGAAGCTTTAAAGTGTTTTAGTTAAAAATGTTAACTTTAGTTTACCTCTAAACTCTTCCGACACCTAACTAGGTTAGACTTCGGATGTCAAGAAACTTTTAGAAGGTGAACTGAACATAGAATATACCTCTAGTACACAATATGTTTACTTTACACATAGTAAAGTACATAATAAAGCAGTCTCCATGAACCAAACGCACGGAACCTTGGTGATACGATGTCAAGCTTTATAAAGATAGCGTTAGATGTCGCAACAGCTTAGCTAACCGCGGTTTTAATTTACAGCATAGATTTGAGGCTGAGCACAGGATTAGCATCTAACGCAGCTTCCCGGTTTCATTGGGTTTCAAAAAAAGCAACACAGACTAGGATTATATTAATGGTCCTAGTATTTTATAGGTAGGTTAATTTCTTCCATGCAGGACTGGGAGCGAGAGAAAAACATAGAATGTGCCAGCTGCATTTCCTCCCGGGCATGCTGTAAAATCCAGCCAAGGGATCCGAGGGTTTCTTTATATTGTAATTTAGGCGATGGGCAGACAACCTGTCACTACAGCAATATACCTAGCCTACCTAATTCTATCTTAAATAACCCTCAAAACTTTGTCAGTCGTGGCGGGACGACCTTTGTTTAGGTCGTTTACGCTCTGCCTATCCCATTATCGATAAAGGCGTGATTATATGTATGTATGTTAATTTGATTCTATTTCTATGGAAACCACAAAAGATTAGCTTTTAGCGGTTGCAACTTCTCAAATCAGTGTTGGAAACCATCCAAAAGTTTAACAGTCAGCTATGGTAAATAAGGTAACGTGGTGGACCTTATCAAGTTCAACATCGATCAACTTTTTAGAAGGGAAGATTCTGTGCTCATGTTCATCAGGTCCTTTTACAGGCGATAAGAGTACCTAGGTCCTAGAATAGTAAAAACTGATACATTTTATGTTAATTTATCTTTCCACTCCAGGAAGGCAGCCACCATTAAATTAAATTGAATAAAAAGTATGAGCGTACCATAATTTTTAATTGGCGATCATAAATTGAGAGTCATTGTTGCCAATAGGTATCTTCTTTGCGGGAAAATGACTGGCGTATAGACAGACAGACATTAATAAATCTTCATCATACAACAATTTTCTCAATTGAATTAATTAAAGATTCTGTTCTGTTGGATGAAATAATTTTACTGAGAAAATACATTAAAAGTTTTCTCATAAATGTATTGCATGCACCTCTTACTTAAATATTAAATTCATTAGACACAGGCTCTGCCTACCCCACAAGGTGTGATAAACGTGGTTTTAGGCTTGTATGTTCAAATCAAATAGTTTAAATCGATTGGATACGAGCATTTAACCTGGCAGCATACAAAATCAGCTCTATACGATCGATAATCATGGCTAACGCGAATTGCATGCATATTTACGTAGTAGTAGAATATCCGCTGTTTTTTCACATCCTCCAAACGAATTAATGACTTGTAAGACCGGTCTTAGGTCCTCACCATAGTTTACTTTGTTTGATCTGCCACAAAAACTGGTTCAATGGCATGGGTTCGGATAATTGTGCGTAAAACCTGGATGACGCAAGCATTTTGCCGGTCTGTTTATGCTGTCTCGCCCTGCTCATAGTCTCTGGACACACGGACTGCAGGTCAACTGTAATCCAACTGCCAAATTTAAGTTTAGATGTAGATGGCACACCAACTGCAATCATACTTTACGTGCAGCCGTGCCATTGCTATAAATACATCGTGCAGCCGTGCCATGCCATAAATACATCAAGTCACGCCTATATCTCTTACGGGGTATACAGCCTTAGTAAAAGACGTTTTTACCACGTCTGACAAAATATTGAGGACAATTTAAGATTCAAATGTGTATCGCTATAGTGACAGGTTGTCAACCCATGCCTAAATTACAATACTTGACCCTCGAATCCCTTAGCTGTTTTTACAGCATGCCCGGGACGAGAAGCAGCTGGCACATCTATGTTTATTCTATCGCTCCTAGTCCAGCTTGAAAGATTGCAGTTGATATGCAGTCAGTCTGTCCAGAGCCTTTACCGAGCGAAGGCCGTAATTCGAAGTTGTCTTTTGTTCTTATTTTGCGTCTGCCGTTGATTCTAGTTGGGAGAAACTATCACCTTGCTATTAATATTGCAGGTAATTTTAATTCAGTTGTGCCAACTGCATTTGAACTGCGATTTGGCAGTCGGATTGTAGTTTCATTGCAGTCCGTCAGGGCCATACCCGAGCGAACGCCGTAATTCGACGTTGTCTTTTGTTCTTATTTAGCGTTTGCCGGTGATTCGAGTTGTGCGACTCTGTCACCTTGCTATTAATATTGCAGGGCCAGTTATAACACGGTAACTTTTCAAAGGGATGACTAATAGTATAAGTTAAATTAAAGCTTTGCACACAAGTGGTATTTGTACCCACCTATAAATTGGCGATAAATTGGAATAGGTACCTGCATATACGGAGTGTAAAAAACAGCGTCCCGCAAACTGATAGGGGTTGCCCAGTCAACGAAACTGACCAACTTAAAGCAGGATTTTTTGCTGCTCCATAAAAATTGTCTGATCGAGGTGGTCATTTGGTATGGGAAAATCGTTTTTTTTTCATCTCCTGGTAGAAGTTGTTCAGTTTGGTTGACTGATCAGTTTGCGGGACGCTGCGCTGTCCCTTACACCTGGTATTTATCGTAGCGCTTTGCTACGACAGGGCTTCAATTTGCTACACAGTCATTTGAAGTAGTAGGTCATACCGTAGAATGTCCTAGTTATTTGTTATTTTAAATTTTAAACTGAAAGTGTTGGATTAAAATATTCGCCTAATGTATATAAGATATGTTAAGTACTGATATTATTTAATTATGGCACCTTATTGAACTTATTTATTTTGTAGGTATCTCTTATTTCAAAACAAAGCTTTTAACGGTTTTTAAAATCCCATATGCACCTGCCCACCCATCGAACTCTAGAATAGATACTCCACTCCTGAAACGGATAGTTCAGAGGAAAATCGAAATCTTCAGGTAGCTAGACATCTTATCATTATGTAAAGAAACCAAATCCAATTAAAACATACGATATAAATAATCGTGAAATTTAACGGCCTTGGCAATGATTTAACATCTACCTGCAGTCGCAGTACTCAATAGTGATTGCTTGATGTCCTACTGTTTGCTTGTACTTACTTTCGACATCGTCGTTCCAGGGTCCAAAGCACTAGTTTCCCAATCCTTTTCTCATCGTAGTTTCAGCAGCTAACCGAAAATGTCCAAACTCTCCAAGCACAATGATTGTAGTCGCGGATTCTATCGCATATCCGTGTGCCGCGCCGTTCCGCGGCAGAGGCCCGATCAATACTAGCGGTTGCTTGCTTGGCGCTCGCTGCCGGCGGATAAGGTAAAAAATACGGTGCGCTTCGAACGTTGCGCGCGCAATTTGTTGACTGACGCCGCGCATGTGTAGCAAACAGAGAACAACGATGGGCAAATAAGTAGGCAAGTATGGTAGCTGTAGATGTATTTAATAGGAGTATAGGATCCGATTCATGTTGAGTACTTACATCCAAAGCTTACATCAATATGGAGTAGGTAAGTACTGTATTACTGCCGTCCAGTAAGTAGGTGCTAGTGCCGCAATACATAGCTTAACTTCTTGATTTGTAGGAAGAATGGGAAAGATCTTGTTCAGTTTTAAAAGCGAAGTTTATTCGCTTCTTGCTGTGGCCTCGATACAATCTCCAATCTCGTCAAGTTCAACGCATCCAAAACCCAGGCGTGTCTATTCTCGACAAAACGGAGTCCTTTTAACCTGGCTCCAACTTTCCGGGATGTATCCGTACCGATTTCTGACCATCTTGAGCTTCTTGGTATGAGCCTTACGTCCGACTTGAACTTTGGACGTTACATTGAGTCTCTGGCCACAACAGCTGCCAAAAAACTTGGTATCCTCTCGAAGGTGAGGCGATACTTCACACCGGGACAGCTATTGCAGTTGTACACAGCTCAAATCCGATCGTGTATGGAGTACTGCTGCCACCTTTGGGACGGTTCAGCTAAATACCAGCTGGCTGCCTTAGACTCAATCGAGAAACGTGCTAAGAAGCTCATTGGAGACTCAGCACTGGTTGAGGCAAAACTACAGAACCTTGAGCACCGTCGCAGAGTGGCGTGCATGTCGGTATTTTACAGGATACATTTCGGGGAGTGCGCGTTAGCACTTCATGACCTTATACCCCCCTCCCCTTTCCATCTCCGGAGCACGAGGCGTGGACAGGGGTTCCACCCTTATGTCGTGGATATACCACAAATTCGCACGAAGCGGTTCGCTTCCACATTCTTAATGCGAACGGCTAAGGAGTGGAACTCCCTGCCGGCGGATCTGTTTCCGGAACAATATAACCTGGGCCTTTTCAAGGCGAGAGTGAATAGGCACTACATAGGTGAGTATGCTTCAACATAGTCCGCATCGTCACTTTCCACCAGGTGAGATGGCGGACAAATGCTCGGATATATATACTAAAAAAAAAAAAAAAAAATACAAACTATGCTCCCCGTTTCAGCATGTTATAGAATACCTATTATAGGATATTTTTTAATCACGAATATAGGCACTCTACAATATAACAATAGAATAAATAAACTTCGAGCTTTGAGCATCCTATTTAGTCCAAAACTGTATGCTGTATCTCAAAACCCAAGTAACCTAATCGTAAAAATATAAAAAAGTAAACTGTCAACATGACGTGCGAATGACGTTCAGTTCGACAAGGCTTTTATTGAACGTGTGTGGGAGCGCTGTAACTCGAGGAGAACTGTCAAAAATAGCGTAAGTGGTATGTTGGCGGAGTTAGTTCCTATTTTCACCACGTTCATTTAAAGCCTTATTGTTAGGTATGACGTATCTTTCGAAATCGAATCAAAACATAAACAGATGGTAGAATCTAACATATTTTACGATAAAAACGTGAAAAAACTGCGTTTTTCCCACAGGAAAACGTAGTAAAAGTGTACAAAACGATGCAGTCTCAGAAAGTGATCATGTCGTTATCTTCACTAACTATTGAAGACGTATTCGCCATCGTAAAAGGCAAGAAGAAAATGGACAGAGATGCAGTTTTACCATTCCTATTATTACCAGCTTTGCTGCTACTTGGGACCATATCTCTGTCAGTAACTATTGTTGTGATGGTGGTCACAGCTATGGGGACCTTATACGTCATATCCAGACCACGGGAAAAGAACAGGTTGGTGATTTCTACATATATTTTTTATTGGTAATTAACTTCATATTCAGCCACATTAATTATCTTTATTACCTTAGTATTGGGAACCCTATATTAGGTATAGTTTAATCATTTAATGTGAAATCTTATTTGTATTCTTTTCAGATCCCCATTCTTCTTTTCCTGGACAATATGTTCAATAGTAACAATGTATGTGGTATACCAGTTATTTGTGTTAAAATTACTGCAAGTGACTGTGCTAGAAAACATAGCAACATTGGTATTAGTTGTGTGCACATTATATTTTTTCTATAAAATGAAAGCCATTGCCAACGAGCTGACTGGATATTCAAAAGAGAAAGAATACAGGTAAGTTGACTTACATATTTATAAAATTTTATCTCATAACTAAAACAAATAAAGAGAAATATCTTGTTTATTTCAGCCCCATAATCACTTCTGATTCATATTACTGTCAAGTTTGTCAAATTGAGGTCAATGAAAGGTTCTTCCATTCCATTTGGTAAGTCAGTTGTTTTTATATTTTTCTATTTAATAAACCTAGTCAATATAGGGCTTTTTAATAAGCCTGTCAAACTTCAGAGCTCCAAATATCGAGTGCACACCCAAGTTTGCGCAAATTAGTGTATTTTTTTACTGTCTATGAAACCTCGACATTTGACTCATTAGCAACAAAATATGACTGGGTGTTCGTCAGGTTAATTAAATGTGCATGGGTTTTCAGGTGGGACTGTTGTGTGTCAAAACCCAACTACATCTACTTTCTTACTGGGCAGATTTTTGCATCGGCCACTCTTCTGCATGGCACCAACTTGGGTCTGACTTCTGTTTGTAACAACTCTGTGTATTATGGCATCATTCTATTACCAGATCAATGCAATCAAGTGTATAATCATGCTTTGCAGTAAGTAATAATCACTCTAATTATTTAATCGTGAATTGACTTTTAATCTAATTTCAAAAGAGGATATTAAAATGATTATTTGAATGTTTTGTGGTTTTCAGCTATGTTTTCGCTTTTGTGACTTGCATCTATGGACTTGGATATACCCTAGTTGTTATTATGGTGTTGCTTAAACAAGTATTTGTCTACATTCCGAAATATTCAGGTTTGTGAATAGTTTATTCTACATATACCATTCTAGTCAAAAACTTGGCAGGGGAAAGACTAAAGGTATTTTTTATTTACAGAGATGCATTGGAGAAAACGAGGTAATGTTCAAGTTTGAAGAATGAAAATTAACTTGATTTAAATCAAGGATTGAGAGTGCGACTGATTGTGAAGAGATTTATTCTAGTATAGAATATACTTAAGAACCAGCATTCCTGAATATTCCGCAAGTTTGCAGAGAATGTTCATACAATGTACAGAGGAGGTTTGATCTTTGATTAAATATTATTAACTTACTTGATTATCACATAGCAAATTGAATAATCTCTAAAGAAATTAAGAATTTATGAAATAACATGACAGTAATTTATTTAAGTATCTTTCTGTATATTTGTTTGATTTTCATGTTATACATTAATTAAGTATATAGAATGTATTATTTAAAAAATAGAATAGAAAGAATAGAATAGAAAAATGTATATTCATAAAACAATATGAAACTCAACATTTAAAATTTAGCAGGTGCTATATGATTTACAATCAATTATCTTATATACAAAATTTTAAATAAAAATTGATTAGATACTCTTTTCATATTTTTTATCGTTGTATTGTATTAATTATCTATTACATTGTTCTATGGTTCTAAGTAAATCAATCAAAGTCACAATTTCACCAATATTTTTGTAAACATTTCGAACTAATATGGCATGGGTTTGTTTACCTAAACTACTATGCGAATTTATTTTCAAGTACATTGATAAGCCTTTCAGCATTATGGACCAAAGAGAAGAGATGGTTAAAGATGCTGTTCTACCGTTCTTTATTCTGCCAATTTTATTGTTAATCGGTACAATATCAGTTGCTGCGACTGCTGGTATTGTGTTTGTTTTAGTTGCGGGAAATGTTTATATTGCATCTAGGCCGAAAACCAGGTAAGTGTTGTCTCATATGTAGCTCTTGGTCTACTTTTTAGCATAATTCTAAGCTGACAAAAGACACTAAGCACTCTTTGTGGCCATACGTAAAGCTTCGTCGTCCCACAGCGTAGTATAGCATCAGAATATGAAGGACTTTCGCTGGAGCATGTAGAACATTTTTTAAATCTTATGTTGAATTAAGGACCTTAAAATGTAATTAGGTATTGGGTTTTCAGATCACCATTTTTCTATTATTGGACATTGAGCTCAATTGCAACCATGTTTCTAGAGTTCCAAATGTATGTTATGTCTTCAACTTTAGTGTCGGTTGGAGAGATCACAGCTACTATGATATTGGTATTATGTTCTTGCTACCACTTCTACAAAATGAAAACTACTGCAAGTGAGTTGATGATGATGGCTAAAGATAACAGGTATTATTATAATGAAGGCAAGATATTACAATCATGAGAATAAGCTAGTTATTGGTTAATATTCATATATTAATTTTTCAGCACTGCAGTCGTTACAGTTGCATCAGATGACCATTATTGTCGGATATGCCGGATTGTAGTCAAAGATAGATTATTTCATTCGTTATGGTAACTTTCTTATGTTTATTTAAATAGTCCCCAATTATTCGTCAAGTGATCCTATCACTATACAGATGGTCCTTTCGACTCGCTACGTGATCCTTTATTACTGATACCGGGTTAAAAGGATCCTCTTATCAGACTGCTTGCACATCAAATCACACATCTGTCATCGCAAAACCACGAACTGTAGACATGTTTTTGGAACTAAGTCATCGTCGATAGGAGAACAGGAACCTGGCAGCAGCTGGATAAAGAGCGATCATGTTTTGTAGCGCCGAAGGTGGATGACCTACGTTCATCAGTGGACTGCAACGGTTTTCTTTTGCAAGCTTTCTGTTCTGTATTTCTAAAATTTTCGTTCTAGGTGGGATTGCTGTGTGTCCAAACCGAACTATCTCTATTTTCTTTGTGGGCAAATGTTTGCTTTGGTCACACTTGTATACGGCACTAATTTGAGTCTGAGAACTCTTTGTGAAAACACACAATTTTTAAACAACGTTCTATTGCCATTGAACTGCCACGATGTTTACGCGATGGATATGCTGTAAGTTAGTATTAAAATTAGATAGAATATTTAAAGAAGCATAAATAGTTGCTATGTACTTGGAGCTGTCTGTAACACGCCTGCCTGACCTTACTTGATGGAAACTGATTAGGTACTGTAACCTATGGACCTTGTTCTGCACCAGTTCTCGCACTTTTTTTGTTAATCCTCATTTTGTGGTTTGTTGACGTGTCTTTGTGTCCAAACTATATGACGCGGACTATCTTCGCTTCATACACTGCGGTGTGGAAGTCAAGAGGGTAACCACCACTCTAAATTTCCCTAAAAACGGAGTAATATGTACAGGATTAAAGCTGGCGATTACTCCACCGACAAGAGCAAAGCTCTTAAATTTATGATGATGATTCTTAATTACTTTCTGCCTAGGTATGCACTGCGTTTTGTAACTTCAATTTATGGCCTTGGATATTCATTGATTGTTATGGTGGTGCTGCTTCGTCAAATTAGCATATACATACCAAAGTATGCAGGTCAGTAAAAATAGAAATTTAGTCGTTATTGGTGAAGTTTAATACACTAAAATAATTATATTGCATTAAGTATTTGGTACAAATTATTTTATTACAGAAATGCAGCTCAAAAAGTGTCAACAAGTGATGATTGTGTAAAACTTGCTAAGTAGAGTATTTTTTTTATAAATACGAATCTAAAGCCTGTCATAATATTACATTAATTTAATTTAAATTACTTATTGTACAAATAATAGGTACCATAATACATAAGGTACCTAAACTTTAAACACAAGGAAGTAATTTAACATTTCTACGTCCTTTTATTTTACTAAACTTAACTAAGCACTCAAACACAACACTTGCAATACAACGAAACTCCCTTCAGAGGAAATGCATCTTCTGGCCGTCTCTTTGATGAACATGAAGACCTCGTAGATTTCCCCATCAATCTTCAGGAGGTGCGTAATCGGGGACAACTTGGAGTACCTTCTCCCGCCATCGAGCTTTTCTCACTTCCTGTTCCCTTTTCAATGCGTTAAGGGCTGGTAGCGTCCTCCAGCAACAGAATGTACGGAACAGCAAATTGCTGAAATTTTAAATAAATATTATTCGTTGCAATACATAGTAAATTGGTAAGTTGGAAAGAGTTGGGTAGAGTGAATAATACCAAATGCCATTCGCACAAAATCATAATGAATGACATATTCTGCGGAGTCTACGTTAAATATAATGTACCCTACCTCTTGTGATACAACGTTGCCATCTGGAACTTCATTTCATTTTCTTTTTTCACCACTTCGATTCCTGCCCGGAACATTCTGAACACCAAGTTCGTGACAAATAATTCGTAATAATCATCTGCAACTTGTTTCTTTATCACTAAATTGTGGTGTATCTGAAAAATAAATCGTTGTTATTTGAACAGTTGCACAAAATGTTTTACCAAATTAATTGTTTTAATAATTTAATCATCGGATAGGCACCTGTTTGAAGCAGTCAAAAGCTTGTCTCAATATCTTTTTCTTATGGAAATCTTCTGCTTTAAAATTCCTTTCGTACCACATATCCTCAGTATACCACATCCAATTTAGGAAAACGTTCTTTTTAAGCTGGAATTTGTAATGGGCTTTCGCTTTCTCTATATTATCCCTTTTGATTTCAAGCAAAATTCTAAACGGTCGTATACCGTATTTGGCCTTTAATACTTTCTCGTAATGTAGCTCTGCCATTACATTGAGTGCTCTTATTCGTTCTGTGTGTTGTTTCTTCCGAATATTCTCAATTTTCTCTCTCTTACGTTTCTCTTTTAATTCGTTCATCCGTTTAATTTTTTCGTCCTTATCCATTTGAGCTCTATTTAGCTCCTCCTGAAATGTTGAGAAATGTTTATTACCTCATCTGCTCTATTCACAAAAAAATAAATACAATTTATCTTTTTATTTTATTTTTCACCAGTTTACCTGCTGCTTCAATCGTAAACGCTCTTCTTCCATTTGTTGTCGCCTCTCTCGTATCATAGCATGCTTTTCCTCTCGTTCTCGTGCCCTCTTTTCCATCCTTTGTAAAAATTGTGGAACTTTCAAACAATGAAGTACTAATGAAGGCTCTGCAACATTTAAAAATAAAACTTATTATTCGAAACACTGTATATAGCAATTCGATCATGGTTACAATAGTTACCTTCAATTTCAACTTTGAGCTCGCTAGTTAAGCATTTGATCTTAGGTTTGAGTTGTCTGTCTATATCATAGTAAGTCTTACGAACTTCGTCCCTCATAGCATCTATGGACAACTTCGACGCTTCCACAATCCTATTGTATTTAAGTTCCTCTATAATTCTATTCTGTTCTTCTAGTTTTTCTTTCTGAAGGGCAATAATATGCTTTTGCATCTGATATCTGCGGAAAAATAAATACTCTGAATTTTAGGTACACTAACTAATTGTTGTTCTTTGTTTGGAATTATAATTATTTACCTGTGACGATATCTGTTATAATCTCGTGCATGAAACTTTGCCTTATTGACAGGAGTTTCTGGTGTCTCACTGGCACTCGACTTTCTCTTCGTTAATTTTTCAAAAAATAAATTTAAAGTTTCCTCCCTATGTTTAGCAATAGCTTCCTTCTTCTTTAACACATATGATTTCCATTTCTCAACATACTTCATCATCAAAACCTTCTGTCTTTCATTAATTTCAATTCTCATCGGTATAATGTTTAAGAAGTCATAAACAACACTTTCTTCTATGCCATTTTGGTATCTTGCATTATTAATGGTATTATTTACTCTTGAGGCATAATTCTCTTCGATTCTGCATTCGGAAATTGGAGCGTCAGATGCGGATCTCTCATTTTCATTAGATGGAGGTGATATGGCTAACATTATCAAAAGAGATTGCAAGTCATTGACTTCCTTTTCTATGCCTTGTTCTGTGGACGCTGCGTCGAGAATTTGACCAGATCCTTCAATATCGTGGTCGCTAGTAATGCAATTGCTGACAGCTTCTTCGACAATATCTATAGGGAGAACAGGTTTGACCATGGTGCATTCGATCCTTAATACATCTTGAAAAACATTTTCCTCGTCATTTATATTTTCGTGAACGTCGTTATTTACTTCATTATTATTTTTGGGATGTTTTGACTTTGTGTTAGTCCTTAAATCATTACTTGGCTTGTTCTTTAATTTAAACAGGTTGTCATTTTGTAAAGTTAAATTCATTTTGCAAATATTTTGCAAATAAGTCTCTTCATCTTGCCTCAAGGCATTAAGTTCATCATTGAAGCCATTGATGAAATGTTCCGACTTTAAACTGTCGATGGATTTCACAGCATTTTTCAACATTATTTGGTTTTTTAAGTTCATGTTTTGGAAATTATTTCGAATTTTGACGATTTCCTTTCCGATTTTAGTGCTATCTTTCGGATGTTTTATTGTTTTTCTAAAAATATAAACTTTCGTGAGCTTTAATTGAAATCAACATAGATAAAATATTGGTACTAAGAAAAAAAGTTTGATATCTTACTTGGTATCTTACCTACTAACTAAGGTATTATCTAACTTAGGCTTTATATGCCTCACTTATGCACTCTCACTACCGTAGGTCAGCTGGAATAGATTTCTTTTTAGAGATAAGCTGTACCTGCTGTGCTATTGTTTTTTTCAAAGTTTGTGTCCTCTGTATCATCATGTGTGAAATAAACTGTTAAATAATGAATATGGCACCTATAAATAAAATGCTTACCTTTGCACGTTATCGCTTTTGTATCTTGGATGGATGTGTGTGTCTTTCACCTGCAACAAATTAATCACTATTAGAATCCCACTTATTGTCGAAAGAGAGTACCTAAGCTGTTTAGCGCCGGTCATTGATTTTTCCTTGGTATACGTGGTAGGAGATCGTTAAGTCTATTCAAGCACCGCCCGGTAGGTTTACTTATTTTAAGCATATATTTAAATGTTTAACTATTTAATCCCGTGTTGTTCACCTAATATCTAAATCAACTTTGTTCACCTATAAAATCTAATTTGTTGCACTATTAAATGCATTATGTTCACCTAAAATACTGGATTGTTCACCTAATTTTGTTTACCTATTTATTCCCTTTTCTTCTCTTAAAATACTAGATTAATCATCTAAATTTGCTGCTTTTGGTTTAGCCTAGCGAACCCGAGAGCCGAAAGCCGATACCGAAAGAAACAAATTTAGATAAAGAATCAAGTATTATAGGTGAAGAAAATGGAATAAATAGGTGAACATTCAGTGTTTTAGGTGAACAAAAGGGAATAAATAGGTGAACATATTTAGGCGAACAAACCAGTATTTTAGGTGAACATGTTTAGTGCGACGTTTTAGATTTTTTAGTGCGACATAATTAGGTGAAGATTCATTATTATAGGTAAATAACTAGTAAATTAGGTGAACCTGTTCAGGTGAACAATTAGTTTAATAGTGCGACATTTAAATATTTCCACTTATTTTATTACTTTCTTATTCTGGAATTACTATTGCAAACCTAATAGTTCTACCTTGTCCTAGTACTTTTTCTTGTTCTCTTATCGAATCAATGGTAGGTAAGTCAAAACCCTATCTCGAATTTCTCGAGCTCAGTTCCAAATCCTTACCATCGTGCTTCTCATTTGCATACGGAGCAACACGTTCTTGGGTGTAAAATCCGGAGAAAGTTTCTCTAACTCCTTGTCATCAAAAATGTTTTTATTGAGTATTTCCTCCATGCTTTTCACTATAGTTTCTTACTACGAGAATTTCAACTCATACGTATTCATAACGCAACTGGCAGGGTAGAACGAACATTTAATTAATTAAATCGCAGTAGATAGGTACATAGAATGGGCTACAACCTTAATTCACAACGGTTAGGTTATTTGTAATGTTTAGTCAAATAAAGTTATGTTAAATCGATAACATGAAACCATAGCGATAGAAAACAACGCAAAGAGGCTTGATATAATTCTAATACAACGATGGACATGGTAGCTATCGGAAATGCAAGTTTTGTCAATAATTTTATAGAGCAGGTTCATGGATGAACAAACTTAACGTTGCTCTTCCGGGGTGATATGAATCTGGCTCATAACAGAACCCCGAAAGAGAGACAAAAAGCTCTGGCTAACCAGTCCATGACAATTATCTTGGGCACATAGAAGGCCGAAGAGAAGAGCCAGGCAAAGCTAGAGTGCGGGATTTCGGTTATTTATAACGGCAACGGAGATTATGTTCCTTGAATTGTAGTCTGTATAATCCATGTCTTCACAAAAAAAAAAAAACATTATTGCCAGGTAGGTACTTCACTTTATTTCTAATTTCTTAATTTTATTATTCTGATGCCTTCTGTCTGAATTTTGATGAACGTATGCATTCTGCCAGTAACTATTTCACCATAATTTTTTGCGCAAAATGTGGAAACTAAACTAAACATAACCTTGAATTGTAGGCTGTATAATCCATGTTTTTGCAAAAAAAAAAAACATTGCCAGGTAGGTACTTCCTTTTATTTCTAATTTCTTAATTTTATTATTCTGATGCCTTCTGTCTGAATTTTGATGAAAGCATGCATTCTGCTAAAATGTGGAAACTAAACTAAACACAACAACTTTTACCCGAGAATTTAAAATGATTTTATTGTTCGTTGAATAAAACATGGTTTAAAATGTAAGCCGAGGAAATATTACGTAACTCAGTAAGAAGAAAATAATTTCTGATATTGCGGTACGGAAAGCTAGCATAAAATAGTATCTGTTATTTTTAATATCTGGGTCTGGCAGCCCGAAAATGACATTGACAAGTGACTGACAGTGACAGCTACTCATTGTTTTGATTTAGGACTGCTACAATAGGTGTTTTATTCGGTTTTATGTCGTATTTAAGTGTTGCTGTCCATTTAAGATTTTGTGTAAGATACTAAATGTATTTACCTCTTCACAATGTGTCTAGAAAAAAGTATTTCTTCAAGATTTCGATTAAAAGATTATGTTTCTGTACGACAACACCACCGCTGTTCGCCTTTTTCACTTGTGTCTTCATTACTATGTATAAGGACTTCGAACTAGCTAATCATACACATTGTGACGTTCCTAACATATTCCCTTCCATTTCTGCATCAATAGGCAGTTATGAGCCACAGGAGACAATCTGGAAAACAGCACTGTATTTGCATGCTCCATTCAGATTTTTCGTAATATATCTACGCTCCCAGTATTATTTAAACGTTATTAGGGACAGTTGCTATATTGTAGTGAAGCTAGCAGTATTATTGAATATCATGGAAAACTTGGCACTGCTTGGGTTGACACACTGGTCTTCTATACTTTACTATCGTAAGTAAAATTGACTACCGTTTCGTATTATTCATAGACGTGAATACATCCATATAAATATTATTCTTTTTTACAGCGTACCATGAACTCTGCTTCAAGATATTTATTGGAGCGTCAATATTCTACATGTTATTAACATGTCTAATGCTCACCAAATGTCGGAGAAGGCCTAACATTACAAGTTCTGAGAATTTCTCCTTGAAGATAAAATGGAGGGCTTTTATCATAAACATAACAGCATTTACATTTGCAGCATACTTCTTTCTAAGACACAATAGATTATGTGAGCCATATGGTAAGTACCCTACTTCAGTATCTCATCATTATCTAGTAGGTACCTAATATGCAAACTTGTACTGATACTGCATTCTATACATTTGCCTATCAATATGTACAATATAAAGTTGGTAGGTACAAAATAAAGTAAAACAACTTAAGATTTTGTATTAAAAAATATTTTATTATTATTTAAAAAAAAGGATTGTGTTATTGATAACAACATGTTTTGTGGCCGTTAAACAGCATTTTCTTTGCAATTTAGCAGAGGTTTGAACCTCTTTTCGGAACCGCTAACCTTGTTACAAACATGCTTCGCTGTCTACTTTCTTTCTTCTTCTTCAACCCGTAGTCACCCAATGTAATGAAAAACAAGTCAGTATTGATAACTCCATGTTAAATAAACAAACTTTATAAATAACTTATTTTGTTCCAGTGTACTCTATGTTTGGGCTCTCAGAGTATGTAATAGTAGTAAGCAACATAGCATTCCACTTCACAACACTGTATGATCTACAGATTGAGAATATTTACTTCACAACAAGAGGACTAGCTATTGAATGACTGATAAAAATAAGGACATAGATACATAAAATCACGCCTTCATCCGTAATGGGGTAGGCAGAGCAAAAACAACCTAGACAAAGGTTGTTCCACCACCTTTGACAAGTTTTAAGGGTTATTACTTATTACAGATGATATAAGTATTATATTGCTATAGTGATGGGTTGTCAGCCCATCGCCTAAATTGCAATGCACTGAAACCCTGGTATCCCTTAGCTGGTTTTTACTGCATGCCCAGGAGATGCAGCTGTCACATTCTATGTTTTTCTATCACTCCCAGTCCAGCATGGAAGTGAAATGGAAATAAGGACACAAGAAAAAATCCACTTGTTCAGAAAATGTTCAAAATATTTTAAAGCTTTAACTTGCTTTTAAATCATTCTCCATTTGCTAAATAATGTAATGGTGCAAGCAATGGCCAAACTTAAAATTTAAATGTTATACTTACAAAATAGTAATAATTACTTAATTATTAAGAAAGTTGTTTTATTATTGAAAATATATTTATTATTTTTTAAAAACAGCACCTCTTTTTTTCTGACTTGACTGTACCAAATATCACAAAAAATATATAATTTATAACAAACTTCAACATCCATACATATAATCACGCCATTATCCCTGATGGGGTAGGCAGAGCGTAAACGAACTAAAAAAGGTTGTTCCGCCACATCTGACAAAGTTTTGAGGGTTATTTAATATTGATATGTGTATTATATTTGTACAACATTTTTATTGGCTGAAGAGCCTGGAGCACCAACCATCAATTGTATCTCTGAATTTTATTCAAAGTTGTGAAAACTCTTATTTTATATATTTAAAATTAAAAAGATAACTCTTAAATAAAAAATAACAAGATAAAAATATTATAATAAAGGATTAATATACTCTTACTTTCTATCAGAATATAAAATAAGTTGATTACAAAATTACAAATAAAGGTATGCAGTTTATTCTTACAGTAGGGAATGCGGTTGTTCTAAATTTTAAATTCATCACTCATTTTGTCTGCTATCATTTTGGCAATGGCCAGTGAGGACGTCGCCCCAGGAGAAGGGGCATTTCTGCAGTGCAGCACTCTGCTGCCAATAGCACCAGATCCTGGCTTCGAGTCAAACACAAAGTCTTCTATTAAGGTACCTGAAAAAGATAAATTTTATAAATAGGGTATTTGGTAGAGTGATTTGAATATTATTTAACTAAGGAATGTATAAACCATGTATGTATAAACTGAATTAATTCCATAATTATTTTTTTAAAAGAAGATTAATAAAATGCAAACACATTTTACACATTTATCCAAAAATATTTTAGTAAGTATAGAAGTTTTAGTCTTAGTGCATAGTTACAATATTTACACCTCCCTTCAGAACACTCTGTATTAAGTTGTAGCGTGGTTGTAGGTTGTAGGTTTTATTCAACATTTTAATTTCATACATACATAAATTCACGCCTTTTTCCCTATGTGTATCGCTAGTGACAGGTTGTCAGCCCATCGCCTATATTACAATACACGGACTTTTACAGCATGCCTGAGAGGGAGGGCAGCTAGAACATTCTATATTTTTCTATCGCTCCCAGTCCAGCATGAAATTAATTTCCATTACAAATTAGTAGACTAGGTTTCAACTCACCATCCTTAGCCATTGCTTGTGCTCTAACTCCACATGGACCTCTTTCTACATCAGCTGACGTCAAGTCTTGTACATACTTTTGGACCTGGAGAACTTGTAAGGGCATTATAGCAGACCTCAGCATTTCTTTCAAACCAAAGCCTATGTATTTGCCAGCCATTTGGCGGAAACCCGAGAAGCCCATTATGTCTTTTAGCTCTGCTATGTTAATGTCTGACCATCTGAAATACAAAGAAATTACGAAATATGAGCAGAGCACTCACTTCATCAAGTAACAGACTTTCTAAAGCTCGTAATTATAAATCAATCTTAAGATTGAGAGCAATATTAAGTATAGATTTGACAGGCCATTTTGTACTGGAATTATGTTTCTAAACTGGTTGTAAATTTTGAGATTGCTTTATAAATACGAACCTAACAGTAGGAAAACCTTTTTTATAGTCTTACCTATAGCCTTCTTTACAAAATGCTAATATAGCATTTGGCCCAATGATTACTCTTCCATCAATCCTTGGTGTCAAATGAACTCCAAGGAAAGGAAACCTTGGATCAGGTACAGGATAAATATTTGCTTTAACAAGGTCACTTTTATTCTTGACTAGATATAAGTATTCTCCTCTAAATGGAATGATCTTTGGCTCCTCTGGGCACCCAGTCAACACAGCAACTGTATCCGAATGTAGTCCACAACATGTTAAAACATATTTGGCTTTAATTGTCTGGTCTGCATTATTTGTAATAGTGACAGGATAATCTGCATTGTCACCTTCAATAAATTTCTTCACTTCAAAATTTAGGTATGTTTTCCCACCACGCTCAACAAAATCATCAACATATGACTGGGTAACTATTCCCCAGTCAACAATTCCAGTGTTAGGGGACCATAAAGCCTGTACCCCTTTGCTACGGGGTTCAATCTCTCTCATTTCATTAGTATCTAGTAACTGCATGTCCTTAACTCCGTTCTTTAGTCCCCGGTCATAAAGATCGAGTAGCCTCGGTACCTCTGCTCTTACTGTAGCTACTATTAGCTTACCACATTTCAAGTAGTCTAATTTCTTTTCATCAAAGTACTTATAGGCTAGTTTCATGCCCTGGACGCATAGCTTGGCCTTCAAGGAGCCAGGTTTGTAATAAATACCAGCATGGACGACTCCACTGTTATTCCCACTCTGATGAGCAGCAAATTTCTTCTCCTTATCAACAAGGGCTATTTTGAGCGAGGGTTGTCTCATTTTTAGCTCTCTGGCTGAAGCAGCTCCTACTATACCCCCTCCAATTACAGCTATGTCATATTCTTGACCTGATTTTTTTGTGAACCTTAAAAAGGCATAGATCTAGATAAATTTATTAAGTTGTTTTGTAGTACTAAAGTAATAAAGATACATACTAAACATTATTAAAATGTCTTGTAATGTAAACATTACAAACTTAACCTAAAGGTTGGTTTAGGTCAAGACTGTTAAAAACAATAAATTGAATTTTATTAGTATACATGGAAAAGGTAATAAAATAACATGGGGTAAACCCTGAAGGTCAAGTTCGTTAAAATACCTACTTAGTTATCAGTTTGTTTTTTGAAGAGGTTATTTTTTTATGCAATAATATTTTATTACTTAGGTCTTACCTTCGTATCCCAATGCAAGTTGCAACTAAATTACTGTTGTACTTGTTTCTGGTGATAGCTATTGGAAGTCGTAGTTTGCTAGTAATCGTCATTTTTTTAATATTATTTGATAGCGTTAGTCGTTCTTTTACGCTTAATTTTATAAATTCCTGTAGGTCAAATAATATAAATATAGTTATACTTTGGTCAAAAATAATTATCTATTTAGGTCCAAGATTTAGGTATCAAAAAATTAATCTAAACTTTAGTAAACGCAAGTACACAAACACTATGCCGTTTTCCCGTCGTGTCTGAATTATTTACTTACCGATGTTAGCTATCTTTGTTACTTATGTAACTACTATTTATTCATGCATATAAATTTTATAGATAACTTGTCTAAATAATTAAAATTGAAAAACAACGAAAACAACTGTGTGTGAGATTTTCTGTTTATTTATTCTACTTTTTTTTTACAATTCTCTCACTTAGGAAGGCAAAGAGCATGACCCAATGCAGCCAAGTCTTCAGTCAGCATTTTTTTTTATAGCAATCGTCCGTTTTGGCACATTTTGCCAGTGTCACGTCAATTAAACAAGGAAAAAGAAACCAGCAAACGTGAAGGAAAGTAAGAGAAAAGTAAGAAACCGGATCAGAAAAATAGATTTAATGATAATAAATATTTTGATAATAATAATAAATTTAATGATAATAAATATATACGGTACATAAATAGTAATGAGAATATGAAAACAAAGTTAGTACACAAGGATACAGATTTATAAATTTAGGCTATTTAAGTTAAAAAGTTTCCAATAGATAAATAAATATTTCTATCCCTAGAGTGCAGAAAGACGGCCATACAGGTAGGAAAATGAACTTTTAGTTTACAAAGCTGAGAAAAGAAGAAAGAATGATTAGAAAGTAAGCATTGAAAAAATATGTGGTCTAGGGACCCTTCATCGTAGCCACACTCACAGAGGTAAGAGTCTCTAACTCTAATTTTATTTAGATGAACTGAAGAGCTACAGTGTCCAAGGCGCATACGGATGATTGAAGAAGTATTTTTTTTGGAAAGGAATTTCCTAGAAAACCAAGGTTTTGATGGGATGCGTCTGAAGTGAGCCCCTTTCGTTTTGGACGTACGAGCCCATCGGGCAGACCATGAGCGGGATGGATAGCTAGCGGGTAGAGACAGTAGGTCCTGGGAATAATTCCTAAAGGGAAATTTGTCCCCACAGACAATTGCCTCCTTAGCCAGCTGATCAGCCCGCTCATTGACGGATATGCCGGAGTGACTCGGGACCCAGACGAGGACCACCTTGAAGCCTCTATCACAGCATATAAGTATTTTTTTCTTTTATTTGAAGTAGGATATGACTATATGAATTGGAAGAGAACGGGTTTGATAATAATGCTTGCAACGCACTACGGCAGTCTGTGAAGATAAGGCAAAGGTTAAGTTTGGCTAAAAGTACATAATTCACCCTCGCCAGTAATCCCAAACATTCCCCAGTGAAAACTGAAGACTTGGGTGGACATTTAATTTTCTGGACAATATTAAATTGCTTGTGAAACACTCCAACACCCACACAGCCCAGCGGGGATAATTTGGAAGCATCGGAATAAATATGGTGCCAACCACTCCAGTCTTAAAGGGCAGAGATCCTTAAAGTTTCGTTTGCGAGAGGGTCGTTTTTACAAATATTAAAATTCAATAAGATGTCGGGTTGGAAAATAACTGTTTCATATGAGAAGCTAAAAATGGGAGGGTTTTCAGAATGGAAAATAGGGTCTTTAATGGCTCTTATTCTAGAGAAACTTTTTACGAGACAGGGAGAGTTCTTTTTTGACCAATACTCATACCTATTGTAATAATTAGATAGTAGTTGCAGTTAGAGTTTAGGAAAAAGAGGGTGAAAGGAAAATTTAGAAGTACGGAGTAAAAAACGGTCAGACAGGAGTTGACGGCGTAAATCAAGTGGGGGCTCCACGCACTTTACCTGGAGGGCATTGACTGGGCTGGATTTCATGGCACCACCAATTAAACGAAGGGTTTTGGATTGAATAACATCAAGCCTGTGTAAGCCTGCCTTGTTAGCTGGGTCTAGTAAAAAGGAACCATAGTCCAAGTGGCTCCTTATGATAGCGTTGTATAATAGTCTCATACAAAAAGGATGAGACCCCCACCATACGCCCGATAAGCAACGCATAATATTTAAGTTTTTCTCACATGTAGTAGCTATATAGTCCAGATGATAGATACCTGAAAACTTGGAGTCGAGAATAACGCCAAGGAACTTAACATGATTATTAATATGAACAGGACTATTATTTATAGAGATAGAAATATCAGGGATAATTCTTCTCCTCGTAAAAATTACAATATTACTCTTGGAGGGGGAAAGGGAGAGGCCATGGTTAGCCAGCCATAAAGATTTATTTAGGGAGACATTGATTGAGTCAGCTGCAACTGAAATTTTGTTTTTGGAAGAGTATACTAATAGGTCATCAGCATATTGGAGAATTCGAGAGAGGCGTAGATCAGAAGTATATATTATATTATAGAGGAAGGGACTTAGAGAGACCTTTCCAGAGAGAGAGAAAAATAAGAGATATCAGTTTTAAGTGTGATAGACCTTTCAGTCAACAGGTTTAATATGACACGGCACAGTTTCATGGGAATTCTCATCTTAATGATTTTTTCTCTGAGAAGGGGAAGCTGAACGTTGTCATAGGCCGCCGTAATATCGAGGAAAGCACCAACAACCGATTCATTTCGGGAGAAAGACAGACGAATATCGGTAGTGAAGATTCCTAGGCTGTCAATAGTACTCCGGCCTTTTCTAAACCCAAATTGGGATTTAGCCAGACAGCCTTCACTCTCAACAAACCATTGTAGTCTGTTTTTTATTAAGTGCTCAAGGAGTTTAGTTAGAACAGAAGATAAGGCAATGGGACGGTAAGAAGAAGGGGACGCTGGGTCTTTGCCAGGTTTTAAAATAGGAATAATTAATTGGGATTTGAAGGAGGCAGGAATAAGACCAGTATCTAAAATACAATTCATAATATTTAAAAAGTAGTTTAGAACCGAGTTCGGGGAATGAACATAAAAGGAATAAGGGATACCATTTATTCCAGGGGCGGAGTCTTTGACAGATTTCAGGACATTTTTTAACTCAATGAAGGAAAATGGATGGTCCAGGGAAGAATTTTGTTGAGAGCAAGCCAAAGGAAAAAGGGGTATCTCTAGATCTGACGGGACATAGGATGGAGCTAGATTATTCATAAATTCTTCTGCCCAATCAGCTCCATGTATCGTTCAGCAGCTGCAGCAGCAACAGCTATCGAAACTTTAAATCCCTTCAGGCCCCAACCCATTTTACTCCTCGTTACCCTTTATTTTGTAGCTCTTTTGATGAATTAATCTGTGAACCTAATGTAGTCCTTAGCTTAGGTTTGATTAAAGATGACCCAAATAATGATGTTCATTTCAACTTTGTGCGGGATAGAGACTGGGAAGGTTATCATAACATATTTACAGATGCCTCGAAACATACTTCTACTAGTCCTGTTGGTGATGGAGTTTTACATTCCCAGTACAAAATATTTCAGCAAATTTAACTTCCACCTGAAACATCCGTATTTACGGGCGAATGTTTTGGTTTATATAAGGCTGTTGAATATATTAGATTAGCTAAACTTAGAAATACGATATTTTTTACATATTCCATGAGTGCCTTGCAGGCTTTGGCAAAATTTCCTTTTAGTTGCAAAATTGTATATCCAATAATAATTGAAATAAGAAAGCTTTTATACAAATACACTACAGAAAACTTAAGAGTATATTTTGCTTGGATACCGGGTCATAGCGGTATTTCTGGTAATATAAAGGCAGATAGCCTAGCCAATGATGCGGTTTTATGTGGAGGTATGTGGGACACTCAGAAAGTTTTGCGACACTAAAAAAAATTGTTCTACAGGTACATATATTTTTATTAAATCTTTTCAAAGTACTCTCCACCAGCCTCTATACAAAGATTCATGCGTCTGAACCAGTTTTCAAAACACTTTTTCCAGTCCGCCGTAGACACCTCGTTTACAGCCTGCTCGAACGCAGCCAGCGCATCTTCCGGCGACGAAAATTGTATCCCCTTGAGCAGATTTTTTATTTTTGGAAATAAAAAGAAGTCACACGGTGCTAGATCAGGGCTGTAAGGAGGGTGACCCAGGAGTTTGACTGGTGTGCTGTCCAGGAAGTCCCTCGTTTTGAGCGCGGTGTGTGCAGGCGCATTGTCGTGGTGGAGCAGTAGTCCGCGGAGCCCTGTGTTTGGTCGCTTGTTGCTCACAACAGAAAAAACTTCTGGTAAACATTTGGTAGTATACCATTCGGCGTTAATGCTTCTTTGATCTCGTAAGGGAATTGAGGCCAAGTGGCCAGTCAAATTAAAAAAGCTGGCGATCAAAATCTTCCCCCCGCTTCGAGATCGCTTCACTTTGGTAGGCGTTGGTTCATTTTGAGACACCCAAACTGTCTACTGGCGCTTGGTTTCTGGATCGTATTGATAAATCCAGGACTCATCACCTGTTACGATGTCGTAAACACGCCGAGACGAGCCTGCTTCAAATTTGTTCAGCATATCACGGCACCATTCCACCCGGGCCTGCTTCTGAGCGTCGGTGAGGTAGTGCGGCACCCAGCGCGATACTATCCTCCTCACGCGAAGATGCCCTTGTAGAATCTCGTGAACGCTTCCCGATCCAATCTTTAATATGTGCTGAATCTCCTGATATGTAATTCGCCTATTATCTTGGATTAAATTTTTCACTGCTAGCACGTTTTCTTCCGTAATAGCCGTCAAAGGGCGACCGCTTCTTTCTTCATCCCCCAAGGTTGGTCGACCGCGCCTAAATTCGTTATACCAACGATACACGGTTGCCTTGGAGGGGCTTTCATCCATAAATGCCATTTGAAGTCTATCGAACGATTCATCCGGTTTCAGGCGACACTTGAAATCGTAAAAAATCATAGCTCTAAAATGTTCCCGGCACAGATCCATTTTTCAGTAAGACACGATACTTTGAATTGGCTCGCAAAAAATGTGGAGGGAAATTTTGAAAATGGAACACACATATTTTTACTTACAAGTAATCATATTTTCAAAAAAGATTCTAACCGGCCAGTCTGCCATATATAAAAACTATTTATCGCAATACTTTCTGAGTGGCCTGGTATTTTTCCCTACAAAAATTATAATCATGATTTGGTGTCTTTACCTGCATGTGATCTTTTAGAGACCTGGAATCAAATGTGGTTACAGAGTTCCCAAGCAAAAGGTAGAACTTATTCGCAGTTTCAGACTAACGTTTTGCGCAAGCCTTGGTTTCGTAATGTTCAGCTTGGTAAACAATCTACAAGCATCATTATACGCATGCGTCTGGGCCATGTTTGTACGCCAAAACATTTGCATAAATTTTATATTATTGATAGTGATTTGTGTGAATGTGGAGAGGTTGGGGATCTTAACCATATTTTCTTCTCCTGTCCTAATCACATACATACATATAATCACGCCTTTATCCCTAATGGGGTAGGCAGAGCGTAAACGACCCAAACAAAGGTCGTTCCGCCACGTCTGACAAAGTTTTAAAAGTTATTGAAGATAGATTTGTAAGTATATTGCTGTAGTGACAGGTTGTCAGCCCATCGCCTAAATTACAATATACTGAAACCCTCGGATCCCTTAGCTGGTTTTTACAGCATACCCGGGAGGAAATGCAGCTGGCACATTCTATGTTTTTCTCTCGCTCCCAGGCCAGCGTTGAAGAAATCACAATAGATCTTATTTCATTAATAATTTACTGACATACAATATTCCTTTTCCTACATCCATTCATGTACTTTTGGCATCTAATGACCATTATATTTATAGATTACTATCTTCCTTCATGAGCTCGATGGTGTAGTGGATAGGGCCGCTGCCTCCTGAGCGGGAGGTCGTGGTTCGAATCCCACCACGTACCAATGTGTTTTTCGGTTTTCGAATTTCATATGTACGTTTATTCGGCGGTTAATATCGTTTAATAGCGTAGATATTAGTCGTTAAGCCATGTCAGAGGCCAGTGCTAAGCATTGGCGGCTTGAAAATTCTGACCTAATCTAGGATTGGGTCTGGTTTCCCTTCTGGGTTGCGGAGGTCAGATGACAGTCGCTCTGTGTAAAAACCAGTACCCTCGTTCAATCCCCTAGATTAGGTAGCCGACCCCGTGAGATACGGGATAAGGCTAGGGAGATGATGACTATCTTCCTTCATTACACTGAATAATATACGTATATAAGTATTTCATTTTCATTCCTAACATCCTATTTATATTTCCGAAATTTCGTTAATTATTTTTTTTACTATGTATACGTTTCCCAAGTTTTGTTAATGGCAATGCGCAAACCGCGTCATGCCAAACTAAAAAAAAATAAAAAAATATTGACTCCCGTGGGTTGTTGTTGTGTGGTTGTATTTTGTTTTGTTTGTGATCACTTTCTGATGATCAGATCAAAATTATTGAACTGGTAATAAATAGTATGCTGTTTGAAACTATTTGTAAGGATAGATTAAGTATCTATCCTTACAAATAGTTTTAAAGTCAAGTAATCTTCAGAACGGTGTACTTACACAAATAAACAATGAGTACTCAGTGCCACCTTACTTGGGATTCTTACAAAAAGAACATTTGCGAAGGATTTTCGCATTTGCAGCAGGTAATGTGTGTGCCATTTTCCTAGGAATTAGTACCGATGTTCTAGGAAGTAGTTAGAATAGAATAGAAAATGGTTAATTTGTCACCCAATTAATGTGTACAAACATAACTTACCATAAAACTTAAATCTAAAGACATTAGTTTTTTATTAAAACATAATATGAAGGCGACAAAAGGGACTCGCTCAGCTTTATGCTGCAGAGGTGCTTACCACCACAGCGCTGATCTTTGTTAGCTCGTACCATACGAGACCGCAATAGTTGGCTTGGTGGCTAGCGGCATATTATCATATGTAGGTACCGGTTCCCATACACTGCCTTTTCAAATTAATTACTGTAAAGCCTTGACTCCTGCTGTCAAACAAAACACGAAACATACCCCCGTGGGGCAGTTAGGGGATGGGTATGAGAAACCCTCAAGCCCTGAAAAATTACAAGAAACATATCCCTGCGGGGCAGGAAGGAGATGGGAAATGTTTGTGAAACTCTACCCCGCGGGGGTATGGTGCGCTGGAGTCACGGCTTAAGAGAAACTCTTCCCCGCATATTTTGGTGCACTGGAGTCACAGCATAAGGAAAATCCTTCCCCACTGCCCCGCAAGGGTATGTTTCGTGTTTTGTTTATGCGCTGGAGACTTTGCTTAATGTAATTTATTTCTTTTTACTGATATTTTATGGTGTGAAATATTTGTATTAATTTACTGTATTTGGTTATATTTTTCTCAGAAGAAATAATCACTTAAATTATGACAATACTTACTTACTTATAGCTTTGTATAATTTCATTATTTCAGCAAGAGGAGTTGGTGGATATGACGCTGGCAGCAGAAGGGCACCTTGTGAAAGTTCACAAAACTCTGCTGGCGCTTGCTAGCCCATACCTGAAGTCCATCATACAGTCTGCACCATGCCAACACCCTGTTGTATTCCTTACTGTAAGTTATTTTTAATTTTAATAAAAATTAAAATGATTACAGGTGTTAATTTTATACATACATATAATCACAACTTTATCCCTAATGGGGTAGGCAGAGCGTAAATGTCCTAAACTGGAAGCCTTAGCCACATCTGACAAAGTTTTAAGGGTCATTTAAGATAATTTGTAGGTATAATAATGCTGTAGTGACAGGTTTTCAGCCCATATCCAAATTACGAAATACTGAAACCCTTGGATCCCTTAGCTGGTTTTTACAGCATGCCTGGGAGGAAATGCAGCTGGCACATTCTATGTTTTTCTCTCGCTACCAGGCCAGTATGGAACTTAGCTTTATTACATACATACATAAATCACGCCTTTATCCCTTACGGGGTAGGCAGAGCGTTTAACGCCTTAGCTTACTTAGATTTATTGTGTGTCAATACTCTAGGGTGTTTTAGTTACAATATAGTTGCACAAAAATAAATTTTAAAATTACCTGAGCACTTGGTACATAGCACTCTATGGGTCATTGCCCTTAGGCAGTTCCTTTCTGAATGTTATTTATTAGTTTTATAAACTAGCGACCTGCCCCGGCTTCGCACGGTAATAATCAGTGTTTCTCTACTTTATTATGCACTAGCGACACGCCCCCCCCCCCCTTCGCACGGAAGTTATTAGTGTTTCTCTACTATATTATGCATGTATTATACATATAAACCTTCCTCCTGAATCACTCTATCCATTAAAAGAAACCACATCAAAATCCGTTGCGTAGTTTTAAAGATCTAAGCATACATAGGCATATAGGGACAGAGAAAGCGACTTTGTTTTATACTATGTAGTGATGCATGTTGTACATACATACATACATACATACATAAAATCACGCCGTTATCCCTTACGGGGTAGGCAGAGCGTAAAACGCCTCCTAAAAGGCGCTTTCGCCATGTCTGACATAAATTGGGGGCAATTTTAGATTGTAATGTGTATTGGTGTAGTGACAGGTTGTCAGCCCATCGCCTAAATTACAATACACTGTAACCCTCGAATCCCTTTTGCTGACTTATACAGCATGCCCGGGAGGAAGGGCAACTGGAACATTCTATGTTTTTCTTTCTCTCCCAGTCCAGTATGCATGTTGTACATAATTTTAATACTAAATTTTTTATTTACAGAATTTAAAGCACCAAATTCTGGGCTATATATTAGAATTCGTGTATACAGGTGAAGTGGAATTGCCGGTAGATGAGATATCAGATTTTATTGCGGCATCTAAGGCTCTGCATATTAATGGAGCAAGTGATCTTACACATCCAACAATGGTACATTTTATTTATTTATACATACATACATACATATAATCACGCCTTTATCCCTAATGGGGTAGACAGAGCGTAAACGACCAAAACAAAGGTCATTCCGCCACGCGTGACATCTTTTATTTATAAATTCTTTAATGTCAAGGAATAGTCATGTTGACTAGGTGGCTTAAAAAAAACAATATGTTTATACTTAAAACTGATGGCTAAAAATACTGTGGATCTCATTTATCTTTTTATAAAATATGCTTATTTAGATTTAATAATTGAGTTAAAAATATAGAAGGCATTGATTTGACTAGTAGGCAAATAGCGCATTGTGTTATGCTTTGATAAATTTTAGAAACCTACCTACCTACAGATTTATATTAATTTAAAAGTTTAGTTTCAGAAAAAGAAAGCCCCTCAAAGTGAAACTACTGATTTGAGACATGATCAAAATAAACATAAAAAGAATAACAAAAGGTATGTGTTAAAGCCCTAATGTTGTTGTAACATTCTTAGTAAAAAATAGTACAATTTTAAAATCACAGATGGCGTTGCAGGGTTTCTGCAACGCGGTAACCTCTTCTGTGGTAACCGTGTGTCCACCTGATTTGATGACCCTAGAAATTGTTTTTTGGAAAATATACCTTTGACTGACAAAGATGTATGGAGCTCTCATATTTCAGTGAAGCCCAAGAAATTGGCATACATTGCGGTCACAAACCCTATTTTGCGGGTGCAAAGTGCGAGTTTCTCATTACTTCATTGTGATTTATTTTATTTTGTGACACATATAATTTTCTTTGTACTATTACAATCAAGAGTCTATACTCGGTTGTGACTTTCTAAAAGTCTTCTTAGGAATCTATTTGGAAATAAATGATGCCTTTGATTTACTACTGATACTTGGTGGTATTATTTCTTTAAATCTGAGTTAAGCTGAATTTAAATTAGATGGAAGTAAACATTTTAAGTTATTGCTTGGTTTATAGCTAAATTAATTATCTGGTTGCAGGAATATTGAATATATTAGAGACAAATCCATGGATGATCATGGTTTGAATACTGGTTCTAATTTGACTTACCAAGAAGTTGCTGACATTTCTGCTAAAGATTTTTCCGACAGTACTCCAATTTTATACCCTCCTTTTCAAAATACTGTTGCGAATAAATTGAACAGGTAAAATTGTAGCTAGTTTAAATATGTAGATCAATAATGATTTTATGTGTAAACTATAGTAACTCGCGTTATATCGAAATTAAACATAACATATTATAACTCTTCCATGCTGGACTGGGAGCGAAATGTGTAAGCTGCAATTCCTCCCGGGCATGCTGTAAAAAACAGCTAAGGGATCCGAGGTTTTCAGTATATTGCAATATAGGCGATAGTCTGACAACCTGTCACTACAGCAATATACCTACAAATCTATCTTAAATAACCCTCAAAACTTGTCAGACGTGGCGGAAAAACCTTTGTTTAGGTCGTTTACTCTCTGCCTACCCCATTAGGGATAAAGACGTGATTATATGTATGGATGATGTTACGCGAGTTACTAGTTTGGTTTTATTAATATTTATTACCAAAGAATTTTACTTGCCCATTGCATCTTTATTTGTTAATAAATTATCTTGTTGCAGAAATATAGAAGATAATCCGGAAAAAACAACGGTTGACTATAATTTGAATACTGGACATAGTCAAATTAATACCAATTTGACTTACCAAGCAGTAGTTGATGATTTTGAGGACCTTATAGACAGTCAAGTACACAGTGCTCCAGTTACATCAATGCCTATTATTATAAATACTACTGGATATAATAATCCGAACAATACAGAAACCTTGTTGACATCTAAAGACTCAACTTCTGAATTTCTTAAAAGCCAATTAAAAAGACTAAATTCTGATATTGGTAATAAAACCATAGCAGAATTGAATACCGAAAATGAAACTATTCCAACTGAAGAATGTGAACCTGAGGGCATAAATCAAGTGAACAATATCAATATTGATTATGATATGGATATCGATGTTGGATGTACCAGTGATCAGCCATTTGAAAACAAATCAGACACAAACATGGTCAATGTGGAATCAAACCAAAATAATAATTACAGTATCAATGTAGAAATGCCTTTAGGCAATGAAGGCCCTCCAAAAATTACCATACAGGCAGAAGTTTTACAAAACTTGCCAATTGCAAGAGACTCAGGTCCAAAGAAAAGGATAAAAAGTTTTGGTAAAGTGACCAATAGTAATATTCCAAAAATAATTATAGATCTTAATAAAATACACGGAGTAAAAATACTAGATGTACCTGGAACCAGTACTTCCAAAGATGATAATATCCTTGGCAATATTGATAAAACTGAGTCAGCCAGTAATGATAGTAAGTTTCATTTATTACTTACTAGAAACCCTTGGAATCCCTTAGCTGGTTTTTACAGCATGCCCGGGAGGAAATGCAGCTGGCACATTCTATGTTTTTCTCTCGCTCCCAGTCCAGCATGCAAGTATGTGTATTTATGTTTAGATGATTAAAAACATGAACACTAAACATATAAAGATATTACTAATGGTAGCAATTAGTCCATACTTATCCCCTTCTATTTTGAGAGAACAGAATGGAATGGCAATCATTTTAGTTCAGACTTAGGCCCGTATTTATAATCAGTTCTCAAGAGTGACAGCGAGTTTGAGTTCGTATCGGAAATGTAATTTCAGTACAAAACGACCTGTCAAATCCATACTTAATATTGCTCCCAATCTTGATATCGCTTTAAAAATACGAGCCTTAGTTATTGTAATGGTTTACAGTTTCAACACCATACTACATCATGTCCAGTAAAGGGTCCCTGCAAATAATTTTAAACCGGTTTATGTATGGGTTACACCATCAAGCACAAAAGGGAAAGAAGATACGTTGGAGATGTATTGACTACCGTCACCATCGTTGTCCAGCCTATATCGACACGTCAGGCGAAATTATAGTATCCAGGTAATTCCCCAATTAATTTCCCGTATTTTAGTTTTGACTCCGTGGTCTAGTGGCTAGTGCCATGGACTCCCGATCTGGAGGTCCTGGGTTCGATTCCCAGGGGGGAAACACAAAGTTGATATTTGAGAATTTATCACTTTGTGAATTTTTCCCCAGTTTGGTTAGGACATTGCAGGCTGAATCACCTGATTGTCCGAAAACAAAAAGATTCCGTGCTTCGGAGGGCACGTTAAGTCGGTCCCGGTTGCTTTATTTGATAGCGGTCGTTACTCAAACCATGTCAGAGGCCTGATAGTTGTGCTACTAGGCGGTTTAAAAACTGTGACACCAGGGTTCATCGGGTCGATAGACTCGATACCCACTCGACAGAAGAAGAAGTGTTGACTCTGGAGTTTGGTGGTCAGAATTTTGCGTCTCGGCACATGATCTAAACACGCAGTAGCGTGTCCAAGCCCAGTTCGAGCCATACAAAGAGTCGCCAAGTCTAGTTTTTATTATAGTAATTCTTAGCTCTCCAATAAGGTTCATTTCAAGTGACTTGACCGTTGTAGAGTGGCGTTGTAGATGACAGGTCGAATTATTCTCTACAACGGCCAAATCACGTGAAATTAACCTTATTCAAGAGCTAAGAGTTACTATAATAAACCCTAGACTTGGTAAAATTTTTAGATCTCACCACTTTTTGTGCGATTCACGCACCAAGACCACCATGAAATTGGCTTTCACTTCTACATTTATGTTTTTGGTGGGATGTCCTGTACGCGAAAAGTCATTTCTCAAAAAATTACACTCAAATGTTTTTTAAGTCCTGACGCTTTCCTCTTCTACCTTGAGCAAGAGAACATTTTGCAAATTTGATATGAGATGGGAAGGAAATTTTGAAACTACCTGCATTGTGTAATTAATAAAATATGTCGTACCTCCCATGAGGTTTGAACCCACGACCTCCTAAAGAAATAAAACACGATCACACTCATAGCCCCCACTAGGATTCCCTGTATCGGGGTGTTATGGACATACACAGAAACAACCACAAAGAACACCCAGACCCAGAAACAGACATTTAAACTCATCATTCAAATGTCTGCCCTGGCCGAGAATTGAACCCGGGATCCTCTGCGTAGCAGGCAGGTACACTGCCAACTAGGCTGCACGGGTCGTCATTCGAACATTCTTCAAATTTGACATGAGCTGGGAAGGAAATTTTGAAACTACCTGTATTAAGAAGTTCACATTATCATTCACTAGCGGACCCGACAGACTTCGCACTAACGCTATATTAAGTATGATATCACCTATCCCCTTCCCTCACTTCCGTACCTCTCTTACTTCACTTTTCTTACTTCCCTTCCTTTCCATACCTCTGTTCACTCTCTTGCTTTCCTCTCGACTCTCCCTTCCCTATCGTTTCTACCTTACCTCTCTTCCATCTCATCGTTCAATTCCCTGCCTCCCAATGATATTATATATAGGTAGATACGTTACCAACGCGCGAAACTCGTGCCGTCAAATGGTCCTAATTGTCACCATTTTAGGCAGTCGAGCTGCACTGATTACAAATAGCTATCTGTTTCACTCTTACGCTTTGCCTATTTTCTGTCGCACTCAGCGTTTGTTTAGATATGCAATGTTATAAATATGTATGTATATGTGTCGCGGAACAATTAAAATGTGCGTGCAGTATGAACGTAACGTATCTTTCTTAAAATATCATTGCTGCCTCCTTTCACTTCCCTACCATCTCTCCATCTCGTCTTTCCCTCCACACACTTCCATTACTTCCTTCTCATCCCTCCCGTCCATCACTTCCCCCTCATCCCTCCTTTCCTTTCTCTCCCATCCCTCTCGTCCCTTCTCTCTCATCCCTCTCGTTCCTCTCTTCCCCCTCGTCGTTCACTTCCCGTGAACTATTATTACTACTAACTACGGCTGCAACTTCGCTGGTTGCGGTACAGGCGCACCATTCCCTGGATATTCTTTTAATAATTCCCTTGATTATTAATAACAAAATACATTTGCATCTATTAAACTTTCAGAAAATTCGCACACTGCCATGCATACCATGACGACAAAATTATGAACAGAGGATCCACAAAAAAGATATATGACTCTTTACAAGATATATTAAGAGCGCAAGAAGAGCAAAATAAAGGAAAATTTATGAATGATGTATAATTTCCAGTACTAATAGTAATAAACCTACACGTTTTGTAAATACTTAAAAATATGAAAACTGTAAACCTGATCTGATCTTACTGTTAATAAATACGTTAATGCCTGGACTTGGATCAAATTTTTCATTCAACCGCGTTTTACTTGTACCTACTAAAATATGATATACGTGGGACACTCAGAAAGTTTTGCGACACTAAAAAAAATTGTTCTACAGGTACATATATTTTTATTAAATCTTTTCAAAGTACTCTCCACCAGCCTCTATACAAAGATTCATGCGTCTGAACCAGTTTTCAAAACACTTTTTCCAGTCCGCCGTAGACACCTCGTTTACAGCCTGCTCGAACGCAGCCAGCGCATCTTCCGGCGACGAAAATTGTATCCCCTTGAGCTGATTTTTTATTTTTGGAAATAAAAAGAAGTCACACGGTGCTAGATCAGGGCTGTAAGGAGGGTGACCCAGGAGTTTGACTGGTGTGCTGTCCAGGAAGTCCCTCGTTTTGAGCGCGGTGTGTGCAGGCGCATTGTCGTGGTGGAGCAGTAGTCCGCGGAGCCCTGTGTTTGGTCGCTTGTTGCTCATAACAGAAAAAACTTCTGGTAAATATTTGGTAGTATACCATTCGGCGTTAATGCTTCTTTGATCTCGTAAGGGAATTGAGGCCAAGTGGCCAGTCAAATTAAAAAAGCTGGCGATCAAAATCTTCCCCCCGCTTCGAGATCGCTTCACTTTGGTAGGCGTTGGTTCATTTTGAAACACCCAAACTGTCGACTGGCGCTTGGTTTCTGGATCGTATTGATAAATCCAGGACTCATCACCTGTTACGATGTCGTAAACACGCCGAGACGAGCCTGCTTCAAATTTGTTCAGCATATCACGGCACCATTCCACCCGGGCCTGCTTCTGAGCGTCGGTGAGGTAGTGCGGCACCCAGCGCGATACTATCCTCCTCACGTGAAGATGCCCATGTAGAATCTCGTGAACGCTTCCCGATCCAATCTTTAATATGTGCTGAATCTCCTGATATGTAATTCGCCTATTATCTTGGATTAAATTTTTCACTGCTAGCACGTTTTCTTCTGTAATAGCCGTCAAAGGGCGACCGCTTCTTTCTTCATCCCCCAAGGTTGGTCGACCGCGCCTAAATTCGTTATACCAACGATACACGGTTGCCTTGGAGGGGCTTTCATCCATAAATGCCATTTGAAGTCTATCGAACGATTCATCCGGTTTCAGGCGACACTTGAAATCGTAAAAAATCATAGCTCTAAAATGTTCCCGGCGCAGATCCATTTTTCAGTAAGACACGATACTTTGAATTGTCTCGCAAAAAATGTGGAGGGAAATTTTGAAAATGGAACACACATATTTTTACTTACAAGTAATCATATTTTCAAAAAAGATTCTAACCGGCCAGTCTCCCATATATAAAAACTATTTATCGCAATACTTTCTGAGTGGCCTGGTATAGTTCGTATTTTTAATGAATTACCAGAGCAAAATAATTTAATTCTATGACAAGGAATATTTGCTACTAATATAATAAACTGACAATTCATCTTTATCGAGAATTCGCACTTGATATAATTTGGAGCGTCGTCAGTTGCGTCATATCTCGATAGTCCGTTAAATAATTTATTTTATTAAGCCTAAAGACGTTTAGTTTTAAATATTTTAAACCCTTGTTATGCAAATATTATCGCGTTATAAAAGTCAAGTTAATTAACTTCAAAAATTAAATAAATACGCTATTGTAGTTTTTTCTGCAGAACCTTCTGAGCTTGATGTTATTATTCCTAAGAAACCAGGCCACTGCCTTTCCAGATAGCAATGGTATTAGTAGAACGATAATAGCATTCACGTATTGCAACAATATTTTGTTGACCTTTGCTCAAAAAATCTCCAAGTTAACAGAGAATGTTCTATTGAAGGTTGCAAGTTTGTGGTGGGCTCGATTGTAGCATTCCATCCGGCGGACTGTATGGACTTCGTTCAAGGGCTGGATCCATGAGGATCTTCATCCAGACAGAAGTACCTTATTTTTTATATAGTTTACAACCTTACTTATATACTTCGTTTTTTTTTTAAACCTTGCGTTATCGTTATCAACGTGCTTGTTTGCTGTCCATAAACTGTTTTTTCTTTGCTATTGAATGCTACATTCGAGCCCACCACAAACTTGCAACTTTCTATACCTAGCTGTCCAGCTCAGCGCGATTTTCAAAATAATGTCTTTGCCTCATTTGCCTAGATTCTATTCTATACAAAGTTTAAAAAAAATCAATACAGCGTTGCCAGCTTCACGGTAATTTGTAGTATTTTCAAAAAAAAATATACCGTGTGTGAGATGAAATCTATTATTTTATAAATTTTTCTCGAGAGTTTTTTAAATAAATACCGTCTCACATCATTACCAATAAGGATATACAGGATGTAAAAAGTAAACCACGATACACACGAAAGCACACATTAAATAAATTAAATGAAAATATTAACATTTTATTAAATTCGGAAAACTGAAACAAGTAAGCCAACTGTAGTTTTACGGCGTTTATCACAGCCCCGCGCCCAACCGGCCGCACCTTTTTTCGGTTTTATAAATTTATTAAAAAAAATATTTTATTTAATGTGTGGTTTGTATTGTGTATATTATAGTTGTAAAACAGCGGTTGTTATCCGATATTTATCCAAAGCAGCGGTTGAAAACGATAAACACCGGATAATTACCCAACCTGACTAACGAAGAATGACAAGTTTTTTATTAATTTTTTACTGTAGATCACGCCTGTTTTTACTAAATAGTAACTCCTGTGCTTATCTTCTTTCGAAATTGAACACTGAAATCTCTTAAAGGTACTATCTTATTGAATAAAATCCGAAAAATAAATCATTCATCATTTAAAAAAAACATCAGGGCTATGTAGGTACTAGGTAAGTACACATAGGTGATAATTAGGTAAATTACTTACTGTCATAAGTCATAATATCTTTCGTTCGCAAAGTAAGATACCTAGGTAGGTTTCATTACATGTCACTGCATGCACCGCGGCGCGGGGCTGGCTGCGGAAGGGAGGTATAGGAGAGGGGCGGGGCGGGGAGCGCGCTTGCGCCGCCTCAGTATAGACAGTAGGCAAGCTGGCAACGTCGCATGATGCATACGCATACCTACTTGCCTACTTAGCTACTAAATAATAAATTCACTTCACAATACCTACTTAATTGTACTCATAAAACTAAAAAATAGTTTAGATAACCGACGGGAACAGCAGCCCCCCCAAAAACAAATGAATAGATACACGTTCATCTCATACTTAGGTATTAAGTCATAAAAGCTGGTTTGTTTTGATGTTAGAATTTTAATTTAATGCGAAAAACCATAAAAAACATCTAAGTTTTCAGAATAAAGCATATATATATAGCTATTTATAAACAACCGTTTCTCGCCGGCTACATTCGCCAAAAATTTATCCATTTTCGACGTTTTTATCCGCTTGGTTGAAAACGTTTTCAACCGGCTTTACATCTATAATTGTGTATCATTACATTATTAGGCAGTTTAAAGAAACGTAGTACTTTTTTTACAGCCTGTATATTGTTTCACTACGCTGTTGTAGTATTATTAATTTGTAAATTACTACATTATTCAGAGTCGTGGGCGCCACACCACATTATCGTTAGTTAAAATCTCGTGTTTTCCCATTGCGATGTAACAATTTTATCATGCTGTGTAAACACGCTTAGGGTATCAATCTGGTTAAGTTAAAAATGTATAATTATCTCATTCATGTATCGATTGTTACCTGTTGTGTTTTCCAAATGAACTAAAATAAAAATGAATGAATATTCGATATTTTTGTTTTTGCCATCTGGCAGCATTATTTGGTCGGTTGGAAGACTCGTCCCAAGCCAAAACTTAAAAAAAAGTAATGTCATGTCAAATTGAAGCTTGGTTGGATCGGATTTGTTTTCGTATTTATTTTATCAATATTTTCGAAAATAATTAATCAAACTATTAAAGAGATTGTACATAATGGTACAGTCGCAATATTCTCTATCCTGGGACTCCTACAAGTCCAGTATTTGCAACGGATTTAGTTCGTTGCAGCAAGTAAGTATTAAATTTTTTCGTATTCACGTTTTTCTTGGATATTTTTTCAGTTTTAGCATCTACATGATAAAAATTACCAATATTACAGTCAGACAGACATCTTTCAAACACAAACAGTACCTTAAATAGGTCTTTTTAGGCAAGAACTGCATCAACAGCGGTTTCAAAAGTGGTTTTTATTTTTCAGAATGGGGAGTTTGTGGACATGACTTTGGCGGCAGACGGGCACTTTGTGAAAGTGCACCAAGTGATAATGGCCCTGGTTAGCCCCTATTTGAAGGAACTGATCAGCTCCGCCCCTTGTCAGCATCCTGTTATATTTTTAAATGTAAGTAATATTTATTGAATTGTTGGGTTTTTATTTTATTTACTATTAGTTACTGGTCAGAGAGTCTTTAAAGAGTACTTCCTATACTTCAGTACTTTTAAATTGTAGAAGCTTAGATACGTCAGGATAAGAATTGAGTGATGTTGTTTTTTCAATTCAATCTGTTGTTGAAAAAAAAGGGTTTATCTTAAAATAAGTCCCCTTGATAGGGGATTTTTGGAAATGTAGGGAGGGGCAAAAGCAATTCGAGGAGGTGTCGTCTACCCCTTCCCTCCCTACCCCATTCCCAAAAATCCACTATTAAGGTGAATTATTTTAAGGTTTTTAAAAAAAAAATGCAAAAATAGTATTGTTTACATAAGTGCTATATTTCCTGTTTCAGAATGTGTCATACCAAGTGTTAACCAGCCTCCTGGAATATATCTATACAGGGGAGGTGTTAGTACATTCAGAAAACTTGGTCATGTTTGTGGATACTGCCAAGTCTTTGCACATTAGAGGACTTGAGGATTTAGTAAGTAGTACTTTTGAACAAAAAATCATGTAGTTTATTACTTTCAAGTTTGTCTGATACCAATAATCTATACATCTATATTAATATTATGAAGAGGTAAAATTTTCATTTTTTGTGTGTTTGTTTGTAACGATAAACTCAAATGCTACTGGACCGATTTCAAAAATTCTTTTACCATTAGAAAGCTTCGTTCACCCTGAGTAACATGGGCTACTTTTTACCGCGAGAAAATATGTGATTCCCACGGGAAAACTCATTAAGTAAGCCGAGGGTGAAAATGCGGCTTAAAAGACTAGTATATTATAAAGAGGAAACTATGTATTTTGTGTGTATTTGTGAGTGTGTATGTATGTTTGTAATGAATAAACTCAAAAACTACTATACCGATTTCAAAAATTCTTTCACCGTTTAGTAAGCTATGTTTACCCTGAGTAGGCTACTCTTTATTCTATTAGATTCCCACGGGAAACTAATTAAGAAAAAAGTCATTAAGAAACAGCGGCGCAAAAAGCTAGTGAAACATAAAGTTTAGGAGCTGTTCTTTCAGGGCATACCTGGGGCATACTGTGTAATATGCTAGTAGAAGGACCCAATTGTTTCAGTGTACTGGCAATATGTGTTGATATTATAACCAGTTTTGTCTGAAATTACTCCTGAAAATTATCAAATGTGACCATACTGGCGTTTACAAGGCATGATTTTGTTTACTTTACCATTTTAATATGAGGCCACTTTTTTTTTGTCTCACTGCAGGGCAAAGGCCTCCCCTTTCTTTTTCCACTGGTGCCGATCATAAGCCAAGTTTTTCCAGTCATTTTCAAAAGCTTACAGGTTGTCACATCCTAAATGGTATTATGGCACTATCTTCCATTTAAATATATTTATAGAACAATACCAGTACAGAGGCATCATACAAAGTGGTAGACAACGTGACTCCAGCTGAAGATAATTCTCAATATCACATGACTGGAATAAAGAGGTTGGCAGTGCCCAGTGAAATCAGTTCCGGAGGACAGGTAAATTCCTTTCATAACATAACATAAAATATGTAGAGATAATGAATCTACAAATGTAACATGCTGCTTAAAGAAATAAAAAACATCTTGTAACAAAAAAATTAATAAATAAGATAGTAGTTTTCAATAAGAATAGTAACCCTTTCCTGCAGAGCTATGATGCACACTGTTGACTTAGATTTGTCTTCACGCGTTGCATATTTTGCATACTTCACTATGATTCCACTTTAACTTCCATGCTGGCCTGTGAGTGAGAGAAAAACATAGAATGTGCCAGCTGCATTTCCTCCCGAGCATGCTGTAAAAACCAGCTACGGGATCTGAGGGTTTTGGTATATTGTAATTTAGGCGATGGGCTGACAACCTATCACTACAGCAATATACGTACAAGTCTATCTTAAAAAACCCTTAAAACTTTGTCAGACGTGGCGAAACGACCTTTATTTAGGTCGTTTGCGCTCTGCCTACCCCATTAGGGATAGAGGCGTATGTATGTTCACTATGATTAATGCCTGTCACTTTCCGTTGTGAACTGCGCAACGAAAGACATAATCTGTAGACAAAACGAAGTGTACAGTGCACATCATAACCCTGCAAATTTTCATTTAAAATCACTCTTACGTTTTTTTAGATTGGATTGCCAGCTTCAGCCAAAAGAGTTATGCTGAAATACCAGAAACCTGTAAAATCTGCCACAATCATGTAAGTTGAATTTATATTATTTCATGTTAATTTATTTTGGTGGTATAAATAGTAGCATAAGTAAGAGATATAATATAACATACTCCATGAATAGAAACAACAAACAATTTCGCTAAAAACGTAGGTCAAAATGATTAAAATTGGAAATTAATTAATAAATTTACATACCTAGCATTCTGTCAGCTGTGTCATCCGCTGCTTAATTGGTTTTCTTATGGGAATAATGTACTTTACCGCGGTAAAAAGTAGCCTTTGTTACTCAGGGTGAACATAGCAAAAGTACAAATCTTTCCTCTTTATTAGTCATCATCTCCCTAGCCTTATGCCGTATCTCACGGGGTCGGCTTCCTAATCTAGGGGATTGAACGAGGGTACTGGTTTTTACACAGAGCGACTGCCATCTGACCTCCGCAACCCAGAAGGGAAACCAGACCCAATCCTAGATTAGGTCACACGGAAAAAGCACCGAATAAACGTACATATGAAATTCGAAAACCGAAAAAACACATTGGTACGTGGTGGGCATCGAACCACGACCTCCCGCTCAGGAGGCAGCGGCCCTATCCACTAAACCATCATCTTTATTAGTATAGATTAGAAATAGAAGAACAATTCAAAACAATTTATTTATTTTCATTTCCAGGCCTAAACAAGAAACCCACATGGAAAGCGACAAAGCGGAGAGTGATAACAACATGTACACAGAAATGTTGGACATGTCGGATTTGCACAATGACTCTGACGACGATGCCATGGAGGGTAGTCATGAAATTGTAACAGACAAACAAGCTGATACAAATGCAAGTGAGTATATTGTAATTCTTCTTGCCATATAGGTTTTTGAGTCAATCAAACCTCATGAATACATACATACATACATATAGTCACGCGTTTATCCCTAATGGGGTAGGCAGAGCGTAAACGACCTAAACAAAAGTCGTTCGCCACAACTGACAAAGTTTTGATAGTTATTTAAAATAGATTAGTGGGTATATTGCTGTAGTGACACACTGAAAGCCTCGGATCCCTTAGGTGGTTTCTACAGCATGCCCGGGAGGAAATGCAGCTGGCACATTCTATGTTTTTCTCTCGCTCCCAGTCCAGCATGGAAGAAGCTCATGAATTCTAGTTTATATGTGTAATCATCTGCAATGTTGATGTGATTTATAGCTTCAGCCCGCATTTGATAACTTTCGCGTTTAATTTGTGTAAATTATTGCGTGTTTTTACGAATTTCTGAATCTACCATCTTGACATATCTCATCGATTGGCAATTCAGACTTATAGGACAGATCCGGTTCTGGCCAGTGTACCTTTTTCAGCCACTTTGTTTTCAAATTATTCTATAAATATTTCTATAAGCGCTAGTCTTTATAAATTCAATTCTTACAAATGTACTCATTGATAAATTTTCTAATGAATCTACTTGAATAGTTAAAATTTTAACAAATTAACTAAAATATCAAGTGGCCAAAAATGGTCTTAAGATGGCCAAAACCAGGACACTTGCCTTAATGGTTGCACCAACTGTACCCAAGAGGAAAAACTCCCAATAATAATATAAATAACGTATTTATTTGCAGCACCATCGAACCTACAATTCACGGTATCAATCCGCGGCTCGTTACAAGTAATCCTGAACCGGTACATATACAACCTACACTCGTCCGCGCTGTCATCGGGCATGAGGCGCTGGCGCTGCGTCGACTACCGCAACAACCGCTGCAAGGCCTTCGTCGTCACTAAACACAACGTCGTACTCAACAGGTAACATATCGTACATGAGTCAGCCGCGCGCGGATTAAGGTTACTTAGGCCCGCATTTATAAAGCGATCTCGAGATTGAGAGCAATATTAAGTATGGACTTGACAAGCCATATTGTACTGAAATGACATTTCTGATAGGAACTCAAACTAGCTGTCAATCCCAAGTACTCTTTATCAATACGGATCTTATGGTCTTATTTATTAAGCGATCCTTGAGAACAATATTCAGTATTGATTTGATTCGTGTTGTACTGAAATAACATTTCTGATACGAACTTAAACTAGCTGTCACTGTCAAGAGCTGATTATAAATACGGGCCTTAGGGTCTTATTTATTAAGCGATCCTTGAGAACAATATTCAGTATTGATTTGACAGGTCGTGTTGTACTGAAATAACATTTCTGATACGAACTTAAAATATCTGTCACTATCAAGAGCTGATTATAAATACGGGCCTTAGCGCTTGAGGATAAAGTTAAGTTTTATGGCAGCTCGTTTCTGCGGCTCGTGCCGCCTGCATGTGCATGGGCTTTCGTAAATTTTATCAAGAAATACGAAATTGACCAAATGCTCAACATAATTAAACTGTTAAATAAATAGATAAAATAACATAATCAAAACAAGCTGAACTAATAATAATCTCTTCGATCACTAACAATGCTTTATTTCCACAGGGCAAACCTACACAACCATGGCTTCCACGACAAGAAAATCCTACAAAAGATCGAGAAGAAGGCAGTTTTCTCCGCGCTCGACGACTTGAAAGATTACAAAGAAAAGGAAGATGCGAATGAAAGAGAACTATTCACACACCTCCTCTCTTCCCCCGCTCCCACTACACAGACGTAACCTTAGTGATGTTAGAATACCTACAGGTGCAAAACAGACAGAACATTTAAATTGCGTGATTGAACATATCGAACACCAAAGAATGTAATAATGCTTTGAAAAATTATAAAAACTTAAAATTCTCGAGAATTTTAGACAATAGAGTCGGCATTTTGATCAAATAGCTAGGATCAAATAGGACCTTTTTATTTTATTCGTATTTTTAATGTACCTGTTACGTTTTCGAAATAAGATGTCACCCTTTTTTACATCTTGTATAAGTTCTTTAATGATTTGGATTGTTAAATGTTTCTATGGAGCTAAAACCGTTTTGTTATTTGCATTGCATGTTATTGAGAAGCATAAATTTAAATATTAAGTACGACATTGGTAAAAATGCGAATGTATAAAACGAATGTTCTCTAAACTATCGACCAGACTAGAGATATAAGATATAACTAAGGTTTAATAAAAAATACTGACTTAATCCGTGAGTTATATTTTTCGTATTAGTATTTATTATAAACTAGCGACCCGCCCCGGCTTCGCACGGAAATCATCAGTGTTTCTCTACTATATTATGCATGTATTATACATATAAACCTTCCTCTTGAATCACTCTATTCATTAAAAGAAACCGCATCAAAATCCGTTGCGTAGTTTTAAAGATCTAATCATACAGGGACATAGGGACAGAGAAAGCGACTTTGTTTTATACTATGTAGTGATATCGCTCAAAGTTATTATAAATCTATTGAAAATCTGCCTACTTTATAGAATCACGATGAAGTATCCTTGTCACGGCACCAAAATTATATGTATCGCAACACGATAGTAATTGTAGGCAGATTAAATTAGTAATAATTAATTTAAGTTGCATTGCGGGGTATTCATACAAACATGACGAAATAATTACTTCCTATGCATATATATATTACTTGCAATGAAAGCCTAAAAATAACGTTCAATTAACACACTTTTTAATCACAAACAGTACAAGGTGGCGCAAAAGAAGTCATCCGATGTTGTTTGGCTCTCATTTTTTTTCTAAATGAAAAACTTCGAATCTGTTTTTTGATTATATTTATTTGCACCTTTAGAATTTTACTGGTCAAGTCGAGAAGATGATATCGGCCAAATGGGCGCCGTTACAATTGATTGCCATACGGGCTCGTTTTATGGCATTTTTCATCACTTCGGCGAGAACTTCGGGCGACAGATTCTCGCACTCGTGTCGAATGTTGTCTTTGAGGGCTTCCAAGGTCTCAGGCTTGTTGACGTAAACACGAGACTTCAAAAAACCCCATAAAAAGAAGTCCGGGACCGTTAAATCGGGCGATCTGGCCGGCCAGTGCAAATCGCCAAAACGAGAGATTAGGCGACCCGGAAATGCCGCCTTCAGAATGTCGGTTGTGGCTCGTGCAGTGTGCGCCGTTGCCCCGTCCTGTTGGAACCACATGTCCTCCAGTCCCAATTCGTCCAATTGCGGCAGAAAAAATTCGGTCAACATGGCCCTATAGCGCGCACCGTCCACTGTTGTCGTTTGACCCGCGGCGTTCTCGAAAAAAAATGGCCCGATGACTCCTCCAGCGTGAACAGCGCACCACGCAGTCACTTTGAGCGGGTGTAACGGCTCCTCGTGCATCACTCGTGGATTCTCGGTGCCCCAGAAGCGATAATTTTGCCGATTCACGTAACCGCTGAGGTGGAAATGAGCCTCATCGCTCATGATGATTTTGGTCGAAAAATTGTCCAATTCTTCCTCGAGATTGAGGATGGCTTGGGCGTAGGTTACGCGCGTTTGGCGGTCGGCAGGCAGCAGCTGATGCACGGTCTGGACTTTGTAAGGAAACATCTTCAAGTCTCGCACCAAAATTCGCTGCAAGGACCGCCGGCTGAGGCCCAATTGCGTGGCACGTCGTCTGGTCGATGTTTCGGGGCTCACTTCAACGTCCTCGGCTACAGCGGCGATATTCTCGGCAGAACGGGCGCTCCGGGGCCGGCCACTCTTAGCAACGTCTCGTGTGGTCCCATACTCTTCAAGGTTGGTGGCTAAACGTCGCAGTGTTTGCGCAGTCGGTGTCGGACGGCCGGGGAATCGGCGACGGAATTCGCGCTGCGCCAACACCACAGACGAATTGTTACTCAAAAAAATAGACACGATTTTTCCGCGTTCTTGGGGAGTGTATCGCTCCATGGCTTGTTCACTTGTATTCTGCATCTGTCTAGTCCACAAATGTCAAAACAGATTTGACATTGGCGGCCATTTGCAAAAATGAGAGCATCTTCCAATAGGGTGATTTCTTTTGCGCCACCTGTTATAAACATAGAAGCAGAACTAGGTCGACTTTTACCACGAACATTCAGTTTTATTTGAAGTGCGATATGCGATAGTATCGAAATAAATTTACATAGCATTTCTATGTAATACCGGGTTAAGCTAGAATGCCGTTAAGTGCAAAAAACATATTTTGATATAGGTTAGAATTTATGAAAAGTGGACGCCATTTGTTAAATAAGTAACGTACGAATATATATGAGGTATCACTTGATATTTATTGAAAAGATCTATTTGATGGTCATAAGTTTATACCATGTTGCAGAATAAAATTAAGTTAATGGAAATATACTGTTTTCCTTAAGTACAATGAAAAAAGCAATTGTAACCTTTTCAAAGTGAGGTATTTTGCGGCGTCTTTCGTGACATTATTCAGCAATGATAAAAGATAGAAAAAACGGTTCAGATGAATCGATAGAGATTTTTTTCAAATTACGATGGCCAGAAAGAACTTTATGCTGCGGAAATGCGAATGCTGTTATGGATGTGTGGAGTAACAAGAATAGATAAGATAAGAAATGAGTACTAAGAGGAAGTCTGAAACTTGCGCCCATTACCAACAAAGTAAGAGGTAATCGCCTTGTGTGGTATGGCCATGTTATGCGGAGGGATGAAAGTCATATAGGCAAAAGGGTAATGAATTTAATTTGAATGTCCAAAGAAAAGATGGATGGACTGCGTGAAAGATGATATGTCTAAAACAGGTGTGATTGTTGAACTGACGGCTGACAGGGATGAATGGAAGAAGAAAACGTACTGCGCCGACCCCAAGTAAATGGGATAAGGGCAAGTATAAGACAAGAAGAAAATAGATATAAGTTTTCATCGAAGCTAAAGAAATACCTACTTAACAGTTTAAATTAAATAACATAATTATGCATGTATTAAATATCATATACTAATAGTGTACCTATAAATGAGACTCATCGATCTTGCAGACAAACTGCGTAAGCAGTTTTGTGGGACTTTTGTAATAGATATAAGTTTATTGTAAAAAAGATAATAAATAAATACAAAAAGCGAGTGATGATGATGATGATTGCGATGGGCAGAAAGAGAGATTAAAATTGTGTTTATATAAAGGCGTGACTCCAGCGCTCAAACATTTCCCATTTTCTCTGCCTGCGGGGATATGTTTTGTGCAATGTTTGAGAGCAGGAGTCACGTCTTTAGTGTTAACTGTTATCGATACATAGGTGACTATCTTGCTGAGATAAGTAAATTAACTTGTGGTGTACTATCAAACCCATTGTATTGTAAAACAAATAGAATAAAAGATGACCGAATCTAAATCTATCTACGAACTGGCTTCGTGGATAGATTTAGATTGGGTGGGCAACCTTCTGAATGTTGCGGACCAGATTTGTCGGTATTAATGAAGTCACGGGCCGTATTAACATGGATCATAATAAGAAGTACCTTCCATGCTGGACTGGGAGCGAAAGAAAAACATAGAATGTGCCAGCTGCATTTCCTCCCGGGCATGCTGTAAAAACCAGTTAAGGGATTTGATGGTTTCTGTATATTGCAATTTAGGCGATGGGCTGACAACCTGTCACTACAGCAATATACCTACAAAAATATTTTAAATACCCTTCAAAACTTGGTCAGACGTGGCGGAGCGACCTTTGTTTAGGTCGTTTGCGCTCTGCCTATCCCATTAGGGATACAGACGTAATTATATGTATGTATGTATGTAAAATAAGAAGTACCCCCTATACCCTCCAAATAAATATTAATTGAACTCCAAAGCATATATCAGTCTATTGGATTGCTTCATGTAAAGAAATAATGAAGGTCCCGCGCGAAGCATAACACTCATAGCTATGGAGAACATATCGCGAGTGAAGCGCGCGCGACGTTATGTTACTTAATAGAAGCACAGAATAGAGATTCGAGGAGAGACCGGAGTGAGTCCTTTGCCCAACAGTGGGACACTAACGGCTTAATAAGATAAGATAATAGATCAAGTACTGAAACTCCTCATCCAAGTACCCAAGGTATTTTGCCCGGTCTGTCCTTCTATTACGTTACTTTTGCATATTTATGACGACAAGAGGTTTTTACTAGTTTCGAACGCTTTTTTTAAAAATCCTTCCGCGGGCCGGCTTGAAAGCCATGGCGGACCGGAGGTTGGCCATATTTATACTAATCTATTCTAAATATTAGCATTCACATAGAGAATCAGGTGGCAGATAACATTTGCATATACATATATTGCAACCTACGAATATTGCAACATAATAATATCAATTTACATTTACACACATTATTATATTAGATAGAATTGTATCATCTTGTATGATATGATATCACAGTGCTAGTTCTTGCTGCCAGACAGACTAACGTGCGTGCGTTTATATTTATCCAAATATCTCTTATTTAGAAAGTGCCAAGTAATGATGAAAAACTGAACGGTTTACTTGTTTGTATTGAAATTAGGGTTAGCCCTCGACGTTTCGACCGTATTTATACGAAGATCTTCACAAACGTAGAGAGATAACCCTCCTTTTAATACAAACAAATAAGCCGTTCAGTTTTTCATTATGAATAGGTAACACTTGTTTATCGTTTAGTGTTAAAGTACAAGTCGATAAAATCAGTCATAAATGAATATTAAATATATTATTATTATTAGCACGATTCAGTAAATAATTCACCATTCTTGAACGTTGAGATAAATTTACGATGAAAAGGCCGTTAAGGTTAAGAATCGATCTATTTTAATATACTAGAACAGTGCGTTTCGCACTATCTACAATTGTTACTGATAGGTACAGGGTAACAAACTATATCTACAGTACTCTACATATTTAAGCCATTACTTTTTCTATTGTATCATTGTATTTTGGAACACGATGGTTTACGAATTAATTTAGTATGTACATGTGGGTTCTTTTGTTATGTAAATAGGCTTTATTATATCGACTCTACTTAAACAGTTCAGTTCAGTTCATTTATTTCACAATTACAGGTTTCAAAATTAAATTAAAATATAATAAATACAATTATGTCATCCGTAATGTGATCGTCAAAAGTATACAATATAAAATAATATAACATGTCAAATAATAATAAAGGAAAAAAGAATAATAATTAATATTAATTAAAAATCGAATCCATGTCACTGTAATGAATTAATAATTAAACGAATTAAAAATTACAATTCATATACTCTTTAACAGAGTAAAATGATTTTTCCAATAAAAGGTTCTTTAGTCGGCGTTTAAACAGCGTATGTTGTGTATTTTTTTTTCATATGCTGCTTTTCCACAGGCTTAGATATTTTGAGATTTCTGACAATCATTCACTGCGGCACTGATTTTCTACTTTTAGAATAACTTTTATTTAAAATATCGTTTGGTGAAAATGAGGATATCTAACTATTTGCATTTGGTGGTTTTCGTAACCGCGGCATTTGATACTGTGTCGGTGTTTGGTGCTGTGTTACCTAAGAACTATACTAACCAGAAATACTTGGACAATCCGACAATCCAGAGGTTTCGTCAGTACATTCAAATCGATACTAGCAAGGAAGAAAATTTAGGTAAGTCTAGACTATTTATACCTTCGTGTGTTAATTTTAATTTAATTTAATTATTTAATTTAATTATTTCTTATTTTTAACGGTGCGACTCGAGAATCCACTCGCTAAGAAGAAGAAGAAGATGATCTTATGTATGATGAGATAACAGCTATGCATTATGAATCCAAGTTTATTTATTTGAGTATGTTTCTATATATCTGTTTTAATATACCTTCTGTGTGTATTTATTCTTTGTATGTCTAGTCTATGTCATCTGAAAGTTCAGTAAGTACTGAAATTCTCGTGGAACTTATTTGTTATTTTCATGTTTCTTAAGTAAAACTATAAAATTTTTGAATGTAGATGTAGCTGTGGAATTTTGGCGGGCGCGAGCTGCCGAGTTGGAGCTCCCATTCTCTGTGCATCGACCAGCAGGAAAGCCAATATGCGTGATCACATGGCAGGGGTCTGATCCGCAAAGACCCAGCATCATGCTCAACTCGCATATGGACGTCGTGCCGGTTGAAGAGGTAAGGAGCTTCCATTTGCTGTGTACCAGCCAGCAGGGAAGCCGATATGCGTGATCACGTGGCAGGGGTCTGATCTTCAAAGACCCAGCATCATCCTCAACACGCATATAGACGTCTTGCCCGTTGAAGAGGTAAGGAGCTTCCATTCACTGTGCATCGACCAGCAGAGAAGCCGATATGCGTCATAACGTGGCAGGGGTCTGACCATCAAAGACACAGCATCATGCTCAACTCGCATATGGACGTGGTACCTGTTGAAGAGGTAAGGAGCTTTATTTCGCTGTGCACCAGCCAGCAGGCAAGTCTATATCCGTGATCATGTGGCAGGGGTCTGATCCTCAAAGATCCAGCATCATGCTCAACTCGCATATGGACGTGGTACCTGTTGAAGAGGTAAGGAGCTTCATTTCGCTGTGCACCGGCCAGCAAGCAAGTCTATATCCGTGGTCATGTGGCAGGGGTCTGATCCTCAATGACCCAGCATCATGCTCAACTCGCATATGGACGTCGTGCCTGTTGAAGAGGTACGAAGCTTCCATTATTTGTGTATAGGCCAGCAGATAAGCCGTTATGCGTTATCACGTCAAAGACCCAGCATCATGCTCAACTTGCATATGGACGTCGTGCCCGTTGAAGAGGTAAGGAGCTTCCATTTGCTGTGTACCAGCCAGCAGGGAAGGCGATATGCGTGATCACGTAGCAAGGATCTGATCCTCAAAGACCCAACATCATGCTCAATTCGCATATGGACGTCGTGCCCGTTGAAGAGGTAAGGAGCTTCCATTTGTTGTGTACCAGCCAGCAGGGAAGCCGATATGCGTGAAAACTTGGCAGGGGTCTGATCCTCAATGACCCAGCATCATACTCAACTCGTATATGGAAGTCGTGCCTGTTGAGTAGGCAGGTATCATAATATTGCTAATCTTAATCTGAAATTTCTATTCTGGGCTAGGAGTGAGAAAAACATAAAATACCTTTACCTACCATTTTATTCCTGTGTATATTGTAAAGGTCAATAAATGGTTCGAGATAGGAAAATTATAGCTGACTGTGTAATTCATAGTATTATTGTTCTCTGTCGTTGTGTGGGAATTCCAGCGTTTCATGGAAAGTTCACATCATCATCGACCAAGACTCCGTTAGCTAGTACATTAGGTCGTCAGGTTTTCCCATATGCAACAGTGCTAAATGAATAGACCCAAACATGGCCTAAGATTATTTATTTGTATGCCATACTGAAAATTAAGCTAGGTTGAAGATATTTTTTACTTCCATGCTGGCCTGGGAGCGAGAGAAAAACATAGAATGTGCCAGCTGCATTTCCTCCTGGGCATGGTGTAAAAACCAGCTAAGGGATCAAGGGTTTCAGTATATTGTAATTTAGGCGATGGGCTGACAACCTGTCACTACAGCAATATACCTACAAATCTATCTTAAATAACCCTCAAAACTTTGTCAAACGTGGCGGAACGATCTTTGTTTAGGTCGCTTACACTCTGCCTACCCCATAAAGGCGTGATTATATTTATGTATGTAAGAAGATAATTTTACTGTAAATTTCCCATCAGGATCTATGGAAGTACCCCCCTTTCGCCGCCCACATAGATGAGAACGGCGATATATTCGGCAGAGGGGCACAGGACGATAAGGATGTTGCTATACAGTACATCGAAGCTATTAGAAAGTTGAAGGAAAACAACGTTATTCTTAACAGAACCTTACACATAACTTTGATGCCAGGTACGTCAAACAGGTCTCGGAATAGTTAATAATATTGTCAGGAGATCAACAACAAGAACAGGTTATTGGATATTTTATCTATGAACTTTAAAATATAAAAAAAAAAACATTTGTTTAATTTCTGAATCCCCATGAATAGATACTTTGGAAATCTTTAAATAGGCTCCGAACTCAAGTCGGCCGGAGCAAAGATAACCGCTTCAGGTGGGGATTTACTCGTGACCCCGACCTTCGGTGCAAATGCGGAGTTAACCCACAAACCATGGCCCATCTAATATCGTGCTCTATGTGCCCTACCACCTGTACGAGAGAGCAATTGATGCAAGCCACAGCAGATGCGGTGAGAGTTGCCGACTACTGGGCTAGAGAAATTTGAGATGGGGTTTGACTTGCCGTCGACTCGATAGAAGAAGAAGATACTTTGACAAGGTTTTTAAGTGTCAGGGTCAGAGGATTATAGGAGTCAAAGTGGTTTTTAAAAAACCAGGTCCGGCATCTGTGTCCATGCTTGATAAAATTCATATAATACCCTCCGATTATTATATTATACCTTCCTACTCAAATTATTTTCTGGGTTAGTTATTTACGTTACTTTTTTATAACTGATAATTTATCTTCCACACTTTTACTGAATCGTATTTGGTACCGTTTACTGAAAAATATCAATAAAATTTTAGATGAAGAAACCGGCGGATTCAAGGGAATGCAAGAGTTCGTCAAGACGAAAGAGTTCCAGGCTCTGAACGTGGGTTTCGCTTTCGATGAGGGCTTTTCCTCTGCCACTGACACTATGTACTTCACATACCAGGATAAACGGGCTTGGCGTAAGTATTGTAGATCTCACAAACATATAATTACGTCTTTTTCCCTAATGGGGTAGGCAGAGCGTAAACAAATTCAAATTCATTCTTTTTATTTTAAAAATTACGGTACTTATATCTATCGCAGTTTGCAAAAAATAGGCTTACGACCAGTAACATGCAAAGAACGACCTAAACAAAGGTCGTTCCATCGCGTCTGACAGATTTTTGAGGGTTATTTAAGATAGATTTGTAGTTATACTGCTGTAGGGACAGGTTGTCATCCCATCGTCTAAATTATGCTGCTGAAACTCTCGGATCCCTTAGCTGGTTTTTACAGCATGCACGGGAGGAAATGCAGCTGGCACATTCTATGTTTTTCTCTCGCTCCCAGTCCAGCATGGAAAATTTCATACCATGCTACCTTTTCTTACTGATTTACTAACTGAACTCGTCTTCATTATTTCAAAACTAATTTAAAAAATCTAGTCAGCCCGCAGTTTACTTTATTTATCTCAGTTTGATTTTCTTATTGCAAGAGTCTTCACTCGCTTTTATCTTTTTTTAATACGATTCATCTTTCTTTACCAGAAATGAAGATTTCTGTACGAGGAACCGGCGGTCACGGTGGTACAATTACTGAAGGCACCGCCATTGAAAAGGTATCTTACTCGATAAGCACATGACATGCTATGCCGAAAAGATTGATCTGACAAAGAAATTGAACAAGTAAACAAAAAAATCCGTCAGGCAATTAAAACATACCTATAATCACGCCTTTATCCCTAATGGGGTAAGCAGAGCGTAAACTATTTAAACAAAGGTCGTTCTGCCACGTCTGACTAAGTTTCGAAGGTTATTTAAGATAGATTGGTAGGTATATTGCTGTAGTCACAGGTTGTCAGCCCATCGCCTAAAATTGCAATATACTAAAACCTTCGGATCCCTTAGCTGGTTATTACAGCATTCCCGGGAGGAAATGCAGCTGGCACATTCTATGTTTTCTTTCGTTCCCAGTCCAGCATGGAAGCAGTTAAAAAATAAAATGTGGTAAAAGCTTTTTTATATTTTTGTGAAAGTTGTTAAGTTTGATTGTCTAGCACAGCAAAGCTTTCAGTTCGCTGCACTGTCTCCGAAATAACCCTGTATCACATGTTAGAAAAGTACTTAAGGCCCGTATTAATTTATTATCAGCACTGGAAACTCACCAACCAGGAAACTCTGAAACCAGGAACGCTGAAACCAGGGTTCATCGGGTCGATAGACTCGATACCCACTCGAAAGAAGAAGACTGGAAACTGACAGCTTGTTTGAGGTCATATCAGAAATGTAATTTCAGCACATTATAGCCTGTCAAATCCATCCATCCATCCATATAATCACGCCTTTATCCCTAATGGGGTAGGCAGAGCGTAAACGACCCAAACAAAGGTCGTTCCGCCACGTCTGACAAAGTTTTGAGGGTTATTTAAGGTACATTTGTAAGTATATTGCTGTAGTGACAGGTTGTCAGCCCATCGCCTAAATTACAATATACTGAAACCCTCGGATCCCTTAGCTGGTTTTACAGCATACCCGGGAGGAAATGCAGCTGGCACATTCTATGTTTTTCTCTCGCTCCCAGTCCAGCTTGGAAGAGAAATCAAATCCATACTTAATATTAATTTCAATCTTGAGATCTCTTTATAAATACGTGCTTAAAAGTTTTGATTTAATTTTTTAGTTACGCAGAATCATGGACGAGATTGATAAGCACAAGCTGGCTCAGAAGAAAATTATGGAGTCCAGACATGCCACGGACTATGGAGCTTACGATAGTGTGAATGTGAACATACTTCATGTAAGTATAATACATATATACATACATACATATAATCACGCCTTTATCCCTAATGGGGTAGGCAGAGCGTAAACGACCTAAACAAAGGTCGTAAAGTTTTGAGGGTTATTCAAGATGGTTTTGTACGTATATTGTGGTAGTGACAGGTTGTCAGCCCATCGCCCAAATTGCAATATACTGAAACCCTCAGATCCCTTAGCTGGTTTTTACAGCATGCCCGGGAGGAAATGCAGCTGGCACATTCTGTTTTTCTCTCGCTTCCAGTCCAGCGTGGAAGAAATATGAGATGTAAGTATAATACCAGAGAATAATATATAAGTACCCTATGTATACAGGATGTAAGAGACATACCTACATACATTCATACATATAATCACGCCTTTATCCGTAATGACGTAAACGACCTAAACAATCGTCGTTCCGCCACGTCTGACAAAATTTTGAGGGTTATATAAGATAGATTTGTAGATTAGTTTATAGTGCAATAGAGACAGGTTGTCAGCCAATCGCCTAAATTGAAATAAACTGAAACCCTGGGATCCATTAGCTGCTTTTTACAGCATGCCCGGGAGGAAATGCAGCTGGCACATTCTATGTTTTTCTCTCGCTCCCAGTCCAGCAAGGAATAATACAGTGAAGAAGTGACCCAAAAGCTGAAAGGAGTTGTACAATCAACGAGTTTTTCCCATACAAAGAACCACTTCGATCAAACAATCTGTATGGGGAAAGCATTCAACTTATTAGTTATATCTGGGAAGATTTTCTTTGGAATAGCTGTTCAGTTTTGTTGACAGAGCAACCTCTTTCATTATTCGAGACACCGTCCTTTACCATCTTATAGCTCAATCGAGCTAACAGTCAAAAACTATTAAATGAATTATACAAATTCAAACTCAAACTCAATAAATTAATTTCAGATATCCATCCATAAAGAGTTAGGCTCGTATTTCTAATGCGATCTCAAGAGCAATTTAGAGCAATGTCAAGTATGGATTTGACGGGCCATTTTGTACTGAAATGACATTTCTGATACGAACTCAAACTCGCTGTCAGTCTCAAGTACTGTTTATCAATACGGGAATAAGTAATACATAAACAATCTTACAAACTAATGTTAGTGCTTACAAATATAATAAATATGTGCTTGATTTCGGATTGACATGTAATTTCAGTGTTCAAAGAATGAACCCTGGACCCTACCAGCAATAATTTTCGGAAGACTGCTATTGCTGCCACGTAATAGAAATTATAAATAGATTTCTAAAATATCTTCTTCTATAAATAATATTCCATGCTGGCCTGGGAGCGAGAGAAAAACATAGAATGTGCCAGCTGCATTACCTCCCGGGCAAGTTTTAAACACCAGCTAAGGAATCCGAGTGTTTCAGTATATTGTAATTTATGCGATTTGGCTTTAGTACTATTATATATTCTGTGGATGGGGTGACAACCTGTCACTACAGCAATACACTTACAAGTCAATCTTAAATAACTCTCATAACTTTGTCAGACCTGGCAGAACGACCTTTGTTTAGGTTGTTTACGCTCTGCCTATCCCTTTAGGGATAAAGGCGTGATTATATGTACGTATGTATTTCTAAAATATGAGTAACAAAAAGTTGTCGCTAGTGTCTACTCATGACCATATGAGAAACAACTAGTCACTAATTTCCCCCTTAGGACAATATCCGCGGTAGCTAAGTTGGCTACAAGCGTTGGGTCGGTATTTCAAAGACGCAGGTTCAAATCCTGTCTGCGGTTGAAATTTTTGATTTGTTGTTTCTCATATTTTAGAAATAAAATAGCACTGTCAGTGCAAAACTACATAAAAATACCGGGTGTAAGGGACAGCGTCCCGCGAACTGATAGGGCTTGCTCAGTCAACGATACTGAACAACTTCCACCAAGAAATTCTTTCAGGATATGAAAAGAAAAATACTATATCAATCAGACAATTTGTATGGAAAATCTTTTTTTATCACTTCCTGAAAAAATATCTAGCTGATAGTTGTTCAGTTCCGTTGACTTAGCAACCCCTATCAGTTTGCGGGACACTGTCCCATTACACCTCGTATGAATAAGATTTGTCCGTCGATTTTCCTTAAACATAAACTTAATTTGGTTTCCAGGGTGATGTAGAAATGTACGCGAATGTGATTCCTGGAAAGATGTACCTGGTTGTGGATTCTAGACTGGCGGTTTCGAGAGGTGTCGACGAAATGCAAAAAATTGTAAGTTCAAACTTGTTTCAGTTTTCCTGTTATTTATAAGCTGCCTATGTTAATTCAAGCGTAAATATAATAGTGTTTGCTGTTTGTTATCTTTTGTTTTGTTTAATCATAAACTTAAGTAAACAAGAGAACACCATACTATTATAAAGACAATCATACATAAATACATAGATTCACGCCTTTATCCCTAATGGGGTAGGCAGAGCGTAAATGACCTAAATAAAGGTCGTTCCGCTATGTCTGACAAAGTTTTGAGAGTTATTTAAGATAGATTTGTAGGTACATTGCTGTAGTGACAAGTTGTCAGCCCATCGCCTAAATTACAATATACTAAAACCCTCTGATCCCTCAGCTGGTTTTTACAGCATGCCCGGGAGGAAATGTAACTGGCACATTGTATGTTTTCCTTTCGCTCGCAAGCCAGCATCATAATTCGTATAATATATATATTCCTCTATGGTAGATTATTTATTATGGCTCTCAACACGTATGCGCATGAGCATGGACCAGGGTCATGATCATGAGATCTATTCCCACAGTGAACAAAAAGTAGATATTTTCATTTTGCAAGTCGATTATAGTTTTTTTTTTTTTTTTTTTTAATGGACCTGTTTGCAAAATACTACAAAGTGTATATAATGCGTCACCGGGCTAAGGCGGGGAGTTGCTACACGCAATCTACACCCTTAATGAAATGGCAACTGCCTAAGGGCGCCCACTAGGGCTCGAACCTCGGCTTATGGCGTTGCCTGGGGACTCCTTATCGGAGAGAATCTGCCCGGTACGTGCCGGTAAACCCCAAAGTGGGGAGCAAAGGAGGGACCTCCGCGACCCCGCCGGCGGGGTGCGCGGTTGCTGGAAGAGCTTGTGCAGAGTGTGGCTCGACTAATATTGGCAGCATTAAACGCAAGGGTAATTTGGTCATCGCCGTCGGTAAGGACATGCCTAGGCCTTCGTTTGTAACGAGTCGCAGGTTGGGGAACGTAGTTAGAGGCGCTAACTACAAGAGGGTTAGGGTGGTGAGGGGCTTTGTCGAAGAAGCGTATGGCCGCTTGCTTCATGAACTCTTTGAGAGACGGAACATCGAGATCGATGTGAATGTCAGAATTGCGGAGGTACCAGGGGGCCCCGGTTGCCCTCCGCAAGAAGCTGTTTTGAACTACCTGGAGGGTGTTCAGATAAGTGGGGTAGGTGTGGCTGAAGGCCACACTGGCGTAGGTCATTATGGGTCGAACGCATGTAGTGTAAAGCCTCACCTTATTTCTAAGGGAGAGTTTACTGCGTTTGCGTATGATTGGGGTGAGCCGGCCCATGACAAATTTGGCGCGGTTTCGGACTCTCCTGATGTGCTTCGCAAAGTTAAGCTGGGAGTCAAGAGTAACCCCCAAGTACTTGGCGTCTTTGGACCATGGGATGGGTCGACCGTACAGCTTTACAGCTGGGAGGGTACGACGTAATCTGGCACGAGTAAAGTGTACGGCGGTGCTCTTCTCGGGATTGACTTCGAACCTCCATTCGCGGAACCAGCTCCCGACGGAGTCTAGGGCGCGCTGGAGGTATCTGCCAAGTAATTGGGGTCTGCGACAGGAGGCATAGATCGCAGTGTCGTCTGCGAACAGAGCGAGCTGCGTCTGGGGCGTACTGGGAAGGTCGCTGGTATAGAGGGTGAAGAGGAGAGGGGATAGCACAGAGCCCTGAGGGACTCCGGCTCTAATGGGGCGAGGGAGGTCGATTATAGTATCACTAGCGACCCGCCCCGGCTTCGCACGAAAATTACCAGTGTTTCCCTACTATATTATGCATGTATTATACATATAAACTTTCCTCTTGAATCACTCTACCCATTAAAAGAAACATAAACATAAACATAAAATCACGCCTTTATCCCTTACGGGGGTAGGCAGAGCGTAAAACGCCTCCTAAAAGGCGCTTTCGCCACGTCTGACATAAATTGAGGGCAATTTTAGATTGTAATGTTTATTGCTGTAGTGACAGGTTGTCAGCCCATCGCCTAAATTACAATACACTGAAACCCTCGAACCCCTTTTGCTGACTTTTACAGCATGCCCGGGAGGAAGGGCAACTGGAACATTCTATGTTTTTCTTTCTCTCCCAGTCCAGTATGGAAGAAACCGCATCAAAATCCGTTGCGTAGTTTTAAAGATTTATGCATACATAGGAATATAGGGACAGAGAAAGCGACTTTGTTTTATACTATGTAGTGATGAGGACAATGCAGCCTAAATCTCTGGCTATAAATAAAGATGATTTCAAACTTCATTAGTAAATTGTCAGTCCCAGTAGAGACAATGGTTTTGAATTTAGTCCAGACACATATTTCATATACCTATTAGGTGGTTTAAAGACGCTGATGTCACGATTCGTACAGTCGTGCGTAGTTTCAAAGGCTTGTTCGTCAGCACACACCCAGCTAAAAAAACAAAGGATAAAATATGCCTAATATTTTAATTACCTTGAAATTCATGTGACAACAGCAACACCTGTAGAACAAGGTAAATGTACCGTATCAATGAACATGACACCAGAATGTGACACTGGCCTCTATTGTAATGTTTATATCGATATTATTACAATATTAACACAAGTGTGTTTGTTTGTTCGAGTATCTCGCAAAGAATAACTTTGTAGTTAATAGACCGATTTAGTTTAAGAATAATATAAGACTATTATGGGTTTTAAACGTGTATTAAATAAAACTTTTCTTTTTGTTCTTCCATACTGGACTGGGAGAGAAAGAAAAACATAGAATGTTCCAGTTGCCCTTCCTCCCGGGCATGCTGTAAAAGTCAGCAAAAGGGATTCGAGGGTTACAGTGTATTGTAATTTAGACGATGGGCTGACAACCTGTCACTACAGCAATACACATTATAATCTAAAATTGCCTTCAATTTATGTCAGACGTGGCGAAAGCGCCTTTTAGGAGGCGTTTAACGCTCTGCCTACCCCGTAAGGGATAAAGACGTGATTTTATGTATGTATGTATGTATTAAATAAAACTAAAGTACACAATGACAAGTATGTATTATTAATTATTTATTTTTAATTATTTTTTTATTTACGAATAATGTGACGACACTCTTAATGCACAAAACAGTGAATCAATCATCATCATCATCAAGCGTAAAGACGAGTGAAAGCACCTTATGTTTGTCTAGATTAGCACCTGTAAAAACCTTATGCTTGTGTAAAAAAATTGGCACTTCTGAAAAGCCCTATGCTTGTATAAAAATCATTGGCAATTGTGGAAAGCCTCATGCTTGTATACAAATTATTGGCACTTCTGAAAAGCCTTATCACTACATAGTATAAAACAAAGTCGCTTTCTCTGTCCCTATATCCTTATGTATGCTTAGATCTTGAAAACTACGAAACAGATTTTGATGCGGTTTCTTTTATTGGATAGAGTGATTCAAGAGGAAGATTAATATGTATAATACATGCATAATATAGTAGAGAAACACTGATGATTTCCGTGCGAAGCCGGGGCGGGTGGCTACTATTTTTATAAAAATGATTGGCACTTGTGAAAAGCCTTGTGCTTGTATAGAAATTATTGGCACTTATGAAAAGCCTTATGCTTGTTTAAAAAATATTGGTCTATCGGTTAATGATGCCTTTATATTTGACAGGTTGACTCATGGGCGAGAGCTGGTGGAAACGGTACCCAGGTGGACTTCATTCGCAGAGTTGAGCGGTCTGATGCTACTCAGTTGGATGGCTCGGAGTACTGGTCTGCTATTCAAGAGTTAGCACAAGAAGCGTAAGTAAAACTATCACATACATTATTCCTTCCATGCTGGACTGGGAGAGATAGAAAAACATAGAATGTTCCAGCTGCCCTTCCTCCCCGGCATGCTGTAGAAGACAGCAACAGGGACTCGAGGGTTACAGTGTATTGTAATTTAGGCGATGGGCTGACAACCTATCACTACACATTAGCAATACACATTACAATCTAAAATTGCCCTCAGTTTTTGTCAGACGCGGCGAAAGCGCCTTTTACGAGGCGTTTAACGTTCTGCCTACCCCTTAAGGCAGGCAGAGTGTAAACGACCTAAACAAAGGTCGTTCCGCCACGTCTGACAAAGTTTTGAGGGTTATTTAAAATGGATTTATAGGTATATTGCTATAGTGACAGTTTGTCAGCCCATCGCCTAAATTGCAATATACTGAAACCCTCGATTCCCTTAGCTGGTTTATACAGCATTCCCGGGAGGAAATGCAGCTGGCACATTCTATGTTTTTCTCTTGCGCCCAGTCCAGCATGGAAGTAAAACTATCAGGTTGACTAAATATTCACAGAAATTAGAAACACTAATTTCCGGAAATAATCTGTTTGTTATTATATACCACGACAGCATCTTTCAAGTTTTTATCTAACTAACATGATATATGTATGTACTTATATCTACTTATCTTGTTACTATTTAACTACATTACTAAGTGTCGCAATAAAAACTAGGTCCGGTTTTTATTATTCCAAAGTAAGCCTTTCTAAACCTGTATGTACCTGTATCCTCTTTCAAAAAAAGAGTGAAAGAGCACTTCCTATCGCAACAAAATTAGTATTTATGTATGAAGGTATATGTTTTATTATATGTATGTATTATTATATATTATAGATGTTTATTTAAGTAATATATATGTATGTTTATGTAGGTTCTAGGTTATATGTAGGTCTATTGCGTGTACAGTCTAGTCCCCGTATATATTGTTATCTCATATTCAGTTTTACAGGTTGGCTGGAAGAGATCTCTTTATAGAGATAAGCTCACCTTTGTGAACTAAATTTAAGGTTGTTTATTTATTGTAAACTTTTTGTACACAATAAATAATATATGATATTAAATATTAAAGGTATGCCTACAAATAAAATGTATTTATTTATTTTTCCTTTAAATTTTCCAGTAACCTGTCATTTCAACCGGTGGTGTGTCCAGCAATCTCCGACATGGTACATCTTCGAGAGCTGGGAATCCCCGCGCTAGGGTTCGCTCCGAAGACCCACACCACGCTTAGAATCCACGGAGCAGACGAGTATCTAAACGCAGAAACTTTTTTGCGAGGAGTTGATATCTTTGTGAAGATGTTGACCAAGCTGGGCAACCTGTGAATAGAACATACATACATAACGTCACGCCTCTTTCCGGGAGGGGTAGGCAGAGATCACATCCCTCCACTTGCTACGGTCCTTACAAACTTCTTTCGCTTCATCTACATTCGTCAATCTTTTCATGCACGCTCGTCGGTTTAGGGTACTCCTGACCCGACCTCTCTCTAGAACGTCTCTGATTTGGTCGCGGTACGTTCGTCGAGGTCTTCCCCTTCCAACGTTCCCACTCACACTCGCCATATATATCTGTTTACTTAATCTGCTTTCATCCATCCTCTCAACATGACCAAACCACCTAAGCATTCCTTTTTCTATACCTGTCACTATATCCTCTTTCACACCACAACGTTCTCTTATCACGCTATTTCTTATTCTGTCACTCAGTTTCACACCAATGAATAGAACACTGTTTATAAATATAAAATAAAGTGATTTGTAAACTGTTTATTGTTTTAGTATTCCATAATAAGTCATCGAGAGACCTAATAAACCCTATTTGATTTTTTTAACCGTACCACCCTTGATTCACGATATTAAAGACAGCGTTCTGACCTTACGGTTTAAGGTTGACTTTCCGAAGCATACTATTTTTATCTTACTAAATGATGATTCAGAAATTCCATCCAAACTGGGGAAATTTTTCATAATCATCGTCATCTCTTCTCATGTAGAAATAAAACTCACGTCCTACGGGTTGAACGCCCACGGCTCAGACTACAACATGCTACAACACCACAGAGGACAATTCCTCGTCGTTATTCAGAGACAAAGATCTCACGAAATAAAGACTCCAGTAAACAACCGTAAAGAGTCTGAAACGTCGGGATACTCAAAAAACATTACATACCTTACGTAATTGATTCTATTCGTGAATTTTTTGCTGAATTAGAATGGGTAAAAATTAGCATACTCTAAAAATATAAAAACGCTAGCACATTGGCAAAAAACTTAGATTGCGACCACACCGTAAGTAAATTTATCATCTTTTTTTTTAGAAATATTTACTGTAAAATGCACAATATTAGAATATATTTATAGCGTTACTGAGAAATGTTATATACTCGTACCTTATTTCATAGCAGGTACGTCGTGAATTTGTACATACATACATATAATCACGCCTTTATCCCTAATGGGGTAGGCAGAGCGCAAACGACCCAAACAAAGGTCGCTCCGCCACGTCTGACAAAGTTTTGAGGGTTATTTAAGATAGAATTCTAGGTATATTGCTGTAGTGACAGGTTGTCAGCCCATCGCCTAAATTACAATATACTGAAACCCACGGATCCCTTAGCTGAATCTTACAGCATGCCCGGGAGGAAAAGCAGCTGGCACATTCTATGTTTTTCTCTCGCTCCCAGACCAGCATGGAAGTCTTTATAGTTCATTTTTATTTAAGAGCTTGTGGCAGTAGCTTGATCGAGCGAAATCGATGGAAGGGAGAGAGAGGCTTTTGTCTTGCAGTGGGACACCACAGGCTGTAAATAAATACTAATAATTTTGGCTTCACGGAAGACCAGCGCTACAAGCAGTTTACCACGCTGATTGTAACATAAGCTGAGTGAAGACCATTTTTAGTCACAAAAATATTATGTTATTTCTTGTTTTCTACCTTGTAACACATTGTAACCTGTTTTGTGTCTGAAATAAATGTATTTTCTTTCTTTCTTCTTTCCTTCAATATAAATAGTATCGAATATACGAAAAATATATAATAAATAACTATTGGCAGTAGCAAAATGGTTGGTTGGTTGGTAGCGGTATACTGCCTGGCGGTACTGAGCATTACTGTGGCTCAGCCACAACAGCAGCAGCAGCCGCAGGACCTCGCTAACAACCCGTCCGTCAAGCTGTTCCAGGAGTATTTGAAGATCAACACCACCACCCATGGAGACCTCTGTAAGCTAATACTTTCATATTCATTCAGAGTTCAGTTCGTAGAATACGTATGATGGTCGTATGGTCCTGGTGCAAAGGTGCCCATAAAACTTGCGATATTGCCACGCTAGATGGCTATGGACAACCTTTGAACCAAAAACGACTCGAAACGGGGGTCAAATCCCTTTTGTCTGAGTCGACAACCTATCTCTTTTACAAATTTTAAATTTACATATAATCACGCCTTTATCCCTAATGGGGTAGGCAGAGTAAAAACGATCTAAACAAAGGTCGTTCCGCCACCTCTGACAAAGTTTTGAGAGTTATTTAAGGTAGATTTATAGTTACACTGTAGTGACAGGTTGTCGGCCCATCGCCTAAATTGCAATATACAGAAACCCACGGATCCCTTAGCTGGTTTTTACAGCATACCCGGGAGGAAATGCAGCTGGCACATTCTATGTTTTCCTCTCGCTCCCAGTCTAGCATGGAAGAAAATGTAAAAACTATACCATACATAATCCATTGTCGTCGTATAAAAGAAATAAGTCTAAACAAAAATTAAAGCTACTTGTGAAATGGCGTAAATGCCGTTTCCGAGAATCTAGCTCAGGTTGAATAAATTCTATGGGGTTGAAGAATGGATCCACCCGACGATACATGTACCTAAGAGAACTCTCTCGATAGAAAGGAATTATTACACGAGTGACTGTACCACATACATGTAATCACATCTTTATCCCTTATTATTAATGGGGTAGGCAGAACGTAAACGACCTAAACAAAGGTCGTTCCGCCACGTCTGACAAACTTTTGAGGATTATTTAAGATAGATTTGTAGATATATTGCTGTGGCGACAGGATGTCAGCCCATAGCCTAAATTGCAATATACTGAAACCCTCGGATCCGTTAGCTGGTTTCTGGACTGTAATACGGATGATTATATTACTTCCATGCTAGATTGGGAGCGAGAGAAAAACATAGAATGTGCCAGCTGCATTTCCTCCCGGGCATGCTGTAAAACCCAGCTAAGAGATCCGAGGGTTTCTGTATATTGAAATTTAGGCGACAGGCTGACAACCTGTCACTACAGCAATATATCATCTGTCTTAAACAATCCTCAAAACTTTGTCAGACGTGGCGGAACGTCCTTTGTTTAGGTCGTTTCCACTCTGCCTACCCCATTAGGGATAAAGGCGTGATTTTATGTATGTAATACGGATGATCATTTTTCAGCTAAAGCTGTTGATTTCTGGAAGGCCCGTGCGAAAGAAGAGGGTCTGACTATAACGGTTCAAGAGTTCAAGAAAGGATACCCGGTGGTCGTGATCAAGTGGCCCGGAGCTGACTCCTCGCTGAACAGCATCATGCTCAACTCGCATATGGACGTCGTACCCGCCGATTCTGTATGTTTATTAATTCTATTATTTGAATTCTAGAGGTGTGCATGTGCTCGTGATAACCTTAAAAAAAACATGGAATACATACATATGATCACGCCTTTATCCCTAATGGGGTAGGCAGAGCGTAAACGACCTAAACAAAGGTTGTCCCGCCACGCCTGTCAAAGTTTTGAGGGTTATTTAAGATAGATTTGTAGGTATTTAGCTGTAGTGACAGGTTGTCAGCCCATCGTCTAAATTACAATATACTGAAACCCTCGGATTCCTTAGCTGGTTTTTACAGCATGCCCGGGAGGAAATGCATCTGGCATATTCTATGTTTTTCTCTCGCTCCCAGCCCAGCATGGAAGTCCCATGGAATAGGTTGAAACTATCCAAAAACATGCGCTTCAGCTGAATTACTGTAAACAATCTAAGGGCCGTATTTGTAATCAGCTCTCATGAGTGACAGCGAGTTTGAGTTCGTATCAGAAATGTCATTGCAGTACAAACTGGCCTGTCAAATCCATACTTAATGTTGCTCTCAAGTTTGAGTTGTCTTCATAAATACGAGCCTAAATGGTAACGAAAACATCCTACGAAAGATTACCATATGCAAACTTAAGCTTTAATTGTAGGTATATTGCGTTTGGCGTAAGCCTGCCTGGCAGATATTCAACCACTGAATCTTCTTTGCCAGTTTTTCTTTTGATGTACCACTGACGGACCTAAACATTTTAACTTTTAGGAGGGCTGGACTTACCCCCCTTTCAACGCACATATCGACGAGAAAGGCGTGATCTGGGGCAGAGGCAGTCAGGACATGAAGTGCGTCAGCATCCAGTACTTCGAGGCTCTTAAGCGGATCAAAGCCAAGAAAGTGACCCTGAACAGGAATGTCTACATGACTCTTATGCCTGGTAAGCAGCTGTTACGTAGTTAAATAAAACTAATTAGAAAGGGAAAACAAAAATCTGCAGCAATTTAATCACGAATCTTCTTCTTCTTACTTAATACTTATCATAGTATTGCTTAACTGCCTCCGTGGTCTAGTGGCTAGTGCCATGGACTCCCGATCCGGAGGTCCTGGGTTCGATTCCCAGGGGGGAAACACAAAGTTGATATTTGAGAATTTATCACTTTGTGAATTTTTCCCCAGTTTGGTTAGGACATTACAGGCTGAATCACCTGATTGTCCAAAAAGAAAAAGATTCCGTGCTGCGGAGGGCACGTTAAGCCGTCGGTCCCGGTCGCTGTCTTTGACAGTGGTCGTTACTCAAACCATGTCAGAGGCCTGACAGTTGTGCTACTACACAGTTTAAAAACTCTGACACCAGGGTTCATCGGGTCGATAGACTCGATACACACTCGACAGAAGAAGAAGAATAGTATTGCTAGCACTCTTTTCTTGAATTTCTGTCTTATACATACATACATACATAAAATCACGCCTTTATCCCTTACAGGGTAGGCAGATCGTTCAACGCCTAGTAAAAAGTGCTTTCGCCACGTCTGACAACAATTGAGGGTAATTTTAGATTGTAATGTGTATTGCCATAGTGACAGGTTGTCAGCCCATCGCCTAAATTACAATACACTGTAACCCTCGAGTCCCTTTTGCTGACTTCTACATCAAGCCCGGGAGGAAGGGCAGCTGGAACATTCTATGTTTTTCTATCTCTCCCAGACCAGCATGAAAGTTAGTTTCCGTCTTATACATACATACATACATATATTCATGCCTGTATCCCTAATGGGGTAGGCAGAGCGTAAACGACCTAAACAAAGGTGTCCCGCCACGTCTGACAAAGTTTTGAGGGTTATTTAAGATAGAATTCTAATTCCGTCTTATGCCACCTGTATTGCAGGTATCCACCTCGAAAACCTACTCATGGTGGATTTAATTGTTTCAGACGAGGAAGTGGGCGCAGAGAATGGCATGATTCCTTTCTTGGCCAGCGATCTCTTCAAAACCCTAAACGCGGGGGTGGAATTAGATGAAGGAGGATCTTTACCTACCGCATGGAGCGCGGTTCTCTACCAGGACAAAACCCCGTGGCGTAAGTAGACGGCGTTTTTTGACGTGACAACGTCTTATAATTCGATGGAGCCGGCTGCACGCACGAAAAAACATGACTCATGCGGCGTTACCTAGCTCTGAGGCGTTCCATTTAAGGCTTGAAGTGCGCGAGAGCGTGGGACGAGCGACAAAGAGGCACAATCGGGACGTTGTCACGTTCAACTATCGTCAGTAAACCGACTTTACAGACAACCGTTTTTTTTATTAATAGTGTCTGCTGCTACGCTGACGAACAGTTTGGTTTTTGGATGTCCAGATGAAATCAGTTTAAAAAACTAATTCAAATACTCGTTCTGATTTTAGGTATTTTTTGTGGTTCTTTATGTTAATACATGTAATCACGCGTTTATCCCTTATGGGGTAAGCAGAGCGTAAACGACATAAACAAAGGTCGATCGCCAAAATCTGACAAGGTTATGACGGTTATTTACGATAGGAATGTAGGTATTTTGCTGTAGTGACAGGTTGTCAGCCCATCGCCCTAAATTTCAATATACAGAAACTCTCGGATCCCTTAGCTGGTTTCTACAGCATGCCCGGGAGGAAATGTAGCTGGCACATTCTATGTTTTTCTCTTGCTAAGTCCAGCATGGACGAATGTTTATGCGCTCCGATAGTGTCTTTTAGTTAATGTTATATTTTATAGAAATTCGAGTGGACTGCTATGGTGAGGCTGCTCACGGTTCTACATTCCCGCCAACCAACGAAACCGCAATAGGCAGGGTAAGTTAAAAAAAGTATAAAGCAAAGAACTATATTTAGCTACTAAAAATAATTAGGTTTGAATTTACTTACTTTATATTTATTTACAACATTGAGTGTTATTTGGAGTGTTATTTTTTTCTGTTTAATTGTGGTAGTTTGTTATTGGCACATACTTATTAATATAGATAAATCATATTGTAAAATAGGCTTCCCAAAGGCTTGTAAGCTTCCCAAATAAAATAAAATAAAAATAAATAAAGTTATGTAGGAACTTTTTTACAAGTGCTCGCTACGCCGCGGCCGTAGCAATTCGTAGAAGTTCTGCTACGTAATGCCTACGACGGACTCTGCTACGATCCCCTTAAAAAAAAATACATGGTGGTGTTAAGGTAGTTCCGGAGCCATATTTTTGAACCACTCGAAACTAATTCGCATACGAAAGACTGATATTCGCATGGTAAATTGTGCGAAAGTTACTCTTATGCGCTCGTATGCGCAATGGAGTTCGAGTGATTCAAAAATACGGCTACTGTATGTTTGTTGATAATTTTCTTACTATGATTTACGAGATTCTTTCTATTAATTAATTATTAATTAACAACCTGAGGTGCAGGGCAAAGGCCTCCCTCCCTCTCTTCCATTTTTCCCTGTCTTGAGCCTCTTCTAACCAGTTTCGGGCGTCTCGCCAGCTCGTCTCGCCATCTTTTTCTGGGATTCTTTCTATAACAAAGTGTTTTTATTAAAGTTCTGTTTTTGTTTGCCGTTTTTTAGTGCACGAAGGTTATCAACAGAATGAATCAGTTCAGAGAAGAGGAGTACACGAAGTACTTAAGTGTTGATCACAATACCAATGCTGGGGCTTACACTGTCGTCAACTTGAACATTTTGAATGTAAGTTATAAGTCCGTAGTAAGTAATAACTTTTTATAACAAGCATATGGGACAACCTACCGCAAACTGTAGGGGTTCTCAGCCAGCGAAACTTAAAAACTTGGAAAGAAATTTTCTACAAAAAATAAAAAATACCCTCCTCATACAAATTGTATATTCTAGGCATAATTTTGCAAGGAGAAGTTAATTATTTTTACATACATACATACATAAAATCACGCCTTTATCCCTTACGGGGTAGGCAGAGCGTAAAACGCCTCGTAACAGGCGCTTTCGACACGTCTGACAAAAATTGAGGGCAAATTTTAGATTGTAATGATTTGTAATGCTGTAGTGTCAGCCCATCGCCTAAATTACAATATACTGTAACCCTCGAATCCCTTTTGCTGACTTCTACAGCATGCCTAGGAGGAAGGGCAACTAGACTCATTCTATGTTTTTCTATCTCTCCCAGTCCAGCGTGGAAGAATTATTTATTTTTACAGACAATTATGTTAATTATTGACAATTGCTGTGTACAATCCTAATACCCAAAGGTTGCCTGGTAAAAATTGCTGCTTTAGCAATAATGCCGGTTATATTGTACTGTTTTGTTCCTTACTTGTCTGCTGTATGTATTTGTGTTTCTTTGTGAAATAAAGTATTTTGTATTGAATTGTCGCTTTGTCCCGTGGAATATTGATGTGTGAGTGTTGTATTTATTTCATTATTTTATTTAATACAGGGTGGTACTGCTAATAACATCATTACTGGCCATGTATCCCTCATTTACGATATCAGACTGGGAATTAACGTGGATGAAGTCACTTTTGATAAACAGGTGAGTAACCTAACCTTATCTCTACACTCTACAGCAATGCCTGATTAAATAATTATTATTTGGAATGTCCCTTAAAAATGTAACATACATACATACATAATAAATCCTTTATCCGTAATGGCGTAGGCAAAGCGTAAACAATCTAAACAAAGGTCGTTCCGCCACGTCTGACAAAGTTTTGAGGGATCTTTAAGATAGATTTGTAGGTATATTGATGTAGTGATAGGATGTCAGCCCATCGAATAAATTCCAATATACTGTAACCTCGGATCCCTTGCTGGTTTTTACAGCATGCGCGGAAGGAAATGCAGCTAGCACATTCTGTGTTTTTCTCCCGCTCCCAGTCCAGCATGGAAGCAATAATCACGCTCCTCCTTTATCCGTAATGGCGTAGGCAGAGCGTAAATGACCTAAACAAAAGTCGTTCCCCACGTCTGACAAAGTTTTGAGGGATATTTAAGATATATTTGTAGGTATATTGATGTAGTGACAGGTTGTCAGCCCATCGAATAAATTACAATATACTGAAACCTGTGATCCCTTGCTGGTTTTTACAGCATGCGCGGAAGGAAGGAAGCACATTCTGTGTTTTTCTCCCGCTCCCAGGCCAGCACGAAAAATGTGGCAAAATTTACGATTTATTGAATGGATGATGATCTGCCAACCCTGTATGCTTTGTTGCAGCTAAAAGAAATGATCGTAGCCAACAATGTTACAATGACCTACCTCCTAAAGCACCCGCAATCTCCAGCCACCCTCATTTCAAACCAGAATCCTTACTGGGTTACCTTCAATGATACCGTCACTAAAATGTAAGTGTGCCGGGTGTAAGGGACAGCTTCCCGCAAACTGATAGGGGTTGCTCAGTCAATCTCGATCGGACACAGAAAACCATTTTTTTTCACGTCTTGAACAAAAAACCTGTGAAAGTTGTTCAGTTTCGTTGACTGAGCAACCCCTATCAGTTTGCGGAACGCTGTCCCTTACAACCCGTATAAATGTACCTAGTTTCATGCTAGTTTTAACTAACTATTCTAGACTGGAACTAAAAGAGTGGCTTGTGTTGTAAGTATAAACATTTCTTCTTTATCGATAAACTAGCGACCCGCCCCGGCTTCACACGGAAATCATCAGTGTTTCTCTACTATATTATGCATGTATAAACCTTCCTCTTGAATCACTCTATCCATTAAAAGAAACCGCATCAAACAACGTTGCGTAGTTTTAAAGATCTAAGCATACATAGGGATATAGGGATAGAGAAAGCGACTTTGTTTTATACTATGTAGAGAAGAGACACCATACAATTTTACTGTCGTAATCAAATTTCATTTGATATCGCATATTACGACATAGAAATTCTTCATAATCTTCCAATTAATATATTATTATGAGTTATTACTATATATGTATGCCGTTTTAAATGATTCATACACTATCACAAAGCTGTACTAGCTAGAAAAATAGTACATTAATCCGAGGAAATAAAAAGCAATTTAAGGTCGAGTAAATTTGGGATCAATGCATACGATACCTTAAATTGCTATTTTGACTAACAGAATTATAGTACTTTTGTCTCATTTTTCGAGGAAACAATAACAATACTCTTAAAAACAAACATCAATCTTGCGATTCGTCCATAATATTTTGACATTTAAGATTTGCTTGGTGCCTATAACATTCCATTAATTCATTCGATTTTGTAAATTTAAAAAGTTGTATGCGCATTTGGCCTTAAAATAATCACTAATGTGAACTAAAAACACCTAAACCAAACTAATGTGTCCTTCGTGAAGCGGTCCTTAAATTCATTGTTGTCGATTGGAGAAATTGTTGGCGTAGTGCGAATATGATGACCGAAAAGAGTAAATCTACATTATAGTATTTTTTTTAATAATGATGCTTTTTCCGTTCAAATAGTAGAAAAAGTAGTTATCATTTGAAAACTCATTATTATTAAACTACCCCAGTCCACGGTTAACATCACAGAAGAGTAAAAGCTAGCAGCGACTTCTCAAATTAGTGGTTGACATAGCCAAGCGAAATGCTCGCAACATCTTCTAGGGTAAAATCCATCTAAAGTGAAATTACTCGTATTTCCTATCTCTGACCATATTACGTCCTTCTTCTTCTGTGGCTATCGAGTCAACCGACCTTTGTTTTGCGTTGCCCCATTGTTCAAACAACCAGTTCTAATGTAATGTAATGTTATTTTCCAGGGGTATACCGATCAAAGCGCTCGTGCCACCCGGCGCGACAGACGGCCGTTACGTCCGCAGCTCGGGAATCCCCGCATTTGGCTTCTCTCCCATGCCGAACACCGAGCAACGTATCCACAAAATCAACGAAAGACTCAGTGCTACTACTTTCCTTCGCGGGGTTGATGTCTATGAAGCCCTGATTACGAACCTGGCGAATATTCCCAAAGACAAAGTTGCGGCTAGTCCTAGCGCGTACATCGTTAAGACGACGAAACCTCAATAGAAGCTTCAACCACATCTTCAAATTATCTCTATCTCTATACCGGGGGTAAAAGACAGCGTAGACTGAGCAACCCCTATCAGTTTGCAGGACGCTGTCCCTCACACCCGGTATATACCATGCAGTCACAACAATCTTCTGCTAGACAAGTCTCCTCCAACTTGTCGGAATTTGAAGGCAAAAATAGCCCAGTAACTAGTCATAAATCCCCGCGATTGGCTTCCCTCCCATACCCAATACTGAACAATTGCCACACAAAGTCAACGGAAGACAGACAGAAGTCCGTGCCACCACGTTCTTATGTGGCATAGATGTATATGAGGCCCTGATTACCAACCTGGCTAATATTCCTGGAGACAAGGTCGCTGCCAGCCCTAGCGCGTGCATTGTAGACGACGAAACCGAAATAAAAGCAGAGTTTATTTTAACCGCCACATCCTCAACGTGTATTTCTCTATCTTTACAAGAAACACAAGTCACAAAAATCCTCTGGTGGGCACAGGTGTCCTTCCACCATAGTACATTTTTTTATTCATCTGAACACTTGAAAGAATAAAATAGCCAGTTACTACTAATCATAAATCCCCGCAATCGGTTTCTCCCCCATGACCACTATATTCTTAAGATGTCGTCAAAGTCAAAGTCAAATCATTTATTTCCAGATAGAGAACACGTTTAGAAAGTCACAAGCGAGTCTATTACAAAGAAAATTATATCTGTGTCACAAAATAAAATAAAACTATATCACAATGAAGAAGAAGCATGAGAAACTCGCACTTTGCGCCCCTCCCTTCGTTTTATCTTATTCTTACTTTTGTCCTTCTTTTTGTTCAAAATAGGGTTTGTGACCGCAATGTGTGCCAATTTCTTAGGCTTCACTGAAATATCAGAGCTCCAAACATCTTTGTCATTAGTATAGTCATCTAACTTATAATAGGCTTTACGACATAATGTGTTTTAATAGTATCTTTAATATTCTTCATTGTGATAATTTGTAATTAAATTATACTAACTGTATCTGTTCCCGTGAATTTCCCAACTTTTATCCCCATTAGGTTGGCTGGAAGAGATCTCTTATAGAGATAAGCTCGCCTGTTGTTTAATTTTTTAAGTTGAACTGTATTTTTAATTTTTAAAGCAATAAAGAATATATTAAATTGATTTTCTGACAAATTTAATATATGGTCAGGTATTTTGTTATAGTATTGTATACTTAGACCTAAATATGATTTTTTAACTTTAACTAACCTAAACTAGGGTTGGTCAATTTTATTTTCGTATCTATCTCTATAGCGGTTACAACAATGGTAGCAATTCGTAGTTTCAAAAATCACGACTTAACTAATATAAGTCTATTCCTGTAAATTTCTATTATGAGGCAACAATTCATACAAAATTTAGTTAAGTTGTATGCTCAAGGAATCGGTACCAATGGGCGCATTATTTAATATATATTTTTTAAAATATGAAATTATAACTTACGACCCCGGAAGTGTACAAAAAAACTTCATTGATTTTCTACGAAAATAAAAATGTTTACCTATTCTTCAAATCTACCTGTTTAAACAATTTTTAATAAACGTTTTTGCTACAGACGATTTTATTTTTACATACATTTATCTTTATCCCTAATGGGGTAGGCAGAGCGTAAACGACCTAAACAAAGGTTGTTCCGCCACGTCTGACAAGTTTTGAGGGTCATTCCAGATAGATCTGTATATTGCTATAGGGACAGGTTGTCAGCCCATCGCCTAAATTACAATACTAAAACCCTCAAATCCCTTAGCTGATTTTTACAGCATGCCCTGGAAGATGCAGCTGGCACATTCTATGTTTTTCTATCTCTCCCAGTCCAGCATGGAAGATATATATATATATTTATTATGTTCTAAATACACGTCTTTCACTTTCTAGACAGGTACAGTACCTACTTACACGGCCACAAATGTTGCACATTGGCTTCACCTCTGTCACCGAGACGTCGCAGTTGTACGTTCACCTGTGGACTGTGGTCTAACATGAACAATGTGGCCATGACAATGACACTATCAGCAAGATAATATCTTTTATACCATAAAAGATATTATCTTTTCAAGAATCAAGTAATAGAATGACTGTGAACGAAAGTGATGTAATTTACAACCAGTTTTATAGATCTTGCAATAAAATTAAAATAAAACGCAAAATGCAATGTTCGGTTTTGGTATTGTAGACGTATTCGTACTGCAGTACGAAAAAACAGAAATCAAAAGAAATGGTTTTCATTCTTTTTGTAAAAAAATATACAACATAAATAAAAAAGGCTCGTATTTATAAAGCGATCTTTAGAGTGTGATAAATGTTAAGTATGGATTTGACAGGCTGTTTTGTACTGAAATGAAATTTCTGACTTAAACTCAAACTCGCTGTCACTCTTGAGTGCTGATTAGAAATACGGGACTAAGTAACCATCAAATTGAATTTTCCATTCTATATATCTAAAGCATTTTATATTTTAATCACAGCATATTAATCATATGAATTCCGTTATTGCGTAGTATAAAATACTAGACGTGTCGAAACGATCTTTCTTTAGGTAGTTTACGCTCTGCCAACCCAATTGGCGATAAAGGCGTGATTATATGTATGTATGAAAAATACTAATATTCGTTTTGTTTGCCAAATACCTATTGTTAATGTTGACTGGATACAAACCTAATTTCATTTTATAATTCTAATAGCACGTGTTATGTTATAAAAAAATAAAACAATTAACTAATAGCATACCTATGAGTACCTTTGTTGTGTTGCATTGCTATCTACGAAGTGACTGGGCTAGGTTTTACGATATTGATAATAAATACGATAACAAAGATAGATACGGAGGAAAAGTTCATTGTCAAGATTACTATAAGATAATTTTTGTTGAGATGCAGGGAAATCTGATTAGAACTCTTAGAAAAAATGTGTGTTTTGAAAACATTAGGTAGAAATTTCAACAGAAGTACCTACTTATGTACGTACCTAACACACTATATCTTATTTGAGAAAGATTATTTATGTAAAAATATTATTGATATTACTTCCATGCTGGACTGGGAGCGAGAGAGAAGCATAGAATGTGCCAGCTGCATTTCCTCCCGGGCATGCTGTAAAAACCAGCTAAGGGATCCGAGGGTTTCTGTATATTGCAATTTAGGCGACAAGCTGACAACCTGTCACTACAGCAATATACCTACAAATCTATCTTAAACAACCCTCAAAACTTTGTCAGACGTGGCGGAACTACCTTTGTTTAGGTCATGTACGCTCTGCCTACCCCATTAGGGATAAAGTCGTGATTATATGTATGTATGTATGTATTATTGATATTTCATTGCTTTATCAAGTCTTTTATTTATTTAGAAGTATAAGCGCATAAGTGCATACAAAATATTTTTACATTGTATGATATTATAAGTAGTAGGATTGTACGAAAATTAATATAAACACTACGTATATATTCGATCTTTATTTGTATTTTTTTATAATCACGAAAGATTTTGCGAATGAATAACAAATATGACAGTATAAAAACTTGGTTCTAAGAATTCGGGTAAGTCCTCCAAAAGTATTTCAAATTGAATCACATTTCAATAAAAGCTAATCTTTTTTTCCCTAAATCGACCAACAAGGAAAATAATCAATAATCAATCATTTGTACCTGATGTCATAGTTGTTTTAGCACAATCAATAGACTCAATTTTCTAGAATTAGGAGTCATAATAATAAATTTATTTCATAAAATTTGTTTACAGTTATTACTTACGGACTAATATAAACCACAAAATTACTTATTATTTCATTAAATTATTTGCTAGAAAATAAAAGTCATGACCATGAAGCATACGTATCTAAACACGCACTTGCATTTCGCATAATATAATAATATATTTTTAATGTATTAGGTAGGTACCAACAATAATATTTACGCTATGTGAAGAATGACAGAAATAAATAAGTCCCAATAGATACGCAGTATTCGGATAAAGTAACTTAAAACAACTTCTTTTTACAAGGCATTCAACATTAGAAAAATACTTTTTGCGAGTTTTGGGTTCACCCAGTAACCACAGATAACCCAGATACATTAAAAATACTGGTATTACGATACTCGTACACCATACACCAATGAAACACGCCTACAATCTTTTTCATTACCAGTCTTTTTTTATTTTATCTACCGACCTATCTTACGTACAAATGAACATACTTTAAGAATTACGTATAGAGGTAGGCCAGTTTTATAGATTGTGGTTATTGCACTTATCATAATTTAGCACTTTTACAGACGATGACGCGTCGTAGGAAAGACAAATTTTGCGTACTCTATATAAATAGGCAAGTCATATCACAAAAAGTGTAGTCCATAATCAACAATGTAAGTATTCACATCTCATTTTATTTAAAATTTATATGACATCAAAGAAACTATATTTGATTTTTTTCTTAAGGCCACATGTGCATATTGCAATTTCTTTGCTTACTTACTTGACGTCTTTATTCAACAGCTGTGAAAACACTTTTTTTTTTAATTATTGCTTCTCATACCTATTCGCTTCAATATGAGAAGCCGATAGACCCAACAATAACAATATTATCACATCTTCGTATAATTAATATTTTAATTAAGTGCCATGAAATGTCATTGGACGCGCTATCTACAACTTACGCCCTAATTTCTAGTTCTCTTCACAGTCTGACTCAGTGTGAATCAGGATCGTATTTACATGATTGAAAGTAATATTAAGTATGGATTTAACAGGTCATTTTGTACTGAAATGACATTTCTGATACGGACTTAAGCTAGCTGTCAGTCTCAAGTGCTGATTATAATTACGGGCCTCAGACAAGTGCACGAGTTCAATTTCCAGCTGCGTCTATTCCACTTGCCCTACTTTCGTACAGAGCAATACTAAAAAAAGTAGAGAACCGAAATGTTTTAGTTACATTTAAGCAGACCCCTCAAAAAGTAAACGTATCATTTTCTTAACACCTGTAAATATCTTTAAAAAATCCCCGGCAGTATATCAAGATGCGTTGGTTTGGATTGGTATTTTGCTTGGCGGTGCTGCATGAGAGTACGGCACAGACTCAGGACTACAGCAACAACGAGGCCGTCAAGCTGTTCCAGGAGTATGTCAGGATCAACACCACCACCACTGGGGACCTCTGTAAGTACTTCTTATATCATATGATATTTTACTTTTAAATATATTTTGATAATGTTCCTGTAACATCCTATCATCGTGGTATCTATAACACTTACAAATCTCAAGTTGTATAAACATACTAATGTTTATTTTGTGTGTTTGTATACGTGTGGTTATAATGCTTGGATTTCGATATCACATTAGTTTATAAATTCAAATTCATAGAAATATGATTCCAACCAAAATAAATTATTAAAAAAACAATATCTTTGATATTACGTCTACGTAGATTTGTGCGAGGTTATAAAATAAATTAGGTCCATACATAATATGAAGTTGCCGTTCTTCAGTATGAAAAAGTAAAACAACTTATTTTTAATGAAACTATTATTTAATCAATCAAATAATGTGCCACTGTTATCGATACACTTCCGCCATTTTATAGGTAGATCATTGGACCCTTTGGCAAAAAAATCCTGCTTATGAACTGTTTTGATTGCCTCATGAAATTTGAATTATATTCCTTTATTATAAGTAATCCAAATTTTGAAAAAGAAGTGGTAATCGGTTGGGGCAAGATCTGGAGAATATGGTGGGTGACGTAGAGCTTCCAGTCGAAGCTCCTGTAACTTGGCGACCGTTTGATGTGCAGTGTGTGGTCTAGCGTTATCCTGAAGGAGCCGTGGGTTAGAGCAATGCACTAGGCTCTGTTGTTTAGTGGCGAGCTTTTCCATCATTGTTTGCAGTTGTTGGCAATACAAGTCTGCAGCAATCGCCTGGCCTGATCTCAAGAAGCTGTAGTGGATAACACTAGCAGTGGTCCACCAAACACTAACCAGAATCTTATTTTTGGTTAGTTTCCGCTTAGGGCAAAGTTTTACCGGTTTTCCAGGGTAAAGTCATTGTGATGATCGCTTCCGATTGTCGTACAGGATCCATTTCTGATCATAAGTTACGATACGGTTCAAAATCCCCTCATTATTGTGACGATTGAGCAAAGAAACGGAGCAAGCAACGCGTGTTTGTTGGTTTGAAGCAAGGAGATAAGGTATATTGTTTATCGTTTTGTCACTTACGCCAAAGGCTGCTGCTAAAATTAGCAGCTTCTAAATAGAAGTGCTTTGGGATGGATCCGCTTCCACTATCGCCTTCAATTCTTCGTTATTCTCTTGAGTATCAGGTCGTCCACGTAGCTCATTGTGTAAACCGAAATTTCCAGAACGGAAACGCCTGGTCGGTACACGTTGTTAATTTTTCGAGCCGTTTCTGCAGTACTGGTGCTACAGTGGAACTCGTATTCGTAAATACAGCGTATTTTCAATTTGTCAATAGTTGTTGATAAAGTAATGTTGAAACTGAAACAAATGATTTGAAAACAAATGAAAAACGATTTTAAAAACAACTTTTTTCTGGATTTATTTTTAAATTAATTTGAATTTGGAATTCCTAATGAAACGCAAGATATTTGATTTTAAAGTTACCAGTATTGAGTATCGGCAATTTCATATGTAAGGAATAAATATTATTTTTAGATTAAACTAAATACTTTTCTTGTGAAATAATTCTCTGCTTTATGAGACAAAAGTTCTTTGCCGTTCCCGTCATTATGATAAATACAAACTCTTACATAATTTTTTCAGCACTAGGTGTCATTGGCAGAAAAGCCATTAATGAAGATTAACTTAAATTTTTCAGCCGATGCAGTTGATTTTTGGAAGGCGCGTGCTGCTGAAGAGGGCGTGGATATATGCGTACATGAGTTCACGCCAGGGTACCCTGTGATCGTGATCAGGTGGCCCGGAGCTGACTCCTCGCTCAGCAGCATCATGCTCAACTCGCATATGGATGTCGTACCTGCACACGAGTCTGTAAGTATTTTAATTTGAGATCTTAGGGCCGTATTTAAGCTTGTATTTATAAAGCAATCTCAAGATTGAGAGCAATATTAAGTATGGATTGGACAGGACATTTTGTACTGAAAATACATATCTGATACGAACTCAAGCTAGCTGTCAATCTCAAGTCCTGATTACAAATACAGGCCTTGAGATTAACAGCTAGCTTGAGTGACAGTGAGTTTGAGTTTGTATCAGAAGCGTCATTTCAGTACAATGTGGCCTGTCAAATCCATACTTAATATTACTCTCAATCTTGAGATCGCTTTATAAATACGAGCCTTAGTTTGCCCTTGACTGTAGTTTAGATGAGTGGTGACCGAAACAGAGTCGATGATTGAAGGGGATCACCATAACTTCTTGAAGCCTCATTCTCATACACTAACGGAATATTTGGCACTCGAATCCGAATAAAGTTGGTTACAAACCAGACAGTCCCTAGTTCTTCTAAAATGTACCTATCTACAAAATTATTACAAAAGAAAATTTGTTGAAAAAGTTAAATTGAAATAAGAGATTTTTAATTTGCTTCCATGCTGGACTAGAGGCGATAGAAAACATAGAATGTTCCAGCTGCATGCTGTAAAAATCAGCTAAGGGGTTCGCGGGTTTCTGTATATTTAATGATGGGCTGACAACCTGTCGCTAATAGCAATATACAGATCTATCTTAAACTACCCTCAAAACTTGTCAGACGTGGCGAAACGACCTTTGTTTAGGTCGTTGACGCTCTGCCTACCCCATTAGGGATAAAGGCGTAATTTATGTAGGTATGATTATTAATTTATTAAGGAAGGATGGACTTACCCACCTTTCGAGGCTCACATCGACGAAGAAGGAGTGATCTGGGGCAGAGGCACCCAGGATATGAAGTCCGTTGGTATCCAGTACTTCGAGGCCCTGAAGAAGATCAAAGCCAACAACGTGACCCTGGCGAGAGATATCTACATGACACTTATGCCTGGTGAGTTGTCTTCCATGTTGGACTGGGAGCGAAAGAAAAACATAGAATGTGCTAGCTGCATTTCCTTCCGGGCTGTAAAAACCAGCTAAGCGATCCGATGGTATCTGTATATTGCAATTTAGGCGATGGGCTGACAACCTGTCACTACAGCAATATATGTAAAAATCTATTTTAAATACCCCTCAAAACTTTGTCAGATGTGGCGGAACGACCTTTGTTTAGGTCGTTTATGCTCTGCCTACCCCATTAGGGGTAAAGGAGTGATTAAATGTTTGTTATGTTTGAGTTGTGTCTATCAATCTTTTGTTAGGCGTGGTCGTCCAATGAGTATTGTCCATGTGGTGCTGTAACAACCCCCCCCCTCCCTACCTACTAACTACCCTATCACCCTAAGTAAAATTGTGAAAGGAAATGTGAGAGGAAGGTGTGGAAGAAAGGTAGGAATGTGGACAGGAGAGGATGAGAGGAAGGGAAGAGTGATTGGAATAAGATTGAATGATGGCTCGTGATTGTGATCGTCTAGTATTATAGTTAGGACCGTACGTTGTGTGATAGTATTTATAAAAGGAACCCAAATCCTTTAAAGTGGTAGTGGGATGTCATAACTTAGCTCTCTTTAGGTTCTTGGGACAACATTGGGACAGTGCGCAGCGCGATAACGGAACCTCCGATTCCAGCTCCAACCATTCGCTGGTAGAGGATTTATGTGCTCGCCAACCATCAACGAATGAGATTTACTTCAATTACCAATTCCCAGACACTAATAAAGACAGTAAACAGCCTAGGAACTTGTCCTTGATGCAAAACCCATCATGCGAGCCCCAGAAAAGGAAAGAGGAGGCACTTCTGTGCCCTCCAATTGGTTTTTGTTTTGGCCAAGCCTCAGGCCAGAGATAAGTGACAGCGCACTTAGGAATTTTGGAACGAGTCCAGATTGATGAACAACATCATATAAATTATAATTAATTTGAGCTGATTCATTGGTCAGCCAACCAAGACAGAGCAAGTCATGTCTGATGTAATTTGTAGTAAGTTGTGATGTCCAATTGAGAAACATTGCCTCAACAAAGGTTTTATAAATTGTTGTCCAGCTATGCTGGAAGCACCGACTATGAAACTGCACCAGTCATCGATCTCCACTTATGATATGCACATCCAGGAGTCAGTAGAATAGATAGGGATGCCGAAGCTAGTCCCAGATAATATAACAATCATTCACACCGCAAGCCATAGTTTCGTTGTAGATATAGGAGTGATAGGCAAGAGCAAGTAGTGACTGATTGTTAGACTTCTTTAGTGCAAAATAAGCTTCTGTGATCTAAACGCTGTTACAGACATATCGAATGCTAAGATGTAGTATGTGATGGAGGTTTGACCATGGCTGATACCATGTCGCTCAATTGACATCAAGTCAAGTAGTATTTCAGTAGTATAATGGCTTGTCAAAGCCAACTGACCATAAATCAGTCATATAAAATTCACATAAAGTGAATAAATATATAATTTTAATTCCAGACCCGTTCCAGGGTAATTTGAGGTTGTAGGTAGGATACAGATAACATCATCCCACATTCCATGTTGTATTGGTTTGGTAAGTATAATGAATACTCCCATTAGGTAATTGGACCATAGTCCCAATCAGTTGTAAGTATAAAACCCACACATCAGTAGGTATATTATCAAAGATAAACTTTGTCAGTCTGTAGAACAGGATCATCAATTGTATAAAACCTACATAGTAGGTATCAGAGGTGAACGTTCCCACCAAGTTTGTAGCTGGTGTTCTAGAGTCTAGAACATACATACATATAGGATCATGAATCCAATAAATGTTTCAAAACATTGTCCGTTGAATATATTTCACAATAAAGTGAATATAAATTCAATTCAGTATCCACTGCCAGGATAAGCATATAATATAAGTATGAATGACTCATACATAGGTATTAAATCCACAGTTAAGTGAATATAAATCAGTTCAGTAGTTTGTTTGAGAAGAATAGGTAAGTATTTTGTCTCCTCTGCCAGGATAGGTAGGTATGAACAATTCATACATAGATATAGTTATAAAAACATAGAATGTATTAAAATAATTTATACATTCCACTGCTGGGCATTTTATGAAACATTAGGATGATGCTTCTCTGCTTAAAGGGAAGGTAAGTCAAGAATTTTGGTAAAGGGAAGGGAGAGAACTACCTACCTAAACACAAACTAGGATCCCAAATAGCTTCCCCCACCAACTTTCCTAGATATTGTCCTAATTCTTATTTATTATTACCTAGGTTAACCTATCCATCTAAACCTACCCCTACCTAACCTACTCCTACAATGTACCTAAACTGCCTATTTACCTAACCGCTTAGCTGTGTATAAATTATGTAGTTGCATGCTAAACCGACCTACAATCCTACATATATCTCATTAACGTACCTATCATATAAGAAATATTGGAAATTATATATATATATATATATAAATGAATAGAACGGCCTTTGGCAAGTATGAAATATCATAAAAAAGGATTGTTAATTGAACAGGGAAAAACCGTGTCAATAAACAAAGTCTGAAGTGGACAAGATAATTAAATATATGTAGAAATGGTAAAGTAAATAAAACACGATGTTAATTTATTCAAGAATAAGTAGGTAAATAAAAAAGGGCATCATAATTTGATGCAGGAATACCTTGTGTGTGGGTTTACCCATCCTTTAAAATCCTTGTAGTTGGCACTCCACCAGCTCTGCAAGGCTCCACTGTCAGCATCCTCCACTCCACCACGTAAAAGAACAGGTGATCGTCAGGTCACCGCCCTCCGTCCACAACAGGAACAACTGATGGCACCAACATCCCACCATAGTAGGTCTCTTGGTTGCCTCCCGGCTGCATTCTCTCCTCTCCTCTTTGATGTGTACACTTTCACTGGTAAAAGTCAACTAAACTTCAAGTAAAACTAAACTTCCACTCAAACTAAAACTCCAGGCCAACTAAACTTCTCCCTGCTCCGTCCCCGACGCTATTTTCTTCCCCCGGCGTCCTCCTCGATCTCGTCACCCTCGTCCCTCCCGTTCCGGCCGAATCCCCCTTCTCGAGCCCCCCGACTGTTTTATCTTACCTCTTCTAGACCATTTTCGAGTTTTCGAGAGCCTTCATTCCTACTTCTCTTGATAGTTCTCCCATTCTCCTCCAGATGGCACCGCGTGTCCTTACTTCAAATTGAAGTAATTTCAGTTCGATCTGGCTAATATTAGTTCTCCACTCAATCAACACTAGATTGGCATTAGTTTCTCGTTTATAGTGATTCTCCTACCAATCTGATAGATGGCGTTATTTGTATTTTAAAACAATGATTAAGTTTTGAATAGCAGAAGCTAAGTCCATTACAGTGCTATTCCACAGAGCATGTCCCTGCTCCTGAATATTGAACCAACCAAGAATCATCATCTAGCATTATCCCGTATCTCACGGGGTCGGCTACCTAATCTAAGTGATTGAATGAGGGTACTGGTTTAACCAACTAGGAATTTTGATACGTTAATGCTGTTTGTATGGCAACATAATGGGTGAAAAATAAGCACGGCACATAAATAATACCCTTTAGATTAATACGGAATAGGTTACAGGCTAAAAACAAATTAAGTCTTTCAAAACTTTCACGGTTGTCAACATTAGCATGTTTTAAAACGGGGAGTGTCCGATATTTCAATACAGTTTCATGCATCATCCCTCAGTCGCTCCGTGATCATGATGCATGAAACTGCATTGAAATATCGGATCCTACTAAGTACAAAACAATTTGGTTCCATTGGTCCACCTTACAGTTTAGGTTTTTTATTGCAGTTTAATGCAATTATACAACGTTTAACAGAAAGAGCATATGCACCCAAAAGGGTATGAACCAGTCCATGAAACTGAACAACTTTCCCAAAAGAACATAGGCCGAAAAATGAGAAAAAAATTGACTCCCCATACTACACACGCTATCAGCTGATGCATTTTGTATGGAAGGTCAAACTTGTTTTTTTTTTATTTTGACCTATGTTTCTTTGGGAAAGTTGTTTAGTTTTATTGGCTAGTTCATATCTTTTCCGGTACATATACCCTTTCTGTTACACGTTGTATATTTTACACTAGAAACAAGCTGCAATATTATGTGCATTGGTCTTACTCAGATCCGACAGCATATTGATGTGGTCACTACGGATCTTCTACTCATTATTGTAACGATCTTCTTCTTCTTCTTCTTCCTGACCTTTTTCCAGTTTAGATGGAGTCAAGCCTCCTTGTGCATCGGCGGCAGGATATTCTATCCCGGGATGTCGCAGGTGTAAGGTTTTGAGATTTTAAATCCCTCTCAACATTTAACCACCACATGGCTGGAGGTCTGCATTATTGTAACGATCATTCGAAACAAATTGTAGTATATATTGAACAACTCTTTCAGACACTCAATCAAATTTAATTCCTGTTTCATTAATGAAATGTATAATTTTGATTTCAGATGAGGAACTAGGAGCAGAAATCGGTATGATTCCGTTTTTGGCAAGCGATGAGTTCAAAGCTCTGAATGTGGGTCTCGAAATGGATGAGGGAGCAGCTTTCCCACTCCCGATCTCGCCTGTTTTCATCCAAGACAAAGTGCCATGGCGTAAGTACCAAAACAAACAAAAAAAATGTGTTTTTGAGGGCGTTGCACTACCTTAATTTGTCATATACTGATGTGCCAAAAACTGCATAAATGTCTGTACATATTTTTTCTAATAGATTTTTGCATTCATAGTGCTATTTTATTTCTTATAATATTAGAAATAACAAATTTAAAATTCGACCGCTGACAGGTTTTGAACCCGCGTCTTTGGAAAACCGGCCCAATGCTTTAAACCGCTAAGCTACAGTAGCCATGTCCCGAGCGAAGTATTAGTGATCTGTACATATTATTAAGAGTATTTTATTATCTTTTACAGAAATTCGAGTAGACTGCTACGGTGAAGCTGCTCACAGTTCCACCTTCCCTCCGACCAACGAAACCGCAATGGGCAGGGTAATTTCATATTTAAAATCCTTAAAATACTATGCAGTACTTACTAATCTTCCATGCTGGACTGGGAGTGAGAGAAAAACATAGAATGTGCCAGCTGTATTTCCTCCCGAGCATGCTGTAAAAACCAGCTAAGGGATCTGAGGGTTTCAGTATATTGTAATTTAGGCGATGGGCTGGCAACCTGTCACTGCAGCAATATACGTACAAATCTTTCTTGAATGGCCCTCAAGACTTTGCCAGACGCGGCGGAACGGCCTTTGTTTAGGTCGTTTACGCTCTGCCTACCCCATTAGGGATAAAGGCGTGATTATATGTATGTATGTACTTACTCTATATTGTACCATTGATCTATGTAACCTGCTACGCCGTAGCAAGACGTAGAGGTTCTGCTACGAGATATCTTCGAATGAATTAGCACACCACATATTTGATGTTTTTTTTAAGGATACCTTAATTAAATTTTTCGGTTACATATAAAAACTGTTGTTGGCTTGTGCAAAAAGTACTTAGAACATATTATGACAAACTACCAAATCCTTTCTAATGGAAATCAAACCACCACCTGGATTATTTGCCCTTTTTATATAAAATAAAACTGATTTCAATTAAAACTCAATTGAGTGTTACACTTTCAGTGCGTGAGGGTAATCAACAGAATGATGCAGTTCAGAGAAGAGGAGTTTGTGAAATATACCACCATGGGAGGCGTCTTGAATGCTGGTTCTTACTCTTCAGTCAACCTAAATATTATAAGTGTAAGTCTGACTGCCTCCGTGGTCTAGTTGCCATGGGCTTACGATTCGGAGGTCCTGGGTTCGATTCACAGGGGGGGCCACAAAGGTACGTGAAGTATACCACCATGGGAGGCGTCTTGAATGCTGGTTCTTACTCTTCAGTCAACCTAAATATTATAAGTGTAAGTCTGACTGCCTCCGTGGTCTAGTTGCCATGGGCTTACGATCCGGAGGTCTTGGGTTCGATTTACAGGGGTGGTCACAAAAATACGTGAAGTATACCACTATCGGAGGCGTCTTGAATGCTGGTTCTTACTCTTCAGTCAACCTAAATGTTATAAGTGTAAGTCTGACTGCCTCCGTGGTCTAGTTGCCATGGGCTTACGATTCGGAGGTCCTGGGTTCGATTCACGGGGGGCCACAAAGGTACGTGAAGTGTACCACCATGGGAGGCGTCTTGAATGCTGGTTCTTACTCTTCAGTCAACCTAAATATTATAAATGTAAGTTTGACTGCCTCCGTGGTCTAGTGGTCAGAGCCATGGGCTTTCGATCCGGAGGTCTTGGGTTCTATTCACAGGAGAGAACACAAAAGTTGATATTTGTCAATTTATCACTTTGCGAGGTTATCCCCAGTTTGGTTAAAACATTGCATACTAAATCACCTGATTGTCTGAAAAGGATTCCGTGCTTCGCAGGGCACGTTAAGCCGTCGGTTCCGGTTTCTGTTTTTGATATAAATAAATACAATACAATGCTTAAGGGGCCTAACAGCTGTGCTATTAGGCGGTTTAAAAACTCTGACACCAGGGTTCATCGGGTCGTTTGACTCGAGAATCCACTTGCTAAGAAGAAGAAGTGTAAGTCAAATTAAAAAGAAAAAATAAACTGCTTTATTTAGAAAAGATTTAAGAGCTTTTCTTCCATGCTGGCCTCGAGTGAGAGAAAAACATAGAATCTCCCATCTGTATTTCCTCCCGGGCATGCTGTAAAAACCAGCTAAGGGATCCGACGGTTTCAGTATATTGTAATTTAGGCGATGGGCTGACAACCTGTCACTACAGCAATATACCTACAAATCTATCTTAAACAACCCTCAAAACTTTATCAGACGTGGCGGAACGACCTTTGTTTAGGTCGTTTACGCTCTGCCTACTCCATTAGGGGTAAAGGCCTGATTATATGTATGTGCTTGGAATAGACAAAGCCACATCTCTGAATACTCAGATTTAGGATTGATGATTTTTTTTTAATTTGTGGAAGTACTTATCTAGACTTTAGCTTAAAATTAACCATTCCGTAATTTTATTGTTCTCTGTATTTTGTAGGGTGGAACAGCTAACAACATCATCGCTGGCCATGTTTCCCTCGTTTTCGATATCAGACTGGGCACCACCGTCGATGAAGTGACTTTTGACAAACAGGTAAGTAAAACCCCATCAGGAATTAATATTCCGGCTCTATTAGACATATCCCTAGCAGCACTTAAAATATACCACACTTATGCACACCACTACCTTGGGTCAGCTGGAAAATATCTCTTTTAGAGATAAGCTGTACCTGTCGCAAGCTCACTTATACACTATCACTACCGCAGGTCAGCTGGAAGAGATCTATTATTAGAGATAAGCTGTACCTGTTGTACACTCACTTGTGCACTCTCACTAGGTAGGTCAGATAGATAGATAAACTCTTTATTGCGCATAAATCGTACAGTTAGTCAGCTAGAAGAGATTTCTTTTAAGAGATAAGCTGTAACTATTGCAAACTCACTTATGCACTCTCACTACCGTAGGTCAGCTAGAAGAGATTTTTTTTAAGAGATAAGCTGTAACTGTTGTAAACTCACTTATGCACTCTTACTACCGTAGGTCAGCTGAAAGAGATTTATTTTTAGAGATTAGCTGTACCTGTTGCACACTCACTTATGCACTCTCACTACCGTAGGTCAGATGGAAGAGATCTCTTTTTTAAGATAAGTTGTACCTGTTGCACACTCATTTATGCACTCTCACTACCGTAGGTCAGCTGGAAGAGATCTCTTATTAGAGATAAGCTGTACCTGTTACACACTCATATGCAATCTCATTACTGTAGATGAGCTGGAAGAATTCTCTTTTTAGAGATAAGCTGTACCTGTTGTACACTCACTTATGCTCTCTCACTACCGTAGGTCAGGGCGAAGAGAGTTTTTTTTAGATAAGTTGTAGTGATAATGAGTGCAATAAACTGTTAAATAATAACAACACGATAAAAATGAAAATTTGCTCATGGCCCTATAAACATAAACTTGAAGAAAATACATACATACATAAATCACGCCTTTATCCCTTACGGGGTAGGCAGAGCGTTTAACGCCTCGTAAAAGGCGCTTTCGCCACGTCTGACAAAAATTAAGGGGACTATTTTAGATTGTAATATGTATTGCTTTAGTGACAGGTTGTCAGCCCATCGCCTAAATTACAATACAATGTAACCCTCGAGTCCCTTTTGCTGACTTTAACACCATGCCCGGGAGGAAGGGCACCTGGAACATTCTATGTTTTTCTATCTCTCCCAGTCCAGCATGGAAGAAAGTATGTATTGAAGGAAGTATGTATTTTTTATTGATGTTTGTAGATATTAATATAATACTTTTTTGCAGTTAAGAGAATGGATCGAAGGCGACAACGTGACGATGACTTACATCTTAAGAGGCCCACAGTCTCCCGCTACACTCACTACTAACGCGAACCCTTACTGGACCACCTTGAGCAGTGTCACTCAGAGCAAGTAAGGGCCGTATTTATAATCAGCGCTCATGACTGACAGCGAATTTGAGATCGTATCAGAAACGTCATTTCAGTACAAACTGGCCTGTCAAATCCATACTTAATATTGCTCTCAAGTTTGAGATCGCTTCATAAATACGAGCATTAGTGTCATCAAAGAAGCAACTTCCTAATTTACTTTTCAATTTAACATAGACTTAGATTAATTCCAGAGAGATTCTGCTTACCTTTGAAAAATTACTCATATAACTTTGACTCAATTCTCCCACTCTTTATTTCCCATGCTGGACTGGGAGCGAAAGAGAAACATAGAATGTGCCAGATGCATTTTTTAACGGGCATGCTGTAAAAACCAGCTAAGGGATCCAAGGGTTTCAGTATATTGTAATTTAGGCCATGGGCTGACAACCTGTCACTACAGCAATATACCTACAAATCTATCTTAAATATCCTTTAAAACTTTGTCAGACGTGGCAGAACGACCTTTGTGTATGCCGTTTACGCTCTGCCTACCCCATTAGGGATAAAGGCGTGATTATATGTATGTATGTATGTCCTATAAATTGGTCCCACATACACGTTGTCCCGCCGCAGAGTAAAGGCTTGCTCTCTGTCCCTTCTGAATGACAATTACTCACAACTTCTTCTGTCGAGTGAGTATCTAGTCTATAGACCCGATGAACCCTGGTGTCAGAGTTTTTAAACCACCTAGTAGCACAACTATCAGGCCTCTGACATGGTTTTAAGTAACGACCACTATCAAAGACAGCGACCGGGACCGACGGCTTAACGTGCCCTGCGAAGCACGAAATATTTTTTTCTTTACGGACTTTTAGGTGATTCAGCCTACAATGTCCTAACCAAACTGGGGAATATTCACAAAGTGATAAATTCTCAAATATCAATTTGTGTTTCCCCCCTGGGAATCGAATTCACAACTTAGCAGTAACGTTTCCAAACTTCCAGGGGTCTTGGAATCCTGCCGATCGTGCCTCCTGGCGCGACTGACGCCCGCTACGTCCGAAGCTTTGGCATCCCAGCCTTCGGGTTCGCTCCCATGGCCAACACAGAGTCCCTATTGCACAAGGTGAACGAGCGCCTAAGTGCCGCCACCTTCCTCCACGGCATCGACATCTATGAGGCCCTGATCACCAGCCTGGGGAATATTCCTGGTGATAGGATTGCCGTCAGCCCCAGTGCGTACATTGTTAGTACAACAAAAGCTTAGATTCTAGTCATATGTACCTACTAATTACCACTATACTCGTACCAGTGTAACCAAAACATTAAAGGTAGTTCTGAGTGTAAATATAGTTGTACAAAACATACTCCAGTGCTGAAAAAATAGTATCATATTGTGATTATTTTCTTAATTATCGACAACAATTATTACAGAGGGTTTTACAAATAGATAATTTCATATTGTTAATCCTCTATATTTAATTTTTCATTAGCAGTTTAGCTAACCTATCGCTGTCAGCCCTAGCGCGTATATTGTTAGCACAACCAAAGCTTAGATTCTAGTCTTGAGTAGAAATAAAAGGTGCCAAAACCTCAGAGTAATCAAAAATGTTTAGAGTTGACTCTGAATTAAGAAGATGTAAATACTTTTCTATACAAAAACCCTAGTGCTGAATAAAGAATATTTATTATTTTGTTAATAAACATATTTTTTTTAATAATCTACGTTTTATTTTTCTCTTTATATTTATTACTAGAGTGCGTTTAAGCCGGGGGGCTTCGCACGGAAATTATCAGTGTTTCTCTACTATATTATGCATGTATTCTAAATATAAACCTTCCTCTTGAATCATTCTATCCAATAAAAGAAACCGCATCAAAATCCGTAGCGTAGTTTTAAAGACTTATGCATACATAGGGATATAGGCACAAAGAAAGCGACTTTGTTTTACACTATGTAGTGACTAAGTAGTGATTACTTAGCAATCGTGTTATCTTTTTTAAAACAACCGTAGCCAAAAAATGCGGAAGTGAGCACTAACCTATATTGACTAACTGTAGTACTAAGTCAAATATTTCCTCTATTTAGTCAAGATAGGGTAAGTAAACAGATACGAGTAGAGTTTGTTTGCACTTAGGACAGGCAGATTTTACTTCGTATCGTGTGAATCTTGCGAGTCAACGTAGGTACGGTAGGTAACTAATTAACTCTGTATTTCGATATTTTTGTGAATCATACCTACACAGCGTTTTTTTTTTAAGTTTATTCGAAATAAAAATAATTCATTTTTACATGGTTAAAGGTTTGCATATTTTTGGGCATTCATTAAGGTACTTGTTATTCAACTAAATATATGATTCTGAAAATACTTCGTACTTATCAATATCGGTAGGTATAGTGCGTTTTCTCTACTTCTCTGCGCAAACGTAACTGAAGAAATCGTATCGTAGGTAAAAATTTGGATAAAAATGGGTGTCACCTCGAGTTTACACATAGAAAAGATAATTTGGTTACAGTTGGCTATACAAACTAAATAAGTAATAATCATCATCTCCCTAGCCTATCCCGTATCTCTCGGGGTCGGCTACCTAATTTAGGTGATTGAACGAGGGCACTAATTTTACACAGAGCAACTGCCATCTGACTTCCGCAACCTAGAAGGGAAACCAGACCCAATCCTTGATTAGGTCAGAGTTTTCAAGCCGCCAATGCTTAGCACTGGCCTCTGACATGGCTTAACGACTAATATCTACGGTGTTAAACGATATTAACCTGGACCAACGGCTTAAAGTGCCTTCCGAAGCACGGAAAAAGCGCCGAATAAACGTACATATAAGATTGGAAACCGAAAAACACATTGGTACGTGGTGAGATTTGAACCACGACCTTCCGCTCAGGAGGCAGCGGCCCTATCCACTACACCATCGGGCTCTCCTTATCTTATTTATTTAAACTAAATAAGTAATAATATGGGTACTTATTTGTTTGTTTCATAACTGCTATGTAGATTCTAGTCATATGTACCTACTAATTACCACTATACTCGTATTAGTGTAACCAAAAAATTAAAGGTAGTTCTGAATGTAAATATAGTTTTACAAAAAATACTCCAGTGATGAAAAAAAATCAACAATTATTATTTCATTTTGCTAATAAAATTATATATACATAATCACGCCTTTATCCCTAATGGGGTAGGCAGAGCATAAACGACCTAAACAAAGGTCACTCCGCCACGTCCGACAAAGTTTTGAGGGTTATTTAAGATAAATTTGTAGGTATATTGCTATAGTGACAGGTTGTCAGCCTATCGCCTAAATTGCAATAAAGAAAAACCCTCGGATCCCTTAGCTGATTTTTACAGCATGCCCGGGAAGAAGTGCAGCTGGCATATTCTATGTTTTTCTCTCGCTCCTAGTCCAGCATGGAAGTATAAAATTATTGTTTTTTATTTTTATTTATTGTTTTTTAATGTAGGTATGAGAAGCCTTCGTCTTATTTACAAAAACGCTCCACTTACGGCATAATTACTTAATCGATATAATTCTCTCACCGAAAAATCTGTTTCCGTGTTTGCACTGTGAATCTTTGAGCCAACAGGCAGCACTTCCCATAATGGGTGCCTTTCCTGGCGTACGTGCCGCAACATTTTTAAAAGGACTTTTTCGCCGCCGCGCTCGCTCCTTGTTTGCTCACGTCGCCTGCGGATCACTGCGACACGCTTTTAGCGCAAATGAACTGTAGCAAATTCCCGACCGCTGCCGGGGTTTAGCGAACGTTTGCCATCCAATTGTTCTATTTTTCTTCTATTCCGTTTATTTGGTTTGGTTCTAATTTTTCTATAGATTTTTGGGGGTGTCACTGGCAGCCGATAGCGAGAAAGTTTCAAATGCCGTGAAGTTTATAAAAATAGATACATCATGCATGTATGTATATATACTCCATATATTTAGCGTTATTTTACTTCCATGCTGGACTGGTAGCGAGAGAAAAACATAGAATGTACCAGCTGCACTTCCTCCCGGGCATGCTGTAAAAACCAGCTAAGGGATCCGAGGGTTTTAGTATATTGCATTTTAGGCGATAGGCTGACAACCTGTCACTACAGCAATATACCTACAAATCTATCTTAAACAACCCTCAAAACTTTGTCAGACGTGGCGGAACGACCTTTGTTTAGGTCGTGTACGCTCTGCCTACCCCATTAGGGATAATGGCGTGATTATATGTATGTATGTATGTATGTATGTATATTTAGCGTTAAGTTATCTATACCAACTTGTTTTGCAGCCCTTAAACTGCTTTTCTTTGCAACTTCAAAGAGAGTCAAACGCAAAACTTATGTTTGTAACAAGGTAATTGTCCGTGATTCCGAAATTCCTCTACTATTTATTATATGTAATATTCTGTGTATCTGCTAAGTTGCGAAGAAAAAACTTTTTATGGGCCGCCAAACACGTTAGAATCATACTCAGCGTTAAATAAACAGAGCATATTTTATTATTTTAATGTTAAAAGTGCTGTTCTATTTTCAATAAACGTACTACCAACATTGAATAATAAAACACGCCATGTTTTCAAACCAATTCAGTTCCATCTTCTTAAAAGTTTAGTTACTCGTAAGTGCAAGTACAGGTTTGTAGAAGTGTTCATAGGTTACCTAACTTCTTTAACAATGTCAAAAACGTGATACCAAACGGCGTTTGGGTCTAAGGCTCATATTTATAAAGCGATATCAAACTTGAGAGCAACATTAAGTATGGATTTGACAGGCCAGTTTGTACTGAAATGACATTTCTGATACGAACTCAAACTAGCTGTTACTCATGAGAGCTGATTATAAATACGGCCCTTAGTAGCGAACCCGAACGCGGGTATTCCCAGTGCGCGAAAGTACATCATGTCGCTCGTCGCTGGCGTCACTATCGGTTTGATTTGATCGACTGGTTACTGAAAAAATAAATAATTCTTCCATGCTAGCCTGCGAGCGAAAATAAACATAGAATGTGTCAGCTGCATTTTCTCCCGGGCATGCTGTAAAAACCAGCTATGGGATCCGAGGGTTTCAGTATATATATTGCCATTTAGGCGATGGGGTGGCAACCTGTCACTACCGCAATATATCTACAAATCTATCTTAAAAAACTATGTCAGATGTGGTGGAACGACCTTTGTTTAGGTCGTTTACGCTCTGCCTATCCCATTAGGAATAAAGGCGTGTTTATATGAATATATGTATGAACAAATAAATGTAAGTTAATGACCAAATAAATGATGAACCAGCTTGTGCCGCAAGTGTCGTTAAAACCGGTATAAGAAGTAAAGCGAAGCGAGGCGAGTAGGTACGCTTCGACCCTCCACGAAATATAACAGAAATAAAAAGATCATTTCCTTTACCAGTATTTTTAGCAGCTGATTTGCACTTGGAGATTTTACAGGCAGGTACAAAGACGATCATTGAAGAAAAGATAGAAGGAAGGAGACGAAGAGGAATGCCAAGAATAAGTTACATCGATCAAGTAAAAGAAAATACTAAGGCCAAGTCGTAGCAGGAAGTCAAGGAGAAGGCGGAGTGCAGGGAGAGTTGGCGTTCACTTCATACATCATCATTCAGACAAGAGCTGAGCTCTTATATGAATGATGGTGACATAATACACTCCAGATTTTCTCACATGTCTTAAGCCCACTCCTGTATAGCAACCCAGTACTCCGAGCTGTCCAATATATAGCAGTAGCTTGCTCTTCCCTACAAAGCTACTGCTGTACCATTAATATACCATGATGATCGTTTCCACCAGCAGCCACTCATGATTCATCCTGTCAGTCATTATAATATTTTCATTAGGTACCATAAACCAATCAAACAATCATAAGGCTTTTCTTCTACGAAATACCTACGCCCAATAGCCTGGGATTGCCATTTTTTCGCTTAAATAAAGCATTTAAACTGAATGAGTATATATATTTACATGCAGAATTGTATCGTTGATTCATATAATTCATCCATTGAAAATAATTAGAAATATTTTATAGAAAAAAACGAGTCCCACTATTTTTATTGACGGAAATGATAAAAGTGAGATTTAAAGCTGCATTTCCTCCCGGGCATGCTGTAGAAATCAGCTAAGGGATCCGAGGGTTTCTGTATACTGCAATTTAGGTGATGGGCTGACAACCTGTCACTACAGCAATATACATACAAATCTATTTTAAGTAACCCTCAAAGCTTTGTCAGAGGTGGCAGGACGACCTTTTTTTTAGGTCGTTTATGTGCCTACCCCATTAGGGATAAAGGCGTGATTATATGTATGTATGTATGATATTAGTCGTTAAGCCATGTCCAGTCGTTAGTGTCCAGTGCTAAGCATTGGCGGCTTGAAAACTCTGACCTCATCTAGGATTAGATCTGGTTTCCCTTCTGGTTTGCGGAGGACAGATGGCAGTCGCTCTGCGTAAAAACCAGTACCCTCGTTCAATCCCCTAGATTAGGTAGCCGACCCTGGGTCATCCGGGATACGGCTAGGGTGATGATGTACTCTTTGACTCATCATTTCCCAAAAGGACGGTATCCTGTCGAACACACCTATTATGCTATGCAGGGTTTCGTAACTATGTGTTTTCCTCAAGGTTTTCCCTAACAACTCTTATGTTTAAATCTTAATGTGGGGTGTAAGGAATGGACAGCGTCCCACAAACTGATATGGGTTGCTCAGTTAACGAAACTGAACAACTTTCACAAGGAAATTCTTTCAGGGAATGAATATATCCTATTATAAAACTTTATGTCAATAGATGAAAAACTGATATGAATATCTCTCCTATGTTGGACTAGGAGCGAGAGAAAAACATAGAATGTGCCCGATGCATTTCCTCCCGGGCATGCTGTAAAAACCAGCTAAGGGACCCGAGGGTTTCTGTATATTGCAATTTAGGCAATGGGCTGACAACCTGTCACTACAGCGATATGTCTACAAATCTATCTTAAATAACCCTCAAAACTTTGAACGACCTATGTTTAGGTCGTTTACGCTCTGCCTACCCCATTAGGGATAAAAGCGTGATTATGTGTATGTATGTATGTATTATCATTTATCTTAGTGTCCGAACCGAATAATTGCACATTTTGGCACAAAAGCAGAGAAAATAAATGATTTAAACCCCGAAAATAACTATTATCTACATTATTGAATTTATTCATGACGTATATTTTATTACTCACAATGAAGAGTCTTCTTGTATAACATTATATAGTTTACAAAAAGTTTTTGGCAATACAAGGAGTTTTTATTCCGAGGACGGCTATGATGAATTCAAGTCAGCGACATCTATCCAATATAAAAATACTATTTACTGTACACTGAAAATCGCATTTTAGCAACTGAAAACTAAATAAGAACGGTTAATATTGAAATACAAAGTAATTTGTTGGCAGTGGCGGTGGCAGACCGCTGGAGGCGTAGTGCGTTAATTGAAATAAATTGTCACGAGTCGGCGCGCGCTGCGAGCGCGACATAAATCAGGGCGCTGTGCCGCGGGCACCGCCGACCAGCTAAGTGCCTGCGACGAGATACAGCGCACTAAGCGGCTCATAGACACGGCCAGTTCTAAATAATAGTCGCGAGCGCGACATAAATCAGGGCGCTGTGCCGCGGGCACCGCCGACCAGCTAAGTGCCTGCGACGAGTTACAGCGCACTAAGCGGCTCATAGACACGGCCAGTTCTAAATAATATTCGCGAGCGCGACATAAATCAGGGCGCTGTGCCGCGGGCACCGCCGACCAGCTAAGTGCCTGCGACGAGATACAGCGCACTACGCGGCTCATAGACACGGCCAGTTCTAAGTAATAGTCGTGAGCGCGACATAAATCATGGCGCTGTGCCGCGGGTACAGCCGACCAGCTAAGTGCCTGCGACGAGATACAGCGCACTAAGCGGCTCATAGACACGGCCAGTTCTAAATAATAGTCGCGAGCGCGACATAAATCAGGGCGCTGTGCCGCGGGAACCGCCGACCAGCTGAGTGCCTGCGACGAGATACAGCGCACTAAGCGGCTCATAGACACGGCCAGTTCTAAATAATAGTCGCGAGCGCGACATAAATCAGGGCGCTGTGCCGCGGGCACCGCCGACCAGCTAAGTGCCTGCGACGAGATACAGCGCACTAAGCGGCTCATAGACACGGCCAGTTCTAAATAATAGTCGCGAACGCGACATAAATCAGGGCGCTGTGCCGCGGGCACCGCCGACCAGCTAAGTGCCTGCGACGAGATACAGCGCACTACGCGGCTCATAGACACGGCCAGTTCTAAGTAATAGTCGTGAGCGCGACATAAATCATGGCGCTGTGCCGCGGGTACAGCCGACCAGCTAAGTGCCTGCGACGAGATACAGCGCACTAAGCGGCTCATAGACACGGCCAGTTCTAAATAATAGTCGCGAGCGCGACATAAATCAGGGCGCTGTGCCGCGGGAACCGCCGACCAGCTGAGTGCCTGCGACGAGATACAGCGCACTAAGCGGCTCATAGACACGGCCAGTTCTAAATAATAGTCGCGAGCGCGACATAAATCAGGGCGCTGTGCCGCAGGCACCGCCGACCAGCTAAGTGCCTGCGATGAGATACAGCGCACTAAGCTGCTCATAGACACGGCCAGTTCTAAATAATAGTCGCGAGCGCGACATAAATCAGGGCGCTGTGCCGCGGTCACCGCCGACCAGCTAAGTGCCTGCGACGAGATACAGCGCACTAAGCGGCTCATAGACACGGCCAGTTCTAAATAATAGTCGCGAGCGCGACATAAATCAGGGCGCTGTGCCGCGGGAACCGCCGACCAGCTGAGTGCCTGCGACGAGATACAGCGCACTAAGCGGCTCATAGACACGGCCAGTTCTAAATAATAGTCGCGAACGCGACATAAATCAGGGCGCTGTGCCGCAGGCACCGCCGACCAGCTAAGTGCCTGCAATGAGATACAGCGCACTAAGCTGCTCATAGACACGGCCAGTTCTAAATAATAGTCGCGAGCGCGACATAAATCAGGGCGCTGTGCCGCGGGCACCGCCGACCAGCTAAGTGCCTGCGACGAGGTACAGCGCATTAAGCGGCTCATCGACACGGCCAGTTCTAAATAATAGTCGCGAGCGTGACATAAATCAGGGCGCTGTGCCGCGGGTACAGCCGACCAGCTAAGTGCCTGCGACGAGATACAGCGCACTAAGCGGCTCATAGACACGGCCAGTTCTAAATAATAGTCGCGAGCGCGACATAAATCAGGGCGCTGTGCCGCGGGAACCGCCGACCAGCTGAGTGCCTGCGACGAGATACAGCGCACTAAGCGGCTCATAGACACGGCCAGTTCTAAATAATAGTCGCGAGCGCGACATAAATCAGGGCGCTGTGCCACAGGCACCGCCGACCAGCTAAGTGCCTGCGATGAGATACAGCGCACTAAGCTGCTCATAGACACGGCCAGTTCTAAATAATAGTCGCGAGCGCGACATAAATCAGGGCGCTGTGCCGCGGTCACCGCCGACCAGCTAAGTGCCTGCGACGAGATACAGCGCACTAAGCGGCTCATAGACACGGCCAGTTCTAAATAATAGTCGCGAGCGCGACATAAATCAGGGCGCTGTGCCGCGGGAACCGCCGACCAGCTGAGTGCCTGCGACGAGATACAGCGCACTAAGCGGCTCATAGACACGGCCAGTTCTAAATAATAGTCGCGAACGCGACATAAATCAGGGCGCTGTGCCGCAGGCACCGCCGACCAGCTAAGTGCCTGCAATGAGATACAGCGCACTAAGCTGCTCATAGACACGGCCAGTTCTAAATAATAGTCGCGAGCGCGACATAAATCAGGGCGCTGTGCCGCGGGCACCGCCGACCAGCTAAGTGCCTGCGACGAGGTACAGCGCATTAAGCGGCTCATCGACACGGCCAGTTCTAAATAATAGTCGCGAGCGTGACATAAATCAGGGCGCTGTGCCGCGGGCACCGCCGACCAGCTAAGTGCCTGCGACGAGATACAGCGCATTAAGCGGCTCATTGACACGGCCAGTTCTAAAGCCTCGTTCGTTTAATTCCCATCACTAAAGTTATTTATTTTTATTTATACTGGGTTTGCGATCTTACTCTTGACTCTAGACTAGACCTATGGTGACGGAGATAGAGTCGACGATGGAGCTAGCTCACTCAGAAGACGAGGCTTAGAGGCACTCAGCATTCGAAGGGAAAACAGCAAGTTAGTTGAAAGCCTCAGCTGAGCTCATCCACAGGTATAGGCCCGATGTCCAGATTATACCAATAAAACAAAAACTACAAATAGTGTTCGCTCTACTAGATTCCTAACTCTACATTCGAGGATGACGCCCAAAGAGACACCGCGAGACGAATTAATTCACCCAGCTGCGGCGGCGGCGAGCGCGCGATTTTTGCTCTAGTGCTCATTTGTCACCAGTACAGGTGTGTGCGTCCCAGGATCGCTAAAAGCTGCCTGATGATGATGTAGAGGAACCTGCAAAGGATTTCAGAATTAAATCTTGGATGTGGCAGGCTACTTAATATATAAATTATTCATGGTTGGCATGTGATTCTTGCTCTAGTGCTCATTAATTCGTCACCGGTGTGTGTATCTCAGGATCGCTAAAAGCTGCCTGATGATGACTGCCTCCGTGGTCTAGTGGCTAGTGCCATGGACTCCCGATCCGGAGGTCCTGGGTTCGATTCCCAGGCGGGAAACACAAAGTTGATATTTGAGAATTTATCACTTTGTGAATTTTTCCCCAGTTTGGTTAGGACATTGCAGGCTGAATCACCTGATTGTCCGAAAAAGAAAAAGATTTCGTGCTTCGGAGGGCACGTTAAGCCGTCGGTCCCGGTCGTTGTCTTTGATAGTTGTCGTTACTCAAACCATGTCAGAGGCCTGATAGTTGTGCTACTAGGCGGTTTAAAAACTCTGACACCAGGGTTCATCTTTCCGCCGGATTTCTTTTTCCTATTAGTTTTTAAAGCCGTCCCTTACATCTGGTATATCTGTCCATAAAGAGAATCTCTTCTTACATCCCTTGCGTAGTGCTAATGACGCAGAAGGGTGGTAGTGTATCGCGGCTGTATCGAATGAGATGTCGTTCCGTTTCTGACAGACACTCGCCACGTAATGCGCCAACTGTACGGGTTCTGAAATGAGTCTCTCCGCTTGTTCTATGTCATTAATTTGTCCCTGCTAAAGATATAAATCACGTTATAACCGTGACAAATAGTACATACAAAAGTGACAAATAGTACATACATACATTCATATAATAATCCCTAATGGGGTAGGCAGAGCGTAAACAACCTAAACAAAGGTCGTTCCGCCACGTTTAACGAAGTTGAGAGGGTTATTTAAGACAGAATTTTAGGTATATTGCTGTAGTGACAGGTTGTCAGCCCATCGCCTAAATTGCAATATGCAGAAACCTTCGGATCCCTTAGCTGGTTTTTAAAGCATGCCTGGAAGGAAATGCAGCTAGCACATTCTATATTTTTGTCTCCCTCCCAGTCCAGCATTTAAGAAATACAAAACAAATAGTTCTGAACCTTTTTTAGGAAAAATATTACCTCCAAAGCGAAATCTTTGGAAATGTTGGATTTGATCCACCAGTTTGTTAAATAATTACGATAGATAAATTAAATCCGCTAATCTACACAGAATATTTACCAATATATATTATTAAGGACATGCTGGACTGGGAGTGAGAAAAAAACATAGAATGTGCAACTGCATTTCCTCCCTAGCATGCATGTTTCAGTATATTGTAATTTAGACGATGGGCTGACAACCTGTCACTATAGCAATATACGCACAAATTTATCTTAATTAACCCTCAAAACTTCGTGGCAGAACGACCTTTGTTTAGGTGGCTTACGCTCTGCCTACCCCATTAGGGATAAAGGCGTGATTATATGTATGTATGTATGTTGGTAACGAATAAACTCAACAACTACAGGACCGATTCCAAAACTTCACGTTGGGCTACTTTTTACCACGGGAAACCTTTTTAAACCGGCGGGTGACACCGCTAACAGACAGCTAGTCGTCTGTCGTTTAACATTTTAAAATGTCTCTACAATTTATTAAAAATAATTAAAACATTAAGATTGCAAGAGAACATTAAAAAAAGGCTTTAAAAATAAATAGCCCTGCGAATTAATCTGTCATCTCTAAATCACATTCAAATTATTCTGTTTACATTTTGAATGAGGTTATGCCCTGCGTTATGCCCATCAATCGGATGGTCACGCGCGCATTTTGTCAAGTGTTTGCTTTCGTCACATTTTCAAGGGTATTTCACCCTTTCCATACTACCCTTTCACTTTTTGTCACCGTGCATATGTTTTCTTTTAAAACGAACAATCGTCACAATACTCTCAATGGTTTTTATTAAAATGATTCGTTTAAAATTTGAAGTGCTAATTGAAATTTGATTTTGGTTTTATGTAAACAGTAGCGTGAGAAACTCCCAAGATGATATCTAAGTTAAAATTATGCTAATTTAATAATATCAGCAATTTAATTCAGAAATATAATATAAGTACACTTGCTTTCGAAAATACATTTAAAAAAAAAACAGTAGCACATCTATTTATTGTTATGAAATTTTTGACAATAAATAATATTCCTTTCGATTTCTTGGATAGCAGTTTGGAAAGCCTGTTAAACTTTATACCAAATCACATAATTGAATCACTTCAACGAATTATAAAGTAGTTAGATCTTCCTAGTATTCCATCCATTATAATGGCACAACTACTGTATCCAAAAAAACTGCTAAAAATCTCGGCGTACTACTGGACAGCAATCTGAGTTGGTCTGCGTCGATGATGTCAGTAAAAACGTATTTTACTCTTTCCACTCGCTTAAACGACTCCAGAATTCCTTACTTTTAAAAACTAAGATCACTCTCGCTTAAATCCTCATTCTTCCTCTTTTGGATTACGCTGATACCTGTTACTTGAATGCCACAGAGGAGTTGTTGAACAAACTCGAGGGACTACATAACTTTTGCATGAGATTCATAATTAAACTCACGCAAATGCGACCACATCTCGCAGTTTCGTTCGCATCTCAAGTGGCTACCAATACGGCTTCAAAGAAATTCCCATTTACTGTCTTGTCTCTTTATAATCTTCATAACCCTTCTTCTCCATCCTATCTCAAGGAGATCTTCAATTTCCCTTGACCTCAGGACAAGCCTTGTCGCTCTCATGTCAGGACAATTTTAACTATTCGCACTCACCACTCTGACTTCTTCAGCTTCTCCTTCACTGTACATGTAGCCAGACTGTGGAACTCCCTCCTGCACACAGTGCGTGACAGTCCTTCTATCACAGTTTTTAAAAAACGAGTTAATGAGTACTATATTTCTCTTTCTAATTAATTCGTTATTGTAATTTTTTTCTAAGTTTATTATGTGCAATCTTATATATTATATATTATTTATTTATGTTCGTATATATCGTTTTTTATTTATTTAGATATATATGCATGGTCATGTATAATATTTTATTGTATTTTATGCTTGTACGGGATTATTCGTCCAAGATTTTATGATATTAGGATCTGAATCTCTTCTAATGTCATTTTAACTATATTTGAATTGTACAGGTTATGTCCTGCGCTATGCGAACATAATTGCCTACCCCATTAGGGATAAATTCGTGATTGTATCATATATATATATATTAATTGTACACGCCTTATCTGCCTCACTTATTCACTCTTACTACCGTAGGCCAGCTGGAAGAGATTTCTTTTTAGAGATAAGCTGTAAATGTTGTGCTTTGATTTTTGATGTTTGTATCCTCTGTATATTTATGTATGCAATAAACTGTTAAATATTAATAATGGTTGTTGTTTCAGTCAAATCACTCATACACAATTTCATCTCATCAAAAAGACTAAAGTAGAGTCGTGAAGGTATCTCGTTCGCGCGGATTATCGTCCAGCCGGTGATCCGGGCATAATCTCGGTCGCTTGCGGGTCGCGTGTCGCTTGTAGTGGCCCGGATACTCGGGATTACGTGGAAGAATAACAAGCGTCCTGCCCTATGGCCATTTTCATAAAACTACAACTTACACGGACAGTTCGATGTTCATTGCGCAGCTAAACAGCCGGTATGGTATAGGAAAGATTTGCCAGCAACGCAATATACATCGATTTTTAAATGATAATAGTCTTTGCTGGACGTGGGGCTAAAGAGTATAAGCTTGTATATTCTAGCGTAATAGACGGCTTTAACAAAATAGTAGGGTGTATGTCTTGGTTTTAATGCAATCATATACAGTACAGCTACATAAATCGGTAACAGAAGAGACATTCTCTCCGTCTGTATACAGGGTGTAAGGGACAGCGTCCCGCAAATTGATAGGGGTGACACAGCCAATGAAACTGAACAAGTAACACCAGGAAATCCTTTCAGAAAATGAAAAAAGAAACCTTATCCATAGAAACTCTCGAGGTGGTCATTTTGTACGGGAAGGTAAGTTTTTTTTTCATCTCCTGAAAGAATTTCCCAGTGAAAGTTGTTCAGTTTCGTTGACTGAGCAGCCCCTATCAGTTTGCAGGACCCTTACACCCGGGTATAGAAAAAAAAATATTTGTTGAAATTTCTATGTGTACCTACGATTTATAGGTTCAAAAAAACAACTTGATGCAGCATGGAGTATTTTTTTTTAACCACCAAATAGAACTTTGGCCTAATAAATTTAAATATAATTTGTTAGATCGGTTTTCAGGACTTCTGTAGTTTTAAAAACAACAACCCAATTTCACACAACTTTCCCTAAAGTAAGTTAATCTTGTGTAATGGAAAGTAAGATTGAAAAAGAAAAGTGTTTTTTACTTCTCATGCTCTGAAAGTGCTATTTTGTGCAGGAAGTAGGTTGCACAAAATTCAGGTCGCAAGAATTTTGTGCACAAGAGCAAAAACGTATCTACTCATAAATGCATTTCTTCTAAGGCAAAGAAAATTAAGCCACACAGCCAAACACAATAAGAATTTCATAGATAAAACTTGTTATTTTAAAGATAAAATATTTGCTTAAAAATTTGCCTTTTGTGTTTTTTATATGTATGTATTTGACAGATCCTTTTGTACTGAAACTACATTTCTGATACGGACTCAAACTAGCTGTCAATCTCAAGTGCTGTTTATAATTACGGGCCATAGTGTATTGTATTTATTAATACAAAATTAATTTAATAGTAGGCTGTATAGGTCTCCAGACGAAGCCTAATATGTCATGTCAAAAGATTTAAAAAGTTAAATGGCGGGAATGAATTTGTTTAGTTTACAATACTTTTGTAGAATTTCCTCAATTTTCCTCGCATTCGAAGTGAAAAGCAGAGTTAATAACTCGTACACAAAACCATTTTTGTCCTTGACTTAATATCAGCCCTCGCCCTGCGGGCTCGGGCAGTTAAAAATCTCGGACATAAATAACTTGTTTTGTGCACTTGTCGTAAAATCTACTATTGATTGTAAACTTTTGCTTTAACATAGTTAACAATATTTAATTACCAATATTGTTTTTTTTATGTAATAGCTCTCTTTTCGGAAAAACCTGCTCAAAAAGGTCATTAATATTTGACAAGCAGTACAACCCAGCTACATCCAGACGTCTGGTACAAGCACGTGGCGACTTCGCTTCGTAGCTCGATTCCAATTTCAAAAGCTACGAACCGCCCCGCCCCTCGCTTCTCTCGCCTCCCATTGGCTGACGGCCGCCCCGCCAATTACCCCCCTCGCCCCACACCCTACCGCACAACTTGACATTCTAATGTTTGCACTGTTGATAGTTCCCTTGAGAAAATTGAACTTCTAGATTCTTTTTGAGATTGGAATGATATTATAGATAGAGCTGGCTATGAAATGCATGGAATTTCATTTAATTTTAATGTAAGTTAGTTTAGTTTTATATAAGTTTATAAAAATAAATGTTGAATGCATTTATTTAAAAAATATGTAGTCTTCGACGAAACATCTATTTGAGCTTGAGTTTTTGTTTCATTCTTGTAATTTTTTTACTAGACGAAACAACAATAACTAAAATATTTTAAAGTATATGAGTAAATTACCTCTTAAGTTAAGAAGAAAAATCCCCCTATTTGATCCATGAAAATTGGTTGCGTAATTACCCCGAACGTAACATTCCATTGTGCCGTTGCGTACACCAAATACGGTCAGATTCGCAGCCACACCGGCGTGACAATGTAGCCTGTGGACCGGGGCACAAGATGGGATCACCGCTATCTCCCTTCCCCTTACATCAACTAACATATCGCGCTCTCCCTCAGGGGGTGGGTCTCGATGTAATCAGGGGATGATGTGACTGGCATCTCCGCAGCGGCTTCAAAGATCACAATTATCGGAGCAGTCGGTTGAAAGCCGCGAGTCGGGCTCGAAGTCACATCTAGTCATTTATTCTTCCATGTTCTGCGGTAACTCGCGGAAATTTTGAATTTGGAATTTATTTCTCTTTAAGAATAAAAGTGCGTTTTTAATAATAGTTACGGCCGGCCAGTATTTTTAATTTATTTGACAGTCAAAATAGTTTTTATTGACTTGATTGTTTATTTTTTTTACGATGTGCAGTAGTGCGTTAGTGTTTTTCCAGTATAGACTGTAAGCCGGCGAGCTGTCGTTCTGGGAGAAGCAGCGGGCGCCGGCCGTGGCCGTCCGTAGGATGGGAACAGGTCAGTAAACCTCTGATTGTTTGCCTTTTGACAAACTGAACTAGCTACGGCTAATCCCGTACTAAATAATGAGCTGAACGGAACTGAAAACATTTCTAGTTCCTGCCCTGATTGAATTTTGATCAGAAGTATAAAATTAAGTTTACGAAAATTGAATTGTGTGAGCAAAGTAATGAATGACCAATGAAGGTCAGGTGCAGTCGGTTCGAGTAAAAACCAGACGCCTTTATTAGGTAGCCGCCCCGTAATCCCCGTACGGGATAAGGCAAGAGAGATGACCCGCGGCTGTATAAGTTTTCACGTAGAAAAAACCCTGCGGTAAAAAGCATAACATGTTATGTTTCTCAACGTAGATAATGAAAATATTGTTAAAATCGGTCCAGTGCTAATTGAGTTATGTCTGACATGGTTAAACATACAAAAATATTTTTGACAATGAATGAATCTAAGTTTAATGTAGGTGCTTACAATTTTACTAAATAGTTGATGATTTATTTTAAATGAGGGCGCCTCTACATTTCTAGAAAGGTACGTAACGTATTAAAATATTCAATAAGGTTTATTTTAGAACAGAATAGAAAATTTTATTACTCTCTGCACTTTGTTCCACTGCACTTTTGTACCAATATAAGTCTTGCACCCAAAACAACATGTCACTTTGTCACTATACTATGTTAATCATGCTATGTGCACATGTTTTTGGGTATCAAGGGATCAAGGCTCGTATTTATAAAGCGATCTCAAGATTGAGAGCAATATTAAGTATGGATTTGGCCACATTGTACTGAAATGACATTTCTGATACGAACCCAAACTAGTGGTCAATCTCAAGTGCTGTTTACAAATACGGGCCTCAGATTAAAACTGTAATTCTTTGTACCCTTGTTTTGTAAGAATTCTAATCTGTTTTATGTACCAAATAAATAAAAAAATAGAATTTAAGGTTTCAAAATGTTTAGGTTTAGGTACATTATTTAAATATTGCATTACTACAGAACAGACCCCATAACTCTAATCCACTCTTTTTCAAGAAAGGTACACTATTACATTGACGTCTCGACTACAAATATAAACATATCCCGTGTTCTATGTTCTTAACACAGACACTCCTACTTATTAACACTTCAGAGAACATGTACGTATCTTACCCGCGTCCATTGTCCGTGGTCAAAACACTCGGCAGAGACTAGAAACAAAGCAAGTCCAACTGTTCAAGTCCACTTGTAAGTAAGTTAGGGACAGTGTAACTTGCTACAGTGCACCCTTCCAATTGTTTCGGAGTATGTGGGTGTGAATGAAGGCTTAATGTCAGGGGGATGGCTGTGTAAGATAAGTAGGATGTTTCGTAACTTATAATTTGAAATTTGATTGATTAAAACTTTTATTGACTGACACAAAACAGATACAAGAAATGGCAAGAATTACTGACAAGAGAAAAAGTTACAATAAAGAACAATGAGGACAATAATATAACGAACAAGTTTTTTAGCAAGTCCGCTGCTACGGCTTTCGAAACTGAACAAAATCACATCCCGTGATTTTATTTATCGTGCAAGTTAAAGAACACCTGACTGAGAAATCTTTCTTGACACAAAAATTTAAACAAGAGGTAAATATTTGGAAACAGGCCCGTATTTATATACAGCTCTTGAGACTGACTGCTAGTTTGAATTCGCACAGAAATGTAATTTCAGTATAAAACGACCTGTCAGATCGAAACATAATAATGGTCTCAATCTTGAGATCGCTGTATAAATACAAACCTTTAGAGCTCCATGACCTTAAGTTTGGAAGTTAAATATTTGTCACTTTTTGATTGGCTACGTGGCGCCGTAGCAAAGAGCTACGAATTACTACAACGCATAAACTTGAAAATATTTGGGATTTTTTTAGATAATAATCTTCCTTAAAACATAGACTCATTGCGACTTTAGCCATTGAACTGACAGCCATAGTAGATTTCACTTATTTTAAACGATTGAGTTGATAGCCATTAAAAAAACTAAATTGCTTTACAAATCTCAACGAACTACAAACAATCAAATATGAATAGATTAACAATAATTTTAATTAGAATTACAAACCAATGAAATTGATCGGCAAACATAATTCAATTTAGCATCTAAAGTCTGACAAAACTAATCCTCTCACTACACCATATAGGCGATTAGCGAATCATGTTGCAAATCACAGGCATATAATGTGATGCTTGACTGGAAGCGGTAAACTAACAAAAAAATACCCAGAATCTTCTTTTCTAGGATTTACATACATACATACATACATATAATCACGCCTTTATCCCTAATGGGGTAGGCAGAGCGTAAACAACCTAAATATAGGTCGTTTCGCCACGTCTGACAATAGGATTTAGGTTCGATAAAACTAAATACAGTAATGAATGGAGAGCGGTATTAGACCTGCGATTTTTCTATATTGTGCAAAAAAGTCCTTAAAGTGTGCCCAATGTGGCGGACACAGCTTTTATCAAACCGTTGACGCTGTTCCTGCTTCTTAAGAGATAAACGCGTTATGACTGTTTAACACGGGAGCCCGATGGTGTAGTGGATAGGGCCGCTGCCTTCTGAGCGGGGAGGTCGTGGTTCGAATTCCACCACGTACCGTTGTGTTTTCCGGGTTTTCAAATTTCATATGCACGTTAATTCGGCGTTTATTTCGGCGCTTTTTCCGTGCTTTGGAAGGCACGTTAAGCCATTAGTCCCGGTTAATATCGTTTAATCTTTAAGCGTTAGTCGTTAAGCCATATCAGTGGCCAATGCTAAGCATTGGCGGCTTGATAACCCTGACCTAATCTAGGATTTGGTCTGGTTTCCCTCCTGGGTTGCGCAGGTCAGATGGCAGTCGCTCTGTGTACAAATCGGTACCCTCATTTATTCCCCTAGATTAGGTAGCCGACCCCGTGAGATACGTGATAAGGCCAGGGAGATGATAAACTGTTTAACACGGGTATTTAAGCGTGTATTAGTAAAAAGCACGAAACTTTTAAATAAACAACAAAAACAATAGGCGTGCTTTAACGTGTAGTAAACACAATTCAATTCAATTCAGCCTCCAAAGTGTAACAAAACTAACACCGTCACTAAACCAGGCATCCGATTAGCGTATGCATGTTGCAATTCACACGCATACAATTTGTCGGGTGCTGTGGGTCCGTCATGGATCACTGGGCACGCACCCTATAGCCAGGGCAGTATTTGGAGGCCTGGACTTTTTAATAGGGCCTCATTATATACATACATATAATCACTCGTTTATTCCTAGCATAGCGTAAACAACCTAAATAAAGGTCGTTTCGCCACGTCTGACAAAGTTTTGAAGGTTATTTAAGATATTATGATATGCTATCTAATCTAGGTAAATGCACGTCACTTGTAATTCACACGCATACAATTTATCGAGTGCTGTGGGTCGGCCATGGGTCACCGAACACTCACCCCATAGCCAGGGTTGCATTAAACCTGAGGCACTAAGACTAGGATAATGAGGGCCCCATTTTGGTTAATAGGCCACATTATGTTATAACTGTGACTAAGACGTGTAGGCCACTTGCAATATTCATACGCATACAAATATCTAGTGCTCAAGATAGCCAGTTGGAGTTTCTTGGGTTTCTTTTCCTACCTACTAACGATAATGATAATGACATGTCATTTGCAATTCACACGCAAACTTTGTTCGATGCTGTGGGTCGGTTACGGATCAACAAGCACGCATCTCATAGCCAGGGCAGTATTTGAACACCCAGGGCTATTTATTATGATGGGACCTCATTATCCTATCACTATGATATCTAATCTAGGTAAAAGGTATGTCACTTGCAATTCACACGCATACAATTAGTCTGGAGCTGTCCGAGGCTCTATTTGGAAGCCTGTAATTTTTATTAGGACCATTTTTTTTGTTATTAATCATTATGGTATGCTATCTAATCTAGGTAAAGGTATGTCACTTGCAATTCACACGCATAAAATTAGACGGGAGCTGTGTGTCGATCGTGGACCACCGAGCACGCACTCCATAGCCAGGGCCGTATTTAACCTGAGGCCCTGGTGTTTTAGGGTACTGGGAGACCCATTATACTATAAGTATGACTATGATGATTATATATTCAAGACACTTGAAATTCACACGCGTACAATTTACGGAAAAAATATCTTAAAATATGTTTAAAAAAAATTGTCAGGCGCTACAGGTCGGTCATACGTACGCTATAATCTATAGTTCTGACCATCTTGATTCATGATGACTTCCAGGTATTTTATGTCAATGGGACATAAATTAATCTGATTTTAGGAACAATTTCATATAGAAAAATAAAAACAATTTTATAGCTTTGAAAGAGTCCAAGTTTGAAAGTCTAGAATAGAATAATCAATTCTATATATTATGTAGAGATCTAAAAACTAAGTACGATTATTTTATTACAAGTTATTAGTGATTGCGAGGTCCTCAGCACTTCCATAAAAAAACCGGGCCTGCTTATATCATAGAACTAGCGACACGACCCGGCTTCGCACGGAAATTATTAGTGTTTCTCTACTATATAACATTTATTATACATATAAACCTTCCTCTTGAATCACTCTATCCATTAAAATAAACCGCATCAAAATCCGTTGCGTAGTTTTAAAGATTTATGCATACATAGGGATATAGGGACAGAGAAAGCGACTTTATTTTATACTATGTAGTGTTATATTCTCTTGTATGCTTTCAACATTGCCACACCGTCTCATCCATTGCTGGCTTTGTTTGACGTGTGTATTGAACGCAGGTTTAGATGCAATTCAGCAATGGTCCAAGTACATACGAGTGACTAAGTAGAGTGTATTTACTTTTCTATTTTCGAACGTATGACCAAAAAAAACATGTTTTGCAATTCGTACACGTTTTGCGTAAATTGTATTCCATAGTAAACTGTATGTGAAACTTTGAAAATATTTACTTACATTGGTACACCTACAAGCTATTGTTGAAACGCTCCACAAATAAATAAGATAGAAAATAAACTACCTGGCTAATGTGGTTGTTTACTATGCCGTAGCTAAGGCCTACACTTTATAACAAGAACTTGAGAATGCTTGCGCATATCATATTTTTTGTATTATATAACAAATGTAGTATACTCATACTAATAAATTATGACAAATATATGTTTAAAAAGACACTAACCCGAAATCAAGAAGAATCAAGAGAGCGTAGTTTCAGCCAATATTAATTAAAATTTTACAAAAAACTAATCTGGGTTCATATTATTGTAATATTTGACATTATTTTCCATATTTCATCAGCTATCACTAATATTATGTATATTTGATATATTTCTAAATAGAGTTCGTCAATGTATTGCCTTTATAATATTGCACAGCGCACATCGCACGACGCACGGCTCCGTGAACTTGTGGGCGCTAATTCCATCGCTTTGATCACATTAACTAGCTATTTGACACTCAGCAATGTAATATCTCAAAGTACAGCACAATGTATTACGTGCATCATGAAATAAGTGCTAACTATAAATTCCTAATACAAAAATACAGTACATATAGACCCACCCTTGTATGTCTCCATCGCTTTGATCACATTAGGTCGCTATTTGACACTCGATATGTAATACCTCAAAGTACTGCACAATATGTTATGTGCAGCATGAAATAAGTGCTAACTATAAATTGCTAATACACAAATATAGTAAATGTAGAGCTTTGATAACATTAGTTCACTATTTGACACTCGATAATGTAAAATAGAATACCTCAAAGTACTACCCATACCTATTTGCAGTATGAAATAAGTGCTAACTATAAATTCCAAATAGAAGAATACTGATAACAATCTAGAGCCACCTTCATATGGCACATCGCTCGACGCACGGCTGCGTAAACTTGTGAGCGCTAATTCCATCGCTTTGATCACATTAGCTCGCTATTTGACACTCGGTAATGTAATACCTCAAAGTACTGCACAAAATACACAGACTTCCATGGACATTCTTTCCTGCACAGGACTTCCATGCTGGACTGGGAGCGAAAGAAAAACTTAGAATGTTTCAGCTGCATTTCCTCCCGGGCATGCTGTAAAAATCAGCTAAGGGATCCGAGGGTTTCTGTGTATTGTAATTTAGGCGATGGACTGACAACCTGTCACTACAGAAAATACTTACAAGTCTATCTTAAATAACCCTCAAAACTTTGTCAGACGTGGCGGAATGACCTTTCGTTTAGGTCTTATACGCTCTGCCTACCCCATCAGGGATAAAGGCGTGATTATATGTATGTATGTACTGCACAAAATACTATTTGAGTTATATCTGCGTAACAGCTAGGCCTAGAATATTATAAAATGAAATAAGTGAAGATCTTAAATTGAAATGCGCAAAGTGTTTTCATTACTTATATTTTATCGTTTACGTCCCGAGCTGGCGACACAATGCGTATTCTTAATTTTATTCTCTTTAATCATTCCCAAAAACATTCAGTATTTTTTTCTACGCTACGCTATCTTTTCATCAAAAAGGGCCTAATCCTATCGGCGTCATAAAATCCTTTTGAAACTACGGCAAAAGGGGATAATTACGACACTTAGCGGCTTTCCTTCGAGGCCGAAAGACGAACAGTAAAGTCGCCTAAGTCCGCGCCGCCGAAAAAATAAAAGATCTTTTCTTGAAAAGGATTCGAGGTATTAAGGTCGGCCGTTTATCACACCGTTTCCTTAGTTTACCATGTAATTTTTTTATCAAATCTTTGATGTAAGTTATGATTAATTTAATTCTACGCATAAAGAAAAGAGATGATATCTGCCTGAAGCTACGAGCATCAAGCCTCAATTTGCCGAATTAAGTACATTTTTCTTTAAAACAATTAAATATTTTATATTTTCAAATGTGTGGCTTACTATTACATATTATTAATATAAATAAATTAAAAGTTCCTTTTATTTCATACACGTATTGTAGAAAACCAAAGTATTATATTTATTTTTTTATTACTTGTGATGACTTCTAGCCAAAGAAATCTATCAGTCACTGCGCAATTCCTTACATTTGATTCATGACGGTGTAAATGTAGCCTTCAGTAGGCGTTAAGGAAAAGGGGGCGCAGGAAGGAAGCGTTCGGTAAACGGAACAAAAACACAACGTTATTAGCGGGATTGGTGTAATCTGACTAATCTATTTTTGGAGAGGGGGCTTCGACTGAGCTTTGCACAAGTGTCAATTATTGAATAAACACCTCCATTTCTAGATATCTCCATTTCTTCCATGCTGGACTGGGAGAGATAGAAAAACATAGAATGTTCCTGCTGCCCTTCCTCCCGGACATGCTGTAGAAGACAGCAAAAGGGACTCGAGGGTTACAGTGTATTGTAATTTAGGCGATGGGCTGACAACCTATCACTATACATTAGCAATACACATTACAATCTAAAATTCCCCTTAATTTTTGTCAGACGCGGCGAAAGCGCCTTTTACGAGGCGTTTAACGCTCTGCCTACCCCGTAAGGGATAAAGGCGTGATTTTATGTATGACTGAATTAATAAAGTGAAGGTTACCAAAAGTCTATTTTACTCTAAGTATATGAAACAAGCTAGAATTTTCATTATTGATGTAATCTGACCAATTTTATTTTTGGAGAGAGGTTGCCCGCTTCAGCTAAGCTTTGCACAAGTGTCAATTATTGAATAAACACGTCCATTTCTAAATAATGTGTGGGACTAAATGAATAAAGTGTAGGTTATCAAAAATCTATTTTACTCTAAGTAGGAGAAACTAGCTAGTATTTTCATTATTGATGTAATCTGATTAATTTATTTAGGGTGGGGCTGCCGCTTCAGCTAAGCTTTGCACAAGTGTCAATTATTGAACAACATTGCACGTCAATTTCCAAAGCACATGGACTTTTCTGTGAAAAGGTCCTAATTACATTTGTCAACTGAATTAATTCGCGTATGTGTACCAAGTCTCATTTTATTTAGCAGTAAACCATGCAGAAACTAGCTTGCCATCTTTGACATTCAGTTGCGTGTTATAACTTATTACAAAAGAGTAAAAAGTTCCTTCCATGCTGGACTGGGAGAGATAGAAAAACATAGAATGTTCCAGCTGCCCTTCCTCCCGGGCATGCTGTAGAAGTCAGCAAAAGGGACTCGAGGGTTACAGTGTATCGTAATTTAGGCGATGGGCTGGCAACCTGTCACTATAGCAATACACTTTTCAATCTAAAATTGCCCTCAATTTTTATCAGACGTGGCGAAAGCGCCTTTTACGAGGCGTAAAACGCTAAGCCTACCCCGTAAGGGATAAAGGCGTGATTTATGTATGTATGTATAGGCTTTGCACAAGCGTCAATTTATTAAATAAACATGTCCATTTCCACAGAATGTGTGGGACTCTTCTATAAAGCGGTGTCTGTCAAATAAATATGATAAACAAAAACAGGTCAACTAAAATCATTAACGTAGGTTTATTAAAAGTGATTGTTATTTTTTTTTAATAGAAACAGGAGTAATATGAGCAGAATTAAAGCTGGCGATTACTTCACTAATTTATGATGATGAACAGAAACTAGTCTACCATCCCGCAGATATACTTCTTCTTAGCGAGTGGATTCTCGAGTCGAACAACGAACCGAAGAACCATTTTGTCAGAGTTTTCAAACCGCCTAGCAGCTCATATATTAGGCCTCTGACATGGTTTGAGTAACAACTACTATCAAAGACAGCGACCAGGACCGGCGAATGCCCGCCGAAGCACGGAATCCTTTTACTTCTCGGACAATCAGGTGATTTCGCCTGCAATGTCCTAACCAAACTGAGGAAAACCTCACAAACTGATAAATTGACAAATATCAACTTTGTGTTCCTCCCTGGAACTCGAACCCAGGACCTCCGGATCGTAAGCCCATGGCTCTGACCACTAAACCACAGAGGCAGTTATATAGATATACTTACCTACTTGTATGTTATCTTGTTGCAGGTGACCGGCTGCTCGACATCCCCTGCAATGTGTGCGGAGACAGGAGCTCCGGCAAACACTATGGCATCTATAGCTGCGACGGTAAGCATGAGGACGATCGCCAGTCTTCCCATCTTACCGTACATACATATAATCACGCCTCTATTGCTAATGGGGTAGGCAGAGCGTAAACAACCTAAACAAAGGTCGTTTCACTACGTCTGACAAAGTTTTGAGGGTTATTTAAGATGGATCTGTAGGTATATTGCTGTAGTGACAGGTTGTCAGCGCATCGCCAAAATTACGATATACTGAAACCTCGGATCCCTTAGTTGGTTTTTCCAGCATGCCCGGGAGGAAATGCAGCTGGCACATTCTATGTTTTTCTCTCGCTCCCAGACCAGCATCTTACTGTCTGTGGATTCCTTTTATTCCCGGTAGTTCTTTATAATTTACCAAAATTACGAAGTGCTACGACATCAGTCAATGAAATTAAATTCGGTCGTCAATAAAATTAAAGTCTACCCAAATGTTGTTATTCCTTTTTTATGCTTAAGGGGCTCCCATCAGTCAAAAAATCATAATTTACTGAAAAAACAAAAAAAATCTAGTAGATCAGATTGGTGTTATAGCAATGAAGGTTAATAGAACTTCATAAAGTTGCAACTTATAGTTCGTTGCAGTTACAGATAGAAAAATTACGAAAATTTTCCACTTTTTGCACTTTTGCTGTAACTGCAGTGTACACTGAATAATTAATTTATAATGCTTAAAATAAACTTCAGTACTTCAACCTGATATACCGGATTTTCGAATAAATGTGTTTTCAGTGAGTATTGATTTTTTTAACGGATGAGGGCGCTGGCGTTCCCCTTAATAATAAACAGATCTCGCCTGTTGGTCTCACGCATTATTTTAAACAGGAATTTCCTTCTCAGGTTGCTCGGGCTTCTTCAAGCGGTCGATCCACAGGAACCGTGTGTACACCTGCAAGGCTGGTGGTGATATGAAGGGTCGCTGTCCAGTAGACAAGACGCATAGGAACCAGTGCCGCGCCTGTCGACTAGCCAAGTGCTTCCAGGCTAATATGAACAAGGACGGTAAGTGGCATGAGGTCCACAGGAACCTTTAAGGCTGGTGGTAACATGAAGGGTCGCTGTTCAGTAGACAAGACGCATAGGAACCAGTGCGGCGCCTGTCGACTAGCCAAGTGCTTCCAGGCTAATATGAACAAGGACGGTAAGTGGCATGAGGTCCACAGGAAACTTCAAGGCTGGTGGTGACATGAAGGGTCGCTGTTCAGTAAACAAGACGCATAGGAACCAGTGCCGCGCCTGTCGACTAGCCAAGTGCTTCCAGGCTGATATGAACAAGGACGGTAAGTGGCATGAGGTCCACAGGAACCTGCAAGGCTGGTGGTGATATGAAGGACCGCTGTCCAGTAGACAAGACGCATATGAATCAGTGCCGCGCCTGTCTACCAGCCAAGTGCTTCCAGGCTAATATGAACAAGGACGGTAAGTGGCATGAGGTCCACAGGAACCTTCAAGGCTGGTGGTGACATGAAGGGTCGCTGTTCAGTAGACAAGACGCATAGGAACCAGTGCCGCGCCTGTCGACTAGCCAAGTGCTTCCAGGCTGATATGAACAAGGACGGTAAGTGGCATGAGGTCCACAGGAACCTGCAAGGCTGGTGGTGATATGAAGGACCGCTGTCCAGTAGACAAGACGTATATGAATCAGTGCCGCGCCTGTCTACCAGCCAAGTGCTTCCAGGCTAATATGAACAAGGGCGGTAAGTTGCATGAGGTCCATTCTTCTTCTTGCAGTGTCTCTATTACTGAAGTTTGCCCGTCAGCTCCGCATATAAATTTCCTTCTATAACCCTCCTCCAGCCAGAAATGATCTTTTACGTCTGAGAGCCACGTTTTTCTTGGTTTACCGATGCTACGTCTACCTCGACTTTTTCCTTCTTTTTTTTGAAGAATATGATTATGGTTATTTCTTTGAATGTGCCCTAGATAGACCTTATAACTTTATTACATTTTCAAATAAAAATTTAATTGGTGTTAAAAATTCTTGAATGTAGAGCATTATCTATCTCCTACACTCCTACTTTGCTACAGAAAACAGCGGACAAAAGTCTGTAACATTGACATTGTATTTTTTGGCATTGACTGAGAGGATTACCACTCCGGAGCAGCATATGAGCAGACTTTAGCACTCAAAAATCCGATTACGATTGCAACCAGTTTTATTTTCGGATTCAGAATTCGAAGAGGAAGCTGATACTTTTTTGCGTTGACTTATTTCGTACTTAATCTTCGTTTTCCGTCGGCAAAGCAAGTTTAGTGATGTTATTAGTGCAATTAAGAGGCTTTAGGATTATCTACTGGGAGATAATGTTCCATACATGCATAGATAAATTCATATTTTAATGGGAAATTCTATATTTTTATCCCTTTAAATCCAGGAGATTAATAAAAATAATAGAGTTAGTTGGAATTCCTTTTTCTTTTCAGATCAAATTAAAGTCAAACTAATATTCTTTAAGCTCTACGCTCTGCTCTAGTGACGTCCAAGTATTTGACCTACAGCACAACTTGCAAGTAATCATTATTATCATCAGCCGCAACAATCCACTTCTAGACATGTGCCTCCCCGAAATAGGAAGGTATTTTGAAAGTAATACTGTGTAATAAACAGCACATTTCCTATGACAATCGCACAAAAGGCGCGGTGGATAAATTCACATGGACGTACAAAGGCCGCGTGACAATGGCTGACGTTCGAGAGAACCATCAGGATCGCAGCGGGCGACCGACAGACTGAAATATGCTTATGTACATATATACATATAATCACGCCTTTATCCCTAATAGAGTAGGTAGAGCGAAAACGAACTAAACGAAGATCGTTCCGCCACATCTGACAAAATTTTAAAGGTTATTTAAGATAGATTTGTAGCTTATGGATGTCGAATACATCTACCTACCTACCCTACTGGTAGTTTAATGGTAGTCATATTACCTAAAGTTTTGTCAGTTTTTTTTTTTTTTTTTTTTTTTAATATATATAGGCGAGCATTTGTCCGCCATCTCACCTGGTGGAAAGTGACGATGCGGACTATGTTGAAGCATACTCACCTATGTAGCGCCTATTCACTCTCGCCTTGAAAAGGCCCAGGTTATATTGTTCCGGAAACAGATCCGCCGGCAGGGAGTTCCACTCCTTAGCCGCTCGCATTAAGAATGTGGAAGCGAACCGCTTCGTACGAATTTGTGGTATATCCACGACATAAGGATGGAACCCCTGTCCACGCCTCGTGCTCCGGAGATGGAAAGGGGAGGGGGGTATAAGGTCATGAAGTGCTAACGCGCACTCCCCGAAATGTATCCTGTAAAATACCGACATGCACGCTACTCTGCGACGAAAATTCGTGGAAGCTTGCAAATGTGCAACCTGTACCCAAAAAAGGTAGTCGAGCAGACCCTGCCAACTATAGACCCATATCGGTAACCTCTATACTCTGCAAGATTATGGAGCGTGTACTGAATAATCGGCTCCTGGCATACCTTGAGGATAATGATCTCCTTAACGATCGCCAATACGGCTTCCGCCGAGGGCGATCGACGGGGGACCTCCTCGTGCATGCCACTCACTTATGGAGCGAGGCTTTCGAGAGACATGGTGAAGCACTTGCCGTGTCTCTGGATATCTCCAAGGCCTTTGACAGGGTCTGGCACGCTAGCCTTACTGGCAAGCTTCCCGCCTACGGGTTACCTGCTGGCCTTTGCAACTGGATTTCGGACTTCTTGAGTGAACGATCCATACAAGTGGTCTTAGATGGCTGCTCCTCCGGACAACAGGGTATTGATGCCGGAGTTCCTCAAGGTTCTGTCCTGTCTGCAACCTTATTCCTGCTGCATATCAACGACATGTTGACACCCGATACCTTTGGGTACGCTGATGACAGCACGGTTGTTGACAGATATCTGTCCAGTGCAAGGGCCAACAGTGAAACAATCCAGTCTTGTCGGAAGTCTATAGTGGATCGTCTGAACTCATCGCTAAGGGTGATATCCGAGTGGGGCGATGCCAATCTCGTCAAGTTCAACGCATCCAAAACCCAGGCGTGTCTATTCTCGACAAAACGGAGTCCTTTTAACCTGGCTCCAACTTTCCGGGATGTATCCGTACCGATTTCTGACCATCTTGAGCTTCTTGGTATGAGCCTTACGTCCGACTTGAACTTTGGACGTTACATTGAGTCTCTGGCCACAACAGCTGCCAAAAAACTTGGTATCCTCTCGAAGGTGAGGCGATACTTCACACCGGGACAGCTATTGCAGTTGTACACAGCTCAAGTCCGATCGTGTATGGAGTACTGCTGCCACCTTTGGGACGGTTCAGCTAAATACCAGCTGGCTGCCTTAGACTCAATCGAGAAACGTGCTAAGAAGCTCATTGGAGACTCAGCACTGGTTGAGGCAAAACTACAGAACCTTAAGAAAATTTTCAGTTACAATAATCCACTGCTGGGTATAGTAGATAGGGCTTTCTTAGTTGAAGTGTATTTTCTAAACATGCCACGCTTGGTTAGCGGGTTGGCGAGAGCAGTACAAAGGCCGCGTGACAATGGCTGACGTTCGAAAGGACCATCAGGATCGCAGCGGGCGACCGACAGACTAAAATATGCTTATGGATGGCGGATACATCTACCGCCGGCAACATTATATTTTTGTTATACTCGAAAAACTGTAGGATACAATACAATACAAAATTCTTTATTGCACAATGAAACACATACTATAGCTGTGAAAGATGCAATTCCTATTGGATTGGATTATTTAGACTAGTGACCCGCCCCGGCTTCGCACGGAAATTATCAGTGTATCTCTACTATATTATGCATGTTTTATACACACAAACCTTCCTCTTGAATCACTCTATCCACTAAAAGAAACCTCATCAAAATTCGTTGCGTAGTTTTAAAGATTTATGCATACATACAGGGATATAGGGACAGAGAAAGCGACTTTGTTTTATACTATGTAGTGATACGTTATCTTTTGTTTACCTTAGGGATGGCATTAGTCATAGCTCTGCAACCATTTTACAGTTTTTCGTTCTGAAATATCTGAAAAAGGTTCTTGATATTATTATTTACTAATGTATATTTCCTGCTTTACAGAAATATAGAAATAATTCCTTACAACCACAGAATACTTAAATTGCGAGAATATCTCTTTTTCCAGTTAAAAAGTAAACGAGTGAAAATAAAACTTATTTCGGGGAAAATCACGGTTCATAATATTCTAGAAAAATTTATTGTATAAAAACCTGAATGCAACCTAGGTTTCTATTTGATTTTTGATTTCGAAAGTTTAATAAAAATCTACCAAAGCGTAGCACATCTCGTAGCAGAGTGCTACGCCGCATAGCAATCTCCAACCGGAAACCCAACTCAATTGACATGCAAGGTTCGCTCTGTTTCCCGAACTGACCACTCTGTCTGTCGATTAAGCCTCAATAAAAAAAACTAGCGTAGCGGGTAGCGGTTCTCGTAGCAAAGGCTACAACGCGTAGCAATCTCCAAATAGAGAGCAAACTAATTTGACATGCAGAGTTGGAAGGTTCTCTCCCGTTTCCCGAATTGACCTCTCTGCCTGCCGATTTGGCATATGAAAAAAAAACTAGCGTCGTGCTACGCCATACTGTACGACAGATCGCCGAAACAAATCGTTTATAATGGCGACGCGATGGGCAGAAGCACTTTTTTTTTTGTTACTAGTTAGGTACCTACATGGAGCCCGATAGTGTAGTGGATAGGGCCGCTGCCTCCTGAGCGGTCGTGTTCCGAATTTCACCACGTACTTATGTGTTTTTCGATTTTCGAATTTCATATGTACGTTTATTCGGCGTTTTTCCGTGCTTCGGAAGGCACGTTAAGCCGTTGGGCTCGGTTAATGTCGTTTAATACAGTAGATATTAGTCGTTAAGCCATTTCAGAGGTCAGTGCTAAGCATTAGCGGCTTGAAAACTCTGACCTAATCTAGACTTGGGTCTAGTTTCCCTTATGGGTTAACGAGGTCAGATGGCAGTCGCTGTGTAAAAACCAGTACCCTCGTTCAACTCTCTAGATTAGGTACCTACCCCATGAGATACAGGATAAGGCGAGGGAGATGAGTTAGGTTCGTACCTATGTACTACTATTAGTAGCATGAATCTCTCTCAGTTTCCTGAATTGACCCCTCTGCATGTCGATTTGTAGCACCCTTCTCCCTCGCTGCCTTCGGCCGTATCAGTTAAAATCTAAATACCCTCTAAGTAAAATCTTGTGAATAATTGAATATTCATAGCGTCCCATGTCTGCCGCAAGTCGGATCTAACTGCGCCATGTGACAGAGCCTTCACGTCTATGTATCATATATAAGCACTGCTTAATACAGGGTTGTCGATTTCTATAGTTTAATGATGTAAGAAAATACAAGTAGGAACATTTTAATGGTTGAGAGTGATTGAGTAAATAAACTTGATTTAATGATACCGCAAAAAAGTACTATAACTGTAAGTATAAAACCGGTACTTATTGCAACATTTAAGAACCAGTGTTCTTAGATATGATAGGTTATAATAACAAAAAATCAACTTACCAACCCGCCTGCAAAGCGTGATGATAGTATATTAAATTTCCGATTGGTAAAAGGTCATCGACTCGATAACCATACGACATAATATGAAGAAAATGTCATGGCCAAAACTCTAAGTTAAACTTAGTTAAAATTTTAGCATAGCTTTATAACTTTTTTTAATCAAATAGTTATCTACCAGAAAATATGGTACAACAGATGTTGAAGTGTTAAAATTTATCAAAGTCACATAATTTTGTTGAGTTATAAATTGATTAATCAATGCAATAAATGTAACGTGAAGCGTCTGCCAGCCCTGCAGCGCTGCGGTCTCTCACAGGTGCTGCCGCTAATTTATTCACGAGCATCACTTTGTGCCGCCGCGACCCGGATTACCTTTATGTGTTTACCCGGCCCGTAATTATACACCCTCACGAAACTTACTCGCGCCAGCGCCACCAACCCAACTTAAAATTTCATCGCCATTTGCGAAGTTCTCTGCCTGTACTAACAGTAGGTGTAAGGGACAGCGTCCCGCAAAAAGGGACAGTGATAGGGGTTGCTCAGTCAATAAAACTGAACAATTTTCACCGGAAAATTCTTTCAGGAAATGAAAAAGAAAATTGACTGTCACATACAAAATGACCACCTCGATCAGGTAGTTTGTATGGAAAACCATTTTTTTTACTACCTGAAAAAATCCTGCTCATAGTTTCGTTGACTGAGCCACTCCTATCAGTTTGTGGAACACTGTCTCTTAGACCCCGTATAGTGATTCTGTACAACTTACTTATTTTGCTTATTTCAGAGTTCACAAAGTGCAAGTGCATTTTTTGAAAAGATTGTGCGTGGGCTGTGGATATACGATTAGCGGCTCACATTGAAGGAGAAAAGAATAGATAAAGATGTAGATAGAGCTAGAAAAGCACAAACAAAATATAAAATAGACTCAATAGTTAAAATCCTGATGTAATTCAGCGCTGACTACACGTTTTCCGACTTTTCCGCGGCAGTGTTTCAGTTTGAACATTTATAATTCAGCGACTAAAGCGCCGCTCGGCGGCACTTCGACTGCGCAACTTGCCACAACCGCAGAATAACGAATTGATTCCATTAGTGTGAAAGTAAGCCTGCTAGTGGGCTCGATTCTAGACACCACCGGCTAAAACTCAAATTAAAATCTATCTGTCACTTTCAAAGTAAATACTCCATGGTTTTACACATTGTCCGCTAGATTTTGACGCGCATTTGTACGTTTCCCCTGTATTTCTGTCAATTTTATCCACCATATCATATGACGGCGGATAAAAATGACAGATGGTACCACAGAATATACCTCCTGTCCGTTTCCAATGTTTTTTAGTCTGAAAGTGACAAATAGATTTTAAATTTAGGTTTAGCCGGTTGAATCTAGAATTGAGCCCAATTCCTATCTAGAGTGAAACCATGATAGAATCAAGGCGATTACAGCCGCTGACTGATTCAAAGTTATCATGGTTTTACTGTATCTGTTTGATGTTTCTGTACTACCAAAGATTTACATATAATCACGTTTTCATCCCTAATGAGGTAGACAGAGCGTAAACAACCTAAACAAAGGTCGTTTCGCCACATCTGACAAAGTTTTGAGGGTTATTTAAAATAGATTTGTAGATATATCAATGTAGTGACAGGTTGTCAGCCCATCACGTAAATTGCAATATACTGAAACCCTCGGATCCCTTATCTGGTTTTTGCAGCATGTATTAGGAAATGACCAGGAAAAACCAGGTCAACATGGAAGAAAAGAAAGAAAGTAATTACTAATTAGCTCAAAGTCAGACAAAGGATTCGAACGTTTTGTGTCAACGAAGAACCCATTTAGTTGTAATATAAATAGTAACGAATTAATTACTTTAGTGTGAAAATAATCCTATCTGTTAGTTGCTTCTTCACTGTCGAATGACTGAAGAAGGACCTTGGTTTAAAAACTGATATAGGGATAAATTGGTAAATCAAATCATTCAAAGGCTTCAAAAATCTTATTGCTACGAAATAAAATATCTAGGTTTATTTATGAGCAGGTGAAATGAAAGGGCGTAATATAAATACGTCATGTAAGAACGTACATTGAAAAATCAAATAGAACAACATTGACCAGCCTGATATAATTCAGTCGCTTAACTGCCTCCGGGGTCTAGCGGTCAGAGTCATGGGCTCTTGATCTGTAGGTCCCGGGTTTGATGCCCGGCGGGGCACAATGACTTTGTGTTATTGTTTCTAGTTTTGTTAGGACATTGAAGGCTGATCACGTGATTGTCCGAAAAGTAAGATGATGCATGCTGTCGGATGGGCATGTAAATAGTCGGTTCTGCGTCTGATTTATCTCTGGTCATGTCAGTCAATCTGTCTTATCAGAATAAGAGATTGAAGGAATAGAGAGTGCACCTGTGTTTAGAGCAAACACTTGGGCACTAAAAACTAGTCCTGCGCTGTTGGCCGATCTCTGGAAAATTGGCCGCCGTCACCAAAAATCGGTGGGAGGATTATTATTATTATAATTCGCCACTGAGTGGCACTGACTACACGTTTCCCGACTTTTCCGCGGCAGTGTTTCAGTTTGAGCCACGTTCAGCATTTATAATTCAGCGCCGCTCGGCGGCACTTCGACTGCGCCGCGCCGCCGCAACCGCAGAATAACGAATTAATTCCATTAATCAGTCATCAACTCTACAACGCTATCTACTTCACCATGTTCCGGGATAATTTATAGCTGATTTATTATGTCATTGTAAAATATTTGTAATTCGATATCAATGTCAAACGTTCTCTGATTTGACATTCTCTCAAGTTCGTATAATATTTCTTTGTTCATATAGATATAAAGTCAAAATTGGATCCAAGATCTTATATGGCTACCTCTACCCATAAGGTTGCATAGCTAAATATGCCATCGCCATCGACTGTGCTAAGATTACAAAAATAGTTTTAATTAAGTTTACGTCTTTTTTTTGTTTCAGTGAGCTCACATCTTACTTTCTTACTTTGTGTGGTAACCACATCGTCTATACTTTAATTTAGTGTTTTGAATCCGGGTCAAGGATCAAGAATGCCTTCTCAGATCTATAAATTACTTTTGTACCTACCTCCCGAATCAGTAATCACAAATTCAAATCCGGTCAACCTTTGAATTCTCTTCAATATTGATAGTGGGCAGTCAGGGCCCGGGACCGGGACCGATGGAGTCCATTCGGCAGGCAACTTCGATTCGGTTGTGTTTGCACACCGATATTGGAGTTAGCTGATTGGCTGGCTGCCTCACGGACTTTACGTTTGCACAGTACCATGGCTGACAGAACGGCACTTGTGAAAGCTACGGGAATCAAATTTCCATCAGACTTTTCGTATATTTGAACGAATCTCTGAAATTTGGATTTTTACACATTTGAATTTATTACGCATTTTATCTGTAATCCTCTGAGACCGTGAATATTACAGTCTATAATTTGATTTTAGTTAAAATATTTGATTATCTTTGCGCTTGTTTCTTTTTGCATGAACATTTTCCCGATCGCAAACAGAACTCCGGCAAGCTCCCTTGTCGATCAAATGAACATAATCCCCAATTTAACTTTATAAAATTAATTTAAAATCGATCAGCTGCGAGCAAGCCACTCAACTGCTGAACAGCACTTTTCAATATTCCATGAAAAAGTTAAAGGGTTCAGTTCTATTCGAAAAGGTTTTCAGCGTTGTTGGTACTTTTTCTTCAAAGTTAATTATTTGGCTCGGCTTCATGAAAGTAATAAATATGACAATATCAAAATGAAGGCTTTGATCGATCATCGCCTTCGTTAAGTGCTCCGTAGTCTTCTGCTGTCTTTCGTTAGGAAATAAACCGTTTTAAATTAAATACTTTGATACAACTTTCAATTGCCATGCTTAGAATTTTCTCCCAAATAGCTGGTGTAAAGTTTTCAGTTGGCATCTATATCTTAAGACATTAAATGCTCCTTATTAAATAGATATTTTTATTGTCAGCTATCTGTGCAGCGGTGGCTGAGGATGAGACGAGTCGCCGTCGGCGGTGGCGCGCGGCCGACAAGGGGCAAACTTTTCAATTACCGCCATGTCGTGTTACCCCGCAGCGGGTTAAATTAATTCTCTCCACTTCACAAAAAGATTCACCTTGTGGGGGGTTGCCACCCGGCGGCCGGCGGCGCCTGCCCTCACGTATATTTCACTTTTTCCCGGATATTTTCACCCGTAACATACTGACGTTTCGCAATATTTATTTTTAATTTAACGGTTCGCGCTCAAGATTTTGATTCTACGTTTATCTTTTCGAAGTCCTTTTGGTGGAAAAAGGAAAACGCCGTTGATAATGGAAAGGTATCAGAGCGCTCGTTCATGTTTTGTTAGCAATTCTACCTTCCAATTCGTCGGAACTGAGTGTTTCTTTTTGTTCGATTCTTTACTGAACCGAGTTTAATTTACAATTCATTAGTTCCACATTTACATTACGGCCGGTGGGGTATTGCCACCTCATTTTAATTACCTTCTCACAATAATGAGCGTTCAACCCTGGAATGAATTTTTATTGCCCCCGTGTTGCGTGTCAGATCAGACGCGGGCAGTCGGGGCTGCGCGGTGTAGTCGTGAGTGGAGCGTATCGAATCGTCCAAGTGTCGGATCACGGAGATCGCACTCGAGCGGTGTTTAGGATCAAACACGTGTTCAACACCATTGCACCGCGAGGGGAGAATAAAGGGTGACGATCGTAGGTAATGCCCGCGTTAGTCGCGCTCATAGAACCGTAATTATGTCGATATTGGCCTATTGTACGCATTCGAGTTATGTTTATCAATTACACTTGAATTGAGTGTTGTTTAGTTTCCCCCTACTAAAACACGAGTATTATTCTCACTTTTTTGAAAAACGTGTAATTAAATTCGTTAGGTACTGATGTACCAAATTGCAGTAATTTACCAGTTTTTCCCATGACCACCGCATATGTCAACATGAGTCATTCGTAATCATTAAACTATTAACATTAACTGGTGTGGTGATACAACTTAAACTATACCTCTATAATGGTTTTGACGTAGAGTTCCCTGATAGTAGCAATTATATTTTTTTATCCGAAGGAAGACGCTGTTGCTAGCGTTAGCTAATTTTATATTTTTGAGCACATCAATGATAAGAATACAAGAATTTATTTGATTTCTTTGATAGTGGTCATTTACCCCTTTGGTGGAGTGACTAAAAAACTAAGGAAAATTAATAATTGGTATTATGCGTGTCGTGACAGTAATATATATTAATGCCGATACCACGTTAAGTAAATAAAAAAAAAAAAAATTACATGCTGATACCACGTTAAGTAAATAAAATATGTAAGGTAAGTGTAATATCATACACAATAGCCGTTTAGATTTTACGAGCGTTTATCATACCATGCAAAGGACATCTCGTTTCTTACACAAAGGGCATTCGATCCGATTATGTGATTTATTCACCGCTTCCGTGTTTGTGCGGCCCTCTCGTTCCACTACAATATTTCTACTCACCAGCTATAAAAGAACTGTGACAGATTCAGTACCCTATTAATTTATCGAAGCCAGCATGGATGGGAGGGCTCACAATATAATAGTCATTTGTAGTAGTATTTTGACAGCAAGTGATTCAACCCCACAGCCCCGGAGAATCTCGCCCATCTAATTTCATTTTAATGTTGTGCGTGAACAAATTATGGCACTGTCATAGTGAGCGAAAATAAAACGCTTTAGTGGGATAATCTGTTGCATCTGGATTGTGGGGTATTTTTTGTTGGTTTACGTGATTCTTAATTAATTCTCGCAGGGAGTGGGGAGGGCGAGGCTAATTGCATTAGCACGTGAGCGGAAGCAATAAAGCGTTCGTGATTAGATAAGTTTTGTATCTTTGTAGGCCACAAAGTAGTACCTATTACGGGGTGTAAGGGACAGCATCCCACAAACTGGTAGGGGTTGCTCAGCTCAGTCAACGACACTGAACCAGTTTCTTTCTTTTAGGAAGTAATTTTTTAAGCATTTCCGCCATTTTTTATGAAAGATCCAAAAAAATATGTTATAATCCTAAAAAAAAACCAGTTAAAGTTGTTCAGTTTCGTTGACTGAGCGGGGTAGCTCAGTTTATCAGTTTGCGGGAAGCTGTCCCTTACACCCGGTAAATCCAAAGGTTGCCTGATAGAAATAGCTACCATACCATAACAATAGCAAATTGTTTTTGGTGCCATAGAGAATATGTATTTTATTGTATTGTACCTAGTACTTGTTTGTAGTGCAAAAATGTTTAGCAGAGTTGAACTTTAAACTCGCTCCCGAATTTCGCGCTCGCGGGGAAAAGCGGCGATATGAAATAGCGTTTGCCTGTAGCTCGCAGTTGGTTGGGCTCCGAATCGTAAACTTTGTGCTGTACAAAACAAAGTTATTCGTAGTGGCGGTGGTGGATCGCAGTCGCACTCACCCTGCGGCCCGCGAGCCTCCTCAACCGCACAGCGTAACTTTGTAACAACTTTTTCACGAGAATTATATTTTGTAGAGTGGTTTTGAATACTACCGATACGAATATGAAACGTACTTAATACCTAGCTCTATCTGAATTTGTTTTAGTATTTGTTGTCATTTTAAACTTAAAATAAATTGGCTACAACATAAACACAAACGTTATAGGAACCTACATATGTTATGTGATTTGACCTAAATAAATAATTATTGTAGGTAAAATACACAACCCATATTTGAATATCCCTTACGGATTGCCAACAAAAATAAAGGCAAAAGTTTGAGTGTGTGTGAAACCCGTTGTCATGTCGACATTGTTGGACATCTATTATACGAGTTATTTGTCCGGGCGCGGCCCCGCCGGGTGCCGGGTGCCGGGTGGAAGGTGAATAAAAACCTGGATATTTCTCATATTTATGTCGGTGCACTCGAAAATATTCTCTGAGATCGGTGCTTCTTGATACTCCAGATGTAGAGATGTGTGAGTTATGGGGCGGGAATAAGGCGCGTTTTAGGTCGGCAGGTGAGCGGGAGCGTGGGAGAGGGCCCACCTGGCGCGCCCCCTCTGCCTCTTCGCTGCCCTCCGCCCTCTCTGGCTCGTTAATGATGATGTGCTCAGCCAGCAGACTATTTCACTTCTGAATACATCTTTCTCACTTTTAGCGGGCGGTCCTTGTCGCTCTAGTAGCTGAAACTCGGTCCGTCCTCGTCTGGAGCGCTCGCCTGGCCGCTTCCACCTAGTCAATTCGGCAAACGCGTATCTACTTTGTGTCGGAAATGTAATGGAACAAATGCGGCTGGAATTAACGTCGGTACGAATGTCGGGACACGGGCGTCGGAACACGGTACGCCGGGGTCGTCTCTCTGGATATTTTCCACGCGATGATTTTGATGCGCATCTATGGAGCGGTAATAACGTTTGCGGTGAAATATACACCTGGTTGCTTACTTATAGATTTCAAATAAAAGCGATTTTGCTGGTAATTTGCCAATATTACAGATTTTTCAAGTTCCGAAGTATATTAAGAAATACATAGAATGTACCACGAATCAGAAGGATGGAGTCAATAAAGTTTCGGTGATTTGCAGTTAAGGCAATGACCTCACAACTTCTACTCCTTTAAAATTTACTTACCCTGTAAGTTTGATTTTATTTATCGACATACATACATATAATCACGCCTTTATCCCTAATAGGGTAGGCAGAGCGTAAACGACCTAAACAAAGGTCACAGTTTTGAGGGTTGTTTAAGATAGATTTGTAGGTATATTGCTGTCGTGACAGGTTGTCAGCCTATCGCCTAAATTGCAATACACATAAACCATTAGATCCCTTAGCTGGTTTTTACAGCATGCCCGGGAGGAATGCAGCTAGCACATTCTATGTTTTTCTCTCGCTCCCAGTCCAGCATGGCAGTATGTATCGACGACGTGTCCAATAGGCATTCGAAATTGAACTCTGAGTCTTTAAGGCTCGTATTTATGAAGCGAACTGAAACTTGAGAGCAACATTAAGTAAGGATTTGACAGAACAGTTTGTACTGAAATGACGTTTCTGACACGAACTCAAACTCGCTGTCACTCACGAGAGCTGATTTTAGATACGGCCCTAAGTAAATTTAAGTATATAAAACAATTACAATACTATATACTATCTGAACAAAAAAAATATTAAATTTTCTAACACTTCAGCCCTCCGTAGCAAGTCTTATGATCCAAAAAACAGCGCGTTTAACATCTTGATGCTGATAATCTGAATAAGAAGTGAGGCTCCTGAAGGCAAATGCTGAGTCATCGGCGATTGTGTGCTCAGCAAATGAAGACGGGGGCATGGGGGCTTTAGCCAGGCAAATTAGAACTAAGTACATACATAGGTACGTATAATCACGCATTTATCCCTCAGGGGGTAGGCAGAGCGTCAACATACTACTTAACACGTTTTGAGGGTTATTTCAGATCTATAACACTGAAGGTCTCGAACCCTTGTTGTTGGATATTACAGCTTGCCCGGGGGAAGGAGCAGCTGACACATTCTATGTTTTTGTAATCGCTGCCAGTACGGCATGGAAGGGAAATATCACGTTTAACATCTTAATGCTGGTAATCTGAGTAAGAAGTGAGGCTCCTGAAGGCAAATGCTGAATCATCAAGGATTGTTGCTCGGCAAATGAAGACGGGAGCATGGAGGCTTTAGCCGGGTAAATTGGGAACACGACTCATAGGCCCGTATTAATAAACGGCACTTGAGACAGACAGCTAAGTGCGTATCAGAAATGTAATTTCAATACAATATGGCCTGTCGAATCCATACCTAATATTGCTCTCAATCTTGAGATCGCATTATAAATACGAGCCCTATTTATACTTGCTTGACGAATGATAAAGGGAAGAAAGCTGACGATTTAATCTTTGCGTACTTGTTATACCACGTTTTCTTACGAAGATAAAATGCCTTACTATAGTTTTTTACGACGGGTATTTTTGAATATAATTGCATGGATACATTCTCTTTTGCATCCAGAAATAAGATTTGAGATTATAGGTAGCCATAACCATAATACAACCGGACAACTAGAAAATGACTTAGGGCCGTATTTGTAATCAGCTCTCATGAGTGACAGCGAGTTTGAGCTTGTATCAGAAATGTCATTTCAGTACAAACTGGACTGTCAAATCCATACTTAATATTGGTCTCAAGTTTGAGAGCGTTTCATAAATACGAGCCTTATACATAAATCCTTACAGTAACACGGCGAATATGGGAAATACGAGGACCAAGGTTCAAAACATGGGAAACTAAAATTTCCAAAGAAGAAAGTCCCACCCTAATGTAATTTTTACGTGAGTGAGATTTTTTAGTTAACCTTAGAAAATGTAGTTCACTTTCAGCACGTAGATCATTCTCCCTTATCTGTCTGTTCTAATCTAAAATAGAGACTTTCAGACATAATAGGCATCTACCTAAAAGATAGGTACGCCTGAGCGTCTTGGTCTCGTCAGTCAATAAACCTTTTGACCGTTCACCAATTCGGCTTCATGAAGCTGGGGGGCGGGCCGGGATTATTGCGTCATTAATCACGGCTCACACAACCCACCGTCTAGAGACTAGAGACTGTAAGGAACTTATCGATAAGACTGGCAGATTTCTTACAGTTACTTGAGGTACCTAAAATAGGTACATATGCCTCAGCGTCTTGGTCTCGTCAGCCAATAAACCTTTTGACCGTTCACCAATTCGGCTTCATGAAGCTGGGGGGTGGGCCGGGATTATTGCGTCATTAGTCACGGCTCACACAACCCTACGTCTAGAGACTAGAGACTTTAAGGGACTTATCGATAACACTGGCAGTATTGTTACAGTTACTTGAGGTACCTAAAATAGGTACGTATGCCTCAGCGTCTTGGTCTCGTCAGTTAATAAACCTTTTGACCGTTCACTAATTCGGCTTCATGAAGCTGGGGGGCGGGCCGGGATTATTGCGTCATTAATCACGCCTCACACAACACTACCCGCCGTATTTATTTCATGCAAAATAGCATGAAATATATATATTTTTTTGTTTTAGTTTAGGATCAATGAAAATATAGAAAGTAACTTTCGCGTCAGTTCTAAGGTCGATTCATGATCGATGAATTCTTGTGTCAGTTTTTGGTGTATAGCAATTTACACAGTGGGGTAACAACAAACCACCATAGATATTACTGTAACACAAAATAGGCAATTCTACCCTATTTTTATGACTTATATTAAATTGACGTAACAAAGCAATACAGTTTGTCACTTCCTTTTTTTATAACACTCAAATGAGTTAGCATTTTTACGGGTACAGGCGGAATGTATTCGTTGCACAAAAAAATCAGCATAAAATGAAACGAGGCTCCGCCTGAGGGCTTATTACAGTCACAAGATTTTCCTTTTACCTTTTTACGTCAGAGGGTAGGTCACTACTCTCACGATTTTTGTTTAAATAGAATTTGCGTTAAAAAGCTAAAAAAAAAATTTAAAAACATTTGTTACGCACGTATAGCATAAGTTACGGGTTTAATTAAGCATTCTCTTCGACGCGTATTTATAAATTACAAAAATATACTTTTGTAGGAATTCCAGCAATTTGTAATTTTCGTAGATTTATCGATATTTTAGCACAGCACTAGGTTATCGACCGCAGACCTCCATTTACACGACCATAACGGCGCAGATAACTATGTAGCGCCTGTACCCTCCCTAGGGGGTGGAGGGGGGGCTACTTGCAACTACTTACTAATGTCCAGAAAGTCCAGTCTAGTCTGAGCTTCTATTCTACCACTACACGCAAGATTGCACTGTTTGATGACTACTGATACTGATAAATCAACGACTACTCACTACTCACTCTTTCATGCTTGACTGGGAGCGAGATAAAAACATAGAATGTGCCAGCTGCATTTCCTCTCGGGCATGCTGTAAAACCAGCTAATGGATTTGAGGGATTTAGTATATTGTGATTTAGGCGATGGGCTGACAACCTGTCACTACAGCAATATACCTACACATCTTTATTAAATAACCCTCAAAACTTTGTCAGACGTGTCGGAACGATCTTTGTTTAGGTAGTTTACGCTCTGCCTGCCCCATTAGGGATAAAGGCGTGATTATATTTATATATGTATGTACTCACTTGTTTGTTTAACGAAGGTGTTAGACCTCAACGTTTCGACTATTTACTCGAGTCTTCTTCATGGAGAGTGAAAAACACACAACACCGCCCGCCGTGTGTGATGAATGCGTCATGCGCTAAGTAAATACTAAGTACGTTCCACGTTCAATTAAATAATGTGATAATCTAACAAAAAATAATTATCTTATTCAATGTAAAAGTGTAGAGCTAGGCGAGTCATATCTACCTTTTCTTACCGCCTTTGTTAAATATTAAAACAAAATACTAATTAAAACCAATGGTAAACTTTGACAAACGATACCTAAAAATAATTTGTTATGAGTCCAGTGAAAAGATGGCTGCAACTAAGGCCAGTATTTATAATCAGCTCTCGAGTCTGACATTTAGTTTCAGTTAGCATCAGAAATGTCATTTCTGTACAAAACGACCTGTCAAATCCAAACTTAATATTGCTCTCAATCTTGAGATCGCTTTATAAATACGACCTTAAATCTCGTAAGGAGCCTCACTGCAGATTAAATAACAGTTACTACTAGCTCGGTTACCTAAAAATAAAATAACATAAGCTCCTTATAGTAGTGGTTTCCAACTTGTAAGATCGTGTTATGGTAAAAACCTACAGTAATAAAGGCTAGTTAAATAGTTGAAACGCATTACAATCATATTTTATTTCAAATAAGAGGTACTACAAATATCTCAAAAATTGATTAAAAATACATACATACATATAATCACGCCTACCTCCATTAGGGACGTACATATTATCCCTAATGGAGGTAGGCAGAGCGACAACGACTTAAACAAAGGTCGTTCCGCCACGTCTGGCAAAGTTTTGAGGGTTATTATGGATAGATTTGTAGGTATATCAATGTAGTGACAGGTTGTCAGCCCATCGCCTAAGTTGCAATATACTGAAACTCTCGGATCCCTTATCTGGTTTTTGCAGCATGCATTAGGAAATGTAGCTGGCACATTCTATGTTTTTCTTTCGCTCCCAGTCCAGCATTGATAAAATTATAATATTTTGTTAAGTTTTTTTAAAAATATAATAAAAGAATAAAAGTTAATAGCATCCAAACAAAAATGTCCCATGATTTGCTTACTCTGCTACCAGCATAAACGAAATTGTGACTCCCCAATTAAAACAGTCTGTTTTTACACACACTTTGAAAATTAATTGACGGCGATGCCTCCCGGTGAAAAACAACACATAAATATGTAGTTTTTGCGCGAGCTACGTTTTTGAAAAACATGTTTTGTTTGCTTTCAATTCGGCAGAGCGAGGGGCTTTGCCTGATAGATGTTTGAAGTTAAATCTCCCTTTTAAACGCTTCAAATGTGATTCAGTGAGCGCCTTTTTGGAGCTTAAGCGGCTGCGACTTGAACGTAAAAGAGCTCGCTTTAATAAATTGATTACTTATTTATGGGGCGGGGACGAATAGAAAGAAGTCTTTTTTGCACGTATGTCGCAGGATTATGATGAAATCGGTTTTTTGATCAAAAGACTAGGATTTTGATCAAAGCTCAGACTTTTACAAAATACTAGTCATAATCAAGAGAAAATACTAGAATTTTGTCAAAGTCCGGGTTTTGATCAAAAGTCAAATTAATAGACTAAATGCTACAATACATACATACATACATATAATCACGCCTTTATCCCTAATGGGGTAGGCAGAGCGTAAACGACCTAAACAAAGGTCGTTCCGCCACGTCTGACAAAGTTTAGAGGGTCATCCAAGATAGATCTGTAGGTATATTGCTGTAGTGACAGGTTGTCAGCCCATCGCCTAAATTACAATATACTGAATCCCTCGGATCCCTTAGCTGGTTTTTACAGCATGCCCGGGAGGAAATGCAGCTGGCACATTCTATGTTTTTCTCTCGCTCCCAGTCCAGCATGGAAGAAAAAGAACAATAAACTTCTGACGTTATTATACGAGTAGTGTAAAGTAAACAAAAGGAATTTGATATCCATGAGAAATGCTTCAACAGCAAAACTGCTTTTCTCAAGAAATACTCTATCAGATAGAGTCTGTCTTAATACAACAATCTCGTATACCATACATACATACATACATAATATCACGCCTTTATCCCTTACGGGGTAGGCAGAGCTGTAAACGCCTCCTAAAAGGCGATTTCGCTACGTCTGACATAAATTGAGGGCAATTTTAGATTGTAATGTGTATTGCTGTAGTGACAGGTTGTCAGCCCATCGCCTAAATTACAATACACTGTAACCCTCGAGTCCCTTTTGCTGACTTCTACAGCATGCCCGGGAGGAAGGGCAACTGGAACATTCTATGTTTTTCTTTCTCTCCCAGTCCAGTATGGAAATGCTACAATATTTAGTTGAAAACCAATTTTGGTGATCATATATGGAAAATTATAAAACTGTTTTTATTTTATTTTATGTCTGTTTTGTTTTATTCAAATATAAAAAAACTATATTGACTTATCATAAAACCGAAAATTAATATATCAAAATCCGGACTTTGACCAAATACTACGTTTTTTATCTAAACCTGGAAAAAATTATAGACGTTTCTCTGGATTATGACCAGAAGTCGTATTTTTGAACCGCTCGAACTCCAATACGCATACGAAAGAGTAACTTTCGCATACGATTTTGATACAATTTGCCATGCCAATGTTACCCTTTCGTACGCGAATTCGATTCGAGCGGTTCAAAAATACGGCTCCAGCATTTTGTCAAAGTGCGGGTTTTGATAAAAACCCTAGATTTTTAATCAAAACTTCGATTTCATCGTAATCCTGCGACATATACATTATACTTCTTTTATAAATCTTACTAATAATAAAGGTCTAAGGTTATAAAATAGTGACAATGAACTTTTGCAAACAACAAATTATTTTTGCTGGAATGAACGCGACAAAAAAAAGAAAGCATACCTCTACTTATCTTTTCCGATTTTTACCTTTCTATTTTCACTCACAAGCAAATAAATTAAAATATTCGCAGACAAAATTGCATTACACCTAACCAAAAAGTCGTCGATATAGACACCGCAACAACATGACGGATGACGGAGCAGCCATTAGATCACGGACACGAACTTCGCAACATTCGCCTTCAGTAATTAAAAACAAGATTATCCTCCTCCGCGTCAAACTGGAAACTAGGGCCTTTAGACCTCCCCTCAGCCAACACTCATAAGGAAAATCAGAAGCTAATACACCAAAAATAAAGTCGAAGTTGTTTTGCAGGGGGCCGTGAGGGTAGCCGAGAAAAAAAGCACGTGTTCTATTTGGGATTACACGCGCCCCATAAACAAAGGTTAACATTACTCCAGTTGAGCCTGAGGACACGCAATAGTTGTATATTTTCCTCTTTTGTTTTATTTTCAAACATCTATTTTGATACGCAAATCTGCTACGAACAAAGTGCAAACAACTACGGCGTAGAAATATGGAGCGCGCTGAAGTCTTTTCTGTGAAACATATTTCTTTTTGGCTTAGTATGACTGTTGTACGCACGACACAGACTACAAAAAAAAAACTATTCTAACGTCATCAGCTATTATGATTTTATATTCGTGAGTCATCCTGACAACTTTTAGCCCTACATTGAAAAAAGTACTGATGTCGCTACGTAACCTACGCCGTAGCACTAAAGACGTAACAAGTCGAAATTGTTATGATAACTAATAGGTACATATTCTTACAGAAAATCTTCATCAATTTGTCACTACCACTGCTATTACCATTTACTATCAAGGTGCAATCGAATGCTCTACCTAACAGGATTAAGAACTAATCTTACCTTCGACCCCTTTAATATATCGAGCAGGGTATTCCGCTAAAGCTACGTAATGTTGAAATGCGGGGCCGCGGGAGCGATGACGTCACGCAATCAGCTTACGCGCTCAGTCCATGAGAATGCGGCCATTGTGCCCGCACATGGTGCATGGCGGCGCATACGTTGCTTCCCGCGTCGCCGCAGGGCTGCCAGCGGTCAGATGAGGGGATAATTAAAAGTACTTTTTGTGTTTCGTCATGATTGTACTTTGTTTTGTATTGTTTGTTCCTTTGTAATGTCTTGTTTATGTGCAAGACAAAATATTTAATTTAGTATTTTATTGTATTATATTATATGAGGCCTTTGCCCAGCAGTGGGACACAGTAGGCTAGTAATAATAATAATAATAAGGACCGGGTCCCTGTGGGCCCGTGATACTGAAAAGTATACCAACATAATAATAATAATATGTAAAAAGGAGAGTAAATAACATTTTCAAAAAAATTATAATAATATTATATGATGATGAGGCGAATTGAAAAGTAAAACACATTCTTTAATGGATAAAAACGAAAATAACAGTAAAAAATAAAAGTACCTACAAGCAAAGTCAAGTTAAAAGCTGCAGAATAGATAATTCCGAGGTGTTTCCTGTGGTTTTGCTCGAATTACATGCTGTGATTTTGGAATAGCGTTTACTACTTATACCAGAAGAGATCGGAGGGACAACAGCAGCCCACCGTGAACCCTAAAATAGTTTGCCTCTTTTGTTATTACCAGACTGGGCAACGCAAAGGAGGGTGATGTGTTTATCAGCCTATCAATGTATGTATGTATGTTTGATTCTCTGTAGCACGCTAGAGACCAAACGCGTAGGCTGATTTTAATTATTCTTGCGTCAATTGATTCGTCTTAACAATGCGAGTGTCATTGACGACATAATTATGATCAAAATTAGATATGTCGACAATAAGACGCCATTTTGTAAAAATAAAAAAATCGGCGAACTATGCCGAATCGTATAATTGAAAAGGTGTTTGTTAATTTTAGGTTCTTTACAACATTTTTCGTATTGAGCGACCATTTAGAATCTACAACGCATTAAAGTTTTTCAAACTCACTTTGTATTGTATTGCAGTTGGGTTCTTTGAACTTTTTAATTTTGCATTTATTTCAATACATTGATTAAACCTTAAAATTAAAGCAAAGGCGAGCTCTACTTGTTAGTGTAATAATGAATGTATGTACCAACCCTACACATGATCTGAGGCTTAAAGTGAATGTGAATAGTGACACCGGCCGATACACGCCGCCCACTAATACGGTACGGGCGGACCTGGGCTGTGACACGCACTATCCCAAATTATTAACTACTAGCGACCCGCCCCGGCTTCGCACGGAAATTATCAGTGTTTCTCTACTAAATAATTATCCTCTTAAATCACTCTATCCATTAAAAGAAACCGCATCAAGATCCGTTGCGTAGTTTTAAAGATTTATGCATACATATGGATAGAGAAAGCGACTATACTATAGTTGACTATAGTGTAAAACAATACTATGTTTTGATGAAAAGCTCAAACCCTGAACCTAGTAAAACTTCTAATGACATAATAAAAAAAGAACTTCCACGCTGGCCTAGGAGCGAGAAAATAAAATGTGCCAGCTGCATTTCCTCAAAGACATGCTGTAAAATCAGCTATGGCATCCGAGGTTTCAGTATATTGTAATTTAGACCATGGGCTGACAACCTATTACTAGATACAGCAATATACCTACAAATCTATCTTAAATAACTTTAATAAAAAAAACTTTGTCAGACGTGGCGGCGGCGTTTAGGTCGCTTACGCTCTACCTACCCCATTAGGGATTATATGTATGTAAAAAATTATGAACACAATAACTTTAATATTTTGAAATTTGATACCTAGAAAACTACCTAACAATCATTTACTGGTAGAGACTACGTCGCGGTCTTAACTTTAAGCCGCACAAGGTAAACCGTATAAACGTTATGACGACGTTCACTCGTTGCGAAAAGGCCCCATTTTATACGGGGTTAAGTCGGGTTACGATTATATAACAGTCGTAACAAACTAAGGTATACCTTAGATTTGCTATTGTACTAATCTAAATTGTACTTACGTTAGCTACGTCATCAATAGTGGTAGACCGCGTAGCGCCGTACGGTAGCGGATTATGTTCATTCCTTCTTTCTTTCCTCTATGTTTCCAGCTCCATTCCATAAATAAATAAAAAAAAACAACAAATTAAATTTCTAGAAACACCAACCTTATTGGTGTTTATTCTTTACATGATTTGCAATGTCTGCATCACACTTTGGTGTACATACGGGGTGTAAGCGTACAGTGTACATACAGCGTCCCGCACTGAAAAGGGTTGCTCAGTCAACGGCACTGAACAATTTACACCAGGAAATTCTCTCCGGGAAGTGAAAAAAAATGGCTTTTCCATTCAAAATGTCTCATCAAGGTGGACATTTTGTATGGAAAAGCCAATTTTTACAATGTTTGCGGGACGCTGTCCCTTACACCCGGTATACCTATTCATTGAGTAATCACACCAAACACCAAGCCTAACCCACTAGGTATACCTATTCATGACCTCTCAAACTCCCAGCATAATAAATACACCTACGTATAGTATAGGCTACGATCCGGCTTACCGGGGCTCGGGCAGCGGCCGTATAATCCGCATGTTCAACACAGAGCTACGCTGTCACCAACTTTTATAGGGAATACGTAATACGAATTCAAATTATCAGGAGGAAACTTTTTACACGCTTATCTATGGGTCATTTCATATGAATTAGAAGGTTCGTTTGTTTCGTTTATCTTTATGATTCTATACGGGATGCACTCACTATTCAAGTAAAATTTTGCTAAGAAATTTAGATTTGACACGATGCGATGATTTTAAGTTCATCTTCTACTTGTCCTGCTTAGTTTTCCTGGCTTAGTACAGGGGTTCGCTTTCAGACTTCATCCACTCGATTATACCTGAGTTTCGGTGTTACTATGGTTTTCGGCATCTGTTAGCGTAGACATAGTTTTCCTCCATATCTATGTTAACTGGACTGGGACTTTCTTTCAAAAAGTCGTTGACTGTCTGAAATAAGGGTATATTGGGTTGGTAGAATGGAACGTTTTTGGGGTGGGATAGGATCTACCTCCTAGTAGTCCCCCCCGAGCAACGGGACTTATACACAGGCTTGCCTGTAAATAAGTCCGGCTGAACGATCCCAACAAAGCGGTGGTAGGCTCCGCAAGGGGCCGCCTGGCTCGCGACCACCCTCTCACCGAAGTCCGGCGCCAAATAGCTTGCTGTGTTCCGTCGGTGTGTGAGACTGCCAGTGCCATAACAGGCATCTTCTGGATGAGCTCGCCCCATTATCGACTCTGTCATGGTCATCCCTGACCTTAGTGTCTAGAGTCAAGAGCAAACCCATTTCAAGTAAAAATAAAACATCAAGGATGGATAATTTTATGTAGGTATACTTGTATATTAGATTACTAACATTGTGTTCCTTGTTGCCTATAGCAGTGCAGCACGAGCGCGGGCCTCGCAAGCCGAAGCTTCACGCTCTGGGCGGTCTGCCACCACCGTCGCTGGGACACACTCACAAGCCACACGCGCTGAAGCTGTCACCGCCTTCGCCGTACGCACCGCTGCCACAGCCATTCAATTTCCAAGTAAGTTCCTCTTTTTGTGTAACATGATTTGATTATATAAGATTCCCTGTACTTACGCCAAAGTTACTCGTACGTTCCCTTCAGCTTGAGTAATTGAGACCTAAGGGCCGTATTTATAATCAGCGCTCATGAGTGACAGCGAGTTTGAGTTCGTATCAGAAATGTCATTTCAGTAGAGTGGCCTGTCAAATCCATACTTAATAATGCTCTCAAGTTTGAGATCGCTTTATAATTACGAGCCTAAGATCCCAGTTTTTGTTGTAGATAGATAAGGTACTAAAATGCACTAAACGTAGCGTTGAATACAACGCAACTTTTAATTTAAAATAATGAAGCGTGGAATATAAACAGAATACATATAAGATCAAACGAAAAGTATCAAACTCTATCAACTTTATTTTTCTATTAAATATCTACGGTTGAAAAGCAAGCGACTAACTTCAGCGTTCTACAGTTCAGCATGTCCGGCGTCAGCGACGGCGCGCCGCTGAGCACAGCGTCATCAGCAGGCTCGAGTGGGGCGGGAGCGGGTGCCGTCAGTCCGCTGCCGCATTTGCCGGAACCCTTCCTGCCGCCGCCGCCGCCTACGTTGCTGCATATGCTCATGTCTTCTGATAAATGTCAGGTGAGTGACGTCACTCGTCAGCAGGCTCGGGTGGGGCGGGAGCGGGGGCTGTCAGTCCGCTGCCGCTTTTGCCGGAACCCTTCCTGCCGACGCCGCCGCCTACGCTGCTGCATATGCTTATGTCTTCTGAAAAATGTCAGGTGAGTGACGTCACTCGTCAGCAGGCTCGGGTGGGGCGGGAGCGGGGGCTGTCAGTCCGCTGCCGCTTTTGCCGGAACCCTTCCTGCCGACGCCGCCGCCTACGCTGCTGCATATGCTTATGTCTTCTGATAAATGTCAGGTGAGTGACGTCACTCGTCAGCAGGCTTAAGCGGGGCGGGAGCGGGCGCCATAGCCAACTATTCTATTCTGCTGTCTCAGGTGACTCCGGTTTGTGTGGCTGCTTCACTATCACGCGGTTAGGTGACAGCAAAAGCTTCTGGCCCGGTGTTTCTTTCGAACCCACCCGTAATATACTTCTTTTACTGATTTCCGAATAAAAAAAGTTCATACTACATCCTTTCATAAAACAGGCAATTGCATCATTGCAATTGGTATCTTGTGTGTTTTTGTAGGTAAATAATTTTTTGGCTAAATATTTCTATAGTGTTCGTTTTCGCCATCCAGGAGCTGATGTGGAGTGCAAAGCAGCTACAGCTGCAGGGTGATCCTACATTGCTGCGACCACCGCCGGGCGCTTTCGGAGCACCACTCGCTCCTACATGGGAACTGCTGCAGGTAAAATAAACACTTGCCATGCTAAGTTTTGTAATGGTTCATCAGATTGATAATACGAAAAAAGCATGTCAAAATGTCTCTACAGGTACACATATGCACAAAATCTTATCTAGATCCCGAGTATGATAGACAGACCGTAGCGTCAGATCCATTATATAAAATAGGAATTTCAAAAACCTTAAAATGAAGGTACGCGCGAGGTTTACAACAAAAGAAAGAAATTATCTGCGGGGGGTAAAAAAAACTGATAACGTATCAAACAGTAGTTTCTACGAGCGACCGCTGCGCTCATAGGTAATCCGTAGGTACCCATTATTTTTTATACGTGAGTTGATAGAGAAGTAGGTATCGTAACGCGTAAGTTTTTGAATAGGCAGTTTCTATTTTGAGGGGGTGTGACTTTGGGTGGCTTTTTGACTAGGGGCGGGCGCGGCGTCGCTATTGGTCGAGAGAGGGTGACTTCTCGCCTTGCCTTGACTTACCCCGCCCATCGGCCGAACCCGCGACGCGACATCGTAGGTACATTGTGTATTTGACAACTCTACATTTTGTTATATCCAGTTACGGATGTTTAATGCAGCTTATATATTTCTTTATAAGGCGAAATCTCGAACGAACTATCAAAAAGTGCCTTTAGAATAGGTACATAACATATAATATAATATAATAGGTATAGGTAGCAGGTACTGTTATCTGTCAAGTTTCTACAGTCTGTTAAGTTATCTACAGAGCGCTACTACAGTAACTATACGACTTACAAACAGTAAATGTTAAAACGAAATGTGGAGTAAATACCATACTTATTTGTATAAACTACTTTCTTTGTAATCAAAACCTACTGCTACCTTGGCACAGTATAAGGATAGTCTAAGTGAGTAGTCTACTTAATATAATTCCATGTTTGGCGCCAAATGGGCGCCAGTAGGTATATTTTTGATGAACTGGAAAAGCTTATTTAAAAAAAAAAGACATCTTTTATTCGATACTAATATTGAACTATTTGTTCATTAGGAAACAAGCGCACGCCTGCTGTTCATGGCAGTCCGCTGGGTCCGCTGCTTGGCACCATTTCAAGCCCTCGCTCCGGGAGACCAGCTGGTTCTGCTACGGGCTGCATGGAAAGACCTGTTTCTCCTACACTTGGCGCAGTGGTCAGCACCGTGGGACCTGGCGCCACTGCTGGCGGCCCCGCAAGCAAGGGCGAGACTACCGCCCGATCCACTAGCTGACCTGGAGCTCAATACTCTACAGGTATAGTAGAGGATACCTACCTACCTTGCTATAGGTACATAGGTAACATGTGAATAACAGGTTTTGAAGGACCTCTTTCTTCACACTTGGCGAAGTGGTCAGCACCGTAGGACCTGGTGCCACTACTAGCGGCCCCGCAGATGAGGGTACGTCAACCACCCAGATCGATTAGCTGATTTGGAGCTCAATACTCTACAGGTATAGTAGAGGATACCTACCTTGCTACCTATTCGGCGCTTTTTCCGTGCTTCGGAAGGCACGATAAGCCGTTGGTCCCGGTTAATATCGTTTAATACCGTAGATATTAGTCGTTAAGCCATGTCAGAGACCAGTGCTAAGCATTGGCGGCTTGAAAACTCTGACCTTATCTAGGATTGGGTCTGGTTTCCCTTCTGGGTTGCGGAGGTCAGATGGCAGCCGCTCTGTATAAAAACCAGTACCCTCGTTCAATCACCTAGATTAGGTAGCCGACCCCGAGAGATACGGGAAAAGGCTAGGAAGATGATGACCTACCTTGCTATACATATGGCATATATGGCAGTAACAAGTGAATAACAGGTTTTTCTACGGGCTGTATGGAAGGACCTCTTTCTTCTTCACTTGGCACAGTGGTCAGCACCGTAGGACCTGGTGCCACTACTAGCGGCCCCGCAGATGAGGGTACGTCTACCACCCAGATCGATTAGCTTATTTGGAGCTCAATACTCTACAGGTATAGTAGAGGATACCTACCTTGCTACCTATTCGGCGCTTTTTCCGTGCTTCGGAAGGCACGATAAGCCGTTGGTCCCGGTTAATATCGTTTAATACCGTAGATATTAGTCGTTAAGCTATGTCAGAGGCCAGTGCTAAGCATTGGCGGCTTGAAAACTCTGACCTTATCTAGGATTGGGTCTGGTTTCCTTTCTGGGTTGCGGAGGTCAGATGGCAGCCGCTCTGTATAAAAACCAGTACCCTCGTTCAATCACCTAGATTAGGTAGCCGACCCCGAGAGATACGGGAAAAGGCTAGGAAGATGATGAAGATGATGACCTACCTTGCTATACATATGGCATATATGGCAGTAACAAGTGGATAACAAGTTTTTCTACGGGTTGTATGGAAGGATCTCTTTCTTCTTCACTTGGCACAGTGGTCAGCACCGTGGGACCTGGTGCCACTACTAGCGGCCCCGCAGATGAGGGTACGTCTACCACCCAGATCGATTAGCTGATTTGGAGCTCAATACTCTACAGGTATTGTAGAGGATACCTACCTTGCTCTATATAGCAGTAGCAAGTGAAAAAAGGTATTTTCTACGGGCTCTATGGAAGGACCTCTTTCTTCTTCACTTGGCACAGTGGTCAGCACCGTGGGACCTGGTGCCACTACTAGCGGCCCCGCAGATGAGGGTACGTCTACCACCCAGATCGATTAGCTGATTTGGAGCTCAATACTCTACAGGTATTGTAGAGGATACCTACCTTGCTCTATATAGCAGTAGCAAGTGAAAAAAGGTATTTTCTACGGGCTCTATGGAAGGACCTCTTTCTTCTTCACTTGGCGCAGTGGTCAGCACCGTAGGACCTGGTGCCACTACTAGCGGCCCCGCAGATGAGGGTACGTCTACCACCCAGATCGATTAGCTGATTTGGAGCTCAATACTCTACAGGTATTGTAGAGGATACCTACCTTGCTCTATATAGCAGTAGCAAGTGAAAAAAGGTATTTTCTACGGGCTCTATGGAAGGACCTCTTTCTTCTTCACTTGGCGCAGTGGTCAGCACCGTAGGACCTGGTGCCACTACTAGCGGCCCCGCAGATGAGGGTACGTCTACCACCCAGATCGATTAGCTGATTTGGAGCTCAATACTCTACAGGTATTGTAGAGGATACCTACCTTGCTCTATATAGCAGTAGCAAGTGAAAAAAGGTATTTTCTACGGGCTCTATGGAAGGACCTCTTTCTTCTTCACTTGGCGCAGTGGTCAGCACCGTAGGACCTGGTGCCACTACTAGCGGCCCCGCAGATGAGGGTACGTCTACCACCCAGATCGATTAGCTGATTTGGAGCTCAATATACTACAGGTATTGTAGTGGCTACGTTCCTACTCTCGTTTTAAATCCAAACATCGTAGCATCGCAGCTCGCCGCGTGGTAAGACCTAGGTAAGATTCAGCACTATGGGACCTAGCTACAGTCTTGCTGCTATGCAGACAAAGGTAGGCGCGAATGCTATTGCGATCCTCTCAATGTCTTTACTCTACAAATAAGTAAGTAATATTTTTTCTCCAAGACACATTGAGCCTTAATATTAAAGACAAGGAAATAATTTTGGTATTTTAGTATAATAACGAGTATATACCCAATCTCTGAATTCTGGTATTGCGAAGACGCATTCCCATATTTATTCAACTTTGTCTATTTGTTTCAGGAAATACTATGCCGGTTTCGACAAATAGCACCAGATGGCAGCGAATGCGGTTGCATGAAAGCCATTGTTCTATTTTCACCAGGTAAACTAACCTTCAATCTTGTTTGCAAATAAATAACTAATTGGGTCCTACTAAGTTTTCAATGGTTTTTGAACTTTAAATTGATGATGTTGGCAGATACTCCTGGACTAAGCGAGACTCAGCCAGTGGAGATGCTGCAAGACCAGGCACAGTGCATCTTGGCAGACTATGTGAGGACCAGATACACACGACAACCAACAAGGTAAGTTGTTTATTAGTGAGCTTAATGATCACAAGCGCGCCATTGAGCTTGAAAAAAATCATATAAATTTTCTTGGCGGAAAACCAAGCTTTCCGATGAAGACATTGGTTTTAATTTTGATCATTGATCGTGGAAATATCATGCCTTAACCATCCTTATCAGATTAGATACATACATATAATCACGCCTTTTTCCCTAATGGGGTAGATAGAGCGTAAACGACCTAACCAAAAGGTCATTCCGCCAAGTCTGACAAAATTGTGAGGGTTATTTAAGATTCGATTTTTAGGTATATTGCTGTAGTGACAGGTTGTCAGCCCATCGCCTAAATTGCAATATACTGAAACCCTCGGATCCCTTAGCTGGTTTTTACAGCATGCCCGGGAGGAAATGCAGCTGGCACATTCTATGATTTTCTTTCGCTCCCAGTCCAGCATGGAAGAAATATCAGATTAGATAGACCAGGTATTGCTTGGTGGACTTGGTTGCGTTAATTAATACCTACATTTAGAAAGTTAAATTTAAGCGAAGCAAAGAACCTAATGTGTATTATAGGCTTTTATAGCTTATGTAGGTATGTCTGTATATTTGTTCCTCTGTCGCACTCTATCAAACGCTTGGGCCAATTTTTAACCCATTAGTCGTTTGGTCGCGTAATTAAGTAGTCAATATTTAATGAGTAATCTTGTTGCTTTCAGATTTGGCCGTCTACTCCTTCTCCTACCATCTCTCCGCGCAGTGCGGGCGCGTTCCATAGAGCTGCTTCTGTTCCGCGACACCGTGGGTGACGTGTCTGTAGCCACTCTCCTACACGACATGTATCGTATGCAGCCAGCCCCGACGCCATTCCCGCCTACGTCTATAATGTCGTCCCATGCAACAACTACAACTGTTTCCGAAGCCTGCTCGTCACCTTAGAAAGCAAGTTGTTTTTTTTTCGTAGTATGGAGTCTACAAATCTATAAGCCAGTAGGCGATGTGGTGTAGCCAGTAGCTACGTCTATAATGTCGTCCCATGCAAACACTACAACTGTCTCAGAAGCATGCTCGTCACCTTAGAAAGCAAGTTGTTTTTTTTTCGTAGTACGGAGTCTTCAAAACTATCAGCCACTAAGCGATGTGGTGTAGCCAACTTGGCTAATCTTCTACACGAAGCAACCAACCCCCACTCCATTCCCGCCTACGTCTATAATGTCGTCCCATGCGACAACTACAACTGTCTCAGCAGCCTGCTCGTCACCCTAGAAAACTACAGTTTAAGTTATGCGTAGTCTGGAGTCTACAAAACTATCAGCCAGTAGGCGATGTGGTGTAGCCGCTGCGGCTTATTTTCTTCACAATGCATCCAACCGACGTCATTCCCGGTTACGACAATAACGTCGTCCTAAACAACTACTACCGCTGATCCGGAAGCCTGCTCATCACCCGAAACCCCTGAATAAGCTACCGCTTTTCTTCGTAGCGTTGAGACTACAAAACTATCATTCAGTGATGGTCATATCCTCCCGTAGAAACACTCCGCGACATGTATAAAAGTCCGTTCTCAATCTACGTTGTCTTGTCTATTTTTCGTAGCACAACCGAACAGTCAGCTACGCTACGTCATTATATTATCTATGGCTATGCGATCGGGCAAAACCAAGTCTAGACCCGTTTTGTCTACTAGCTAAACCCAAACCCCAGAACAAACCCCCCCCCCCCCCCGACTTGTCAGAACCCGGCTTCATTCCCCCCCCGATTTTCTTTCTCATTTGCATATATACATACATAAAATCACGCCTTTATCCCTTACGGGGTAAATTGCCCTCAATTTATGTCAGACGTTTAAGGAAGGAGGCGTTTTACGCTCTTTCTCATTTAAAGTGAAATATCATTGTCCTAAGTTCTTTTTAAAATAGGTAATCCTTGTGCAACAAAATATAAATTATCCAGTCGTATTCTAGTCCTTTTTACATTAAATGTATAAAATTGTAAGATAGTATTTATTTAGGTGTAGTTCGTAAGTAAAAAAGTAATTGTTTAAATGTTTAATTCATAGTAATATTATACGAAAAGTGAAACATATCCTTACTCCAAATATGTATAGAAGAGTGTTGTAAATACCATTAAATATTACCTCCGATTAGAAAACTTGTTAAATGTATAATTATTACATGGCATGTAATTAACTAATTGAATAATTAAAACTATGTGAATAATTTAAGCACATTTTATTTGTTCCGCCAAATAAATGCACTACATGATGAAATAACACTCAAGTTTAACCTTAAATAAACAAAGAGACCTGTATGGTTCCATAAGTCAAATTCTATATTTGTACAATTTATGGTACCATTTGTATCACTCTGCCATATCGGCATTCATATTAACTTTTCCGATGGATTGAATACATTCTACTGTGGATAAATCGACGGAATCATCTTCTTCGACCTGTGGCTCCTTGGGTTGTTCAACAACCTTAGCAGGGGCTACTCGAGGGAAGTCTAGTTTGGCCCAAGCACCCGGTTCAGCCTTTTTGAGTTTGATTTCCACTTTTGTTGACAGCATTGATGCACTGCTTTGTTCTACTGATACAACCTGCAACAAAATTGATTATAAGTTAATTATACTGTTCATTAATAAATAATCATTTCCTTCCTTATTTTTACTCACTTATTTCAATTATTAAGTGGAACATAAGGAAATAGATATAGTTTGAAATATTGTCTTAGTAGTTCTTCTTCTTCTGCCCAGTGGGTATCAAGTCAATCGACCCGATGAACCCTAGTGTCAGAGTTTTTAAACCGCCTAATGGCACAGCTAATAGGCTTCTGAAATTGTTTGTGTAATGACCACCAGGTGATTCGGCCTGCATTATCCTAACCAAACTGAGGAAAATCTCACAAAGTGATGAATTGATAAATATTAACTTTGTGTTCTCCCCCTGGGAATCGAACCCAGGACGTCCGGATCGTGAGCCCGGAACTGACCACTAGACCACGGAGGCAGTTGTCTTAGTTGATTTTATGGTAGTAGTAATTTTATTGTTGATATTGTTCTTATAAATTACTCATCTCTTAGAATAAACAGAGTTCATTGCACTCACGCCTCTGAGTTCGAGATCCAACTCGAACGTGGAGTCGCCTTCCTCACGGAAAACCAGCTTTGTATTCAGGCGGATAGGGTTCAGTTTCACGTAGCTCATGGTCGGGTCGTACTTCTTGGCATACACGCTCACTATAACGTACTCCGGCGTCTGATGCCAATCCCAGCGACACTTCACTGTGCCTGCCGGTGGACCCTGGAAATTAATTTCAATTAAAACACTTGCATATAATCATATTAATATAATCTCGCCTTTATCCCTAATGGGGTAGACAGAACGTAAACGGCGTAAACAAAGGTCGTTCCGCAATGTCTGACAAAGATTTGAGGGTTATTTAAGATCAATTTAAATATATATTGCTGTAGTGACAGGTTGTCAGCCCATCGCCTAAAATGCAATATACTAAACCCTCCGATCTCTTAGCTGGTTTTTGCAACATGCCTGGGAGGAAATGCAGCTGGCAAATTATATGTTTTTCTTTCGCTCCCCGTCCAATAATTTAAAATAGTAAATAAAGGAGTACATAAATAGTAAATAATAGACTTTCATGCTGGACTGAAAGTGATAGAAAACATAGAATGTGATGTGCCAGCTGCATCTCCTCCCGCGCATGCTGTAAAAACCAGCTAAGGGATCCGAGGGTTTCTGTATATTGCAATTTAGGCGATGGGCTGACAACCTGTCACTATAGCAATTCCTATACATAATCTGTAATAAAATAACCCTCAAAACTAGTCAGACGTGGTAGAACGACCTTTTGGTCATTTTTGCTCTGCCAACCCCAATAGGGATAAAGAAAATGATTGAAATGATTTTATGTATGTATGTATGTATGTATATAAAGCAACAAAAGACTCAACATATTAGAACTCCACTTTCTATTAAATACCTTGTATTTATTTGTATTTTGGGTGCTCCAGTCAATGATGTTTTGTAAATTTTATTTTATTAGCATTTAGTTCAAAAAAGACCTGTTCTAAAGCAAAGAAAAACTACATCATACATAAAGTTCTCAATGAACCATCCATTCATAAATAAAACCAGATTGGTAAATAAATAAAATTATCTTAAAAATCGAGTTTTACAAGGTTAAAATAGTAGGCAAGATAATAAGAGAGATATTGATGTAGCTGACAATGATAAACCCTATCAGGATCTGAAAGGGTATTTTTTTTTCTTATACAACTCTTACCTCTTTCTTCCATTTATGAGAGCCAGTAGTACACCCCGGCTGACTGAGGAATGTGTTGAAGTCTGTGGTTCTCTTCTGGCAGCAGGACCAGAACTTCAGGCCCTCGTGGAACACCGGGCAGCCAGGGTGGTATGTGCATATTGTGTTGTTGGTCTGTGGACCGTCATATGTAGAGCTGCAGCCTCCATTCTTGCAACTAGTCCCTAGTGCCACAACACTGCAAATAATAATTTAGTCCTTGAGATATTTGTATCAGCAACATCAATCTAATCAACTTCCATGCTGGACTGTGAACGAAAGAAAAACATAGAATGAGGAGATGCAGCTGGCACATTCTATGTTGCTTCTATGGCATGCTGTAAAAATCAGCTAAGGGAATCAAGGGTTTTGGTATTGTAATTTAGGCAATGGGCTTGACAACCTGTCACTACAGCAATATACAAATCCATCTTAAACAACCCTCAAGACTTGTCAGATGTGGCAGAACAACCTTTGTTTGGGATGTTGATGCTCTGCCCCATTAGGATAAATGTGTGATTATATGTATGTAACATCAATCTAATCTATGATAGGATGTATTGTAAGTATAGATGTTGTATGAACTAACATAGAGGAAACTAAAAATAACTCAATTAGAAATAGAGACCATCTTATTTTTCTAATAAGACTCAATGAGTATATAATAATTTTAAAAAAAACTTGCCTATCATCAACATCCAATTTTGTCTGATCCTTTTTCTGAACTTGATGTTTCAAAGAATCAGCAATGCAGCAGTTAACAGTAGTCAAGGGTGTTTCAAATGGTGGTCTAACAAGAGTTGGTCCCGTCACTGGTGCTCTGACTTCAATCACTTCTTTTGTATCTAATTCTTTGTCTAACTGCTTCTTCTCAGGTTCAGGGGGTTTCTGAAATAAATACAAGTTACAGAAAGATTATGTCACACATATAGGAAGCTAGCTAAGTCTTAAACAGAGATGCAAGTTAGCGTGCCAAAAGTAAAGAATGCAGAGGCACAAAACAACTATTTGTGCCCCTTTCTGATTAGTTGCAAGATGTCTTTGCCAAAGAAAAGCTTTTGGTGAAAATCTTAAAATAAGCTGCATTGATATGGGATTTTCAGGAATGTAGGGAGGGAGGGGGAGGGAATCCCCCCTTCAAATTTCATCTGCCAGAGTTGTGTAGTTTTCGAGTTATAGCGACTTATTTTAAGATCCAACCAAAGGATTTTATTACAAACTTATAATAATACCTTGTGAAAGTCCTTAGAATAACTAACTTTACTTACCACATTAGAGTGCTTGGATAAAGTGCAACCCTTGATGTTGAGGAACTCTGTAAAGTCGGTGCTTTTTTTATTGCAACAAGACCATCCTTTGTACGCGTCGTGGAATACCGGTGTGCCAGGATGGTGGCGGCATTCGTCTAAAAATAAACACGTTTGTAACCCATGTTTGTAACATTATATTTTTTCCTGATTGTTACAAATATTTATGAGCATAATGTCTGTTTTTCATATGACTATTTTGTAATGTATTTTCCAAGGGATTTATTTATAATTTCAGTAGAAGACTGGGAAGGACACGCGATCCAGAATTCTCTAGAATATTCTCACCTTTATCGTTCAGCGCTGGGTCAAACATTTGGCCGCAACCGCGGTTGTAACACAGAACCAAATTCTTATTTTCTGGCATTATTTCAACTAAATATCCTTCAGAAGCAAAACTTTTAACTATAAGACTTGGAAAACAAGCAATAACTACGATATTGCGATAAACCACTCGCTTGCACTTTCTGACAAAACCAGTCTGATGTGACAGGGCAGGAGCGAGCGACTGACAAAAATGACAGTGACACTGACAGTTATATGGATGTGCTGTATGAGCCCGAGAAATGAGCTAGCTCATAATATTTATTTAAGTTCACTGCTGTCTCTGGTTTTGTAAAGGTGGTAAGTATTTGACATCAATAAACTATCTGTGTGCTATCTTTTTGTGTCAAACACTTTAAAATATTTGACTTCTCAATAGTTTAGCAAGAGGAGAATGTCTGTAAAGTGAATTGTTTTATGAGTCGTCTAACTGTGCAGCACTATTGTATTGACAGTTGTTTTTTATCGATTTTGTTGGCTGGGATACTCGGTAATTTAGCCATTCGACCTTAAATTGTGTTTTTTTAGCATGATAGTAAGCTGTACTAACAAAAGAAAAAGAATAACGCTCTACTATTCTGGTTATGCGTGCTCATTCTTTTATTTTTACAAGATTTATTTATGTCTTAAATAACCAGTAATTTCAGTGAAGATTTGCGTGTGGGCGTAGGAAATTATGCGAAAATAGTAATTTTAATTGAAAAAATGGTGAAAACAGTACTAATTTAACCAACATAAAAGTCTAAGGCGTTGTTACAATCATGTAGGTAAACACCAAAGTGAATGTATCACCCATAAATCGGACGACAATGTTGGTGTGTATAGTTGGTGGATAATAAACAATTTATCCTATGTTTATTCTTCTTGCAAAACAATGTGACGCGGTGGTCGGTCGCGTTTTCGTTTTGTGGAAAATGTGTTTAATTTATTTGTGAGTGGTTGAGTACAAGATGAATCTGATGCGCAAATTGCGTGGGGCGAGCTCTTCGGCGTCGACGGACTCTGGCGAGTCTCCGTCGTCGCCGCACGTCCAGCTCGGCCTCATGCACCTCAAAAAGCTGTTTGCGGAGTACACACACCCGCCAGCGCCGCTCACCGACGCCGATAAAGATGACAAACTTTACAACATGCTTCCTCTTTTCTGCAAGGTACACTATCTTTGCAAACTTTGTACTAACAAAGAAACAGCAAACATATTGCATATCTAAATCCTTGCAATCTTAATCTTCACTCCTAATCTCTATCATGTTCAATCCTAGGTTTTTGGCACAAGTCCATCAAGCGAGATGAATGAAAAGTTCTGGGATATACTATCATTCTGTCAGCAAGTTTCCAAGCTCATGGTGTCCGAGATCCGGAAGAGAGCCAGTAACCAGAGCACTGAGGCTGCTAGCTGTGCCATTGCAAAGTTTCTTGAGATAGAGAATTCAGAGGAATCAAGCAATGGATGGATGTTGCTTTCTACTCTGAATTTATTAGCAGCCGGTGACCAATCTCTGATACAGGTAGGTAGAATTTTGTGCATTATTTTTATTGTTGTTCATCATCACTCTTATTAATTTCATTTTCCTTTTGGTTTGGTATCTAAATGTGTTCACATTTTAGTAAAGTTGTCAAAGTTATTGTAGCATACTTCAAAAGAAAAGACCATAATGCCCATCAGGCTAATTGGATACATAAAACATACATCAAGTTCCTATTAATATACGTTTTTTTCTGTAGCTTTGTGATGTCAAATCTATTGTCACATTGAATAAAAAACCAGTTCAAGGTTTAATAATGCACCATATCAAATAGCAAATTGGTTGTTTCATTTGTAGGTCATGACAACTGCATCAATACCATCAACCTTGGTCAAGTGCTTGTATCTGTTCTTCGACCTTCCGGAGATACCGGAATCAGAAGCTGATGTACAAGATGGGATCAGTGAATTCACACCTAGGGAAAGAAGAATACTGCTGCAAAAGATATTTGTTCAGGTAAATGCTATGTTTGTTTACCATGATTCAGTACTTTGAATATGACTCACTAAGTAATATGTTTTCAAGTTGTTTATTTTATGTGAATGACTGTTACTGAAAGAAGATATATAATATTTCACAAATGTTTCCTTATATTCCAATGAGTTCATAAATTGTTTTTCTTGTGTTGTTTACAATCTACTTACTTCCATGCTGGACTGGGAGCGAGACAAAAACATAGAATGTGCCATCTGCATTTCCTCCCGGGCATGCTGTATAAACCAGCTAAGGGAATCGAGGGTTTCAGTATATTGCAATTTAGGCGATGGGCTGACAACCTGTCACTATAGCAATATACCTATAAATATATCTTAAATAACCCTCAAAACTTTGTCAGACGTGGCGGAACGACCTTTGTTTATGTCGTTTACGCTCTGCCTACCCCATTAGGGATAAAGGCGTGATTATATGTATGTATGTTTACAATCTAATTTTCAAAATTAGCACATCATTTCTACATGTATACTGTAATGCTGTTACATGACTATCTAATTTACACATCTACATATTACATCTAGATATACCTTTGATAATCTTTGTTTACTATAGCTAATACATATAACCAGTGCTGCAGTTTTAAATTGCAGCATACGCTGAGTTGGGTACCCTTTTCAGTGTCCATGTTTTGTATTTTATTTGCATTATTTTATTGTACTTTCTTATTTTTTTGTTATATTGGGTACTGAATAATGTATTTTCTTTATTTATTTCTTTCTTTCATATGTACAGGTTCTGGTGAGGTTATGCAGTCACCCATTCCCATGTGAGGAATTAGCAAGGAAGGATGACTTGAGCCTCCTTTTTGCGGCCATAACGTCCTGGTGTGCTCCACACAACATAATGTGGAGGAAGTCGGCAGCTGAAGTATTAATGACGCTATCTAGGCATGGACTTACCCAGTCTGTAGTACAATATATTCATAGTAAGTACCTACAAATATTTTAAAAGTATTTGGCAACTCACTTGTGGGTTTGATAGAGGTATTTACCTCGACGTTTCGACCCTATAAGAGGATCTTCTTCAGGAGAAAAGAAAGTCACATTCCTCCGCGCGTCAAGTGTAACTTTCGACTCGCAAGTCAGTCTTTCATTGTTTAGTGATAAAATACCTGCATCATCTCCCTATCTTTATCCCGTATCTCTCGGGGTCGGCTTCAATCACCTAGATTAGGTTAATCTAGGTGAATGAACGAGGGTACTGGTTTTTACACAAAATGACTGCTATCTGACCTCCGCAACCCAGAGGGGAAACGAGACTCAATCCTAGATTAGATCAGAGTTTTAAAGCCACCAATGCTTAGCACTGGCCTCTACGACGACGACTGATATCTACGGTATTAAACAATATTAACCGGGACCAACGGCTTAACGTGCCTTCCGAAGCACGGAAAAAGCGCCGAATAAACGTACAATGAAATTCGAAAACTGAATAACACATTAGTACGTGATGGGATAAAAACCACGACCTCCCGCTCAGGAGGCAGTGCCCTATCCACTACACCATTGGGCATAAAATAACTACATATAGTTACATTAATACATAGTTGAACTGAGCTCTATTATGTGCATCCTGTATTTAGCTCTTACAAGTGAATCATTTGTCAGAAAAAATATGTTATGAAGAGAGATAAATTTATTATAAATACTAGACTGTGTTAATCACTTCCTAGAACAGATGTTAATACTAAAAATAAACATTACTGTATTATATATTTATATAATATAAATAATTAGCATGATTAAAAGTTATCAACCAATGATACTTGTGATGTATTGTATTATCTAACAATACCTATTATTACTTTTCACAGATAAGGGATGTGTAGGTTTATGTATAGAAAATATGCAAAGAATTCCAGAGTTGACACCTTTAGAGGTAAGTACATTTTTTTTTCCAATTCTTTGCCTACTATGAATTTTGTCTGTCTGTATCCTTTTCTTACCTATATGGCTCAACAGATTTTGAATAAACTCGGCAGGACAATAGATAATACCCTATAGATGTTGTTCCATGCTGGACTGGGAGCGAGAGAAAAACATGCATTTGTCAGATGCATTTGCACATGAAAGTGCCAGATGCATTTCCTCCCGGGCATACTGTAAAAACCACCTAAGGGATCCGAGGGTTTCAGTATATTGCAATTTAGGCGATAGGCTGACAACCTGTCACTACAGCAATATACCTACAAATCTATTTACAATCCCTCAGAACTTTGTCAGACATGGCGGAACAACCTTTGATTAAGTAGTTTACGCTCTGCCTTCCCCATTAGGGATACAGGCGTGATTATATGTATGTATGTTGTACATTGGGGGATAAAATGTAGTTTATCTCAGGCGAATAAAGTTTGATTCCCTTGGGAATATAAATACATTTGTTTGTTTATTTATTTGCAGGTGGTGGAAATGTTTGTAGCAGTATTCTGTTTCCTGAAGGACTCAAGTGATGTTAGTCAATTATTGCTAGATGATTTTAGAACCTGCCAAGGGTATCTGTTTCTATCAGAATTCTTACTCAAGTAAGTTATAATGATTTGTAATTCAATTAGTTTATGCATGTGCATGAATATGTTTAATTGTTTAATTTATGTTGTATGTAGATTCTAGTTTTATTTTGTTTATGTTTTATGTTCCTACAGACACGAAAGGCAAGGTGTGCCCGATTATTTAACATCAGGGTAAGCACTGTTTGTTTTAGTTTACTTTAGTTTTAAGTTCAAATGTTTTAGTTCAATTGCACCAGACACAATTTTGATTGGTTGATTTCATTTGTGTAGATAACTGTGTTATTGAAATCACACTTTGTTTCATATTAACAGCACAACTTTCAGTAAACATAGAATATAGTGTACTATACATATAGTATAGTGAACTTAGCATAATTGCTTAACAATTAGAACATAACATTTTCATTATCAAACAAGGCTCAACAGTTATCAAGTAATACTTTGCAAAATCATTAACGACTTATTTAGGAATTAAACATAAATATACTTATATTTAGGTATTAATTTTGTGGGTCATATTTATAAAGATGTTTTATATCACTACTGCAGCTTAGCCATAGTTGTATGTGTAGGTAAATTAATCTACACGAAGATATACACGCACACTGCCATAGTGTGCGTAAACTCGGTATAAACCTGTACTTACGCACACAAGGACGCGGCTACAAGTATAGCTTAGCTGGCTGCAATAGTAAGATAAAACATCTGTAGCTGTCTCTGTCCCACCCAGGCTAGAAGAAGAGCGCGTGAGCGGGACGGAAGCGCGCGCGGCGCTGCGGAACCTGGTACTCATGATCTCATCGCTCTGCGCTTGCGGGTTCTCGGAGCTGCGCCCCACCAGGGCCAACACCGAGCTGTTCCAGCTGCAGGGCTTCGTGCTGCCGCAGCCCTCCGCCAGCGGACAGGCCGTGAGGAACGTGCAGGCGTTCCAGGTCTGTGACACAACACCATCAATCAAGACAAATACTTTCAGAAAATTAATCCTAGCGACTCAGATGGCAGATAAAGAAGAACTTTGTTTATTTTCGATTATTTATTTAACAATTTATTATACACAAACATATCATAAAACTGGACATACAAAACAAAGACACAACAGGCACTGCTTATTTCTAAAAAGAAACATTTTCTAGTGACATTTTCTCTACCCCAACATTGATCTAATGCATAAGCAACTTAGGTCGTTAAAGTTATTAAATTATTGAGCAAAAACAGACATGTGTTTTTGCTCTTTTATAAGTATGTTGTCTATCATTGTATGATGTACCTACATTCGAATAACTCCTGCATATTTCCCAGGTATTACAATCAGTATTCATGAAATCCAACTCGGCGGCTCTTTGCTGCACAATCCTAGACGCAATATCGAGCGTGTACCACGCGGACAATGCCAACTACTTCATACTCGAAAACCAGAACACCCTCAGCCAATTCTCGGAGAGGATTTACACGAAGAACGCCGAGATACAAGAGAAGTTCTTCGAGTTACTGGAGTTCATAGTGTTTCAGTTGAACTTCGTGCCTTGCAAAGAGTTGATATCGCTCTCTTTGCTACTGAAAGCGAATAGATCGAGAGCCTGTAGCATTCTCTGTATGAAAACGCTGTTGAACATTTTGAAGTGAGTAATTTGGGTCATCATGACATGTGTTTTATTTATGAATCACTCTTATAATGATTAAAACGGGAAATTTACCGTGGTTTAAAATTTTTGTATGAGCGTCCGATATGTCTGCCCTTAGCCACCACACCGCTCGCAAATTCCTCAGTCGCTCCGTGATCATAACGCATGAAACTGCGTTGAAATATCGGACACTCATACAAAGATGGAAAACCACGGTAAATTTCCCGTCTTAAATCATTATAATTTTGATAACCGTGAGAGTTTGAAAAAGACTATGAATCACTCTTTTTGTTCCAATTTGCTAAATACTAAATATTAACGAAAAATTGAAATTTCAGACACAATGCAATATTCAAAGATGTTTACCGGGAAGTTGGCATGCTAGAAGTCTTCGTCACCTGCCTTTCCCGATACGCGGTCTTCCTAAAAGACAAACAAATCCTAGAAGAAGAGAAGACTAAAAAGGCCAATGACCCTAATGAATCCCCGAAAGCCCCTGAAAGGCGAAGGCGGGCTTCGAGACAAGAATCGTTGATAAGGGATCCTAATATTGATGTAGAGGAGGAAGAACTAGGGGCTTTAGTGATGGAAGGTCTCACTGCGTTGTTGAATGGAAATGCCAACAACTGCAACGTGTTTAGAGACTGCGGGGGCGCGAAATGCGTTCACGGAATGGTTGTGCACGAGTCTTGTAGGAGTAAAGCGTTAGGTACGTATCTCTGAATAGTTATTTGTTACCAAGATCTTCTTGTATACAGGGTGTAAGGGACAACATACTGGTTGCTTAGTCAACGAAACTGAACAACTTTCACCAGGAAATGAAAAATAACCTGATCAAGGTGGTCATATTGTACAGGAAATTGAAAAAAAAACATGTTTTCATGAAAGAATTTCCTGGTGAAAGTTGTTCAGTTTCGTTGACTGAGCAACCCCTATTAGTTCCTGGTACGCTGTCCCTTACGTCCCGTATTTCAAACCTAATTCACTATCGTCACTAAGACTAAAATTGGTGTCACTTACAGATTTCACTACATAGCCATTTTTAGTTATGCCTAAATCTATACTAATATTATAACGAGGAAAGATTTGTATTTTTGTGTGTGTGTGTGTGTGTGTATGTATGTATGTTTGTAACGAAAAAGCTCAAAAAATCAAAAAAATAAGCTCTGATTCCAAAAATTCTTTCACCATTAGAAAGCTACATTCACCCCGACATAGGATACTTTTACTGCGGGAAAGTACATCATTCCCACGGGAAAACGACACCGCTGACAGATAGCTAGTACTATGGTATTTCCAACTCAGTTTTAAAATAAATGTTATCAAAGTTCCATGTATTTTTGTTCAAAAATACATTAAAAAAATAAATGATATGTGTTGACAAATTAGTTAAATGACTAAAACTACTATTTCATTATGTTGTCATATCAAATATTTCCAACTCAGTTTTAAAATAAATGTTATCAAAGTTCCATGTATTTTTGTTCAAAAATACATTAAAAAAATAAATGATATGTGTTGACAAATTAGTTAAATGACTAAAACTACTATTTCATTATGTTGTCATATCAAATAGCTAAAACTTATTTTAGAAACAAGATTTTCGATTAAATGACATGAAACTTTGTTTACATTTATTCTAAAACCTAACTTGAAACCTGTCTACATTTGCAGGTGTAATAAGAGAGCTGATTGTGAGTGGATCAGGCGAAGAAGACATGTCAGCGTTACTGTGCGGGATGCACGCAGCCCCAAATGACGCTTTACGCCTCAAACTCCATATACTCAAAGCTTTGTTGGCTTGCTTGCGGGACTCTCATAGGACTAGAACTATTTTTAGAAAGGTAAGGGTTACATTTCGCCCGGTCCACGGAAAATTAATATTAGGTCCTTATGACATTGCCGATACTCAATATTAGTAACTACGAAAGAACGGCAATTTAAAATGTAAGAAAGGACACAGTGTAAAATAAATAATAATATGCCGATACTCAATACTGCCAACTACGAAAGAATGGCAATTTCATATGTAAGAAAGGACCCAATATAAAATGAATAATAATATGCCGATACTCAATACTGCCAACTACGAAAGAATGGCAATTTCATATGTAAGAAAGAACCCAATAGAAAATAAATAATAATATGCCGATACTCAATACTGCCAACTACGAAAGAATGGCAATTTCATATGTAAGAAAGGACCCAATATAAAATAAATAATAATATGCCGATACTCAATACTGCCAACTACGAAAGAATGGCAATTTCATATGTAAGAAAGGACCCAATATAAAATAAATAATAATATGCCGATACTCAATACTGCCAACAACGAAAGAATGGCAATTTCATATGTAAGAAAGAACCCAATAGAAAATAAATAATAATATAAATACATTGAATGAAGCCTCCAATGTAATTCTTGTCTTTTATGATATTCTTTTTCTGTAAATGGTAACCAATAAAAATCCTATAAAACAGGCTATTCCACAGCCTTACTTTTATTTCTAGATCAAAATGTTGATCAATCGATCGAAATGAAATAAGATGATGATAAAAATACGAATAAAAAATAAGAACACTCTCTGTTAACTTGTCACTAAAAAAATCCATCTTCAGGTGAGCGGCTTTGTCTACGTGACGAGCGTGCTGGGCTCGTTGGAAGGCTTGCTGGCTGGTGACGAGCTGATGGATAAGGACATGCTCCAGCTGATACATATCGTGTTCTACACGGTCAGCACGGCCATGAGGTTCGAGCCGGCCAACGCCAAGTTCTTTCATCATGAGGTCAGTTTAATTGTGGTGGCTTGTTATTAGCACATACTTATTAATATAGATAAGTCATATTGTAAAATAGGCTGTAAGCTTCCCAAATAAAAAATATATATAAAATAAGCATTTCTACCATTACCGGCATCTCCCTTGACTGCTCCTGTATTTCACGGGATTGGCTACCTAATCTAGGGGATTGTACGAGGATACTGGTTTTGGCCATCTGTCCTTGGCAACCCAGAAGGGAAACCAGATTTAATCCTAGATTTCAGTATTTCTACCACTATCTCCCTAGTATGATTCCGTATTTAACGGGAATGGCTACCTAATCTAGGGGGATGTACGAGGATACTGATTTTTTACACAGAGCGATTGCCATCTGTCCTCCGCAACATAAAAGGGAAAATTCAGTATTTCTACCACCATCTCCCTAGACTGTTTCCGTATTTCACGGGAATGGCTACCTAATCTAGGGGGATGTACGAGGACACTGATTTTTTACACAGAGCGATTGCCATCTGTCCTCCGCAACCTAGAAGGGAAACCAGATCAAATCCTAGATTTCAGTATTTCTACCACCATCTCCCTAGACTGTTTCCGTATTTCACGGGAATGGCTACCTAATCTAGGGGATTGTACAAGGATACTGTTTTTTTTACACAGAGCGACTGCCTCTGTCCTCCGCAACCTAGGAGGTAATCCAGACCCAATCCTAGATTTCAGTATTTCTACCACATACACAATTGTTATTTGTGGTGTATTTTACACGTATGGATTTGATGATGATGATTAGGTTTTTTTTCAAGAATGTAGCTATGTCACTTTCCATACCTACTTCTATATCAATACAAAATATCCTAGCGAGCTAATGCTCCACTTTGACGTCAAACAATTAAAAAAGTATAGTTTTGTGTAAACGGATTCAAATCGAATCAGTAAAAAAACAATCTTACGCTTCGCATTTTCCCGCGGTAAAACTGTGCTTGAGCGTAAAACATCAATTCTGTACATTTATATTATTGTTAATAAGTACAGATTAAACGTTGGCTTAAAATTGTGATCATCATCTTCAGCCCACATCCACCCACTGCAGGGTATAGACCTCTTCTCTACTGCGCCACTCCTCAATATTGTGATACATACATACATACATATAATCACGCCTTTATCCCTAATGGGGTAGGCAGAGCGTAAACGACCTAAACAAAGGTCGTTCCGCCTCGTCTGACCAAGTTTTGAGGGTTATTTAAGATAGATTTGTAGATATATTGCTGTAGTGACAGGTTCTCAGCTCATCGCCTAAATCACAATATAATGCAACCCTCGGATCCCTTAGCTGGTTTTTACGGCATGCCCGGGAGGAAATGCAGCTGGCACATTCTGTGTTTTTCTTTCGCTCCCAGGCCAGCATGGACAAAAAAAATTGTGATATGTTGCAGATATGTATGACCACGCTATGCGACACTATCCGCAAGCTCGGTTGCTTCACGGGAGACACGGAACTCGTGAACGACACAGAGGTTGGTGACACGCAACTCTATGAGGTTTTCCACGAGATTTTCACTGGCAACATCTTGGAAATGACGTAAGTGCATGAACACTATATTGTAAGCGTTATTTATATCATCATCTCCCTAGCCTTATCCCGTATCTCTCGGGGTCGGCTACCCAATCTAGGTGATTGAACGAGGGTACTGGTTTTTACACAGAGCGACTGCCATCTGACCTCCGCAACCCAGTAGGGAAACCAGACCCAATCCTAGATTAGGTCATAGTTTTCAAGCAACCAATGCTTAGCACTGGCCTGTGACATGGCTTAACGACTAATATGTACGGTATTAAACGATATTAACCGGAACCAACGGCTTAACGTGCCTTTCGAAGCACGGAAAAAGCGCCGAATAAACGTACGAAATTCGAAAACCGAAAACACATTGGTACGTGGTGGGATTCGAACCACAACCTCCCGCTCAGGAGGCATGTGCCCTATCCACTACACCATCGGGCTCCTCAAGCGTTATTTATATCCTATATAGTATTTCCAAATAGCCACTAGAATAAAGGAAAACAATCTATTACGCCTTTGTATTCAAAAACTTATTTCTGAAATTATTATAAGTTTTGACAAATTAGTTCATCATAATTTATTTAAGACGCTCCCCTGTCTCAATGACCTTGAGCGTTTTGCTTACCTGACACCCCACCCACCCGTTCTTTCCCCTGATGTTTGTTACGTAAAGTTGAATAAACTTGGCCATCTATCGGATTTAGCTTGTACTACTACAACACGCGATGGGTTCTAGTTTGTGATCATCTCCTTTACCACCGGGTATATTTTTGAACCATGTAATCCATAAATAGTTTATAATTAAAAATGCAAATATTACGGGTGTTCTCTTGGTGTTCTACTCATTAAACTAAACAACTTTTCCTAGAAAACATACAACTGTCGAAATAATATGAAAAAATTACAAATGTGTCGATATATACTACTACTGATACTTATTAATTATGTACATATTAAATTTTCCAAATTATAATTTTATATAATATTAAATAATTATTTATAATAATATTAAATTATTATTTTATATTTTATTCGAAAAAGTTGTACAGTTTCATGAGTAGAAAACACCGTTACCATTATTTACACTTTATTCAAAATGATCCTATAAAATAGTCCAAGAGCCTGCGAACATTTTAAAGAATTAAATTATTATGTTATTGAAATACAGCAAGAGTTTTTATTCACTAAGGAAATTTTAAGGGCTTGTTATTGTTGGTGAGATTATGAAACTGTTTTTTTTTTGGAACGTAAGGTGAAAAAAATGGACTTGCCACGATAGTTTTTTTTTTTCATATTTTGACCAATGTTCAATCGAGAAAGTTGATCAGTTTCATCGTCTAAACAAGTTCTTACAATTTCTTAGGTAAATGATATGCCTCGGTTTTTTATATATGTTCTTCATCTGTCGAGTGGGTATCAAATCTATCGACCCCATGAACCCTATGCATGTAAATGTATCGGGTGTAAGGGACAGCGTCCCGCAAACTACTTTTACCCCTTTACCAGCAGTTTTTTTTTTAAATACCTACGTTTTCGTCATTGTTACATCTGGTTTGCTATTAAGTAAGATTTGAAAATTGTATATGATGTAATAGACCTTGTATTTACGCGTAAATTAATTACACCAAGTTTAAACCTGTTTAAGAGATAAAACAAATTGAATTTTGAGATGCTGTCCGGAGCAAAATGACTATGTAAAGCAATTTGCTAAAATCTTACTATAATAAATACTTTTCACTTATAATATACCCGGGCTCAAAAAAAGCACCAAATTACAAAAAAAAAATGAAAGAAAAAAACTAAATTAAACCGACAACTTCTTTTCGATTTTATTTGAAATTAATATTTTTAGATGGCTGGTAAAGGGCTCAATAGCAGTATATTTTTAAAATTTAATTATGTATGTAAAACCATGAGAAACCACTACATTTCATACCTCTTGGGTAAGTGAATTCTAATAAATAAAATTCGAACCTAGACTTTCATCTCCTGAAAGAATTTGCGGGCCGCTGTCTCTTACGCCCGTCATGTATAAAATATGCAATTTTCAATTATTAGGCATTACATGGCTGTGAAATAAAGCCTAGCTATGTATTATTTTAGATTATAATCTATAGCCAGTCATTAGTATATATCTGATGTAAATATATTCATTAAAGAATTAAGTATGTAGGTCAATTTATTTTAAAGTCTAACAGAAGTTAAAAGATTTATTATTATTATTAGGTTTTTGGTGTCTTAACTCTGGTCTTCTGCTATAATGAATGACCTAATATTGCGATATATTTTGTAAAGGTTGTATTAAAAGGCGATTAAAATTTGGAAAGATATAATGAAGTACAGAAATATAATCTCTTGAAGTTCAAATCATACATACATATAATCACGCCTTTATCCACAGTGGGGTAGGCAGAGCGTAAACGACGTAAACAAAGGTCGTTCCGCCACGGCTGACAAAGTTTTGAGGGTTATTTAAGATAGATTTGTAGGTATATTGTTGTAGTGACAGGATGTCAGCCCATTGCCTAAATTACAATATACTGAAACTCTCCAACACTGGTTTTTACAGCAAGCCCGGGAGGAAATTAAGCTGGCACATCCTATGTTTTTCTCTTGCTCCCAGGCCAGCATAGAAGAAATGATTCTTAAACAATATGACTAGAAATATATAAATCTACTAAAAATAATAGCTTAGAAGGTATACGAGTAATAGTAATAAAGGTCATCAATTATATTATATGAAGTTTTGATAAATTGATGATTCTTCTACTGATGTGTGTCGCATTGTGTAGTTTTTCTTCTTTTGTACTAATGGATAACTGAAACAGAAAACAAAAATTATAGTGATGGTAAAAAGAACATAAAAAATATATAATCTAATGTACAAATTCCTGCCTACCCCCAAAGTCAGGTGGCGTGATAATTTGTATCGTAACTTTGAGCTTAAGTAATGTTCAGTCGAACAAAAAAGTTTCATCAAAATCGGTTAAAAACGACTGAAATTCAATTTTCTACATACCTCGTAAGTCGTGTCGTGAGGCGTGATTTTTTGTATCGTAACTTTCATTTTAAATATTGCTCAGTCGAATTAAAAAAGTTCCATAAAATCGGTTACGAAACAGCCAAATTTCAATTTCCAGCCTACCCCCTAAGTCTAGTAGCGTGGTTTTAGGGATCCTAAGTTGCAACCCGGGTAACACACAGTTGAATAAAAAAAGTCCCATCGAAATCGGAACAGTAGTTTTGGCGTGATGTGGTAACATACAGACAGACAGAATGACAGACAGACAGACAAAAATTCTTAAAAAGATCGTTTTGATCTTTATATCGTTAATAATGCCTGCTGCAATTATTTTTTGTAAATATATTCAATGTACAGACACGACCCTTCTAGAGATTTATTATAAATGTATAGATAACCCTGAAAACTTTGTCAGTCGTGGCGGAACGACCTTTGTTTAGGTCGTTTACGCTCTGCCTACCCCATTAGGTATAAAGGCATGATCATATGTATGTATGTATAATTTTGATAACGACTTTATTTGGATATGTAGTATATTCCTGTTCTTAAAATAGTTTGAGCTCTTGGACTATAATTAAACTTGCAAGTGCTGTAAATGTAAATTCAAAATTTACATGTCTTAATTCTTCTTTGCTTGACTAGGGGCGATAGAAAAACATATAATCTTCCAGCTGCTTCTTTTCCCGGGCATACTGTAGTCAGTAGATGCATGGAGTAATATAATATACTTACTCCGAAAAGGGAAACAAAGTTGTGGAATACCGTTATAATCACACAGTTCACATAAACCAAATTAAAGCTGTAAGTTTATTTTCACTTACTTTTATTGGTCCGACGACGTAATGCTATGAACTATTGTGATTCAAGATATTTGTGCAGAAATTTCGTTTTTAACATTTTGTTGATGGTTACTGAAAAAAAAAACAATTAAAAATTAATGAGAAAAATAATACAAATTATAAAAAAGTAAATAAAAACTTGATTAGAATCGAACATTGGTTAGGATCGATCTCGTACTACTTCGATTGAAAGGCACTAGCACTGCCACCGCACTGATGTGGCTGACAGTTTGTGTGGCGAAATTATGCACTGGTTTGTAGACAATATGCAATCTTTACGCTGTCAGATAGAATAAAACATTCCGATCAAACAGCTATCAATATTTTTAGAGAACCAAGATATTTTTGTTATTCCCTAAAAAAAATGCTGAACTATTTGCTATATTCTACAGTAGCTGACTAATAAAATAGTAGTAAAATAAAACAAAATAATATTATGTTGAAGTAAATACTTACTGTTTTTTCATATTTTATAAGAATTTTAGAGAAACTCATCAATAATAATCAGTAGATACAGAATAATTCGCACTTATATTAAACAATGAATATTAAAAGTCTTAAACACAAAATATCCAAACAGAACTTACGAAAACTATTTTTGCGTGACAAGAGCGACGCGGGTTCCCCTCGCGAAGGCCGTGGGCCGTCTGCCGCCCGTCGCCCGCGCACGGACCCGCCCTTTGCGAACCTCCCAGAAATCAGATTTTATTTTTTTTCTCCAAAACTAATAATCAAAATAAAAAAACTAGCAGATCACATTTTAGTCTTTATGATTTATAACGTTCAAAATAATTATCATAAATGCAAGTCGTAAATTAAAAAAGTTAAGTCAATGTTTTAGACACGGAAAGAGGTCCAGAAGAATTCGTATTTCTCATTAATTACTCAATATTTTTAAATAATCTTAAGAGTGTAATGAAGAGCTGAGACCAACCTACAACATATAATTATTTCATATTTTTTATGTAACGAGAAAGTATACTTTATAGGCCTTGTAAGCGACCGAAATATCCCGAGCGCCCCTTAAGAGCTAGCTTTTGTCGGTTGATTACAATGAAGTGAACGCCAACTCTCCCTGCATTCCGCTTTCCCGACAAATTAGTAAAAATACCAAAACAGTTATATCATTGTGTTTTCATATCTAATAGCTAAAACTTATTTTAGAAACATAATCTTCGATTAAAAGACATGAAATATTGTTCATCTTTATTTTACATAGTAGCTATTTGAAAATACTTACATAGATACAGTCACGCCTTTATCCCTAATGGGGTAGACAGAGCGTAAACGACCTAAACAAAGGTCATTTCGCCACGTCTGACAAAGTTTTGAGGGTTATTTAAGATAAATTTGTATAGTTATATTGCTGTAGTGACAGGTTGTCACCCCATCGCCTATATACATAGTCCCTTACACCACCTCGTATATTTGATTTTAGCTACCCGGAGAAAGTGCCGGTGGTTTTCATCCACGCGTGCGTAGTGTTGCGGCTGCTGTATGACGTAGCGCTGGATTCGTTTGATAAGCCCACCTTCTGCGGATGTCTCAACGTCAAATCGCCAAGCTTGACGAGGCAAAGCTCTGCTATCAACGAGGTAACTATTTGGTTCATACTGTAATAATTTCAGTTATTTTGACGTTACGTCTTATAATTCGATGGAGCCGGCTGCATGCACGAAAAAACATGACTCATGCGGCGTTACCTTGCTCTGAGGCGTTTCATTTAAGGCTTGAAGTGCAAGCGAGAGCGCGGAACGAGCGACAAAGAGGCACAATCTGCCTCCGCGTTCGGCAGCGTTCGACATCTGTCTCCATCAGTATTTTCTTATGACGTTGTCACGTTCAACTATCGTCAGTAAACCAACTTTACAGAGAACCGTTTTTTTTTTAATTTTTGCAGCTGTCTAAAGACAGTTGAATAGCGATTTCAGATTATATCAATTTGAATATATTGATATAATATTTATCTGAGACCTAACTATATGCTTTTAATTTACTATAGTCGTTTACTGTATTTTAGTAATTATGCCTTAGTTTAGTATATTTTCATCAATATACTTCCACTACAGTAATAGCATGGACGAATAAAACAAGGTAATAGGTAAAAGCGGATCAAAGTTTTTTTTTTGGCACGACAGTGTGTACTGATAGAACCTCTACAGTACAAAAAACACCGTTCTGCAGGGCTTCTAAATCCGGCCTTGGTAATTCGTAAACCTTCTTAGAATAGTAAGGTATAAAACAGTAATTAGTTAAGCAATATAATACGTATGTATGGTTTCCTATTCTTCCCTATCGTACCAAGCATTTTGTAGGGGCCCGTACTAAATGATAGCACCAGCGCCTACAGTCTAGATGATTAGTTGATTTGATTAGGTTGATTGTAGATTAGGGCGATGACCCGTTGATTTGGCAAAGACCAGGTTAATTGATTCATTCGGCGATAACCGAGATAAACTAAGATATATTTTATCATCCGCAGTCAAAGCCAGCCGGCCGCGCACCGCCCCTAAACTTGTCAATGGGCGCGAGCTCGGGCGAAGCGTGGGTCGTACACGCGGGCGTGGTCATAGTACTGGCCAAGGTGTTGCCAGCCTTGCCGCGCCCGCAGCAACATGACGCACACGCGAGGGCACTGAGGGACTACCTCGCTCATGTGCTCAAGAGCTTGGTCAGGAGGTAAATATACAGTAGTTGATACTTGTCAATGGGGCGTGGTCATAGTACTGGCCAAGGTGTTGCCAGCCTTGCCGCGCCCGCACCAACATGACGCACACGCGAGGGCACTGAGGGACTACCTCGCTCATGTGCTCAAGAGCTTGGTCAGGAGGTAAATATATTGATGAAACCGATAGAAATAATTATAATTTAGTTGTATAAAATAGCACCCAAACGTGAGGAAAAACAAGCGATCAAAATTAAGCTTCTCTTTAAGGGGATCCCCGGTGCACGCTAGCGCACTCATCAGTTAAAACATCATTACTCACTGAAAATGCAATTAATCGGAAATCCGGTAGATCAGATTGAAGTATAGTTGCTGAACTATTTATTTTAAGCATTATAAATTAATAATTCAGTGTTCACGGTAGTTACAAATATCAAAAGTGCTGTTTTTCGCAAATTTTCTATCTGTAACTACAACGAACTATAAGTTGCAACTTTATGAGGTTCTAAATGACCTTCATTGCTTTAATTGCAATTGATTGTGTCAGTGAATTATAATTTTAGGCTGATGAGGGTGCCACTTAGCCCACGGGAGCCGTTTATATCTAGCCACTTAACAACTTATCTTTATTGCAGCGAAAGAAACCAGCAAGTGATGTGCGGCGCGGGACTAGGTGGGACAGTATTAAGAGTGTGTGGCGCCGCGCTCCGTAGCGAGCGACATCCCTTACACGCCCCCGCCATGTACATGCTCGAGCGGCTCGCCGCGCATGCTCTGAGGCCGGTGGAACTCAGGTAATGTAGCTACATCAAACCAGCAAGTGATGTGCGGCGCGGGACTAGGTGGGACAGTATTAAGAGTGTGTGGCGCCGCGCTCCGTAGCGAGCGACATCCCTTACACGCCCCCGCCATGTACATGCTCGAGCGGCTCGCCGCGCATGCTCTGAGGCCGGTGGAACTCAGGTAATGTAGCTACATCAAACCAGCAAGTGATGTGCGGCGCGGGACTAGGTGGAACAGTATTAAGAGTGTGTGGCGCCGCGCTCCGTAGCGAGCGACATCCCTTACACGCCCCCGCCATGTACATGCTCGAGCGGCTCGCCGCGCATGCTCTGAGGCCGGTGGAACTCAGGTAATGTAGCTACATCAAACCAGCAAGTGATGTGCGGCGCGGGACTAGGTGGAACAGTATTAAGAGTGTGTGGCGCCGCGCTCCGTAGCGAGCGACATCCCTTACACGCACCCGCCATGTACATGCTCGAGCGATAATACCTTATACTTTTGTGTGAAAATATACCTACCTACATATTCATTGCCTTTGTGTGCGTAAGCTCGGCTTAGTACACCTGTAGTTCCACTACAAGTACATGGCTCTATAACTAAATCACATATTGGTTGGACTCAGATTATTTACAAAATATTACTCCATACTACAGATCTTTAATTTTGCCAATCGATTAATTTGATAGACTTGATGATTTTAAGTACAAATAAATTCATCGCAAGACTAAAAACGAGTGTTATCCACTTTACAATTTAACAGAGAATTGTCAACGTCATTTTGTTTACAGAGAGTTCTTGAGGATGGGCAATCCTCTGAACTGCATCGCTCCGGAAACAGGACAAGTTTGCAAACCTGGTGGCCCTGTGCCTTTGACCAGGATCAAAACATTGGTGTCTATGACTACCCCAAGAGATTACAGGTACGATTACTATCTTTCTTTTTTCTTTTTTTAGGTTTTATCCTCGTTTTTTTTATAACGGTGGGATAGCTTTCTGGTTTAAATTAGTGGTGATTGAGACAGAGTCAACTATGGAGTGTCAATGAATACACTTTTATTTTGCTTCTTCCTTACCAACTTCCTACTAGGTAAGTGTAATTTGATCTAACTTTTTTTGTCAGGTCTCAAAACTCCTGCACCCTTCCACCATTCGTGGAATTCGACATGTCAGCCGAAGGTTTCGGCTGCCTGTACCTACCAAGCATCGCCCCTCAATCGGCAAACCTAAATGCTCTCGGCACCCAAGATAATGCCACCCTTGGGGGCATCGGATCTGGTAAGTGTAAATCGTTAATGTAGTGACTTATTATTGTGTTTTGTGGATGTGTTTTAAATGTGTTTCTATTTTTTAACGCTCAGTTTTTCATTCAGGTGAGCAAATTGGAAATATTTGTCTATTTCTCACGCCAAGAAAGATTCTAATTATACGTAAAATTTCTAGGTGACAGAGTGTTTCCGCCTCAGACAGGCTTGACTTATTCAACGTGGATTTGCGTGGAGAAATACTCTGATCCGCGCACGGATCCGCATTGCGTCCGGCTACTGACTCTAGTACGGAATTTAAACAATAGCAGAGACGAACATCTAGTCTGTTTGACTGTAGTGCTGTCGGCACGAGATAAAGCTATCATCGTATCCACCCAGGAGACATTAGTACCTCATAGTAAGTATTACTAAGACTAAAATTATGTTCGGTCTTTTTCATTGAGTGAGTTCAAAAATGAATCCCTTTGTCTTTTTTAAACAACCTCAAAAAGTAAATATTTATCCTGACGGAGATGACGTTGTTCAACTTTACAAGTAACACCCTGAATTTAATTAGATGTCGGTGAATGGGAACCGGAAGGTTCCGGCGAATGCGGAGCGCGAGTGTGGTGCCCGGACTTGCAACACGAGGGACAGTGGCACCATCTAGCTCTGGTTCTGAACCGAGCTGTATTGAAGAACTCTTCCTTCTCACTGTATTTGGATGGTAAGAATTTATTTCACCATGACTAACATCTGCCTCTAGATTGATCTCTGGTACTAATAAAGTCACAATATAAATGTTAAAAATAGATTGTTCCATTGTTACTATAACAAAGCACTCATTCAACGACATACCGCCAAAAACAAGACACCCTTTTTATTTGTTTAATAAGTCATAGTGCGATATTTCGGTCACTTTCAGTTTGAGCGCATACCGATGGGTTTTAAAATCGCAGCGCCGCGTTTCAAAACACTGAGTTAAAAAATAAAGAACACATGTCTCTAATCTACCCTGTTCTACCTTTAGGTCAGCACATGCATTCTGGCAAATTACACTACGTAAGTGCGAACCCAGGCGGCGGCGCGGCGACGCTATCTGGTGCATCCAGTGTGTACTGTGTGATCGGCACGCCGCCGCAGTGGCGCAGATACTCGCGCCTCGTGTGGAGGCAGGGGCCTGCCGCCCTACTTGAAGAGGTAAGCACTGCAGTATTGTGTTACTCTTTTTTTCGTTGATTAAGTCATGCTGCGATAGTTCGGACACTTTCAGTTTCAACGAATGCCTATGGGCCTTAAAACCGCACCACGTCGCAAGGCACTGAGATGAACAATCTGTCCCCAAAATAATTAATCGTGTCTAATTATCAGAGGTCGGAAATTCGGGTGCAAAAAAAGTAAAAACCCACTGTTGGAGCTACTGAGAGTTGCTACAACCACCTTTTTCAAGATGTTTAGGGCCCCAGTTTATTTTTCTTTATTAAATTGTTTTAGTAATGCCAATGTGTTCTTTGCGTCAATATAAGTCGAAAGTGTCTGCAATTATTTTTATATTTGTTTTAATTTGAAAGATATAAGTAGAAATGTGTTTTCAATGTACCGCAAAATATTAAAAATATAAAAATATCATTTGATTGTTTGATATTTTTATTGAATACCATTTAGAAATGATTTCTACGATGCTTTTATTATTTTTACACGAAAAATTGAATGGAAATGGCCCAAAAGCGTTATATTTCTTTAAAAAAAATGCGGAGTAAATTAAAATTAAAATTCGTAATTGGCAAGGTTAAGACAAGATAAACGCTTTTTACTCTTGTAATTTTTTCTCTACGATTGATAGTTTCAGGGTAAATTGATGTTGAAGTTAGTAGGACACAATTGTTCAAGACCAAGCCAAGTAGTTGTTTTTATGGTGAAATCAGCTAGGTTAAGAAGAGATAGGCACTTCTCTTTCAAGAAAGAATTTTTTCTCTACGGTTGACAGTTTCACAGTGAATTGATGTTAAAATTCCCTGGACACAATTTTTGGGCCTGGAGGCCCCAAAGCGTTTTACTGCTTAAACATTACTATACTTTTTTCTTTCGTTGTGAAACTATTAAGGTTCATTGTAAGCACCTAAATCCTTAAAATAAGACCAGTCAAGCACTCGCATATATATATATATATATACAAAGAATTTTACCGGATTCGTCTTTATTTTATATTTTACAAATAAGTACATACATACATATAATCACGCCTTTATCTCTAATGGGGTAGGCAGAGCGTTAACGACCTAAACAAAGGTCGTTCCGCCACGTCTGACAAATTTTGAGGGTCATTCCAGGTGGATCTGTATATTGCTATAGTGACAGGTTGTCAGCCCATCGTTTAAAATACAATACTGAAACCCTCCCTGGGTTAGCCGGTTTCCAATAAGTATATCAGAGAAAATACTTGATACTAGGTTACATGTAATACACTTTTGATTTTGTGTACTTGCCATATTTTACAAACCAAAAATTAAGACAATACATCCTAAACGCACTTAGACAGATACAGTCAATATGCTGACCTTGTCGCACATACTCAAAGAGAGAGATAGACAGGGACAAGGATAGAGAGAGACAGGGATATTTAGTTTAGTTTAGTTAATAAATAACTATTGGATATTTTGTTTTTGTTGATTTGTGTTGAAATATAAATATAACTTACATATTTACGTCGTTTTATTGTGCATAACTATATCGGTTATTTAAGTATCAATATACTCTTTTATTTGACTATTGAATTTAATTTATACATACAGTGTTACAAGATGAACGAATGATGCACTTAAAGTTATTTAAATTTCATTAAACAAGACAGAGTTGCGAGCTGTAATTTTTTAATATTTATTTATTAAACTGTAATTAATATCTCTTAAACTGCCGGAACTACGGAGCGAGGACTTGCTTGAAACTAGGTAGTAGACATGTGCGATGATCGGCGATGTTTTGCATCGGCGTAATCGGAGTCAACATTCAAATGCTTGATAGATTAAATTACGTGCAATCATTCAACAAAAATAGCATTCAAACACCTGTATTGACAATATTGACTCAATTTGAATCCAAAGTGGTCACTTTTAAGTATTTTTTGGTATAGCTGCAGGTGCCGCCTGCCTCTTCCACTATGGTTGAGTAGTCTTTTGCACATACTGGGATAAACGGTCGAAGTGATAAATTTCCTAGAAATATTTATTTGAAAGACACATACATGCTGGTCCAATATACTCTCTCTCTCTAAGTATATGCGACAAGGTCAGCGTATAGAGCTGCATCTGTTTCAATTTGTGAAATGTTGAAAGTACACAATATTATGGTCAAATTTTATAAAGAAAGCCAAAAGTATTTCATGTAACTTAGTAACAAGCATTTAATTGTTTATTTACTATGAAACTATCAACCGTAGAGAAAAAATTACAGGAGCAAAAACGTTTATCTTGTCCTAACCTAGCCAAGTAAGAATTTTAATTTTGTTTTTTTCCGTAATTTCTTTGTTTAAGAAGTAAAATGCTTTGGGCCCCCAGGCCCAAAAATTGTAACATCAATTCACTGTGAAACTGTCAACCGTAGAGAAAAAATAACAAGAAAGAGTGCCTTCCTATCTCTTCTTAACCTAGATGATTTCACCATAAAAACCACTACTTTGCTTGGTTTTGAATGATTGTGTCCTGCTAACTTCAACATCAATTTATCCTGAAACTATCAACCGTATAGAAAAAATTACAAGAGTAAAAAACGTTTATCTTGTCTTAACCTTGCCAAATACGAATTTTAATTTTAATTTTCTCTGCATTTTTTTTAAAGAAATAAAACGCTTTTGGGCCCCCGAGGGCCCCATTCAATTTTTTGTGTAATAATAATAAAAGCATTGTAGAAATCATTTATAAAGGGTATTCAATAAAAATATCAAACAATCAAACGATATCTTTATATTTTTTATATTTTTCAGTACATTGAAAACTCATTTCTACTTTTATCTTTCAAATTAAAAGAAATATTAAAAAATATTGCAAACAGTTTCGACTTATATTGACGCAAAGAACACATTAGCATTACTAAAACAATTTAATAAAGAAAAATAAACTGGGGCCCTAAAAATCTTGAAAAAGGTGGTTGTAGCAACTCTTAGTAGCTCCAACAGTGGGTTTTTACTTTTTTTGCACCCGAATTTCCGACCTCTGCTAATTATATACCAGGTGTAAGGGACAGCGTCCCGCAAACTGATAGGGGTTGCTCAGTCAATTATACTAAACAACTTCCACCAGTATTTCTTTTTTCAGAAAGAGAAAAAAAATGCCATTTCCATACAAAATGTTCACCTCGATCGGAATTGTATGGAAAAAAAAATTTTTTTTTCACTTCCTGAAAAAAGTTACTGGTGGAAGTTGTTCAGTGTCATTGACTGAGAAACCCCTATCAGTTTGCGGGACGCTGTCCCTTACACCCGGTAATGTGTTTTAGTTTTGAAGAAATATTATTTATACACCGCGTTGTAATGATTTTAATAGATTAATTCTTTCGCAGGTGTTGCCAGCACAAACAGTGTCCATAATTTACCAACTCGGCCCACACTACGTTGGCACGTTACAAGCCCCCTTACCCCCCGGTCAGAACCAGGAACCACTCACACCGTTGGTTGCTGAAGAAAAAGTCGTCTTCGGAATCAACGCTCGCGCCATGTCCCAACTTACCTTAGCCAAAATACGCAAAGTCTACAGCAAGAATGATAACAAAGCCATAGCTAAACAGCTGGGAATGTCTTCCCATGAGAATGCGACTCCGATAAGGATATTGCATAATTCTGCTGGACATCTAATGGGCCCGGCGAGGTGTCTGGGTGGAACGGTAGTTGGGTATTTAGGTGTGAGGGTTTTCTGCCCGAAACCTGCTGCTATTATGGTAAGTGTCATAGGTTAGGTCTAACGCGTTTCTCACACTACGAGCAGAATCTTCAGGAGTGAGGGTGATTGTTTACGATCACATTGGGTTGAACAGTGAGACTATAGACAATATCAGCTCAATCCAGCAGATCTGCTTTCAGTTTAAGAACGGCCTTAGACCTAACACAAAAAAATATGTTTAGTTGTAAGTGCTAACTAAACCTGGAACATAAGTTGAACTTGAAACCTTATTCTTAAAAAACAGACAGTTCCGTAAAACTCTATCCCTTCCAGATTGACACAGTGGGCGGCTGCTCAGTACTTCTCGGTCTTATTGCGATGGCACAAGATGTAGAATGCTTATACGCGGGGGTCAAAGCCCTCGTCTGCGTAGTACGGTCCAACAAGGCCGCCCAAGCGGAGATGGACCGAAGAAAAGGATACCAGACCCTGGCCATGTTACTGAAGAGAAAGAAGCAACTGCTGAACTCTCATATCCTGCATCTAATATTTGGATTGGTTGGAACTGTTGACAGTCAGAAAGAGACGTCGTCTATTCCCAATTTGACAGCTTTCCAGGTAACGAACTTCATTTCCGATTAAGAGAACTCATTAAATGGTTGTTTATTAGCGTTTTATAACCCTGATTTATTGTACAGGATAATTGAGGCGGCAATAAATCCAATTTATTAAGAAATTAAGTACTAATAAGTAATTATTTTCCTTGTAATATTTAACGACTAGTATATTATACGACCTGCATGTTATGTTATAATAATAATAACAATATGTCGTAATTAAGTATTTACTGGCTTTGCTTTGTAGTTTTGACGTTTATTTCTTATGTATTACCTATTTTCCTTTATTCCATATACTTTAACTTTTATTTCCGTTTCTTTAACTTTATTTCTCCCCTTATTTGTGTACGTATATAATTTCCTTTTTTTCTAACTTTTATGTTTGTTCTGTGTCGATGGCACAGAAAGCCGTCCTTGAGTGGCAATCTCTCTTTCAGGACCTCATATGCGAGTTGGAGGTCTGGCTCGGGGCCCCGGGCGGGCTCATCAAGTCATTGCTTGAACATCTGTTGGAACTGGCCACTGAGACTGCGCACAGGTACGTACATATAAGTAAAAAAAGATATACCTAAAAAGTGTCTATATCTTTATTTTTAAAGCTGATTTTGAATTTGGAATTGTTTTTAGAACGCACAACCTTCGCACAATGCGCGAGCTTCAACTAGTCTCGAAGCTGCTCTACATTATCAACGACGTGAAAGTCGTCAGCACAAAAAACGTCCTGATTCAACTCCTATCCGCTCTACTCGGCGGCCAGCCGCGACCCAGCGACTTGCTTTGCTTGGGACAATTCATGGCGTATACGTTGCCATTGCCATCACAGACCGAGAAAGGAATCAATCTTAGAGAGAGTGATAACGAAAAGGAATGCGAAGGAGAACACATAATTCTTCGAAACAAATGTTTCAACGTAATACACGGATTATTATTCACTCAAAGGAATCTAGTGAACACGATAGTATGTGAAGAGATTTCCAGAGTGCTGGGTCTGGATTGGCTTCTGAGCTTCATGCAGGAAAATGTGCATCCCACAACGGTGCTGTGGGCTTTGAGGATACTGGTTATCCTATGCTCGGGGCAAGGACAACAGTGTGCTATTATGCAGAGGTACGTAACAGTCAGTCAGTCTTCAAATTCTCAGATTTAGTTATACAATTACTTTATTGCACAAAAACACAGAAATTACAAATTGCTAAAAAGAATAGTAGTACAATTTGCGGCCTTATTGCTAATGTAGCAATATCTTCCAGGCAACCAGGTAATAGGAAACAGAGGAGTAAAATAAATTGACGCGGGTCAGTGCAACAAACATGTTAATAAATTAAATATATACTTCTTGTTTTTGTTATACTTCTTTAAAAGTTTTTAGATGCCGGGTGTAAGAGACAGCGTACTGAAAACTTAAACCGATTGCTCAGTCAACGAAACTGAACAACTATCACCAGAAATTGTGTATGGAAATGAAAAAAATAAATACGTTCTCATACAAAAAGACCACTTCAATAGAACAATTTCTATGGAAAAGCCCAATTTGTTTTTTTTTAGTTCCTGGAATAATTTTGTGCTGATAGTTGTTCAGTTTCATTGACTTAGCAACCCTTTTTTAGTTTTCGGTACGCTCTGTGAGGGATCACACCCGGTATAGGTGTTTGTATTACTGATTTTAAAAGCCATGGCAAAAACCCACAATCACACCAATACCCAAGATCTAAACTACTGCATTAGAAAATATATTCTAAGGTTTATATTTACCAGTTCAGCGTGGATGCATTAATCTTTATACATACATATTAATCACGCCGGTAGGCAGAGCGTAAATGACCTGAACAACGGTCTTTCCGCCACGTCCGACAAAGTTTTGAGGGTTATTTAAGATTTCTACCATGCTGGACTGGGAGAGATAGTAAAACATAGAATGTTCCAGCTGCCCTTCCTCCTGGGCATGCTGTTGAAGTCAGCAAAAGGGACTCGAGGGTTACAGTGTATTGTAATTTAGGCGATGGGCTGACAACCTGTCACTAAAGCAATACATATTACAATCTAAAATTGCCCTCAATGTTTGTCAGACGTGGCGAAAGCGCCTTTTACGAAGCGTTAAACGCTCTGCCTACCCCGTAAGGGATAAAGGCGTGATTTATGTATGTATGTATGTTGTATGTTTAAGATAGATTTGTAGGTATATTACTGTAGAGACAGGTAGTCAGCCCATCGCCTAAATTGCAATATACTGAAACCCTAGGATCCCTTAGCTAGTTTTTACAGCATGCCCGGGTTTTGATTTAGATTAACGAAACTGGTAATTCATTTAGGTTCCGTGAAGGAATGGGCAATGGCGGTTGGCTGCGTCATACGGAAGTGATAGCCGCGACGCAGCAAGCCGGCGTCGTGCTCACTGCCACAGTGCAGTCGCATTCACACTTGCATACGGCACTACTGCACACTTCGGGATTCAATCTACTGGCCTGGTAAGTTCAATTCAAATCAGATCACACTTTGATTTGCATAGAAAGATTTCCAGCAGGGCTTTGATGCGCGCTGTACATTTCGATTTGTCTACGCGCGTTGCATACTTCACTCTGATTCATGTCTGTCATTTTCCGTTGTGAAGTGCGCAACGAATGAGATAATCTGTAGACTAAACGAAGTCTACAGTGCGCATCATAGCCCTGCAGACCTGCTGCCGACATTTTCTTTATGTCGAAATAAGGTAGATATACCTTAGTAGTCATCTTAAGCAGTGAAACAAATTCTCGCTTGAAAATTAAAACTTTAGGAAACTGCAATAAATGTGTTAATTAGTCACTATTTCATGCTACTAACTGCCTCCGTGATCTAGCGGTTAGTGCCATGGGCTTTCGACCCGGTTCGATTCCCGGCGGGGACAATGACTTTGTGTTGTTGTTTCTAGTTTGGTTAGGACATTGCAGGCTGATTATCTGGTTGTCCGAAAATTAAGATGATCCATGTAAATAGTCGGTCCTGCGCCTGATTTCTCTCTGGTCTTGTCATTCAAGCTGTCCATCAGTATAAGAGATTAAAGGAATAGAGAGTGCACCTGTGTGTAGCGCAAACACTTGTGCCCTAAAAACTGGTCCTGTGCTGTTGGCTGATATCTGTAAGATTGGCCGCCATCACCGAAAATCGATGGGATGACTATTATTATTTCATGCTATCACTCTCTGGCCTATTACTATCTTTAACCTTTATTACAGGCTAGTCCTTTCCCACCTGCAAATCCCGGAGCTCTACTACCTCCTCTTTGGCTTAACCCTCGGTCAGCCGATGCGCAATGTCGGCTCAGACAAGACCGTCTCAGTAGAGCGCGTTTGGGCCGCGGCGTGGGGGGCCGCCGCGCCTACGAGGCAATCTGCAGCCGCTGTAGCAGCCAGGATCACGCTGTGTCCAGAAGCGGTCGTGATACTGCTCGGAACGGTCCGGGCTTTGATACATGCGGAGGCTGGGACGCTGCCTGAATGGCTGAATGATCACCCTGTCGCTATTATTCAGGTAAATTTGTAATATTGGACAGCCGCTGTAGCAGCCAGGATCACGCTGTGTCCAGAAGCGGTCGTGATGCTGCTCGGAACGGTCCGGGCTTTGATACATGCGGAGGCTGGGACGCTGCCCGAGTGGCTGAATGATCACCCTGTCGCTATTATTCAGGTAAATGGTTGAAAAGTAGGTAGGATCACGCTGTGCCCAGAAGCGGTCGTGATACTGCTCGGAACGGTCCGAGCTTTGATACATGCGGAGGCTGGGACGCTGCCTGAATGATCACCCTGTCGCTATTATTCAGGTAAATTTTTGAAATATTGGACAGCCGCTGTAGCAGCCAGGATCACGCTGTGTCCAGAAGCGGTCGTGATACTGCTGGGAACGGTCCGAGCTTTGATACATGCGGAGGCTGGGACGCTGCCTGAATGATCACCCTGTCGCTATTATTCAGGTAAATTTTTGAAATATTGGACAGCCGCTGTAGCAGCCAGGATCACGCTGTGTCCAGAAGCGGTCGTGATACTGCTGGGAACGGTCCGAGCTTTGATACATGCGGAAGCTGGGACGCTGCCTGAATGGCTGAATGATCATCCTGTCGCCATTATTCAGGTAAATTGTTGAAAAGTAGGTAGGAGCACGCTATGTCCAGAAGCGGTAGTGATACTGCTCGGAACGGTCCGGGCTTTGATACATGCGGAGGTTGGGACGCTTCCTGAATGGCTGAATGATCATCCTGTCGCTGTTATTCAGGTAAATTGTTGAAATATATAACCGCTGTAGCAGCCAGGATCACGTTGTGTCCAGAAGCGGTCGTGATACTGCTCGGAACGGTCCGAGCTTTGATACATGCGGAGGCTGGGACGCTGCCTGAATGGCTGAATGATCACCCTGTCGTTATTATTCAGGTAAATTGTTGAAAAGTAGGTAGGATCACGCTGTGTCCAGAAGCGGTCGTGATACTGCACGGAACTGTCCGAGCTTTGATACATGCAGAGGCTGGGACGCTGCCCGAGTGGCTGAATGATCACCCTGTCGCTATTATTCAGGTAAAGTTATCGTAATAATGGACTGCTTGAAATATTTTATTTGAAGATTCTGCTTTTGCAATTCTTAAAACTTTCAACAAAAGTCACTTTCTTAACTTTGACGTTAGAACAGGACAGCAAATGAACACATGTCTTTGATTGACTTATAAGAACTGAGCATAGAGCATGCTTCCTTATTTTACGTCAAATAAGTAGTCTTATGTCAGATTAGGAATGTTAAAGTCATATGTTTATTTGCTATCTTGTTCTTACGTTAACGCCAAGAAAGTGCCAGCGCTAGCTAAGAATTAGAATTAGGATTATGTCGCGAAAATCGACGCCATTGTAAATAATAGTTTTAAATTGCAGGTGTTATTCTCGCTATACAACACGCTGCCAGATTTCGTGACAATAATGATGACAGCTGAAGTCCTCAACGCGCTGGCGGCCGCTTTGTTTCCTCCGAACACGAGTGACGACATTCACATGCGTAAGTTCAACTTATCATAACACAATGAGAATTATATTAAAAACAGGAAACTTCTCGTCTCATTTGTCTTTGTACATTCATTCATGTATTAAGTTTATTGTTCAATGAATTCATCCTTCTTAAAGTAGTCATTCATACTAGTAAATTATATTACTCCATGTTACTAGTAGGTTATATCGTTATATAAAAATAATAATATATCGTAATATTATCGGCTTATAAAAATCAAAACGTTTATACTTAATACTGATAGCTAAAATATTGTGGATTCCATTCATCATTTTCATAAAATACACCTTTGGATTTAATAATTGAGTTAAAAATATAGAAGTTATTAATTTGAATAGTACAATATTTAGTGATAACACGCTATTTTCATAAAAAATAAGCGTTTTTGACATTTCATAAAAGTTGCTGATTTAACTATAGTATTTCCAACTCGGGTTTAGAAAGAGGTAAACAAATTTTTATGTCTTTTAATCAAAGATCTTCTATCTAAAAATAAGTTTTAGCTATTAGATTTAACAACATATAATAACTTAACTAATTTGCCAACACGTATCATTTAATTTTTGAAATGTGTTTTTGATTAAAAAGACATGAAGCTTTGTTTACCTTTTTTCTAAAACCCAATTGGAAATACTATAGTAGGAAACTAAAGGAAATTAGCGTATTGTTATTTCAACTAGTGGTGGCTCAAAGTGATTTGCAAATGAATATTCCCATAGATATGATCGATTTATCTGAACTGCAATAATAAGTATTTAAACTAATGGCGTCTATTGTCTCTCTTTACTGACAAGAGTATTGGATTTGTTGGCCACTGAACCCTTTCCAGCTATCTGCGAAAGCGGCGAGAGTTCAGGCGCGTCAACGCCAGGTTCTGAGAAGGAAGTAGTGTTGGTTGGCAACACGGCGGCTCTAACACAGCACCCCGCCAGGCAACACGTCATGGACTTCCTCAAGGTCATAGTGCTCGACTCTCTGCCACTCAATGTGACGGGAAAGACTGCACCGGTAAGTGATATTGGTACCAATTCCTTGAGAAATCTTAAAAAATCTTGACTGAAATTGTTGCCGTCCCTTTCTGTTCTCTCATGATAGAAAATGACAGGTAACTACATACAAACATACATAAATCACGCCTTTATCCCTAACGGGGTAGGCAGAGCGTTTAACGCCTCGTAAAAAGCGCTTTCGCCACGCCTGACAAAAATTGAGGGTAATTTTAGATTGTAATATGTATTGCTATAGTGACAGGTTGTCAGCCCATCGCCTAAATTACACTGTGACCCTCGAGTCCCTTTTGCTGACTTCAACAGCATGCCCGGGAGGAAGGGCAGCTGGAACATTCTATGTTTTTCTATCTCTCCCAGTCCAGCATGGAAGAAAACTTTACACAAGACAGGTAACTTTAGTCATGATTTGTAATTTTGTGCGCATACGAAATACTCCCAATATCGTGTGTCATATCTAAATGCTCTGTCCATATCATTAGTTAATTGTAATGAACACAATTCCTTGCGGCAGTTAGCTTGATATATTGTGAGCGCACTTGTCTTTTAATTAATAATTACGAGTTCGGGCCCGTTATAATTACTACCCTTTCCATAATTAACTCATTTCTTAATTATTATAAATTCAAGTTTTAGTTCTATTGATTTTTAGTTTCTGTATATCTGTGGCTGACAATGGGTCGTGTAAACGATATAGTCAAAAAGAGAAAATCTTTGTTGAAAATGGGTCGTGTATGTGATATAGTGAGAAAGAGAAAATCTTCGAAACTTTATTTGTATGTTGTGACTCAAGATTGGACTTTAATTGAAACGTCACATGTGTTACAAGAGGTACTTACCTACTTACTATTAAATACACAGAAAGCATGAGAAAATTACTTTGGCCTAAGAGCTTGACTGCCGCAAGGATATGTGTTTTGTTGAAGCTAAAATAGTGTGTTGAAGTGTAGTTGTGTGAAGCTTTAAACCTTCAAATTGTATCTCAACTGCAGATGAACCTTAAAATTCGCTATCCGCCTTTGACATTTTGCAAAAGAGCCCATAATTTTAGTAAGTTTTTTGCAGTTGGGATGCAAATTGCAAGTTTTGAATCTTGATGTTGTTTGTATAGTAGTATTGTCACCGTAGATTCACACCGCTGCTGTGCTATCATAAAAGCACGCAATGATTCTCACACGCATTTAACACGCGTAATAGTTGAGAAAATATAAATAGTTAATCATCGTATGTTCAAAAGTAGTATGCTGTGCCTACATAATATTCCTTCATCCAGTAGTACGTTCTTTAATAATATTTTCCTTTCATTTTGTAAATAAAAGATCTATAAGTGCATCTTTTAGTAGTTTTACATTCCTTGTATAAATATTCTTGGACTTGCTGGCCATGTTTGTAAAATAAACTGCACGTGCGTGCTTACTTTGATTCAATCGCCATTCGGCACATAGAATCGCCGTAGTATTTTGAACAAGGAGCATATAATTGTTTCGCATATGACTACAATTTCTGTTAGTTGGTGAAGGTTTCGTACTGGTAGTTAAAATACATTTATTTTGGTGAAAAGCCTTTGACAAGCATGTAGGTGACGGTGTAGATGATTAATTAATTGGCTCTGGAACTAGTGAGCTTAAAGGGTTTGTTGGGATTTGTTTGGTATTTCAGTAGTTAGGTGACACACATATAATCAAGTTTGTGTTCCTTAAGTGGTAGGCACAATGTTAACTGCCGTTTGTGTGTCATTGTTGTTGTGTGACCCGGGCTGTCGGTTCTAGGCCGTTGCGTCGGATGCTGTGCCTCCGTCTGTGTTCTGTACGCCATGTAGCCCATGCTCCTCAGCAAGATCCTTCTTTTATTGCGTAAATATTAGTTTTTTTTTAATTTTATTTTTTCTTTTTTTCTATGACTAATTAATTGGCGCATGTTTGATTAGATTTGGTGGAACTGCATGAGCTTGCGAATGCTTTAAATTACTAATACTTGCACGCCGCACTGCATGGTAGCTTGGATCTATATTTGCAATGTAAAAAGTGCCAAGTAGAATTTCCTAGGTTTTCTTACTCGAATAGTTTTTTTTTTTACTTGTTTATTTGCATAGTATCTGTCTCTTATCTACAGTATATAGCAACCGGTGTATTCACTTGTCAAATGGTACTGAAGAAATTAAAGAAGGACGACTTCTTATGAAAACAAAACGTTCCAACATTTAAACAAAGAAGGGTCATATATAGTCGATTACCTGAATTTTAAGGAGAAACTCACGCTTGACACCACCATATTGACCTACACAAAATACAGGATGTAAAAAATAGCTGGCCATATTTTAGTATGTGATGCTACCCCAAGGAACTTAGGTATAGCTATGAAAAAAAAATAGGCCCTCCCATACAAATTGACTGGAGCCGATGACTACATTTGTATGTAAGGCCCCATTTTTTTCGACCTTTGTTCCTTGGGGAAAGTTGTTCAGTGTCATGGGTAAAGTCACACTCTAAAATATGGCCAGCAACTTTTTTACGTCCTGTATGTATAGTATAAGAATAACTTCATATTATAATGTCGTTGTTCTCAGGTAATCGACCTAGTCCTGGATGCATCGCCTCCCAACTCGAACAATCAGCAACAGATAGAATACCAAACAGAAGTGCTGACAACCCTGATGGAGAACCTGCTCAATACAGAACTGTTTGGTACCGAATCCAACATTTCAAATGTCTGCTATTTGGCAGCTAGACTTGTGGATAAATTGTGGCAAGGACAGCTTTCCAGAGATCCGCATGAGGTAAATTACTAAATAAATCAACAAAATAAAATAACTTAAATAGATGACTACGTGGAAATCTAGTGACTTGAAGTAAAAACAACGTGATTACATAAAAAAACATGGAGCGTGCAACTGCTCTGAAATATCATGATAAAATTAAACAATATGGCAGTGAAATTCCCGTTTCAAATACTAATTTAAATTGACATTTGAATTAAAATTTTAATATCCTTTTAAATAAAAACAATTCAAATATGTTTTTTCTTCTTAGGTATTTGACTTCATAGTAAAGCTAGTGACACAAGCGAAGAAGAAATCATCAGTAATATCGTTGGAAGGGCTACATCACTGCCTGAACAGAACCATACTGTTTCTCCTGTCTCGCTCTACGGACTCCATCGCAGACCAGATGTCAGTGCTTGAGGCTTTGCACAAACTCACCACGAACCGGTAAGACTTAAAAATAAAATATACCGGGTGTTAGGACAGCGTCCCGCAAGCCGATAGGTGTTGCTCAGTCAACGACACTGAACCACTTCCACCAGGAACTTCTTTCAGGAAGTGAAATAAAAAATGGCTTTTCTGTACAAATTGTCAATAACCAGTATCATTGAATGATCAACCCCTATTAGTTTACGGTACGCTGTCCCTTACACCTGGTATGATGCCAAGTCAGATTAGCATCACCCCATTTCTTCCGGGTGATGGAAAGTTTCAGTCCAGCAATCCAAGGCAGCATCGTTTCGAGTCATTAAAACGTCGACAGGAGCATTGCAGCTTGCCAATCTGCTTCTCAAGTTTTGAATCCCCCAACGGAAGCCCTAGTTTAGTAGTAAATTGTTGTGTCTAATATAGTTTTTTTTTTACTTCGAGGGTAAAGTGGAGCGTAATTCACATGACTTAATTTTTCATTAGGTACTGAAATAAATATACAGTTAAGCAGATTTTGTGATGTGTAACATGGCACATATTTTTTTGGATTTTTTAATACAATATTTTTTTATTTATTAAAAAGAAGAGTTATGGGCGAATCTCGGATTTGTCTCAAAATTTCATTTGCCTAATATACATGCGTCCTAACTTTGTAACTTACGACCTTTTGGAATGAATCATATTACAAATAAAATTGCTCTGCCAAGAAAGGAAAATTCAACGAAAATATAAATACAAGGTTCATGTGAAAATAGTAAAGTGTTATGAATTTGAAAGAAGAGTTGCATCAAATCAATTCCTCTTGCAGGTTGCTTATATTCGGCGCAGGAAACCATGAGTTGGAATTTATCGGCTGCCTCACATACTGCCTTTTACAACTCAGTGCCAACATGAAGATAGCTCTCGATTCTCATATGCGGACGACCTGGCATGTCAACCCTAGCGGAGATCTTGAGTCCAGAGATGACAAATTGACTACACATCAAGGTAAATCCATTTAGAAATAATCATTTGATTGAAGATTTCACTTAAGTATACATTTTAGCATGTTTATTTTCATGTTTTAATGATTTGATTGTGTAAAATATTGACGCCAATTTTTAATAGCCATTCGTTTCTTATACATTAATACCCACATTGTTAAATGAAATTCCAATACTTCGAGTTTTCTGGGGGTTTGCGGTCATGATCATTCATTAGTTGGAAACATAGAAGTAATCTAATTTGGCATATTTTTACCATAGGACGTAACCTAATGGCTGGTGCAGCACGCAGGGTATGGGAAGAATTATACGCTTGCAAGAAGCCCGCCATTGAAGAAGTGTTCAAAATGACGCTGACCCTCCCCGTGGGCAACTCCCGCGCACCTGATCTCTCCGCGGTTAGAGAACAGCTCAGTGAAAGCGCGCACAAGCTTTGGATCAACTATATTGATTCCGAGCGAAAGGTAGGTTCCATAACTGCATACATATACATATAATCATGCCTTTACTCTAATGGGGTAGGCAAAGCGTTAACGACTTAAAGGTCGTTCCGCTACGTCTGACAAAGTTTTGAGGGTTATTTAAGATAGATTTGTAGGTATATTTCTGTACTGACAGGTTGTCAACCCAACGCCTAAATTGCAATATACTGAAACCCTCAGATCCCTTAGCTGGTTTTTACAGCATGCTCGGGAGGAAATGCAGCTGGCACATTCTATGTTTTTGGCTAGCATGGAAGGACTGACTTCCATAACTATTGTATATCTATTGTGATAAAACGGGTTTACATCATAAAAATTTAATGAGTTTTTTGTAAAGAATTTACAGGATAAAGTTGATATAAGATAAGAAATATGTGAGCCGAAATTGACACATTTATCCATAAGTAATAATAATAATATAATAAATTTCTTTATTTTTAACATGTGCAAAGTCTTACAATCAATAGTAACCCTGAAGCCTGTGGTAGTATACACTGTGTTCCAGACTTCAGAGTATATTTTATCTTTCGCTGATCTCGTAGTTTAAGACTTCTTAAATTCTTAATTTTATCTTTCTCCAAACAGGCTGTATACAGGGTCCCTTGGGAGCTCCACAACCAAATTCAGTCGAAAATTCAAAAGGTGACAGGTGGACTGACGCGCCTGGCTTCAAGGACTAAAGTGAAGAAGGATGATACTGCTAAACAAAGGCCGCATGTACCTCGAGACCACGCTCTTGCTTATATGCAAGATCATGTACAGCTTGTCAGGTAGGATTTAAATAGTACAAGCCTATATTCGACTTTAGGACGACCTCTTACCAGTATGAAGCTTTGTAAAGTTTCTGCAGCCGTTAGATATAATCAGCCCAAAATCGTACTTAATGGTAAAACTGGTGACGGCTTATGTCCAGCAGAATTAAAATGTCACGGTTGCTTCTGCTAATGACGATAAATGTTTCGTTTGATCATAATACAATATTCAATGATAGGTAAAATAACTATTTCACAATGTGAACTCCTCCGTGGTCTAGTGGCTAGTGCCATGTACTTCCGATCCGGAGGTCCTGGGTTCGATTCCCAGGGGGGAAACACAAAGTTGATATTTGAGAATTTATCACTTTGTGATTTTTTCCCCAATTTGGTTAGGTCATTGCAGGCTGAATCACCTGATTGTCCGAAAAGATAAAGATTTCGTGCTTCGGAGGGCACGTCAAGCCGTCGGCCCCGGTTGCTGTCTTTGATAGCGGTCGTTACTCAAACCATGTCAGAGGCCTGATAGTTGTGCTACTAGGCGGTTTAAAACCTCTGACACCAGGGTTCATCGAGTCCATAGACTCGATACCCATTCGCCAGAAGAAGAATGTGAACTCCACAATTTATTACTACTTTCACGGCAACTTGAAAAAAAAAACTACTGTTCTTAGGCAAGCGTGGTGCGTGCAACTACAAACAGCCTCCAACACGTCCCTGCACACGACCCGCTACGTGCAGGCGGAGTGGACGGGCGCCTGGCGGGAACTCACGAGGGAACGAGGACTCTGGGGCCCTCCCAAACCCTCGCTTCTGGATAAGTGGGCCTTGGATTCCACTGAGGGGCCATGCAGGATGCGGAAGATGTTGAAGAGGAATCATCTCTTCTACTTGCATTATCCGTACAGGCCGGAGTTGGAGATACCTGAAAATGTAAGTATGTGGGAATAAAAGTGATCGTTTTATTCATACGTGTGAATTTTGACACTGACGTTGAAATGTTTCGAAGAAAAACGAGTGCGATACGTAAATGAGAGCAAAAGTTTCGCATTTTTGAAAACGCCGCGCCGGTCGCTCAGTGGGTTCGAACTCGCGTGAAGATTTTGGTTACGGGCTCCGACGAAGTGTATTTTTTTTGTCCAATTTTATTTGGTTTAAACATTCGTTTTGTAAAACGCAGCAGTCTCTACAAACTTTGAGGAAAACTGACAGTAGTATCGTTTATTTTAGAAACAACTGAAGTACAAAGTGGCTCAAAGTTTCGACAGCAAGGAGTACTACAGGGTGTACCAACAATGGCGCACGCCCGGGAACAATCTGGGAGAAGCCGACGGCGTCGACTCCACAGAGGTTCAAGCCATTGAACAGCAACAACAAGTCACGAAGTAAGTCCCATATAATGGCTGATTGTTCACTGTTGTTCATTGAAATTTTACCACTGTGGAAGGTAGCTGTTTTTCTACCAAAACTTCTTAACATGTAAATGGAAAGAAAAGGTGGTTTGCAGATTGTTTTTCTGATCTCATTAGTCACAGAATATTTGAAAAGAAAGAAAATATTTTATTTGGTACCAGTTAGGCAGCTTAAAAACGAAATGGTCTTTTAGGAGTAAATTGTTGAATCCTGGATTAGTGATGTTGGTTCGGAAAAGGGTAGCTACCCGCCTGGTCGGATGTTGTGAATAGAGGACCGAAGTCCAACCGGACAAGTTTGTAACTTTTATATCTGCAGATCGCTGAGCACTTCGAAACCGCGTTTCAGAACATGTGTTTCTTAATATAGCGCGATCTGTCAACAGTCTAAAAGTTACACTCGATACCGAAAAGGTTTCCAGCCGGTCAAAAAGTTTGATTTTATCATTTGCTACTTTGTCTTTCAGTAACAACAATCGTGACAGTTCAATAGAAGTGACGTCTGAGGATGGATCTCCCTCAGACCTCGTCAGTAGCGGCGTCGTGAGTCGCGGCAAGAAAGATGCTTCAGGGGAAGGTAAGGATTTCTCAGAGTACAATGAAGTTGTATGTAGAAGGTTTTCTGTCGAGTGGGTATTGAGTCTATGGACCCGATGAACCCTGGTGTCAGAGTTTTTAAACCGCCTAGTAGCACAACTATCAGGCCTCTGACATGGTTTTAGTAACGACCACTATCAAAGACAGCGACCGGGACATACGGCTTAACGTGCCCTCCGCAGCACGGAATCTTTTTCTTTTCGGACAATCAGGTGATTCAGCCTGTAATGTCCTAACCAAACTGGGGAAAAATTCACAAAGTGATAAATTCTCAAATATCAACTTTGTGTTTCCCCCCCGGGAATCGAACCCAGGATCTCCGGATCGGGAGTCCATGGCACTAGCCACTAGACCACGGAGGCAGTTATATGTAGAAGGTATAGATTAATTAATACGGAATGAGTAGATGGATTAGAAAGAAAAAATATTTAATTAAAATAATACTTTTTAGCTAATGAAGATGGTCCAGAAAATGAAGATGAAGATGAACCTCAACCTGCGCCTGACAATCAAACCCTATTGAGGTTGTTAGAACACCATGAAAAGGTATGATTTTTTGTTTTTTCTTAAATCTTAGCCAAATCCTAGAAAATCAGATTGCACTTGGTGGTTTTATCACGTTTTATATCGGAATATTGCATTTTTAGATCACACACATGTTCCGTTGCGCAAGAATCCAGGGTCTGGATACAGAAGAAGGTTTGCTTCTATTCGGTCGCGAGCACTGCTACGTGATCGACGGGTTCACTCTGTTGAAGAACCGCGAGATCAGAGATTTAGACAGCTGTCCTGATGATTATGAACCCATCCTGCCCAGCCAGGCCGTGCAGAGAAGCAACCAGAGGCTCTGCTCCAAGTTCCTCTATGAAGACATCAGGTAAATACATCGAACTTTTTTACTGCCTCCTAGTGGTTGGTGCCATGTGCTTACGATCCGGAAGTCTTGGGTTCGAATTGCTGCTTTAGCAATAAGGCCGCCTATATTGTACTGTTTTGTTCCTTACTTTTCTGCTGTATGTATTTGTGTTTCTTTGTGCAATAAAGTATCTTGTATTGTATTGTATTCCCGGGGGGAAGCACAAAGTTGATATTTCTCAATTTATCACTTTGTGAGGTTTCCCGTGTTTGGTTAGGACATTGCAGGCTGAATCACCTGATTGGCCGAAAAGTAAAAGGATTCCGTGCTTCCGAGGGCACGTTAAGCCGTCGGTCCCGGTCGCTGTCTTTAATAGTGGTCGTTACTCAAACCATGTCAGAGGCCTAATAGCTGTGCTAGTAGGCGGTTTGAAAACTCTGACCAGGGTTCTTCGGGTCGTTATTCCACTCGCTAAGAAGAAGAATACATCGAAACATTGTCCTTTAAAATTTGGCAATGGATGTACAAATCCTAACTTAGGGATCCTCCATTGATTGACCTTTAGAACAAACGATCTAATGTTTCCCGCATTCTAAAGCTACTTTTTTTTTTGTTCTGAATTCCTGTTGTTTTTGTTTTGTACAATAAAGAATATATCTATCTATCTACTTTTCTAGCTTCCCTCCGGCCGTATCCGCAACCTACTTTGGTTACGGGTAAATAATGATTCTTCCGTTTTCGCAACTGGTTGCGAAACTTGTTTGCGAATACGGTCGGAGAGTCAAGTTCAATGCAACTCATTCCGTGTTAGAATTTTGCACATTGCTCGAGAATTTGTCATCTCAATTCATACTTCTTTCTGCAGAGAGGTCCACAAGAGGAGATATCTCCTACAGCCGATTGCGTTGGAGGTGTTCTCAAGTGACGGGCGAAATTACTTGCTCGCCTTCCCAAGAAAAGTCAGAAACAAGGTAAGTTCGTCTGCATTCTTATTGTATCCTGTGCATTTTCGAGAAACGTACAGATGCCGGCTTACTTCTTGAAGTAACTAAGTTTAGATCTACGGAGGTGTTCGCGAGGGACATAAATGAAAACTTCAGTTTTTATGGAATACAAACTGGAGCGGTTTATGTAAAAAGAATTATTGATTTTATAAAATATTGGGGCGTCTGATCACCGCCATGTCTAAAGAGCAAGAGAGATGAAGCTATACAATGCTAAGACGTATAAAAGAACGCCTGAAATTATAGAATAGCAAAAGTTACTTTATGAACGATTTGATATGAAAACTATATCAGGCGCTTAACTATTAGAATATTAATTAAAACAATAAAAAACTACAATAGGCCGCTACAGGGGGCGAGGTGCGGTGCGCGACGGTTAGGAGTCAAGAATCAAACACGCAAAGCTGTGCTATTGAAAGATAAGTTGAAATTAGCCTCCGATTGCCGGCATCTGGAACTCGAAGATAATAAGTTAATTGCGTTTAACACCATTTTCTTCCATGCTGGACTGGGAGCGAGAGAAAAACATAGAATGCGCCAGCTGCATTTCCTCCCGGGCATGCTGTGAAACACAGCTACGGGATTCGAGGGCTTCAGTGTATTGCAATTTAGGCGATGGCACAGCTCGGACACTCCTAATTAACATGCCATTTTCGTCACACATCGTTAGACGGCATGTTGCACTTAGCATGCGTTTGTGTGCGTGTTATAAGGGTTGATAAATTTTGGTATAGTTAGAATAGATTAGGTTGCATATTTTACACAGGGAAACATGCGCGCGCCATGCCCGCTAAGCGTACGTAATTATATCTATGTATGTCTATTACCAGGTGTACAGCAGATTCACAGCGCTCGCCACTGGCATGGCGGACAGCGCGCAAGGCTCGGTGGCGGGGCAGAAGCGCGGCGTGGCCGTCGAGCAGCCCGCCGGACTGCTCGCCACGCTAATCGGCGACACCTCCGTCACGCAGCGGTGGCTGGTACGATATCTCCTATCTTATACTGCCCTCAGAAGGAAAAAAACCATAACTACAGATTTAAGCGAAATCTTAAAAACTATTCAAAATATACAAAAGTTATGTAAATAAAAAAATAAAAGTAATAAAATGCTTCCTTTTAAAAATAACTCTGTACCTTTAAGTTTATTTAACCAAAGGATATGATAGTCGAAAGTCTTTTGCATTTTACGCGCAACATGGTAGGATGCAGTTATGTTTTTTTTCCTTCTGAGGGCAGTATACAATTTATACTTGCGATTGTCGGCACTTGGTGAAACTCCACATTTATAATGTTGTTGCTAAAACACTTGTACTTGTTTCACTTCATATAACTTAATCCTACCGGTTTCGCTAACTTATAGCATCATCAGGGATTTTATACACATCATACACAACACATAAAACATTTTAAATAACCAGTTCATATTTAGCGAACGAAGTGCAACAATTGATATGTCAATATTATTGTCCCCGGTAGGATTATATTATATGAAGTGAAACAAGTACAAGTATTTTAGTAACAACATTATCTCTTATCTTATTTAGCCTACATCATCCCACTCTTTGATTTTTTTATTAAAAAATATACCGTCGTCTCAGCCTATAGACGTCCGCTGCAGGATATACCTCTAAGGATCTCTTCAATTATGTTTAGCATCCAATAGTTTCCCGCAACTTTTACCATTTCTTCCATGCTGGACTGGGAGCGAGAAAAAAACATAAACAAACATGTGCCAGCTGCTTTTCCTCCTGGGCATGCTGTGAAAATCAGCTAAGGGATCCGAGGGTTTCTGTGTATTGCAATTTAGGCGATGGGCTGACAACCTGTCACTATAGCAATATACTTACAAATCTATCTTAAATAACCCTCAAAATTTTGTCACACGTGTCGGAACGACCTTTGTTTAGGTCGTTAACACTCTGCCTACTTCATTAAGGATAAAGGCGTGATTATATGTATGTAACTTTTACCATATCATGAGTCTACCTTGTGGGGGACCATTGTGTACCATTAATATACAACATAATTCACACTAAGAAACAATTATTGTTTTCCAGAGGGGTGAAATCTCCAACTTCCAATACCTAATGCACCTGAACACCCTGGCGGGCCGGTCGTACAACGACCTCATGCAGTACCCAGTGTTCCCCTGGATCCTCGCAGACTACGACTCTTTGGAGCTGGATCTGACTGATCCGGCCACATTCAGAGACCTGACGAAGCCCATGGGAGCTCAGAGCCCAGATCGGCTGGAGCAGTTCAGGAAACGATATAAGGTTAGTTTGTTTGTGGCTTGTTTGAGGTTATTCATAGAAGGAGTTCTTACAGTATCTGGCGACTCTGGAGCTAAATCAAGCTGAATTAATCTTCAGAGCTTTTTTTTCGTGTTCTTTTTAAGGGATTCATTGTCAATAATGGTCATGTATATTTTTAGAGACTTTTGTCCCTATGTAATGTGTTGATGGACCATAGGATCTAGATAGGACAAATATTGTAATATTTTGTACTCTTACATTTTTTAACAAAGGATTATACGGTGGGATTAAAAATCTTCAAATGTTTCTACTTTATATTTTTTCGTAGGAATGGGACGACCCTCACGGCGAGACCCCGCCGTACCACTACGGCACGCACTACTCGTCCGCCATGATCGTGTGCTCGTACCTCGTGCGCATGGAGCCCTTCACACAGCACTTCCTCAGGCTGCAGGGCGGCCACTTCGACCTCGCGGACAGGTAACAAGCGGCCATGATCGTGTGCTCGTACCTCGTGCGCATGGAGCCCTTCACACAGCACTTCCTCAGGCTGCAGGGCGGCCACTTCGACCTCGCTGACAGGTAACAAGCGGCCATGATCGTGTGCTCGTACCTCGTGCGCATGGAGCCCTTCACACAGCACTTCCTCAGGCTGCAGGGCGGCCACTTCGACCTCGCTGACAGGTAACAAGCGGCCATGATCGTGTGCTCGTACCTCGTGCGCATGGAGCCCTTCACACAGCACTTCCTCAGACTGCAGGGCGGCCACTTCGACCTCGCTGACAGGTAACAAGCGGCCATGATCGTGTGCTCGTATCTCGTGCGCATGGAGCCCTTCACACAGCACAGACTGCAGGGCGGCCACTTCGACCTCGCTGACAGGTAACAAGCGGCCATGATCGTGTGCTCGTACCTCGTGCGCATGGAGCCCTTCACACAGCACTTCTTCAGACTGCAGGGCGGCCACTTCGACCAATCAATCATTTATTCATTAACAGTACATCACTGTGTGCGAATTACAATTAATAATTACAATTTCAACAAATACAACATAATTAATTTAAAATTAAATTAAATATTAATTATCGAACTAACAAATCATAAAAGCATAATCACCAAAATAAAAATAAATAAACACAATTAGGTCATATAGAGTAGAAATCAAACCATGCAATTAAATAATCAATGTCACAGATCATTAATGTCATACAGAACCTTACTCAGCAAAAATTCTTTAAGTTTTCGTTTGAAGATGTTAAGGCTGACAATGCTCTTCATTTCAGTTGGAAGCTTATTGAATAATATAACACTTTGGTACCTAGGACTATGCTTTACAATATTAAGTTTGGGCACTATTACATTGATTAGGTCCATTCTTCGAGTTTCCAACCGGAGATTCATCTCCTCTTCAGATTCATATAAGTCCCTATGTTTAAAAATATCTACCAGTAATACCATTATGTAAAGAGAAGGAACTGTCAGTAACTTATATTTAATGAAAAATTCCCTACACGATTCCCAAGGCGGAATACGAGCCATGGTTCGAATTGCTCTTTTCTGTACTATAAAAGCTTTAGAGACATTGTACGAATAGCTATTACCCCAGTGTTTAATACTGTAGCGCAGTTTCGACTCTACTAGCGCTAAATAAATCATTCTTAGCTGATCACTGTGCAAAATATCCCGTAATGTTCTCAAGGCGTAACACGCAGAACTAATAGAGCTTTCGATGCCACTTACTTCAGTTTTCCAATTAAGTACATCATCGATATGCACACCCAAAAACTTTACTACTTGTAATATTTCAATTTTTTTACTGTTAAGTTCCAAGTTTATAGTCGCATTATTCCTGACCGTACCCTTAAAAAGTAATGCCCCCGTTTTCTTTATACTAATTTGAAGATCATTATTACTGAACCATACATGAAAAGCTGTCAGTGCATTGTTCACAACTCTTTCTAGATCATCGAACGAAGATTTAGATATAACAGCATTAGTGTCATCCGCGTACAGAACTAAACGTGCGTCTGGTACAGTATTAGCCATATACCCTATTAGGTCATTTGTAAAAATTATAAAAAATAACGGACCCAAGATTGAGCCTTGAGGAACACCTCTACAAACATTCATAAGTTTGGATTGGCCTACAACCTCACTACCATCTATTCCCATTTGTCTCACTTCTACAAACTGTTTACGATTACGCAGGTATGACTCTAGCAGAAGCAAAGCATTTTCCCTAACTCCATAATGCTCTAACTTTCTTATTAATAATTTGTGGTCTACCATGTCAAAAGCGGAACTCAAGTCTAGAAATAATCCTACTACTTTTGACCTCTCGTTCATGCTTCTAATTATATCATCCAAAAGCTTGTCCATAGCATCAGCAGTTCCTACCCCGTCTCTATACCCAAATTGCCTTGGACTCAAAATGTTATTCTTATTAAAATGAGATAGGAGTCTATTTTTAATTAGTTTCTCAAAAATTTTTGAAAACGTAGGTAGCAATGAGATAGGCCTGTAGTTTTCAGGGTCAAGCGCAGAGTTTTTCTTGTACACCGGAATAACTTTAGCAATTTTTAATTGATCGGGAAACAGGCCCCTCTCTATACATTTATTGAACAGGTTAACAAGTGGTTTCGCTAGGAGATCTATATTATCCTTGATCACGGATATAGGGATGTCATCATAGCCAGAAGATTTTTTATTCACCATCTGCCTTACAATTTTTTTGATCTCAGAAATGGTTACAGCACAAAAGTCCAAATCAGCAATAACCCTATCAGAGTTCTTTGTTAATATTTCTAAAGCAGAAAGTTGCTTACTATTGGTAGGCATATTCAAACAACTAAATTGCATCGAAAATATGTTGGCAAGTTCGAAAGGGTCAATTATAATTTTATCATTTTGTTTTAAAATTAAGCGCTCCTTTTTATTGGTATTTGTCCTATACTTATTTACTACCTTCCAAATTCCTTTCGATTTATATTTTTCTTTCTCTACCTCACCTTGAGCTGCTAAAGATCTTGCACTGACCAGCACTCTCCTATATATCTTTATGTATTTGGCTTTATACTGAAATACACTGTCATCATTATGTGTACGGTCCATGTTACATAAGACCCGTTTCATTGCACTAGAAGTTTTTATGCCCTTCGTTAACCACTTTAATTTGCCGACTCTATTTTTTTTCACTTTTTTTCTAGTTTTCTTGAAAGCAGACTTAAAGATACAAGTGAAACTTGACAAGAACGTATTTATACCTAAATTATTCCAATTCGTCTGCTTAAGAAGTTGGCCAAATATTTCCTTATTTTTATCATTAAATGTCCTACGTTCTAAATAAACTACATTCTCTTTCCACTTGTCACTCTGTAAGCAGTCCACTTCAAAAGTAGATGAAATAGCCGCATGTCCGTCACCTAAGCCATTATGATCAACTAAGGTTAGAGGTATCTTAGTGTCTATTAAATTTGTCAAGATATTATCAATACCCGATTGAGAGCCATTTCTTATAAAAGTGTAACTATCAACCAAATATCGATAATTATAGCATGTCAAAATATTTAAAAATTCTGTTTTGTTATCTTCTTTTCTCTTATCAAGTGGGCCATTACTCATGATATGTACATTAAAATCGCCCATTATTATTACCTTACTGTCAAAGAATTTTTGCATCAATAATTCTAATTTTACAATAAATTTATCAAAATGCAAGCCATTTTGGTAACAGCAAAAGATACATATATTAGTGTCAATGTCCTTAGCTCCACATATCTCAAAACATTCTTCTTTAGACATTTTGTGACATATAGTTATTTGTTCACATCTACGAGAATTCCGCGATAAAATCAAGGCACCACCTCTCTTTTTTTTATTTCTAGCGTAATATGAAATTACTTTATAGTTCTCAAAGTGCATACACTCTACCATTTGTTTCTTGAGAAAATGCTCACTGATACACACATAGTCTTGCTTATTATCTAAACATTCTAAATACACCTCCAACTGATCTTGTTTATTTGAAATCCCACAAACATTTTGATGAAGTAAGTTAAGAGATACAAGGTTACTATCAATATCTACTACGCTATCACTATTAAAAACAGGTATTACTGGGTTAGTACTAGCATTTAAAGTTTCCCTACACTTATTAAATAGGTTTGAGTCTATTTTGTTAATGTTTTTATTATAATTAGGATCGAAAAAACTTTTTTGGGTCTGAGGTGGAATAAGTATCCCGCACAAGAACTGACCCTGAGTTATAATTCTGAATGGCTAATATTTTTTCTTTTAAGTCGTTAAGCAGTATTCTTGTGCCAGATTTGTTTATCGAACCTCGTTTTGAATACATGTCAAAATTATATTCTAGATTTAAGTTTGAGTCTAAAATGTACGCGTATTGATATTTTTCATTGTCGTCGTATAAAAGTGAGTTGAACTTTTCAACTCTACTATTAAATAAAGTTGTATGCCGGCCATACTTAAAGGTCGGCGCACATATCACCACATTTGTATGTTGTATCTTCATTATCTTTTCTTTGATGTTTTTTACCAATTCATAATAGTTTTTGGTTCCGTTAAAGTCAGATTCACCTATCAATATGACGCAGCAGTCATCCATTGTATAGTTGTTTGTTAGATTTTCGACACGGTCTAACAGATGCTCTATGGAGGCATAAGAGTATTTGAAATGGATACAACTAAATTGATCGCCAAATGTATCCAGACTCAATTGCGTCAGATATTTGTTGCCGTCACTGCTAACTATGCATATTTGACTTTTTTTGTCAATCTTACTGTTTTGAATTGGAATATTTTCATTTAAAATAAATTGTGAACTTTCCTGTAATTCAGGTACAGGGGTTAGGCGAGTTTCGTCCATCACCGTCTCTTCATGCAAAGTCGTTGGCATCGTTCGGTTAGCTCTTTTTCTCTGTCGCCTTTTCTTACTTGAGGTAGTAGGTTCCGAACAAAATTGTCTTAATGTATCAAATTTCCGCTTATAATTTGATATGTCTTCTTTTAATTTAAAGTTTTCTGAGAGGAGTGACTCTATTTCTTGCTCTGCTGATTCTAGATGACTTTCCAATTTAACTACTTTCCTCCTTTCCTACTGACCTCGCTGACAGGTAACAAGCGGCCATGATCGTGTGCTCGTATCTCGTGCGCATGGAGCCCTTCACACAGCACAGACTGCAGGGCGGCCACTTCGACCTCGCTGACAGGTAACAAGGCCATCTTATACCAAATAGGACAGTTAATAGGCCTTTGCAATCTAAAATTGCCCTCAATTTTTGTCAGACGTGGCGAAAGCGCCTTTTCGAGGCGTTGAGCGCTCTGCCTACCCCGTAAGGGATAAAGGCGTGATTTTATGTATGTATGTATAGGCCTTTAGCATGATTTGTATATCGACCACCATCAATGATAGCGACCGTAACTTCGAAGTTCATAATCGTGATTCAGCCTGCTGTATCGTAACCAAACTGGGAAAACCGCCACAAAATAATGAATTGACAGATATCAACTTTTGAGTTCACCCCGTAAAAATCGAATCTTCATACCTTGAAAACCCAAGGCCTTAGCCGTAAACCTATGGACAAAGGAGGCAGTCAAGTATCAATGGAGTTTTTTTTATTTTTCCAGAATGTTCCACTCGGTCAAAGAAGGCTGGAACTCTGCGTCGAAGCACAACATGGCCGATGTGAAAGAGCTAATTCCGGAGTTCTTCTACCTCCCGGAGTTCCTCGTCAACTCCAACAACTTTGACTTGGGTAAGAAAAAGATCCAATTGTCTATTGTTATACTGTATGTTCAACGGACAAATGAACTTCCATGCTGGACTGAGAGTGAGAGAAATACATAGAATGTCCCGAGCATGCTGTAAAAACCAGCTAAGGGATCCGAGGGTTTCTGTATACTATATAAGTATGTTATTAAGAGTCCTAACCAACTTTTGCGACCGGCTGAAGTGACACACTTTTCACTGTCTCTGTCACTTTCACGTAACTGTCGGTTGCAGCGCGTTAGTAAAAGAGAGTAGATTCGAAGTCGCTCGGATTTAAAAACGTAAGCGACGAATGACAAATTATTTAAATTATGAATGAAAATTACATAGATATAAAAAAAAATATGTACGACGGATCAAGTTTAGAATGTTTTATGTTTTAAGAAAACTTTTAGGTAGTAGTTCGGTTGTCTTATTCATTAAAACCTGTTATAAGTATTTCGAAGACCTGCCTTTATGATTTTTTTAAATGACACTATTTTTATTGTGTTTTCGAAAAAATTGTCGGACGAAAATTATCTCCAAGAATAATTTCACATTTTTTTCAGCAAGAGTAAGCGTTTTACGCAACATCAATAAAAATACAAAGGAGCCTTAACCAAAAAACGCCCAGAACCCAGTGTCAAGAACTTTTTTTTATGTGACGTCTTTAGTTTATAGCATGTTGTTTGATTATTATAAAACTCATGACATCACCCCAGGCTTCAAGCAATCGGGCGTGGCTCTAGGCGACATCGTGCTGCCCCCCTGGGCGAAGGGCGACCCGCGCGAGTTCATCCGCCTGCACCGCGCCGCGCTGGAGTCCGACCACGTGTCGCACCGGCTGCACCACTGGATCGACCTCGTGTTCGGGTACAAGCAACAAGGACAGCCCGCTGTGGACGCCTGCAATGTGTTCCATCATCTCTTCTATGAGGGAAATGTGGATATATACAAGTAAGTCGTATACATTTGTTCTATGTCGTTTGACGATCACTTTACGGAGGACATTATTCTACATACATACATAAATCACGCCTTTATCCCTTACGGGGTAGGCAGAGCGTTTAACGCCTCTTAAAAGGCGCTTTCGCCACGTCTGACAAAAATTGAGGGCAATTTTAGATTGTAATATGTATTGCTTTAGTGACAGGTTGTCAGCCCATCGCCTAAATTACAATACACTGTAACCCTCGAGTCCCTTTTGCTGACTTCAACAGCATGCCCGGGAGGAAGGGCAGCTGGAACATTCTATGTTTTTCTATCTCTCCCAGTCCAGCATGGAAGAAATTATTCTATTGCATTTATTATTATATTAGCATTATCCTATTGATTGTAATTTAATTTAATTGTGAAACCTGTATTGTGAAATAAATAAACTAAACTAAACTTTGTTCCATGCTTGTCTGGGAACTAGAGAAAGGCTGCATTTCCTCCCGGGCATGCTGTAAAAACCAGATAACGGATACGAGGGTTTCAGTATATTGTAATATAGGCGATGGGCTGACATAGCAATAAGGCCGCCTTCATTGTACTTATTTTTATTTAATTGGTTCTAATTCCTGTTGTTTTTGTTTTATGTGCAATAAAGAATATATCTATCTATCTATCTGACAACCAGCAATTTACCTACAAATCTATCTTAAATAACCCTCAAAACTTTGTCGGACGTGGTGCAACGACATTTGTTTATGTCGTTTACGCTCTGCATACCCCATTAGGGATAAAGGCGTGCTTATATGTATGTATGTACGTTGTCAAATACCTACAATATATGACGGGAAACTGTTAATCATGAAATGCAACACCTGTGTACATCGTAGACGGGCAAACCAAAGGGACGATAGATTTATAATTTGACAGACTAGCATTTTCAACTCAATTTTAGAATAAAGGTAAACGAAGTTTTTATTTTAAAAAAGAAAACAATAAAAATACGTATTTTTTACTATAATTACTATTTCATTATCATATTTAAAAGTTGAAACTCATCTTAGAAACAAGATCTTAGATTAAAAGACATGAAACTTTGTTTACCTTCATTCTAAAACTGAGTTGGAAATGCTATAGGTATTATGCACAAATTTCAGATAACATTGACTAAATTCCCATTTAAATTCCAGTATCGACGACCCGCTTAAGAAGAACGCCACGATCGGCTTCATCAACAACTTCGGCCAGATCCCGAAGCAGCTGTTCAAGAAAGCGCATCCCAGCAAGAAGATGTCACAAAGGAGCTCCACGATCCTCGACCCCAACAACATAATGCCTTCGCAAGGTATTACCCCGCCGGAGAAACTGTTCTTCCACAATCTGGAGAACTTGAGGCCTTCCCTGCAACCGGTCAAAGGTAAGAGACAGACCCTATAGTTCGACTAAACCAATGTTCAGAATGTTTGATAGTGGTCGTTACTCAAACCATGTCAGAAGCCTGATAGTTGTGCTACTAGGCGGTTCAAAAACTCTGACACCAGGGTTCATCGGGTCGATAGACTCGATACCCACTCAACAGAAAAAGAAGTATGTTCAGAATTGTGACACTTAAATAATAAGATGTCCAAAAGTTCCATTTATCATCCTATAATTATTTGAGGCCTTCACAGAATATACATATACAAAACAAAACATACATATTATCACGCCTTTATCCCTAATGGGGTCATCATCATCCAGGTGTGGTAGGTAACGACACAGACTTCTAGATTTTTTTGTGCTTCCTACACCGTAATGGGGGTAGACAGAGCGTAAATGACCTAAACAGAGTTCGTCCCGCAACGTCTGACAAGTTTTGAGGGTTATTCTAGATTGAACTGTATATACAATATAGCAATATACAGTTCATCCCCAGTCCATCACTATAGCAATGTAAGTCCATCGCCTAAATTACAATACTGAAACCCTCGAATCCCTTAGCTGATTTCTACGGCATGCCCGTGAGGAAATGCAGCTGGCACATTCTATGTTTGTCTTTCGCTCCTAGTCCAGCATTGAAGAAACTACTAAACCAGCGTTTAGAATCTTGACACTTCAATAATAAGTTGTCAAAAAGCTTCATTCTTCATCATCCTATCATTATTTGAGGCCTTCACAGAATATAACTAGCCTTAAATTAGCAGCAACTACAAAATTCGATTGATGATTCTAATAGGATCAAAATCAGTTTTTTTTTTCTTGGCAATAGTTCATTTTTATGCCATTATCAAGTTGTTAAAAGGTTAGGGAACGAAAAAGAAGTCATAGTTTATGGAAGCTTTTGTAAAATAGACTAATAAAGACTCAGTGTTTTTACCCAAAACTTTTTAAAATTATTTTTGTAGGTATTTTTTTTAATGTTCGAGATTAAATTAAACATCAATTTTCAGAGGTGAAAGGCCCAGTCGGCCAAATCCTGTACACGGACAAAGCCATATTAGCCGTCGAACAGAACAAAGTGCTGATGCCGCCAACATACAACAAATACGTGGCTTGGGGCTTCGCGGACCACTCGCTCAGGATCGGCAACTATGACAACGATAAGGCGGTGTTCGTGTGTGAGGCGGTGGCGCAGGCTTGCGGGGAGATCGTCGCCTGCGTGTGTCCTAGCGCTAAGACCATTGTTACTGCCGGGACCAGCTCCGTAAGCATTTGTATTTTGAAATAATCAGTGTTTCTCTACTATATTATGCATGTATGCATGCATAGAAACCTTCCTCTTGAATCACTCTATCCATTAAAAGAAACCGCATCAAAATCCGTTGCGTAGTTTTAAAGATTTATGCATACATAGGGATATTGGGACAGAGAAAGCGACTTTGTTTTATACTATGTAATGATGAGACATACATACATACAATCACGCCTTTTGTCCCTAATGGGGTAGGCAGAGCGTAATCGACGTATACAAAGGTCGTTGCGCCACGTCTGACAAAGTTTTGAGGGTTATTTAAGATACATTTGTACGTATATTGCTGTAGTGACAGGTTGTCAGCCCATCGCCTATATTACAATATACTCTAACCCTCGGATCCCTAAGCTGATTTTTAAAGCACGACCGGGAGGAAATGCAGCTGGCACATTCATTTGATGAGACCTGTGAATCAAATGTGTATTTTTTTTGTGCCGGAATATTTCAACCATTCGCTGGTTGAGAAGGATCCAAGGGTTTTAGTATATCGCAATTTAGGCGATGAGCTGACAACCTGTCACTACAGATATATACCTACAAATCTATCTTAAATAACCCTCAAAATTTTGTCAGTCGTGGCGGAACAATCTTTGTTTAGGTAGTTTACGCTCTGCCTACCCCATTAGGGATAAAGACGTGATTTTATGTATGTATATTTCATGATTAACTTGTATTGAATGATCAGAAAGATATCGTCCAAACTGTTGTAAATCGATCACTTTTTAAATCAAAAACCTCTTTCAGGTCGTGACAGTATGGCAATACTCGGCCCGTCGAAGAAAACTGACAGTGAAAACGTGCCTATACGGGCATGAGGAAGCAATAACTTGCTTAGCTGCCAGCTCGTCTTATAACCTGTTGGTGAGCGGCAGTCGCGACGGACAGACGATCGTATGGGACGTGGAGAGAGGGGCCTTTATTAGGCAACTGCTGCCGAACATACCCTCACCGCCGCCTGTGTCAGCCTTGGGTATTGATGAACTCACTGTAAGTAATACTTTTATTTATTTAGACAGCTCCTAAACACTACCCCAGAAGTTGACATATTTGCTGATAATTTATCACAACGTAGTAAGTGATGCCTAGCATTCTCTGCAAAACGTGTAATTGAAGAAAAACATGAGACCAAAGATCTTAACATAAGATCAAAGATCTTAATTATTTTTATGTTTTACCTACTTACTTACTGTTATAATTTGTGTATATTTTAGTAAGATTCTTTATTCATAGTTATGTTTCTGAATTGTATTTGTGTCTTGATTAATTCTTTGATTGTTTCACTGTACACTGTACTAATAAATAAATGTTTTATGTGATAACAACTCATTCTGGTGTCTTCCATAGGAATGAAGAAGGATTTGTTCTTAAACATGTTCTGAATAATCGCATTATTTTGTAACAGGGCGACATCGCAACTTGCGTGGGCAGCTACCTATACGCGTGGTCGATCAACGGCACTTTGCTGGGCTCAGTGGACACATCAGGCGGACGGGACCGCAGCGCGCAACAAGTGTTATGCGCGGCCTTCAGCGAGACGCGCGAGTGGGACCCGCTCAACGTCATCATCACCGGCTCCACAGACGGCGTCGTCAGGGTATGTGGTTGCTGTATTACTGGGGCCGAACTGCATCTAACCGGCCTCAATAGGGAATGTAGTTGGTGCATCGCTAGACCGAATGGCATATCACTGGATTCGAACAGTACCATTATTGGGCCCGGTGAATACGGCAGGCGAACGTGCAACAAATGTTCTTTATTCAGCGAGACGCGCGAGTGGGATCCGCTCAACGTCATCATCACCGGCTCCACGGACGGCGTCATCAGGGTATGTGGTTGCTGTATTACTGAGGCCTAAAGGAATCTATCCGGCCTCGATAGGTAATGTAGTTGGTGCATCACTAGACCGAATGGCATAACACTGGATTCGAACAGTACCATTATTGGGCCTGGTGAATACGGCAGGCGAACGTGCAACAAATGTTCTTTATTCAGCGAGACGCGCGAGTGGTACCCTCTCAACGTCATCGTCACTGGCTCTACGAACGGCCTCGTCAGGGTATGGAATATAGTTGGCGCCTTATTGAGGCCGAACGGCATCCGCAGAGATTCATCATTGAACGTAGTTGGTACATTAGTGAGGTCAAAAGGCATCCTTGTGAAATGAAACTGCACATTATTGGACACGGCGGGTAGTTACGCAGGATATGTTGTGCATTACAGAAGTAGACCTAATTAATAAATATCATCTTTCTGTAGTCAATTGGAACTAAATTTAATTCGTTATTCAATAATCTCTTCATTTACAGATGTGGTCAATAGACTACGTAGCTGAAGAGACACTGCCAGAGACACAGAGTCTAGAAGGCGAAGCGCAAAGCATCGACGCTCAAACCACAGAACCAACAAGCCTAGATCCTGTATCAAGCTCCATAGACGTTGAAAAAGACGAGAATAAACTGTCTGTACAAGACAGTGAGGAAGTGAAATCAGATGTGGAGGGGAAGAGCGAAGGAGAGGGAAAAGAGGACATGGAAGAGGTAAAGAGAGAGGCAGCTATAAAGAGGGTGGAAGCTTTAGTGAAGCAGATGAGCTTATCGCAAGAACAGGAAGGTGCAGGTGCGTCATATTTTAGTTTTTCTTTTCAAGAGAAATAATAGTTTTTTTCACTTTAATAATAAAATCAGTGGACTATTGTGGCTGGTACAGTAGTAGTAATAATAGTAAAGGTAGCTATTCAAAATAAAAATATTCTACTTAACAGGGCACCTAACAAAATCGGCATCAGAAAGCTCCCTATCCGATGCTGAAACCACCAGTGCCAAAGAATCTGCTCGACGTCACGACGATAAAGACGTCTGCAGTGACAATGACGATGCACGGTATACAGACCACAAGGATGACGTCATCGATTCATGTGACGAAGCCAAACATGAGTACGATAATGAGAAGGACCTGGAGGCTGAGAAAGATCAGAAACACAAGCTTGAGAAGCAAGGGAATGTCGTGCTGAGGAGGAAGTCTAAAGGCAATCCTTTGTTCAGGAAAAGTAAGTAGCAATGTGTAAACTATTTGCACCTTTTGAACTGGATTTGGATACCTATTTTTAGGGATTTCATTCACAGAGAGCCCGATGGTGTAGTGGATAGATCCACTGCCTCCTGAGCGGGAGGTCGTGGTTCGATTCCCACCACGTACCAAAGTGTTTTTCGGTTTTCGAATTTCGTATGTACGTTTATTACGCGCTTTTTCCGTGCTTCGGAAGGCACGTTAAGCCGTTGGTCCCGGTTAATAACGTTTAATACCTAATATATTAGTCATTAAGTCATATCAGAGGCCAGTGCTAACTAAGCATTGGCGGCTTGAAAACTCTGACCTAATCTAGGTAAAAAACAGTACCCTCGTTCAATCACCTAGATTAGGTAGCTAACCCCAAGAGATACGGGATAAGGCTAGGGAGATGTATGTGTTTTAGGGATTTCATTAACATGTTTGTTCAAGACTAAATATTTTAGCTAATGTCTATTTACTCACTAAGGTGATCATTTGTCCCACTTCGTTTTAACAATAATTGAGCTTACAAACAATATTTTCGTCTTCCATCTATCAAATTTGCATTTGTGATAAACGATCTGAAAGTGCTATTTTATGCAAGGCATAAGGCTGCACAAAATTGAATTATGTGCACAAGGCCAAAAACGTATCTACTCATAAATACATCTCTTCCATGGCAAAGAAAATTAGGTCATACAGCCACCCATAGTAAAATAGATATCATAGATAGAACCTGTTATTTAATAATATTGACTTAAAATGATTTGCCATATGTGTTTTTAATGACATAAAACGATATTTAAAAAATAATTCAAATATGATACATGTTTTATTTTATAATTACAAAATTAAATGGCGGGAATGAATTGCTTAGAATATTATGGTAGATTTTCTTAAATTTTCCTCGCAATCAAAGTGAAAAGCAGAGTTTAAACCTCGTGAACAAAACCATTTTTGTTCACGAGGTATAAACTTGTTATGACTTGTTTTGTACACTTGTCCTAAAACCTAATTTTTTTTCTAATGCATCACCGTCATCATCATTTATTTAAGAGCTAGCTCTTGCCGGTTCAATACAATTAAGTGAACGCCGACTCCTTCGCTACCTGGTACGACTTGACCTTAATCTTTTCTTTCACTTGATCGATGTAACTTATTCTTGGCCTTCCCCTTCATCTCCTTCCTTCTATCTTTCCTTCAATAATCGTTTTTAATAACTCGTCATGTTGTATCAGGTGTCCCAATCAACATCACCAACCATAAATTAACAAGTAACCAATCACAGGTGGTGGCAGCATAGGCGATTCAAGCGAATCTGGCTCTCTGGAAACACCCACACAATCAGCCGATGGGAACGGGCAAGAAGGCGGGTTACGCGGTAGCAAGTCGGATACAAGTCTGACTGACTCGTTCGTGGTAGTTTCTGCGCCCGCTTCGCCTGCGCCGACACATAAGCAGATACCGAAACAGCCTGTCAATGAAATTGGTAAGTGATCTTGCTTAGGCCGTTCGCACTGTGCACCCCCGTTGTGTAGGGCAGATATTGTCTGGTTTCATTGTGTTGAACCTCGGATTTTGACCAAAGAAAGTATATAATCAAGCTCAATCCGGTAGAATCTATTTTCAGTGTGCCTTATTCTTAGTCTAAACACCCAGATATTATAGCCTTTAGAAGGTGACTAAAGATTTTTTCTTCCATTTCCTCGGAAAAAGCTTCGTTACTAAAAAAAAAAGTACAAATCCTACATTCACTCTTTTCGGTCCTCGTATTCGCGGACGCCAGCAATTTCACTAAACGACAACAATTAAATTAAAGACCGCTTCACGAAGTCCTTGAGGACACACTAGTATGGTTCAGGTGTTTTTTAGTTCATATTACTGATTATTTTAAGGCTGAATGCGCATACAACTTTTCAAATTTACAAAATAGAATGAATGGCATAAGCGCCTATCTAAGGCGCCATGCAAAGCTTAAATTTTAAAATATTATGGAAGAATCGCAAGTTTCGTGTTTGTTTTTAAGTGTATTGTTATTATTTTCTCGCAAAAAGAGAGAAAAGAAACCTTTTTTGCGGCATCGGACTTCTTATGACCAATCAGTATGGATTGTTTCAGAACCAACAACAAAGTGGGCGCGTCGCCTCGTGTTACGAGGCAAGCTGACGATGCATACCGCATACGAGCGACGGGACAACGCGTGCCCCGCGTCTGTCACTGCCGTCGCCGCCGCCAAGAGCGGCAGGGGACTGGCCGTAGGGGACGCCAGGGGACGGGTATGTATTACTGCAACAAAGTGGGCGCGTCGCCTCGTGTTACGAAGCTAGCTGACGATGCATACTGCATACGAGCGACGGGACAACGCGTGCCCCGCCTCTGTTACCGCCGTCGCCGCCGCCAAGAGCGGCAGGGGACTGGCCGTAGGGGACGCCAGGGGACGGGTATGTATTACTACAACAAAGTGGGCGCGTCGCCTCGTGTTACGAGGCAAGCTGACGATGCATACCGCATACGAGCGACGGGACAACGCGTGCCCCGCGTCTGTCACTGCCGTCGCCGCCGCCAAGAGCGGCAGGGGACTGGCCGTAGGGGACGCCAGGGGACGGGTATGTATTACTGCAACAAAGTGGGCGCGTCGCCTCGTGTTAAGAAGCTAGCTGACGATGAATACTGCATACGAGCGACGGGACAACGCGTGCCCCGCCTCTGTTACCGCCGTCGCCGCCGCCAAGAGCGGCAGGGGACTGGCCGTAGGGGACGCCAGGGGACGGGTATGTATTACTACAACAAAGTGGGCGCGTCGCCTCGTGTTACGAAGCTAGCTGACGATGCATACTGCATACGAGCGACGGGACAACGCGTGCCCCGCGTCTGTCACTGCCGTCGCCGCCGCCAAGAGCGGCAGGGGACTGGCCGTAGGGGACGCCAGGGGACGGGTATGTATTACTACAACAAAGTGGGCGCGTCGCCTCGTGTTACGAAGCTAGCTGACGATGCATACTGCATACGAGCGACGCGACAACGCGTGCCCCGCGTCTGTCACTGCCGTCGCCGCCGCCAAGAGCGGCAGGGGACTGGCCGTAGGGGACGCCAGGGGACGGGTATGTATTACTACAACAAAGTGGGCGCGTCGCCTCGTGTTACGAAGCTAGCTGACGATGCATACTGCATACGAGCGACGGGACAACGCGTGCCCCGCGTCTGTCACCGCCGTCGCCGCCGCCAAGAGCGGCAGGGGACTGGCCGTAGGGGACGCCAGGGGACGGGTATGTATTACTACAACAAAGTGGGCGCGTCGCCTCGTGTTACGAAGCTAGCTGACGATGCATACCGCATACGAGCGACGGGACAACGCGTGTCCCGCCTCTGTCACCGCCGTCGCCGCCGCCAAGAGCGGCAGGGGACTGGCCGTAGGGGACGCCAGGGGACGGGTATGTATTTTATAAGGGGTTTGCACCAAGCAGTTGTGCTCTATGCAACCTATCTCTAGTCATGCTGCAAGCTTTTGGTCGAATTTAGAACGCCTATCTTCGAAAATTCTGTGTTAACAGAAGGTTGTTTTTGTTTCAGATATTCCGCTGGTCTGCTCCAGATATGACGAGTTCTTCGGGCGCTAAAGGCGGCCCGGCCGACCACTGGATACGGGATGATACTGCGCCTTATTGCACCCAATGCCAGGTAAATTGAATTATCCTCAGTCTTTAAACGTTACTTCGTCTAGCGCTACTTGTTTTTGACTAGTGTAACTTGTTTTTTTTTAACGTCATGTGTTTTTACTCTGCCGCCACTTTCTTGTTCAGTGTATTTTTTTTCGTTTAGCGTAACTTGTATTTTTAGCGTCATTTTGTTTTTGTCTATCGTCACATGTTTTTGCCTAGCGCTACTTTCTTTTTTTTGGCGTCACATTTTTTTTTTAAGTTATAAATCGTCATTTGTGTTTTTCGTCTTGCGTTACTTGTTTCATGTCTATGTTTTCTTGTTGTCTTGCGTTTTTTTTTATTCTTCTTCTTGAGTCAATGGCTTTAAATCCTTGACGCCCAGAACGTAGCCACATCAACAGCCCTTATCTAGCATACTTATTTGTATATTTATAGGTGCGGTTCACAGCTCTAGAGCGTCGTCACCACTGCCGCGAATGCGGGTGCGTGTTCTGCGGGCGCTGTTCGCGCTACGAGGCGCCGGTGCGACGACTGCGGGCTCTGAGACCGGTCAGGGTCTGCCAGACCTGCTACACCAACATACACAACAAACACTAGGCGGCAGGTATCAATGTTTCATACGCTACATAGATTTGAGATGAGATACTAATAATATCTGTGGACCTGTGGTCATCGAGTCGCTTAACTGGTTTCACAATAAGGCAAAACAAAACGAAGAGAAATAAATGGTACGGATCTTTGGGTGAGAGCTGAAAATCAGTGTTGCTCTTTATGAGCTATAATAAACTGAGCTTTGACCCTCTGCATCACTTCAGCACACATTCAACAGAATGTAGGCACTTGTTTGTCTTATTTTTGTCATGTCTTTTTGTATTTATTTTCATGTGTTCTTTCTTTGTGTTTACGTTTTGTTTTACGTGTCATGTTTTTTATGCAATATTTTTTTTATCTATCTATCTATCTTTATCATGGCCTTATGGTAATTAAAAATTATATCGTGATTGCTATTAGCAGCTCACTGGTTGCTTAATCTTTTTCGTCCACAAATTAGTGAATAAAGCTGCCAAGTAAAAATCTAAATGTTAGCTCTTTATCACTGTGAATTTAAGTTAGGTCCACAGATATGAATTACGTATATTTGTTGAGCGTTGAGTAATGCGCAAATAACGTTTACCAGCTGTCCTGCGCAAATTATTACACGTTCTCTTTTTGCACATAAATGAACAGAGCAATCGAACAAAATTACTCTAATTGGACTGAGAGCAAATATCTCAAGATGTTTCTAAACTATCATGTATGGTTTTTACTGCATCAGAGTGAAAATCTACTCATGCTTATAAAACTATAACACGTCTTATGACTAAAATTATGGCCAAAACCTTTATATGGTCTAGTCAAACATAGCTGCTAAACTAAAGCTTTTATGCAAAAATTGCAGAATTCTGTAAAACATGTAAAGTTTTACGTTTATTGAAAAATATACTGCAAAATTTATGTTACAACAAATATTTAGGTGTTAATATAACTCATATGTTTAAGATATACTTGTTATTTTATGTAAAAGATAATGCTTCAGAAATAATGTAATATGAACTTATCGCAGAAAATTATATTAAATAATACAATCATTTAGTACTTAATTACTCATGAAATATATTCGGTGAAAAGCCCAGTGGAATATCGCCACAAATGTAGTTTATGTATTGATTAAAACACAAAATAAGAATTTGTGTTATAACTTTGTATCGAGTGTTTTGATCTTTAAAAGTATTATTTATAAGTACACATACATGGACTTGTTTTTATTTTTTCTTTAATCAGAACTTATTTTGTTATATACTATTTCAGAATGTCATATTCAATCAGTATTAATAATATAAGTAAATATAAATAATTATATCTGTTATAAATTATTATTAAAGATCTCAAAAGCATAAAATAATAAGTCAAATAATATAAATTGTTAAAATTATTAATTAGCATGAAATCATTTCCAATCATTGGTGTACCCTTCGATCAGAATTAAATGAATTCTAGAATTTTAACCTGACATTATGAGATTGCGATTTACTTTGATATTGTTTTTTTCGATTGTGATATAATTTATTTTATATAATTTTATTATATCTTTATCATGTAAAATCAAGTAGCTAAATATTTTAGTGCTAGTCATATGAGTAATATATTTGCTTAGGTTTTTAAAGTTTTCTTCCTCGCATGTTAAAAAAAAACTATATTTTTCGTCCTGTACATATTTTTATTACTTTTTTTTTCCAAATAAGCAATCCAATATTAATATTATGTAATCAAATCGTGGACGCATTTATATAACATTCCTAGTTACAACTCATTTACAGTTCATTCTGTATTTACTAATAGAAATCGAAAGTTTCTGTTCATAGCCCTTCAGTTTATGTTAAGTCATTTACATTTAACAGTAAGATTGTAAAGATATCTAACATAGCGTTTACAGCTAAAGAAAGTGATTTTTACTCTGTTTCATTTCTCCTCAATTGCAAATTGATGATAAGGATAATCAATTAAAAACCTTTCAATATTAAATTCAACTCGAATATTGCATATTTCTTATTCAGTCGCTAGAAATAAGTTATTGTGTCTTACAAGTTACATACAATAGATGTCATCCATATCATGTAAGTTTGTTCACTTTTTTTAAATAGGTTGTCTATTTGTCTAAGAATAAAATGTGCAAATTGCAAGTACATTACCATAATCTAGATTACATAAATATGCATGTCAACCCAACTAATGATTTAAAATGTATTTATAATGACCTATTTGTATAATGTCGAGCAAGAGTTTGAATAATTGGTTATAATAATACTAGCTACATCTTGTAATGGCCAAATGGCAAATAAAACACAAGAAAAACATTTATATTTTATGATGAGATGCGGCTTCTAAAGTACTAAAAGTCAATATAGCGTAAAGTTTTGAAATGTACGCATCAGTTACTCGAATGTAATTTTCTATATTTGTAAATTCTTAGCGGAATTTAGAAATATCTTGAATACCTAATAGATTTCTATAATATTTGAGAAAAGCATAGTGCACACAATTTATTAATAGCTTTGTTAATGATGTTATGGAAAATATTTTTAGAAACTTCTAGTTAGTTTTACCTTAGGAGTTGGCAACACTACAGTTGAACGATTAATGCGATTCATAGTGTTGTCAATTTGGTGATTTAGATTCTGACTAGTCGTTTTGTAAAATAGAAGCCTTGGTCGTCTTAGCGTAGTAGAATCATAATTATTGTAAGTGGATGTCGTTCACCTGAACTGTATAGAAGAAGACAATATTGTACGTTGTTTAGGTAGTTGGTAGGCACCGAAGTTTATGCCGTTGAATTGTATTCATGTATAAATGAATAAAGTGGTACAGTCAACCATTTGAATGTTTTATTTTTTCCTATATCAAATACAAATACAAATACAAGGGTACTTACTACTCAAAGAGAAATAATGCCCAAACTCAATTAGTAAGTACTTAGAAAATACATGTTAATAGATTGAATACCTTCTTTCTTTGTCGCTAAAGTAAGAACTAGTTTATAATACCTGTAAAATAATTAGGATAATGCGTCCTTGTCCCAGCTGGCTATGACAGATGCTATTTCTATGGAGTTTAGTCACATTTTCCTTTTTTTTCTATTTGAATGACATTTGTCACAGTTACCATCTTACGGTTTTTCGAGTATAGGGGTCTACAACAAGAATTAAATAATAAAACATTTTCAACTAAACATAATATTTATTTTTTATAATATTTGAACTCTCATTATCTAAAATATCTACATATATGCGCGGATATTTACATGCTTAGATAAAATCACTGTAATATAAAATAACACACAACAAAAATTCCGAAACAATTTTGTGAGTTTTGAATAATATTAAGTACAATTTGTCCGATAATATTTTCGATAAACCAAATAAATAAAGCAGCATTGGCTAAATAAACTAAATTTTATAGTCGAGCATATTATTAAGAAGTGTCCAGGCTAGTAAGAAAGATCAACATTATGAGTTTTAAACGTTCAATTCAATCGTTTATCCATCTATGTAAAATAATTTAAAGCAGAATTATTACTCAATAAATCTTCTTTAAATTCTTTTACGCGTATTTTGTAATAAGTTTTAAACTTATGAGTTTAAATATTAATTAATTTGATATTAATTAATCTTCACAAGTAGGTACTCACCTATTTGTTAAAATTAATTATTATTAATTTTAACAATTATGTACTAACAGTATGCCAGTAGTTAGACTCCTGCGTTCAAACATTACACAACATATCCCCGCGAGCCGGAGAGGGGAAAAACAAATGTTTGTGAAACCCTCCCCCTCTGCCCCGCGGGGGTATACGGGGTGTAAGGGACAGCGCCCCGCAAACTGATGGGGCAACCCCTATCTGAGTAACCTCAGTCTACGAAACTAAACAACTATCACCATGGTTTCTTTTTTCAGGAAGTGAAAAAAAAATGGTTCTCCATACAAATTGTCTGATCGAGGTGGTCTTTTTATATGGGAAGGCCATTTCTTTTTATATTTTCCAAAAGAATTTCCTGCTGATAGTTGTTCAATGTCGTTACCTGAGCAACTCCTATCAGTTTGCGGGACGCTGTCCCTTACACTCGGTATATTATGTAATGTTTGAGAGCAAGAGTCATGCCACTATTATATGCTCGACTAAACAAATCAGGAAAGAGTTCCGTATCACCAGTCAGTACAAGCTATTCTCTAGGATTACTTATATGTACTTTGTATGTACGGCGAGTAACTTTAAATTTTACAAAATATGGTGCTGTTTTATCGTTACGTGCAAGTATTCAAAATATTCTATAACATCTTACCTACGATTCACAGTTATCACAACGTATATTTTTGGACGCAAATATGAATATCATAATACATCAGTACAAAATACAAAATAACAATTTAATGAGAGTGAGACGATTAAATACTAGATGTAACAAAAAATTTTGACCAAAATAATTCAGGATATATTTTCTTATATTCGGATCTGTTCCTTAGGAAAAGTTGTTCAGTTTCACAAGTGGGTTCATATCCTAAAGTTTGGTCAGCAAATTTTTACACCCTGTATAAATAACTAAATTTGAAGATTTTTCAGTATTTTAAATTATATTGTAGATAGAAAAATAAATAATACACAAAAAAAAAAACAAAATGAGATCGGTACAATTTTGATATTTGCGCCCAAAATAATGGTTAAGTATTCTATTACTGGATACATGTAACTGTTACATAGACATCGAATGCAACAGCTATGGCAATGCAGTTACCCTTATTCTATGTGAATTATACACAGAATATTGGAGTGGAGACTATGAAGTTAAAAAACAGCAGCAACTTAGTAGTTGCTGCTGTTTTTAAACCGTTTAGTAACGGTTACTAGAAAAACTAAAACTATGACACCAGGGTTCATTAACTCAAAAACCACTGGATGAGAAGAAGCCGCATTTTTGAATCACTCGAACTCCATACGAAAAGGTATCTTTCGCATACGATTTTCATACAATTCGCCATGCAAATGTAAGTCTTCCGAGTGCGAATTTCGATTCGAGTGATTCAAAAATAGGCCTCCTAGAAAGAATCAAGAGTTAGAGACATGGTCCAAGAATAGAAAAATCTTATACGATTTAGATTCATAATCACAAATCTCAGATAGATGTAATAAAAAATAAATCGAAGTCGAAGGTATTTTAGTTTTTTGGTTCATATCTCTACTAAAATATCTTTAGTTTTTTTTTTTATGTTTGAAGTTTAAAACTGTTTGAGGTAACCGCATATTTGCCCACATTGAGTATTCTAGTTGATATCGCACTGACAGAACAAGAAGGTTATAAGATCATTCAAGGGCAGTAAGACATTAGTTTGGCGACATTTAACCACATTTAAAGCGATTGAGTAACAAGGTTGTCAGTACGAATCATTATTAGGAGTTACAGAACTATTATAAGAGTAAATTTTAGGTAAATAAGTGGTCAAGTGTATAAATTCAGGGATTACGATTCACACAAATTTACCCAGTCCAAAATCACTCACTCAAAAAGGCATACAAGTTGGTATTAATTAAGTCATATCTCAAGGTAATTCAAAACAACTTTGCCAGTGGATTGCATATTATTTCTCTCATTGAAACATCGTTTCACTATTGCAAGATGCTATACCAGCTGTAAGGGACAGCGTCCCGCAAACTGTTAGGAGTTACTCAGTCAACGACACTGAACAACTATAAGCAGATTTTTTTTTTCAGGAAATGAAAAAAAAAAAAGGATTTTCCATACAAAATGTACATCTCAATCAGACAATTTGTATGGAAAAGCCAATTTCTTTTACCCGCTGTCCCTTACACCTGGTATTTTAATTCATCTTGAATTTTATCGAGACATCACTATACTAACAGCTTTTTATTTATTATGATTACATAATTAAGTTTTTAGTCGTAAGTACAGGTGCAATTATAATTATGCAATAGCTACTGATATGCGTTATATTATTATATATTTTTTTCTACATCATCGTAATTTAGTGAACAACCTGGAATGTAAGAGAAAAATAATTCTCTTTTGAATTTAGTTATCGGATGGATGTATAACTAATCGACTTTTCATCTTCATACTTTTTTTTTGTATTATCCGATTTTCATTATGATGCAGTTTCCCATTTTCTAAGCTTGTACGTCGATATCACCTATCAGCCAAATTAAAACTTCCTCTGAGATATTGGCCGACATAAATAACGCAAAATGAAAGGAAAACAACAGAATAACTTAATTAACATAATAAGTACAACTAAACAAGAAGTAACACGTAAGTACACCAATTTACTACGTCGAAAATTAAGTTAATAAACGAAATTATTTATAGCTCCCTGAGAGTTCGTCTGTTTACAATAAGAGTCACGAATAAAAAAGTATAAAAAAAACAGATCCACGTACGGTAAACTTGCTAAAAATTTACAATTATATACAAAAAGGAAAAAAATATCCAAAACCCTATAATACAGTTACGTAGTTATGTTAAGCAATAAAATACTGCATTGTTCGATAGTTCTCGGCCGGTAATACTGTCTCACTCACACATATACAAATAGTGCAGCGCAAAAGCACAGTGCGATGGACGATATAATTAAGTACAACATTTACTCAACTACACTTGGATACACGCTATTTCAAATCGAATTCTCATTATACAACAGATATATAATAACTTTCAATAAATAGTTCCATTTCGTTTTAGTTTTTAACTGGCATTGGAGTCACAAAAATATTTCTCACTAAAATTCTGAATACATTTGTCACGACTTCTACGAACAAATCAAATCTTTGTACGAACTTCGTCGCCACCAAAGGGCTATGGTCTGTCAACAACTGAGAAACTTACTGAAACTTGATGTTTTCAAGTTAAAATGCCATGTTCCACAAGAGAGGTCAATAAGTAAGATTAAATACCGGGCACTCACTTTGGAATATAAGTCGTGAACTTCACTACATACGCACTCAACCTGATGAAGGGACTCCGAATGTCCCATGTCGTGAATTACGCGAATTATATTCCAAAGTAAGTGCCCGTTATGAAATCTTATTTAGAATGTCTCACTTAAGTTTAAATAGTTTGAGGCCAATAAGATTGATAGTGTAAATATTTCGTGCTTTTTAACTCATAAGTGCATTGTTACACTATTCTACGTGGTAGACCTCAGTCAACGTGAACAGTGAGGGCCCACAGTTGGAACAATTTGAGCATTTTATAGTGTTGTCTCACTCTTTTAAATACTCGATTTTTATTCGTTATATCTTTTCAACAATTCAATTCTGAGAATGAACGACACTAAAGACCCGCTTATATGGGATTAAAGAATTAAAGATACTAGATTTTTCCTAATTTCGCTACTACACGGGCAAGATCCGGCCCGCTGAGCACCAACCAATACTAACCGAATTCCTTCTAAATCGGGATGAAATCCCAATAATACAACTACAACTGAAATCGGTGCGTCACAATTTATAAATAGCCACCAAACGAGCACGAGTCTGCTTCGGGAATAAGTACAATCGAAAATAACTGCGACGATTTGCGATTTAGGTATTTTTCATTTTTTTTTCCAACATTTAAGATTCAAATAATTCTATTTTGTATTCTTGACATTTTTAACGAAAAGGACACCTCTCTTTTTCTCATACGAAATCTGGGCCCCACATGGCTTAGAGCGGAGTAGCAGTAGGCGTAAGGAAGGGATTGGTGGAGTGTCCCGCGTAAGAGGCCGCGCGGCCCGCGGCGCTGAGGGGCGGAGCCCTAGACCCTGCCACGCGGCCCAACCACGCGTCGGGGTGAGGCAGGGCTGCGGCCACGGGCGCAGGCGCCACCGGAGCGACTGCTACGGGCTCTTCGGTTTCAGTGAGAGCGCGGAGCCCCATCGACAGTTGCTGGCACATCGCCGCCACAGGGTCCTCTGATGGTTTATCCTGGAAATATACACAGATCCAAAATAAAATCTTGTCAATATACAGCCTAACAGCGTCTGTTTAGTTTAGAGATATATTTAATAATGGACTATGAATTGCTTTAGATTAAAGCTCGATTCGCATTCTCGATTAGTATCTGATTCGTTTAATAAGCATCTCGTTCTACAGCAATAGTACATTACTTTAAAAGTCGAAAAAAAGCAATATATGGTTGAGTAAATTTGGAAGGCCGAGACGCCCAATGTAAACGACACCATATATTCGATTTTCGGCTGAGAGAAGTATAGTACTTTACTCTCATTTTACGAGGAAACAACAACAATACACTTAAAAAATAATATCAAACTTGCGATTCCGCAATAATATTAAAAAAAAGTATATTGTGAACTTAAAAACACCTAATCCATACTAGGGACATGCCATGAGAGAGATTGCTTTTGTTAGAGTATTATTCTACATTCTGTGCTATGGCTTACCTCAATAGCAGCGGGTTGCGTGTGGTTGTGTGTATCGTTGTTGTTGGGTGTGGTGCCATTGAGCGCGTCGTTGCCGGCGGGCGCGGCGAGCGGCGCGCGGGGCGGGGACGCGAGGCTTAACCCTATCCGTTGCCGTTCCATGTTGGACGGCAAGTCGCTAATACGAAGCGACATCTGGCGCTTGAACGGCGAGCTGGAAAACATTTAATAACAATAATGTTGTTTATTTAAAAACCTTCCATGCTAGACTGGGAGAGATAAAGAAACATAGAATGTTCCAGCTGCCCTTCCTCCCAGGCATGTTGTAGAAGTCAGCGAAAAGGATTCGAGGGTTACAGTGTATTGTAATTTAGGCGATGGGCTGACAACCTGTCACTACAGCAATACACATTACAATCTAAAATTGCCCTAAATTTTTGTCAGACAGATTAGACTCGATGATCCACTCGCTAAGAAGAAGAAGAAGCAGCAACTTAAGAACCATTCTATTTGACGCAGTTGTCACACTGTGGAGCAGATCTGCCATGAACCATAGACAATCACGCTCAAGCAGACAGATCTGCTTACCAGTGTGTGAACCACCTTATTATCTTTGCAGTTAGCAATAAAAAGCAAAATAAAAACTTTGACGGGTGAAAATGATACCAACGCAATCACAAACTAAAAATATGACATCAATTGTATGTAAAGTCACAGAGTAACTATAATACTACGTACAAGTATGGTGAAGATAATACAGACAGATATGAAAAATCATCTGAACGTTGTTTTTATTACACTATGATTGATTACTCTTCATCGTTGTCTTGTCAAAATATTGTAGTGTTTATTGAAGTTGTTTGTTGATGATTGCGATAACCGTTACAACATCGTATGAATATTTTTTGTCTTTACAACGTCTATTGCTAAGCCCAAGGCAAATAAGGCGCTATTCTTAGCCTGGGTGCGATAAAAAGTCTAAGTAGGCAGTAATGCCACAAAAAAGTGAACTAGTTTTATTTTCAACTGACATTATTACATAATAAGCTTATCTAACGATTAATCTCAACTAGGTTTTTGTGAAGCAATTGTTATTTCAATGACAATCAAATTAGGCAATTATGTTATGATTATGACTTAAGTTAGTATTTTTGATGGGTGTAAAAGCTTCACGTATTTTTGGTTAAAAAAAAAAGTTGTTTATTTTCCAATTTAACAATAATTATTTAACAATAGATGTGACAGACTGTTATTAGAATATTTAAGAGGAGCCCTGAAACTGGGATTTAACCTGTATTTTGGGGGACAGTGTTCAAAGTGTAAAGAGGAGACCGACACATAATATTGTTACTTTGATTTTAAACATTATAAACTACGTAAAAAAGCAAAAACACTTAATCTAAATTTATATAATATTTAGATTTTTATGTTTGTGTGAGTGTGTGTGTGTGTTTGTGTGTGTGAGAGTGTAAGTGTGTGTGTTTGTGTGTGTGTGAGTGTAAGTGTGTGTGTTTGTGTGTGTGCATGGGTGTTTAACGTTTCAAGTGAGACTTATTTTAAGTTATGAAGGTAAGTAACTTTTCAGTCTTATCGTAGTCTTGTGTTAGTAGCCAATTTGTAACAGTTTTTTTTAACAGGTTTAATTTGTAACAGGTTCAATTTTCATAATACCTCAGTCAATTCATGCACATGAGTTTCATAAAATTCCTTTTTAAGTGAGTGCATCTAAAAATAACTATAACCCATAATGATAAAACAAACTAACACAGCCAATTAATCATGCAAATTAATTTATGCGAACTAAAGAAAAAGCACACTACATACAGGGTGTAAATATATTAACTCGCTTCATTTTGGGGTGAAAACCTATGAAACTGAACAACTTTCCCCAAGGAACATAGGTCGTTATTTAAAAAGAAAATGGGCCTCAAATACAAATGATGTCGGCGGTTAGAGTCATTTTGTATGGGAGGTCTAATTTTTTTCATATTTCGACCTAAAACAATTCAGTTAAACGAACCCCAGCATAAGGCGGGGAGAACGCTAGGGAAAAGAAAAAGATTAAAAAGGGAAAGTTGTTCAGTTTCATGGGTAGTTTCACACCCTAAAATTTAGCCAGCTAATATTTTCTTTACTCCCGGTATATCACTCAATCAATTAAGATATCACAACGCAGAACTACTGTTGTCTAAACGATGGTCTTCGGAAACTGTTGTCGACTTTTCCAAGAAACCTAAATTAAGTATTAGAAAGCCAATTCGTGCACGTTAACTTCTAAATTCGTGCACGTTAAAGTCTAAATTACACGTTATGCAGGCACTATGCACCCGTCATTATTTGTGAACAGTGGCGTTAATTCTCGCGACATAATCCCAATTCTAATTCTTAGCTAGCGCTGTCACTTTTTTGAGTCTGACATAAGAACAGGATAGCAACTAAACACATGACTTTGACATTCCTAATCTGACATAAGACATGTTTATTTGACGTAAAATAAGGGAGCACGCTATATGCTCAGTTCTTATTTAAAGCGTCTTACGTCAAATTGAGAATGTCAAAGTCATGTGTTTTTGTTTTTCTTATGTCAAAGTTTAGAATGTGAGAGCGCTAGCTAAGATTTAGTTAAAGAATAGTGCGTCCAGGAGTCGTATTTCTGAGCCGCTCGTAAGAAAACTGAAATACGCATACGAAAATGATTCGTGTACGAAATCAAATTCTATGAGTATTCAAAAATAGTGATTTTGGGAATTCGTATGCGAACGTTGCATTTTCGTATGCGAATGTTGCATTTTCGTATGCGAATGTTGCATTTTCGTATGCGAATGTTGCATTTTCGTATGCGAATGTTGCATTTTCGTATGCGAATGTTACATTTTCGTATGCGAATGTTACATTTTCGTATGCGAATTCGGATACGAGCGGTTCAAAATACGACTCCAGAATTGCCGCGAGTATTGTCTAAACAGCAGGCACAATGCACACTATATGTTGGTCTACTCCAGACCTGTTGTTGAGCTGTGCGAAGCCCTGCGAGGAGCCCTGGCGCTCCAGCAGATGCGGCGCGGCGTGCGGGCGCTCAACCGCCGCCGGGCTGTAATACCAACACCGAACCCTCACCAACACATATATTATAGAGCTAGGCGCATATGCTGTATATTTCTTCTATTGTTGAACCAATACCAGTCCCTCTTCAACATGATATACAATAGCCAACCCAAAAGAGAAGTTTCTTTATTAACCAACACCAACCCACATATTATACAGTCGAAAATGAGAAGTTTCCTTTTCGTACGTGTAAATTTCGTGTCTCAAGCACATAAGGACAATATGTCGTAAAGATACGTGATTCCATTAAAAGGAAACTTTTCAATTTTGTATCACCCTCCTTTACATAGATACCGACTAAGGATACCGAATAAAAATGTGTTTTAAGGCTGCGAGCAGTCCGCATGAAACTCAACCTAACACCAGTGCTAAATAACCTTCAGCCGGGCGCGGCGCGTATCGCGGCATGCGGCGGCAGTAAGGCCGGCGGCACTGTGTGTAGGCAGCTTAACAATCGTACGAAACAGTATCCTTTCATCGGCTATCATATACCAATACCACCAAAACAAGTTATGTACAAATTTATGAAATAAACCAATGCCTCGATGAACATAGTTCGGCCCCACACAAAGGGGTTGTAACATTTCTGGCAGACGGAACAGTCGCTACTATTATATATATATTCTTTATTGTTTAAAAAAATAAAAATCCAGTTCGACTTAAAAAATTAAACAACAGGCGAGCTTATCTCTATAAGAGATCTCTTCCAGCCAACCTAATGGGGATAAAAGATGGGAAATTCACGGGAACAGATATTACCTGTTATTGAGATGTGTGAAGCCGCGGAAGGAGCCCTGGCGCTCCAGCAGGTGCGGCGCGGCGTGCGGGCGCTCCACCGCGAACGGGTTGTGCGGCGCGGGCTTCGGCAGCGGCGCCAGGGCCGGCGGTGGAGACACCATGGAGTCTGACGCGTCTGCTTCGGACGCGCGCCGGATACCTGCAACAAGGATTGACTTGGTTAGTCGATCACGCCTTTATACCTAACGGGGTAGGCAGGTCGTAAAACGCCTCGTAAAAGCTCTCTTTCGCCACGTCTGACTAAAATTGAGGGCAATTTTAGATTGTAATGTGTTTTGCTGTAGTGACATTTTATCAGTTAAATTACAATACACTGTAAACCATGAATCCCTTTTTCTGACTCCTACAGCACGCCCGGAAGGGCAGCTGGAACATTCTATGTTTTTCCATCTCTCCCAGTCCAACATGGAAGAACGTTAGTCGGTATATCTTCGACAAAAGGCAGATTGATGGACACGGTGACGGACAGAGGATAAGAATTATCATAAGTCTTTTAAAGCAGTTTTTGATTTGTTCTAACCAAAACAACAAAATGAATCCGTTGTCTCTCACCGGGAAACCAACCCACAACCTACGGCTTGAAAGCCCACGGCTTAAACTACTAAACCTTATTGGAGGCAGATAAAAAATACGCCTGTTCACAGCAGATTTCTCCGACAATCAGCTTCGCATGGATACTTAAATGTTGTTCGGTGATATGTAAAACAAATATTTACGAACTTGTAAAATTCGTGAAATCAGGCTAAATCAACAGTTACCTAATGTATGTAACAGTAGGCAAGTTGTTTCTGCAATAATGAACACTAAACTAACTAGAACGCATAAATTGTACATCAAACGATACTAGACGAAATAAAGCACCGAATTGGGGAACATCAAAAATGTTTACTAAAGGTAAAACTGCTTAAACATAAAGTCAGTTCGACTCTGCGTATGCATAAAAGCGGTTCAATAATAAACATAAAAGCTGCGATTACACTCCGCAAATAACTCTAATCATGGATCGTGAATATATTGAATCATGGATAGAGGAATATTGATTAGGCACGATTCTGAACTTCTAAGTATTCCGTATTTTAAAGTGACGTATAAATAAACTTTTGAGTATTTACCAATCTAAGTTAAGGGTAAAGTAGGGCGTGTTCGTCTTAATATTGTCATTTATCATTTAAATAATTGACAGTATTAAGTCTAGATTTATTCAAAATAAGATACTACTTATGTTATTACTTATACTAACAACGATAATCTGTAATATTGTTATGCGGATAGTCATCGAGACAAACCTATTACGGGTTTAGCGATGTCTTATAGAGTGTATAAGGGTCATTTATTGTAATAAAATTCTAATAAAAAAATAAAAAAAAAACTTGCAAAAACAAACTTCGGCACAGCATTTTTTGTTCCTATGCTGTTTTATTTGCAATAATTTTCGGCCAAGGTGATGGTGACGGTATTGCGGTAAATATTACATCCTGGTTGATTCAGATTTTATTTAATAAATTATTAAAAATAATTTACATGTCAGATGGTATTAATTTTAGGTAATTATAATAGGTAAATTTTACATTTATATTAAATCATTAATGTCTTGGTCAACAATCCGTTTTATGCTTATTTAGAAGTCATTAACATTATAACATGCAAGTTTGACTAGTATTTCTTTTAATCTCTTTGAGTACAATTGTGCGTTAGGAAAATTTTTTACCTTTTCAGAAAGGCGTTGGCGGTTGGGAATCCTTTTGTCGCGAACAACAATCCTATATTCATCATAATCCTATATCAAACGAGAATACGTTAATTATTTATCCCTGCACTGCTTTCGTTCTAAACAAGCCGCGATAGCCGACCGCATGGGGTAACCGCGCGCCTAAATCCCACGACGCTAAGAACCCGCACATATAGCGATAGACGATTAGTTACTGACCTGAGTAACAAAAAGACCCTTGCCTCGTAAAGGCATGCCGCATCGATGCTTATCCCTGCGCTGATTTCGTTCTAAGCAAGCCGCGAACGCACACCCGACCGCGTGTGATACCTAAACTCACCTAAATCCCGCGACGCTATGAATCCGTGGCACATATAGCGATAGACGATTAGTTACTGACCTGACTTCCGGAAAGACCCTTGCCTCGTAAAGGCATGGCTGGCGGCGTCGATGCTCATAGATACGGCGCATTCCTTATTCCTTATCCCGCATTCCTTATTCGTTCTAAGCAAGCTGCGAATGCACACCCGACCGCGTGTGATAACCGCTCGCCTGAATCCCGCGCCGCTAGGAACCCGTGCCACACATAGGAAATAAAAGATTAGTTACTGACCTGACTTCCGAAACGATCCTTGCCTCGTAAAGGCATGGCTGGCGGCGTCGATGCTCATAGACACGGCGCATTCCTTATCCCTGCGCTGCTTTCGTTCTAAGCAAGCCGCGAACGCACATCCGACCGCGTGTGATAACCGCTCGCCTGAATCTCGAGAGGCTAGGAACCCGTGGCACATCCATCGACGCGTCGTGCCGTCTCGGCAGATATAGCTGGAATAAAGATAATTTTGTTAATTATGTATGTAGTTATTACCTAGGTTATTTCTTAGGTTATTTCTTCCATGCTGGACTGGGAGCGATAGAAAAACATAGAATGTTCCAGCTGCATCTCCTCCCGGGCATGCTGTAAAAACCAGCTTAGGGATTCGAAGGTTTCATTATATTGTAATTTAGGCGATGGGCTGACAACCTGTCACTACAGCAATATACAATACAGATCTATATTAAACAACCCTCAAAACTTTGTCAGACGTGGCGAAACGACCTTTGTCTGGGTCGTTTACGCTCTGCCTACCCCATTAGGGATACAGGCGTGTAAGTATGTATGTATGTATGTTATTACCTAAGTAACTAAACAGACAGCTAAAATAATCAAACATAATACAACTTTGAAAGAATCGCTGAAGGCGACTTAGTCTAATTAGAATAATTTATTTTACAATTTAGCAGCGGTTTCGCGTGGGAATAAGATTAATTTCGCGGTCATATAGTCATGTTAATACTGCATAATGTAGTTACTTTGAAACCAGTTTATTAACATAGAGTTTCATGATTACAATAAAAAAATACTTTATTAATAAAAATGTAAGCATGTTGCATAGATATAATAATAATCAACTTCCAATAGATATATTTCGTAATTTCTTTGTCACTTATAATAATGTATTCAAGACAAGTATTGTTCAACTGTCAATAACATTGATACATTCTATCCACTGTGGTCGCCAGAGGCCGATTCTTGAAATACCGGTTCAGGAGCTAAGTGAATGTAGTAAGTTCATTCGGACCGAGGGACATGAACATAATGACAAAACTTAAATCTGATTCTCATGGACATCTATAAAATTATCAGAACTTACCTACGCTATTACATGTATAGTTCACTTAGCTCATTATTACCTTAATTTATATACATACATATAATCACGCCTTTATCCCTAATGAGGTAGGCAGAGCGTAAACGACCCAAACAAAGGTCGTTCCGCCACGTCTGACAAAGTTTTGAGGGTTATTTAAGATAGATTTGTAGGCATACCTTAATTTAACCCCAACAAACTGCCTCTGTGGCTATGATTTCTGAGCTTTGGGTTCTCGTTGTGAATCCTTTAAGAATCCGCGAAAAAACACAAAATAAAGAAATTTGTTAAGAAAGATGATTCTGTGCTTCAAAGTGCACTTTAAGCCGTCGGTACCGGTCATTGTCTCTGAAAGAGGTCGTTCCCAAACTTTGTCAGAAGTCTGTTAGTTGGTTTAAAAACTTCGTCGTTCGTTGACTGGACCGCCTAGTGAATAGAAGAAGAATACGGACAACAAAAAAAACTATCCGAATGTAAGCTATGCTATTACAAGTAGAGTTCATTCAGCTCATTATTATTACCTAAATGTGTACAAGTTAGCGCCGACACAAAGAAATTCCATTTTTTAACACGACTTGCACGAAACGCGGCGGCATCCCATCATTAGGTAGCCGGATGCGTTGCGGCTAATCTCCGCATCTCCCGTACTTATCGTGATGAGCAGGGCTAGCACGTTTTATAAACGCTATGAACATTAAATTGTGTTCTTCCACGCTGGACAGGGAGCGAGAAAAACGTAAAATGTGCTAGCTGCATTTCCTCCCGGGCATGCTGTAAAAACCAGCTAAGGGATCCGATGATTTCAGTATACTGCCATTTAGGCGATGGGCTGACAATCTGTCACCACAGCAATGGTCCTACAAATCTATCTTAAATAACCCTCAAAACTTTGTTAGACGTGGCGGAACGACCTTTTTGTAGATCGTTTACGCTCTGCCTACCCCATTAGGGATAAAGACGTGATTATATGTAAGTATGTAAGATTAAATATTCGAGACTAGTCCTTTTTTCAATTAGGATTCAGTAGAGGTGACGGTTTGTTACAGAAATATTATTGTTGTTTAACTAAAATAGCGTAGACTGGTTGGTTAAAAAAAAAAAAACGTTTATACTTAAAACTGATTGTCAAAATATTGTGGACTTCTTTTATCGTTATAGAAAATGCACATTTAGATTTTTATTATCGAGTTAAAAATATACAAGTTATTGATTTGGGAAGCCAATATATACTGGCAAGTGACGTCATGACCCAGTATTTTCATATAAAAAAGCATTTTTGACATTTCATATAAAGTTGCTGATTTGACTAGGAAACTAGTGAATTATATTGAAATTATAACCATGCCGATAGGTGAAAAGGTTACAACCGTGTGAAATCCAAAGACGTTTAGGTGCCTTCAACGGCACTCAACACCGCTAGAGCTATGTGATTCATACACTAAAATTAATTATTATTTCTGTCTTTCAACAAGCAATACAATGGTTTTTAAACGAACAACTCGTCAAAGTTTTACCGCTATTTGGCCTGCCTTGACCTGTTCTTTTAGGAAACCGAGAAAATTGACAGCGAAAAAGATAATTATTGTCTACGGTCCTGTGTCTAGATTTGTCTTTTGTTTCAATCAAGTATAAATGTAATAGTGTAGGTATTGGGTGATTTATTTAGGAGTGGTACTACTGAACGATACTCAAATACTTAGTTCAATCACCCTAGAGCAGGGACCGACCACCCTAGAACTTTTTCTTAGCGAGTGGATTCTTGAGTCGAACAATCCGATGAACCCTGGTATCAAGAGTTTAGAGACCCTAGAACTATTAGCGTCGCGTGTCACCTAACTAAAGCCTATTACGTAAAGATCTACGTTCTAACGTATCTATGCCTACGTGCTAGCCAAGTGCTAGCCCTACTGGACATAACGTAGTAGATTAGAGGATTTGAAGCGATTTTACGTACAGGCTTTGACGTAACGTTATTACATATAATGTCTTCGGAAGTAATGACATTGAGTTTTTACTAGGACAATTTGCGTCGAGTTAGTAACTATAGTATTTCCAACTCAGTTTTAGAATAAAGGTAAACAAAGTTTCATGTCTTATTATTCAAAAACACAGTTTTAAAATAAATAATACGTGTTTACAAATTTGTTAAATTACTAAAACTACTATTTCATAATGTTGTCATAGCTAACTTATTCTAGAAACAAGATCTTCGATTAAAAGACATGAAACTTTGTTTACCTTTATTCTAAAACTGAGTTGGAAATACTATAAGTATTACCTTCGACCATTAGCTGTAAGGTAATTTACTGTCATTATTTACTTGTATACCTTCAACTTCTATTTAAACTTAGAGACTTGTTAATAGTTGTTTGAAGCTCTCTAGTGTTGTTGTATAAAATTACTACTTTGCCTTACATGGCATTCAAAGATTTCGACCTTGTGATTAGTAAGTATAGTATTCTTTTGTCCGAAGCAATTCTTTTATGCAGGTCTCTCGAATATGGCTAAGGGGCATTCAAATTAAAATTACCTGGCTTTTTGGTTTATACTCTATGCGTATGCAATTCAATTCAATTCTTCCATGCTGGACTGGGAAACGAGAGAAAAACATAGAATGTGCCAACTGCATCCTCCCGGGAGGAATCCCGGGCATGCTGTAAAAACCAGCTAAGGGATCCGAGCGTTTCAGTATATTGCAATTTAGGCGATGGGCTGACAACCTGTCACTACAGCAATATACCTACAAATCTATTTTAAATAACCCTCAAAACTTTGTCAGACGTGGCGGAACGAGCTTGGTTTAGGTCGTTTACGCTCTGCCTACCCCATTAGGGATAAAGGCGTGATTATATGTATGCGTGTATGCAATATAACACATTTGTGTTGTATAATTTGCATAATAAAGTTTAGCAACCCGCATTTATGTTTAGCATAATGAACAATACAGTCTGAGAGCTATCTGAATCATATATCTGCAGGTCATCTGAATTGAAATTTATTCTTCTAAATGACTTCGTTTCAGAATATTATATTTTTAACAGACTATAGATATAGTCAGATTCAGATGAAGCATGTTTATTTTCGGACGAATATTACAAATACAAATATTGAATGTTTCTTGCTTCTTCTTCTTAGCGAATGTATTCTCGAGTCGAACAGCGACCCGATGAACCCTGGTGTCAGAGTTTTCGAACTGCCTACTAGCGCAGCTATTAGACCTCTGACATGGTTTTGCGTAACGACCACTAATAAAGACAGCGACCGGGACCGACGGCTTAACGTGCCCTCCGAAGCACGGAATCCTTTTACGTTTCGGACAATCAATCTTCGTGATTCTGCCTGTAATGTCCTAACCAATAAATTGACAAATATCAACTTTGTGTTCGTTCCCTGGGAAATCGAACCCAGGACCACCGGATCATAAGCCCATAGCTCTGATCACTAGATCACGGAGGCAGTTTCAACGCTGTTACTTCTCAACAGACAGGCCGTACAAAAACAAATGATCGTCTGTAAAAGTAAGTGCTCACCTAAACCCCCTCTCGTGGTTCCTATCAGGCGCACAGAAGGACACCTTCTCAATAGTCTGGTCCACTATCAGACCCTTGGTCTCCTCTTCCACCACTCGTAATCCATCACCGCTCACATGTAGGACTGCTCGTACGGGTCTCCGTCGGGAATTCTGTAATAGATATTGCAAAATTATAATACCATGGTGTTTTTAAGAAGCTCAATTTTTGCCAGGTCTTTAAAACTCGTGACCTGATTGACAAAACCTCCAAAGACCAGCTTGAAATAAGATCTTTAAAGATTTTGATGACAATGATAGATGAGATTAACGCAACGATAAAACCCTGCTTATGTGTACGAGTACGTACATTTAGCTCGAATACAACAAAAAGCAGAATAATTCTAGTCCCAGCCGGTTACACAAGTATTATAATTTAAATTTGAGTCCCTCATATAAAAACAATAAACCTACATACAATAGTTGTAGTCTTTGTAGATTATGAAGCTCGGCTTTTAGCAGGTCAGCAAGGCAACAAAATTTTGAATGTGACTGAAGAATAACTGTATTCAATAGTAAAATTTCACTTTCACACTTTTCACTTTCTTCGTCATGTTAGCAATAAGGTGCGTAGAGAAAATTGCGTCACGTCCATAGTCGATTTATAAGGAAATCGTATAACCACCTTGTGACTTGCTAAACGGGATATATCACTCTGGCGCTACGTAACAGGAAAAGGTGCTATTTTTTTACGTCATTAGATTTCTCGTTTTGACGCATTACCATGTGATAAGGTAAGTGTTTTTTGCGGTTACCTATAGGGACTCATCCATTCTGCCTGAGTGAGACATATAGGGAAGGATTGTATGTAGGTAAGTTATTCACAACATAAGGTCATTACTATGCGGTTTACTAATACTGGTAACAATCACTAAACAAGAAGCGTAGCTACTTCCTCGCACATACCCCTACACTTTAACAAGAAAGATGCAAAAATCTAGCTGCTTAGTCTACCTGTCTTTTGTCATAACTGTGTCCGTTTCAGAGGCCTACCTGTGCTAATAGGCGGTTTGAAAAATATGACACCAGGGTTCATCGGGTCGTTGTTCGACTCGAGAATCCACTCGCTAAGAAGAAGACTGTGCTGTAAGAGATAATTGCATTTTACAGCGAATATGTATGGTGTAGTCGTGCTATCGCTGACTGCAAATTTATGAGATAACCCTATGTCACTTGTATTTCCCAACCTCTGCAACTTCATAACATGGAATCGTACTTTTGTCAGATAGGTCTCATAGCACAGTTCCAGCTCACCCTAAGTAATTTCATCGCTTCTTCTCAAATTGCATACCCCGTGACTCGAAGACTTCCACGCAGCAAAGGTATTTCACAGAGAAGGTACATGTCCTTGCTCTCACAGCCGCTTCGTCGGCGTGCTATTGTTGTGGAGGGGAAGATTCTGGCGGGCTACCCTGTTAGAGGACTAACCAGCCTGTCAGATAGGTCTCTTACCATAGTTCCAACTCACCCTAAGTAACTTCAGCGCTTCTTCGCAAACTTGCATCCCCCGCGACTCGAAGACTTCCACGCAGCCAAGGTATTTCACAGGGAAGGTGCAAGTCCCTGCTCTCACAGCCGCTTCGTCGGCGTGCCATTGGTGTGGTCGGGCGGATTCCGGCGGGCTGCCCTTGCGTCGGCGGAAGGACTCGCGGAATGATCGGCGCAGGCGCTCCATGCCGGCGCGCGGCGGCGACAGCGCACCGCCTGCGCGCGCACGCCGAAACGAGCTGCGCACCGACGACTTCTGCAGACAAAGAGAGGCAAGAGATCAGCAAAAAACGTTTATTCATAGAGCAAACTCCACGTTATGTACAAGTCGAAAGCTGGTAATGAGTCATAATTCAAAACTATGTCAACACTTTTTTATTGGTTTTGTTATCAATTCATTTATCTCTGATTATATCCATTACATACCGAAAATATCAATTTCATTCCACTTATACAGTAAAAGATAATCGCAGAAACAATCAGCAATCCACTTTATCGATCGTGAGAGTTCTATATCGGTTGTGGGAAGCATCAACACTCAAGAGTTATCAGGTAAACAATCAGAAACCATGCATCACGAGTCGATTGAGCCTTCTGGGAACTATTTTATTGATCATACTGCGTTGCGTAGAGTTTATACTTGTTCCAGGAAAACAGTTTTGGGACAGTGAGAACTAACCTTGATATTCAATATGAATCTTTATATACCCGACAAATGCAATAGGATATACATAATATCTTATCATCAGTGTCGCTATTGATATCGACGAAGGATATTGAAAGCCACGTGTGGCATAAAAACAAACAACACTGACTAACAGGCACAACTGAATATGTAAACATCAAAGAAAGAGTTAGTTTCACACTTTTCAAACAAGCGAGTATTGAGAAGTCATCCATGAAATCGTATTTACCTTGTAATCAAGACGCAGACTCAAAACATAAATTAGAATTTTAATCAGCCAACCTTGAACAAATACCTGTTATTAAGGGCCCGAGAAACCCCATACAAACGTAGTTTCGCTTTTATTCTTAAACAGTTAAACTAACTTAACCAAACTTCGCACACATGACCGCAAATATTAACAAAGTACAAAATTAGAAAGCAAATTTAATTTTAGGCTATTTACACTCAAAATCGTATTTTCTGTCTTATATTGTTTATGCTTGACCTTTTCAAACTAAACCTAATTAGCAGTATATATATAATGCATTTGGTCATGTGTACAACGTTTGGTTAAGTTTGGTTTTACTGTTTAGGAATAAAAGCGAAACTACGTTTGTATGGGTTTTCACTACTCCAGCAACCCTTAAGTCCACTTGTTTACAGAGTAAATTAAACACTGTAGGAGGAAAGTTCACTGTCAGTGATTTAGTTTACGATGGGACAAAATTATTAAATATTTACGTCACTGCAGGCAATTCAGTCAACGCCGCACCGCGTCGTAAACTTATCTAGTAAAGCCACAAATTTTAGAGATATTAAAGTATTGTAATAAATAGATAAAAAGATAAGATATCGCCCATAAAGCGCTAGTATTTCTTTAATCAGATAACCGAATGTGGTAGTAGCAAGTGACGCAAGCGTTTAGGCAACTGTGAGACGAAATATGTGGCATTCGACTACTGCGGCACTGGTAGCTTGGGAAAAGTGAGGAAAACATGTGTATACATAGTGATTATCAAGTTTCAAGACAAGTCAACAGAGAATGTTCACACGATAATACAAAAACAACACGTGCTTTGGTATTTATATAAAAGGGTGACCGAGAAAAGTAATGGGGAGGTAAATGTGTTTGTTTACCGGTTGACTTAGTAACGTATAAGCAAACATTTCGGAGAATTGTTGGACGAATCTTCTTCAATTCTCGGTTATGTTTTAGGTCGACCAGCCTTAGTGCGAATAGCTTGAAACATGTGTGTGTTGCAAGGGCTGATTTAGAGGAACAGTTATTTTTTTACTGTAGAGGTTCCATCACAGTACACACTTAGAAGCACAGTACATACTTGTGCCCCCCCCCCCAGAAAAAATCATGGCGCCACCCTTACTCTACACATATGTTTGCCTCAGTGCAGTTCTAGAGATAGATGCGGGAAACCAGGTCATTTATCTAATTAAGTATCTGTTTCCCCGCACAGTTATATAGCAAACGGACCATGAATGATTATGAAATAATGCAGTTGGTATAGAAGGCCAGATTTTAAATAAGGCATGGCAAACGGATGAGTAATAGACGTAATCAGTGCGTGCGCTCTGATTATCATACTCGTATCAAAAATAATAAATATCCATTACACATCCATTCCAATTCATGTATGTGTTTTATAATTACTAAGTTAAAATGGTGTATGTTTTGACGGTTTTGAATAGCGAAGAAACACTCCTTCTTATACCAAGAGTGTACTAAAAAATAACTAGAGGATAAATCTAAGGAATGTGCAGAGTTCTCTATGAATGCCTACATTAGTTATCCCGCCGATCTTACGCCAATCGTGGAAAGCAAATGGCAAATACCAAATAAAATAGGAAAGAGAAACCCATTGCCAACAGGGGACTTTCATGTATTTGTCAAAACATTAAAAGTAGTAATAAAAATATGATTAAAGCAGCTGATTTGTACAAAACAATAGGGGCAAGCTGGGCGTCATAAAGTTTATTTCTGTCCAAAGTAAGTCCCGATTAATTCTGGAGAACAAAAGCGTGCAGTTTATTTATATCCCAATGCAAGTGTTCAGGGCACGTGGTCGCGGCATATGCCTTCACTCACTGCCACTCAAGATTTATGACCATATAATATAAACAATGTACAAGAGTAATAACTAAAGGATGAACTTTACCAGATGAGGACACATATCAAGCAGATGCATAAGTGCATGATAAATCTCCGATAAGTGGTTATTAAGAGCGTTCAATCGTGACGCGTTTGAATGAACCCCCTCAAACTGCGATGATAGTAAATGATAGTGAGTATAATCGGGAGATTGTTGGGCATATGTCGTCATGCCAAGCTGAGCACTTAGCATATGGTCAAGGGTGACAATGAGAAATTCACACGGTATTAGCGATGTAACGCTAAATTGGTGCTAACACAAGATATTCGCATCGTCATTGTTGATAAATAAATATAATTAAAGTAAAACTAGTCTCTTATAGATATTATATTTATAAAGTTAAAAATATTAAAACAAGAATCTGACGCGTTTTTTTTTACAATATCTTATTAACCAGCACATCAAAACTGCTTACGCAGATTATAACTTTGTTACGAACCAAGACGAACAAAAGAAGCAAAGCCTAAGTAAACAGTATAAATGTAGCAATATTGTCACGAAACATAATGGACAACACCCACGAGACTAGAAAGCCTAAACTCAAAGAATCCTTTATAAGTAATATGAATAGCTCATTTCAGGATCCTAAGGGAAACGTGAATTGAATTTTTAGTTTCGTTCAGCGAAACCTTTGGCATTATCAAAAGAAGGCAGCGAACAATAGGATGATACAGCAAGGTTATTTGGAAATGTTGTTTTATTCTGCAAATCAATATCACGAAATATAAAAGTACTTTAGGGGCGGAAATCTTCACGATTCTCTCGAACGAAATTACTATCACACGCTTCGAGAAGATCCAATATAAATTAAATAGTACGCACTCGTAATAGTGGGCGGTGTTTGGGAGATGATAGGTTGTTTGGTAAATTTCGCCCTTGACCCATTTTTTCATCAGTAATTAGACAAATAATTTATCTGCGGTCGTGTTTACAAATAAACGCCAGCTGCGCGGTTAATTCGTTTATCATATTTCATAATTGGGATAAATTATGTTTGATCAGCTGTTTCTATTCTTTAAACAAGTGCTGCAGGATATTATTTTGATACTAAAATAGCTGTGAAACAAGCAATCCACCGCCTGATGTAGAGCGGTCATCGTAACTATGCCTATAGACGACTGTAGAACTTGAGGAAGGCATCACCTTCTAAAATAGTATAGACAGCTACTATAATTTATTGCTGACGTCAATAAGATACATAAGTTAGCTCATCAGTATGATCAGCCGTCAGAGTGCGCTCATTAGAATGCACAAGGAAAACGGCTATAAAACGAATGGGTAATATTTTAAATCCCAACTTCAAGGAAGGATTTGAATCATTCAGTGGCTTTTGCTCATGGGGAAACAAAGGAGATAGAGCGTTGTTTTGTTGCTATAGTTACTGCAGTGCAGAAGTTACCTTTGAGGTTCGGAAACCTTATCAGTGAGAGGATTAGAATAGAGTACAGGAGCCGTATGTTTGAATCACTCGAATCTAATTCGCATACGAAAGAGTAACTTTCGTATTCAAAACTGTATGGGAATCGCATGGGAATGCAACTTTTTCGTATGCGAATTCGATTCGTGTGATTCAAAAATACGGCTCCAGGAATGTACAATAAGACTGTTGAAATTTTCGGCCCCAAAGTATCAGTTTAGAACAAGGATAACCGGTCTAGCGATTGAACATAGACTGGCTTTTAAACTCCTGGCAGGTTTATGCAAACAATAAGCGATGACCATAGGCATGCAATGACTCAGTGTGCGTTGAATAATAAATATCAAATTAGGCGTAGGTAATCAAATGTGTCGAACCATTTTGAGGTCGGTTTGTCCATTTTGAGTCTGGAAGCGATCCAGGGGCTCGTGCGGAGACGAGCCTTGGTTGCCCATTCTGAAGGAGATCCAGGAAACTTTCAATCGAACACGTCACAAACAACACATATCCACTATGATGTCACTATTCACAATTTTGTATCCATAATTCACAGAATTCCAACGGAAATAGGTAATTTAAACGTAACGGTTACAAAACTCCATTCATGTGAGCGACACACGTTACCCTATTTTAGAGTATTGTCCTCTTCTGATAAAAACACACTATCCGCAGCAAAATAAGATAATAATTTCGACGATGTTGAAACTCGGTAAACATGGCAAAGCTCAAAATAAATAATTTAGATTTGGAATGTCAACCTTGATGTCTTTCGTTAGAACACTGTTTTTTTACAGGTGCCTCATTCACTATTAATTTGATCATCACTGCATCTAAACATTCCATTAATTAAGTCACGGATAGTATTTAAATACAAGAGATCTGTTCCAAAAAATGCACAAAAATCTCAAACATGAGCACCATTTTGAATTTTTAAATCCGCTCCTTTAAGATGCGGTAGTCAATCCACTGATCGTGTGAATTCGTTAACAATAATTTTTAAAACGGGGGGTCAACTTTTCCCACAAACGATGAATAAACGCAGAGAGGCGCATTGAACCCGGCACCCGGCGGGGGGAGAGAGGTTAGGTAGGTAGCTGGGAACGACTGCCGATGCCAGCTGAACGTTATTTTTTCCCACAGCATTGTTCCTTGGACCGTAGCATGTAACGATTACTAAACTGTTGCACTTTTTGTGATTTTGCACTGACACTGATATTCTTGATGAGGTTTAGCACATTTTTTTTATTTGACTAGATTCAATTTGTGGAATGTGACAGTTGTAGTAGCGAAGAGGCGCGCGCGCGCCGCGCATGGAGCGACATTTACCGTCGGACTGACTGCGGGACTGCGACCGTACGCGAGCGCTCGGTGAATCGCAGAAACCCTGCATGTAGACCCCGTCCCGTCCCGCCTGCCTCGCGCCTCGCCCCGCGACCGACCGGTCCCTTGCTTTGCATTGTCAAGATTGACGACCGGTGAGATCATCATTCGGATAGCTAGCCTTTAATTCGAACTGGATACCTCTATAATTCGATTAATCGAGTCTTAACGAATATTGACTGGTCAGCTACAGCGGGCGTGGAGCAAATAGATTGTTTATCTCTGTATTTGTTTTGCCTACATCTATTAAAGAAATATAATGGTTCGTTTTAAGAATCATCTTTAGAATCTCATCTTTCAACAGACAATGAAAAAGGATTAAGAGCCGATCATGAGCATGACAACAGCCAAGCGCCAGCAATTAGAGCGATATAAGAACAAAACTCTACAGAGGCATGCGTTATCTGTCAGCAGAGTCATAAAGCAAAAGCAAAGCTCTGTGGGGGATATCAGTCGACGACATATGGAGACAGTGCATCTCTCATTCGAAATGATCGTGGGCATGCGCCCGCGCAACAGCTGGATTAGCGCGTGCGAGTGGGACGGACGCAGGTGCAAAGCTCCGAGAGCTTTTATTGGCGTTTGGAGCCGAACATATGTCGCAAATGGAAGACGCAATTTCGAGAACTAAAGAAAAAATATACTCTGTTTTAATTTTAGAACAAGCATCTGCAAATGAACTTTCTCTTTCTTGTTTGCTAACAAGTAGTCCAATGAGCTCGAAGAGAAATTTGGCACACTTGAAGTCATACTTCACTCACATCATCATGCAAATGACGAAAAATATTCATCTACAATAATGAGTGAAAGATTACAATGTTGAGGTGTATTATTATTTATTATCATTAGCACTGTTTCCTTCTGTAACATTAGAAGGTGTCATTGATCTCCCACGTGGGTCAAACAAGGCCGAGGTCTTGCATTCCCAAACTCAATTTTTATTTGATTTTGCTCTCCCACATTGAGTCATAGGCTGAGTCACCGCATACTTGAAGAGATCAGGCGTTCCGTTCTGAGCCCTGATTGCGTTGCACTGATAGGATGCACTTAAATGACGCAGACAGAAAAAAATGCCTTCATGGGAAAACATTGACATAGTTATCATATTATTTCCTGCTTTTTTGTAACATGTCTTTAACAAATGAGTACGATCGGCGCAACAATGATACCTGTTGTAACGGTAAATGTGATTCATAAAGTTGAATGTATAGTAACTATAAAAGGGCCAATAATTGACCATTTTAGTTGATTGGTACTTATGAAACCTAAACCCTATAACTTTCACTCCACAACAGTAACAACCAACTATTATGAATTTATGACCATAACAACATAACCATTGAGTTTAAATGAATTTGTTTCCGAACATAACCGTTCAACTTCTAAGTGAAACCTTACTAAATCGTCCAAGTAAGAGTACGTAGCATATGTTGACATAATGTAACACATATCGTGTTGTAACGTAGCTTTCCTGTCAGTTCTTATCTATTACCATGCTGCTCGTGAGGTGCGTCGTGTTATTGACCTGTGACATGATTTGGATACAATGGGTCTTGTCTTGATCAAATTTCTTAGGAACTTTTGCGAAATTTCATCAAAGTTGACTACGATAATTTATTGTTAAATTAGGTATTATGGTAGCTGCTAATAGTTACCGATAATAGACCATTCATGGACGCATTAGATGATGATAAAATTAAGATCAAATACCATTTTATCTCATATGATCATATCAATATGATCCCGATTTCCGATACCACTGAGTTTAAACAATAAGCAAACAAAGATCTCGAGGAAGACATACGCATCAAAAAACCTCTAAAGCAAAATACAATGCATGATGAACTATTAACATAATTGCAGAAATGCGTCTTTTTAACCTACATTTGTTATGACGACAATGAACTGGCTCCGGCGCAGGCGCAACACGCGTGTGACTCACTGGTTTTGCAGACTATTCATTATTTTGTTGCAACGCGGAAGAGTTTGATTTGATGTTATACCACGGTTCAATTGCTACTTCGCCAAAGTGCTAATTAATTTCTTCAGTGTGATGTTTCTATAATGTATGATGTAATGTATTTTTGAACATTACAAATTATCAAAAATTCTAATTCTGTGCATGTTTTAACACAACACCACAAGCGGTAATTAAATGTCCTCCTGTCAACGAGCAACATTGCACATGTAACATGAGACTAAATAGTCCCTACCTACACAAAATTTACAAATAGCAGATAGATGTGCTATAAGGTCTTTATGCTGTTGCATCATGTATTAATCATCTATCCAAGTAAACATAGTGTGCACTGCTAAATGAGGTATTTTATTCAAATCAAAACAGAAAACCTATAAAATGTGCAATACTTCAAATTTTAAAAATTCTCGCACGTGGCGCGACGACTTTGTAAAGTGTTTTTGCAAAATGGTGGCTTCTGGCTGCTCCGCGAGTCGTGTCGAGGACATTGTCCCGCCGGCAAGCGTAAAATTGATGGCCCGCGCCTCTGTTGTCTGAGCCCGCTGTCTGTGCCGGCGTTTCCGCAAACCAGAAACACGGTGTTGCCAAACTTTTTAAAAATTCCTAAATCTTTTAGAAAATGATGGCTTTTAGCTGGTCCGCGAGTCGTGTCGAGGACATTGTCCTATCGACGATCGTAAAATTAATGGCTCATGCCTCTTGTCTGAGCCCGCTGTCCATGCCAGCGTTACCGCAAACCGGAAACACGATGTTGCCATTTTTATTTTCTAGTCAGAACATCATCTCCCTAGCCTTATCCCGTATCTCACGGGGTTGGCTTCCTAATCTAGGGGATTGAACGAGGGTACTGGTTTTTACACAGAGCGACTGCCATCTGACCTCCGCAACCCAGAAGGGAAACCAGACCCAATCCTAGATTAGGTCAGAGTTTTCAAGCCGCCAATGCTTAGCTCTGGCCTCTGATATGGCTTAACGACTAATATCTACGGTATTAAACGATATTAACCGGGACCAACGGCTTAACGTGCCTTCCGAAGCACGGAAAAAGCACCGAATAAACGTACATATGAAATTCGAAAACCGAAAAACACATTGGTACGTGGTGGGGTTCGAACCACGACCTCCCGCTCAGGAGGCAGCGGCCTTATCCACTACACCATCGGGCTCTGACGTAATAAATTCCAGTCTTCTTCTTCTTCTTCTACCATGTCGAGTTGACGAATGACCCAATAAATCCTAATGTCTTTTCAGCGCTAAATAGGTCCATATCATGTATTTTTATTGGAAAATACTCGCTCATCCACACCAAACATACATAGGTAAGACTTATACAAACCATTTTCTATAAAAATAGGCAAGCACATAATTAAAAATTCAATATGAAGTTAAGTATTCGCTGTGTACCTAAATACATACAATCACGCCTTTATCCCTAATGGGGTAGGCAGAGCGTAAACTACCTAAACAAAGGCCGTTCCGCCTCGTCTGACAAAGTCTTGGGGGCCATTCAAGAAAGATTTGTACGTATATTTCTGTAGTGACATTTTGTCAGCCCATCGCCTAAATTACAATATACTGAAACCCTCAGATCCCTTCGCTGGTTTTTACAGCATGCTCGGGAGGAAATGCAGCTGGCACATTCTATGTTTTTCTCGCTGTGTATGCCTCTACATTTTGCGCGATAATCGCTGCGGTGGTGATGGTCACACTAAACATCCGCCTTACATCCCAGCATGCACCAGGGCTAACTACCTCGCTACCGTTACTTTGACGAGTAATTCACCAGTTATTGGAACATGAATCATTAAAGGTTCACTGTTTAAAATTCACTACATTTTGTGACAAAATCGCTGCGATGGTGATGGTAACACTAAGTATTCGCTTCGTTCATCCCAGCATGCGCCAGGGCTAACTACCTCGCTACCGTTACTTTGACGAGTAATTCACCAGTTATAAGAACATGAATCATTATAGGTTCATTGTCTGAAATTCACTAAATTTTCAGACAAAACTATTAATAAATAAATAAAAAATCTTTATTTAGCAATCAATGAATTAAGATTAACAAAAGCATAGAATAAGCATATTTGTACATAGACAATAAATAACCCTGCCTCCTAAACTAAGATAGAAATCCTGTATCTTAGGAAACAGTGTTTCGCCGAGGTCGTCCTTGACTAATGCAACTAAAAAAAAACGACGAAACTGCTAAGATGGTGATGGAGTTTTCTCGTCCAAATGTCCTTTCACTAAACTCATTATGTAACTAAACAAATTGAACTATAATTTGTGAAACTTCGGAAGAAATCATCACTCACTGTATTGTACTTATTGGATTGGAAGCTTTTCCTCATAAGAACTTAAATGAGTGCCTATTAATAATTTATCCCAAAAACTATAACTATGAACATGTGTTTAAAATTTTCGGGCTTTGTACACATTATTGTATTATTTTGGGTGTTAGCACGGATTCACCACGCCGCCAGTCGGCCCGCGACCATGATTATTGAAACACAATCGAAACGTTGGGCAAAGGTATTTATATTTTAATACCTATCTAAATCAATCCGTGCTAAGAGCCGAAATAATACATGCATAACTTTGAAAATTCGCAACAATTTGCAACAAATCGTTCATCTCTCGAGGTGTAACTTCCTCTTTACCGTTACTTTGGTGAGTAATTCACCAGTAAATTGGAACATGGCTTATTATAGGTTCATGGTCCGTGAAAGGCGAAATTGTCTCGTCCAAATGTCCTTTCACAGTGCTCAATTAACAATCAACAAAAGTAATTACGGCATTTTAAGCGGCTGATTTCAAAAAGTTCTTAAATAAAATATTGTAATTAATTATAATTACTTTAAAATTAATCGTTGTCTTCGTAATAGTCATAATATTGGTCAAGGATGTTCTAACAATGCAACATTTACGCCTCTAACAATCGAGAATAAAACATATAATACTACCTATTCGCAAGTTATTTTAAATAGGAAGGTACTAAAAGGTTACGAAATATTTTCTGTGAGACAAAACAGACCGTGCTCACAAAGGTGCCAGGCCATTTTAAATGACATGTAATCTAATAATGAAAAGTTAATTGTGGTTTTTGCCGTCTCTCCCATACATTGAAATATATAATAAATACATACATACATACGGTCACGCCTTAATCCCTAACGGGGTAGGCAGATCGTAAACGACCTAAACAAAGGTCGTCCCGCCACGTCTGACAAAGTGTTGAGGGTTATTTAAGTTAGATTTGTAGGACACAAAGATGTTTGTTAGAAATATATAATAGAATAGCTATATCAAGCCTAGACGACTTGACAACGACCAGAGGCGTGTAAATTATTCTTATTATATTTTTTTATAACATGTAACATGAACATTTTACGTGACAATCCTAACTGTAGGTAATATTGAGAAAGAGGGCAAAAATTGCAATATTTGTATTTTTTTAGTAGGACACAAAGAAGGTTATCCATGCAATATCTAACGGTCATCACTGTGTCAATACGGTAGCTATAAATACAAGAAATCAATACAACGCCTATGTTTAGAAAATAACGGTATAACATTATGATAGCACACCCTTAGAAGGCATTGCAGGTAATATATTTTTCATAACGGCTACTGTTGTTTGACCAAGGTTGTCAAAGAATCTCATAGCTTGCATACTAAGGCTGCAACATTAATCGGTAGCTGAACGATTGCCGTCACGTTTGGAGCACAGCGGAAGTCTTGGAAATGTGACCAGATTGCAAATTTGCTCTTCGAAACTCTGAGAACTACCAGTTGCCGGGCACCATTGCGACTGGACGGTTATTTTAAAGGTCGAATCTTGCGCGCAACCAAATATACGTTATAGAAACATTTAAAAATAGAATGAAATATCACAACTGATACCTACAAATTCAGTTTGATACTGTTGAATAATTTAAAGTGGAGCGAGAGAACGCTCGCGAGATTGCCAGTTAATTATCATAGCAAACGAAACAGAAATAAGTTTTGGTGCAGTACAAAAATATTGTGAGACAAAACGGCGACATACGGAGACGAAGCGATGACAGCTTGGACGATGTTTAGTTGGAGACGGCTGTATAGCAGCAGGCGAGGAGTTGAAGCCAACGAGGATTCGAAGGTGGAACTGCCTGCAGACACGAGGCAGCTGGTCTACAACGTGTACGTATACTTCAGCAGACGGCCGGGGAGGACTGCCAAGGCGGCGCTATCGAAAACCGCGAGAGCCACAATGCTGCCAAGAGACATTGTAGCTGATATCATCAGGGATAAATACCGCGATTGACTTGTAAATTATCGAGAATTTATATCACTGCTACATAAATAACGATAAATCAATTACATCCATATTAAACGTCCATAATATTGTCGATATCATACCATAATGTAAACTGGTAGACTTCAGTAGATGTTATTTGTGTTAAAGTCAAGGTTTATTTGGACGTCAGAAACAGGTCAATATGATTGGCCGCCTTGGCCGCGCGCGAATTATTGAGTGATGTAGAGGATCAAGCAATCGGACGTGTTGATTAGGATTTTACGACCAGATAAAAAAAGAGAGGATGGGGTATGAAAAACCCTAATTGATGTGTTATTATCGTAAAGTTTAGATGTAATCGAAACGTGTAAATAATAGCTAAGTCGTGAGAAGTGACACGGCAAATAAATGTAAATTTATGTTGAGTGATTTTATAAACGTGAAAATTGTATAAGTAATCATGTTCATTCCATGAACAGGATTCTAAGTTGTGAAGTAATTTATTAGCTTGGTAGATTATTTAATTTCGTTAGAAACTGCGAAGTATCTTAATCCACAGAATGGCTTGCTTTGTGCACTTATTTTATATTATTTTTAAGGTAGTTTATAATTCACCATCTAGCTAGCACATCATGTCACGATTTTGTTGATAAAGATCTCATTCGGTTGTGGTAACTACGAGGGAAAGGCTGAACGAATGATTTTGATATTTTCGAGGAAAAAGGCAGGAAACGCGAGTAACCTTGGTTGTTCGTTTCGTTCATGATTATGATTCACATGGCCGACTCTACATTTTAGTGACTTACTGAGATTTTTCTTTATTTTGTACGTTAAATGTAAACAAAAAATACCCACATTATCTGACTGATATAGACTTCATAGATTTTTCGGTAGAGTCAACTACAACATAAATAAATTGGCTGTGCTTTGATTTTGAAATATAATTTTATTAATTTAACTACGTACGAAGTACCTATTATAATATTATGTACTTGTAATAATATTTAAGTGTTAGTGTTCCAAGATTATGCACTTTCAGTAAAACCCTGTAAAACTTGCGATAGTTTATGTGAATCCTATTCGATAAAGAAATATATGATTTGGTAGAATTCCACAGAAAATCAGTACCTACTCACAATTTATTACAAGAATTGTTTTCCAGATTATTATATACATCTTTAATGCTGGACTGGGAGCGAAAAAACACATAGAATGTGCCAGCAGCATTTCCTCCCGGGCATGCTGTAAAAATCAGCTAAGGGATCCGAGGGTTTCAATATATTGCAATTTAGGCGATGGGCTGACAACCTGTAACTACAGCAATATACCTATAATCTATCTTACATTACCCTCAAAACTTTGTCAGACGTGGCGGGACGACCATTGTTTAAGTCGTTTATGCTCTGCCTACCCCATTAGGGATAAAAGCGTGATTATATGTATGTATAGATACATGATGTGCCTGCGTCTTCTATTTAAATATTTTGTTTGTTATAGTCAGCACGTGATTAATAATTGTAATTGTTAGTCTGCTAACCTCTGAACAGTGGAGAGCGATATTATATATTTTAGCATAGAACAGGTATTACTTTTTTACGTACGAGCAAAGTTATATTTACTTATAAATTTAAATGAACAAATATATCATACATACATATAATCACGCCTTTATCCCTAATGGGGTAGGCAGAGCGTAAACCATCTAAACAAAGGTCGTTTCGCCACGTCTGACAAAGTTTTGAGGATTATTTGATATACATTGGGCTATTCAAGAAACACTGTATTTTTGTGAAAAAAAAATCTTATCTTATCTTATTTAAGATAGAATGGTACGTATATTGCTGTAGTGACAGGTTGTCAGCCCATCGCCTAAATTACAATATACTAAAACCCTCAGATCCCTTAGCTGGTTTTTACAGCATGCTAGGGAGTAAATGCAGCTGGCACATTCTATGTTTTTCTCTCACTCCCAGTCCAGCATGGAAGAATACAATATATCGTATATACATGGAACAATACAAATATATCAGATGGTTTGATTACGTTCAAAACGGAAGTTATTAGTTGTAATTGTATTAGGAAATTACTCATTTATTACAGAGATATCTACCGACTCTAAAAAAAGCATGGATCGAAACCAAATTACTCACTATTTATTTACCGGCGGCGGCGTCGCTCCACTAACACAATCTGGCACTCACTCACGAACCCCGAAACTTCACAAAATTCAACACAATACACATCACTTGATCTATTTCACACTTAAACTACTTCACAGCAAGGTTTCCTCAAAACTCCAGCTTCCGTATCCAAATAGCACTGGCATTCAAGCGTTGACTGTTTGTTTCGTAGCTACGCGCCCTAAAATTAATCTGTCTGCGAGTGCCAACTGCCAAGAGCTGGGACGTAACCGGCATAACATGCAAACTCGGCTAATTGCTTCAGTGCACTGAGGAGGTATTTCAGCCGGTGGGAGCTCGATGGAGCGATGGTGGAGCGGAGTGCGGGCGGTGGTGCACGCCTCGACGCCTCGACGCCTCGGCTCAGCACCCGCGTGAAACAACTACCAACACACTCTGATTCACACCGAACGCCCCGACGCCCGCTCCACGGTTTCGACACAGAATCCACGAAGGTTACAATACCGATTCTATAAAAAAGCCCTCTAACTCCGGCCTCGGTCTGTTAAGTGTTCCGTAGATAATTTATACAGACGCTATTTAGAGCTTCACTTTTGAAAGAATCGCTGCAAACAAGAATTTGTTGTCAGCAAATAAGCGCAGGAACTAGCAACTATAACTTGTAGTTTCCGACCTAAACAAGCAACAAACTAAGTGGGTAGAGCGAACACTAGGAAACTTAATAAGACTATACGAGTTCCACAAAGATCTAAAACTATAATATCTAAGAGAACATCTTCTACATGCTAGTAGATAGGACAAACTTGCATTACTTTGGATAGTAGAATAAAATTTATATATTTATATTAATATTTTAAAGAAGAAAGGTTTGTATTTTTGTGTGTGTGTAAGTACCTACACGTAAGTTTGTAACGAACCAACTCAAAAACTACTGATTCGATTTCAAAAATTCTTTCACCATTGGAAAGCTACGTTCACCCGAGTAACATAGACTACTTTTTACCGCGGGAATGTACATCATTCCCACGGGAAAACTTATTTAGCAGCGGGTGACACCACTGACAGAAACTTAGTAATATTGTAAAACAGTCTTCATGAAAAACGCTTGCCTCTAGGTTAATCTCTAGGTAAACACAATACAATAATTCTTCATTGCACCAAAATTATTACAGATACAAAAACAAAGAAAAGAACAGTGAGTACAATACAGGCGGCCTTATTTCTAGGGCGGCAATGTACTGTGCTAAAGAATTATTTAAGTAAAAACATACGCAGAATCATAAACATTAAACATACATCATCATCATCTTAAAATGCACCTTACAGTAAATAAAACGATAGCGAATAAGTAAACGAATGTCTAGATAACAGACTCTTCTACGAAACTCAAGACGCCATTGTAACAGCTATACAAATTTAATTTAGGTCCAACATAAACAATTTATCATGCTATCAGAGAGAAACGACTAAAATCTAATTAAGAGAAAACAAGGAACGCAATTTACTGATTCAATTTAAACCTTGGCCTACGCACTTCTTTGTAATGGCAGTGAAAACATAATTTAACTGTATTTTAAGTACTTTTTTATTAAAAGTTGTCACCAGTAGTAGGTTGTATAGTTACTCCGCCGTTGTAATTAAAAAGTTGTAACTTTAGCGGAACTTCAGCATTTCCGATATTCCAATGCAAAACTAAAAGAAGAAAGTTTAATTGCTTTTCCTCCGCTTATCCTTGGCACAATGGATGACAAAGCGACTCGATTGTCTTAAGATTGGTGAAAGAAGGTTACTGTGCCCTGTGGGCGGCAAGATTAAAGCTAGTGGTGCCGATACCGTTGCAGACACAACTTAACTTATTTTAATTTACTTCTGTCACTTTCTGTAACTTTAATAAAATAGAAACAGCAAAACAAGAACAACTGACTATAATCCTATCAAACTAACGTATATGTATGAGGTTGTTTCGTCCAAGGTATACTGCTATCATAACATACCATAAAAATACTTTATTGCACGTAAGAATACAAATCATACAACAGAACAAATAACAATAAAAAACAAGTACAACATAGGCGGACTTATTGCTAAGGTAGCAATTTCTTCCAGGCAACCTTTGGGTGAAAGAAGAATGCGTAGCGGTAAGCGGGATAGTGCAAACCTAGTAAAATATGTCCTAAATACATTACATATAATACATAAACTAGGACATAACTATCATAAGACTACACCATCTATCGTATTTCCAACTCAGTTTTAGAATAAAGGTAAACAAAGTTTCATGTCTTTTAATCGAAGATCTTGTTTCTAAAATAAGTTTTAGCAATTATATATGACAACATAGTCAAATAGTAGTTTTAGTAGTTTAATTAATTTGCCAACACATATAATTTATTTTTGAATTGTGTTTTTGAATAAAAAGACATGAAACTTTGTTTACTTCTTTTCCAAAACTGTGTTTGAAATGCTATAGCTGTGGTGCTACAGTCTTATTTTATTTTAGGCGTTAAGCGTCACTTTGACGGGATTATAATCCGCTGTTTTGTTGTTTCTTTTTCTGTCATGTGGATATCGAGTCGATCGGTCCGATGAACCCTGGTGTCAAAGTTTTTAAACCGCCTAATAGCACAGCTACTAGCCCTCTGACATGGTTTTTGTGACGACCACCATCAAAGACAGCGACCGTTAGCGACGAATTAACGTGCCATCCAAAGCACGCAATCCGTTTTCTTTCAATATATTCTTTATTGCATTAAAATACAAGAAATGAAGTTTACAGAAAGGTATCCAAGAGCGAACTATCTCTATGAAAAGATGTCTTCCAGCTAACCCACTGGCAGTTGAGAGAATGAGAATCATTTAAAAAAAAAAACAATGCAATATAAACTAAAAATTACTCTAAATTACATGAAGTAGAATTATTAAACGTAAAAATAATAAAACAAAAAGATTAAATCAAACAATACATACGTATATCTAATATATATATCGTATATATATACGTGCATGCATAATAGGTACATAAACTACAATACATACATTAAACTTGTTCAGATAAGAAGTGCTCTTTTAATCTCTTTTTAAAAACAATCAGGTGTATTCAGTCAGCATTGTCCTAACCAAACTGGGGAAAATCTCACAAAGTGATACTTAAATAGAGAAATATCAACTTTATGTTCCCCCCTAGGAATTAAACCCAGGACCTCCGGATCGTGAGCCCATGGGTCTGAGCACTAGACCACAGAGGCAGTTGCTGTCTCTATTTTATTTAAGTGACAGGACCGAGCTAAAATAAGTTGTGTCTGCAACAGAATTGGCACCAACGTTTTAGCAAAGTTTATTACGTGCATTAGGTGTATTGAAATGCATATACCTAGGTACTTACCTCTCTCCTACACTACGCTAGAGTTGTGTGCCTACGCAAATGAAAATCACGCCAACGAATGATTGAAGCGGCGAATGATTATTGCTTGTGATGAGATATGGACGTCAGACATTATTTACGTTTCAATCCCACACGAGGTTAAAGCTTATTATTTATTCATCAAGCCAGATATAGCACAATGCAGTGAGTTAGAAAACTAATAGTTCAGCAGCTAAATCATTTATAGAAATTGATCGCCCTACTGACCACACAAACGAATGCACTATACAACTTTGGCCTTGGAGAAAAATCACTGCAAGTGAATTAACTTCAATGTAATTGGTCTTCAGAACTCGAAACCTTCAATCGAAAACGATGGAGAGCAAGACGGAAGTAAACAAGTAATTTAAAAATTTCAATAACCCCAACTGCGTAGAAAACAAAGTTTAAATCGTTATAGATCTTAAACGATTGTTCAGAACGAAAAATTATGTAAGAAAATTCGAATTTATTTTCAATTACCTATTCAATGATACCCCACTCGGCAGTTTGTCGACTTTCATTTGTTCCATTTTCACAAAATGGCGTCTGATTCTCGCCATATTGATTATTTGACAACATCATATGCCTTCTGTGACACTCGCATGATTAAGAAGAATCGATTGACGTAAATATCATTTAAATTTATCATTAAAAGGCCCACGCATTTGGTCTCTTAGAGTGCTACAAAAGATGAAACATACATACATACTTAGATATGCTGATAAACACATTATCCTCCTTTGCGTTGCGCAGTCAGATAAATAGTCTGTCTCTCTGACCAATATAGTTAGATAAACCTAGATCTGGAGATGATTAAAAATGCAATTAATGAAGAACTAATACAGATACCGCGACATCTGTGTCAATAGGTTGATTGTTGTAGGCGGCTGCTCGTTTGCTAGGCGCCAATCAATTGTGTAAACGTAACTACCGTTGCATTTACGGTTTTATGCCGATGTATTATGAGCTAGAATCTAGATCGCTGGATCTACAATCGACCCGCGATCACAACACGTTTAACCAAGTTGAGTCGGGGTAAGAGGTAAATTCCCTGTATTTTTATCGCCAAAATGTTTATGGCGTGTGCATACATACATACATAAAATAACGCATTTATCCGTAATGGGGTAGGCAGAGCGTAAACGACCTAAACAAAGGTCGTTCCGCCACGTCTGACAAAGTTTTGAGGATTATTAAGGATAGATTTGTAGGTATATTGCTGTAGTGACAGGTTGTCAGCCCATCGCCTAAAATGCAATATACTGAAACCCTCAGATCACTTAGCTGGTTTTTACAGCATGCCTGGGAGGGAATGCAGCTGGCACATTCTATGTTTTTCTCTCGCTCCCAGTCCAGCATATAAGAAATCGCGCGTGACCCGGATAGAAATAAAAAGGAGTAGAATTACAAGCATGAGGCTTTACGTTGAATACTTTTTAAACTGATCAATGATAAACCAATCTCAATCTATTTTTGGTGATCGCTCAATATGTTTTTCTGTTGGTTTACCCGCGGAGCAAGTTTATAAACTGCTCACTTATTTTTTTGTCTCTACCTAGCTCTTCAAAAGACTGGTTTGGACGTTTAGTTCTCGTTGGACGGGGCAAAGGTTTTATCCTTGAGCAACACCCTTCTAATTTTGTTGTTTACATGTGTATCTAACCCACGAACAAAGACTCTGAACTGAACTGTGTAAGCCTATTAATAGTAAGTAGTTTACTGCTGAAGAAATATTGGTATTTTGTTTGTACACCTACGTTTTAGTATTAACTTGCTTGAACACGTGCACATCAAATAGAGCTCGTTATTTTAAGAGAGTAGAAGCCTTTTAGATGTCCCTTTCTGTGAAGCGATAAAATTACATTTACGGTATCAAATTACCTACACCTACGAAACTTTTCCTTATTCTTATTGAACGCTTGTTTCCATCGTGTTCGAAATCAAGTAGGTAAACTAATAAAAACTAATGTCCTGACTGACTGACTGGTTTGACTATCTACATCAACGCAATGCCTAAACTACGCTAGTTGGACATGGAAATTGGACAGATGGTCTTATTTTGGTTAAGTTTAGTTTCATTGCCAATAATACTGTTGACCAATCTTTTAATAAACGTTTATTTTATTTATCTTTGTTTATTATAACATCAGGCTTTTCCAGCTTTTCTAATTATATACAGGGTGTAAAAAACTACTGCGATCTTTATACCACATACATAATATATTAGTGCTATATAACACGAAATATGCATTAAATATATATTTTTTTTTTTTTTATTCAGTATTTTCCAGCTTTTCTAATTATATACAGGGTGTAAAAAACTACTGCGTTCCTTTATACCACATGCATAATATATTAGTGCTATATAACACGAAATATGCATTAAATATATTATTTTTTTATTCAATTCGCAAAACCAAAACTAGTTACGCATCCATACGGCACGCACACTACGGCGTTCGTCACAGGTATACTGCCGCCGGAAGCGTTGTGTGCGAGCCGTAAAAGTAGGGTTTCTGTTTGATGAATTTAATAAAAATAAATATTTTTTATTATTTTATTTAATGTGTGTTTTGTGTTGTATATCACTAATACATCGCGTGGTTTAAAGGCACGCAGCCCTTTTTTTACCTGTATACTCAACACTAGCCATCGATAGTACGTAAGTAATCTGTCCTATCTGTTTGATTGTGCCAACTCGTTTAACCCGGCAGAGCGGCGCGATGGTGCGATGTGCGGAAACGATCGTGACGACATCCTATTTCACAGCTGTTGCACTGGCACAGTTGTCTGCCACTAGACTTTCTACTGGAATTGGGATGAGAATTTTAGCGTTTGTTCTTTCCTTTACTGCGCATTGTCTAGATTCAGACGGTGGATTTATAATTAAGGCTTGGTAATAAAAGAAACATTCATCATAAGTAAATGAAAACTAAATGAATAAATGATTTTTATAGTTTCCGTCAATAATGGTCTGTAATAGATAATGTAGCTGTAATAAAATAAATAATAATATAATATTTAATTGAATCTTATGAATTGAAATGTATTGTTAATTTATTTATATGTCATATTTTTAATATTATCTCTGAATGTTATGTTATGTTAATTTAAGTTTTTTGTGATAAATATGAATTTGGTGATATGGATCTTTGGTCTGGAATAAACGATTTTATTATTTATTTATTATTATTATAAGCTAATCTCGGATTTGAATTACGTAATTTATGCATTGTAAAAGGAGATCAGTTATCTAGAGCAGGTTTCGATGATTCACAGAAAATTAGATCAATTTTTGAAAGAGAAAATCTGTAATTCTCGAATTCAATCAAAGAATCATTGGCGTTAATACCGTAGGCACATGTTGCTAACAATCAAAGTAATCTTACAGCTACAGCGGAATGGCGATTATCTCTCAGTAGCAGAGAGTAAAACGATAGAGCTCGCTAGGAAGAGGCCAGACTCGGCCGCGTTGGCGTCAGGCCAACCGCGATTTTCAGCCAATTCACGCACTTGTGTTTCAATGAAAATATTTACTTGCTACTGCGATAAAAACGAATATACGAGCTGCTTGTATCTCCGCGCTTCCTGTAGAGAGGTAGCTGAGGTACTCTAAAAAAACTGAAATTGACAAAGGTGGCGAATACGCTATTTGATACACTGCCTACCCTGTTATGACGGAGATACGGCGCGACGAAGCTAAATAGAATGATTACGTATATTTTTCGGCTAAAACATGCTGATTGTTTTATTAGTACAAAGAAAGGAAATTAAAGTAATATCTTTGAGTAAAATAATTGTGGCTATATTGCCCAAGGGCAGGAAAACAAAAGGTCAAATTAGGCTGAACAAACATGAAAATATATCCATTTTGTGGAATTCTTCAGATCTTATTTTTGCGACGGCTTTTCTTGATTTTTTAACAATCTTCTCTACAATATTTACATACATACATATAATCACGCCTTTATCTCTAATGGGGTAGTCAGAGCGTAAACGACCTAAACAGGTCGTTCCGCTACATCTGACAAAGCTTTAAGGGCTATTTAAGAAACACTGTATTTTTGTGAAATAAATTTCTTATCTTATCTTATTTAAAATAGAATTGTATGTATATTGCTGTAGTGATATCTTGTCAGCCCATCGCCTAAATTACAATATACTAAAACCCTCGGATCCCTTAGCTGGTTTTTACAGTATGCCCCGGGAGGAAATGCAGCTGGCACATTCTATGTTTTCCTCTCGCTCCCAAGTCAGCATGGAAGTATGATCAACAATATTCGATCATCAAAATAATATGATATGGGTAGTAATAAAAGTTCCGAAAATTTATTCAAAATTAAGCTTTTTCTAAATTGAAATGCACTGTTTGAATAACTAACTCGTTGACCACATTTGTGCGAATAAAAAATAAAGTAACGTCTGACTGAAAAACTAAAAACTGCGTATAAATAATACGTAACGTACTGACGGAAATACTATTTATTATTCCAGCTTAATTTCCTTTTCACCGAAAATGATGATACTTCATTTCATTCATTTTTCACATGATCAGATCAAAATACTAAAAATTACGACGAAATTAATTCGTAACGTACTGACGTAAATACTATACTTCCAGCTTGATTTCCATTTTACTAAATTATGATACATCATTTTATTGATTATTCTATTATCATTCACATCATTATATTAACTAACAAAGTTAATTATTTTGTTGTTCAGGCTGCCTTCATTGTACTTTAATTTTTATTTAATTTGTTCTCAATTCCAGTTGTTTTTGTTTTATGTGCAATATATAATCTATCTATCTATCTATTATTATCCACATGATATTATTCAGGCGCTTCCTGCTTAGTGGCCAAAGTTTTGGCAAACAATGCTACTATCACACTGTATTATGTTATGACTTATTCATATTTAGTTTTTTTTGTTTGAGATACATCTCAAATACATTTTTTAGTTGATAAATAACTTTTAAAACCCATGGTCTTGATTCTGGCGGCCCAATTCCTTAACTCTCACTTGAACTTATGAAAGTGAATAACTCAGGATACCTTATGGAATCTTCATCGCCAGAAACTAAACATCCCAGTAAAATAATCATTTTCAAATTAGCATGGCAATATTTTTGAATACAAAACTATCCCACAAAAAGTAACTTGTTTCATATTTTAAAAATAAATAATAAGATTATGACTCGTTAGTGGAAACGTAAAACCTCTAAAGTGTAAATTTTTATAAAACAGTGAAACCTTGACAGATAAGTGCAGAATCAGAAATCAAGTTTGATGAAGAATCAGGGTCACTGGTGACCGCAGGACTGGTAGCTTCCTGGGATAGCGGATTAGCCTTGCCATACAGAGGGGGAATGCACATTTTTCATAAAAATGGGTGTTTTTGAAGGTTTATCTTTTCACTTACAATGTTAAGTATGTATGTAATGTAACTTATTTTACTCCTAAAATTAATAAGTAGGTATCCAAGACAGTCCAAAATCATAATAATTTAATTTATCTTGATTTTCCTTTAAAAATTAATCAATTATACCGCATAAAATCAGGCCAATTGTTATAAGAAGAATAAAAATAAGATTAACTTTATTTTCCTCAACAAACAGCATATTACAATAATTTAAGTTGGTACATATAAGCTTTGTGGACAAAATTATGATATTTATGAAAACGTTTATCAACTTTCAAATTTTATTTAATAACTTTTTTGGTATATTTTAGTTTACTTAACATTGACAAGAGTTTTAACAATTCTTGTTTTATCTAGCATAAACATTTAAACCAACTGTAATTGTTTAAAGCACATAAAATCAAATCTGCTTTCCAAGTGTTCAATTTCATTGTAATACTTTTAAATATCCTAAAAATATTAGATATATAAATTACGCTTTGCCTACCCCAGTAGGCGTATATAATACAGGTCTAATACAGGCGTGATTATATGTATGTGTATGTAATTTTTAGGGATCATAACATAACCCATAGGTAGGCAGTGTAGTGTAGTATTTTATTTTATTGTAAATTTATTCTTAACTTAACATTTATATTCAGTATCTACCTCTGCTTACAAAAATAATTAAGATTATGCAAATGTTCATTTACTAATAATTATTAAATCAGATTATCAAGCAAGATTCTAATTAGAAAACTGAAAAATACTTTTGAAAAGGAAATATTTGCTCCACAATTTTAAGTCGATTTAAAAATTCCTTTTCTGATTTCTATGAATATGCTAATGAGAGCTAGTGCCTCAAAGCAGCCATTTATTCAAGACCTACTAGAAGTAAGTATACATAAAGGTCAACCACTGCAAACTTAGAGCGAGACTTGTAAAATGATAGCTGCAATAATAATAACTAGGCTATTAGATTGATATCAAGTAGGTATATACTTACCTATCATAAAATGTGGCCCGATGTTTATAGCTGCATTATGTAAGAATATCCTTTCATATCCAACTGGCACTGATTCCTGAGTAAAGTGAGAGCTAGGAAGACTGCACAGGTGCAGCGGTGAGACCCGGCAGGACCCGCGATAAGACTTGGTACTGTTATCACCCGTTACTGAACAGGTTCTATTCTAACAAAAACCTGCAGTGATTTTCAATTCAACGATTTTACTACTTCCACAAGTTACATTAAACCAAATTGTACTGGTTCTGTACTGTTTATTAAACTTAGTATTTAGAGACACGTAGTTGTGCAAATTATCACAATTTTAAGTAATTTTGTGCTTGATAAAACGAACTAGAAAACTATACGAAAAATCACGTAAAATGTCATGTCAAAGTGACAGCTCCGGGATGTTCGGTTCAATGATCATTTTTAGTATTGATTTATTTTCAAAAACAAACATTTTCTTTTAATTTAACTGTCTTTAATGTATCTTAATGAATAACAAAAGTTAATCAAACTATTATGTCTATAATTATAGTTATTCCTTAACATTATAAACATTTTATAATAAGTCTTTAGAAGATACGGTATCAGTAAGAATTTAGTGACTATAAAATGATCATACCCCTGTTATGTCATTACTTTAGAGATGTTCCAAAGTGATTCATTTAATTAAATGCGAATTTAAAGTTCTGAATCATTTAACAAAAACGAAATAATATAGCCCTGTCAGGAATTAAAAATACATGTCATAGAGGAACCATAGAGAAAGGCTTATAGGAAGTCCCTTTCTTATTCTGTCTCAATGACAAGAATTTTTAATTTCTGGCTGGGCTATACACTGTACTGTCCCGTGTGTGATAAGATGAGTAGGCCTTTAATGATAAATAATAATAGGGATAGATTATTCTTCTCCTTGAACTATCTTTGTGAAGTGGTAGCATAGCCCCTGAGATAGGGTATCGTGGGCCAGGCCAGGGTTAATTTTCCCTATCAATGGCAGTGAGTATCTACTACCTATTAGCATCGAACAGGTTGAAAAGCTCATTTACCTAGGTGGAGTTTCAATGTTTTGATTGATCACGCCATCTTCCTGGTGCTTGGACTTATTAGTCTTATCTTATGTGTTGCCTTTCTCTGTGATCATTATTCCGTCTACCTACAAATCTATCTTAAATAACCCTCAAAACTTTGTCAGACGTGGCGGAATGACCTTTGTTTAGATCGTTTACGCTCTGCCTACACCATTAGGGGTAATGGCGTGATTATATGTATGTATGTATTATTGCGTCTTGCAATGCTAATGACAGATGACCTGACCCTGACTGACTCACATCAGTAGCATGAGTAAGTTCTGACCGTAGCAGCGGTACATCTCTAGTTGTATTTACAAAATTTCCCAATATTTTCACGATTAAGAATTTTAGCTGAATTTAAGCCAATTATTGTAAGAAATCGGGTGCCTGTGATAATTTTTTGACAATGGATACCGTTGTAAAGAGTATGCTAGAAGAGGAGGAAGAGAAACCGGTTAGTAATTATTCAATAATTCTAACCTATAGTGGGTCCTTACATTGGTATTCATCATGCAGGACTTTTGTGATAATAAATTCGAATAATTAATACTATCTAAATTATACAGACATATTAGATAGAATATAAATAGACCTGCCGTACTTATTCACTTATACTATTCTGTTTTATTTATTGTAGATATTGAGGTGTGATGAGAATAACACTTTATTTTTAGAACTGGTGTTATTGTCCTTATTCTTTGTTTCAGGGTCTTGTTATATTCGGTCGAGACGTATCCAAGATCCCGTGTTTTCGAGAAAGTTTCCTCTATGGTATAACATCAGGAGTTGGAGTTGGAATCGGGGCTTTTGTAAAAACTTCAAAACCGATGTTATCACAGCATATAGGCTTTGGCACATTTTGTATGACGACTATGCTATATTGGTCGTACTGTAGGTACCAGTGGTCTAAACAGAGGTTTGATGCACAGTTACTGCAGGATGCATTGAAAGATAAGATTATGTATGAAGGAACGGTTGTAGAAAAAGAATTGGAGCAAAGAGGAGTGTTGAAGTCAGCGTAACACCATTGTTTTCTGTGAACTGTAAATATTTTATGTAGGTATAGGCCTTATGATGCAGTCATTAGAATATCAAACCTTAATGGCATAAATACATGTGTTCTTAACTGTGATTACTTACTTCTTTGGTTCAGTCAAGAAAAATAAGATTTACTTGGAGAAACATCTTTGCATTGTAATAAGCTTTTATAAAATAACTGTTACTATATGGAATATTTAAAAATGTAGATACCGTAGGATTTAATCAATATTGTTAATAAATATTACTTTTAAGTAGTTATTTACTGAATTTGTTCTTTCTTCCCTAAACCTTGAATTCAGTCTACTATTTTTCAAGATTAAGTATAATGAATGTTCAAATAATTTAACAATAGCACAATAAGAAGTTATTCAGTCAGTTAAAACCTCCTCCTTAGTAATTTTTATCATTACGCCTAGCGCCTGTCAGTTGTTTAAGAGCAAATTTAAGTTACAACAAGCGTTTCAGTTTACAGGCGCTATCTCAAACCGAAACGTATTGTATACTTATGCTACGTTACGGTCTACCATTGTATAGTGTCTTAGTGTTCACATGTGGCTGGATGTGACGATCGACCGCAGTTTATCGAGGACAGCCGTCTGAACGCTACACGTGAAAGTAATCTGCTCGTAAACATAAGCAATGAACCGGTAACCGGTTTGAGAACAGTAAACTACGATTGTATCCTTTCTTGATAAATAAATCGGAATGGAAAATATCAAAGAATTGTTTGCTAAAGACGCCGACTCTAATTTGATATTTTTTGTCAATGGAAAAAAGGTAAGTGCGCTTTAATATTATTGTTTGTTGTGTTTTATTGTAATGTGTTCATATATTAGTATGTAGGAATAAAATCATGTAAATGGCTAGGTATATTTTTGCGCAAATAAATTCTATTCTATTATATTGCCTACTAGTTACCTACGTATATCTCTCAGCCGAGTTCAATTTTAGTCAGCAAGAAACCACAAAAGATTATCGAGCTGGTGAAATAGGGTGCCCACAGGTAGGGAGATATCAAATTCCCTACTGACTTTACAATATGTTGTGTAATAAAATAAATAGGCGATAGCGACATAACATTTTTGACGGATAAATAATTAAAAGCTAATTGAGTTGTTGTTACTTTTGATTTGTTTATGTTATACAAGTGTTTGAACAATAATCTTTATAACGGCACCACTGAACTACTATGATACTAGTCAGTGAAAGGCACTTGATTATCAGCTATGATTGTTTTCACACTCAAAAGGATATCATATCTAATTTTTATACACCGTTAACATAACATAACTATATTTAAAAAAATCTCGATAACGAGCTAATTCTTATCCCACTTCCTGCAATTTTTCAGGTGGTGGAGGTGGCTCCAGACCCTGAATGGACACTTCTCTGGTACCTCCGTCGAAAGCTGCAGCTGACTGGGACCAAGTATGGCTGCGGGGAAGGTGGCTGTGGCGCCTGCACGGTCATGGTCTCCCAGTACTTGAAAGATGAAGACCGCATTAAGTATCCTTTTCCAAGATTTCAAACAACATTCTCAAGATTTACTTATTTAAAGGTATTGGAATGCGATAATTAACACCTAAAACTTTACAGCAGATGACAGATGTTACACTTTAAATTGATCAAATCTGCGTAAAGTAGTCTAATGTAAAAAAAAATATACTCGATGTATTTCTTGCATAAAATGGTTCGGCCATATAAGGATTTGCAACTTTCACTTATTTCGTAAAAACTTTTACCTTGACTTGGGTCAGTTACGTTACGTCGTGACAATATTAACTTGCATAAAGTGTACTAAAGTAAAGTTTTTCTTAACAATAATATCAGGCACATATCGGTAAACGCATGTTTGATGCCAGTATGCGCAATGCACGGTCTTGCAGTGACCACTGTGGAAGGGATTGGGTCGACGCAGGATCGATTACATCCGGTGCAAGAGCGCTTAGCCAAGGCGCACGGTTCTCAATGCGGCTTCTGTACGCCTGGTATAGTCATGTCAATGTACTCGCTACTTAGAAATAAAAACAAAATCGACTACAAAGACATCGAAAAAACACTCCAAGGTAACCTTTGCCGATGCACTGGATACAGGCCTATAATAGAGGGTTTCAAAACTTTCATGGAAGGATGGGAGCAAAATTATGCCAACACAGAAACTGAAGATGGTGGTAAAGTAAATAACTGTGCTATGGGTAAAGAATGCTGCCGAAATAAAATTTCTTCAGACGATGATAATAATCCTCAGTTATTCAACAAATCATCATTTCAACCATACGATCCAACGCAGGAACCTATATTCCCACCGGAATTGAAATTAAATCCTTATTCTAAAGAAACCTGTACGTTTTACAAAGGTGAAAATACAGTATGGATTAGACCAAAGACACTTGAAGATCTTCTCAAGATTAAAAATAATATTCCGGAGAGTAAAATTGTCGTTGGTAATACTGAAGTAGGAGTGGAAGTGAAATTCAAGAAGAAATCCTACCCAGTACTTATTTACCCGTCACTTATCAAAGAAATGAGCGATTGTAGTAAAACAGACAAAGGTATCGTAGTTGGTGCAATAACTTCTCTTACTACTTTACATACATTTCTACAAAAAGTAATAGAAGAGGATGCAAGCAAAGGAAAAGTATTTGAAGCCTTAAAAGATATGCTTCATTGGTTTGCCGGTGACCAAGTTCGTAATGTAGCTTCACTCGTTGGAAATATAGTAACTGCTAGTCCAATCTCTGATTTAAATCCTATATTGATGTCATGTTCAGCTGTTTTGAACGTCCAAAGTTTAGCAAGAGGAAACAGAAAAATTGAAATTGACAGCAATTTCTTTCAAGACTACAGAAAGATAGCTGTAAAAGATGACGAAGTAGTAGTTTCTGTTGAAATCCCTTTCACTGAAAGAAATCAACATGTAAAGGCTTATAAACAAGCTCGGAGAAAAGATGACGATATTTCTATAGTAACAGCAGCTTTTAATGTGATATTTGAAACCAATAGCAATATTGTTAAAGAAGCTAAATTCTGCTATGGTGGAATGGCTCCGACTACAATTTGTGCTAAGAAAACCTCTGCAATAGTTAGGGGTAAGCAATGGAATGAAGATTTGGTAAATACAGTTTTCGATTCCCTCACAGAAGAATTGCAATTAGATTCGTCTGTACCTGGAGGTATGGCTGAGTATCGAAAATCTCTCAGCCTTAGTATGTTCTACAGATATTTTTTGTACATTATGCAATCAACAGGTTCAATTTCTAAAGAACAAATAAGTGGAGTTGATGATATTCCTGTTGAACCGCCAACGAGTTCGCAGTACTTTGAAATTAAAAATGAAAACAGAAAAAGTTCAGATGCAGTAGGTAAACCAATTACTCATGCGTCTGGTTTCAAACATGCTACAGGCGAAGCTATCTATTGTGACGATATTCCACAAGTCACCGGTGAATTGTATCTCACCTTGGTATTTAGCAAAGAAGCTCATGCAAAAATAATTTCCATAGATGCAAGTAAAGTACTAGAAGTTCCTGGTGTAGTAGCTTTTCTTTCTGCTGCCGATTTGGATGAAAATTGCAACAAAATGGGACCAATATTCAAGGACGAAGAAATATTTTCAAAGCATAAAGTTACAAGTCGAAATTGCGTAATTGGTGCTATAGTTGCAAATACTGAAAGTATAGCTCGCAAAGCCAAGGAATTAGTGTCGGTTACATACGAAAAAATCGAACCTGCCATTATTACTTTAGAAGAAGCTATTGCTAAGAAATCATTCTTTGATGGATATCCACGAACGCTGACAAAAGGCAATGTAACTGAAATATTTGGGAAAACAACTCATATCAAAGAAGGTTATGTACGAAGTGGGGCACAAGAACATTTCTATCTAGAAACCATGTCAGCTTTCGCGGTTAGAAGAGAAGATGAACTAGAAATCGTGTCAACTTCTCAAAACCCATCTGATATTGCGGTAAGTAGTGTAACAAACTTTGAAACAATTACAAAGTAAATGGTGATAACTGATCACAAATGTAATATTGGTTTTAAGCTTAGAAGATCAAATGTTTTATTTTTCAGCACATCGCATCGGAAACTCTCCGCATTCCCAATCACAAAGTTGTAGCGAAAGTAAAGAGAATCGGAGGCGGGTTTGGAGGCAAAGAGACTAGAACTGCTATATTAGCCATCCCTGTAGCGATAGCTGCTTACAAGCTAAAGAAGCCTGTTCGAGCAGTATTCGACAGAGATGAAGATATGCAAGTTACCGGCTATAGGCATCCCTGTTTAATTAAATATAGAGTGGCATTTGACGACGATGGCAGAATAGAAGGCGCGGTATTTGATATTTATAGCAACGCCGGAAACTACATGGACATATCATGCTCGGTAATTTAAATTCGGTGGTTTCAATTACTTTTCTATTATTTAATGAAGAGTCATAAATCAAATTATTTATCGAAGTCGCTCTCCATTTTGATTTGCTTTTATTGTTTTACAGATGATGGAAAGGGCACTGGTGCATGTTGATAACTGTTACTACATTCCAAATATACAAGTAAACGGATATGTTTGTAAGACGAACATGCCTTCAAACACAGCGTTCAGAGGTTTCGGTGCACCAAAAGCAATGTTGGCAGCAGAAGCTATGATCAGAGATATAGCCTCAACTTTAAACAAGACTTACGAAGAGATTGTCTTCTTGAATGTTTATCGTGAAGGATATTTCACGCACTACAATCAGGAGTTGACTTATTGCACGTTGTCTAGGTGCCTAAATGAGTGTATTGAGACATCAGATTACTGGGAGAGGAAGAAATCTGTTGAAGAATTTAACAGGTTGGAAGTTCTTAGAAGAATTCATTCTCAGCTCTATTGTATTTATGGAGACTTGAAGACCATTCTTTAGTTAGGTACTTGCACTAAATTGTACTATTTTCCTAATTTCCAGATTTAATAGATGGAAGAAGAAAGGCCTCGCATTAGTGCCGACGAAATATGGAATATCCTTCCAAGTGGACGTGCTCATGCAAGCAGGCGCATTGCTGTTGGTATACAACGACGGATCGGTACTGCTCTCTATCGGAGGAATAGAAATGGGCCAAGGCTTGTTCACAAAAATGATTCAAGTAGCTTCCAGAGCTCTTGAAGTAGATATTAGTAAAATACACATCAGTGAAATGGCCACAGATAAGGTGCCAAACAGCTCACCAACGGCTGGGAGTATAAGTTCTGATCTTTGTGGAATGGCTGTCATAAATGCCTGCAACATTCTGAAAGAAAGATTGGAATCTTTCAAAGCGAATAACCCAAACGGGAAATGGGAAGATTGGGTGTCAGCTGCTTATGTAGACAGAGTAAATCTATCAGCGTCTGGATTTTACGCTGCACCTAAAATTGAATACAACCGTGATACAAATTCGGGTAACTTGTACGAATATTTTACGTACGGTGTTGCATGTTCTGAAGTTATTGTCGATTGTCTTACTGGCGACCATCAAGTTTTAAGAACAGATATTGTTATGGATCTTGGCGAGAGCCTCAATCCTGCTATAGACATAGGACAAATCGAAGGGGCTTTTATGCAAGGATATGGTTTCTATACAATGGAAGAAATGATATTTTCGCCCAATGGCGAAGTGCTTTCGCGAGGACCAGGCGCCTACAAAATACCTGGGTTCTCTGATATTCCAAAAGACTTCAATGTTTCTCTTTTAAAAGGTGCTCCTAATCCTAGAGCCGTATATTCTTCCAAGGTAATTATTTTTACTAAACATATTAATAAATATGAATATAACCTGCGCAGTAACAAGAACGAAGAATTGCTTGCTACTGATCTGCACAAGCTGGTGAAATACGAGCAACCCGTCTACTTCATAGGGCCCGATATTTACAATCGTTTACCCAAGGACATTAACAATGCAGCTTCCATCGCGTCTTTCAAAAACCTATTAAATAAGTGCCTGCATAGTGGTCATTTTACTCTAAAGATGACTTTTTTAAGTTACGTGTTGTAGGTTAAACTTGATAAAATTTCAATCATCATCATTTGCTTGCCCTTATACCATTTACTTGGGGCCGGCGCAGTACGTTTTCTTCTTCCATTTACTGTTTTAAACATATCATCTTTCACGCAGTCCATCCATCTTTTCTTTGGTCGTCCTCTCCCAACATATCCGTCCACATTCAAATTCAATACCCTTTTACCTATATGACTTTCATCCCTCCGCATTACATGTCCATACATTTTATCTGTTTTGGGCGCAACTTTCAAGCTTCCCCTTATGTACTCACTCCTAATTATTAATTCCTCAAATTTCAATGTTTTACATAGAATAAAAATAATTTAATGTAGCTTAACCATAGTAAAGTGGATTGTAATAAATAAAAATATTTTTGTTAAGCTAATAAATAATCTTAGCTCATCTTATGTGTACGTAGATGATTTTCTATACAATCTCAAGTTTCTGGATTTTTGCAGGCAGTGGGCGAGCCCCCTCTCTTCCTAGCGGCATCAGTTTTCTTCGCGATCAAGGATGCTATTAAAGCAGCAAGACTAGATGCTGGAATATCACCAGAATTCACACTAGATGCCCCTGCGACTTGCGCTCGCATTCGGATGGCTTGTGAGGATCACATCACCAGACAGGTAAAGATGAATGTAAACATTACATTTACATTTGAAGAACACAATTTAGGAAACCATTGCTACTTAAATTGAGTCCAAAAAATATGGCGTATCAAACCTGTAGGAAGTATGAAAAATATAAATAAATAAATAAAACTCTTAAAACTAAGAGTCTACGCCAGAACTAAAGGAGGGTATTGTTTTTAAATTCTTTAAAATGAGGAATTATGGTATAATCATAATTATCTCCCTAGCCATACTGGATTGGGAGAGAAAGAAAAACATAGAATGTTCCAGTTGCCCTTCCTCCCGGACATGCTGTAGAAGTCGGCAAAAGGGAAAAAAAGGGATTCGAGGGTTACAGTGTATTGTAATTTAGGCGATGGGCTGACAACCTGTCACTACAGCAATACACATTACAATCTAAAATTGCCCTCAATTTATGTCAGACGTGGCGAAAGCGCCTTTTAGGAGGCGTTTTACGTTCTGCCTACCCAGCAAGGGATAAAGGCGTGATTTTATATATGTATGTATGACGACGACGACGACGACGACGACGACGATGTATGTATCTCCCTAGCCCTATCCCGTATCTCACGGGGTCGGCTACCTACTCTAGGGGATTGAACGAGGGTACTGGTTTTGACACAGAGCGACTGCCATCTGACCTCCGCAATCCAGAAGGGAAACCAGACCGAATCCTTAATTAGGTCAGAGTTTTCAAGCCGCCGTCTTAGCACTGACCTCTGACACGTCTTAACGACTAATATCTACGATGTTAAACGATATTAACTAGGGCCAACGGCTTAACGTGCCTTCCGAAGCACGGAAAAAGCGCCGAATAAACGTACATATGAAATTCGAAAACCGAAAAACACATTGGTACGTGGTGGGATTCGAACTACGACCTCCCCGCTCAGGAGGCAGCGACCCTATCCACTACACCATCGGGCTCTAGGAATTAGGGTATAATAAGGAAGAATAATAGTTCGCCTTATATAACTGAAGTTCAAGTTGTGATAACTACAAAATATTGAAATTATCTAACGCATGGGTATAGAGCCAATAACGATAGCTTCCCGACCTTTTGTATGTTTGCAGTTTTTTTTTACATTGACCTCATGACGATTAATAACAATTTCATATCATCATTATTATGCTGGACTGGGAGCGAGAGAAAAACATAGAATGTACCAGCTGCATTTCCTCCCGGGCATGCTGTAAAAACCAGCTAAGGGATCAGAGGGTTTCATTGTATTTTAGACGATGGGCTGACAACCTGTCACTACAGCAATATACCAGCGAATCTATCTTAAATAACTCTCAAAACTTTATCATACGTGGCGGAACGACCTTTGTTTCGGTCGTTTACGCTCTGCCTACCCATTAAGGATAAAGGCGTGATTATATGTATGTATGTATATATGTACCATTCAGCATACATAGATATAATTGCGGAGGTCAGATGGCAGTCGCTCTGTGTAAAAACCAGTACCCTCGTTCAATCCGATAGATTAGGTAGCCGACCCCGTGAGATACGGGATATGGCTAGGGAGATGATGATGTATGTACCACGAGGCGCAAACAGTGTGGCTGCAGTATATGCAGTATAGTATATCTAACTTGAACGACGTTTCTTCATCATTTGATTGATTTAAAGGAGATTTGGGAGGAAGTTATTCATTCGAGACGACGAAATACAGTCTACCAAGAATTATTACCATATGTACCATGCTGGACTGGGAGCGAAAGAAAAACATAGAATGTGCCAGCTGCATTTCCTCCCGGGCATGCTGTAAAAACCAGCTAAGGGATCCGAGGGTTTCAGTATATTGCAATTTAGGCGATGGGCTGACAACCTGTCACTACAGCAATGTACCTACAAATCTATCTTAAATGACCCTCATAACTTTGTCAGACGTGACGGAACGACCTTTGTTTAGGTTGTTTACGTTCTGCCTACCCCATTAGGGATAAAGGCGTGATTATATGTATGTATGTATGTACCAAGGTCACACAGCAGACCAAAGAAGCGAAGCCAGCTTAACTTGTTCTCACACCAGCGGATGCCCAAGACCGGGCAAAGTAGGAAAGAAAAGCCGGAAAGAGACCACAGCATCAAACCGGGAAAACGCCAGAAAAAGAAGAATATTCATACTTCTTCTGTCGAGTGGGTATCGAGTCTATCGACCCGCTGAACCCTGGTGTCAGAGTTTTTAAACCGCCTATTAGTACAACTATCAGTCCTCTGACATGGTTTGAGTAACGACCACTATCAAACAGCGACCGGGACCGACGGCTTAACGTGCCCTCCGAAGCACGAAATCTTTTTCTTTTCTGGACAATCAGGTGATTCAGCCTGCAATGTCCTAACCAAACCAGGAAAAAATCACAAAGTGATAAATTCTCAAATATTAACTTTGTGTTTCCCCCCTGGGAATCGAACCCAGTACCTCCGGATCAGGAGTCCATGGCACTAGCCACTAGACCACGGAGGCAGTTGTTGTATTCATACTAATAGGTAGGCATTACGTTTAATTGTGTTATTATTGTTACAGGTGCAACCAACCATCAAGCAGGGGGGAAAGCCGTGGAATGTAGTTGCTTAGTTTTTATTTTAATGCTATAATTATAAGGTCACATTTTTTTTTGGGATTCGAGGGTTTTAATATATTGCAATTTAGGCGATGGGCTGACAACCTGTCACCACAGCAATATACCTACAAATCTATCTTAAATAACTCTCAAAACTTTGGCAGACGTGGCAGAACAACCTTTGTTCCGCTCTGCCTACCCCATTAGGGATAAAGGCGTGATTATATGTATATGCACATTTTTTTAAATATACTTATGTTTTTTAACTTTTTATATTTTTTTATTAAACCTATCCTAGATAATCCTGTTATGTACCTACCTATAAGTAAATAATACTTTTTTAAGTAAACGTAGTTTAGATTCTAATTAAGTAGGTAGCAGAGATCTTTAAAAACGGTAACAGGGGTCACCTCATCATTCACTCCAGACTATAAAAGTATAATAATTTTCACATATGTGATAGTTAGCACAAATGTACAAAGGACCTTGATAACAGTTATCTGAGTATCACAGAATGTACAAAAATAACCTTAGGGTTGACCAAAATATATAAATGCATGTTCATAAATCTATTATGACAGAAACCTAAAGCTTTACTCCAGAATCAGAATCAGAACTTTATTTGTAGTTATGGGTACAAAAAAATAACAGATAACAATGTTGTAAGATACAGGTAGTGCGCCATAACTTGCCATCTTATTGATAGCGTACAAATATAAACACTTTTAAACTATACTTAAAGTTACATAACAATAAATAATAAAATATTATAAATACAGAAACTAACTTGCTTAGAAACTAAATGAGATCAAATATCTGTATCTGTAATATATTCTGTTATATTATAATATGCTTTCTCTGCTAGAAGTATAAACAATTGCTTCTTAAACAGAATAAAATTTAAATTTCTGATATGACTAGGTACTTTGATATATATTTTTGGTGCCATAGCAAAGACACTACTATGCAACAATGTCGTATTTGTTTCAAGCAGAGCTAAATTGTCTTTGGATCTTAAATTTATGCTATGGATTTCTGAGATTTTTACAAATAAATTAGGATAATTTTTAACAAATATTGCTACTTCAAATATGTAAAGTGAGGGAAGAGTTAGAATTCTTAATGATTTAAAATATGGTTTACAGCTGTCTCTAACATTAAGGTTACAAATAGAACGAATGCATCGTTTTTGAGCTCTAAATATAGTTTCTCCCAGCAACAATCATTTCCCTCCCTCTCTGCCAAAGGATCTCTCTGGAAATATTTGTGAAATTCTCCCCCTCTCTGCCCCGCGGGGGTATGATTCGTGTAGTCTTTGAGAGCAGGAGTCACGGCTTAACAATGCTTAATAGTGTGTATAAACGGGCGGCATACATACATACACAAATCACGCCTTTATCCCTTACGGGGTAGGCAGAGCGTTTAAAGCCTCGTAAAAGGCGCATTCGCCACGTCTGACAAAAATTGAGGGCAATTTTAGATTGTAATATGTATTGCTTTAGTGACAGGTTGTCAACCCATCGCCTAAATTACAATACACTGTAACCCTCTAGTCCCTTTTGCTGACTTCAACAGCATGCCCGGGAGGAAGGGCAGCTGGAACATTCTATGTTTTCTATCTCTCCCAGTCCAGCATTAGCAACTTTGGCTTTAGCAACGGGCGGCAAAACTATGCAAAAGCAAAATTGAACCAAGCAGCAAAAACATCTTCCATGCTGGACTGGGAGCGAGAGAAAAACATAGAATGTGCCAGCTGCATCTCCTCCCGGGCATGCTGTAAAAACCAGCTAAGGGATCCGAGGGTTTCACCATATTGTAATTTAGGCGATGGGCTGACAACCTGTTACTGTATACCTACAAATCTACATCAAATAACCCTCAAAACTTTGTCAGATGTGGCGGAACGACCTTTCTTTAGGTCGTTTACGCTCTGCCTACCCCATTAGGGATAAAGGCGGGATTATATGTATGTATGTATGTAGCAAAAACAAAATAAAAGATCACAGTCACACATACTACGAGTACTTTACAATGAATTGAAGATGATAACGCGAATGTACGAGAATAAAATTATGCTCAATACACAACCCTTTCTGTAGATGATAACATATTTGTCGATGAGTTTCTTGGAGCATCTGCGTCGTCATAATACAGGGTGTTATTGCAGACGCAAATGACGCAACTGATTGGTTGAGAAGCCTGGACATAAAACTATGAATTTGACATGCTTCATATTTGCCATACGAATAAATAAAAATAGGGTGTTAGAGCCGTCGCCAGTTGCTTTAAAAAAATGAGTGGTGGCCAAGAGAAGGTAGTTTTCCACAATATAGGTTGATGACGACGTGGCAAAGGTTGCCGGTAAAACATTAGCAGTCACGGAACGAGAAAGATGACTTTTGTTTAGGAGTGGCACAGAACTTCCATGCTGGACTGGGAGCGAGACAAAAACATGGAATGCGCCAGCTGCATTTCCTCCTGGGCATGCTGTAAAAGTCAGCTAAGGGATCCGAGGGTTTCAGTATACTGTAATTAAGGCGATGGGCTGACAACCTGTCACTACAGTAATATACCTGCAAATCTAACTTAAATAACCCTCAAAACTTTGTCAGACGTGGCGGGACGACCTTTGTTTTGGTCGTTTACGCTCTGCCTACCCCATTAGGGATAAAGGCGTGACTATATGTATGTATGTATGTGGCACAGAATATATAATAGTACTACGCAGTGGTAAGTCCTCCATAGTAGGTTAGATATAGACTGAAATTATGGTCATGTGTATGAACCATAGGTACCTACAACATATTTCAATACACGCGAAAAGTGAATTTAGATTCGGGAAAATTCCCACATTTTTCATTTAATACAACGTTACAAATATCTGATTGAATGAGTCACACATTCGTACTGTGCAAAATTAGTAATGGACAGAAGATAAAACAAGAGAACAGAGAAATTACCTATAGTATTTTCAACTCAGTTTTAGAATAAAGGTAAACAAAGTTTCATGTCTTTTTATTCAAAACCACATTTAAAAAACTTCCATGCTGGTCTGGGAGCGAAAGGAAAACATAGAATGTGCCAGCTGCATTTCCTCCCGGGCATGCTGTAAGATCCAGCTAAGGGATCCGAGGGTTTCAGTATATTGTAATTTAGGCGATGGGCTGACAACCTGTCACTACAGCAATATACCTAGAATTCTATCTTAAATAACCCTCAAAACATTGTCAGACGTGGCGGAACGACCTTTGTTTAGGTCGTTTACGCTCTGCCTACCCCATTAGGGATAAAGGCGTGATTATATGTCTATGTCTATGTCTGGCATTTAAAAAAAATATACGTGTTGGAAAATCAATTAAATCACTAAACTATTTTATTAAGTTTTCATATCTAATAGCTAAAACTTATTTTAGAAACAATATCTTCGATTAAAGGACATGAAACTTTGTTTACCTTTATTCTAAAACTGAGTTGGAAATACTATAGTGTTATTGTGGCTTGGGGCAGTGTGATTCTGATTGATTTTATGATTAATCTCGTACCCTGTATAGGCGCGTCTTCACTTAGATCATTACAGAGCAAATATGTACGTATATACATGCACCAGTTGATATCTGATTTCCGCGCGGTACACACGTGTTTCTGTGAACAGTGGGCATATGACTTAAAATGGGCTTACTAAATGCCGACGATGAAGGAGGCCATGATTGCACAGAATTGGTGTTCTATGTCAATGGGAAAAAGGTAAATTTTATTTTTATTTTGTTTTTAATTTATGTGAAGAAAGTTACAGTTGTTGATAAAACAATGAAAGTTAATCGTAGTAACAGTAAATAACAATGGCACTATGGTTAGTCTAGTCACCGATTTATAGTAAATAAACAAACATTCACGATAAGAAGACTTTAAATAAAATCTTTGGCATGCAAACATTAATTAAATAAGTAATAAGTACTTGAATAAAGTTTGGAAGTAGGCATTTTGCATCGATTCGTTGAGGGCACGACTTAACTAAATCTTGACTAAGATTTATTGCCGTCCCTTCCTAATATCTCATGATAGAAAATTACAGATATAGACTTACAGTAGTTAAGTCGTACTTTTCTTATCTAAGCATTCCCACCAATATATATCAATCTTATCAGTTATTTATTATCTACACGTTATTTAAACCATAACTGACTGAAACACTTGAAGATTTTCATTAAGAATACAGCATGTTTAAAAAAGAAATCCAGTCTCGTTGCTCAAACTTGTAAAATAACAGGTCGTTGACCATAAAATCATCATGTTTCCAACCATTCAACCATACAATTTATTGTTAAGTCCGCAAGTGTCGGAATATTTACATCATAATCATAACATACCTAGGTACAAACAATACCTACATTTCAATACCTACTTATTTGTTGGATACTATAAATTATGGTAACAGCATATAGGTAGTCATAGCCATACACTAAAGGTGTGCTCTCTATATCGAATATAGTACCAATGATAGATTATAATATTATATAAGTCCTAAATGATTGGTAAATATTGAATGCCTGTCTTATCTTGAATACATAGATTTAAAAAATCATAATGAAAACTTTTTTGAACTTCAATTACCTAACAGCTAACGAACAGATTTAATTAAAAAATGTAGCAGCGAAAACAAACTCGTACTATTATCCCATTCATATTTATGTATTTTACTAAATACCTAGACATAGATGGTATGATCTATTGTATCCATAAATATTTATGTAGGCTTATTATTTCCTACTTCCACATTGTGGCTGACACGGCAAATATAAATCAACTTCCTTACTATAAATCCTAAGGTTGTGAGGTCTAAACCTTGATATTATTTGCCCTAGCTTACTGATAGATTGCAAAATCCCGAGAGAAAAAATCAAGGCCAGCTTACAGACCCCAAAACATCACCCAAACCTAATTTTATACCATCGATATAACCGGTCCGGACTTTACTTATGTTTCGGTGTTTCGTGGGTCTTAACTTGTGTCAAATTTGCTTTTATTATTATCTATCTACTACTATGTAATTATACAAAACATGTAAAAAGTCATTCTGAAGCTATGTTTTGAAGAGTAATAATAAAGGTCAAGTGTCTGTAAAATGGTGTCGTCAACAAAGTATGATGAAATAAATTGAACCATTCATCCACGTATCTATTCAGTACCCAGTAGGTAATCTTTTAATCAAGTCGTTCTATATTTGAAACAATCTGAAGATATCATGGACAATAAAGAATACCTCTTACATGGGTTTTGTCTATCAGCCGATTTGATAATCTCTATCTTATCCAAATATTATACTTAAAAAAACCTAGGATAAGGTAGCTAGGACAGATGCAATTTCTATTGATTTCATATACATTTTCTTTAGTTTCTTTATCTTCTTAGATTTTACAGAGTATAGTAAACTTACATACATACATAAAATCACGCCTTTATCCCTTACGGGGTAGGCAGAGCGTCAAACGCCTCGTAAAAAGGCGTTATCGCCACGTCTGACAAAAATTGAGGGCAATTTTAGATTGTAATGTGTATTGCTATAGTGACAGGTTGTCAGCCCATCGCCTAAATTACAATACACTGTAACCCTCGAGTCCCTTTTTCTGACTTCTACAGAATGCCCGGGAGGAAGGGCAGCTGGAACATTCTACGTTTTTCTATCTCTCCCATTCCAGCATAGAAGGTATAGTAAACTTTCTTATTTTTATTCGGTTATGTTCTGGCCCTGTAAGACCGGATGACCCTGATAAAACTGACTGACCCGTGCCCGATGCTCCGATCAAAAACAATTTGTGACGTATTGTAGCAATCACGTGTAGCAACAAACTATTCGTATTACATGAAGAGACAATTTGCGTGGGTTTTGATAGCGAAGGCGATAATGAAACCTGTATTAGGTGTTACAGAGAAAACATTTTGATTGTGATAGTAATTAATGAGTACGAGAATTTGCTTGTGATAATGAATGGTGATTGGTGATAGTAAAGAAAAGAACTCTTCTGAAACAGTATTTTTATACTGTCCTATTAGATCAACATTGTGCATGGGCGAGTCCCATTTTGTTTATAAAAATACGTATTTATCCCTTTTGAATTGCTATAAATATCTACATTTTGATTGACTATACGACTATAACATGACAAAGTTAAAACTTGTTTAATTTTATAGCATACTAGCTTTTACCCGCGACTTCGTCTGCGAAGTTATTTTTTCTCCTTCGTCCACCCGTGATTATCTGCAGCGTCTTGTGGGTCAGAAGTCGTATTTTTGAACCGCTCGTATCAAAATTCGCATACGAAAAAGTGACATCCGGATGCAATTGCCATACAATTTGACATGCTAATGTTGCTCATTCGTATGCGAATACGATACGAGTGATTGAAAAATACGGCTCCTGGTCCGAAAACGTAACGATGGTGGCGGTAAAAGTAGGGTCAAAAAAGTCCTATAAAAATCGGTTAAAATACAAACTCAATTCAGATCCCTGCCTACTGACTATCCCCTAAGTATACTGGCGTGGTTATATTTATCTTTAGTTAGTGTTTAGGTAAAACTCAGTTGACTAAAAAAAAAACATCAAAATCGGTCAAAAACACTTACTAAATTTAGTCACTGCCTACCCCCTAAGTACGGTGGCATGATTATTTGTATCCTTAGCTTTTTTTATGTAACAATTTAGATCAATAAAAAAGTTCCATTAAAAACGATTAAAAATCACTAACTAAATTTAGATCCCTGCCTACTACACACCTCCTAAGTATGGTGGCGTGATGATATATAGCCTATGTGCGTAACCAGGTTACCATCTATCACTATACCAAATTTTATCAAAATCCGTTTAGCTGTTTAGGCGTGAAATAAATCACAAACTAAATTCAGTTCCCTGCCTACTACCTACCCCCTAAGTAAGGTGGCGTGATTCTATATAGCCTATGTCCGTCTCTATGTCTATCACCATACAAAATTTCATCAAAATCTGGTGAGCCGTTTAGGCCTGAAAGAGCAACAAACAAACACACAGACAGAGTTACTTCCGCATTTCTAATATTAGTATGGATGAGATCAGCATATCGTCAAAATAAGTAACATACCTCCATAATATTATGCCTGCCTATGAGGCAGTTTAAATGCCAGCTAAAAAAATAGTGTATCAAAGATCAGGCGATTATAAAAGAACTTTAGTATCTTTAAGACGATACCAAGAAAACAATAAAATCACGCAAGTGGAACTTAAACTCACGGCAGTCAGAGATTCCGCTATTGTGAAATAATACTTTTGTTTAGATAGTTTTCGCTCTGCCTACCCCATTAAGGATAAAGTCGTGATTTTATGTATGTATGTAAAATAGTTCAAGCAGTTGGCACTAAAAACTGAAGAAGACACACAGTTAGGTGTGTCCTCTCTGTCTTATAAGTATAATTTCTTATCGTACCTTTTTCTTATTTTCGTATAGAGTACGCGAAGCCTCAGCGAATAGACCACAGAGCTATTAAGTTACATTTTAATCATTTAAAAGCTAAAACGTCAATAGCCAATATAATCATATAATCAAGGTGATCTTATTAAATTACTTGACACTTCAGTCCTAGATCATTTTACCACGTAGCTACTGAGCCTAACATTGAAACTAAGTGTAGGGTAACTTATAGTTTATCTGGAGGCCATGTGGCGGCTTCATAACTGACAATAGATTATAAATAAACAACCACCCTGATAGGATAAGAATAGCTTGCGTTGGGATTCCACATGCACTCAAAATGCACTTAACTTTAAATAAAATACCACAACACAATACCAATTACGACGTCCGCAGTGCATGGTTTATTCAAAGAAGTTTTGTTTGCCTGTCACATAATGTATTAAATATTTCTTTTAAATTCTCCTGCTTACATGTTTCAGGTGGTAGAGCCAGAACCAGATCCAGAATGGACTCTCCTATGGTACCTGCGCAAGAAACTGCGGCTGACCGGTACTAAGCTCGGCTGCGCGGAAGGAGGTTGTGGAGCCTGCACTGTCATGGTCTCCAAGTACAATAGGAAGGAGAAGAAATTAGTGTATCCTTTATATATAAATACTTGTCGACCTATAATAAACTCATAAATAACGAATCTGCATAGTTGAAATAGAAAAGAAAATTATAATCTAATATTGATCAGTACATTCATTTAATAGATTTTACTTGACACAATCGCATTAAAAAACACTATAATAGTTTATCAGATAAGCTTAAATTGCCTTAAATCTAACTATCAGTCATCTGGCAGTAAACGCTTGTCTGGCGCCAGTATGTGCCATGCACGGTTTGGCCGTCACAACAGTTGAAGGCATAGGATCAACAAAAACAAAACTGCATCCAGTTCAAGAAAGAATCGCAAAAGCACACGGGTCACAATGCGGCTTCTGCACACCCGGAATCGTCATGTCAATGTACGCGTTACTCAGAACGAAACCAAAGATCACATACTCAGACATGGAAGTCGCATTCCAAGGAAATCTTTGTAGATGTACAGGCTACAGAGCCATTATAGAAGGTTACAAAACATTCTTGGAAGATTGGGAAACAAAACGAGTTTTGAATGGAGCTACGAATGGCAGCAATGGAACACAGAATGGTGGATGTGCGATGGGTAAAGACTGCTGCAAATTAAAATCTGATAAAGAAGATGACGGTGAAACTAAGTATATTATGGACAAATCTTCATTTTTGCCATACGATGCTAGTCAAGAGCCAATTTTTCCACCTGAATTAAAATTATCCTCCGTTTATGATGAACAAAACTTAGTATATCGGGGAAAGAAAACAACATGGTACCGTCCGACAAGTTTAGAAGCTATTACTCAATTAAAAGAACAGTATCCTGACGCCAAAATCGTTGTAGGAAACACAGAAGTTGGAGTTGAAGTAAAATTCAAGCACTGTGTATACCCAGTTATAATAATGCCTAATTTAGTTCCGGAAATGAACTCTATTGTTGAAACGGAAACAGGACTATCCGTAGGCGCTGCAGTGACTTTGTTAGACATCGAAAATACTTTTGAAAAGTACATAGAAACGAAACCTAACTATAAAACAAGGTCATTAAAAACTATCATAGAAATGTTGAACTGGTTTGCTGGGAAGCAAATAAGAAGCGTAGCAGCCATCGGAGGGAACATAATGACGGGCAGTCCTATATCAGATTTAAACCCTATTTTAATGGCGCTAAAGGTTAAATTGAACTTGTTGAGCAAGCAAGGCGGTCATCGATCTGTTTTAATGGACGAGACATTTTTCACGGGTTATAGAAGAAACGTTGTGCAACCAGACGAAATACTGTTATCCATTGAAATTCCTTTTTCAAGCAGATATCAATACGTAAAAGCTTATAAACAGGCAAAGAGGAGAGAGGACGATATTTCTATCGTAACTGCTGCTATTAACGTCGAATTTGAAGATAATACCAATGTTATTAAAAACATTAATGTTGCGTATGGTGGTATGGCACCAGTGACTAAAATAGCAACAAAAACAGGACCAGCACTAAAGGGACAGAAATGGGATGAAGAAATGCTCGATAAAGCTTACTTAAACCTATTGCAAGAACTACCATTACCCCCGTCAGTTCCTGGAGGAAACGTAGATTTTAGACGAACCTTAACAATGAGTTTATTTTTAAAAGCTTACCTGGCAATTGCTAAAGAAATGAGCAAGGATTACATTCATGAAGATCTTGTCAAACCGTATCACAGCAGTGGTGCTGAACAATTTCATGGAAGTGTACCAACCAGTGCGCAATATTTTGAATTAATTGGTGACAAACAACTCAAAAGTGATGCTGTTGGTAGACCTATAACACATAGGTCTGCTTTCAAACAAACGACTGGAGAAGCCATATATTGTGACGATATGCCGTCCATTGAAGGCGAATTATACCTAGGTTTTGTACTAAGCACAAAAGCTCATGCAAAATTATTATCTGTGGATCCTTCAGAAGCTTTAAAAGAACCAGGTGTTGTGGATTTTTTTTCTGCAAAGGATTTGACACCGGAACAAAACATGATTGGTGCTATTTTCCATGATGAAGAACTATTTGCGAGTGATAAAGTTATTAGTCAAGGGCAAACAATAGGTGTCATAGTAGCCAACGATCAAGCTACAGCTCAAGCAGCTGCTAGAAAAGTTAAAATTGAATACGAGGAACTGCAACCAATTATAGTTACGATTGAAGATGCTATCAAGCATAACTCGTTTTATCCGCAATTTCCTAAAACTATTCGAAGAGGTGATGTAAAGTCAGCGTTCGAGGATCCCAACAATATTATCATCGAGAATCAGTGCCGTATGGGAGGACAAGAACACTTTTACTTGGAGACTCACGCAGCATTGGCTATACCAAGAAAGGAAGATGATGAATTAGAAATTTTCTGTTCAAGTCAACATCCTTCCGAAATAGCCGTAAGTTAATTTATTTCCATACTGCTGATCTATGATCTTGGCTTTTGGCAAACTTAATCCTTTGCATTATTCTTTCAGAAACTTACTAGCCACATTCTCCACGTGCCTATGAACAGAATCGTAGCCAAAGTAAAACGCATGGGTGGCGGGTTCGGCGGAAAAGAATCTAGAGGAATGATAGTGTCTTTGCCTGCTGCACTTGCTGCACATAAACTACAACGGCCTGTACGATGCATGCTAGACCGGGACGAAGATATGATGATGACTGGCACCAGACATCCATTCCTGATTAAGTACAAAGTGGCTGTAACGAAAGAGGGCAAAATCCAGGGAGCGCAAGTCTACATTTATAACAATGGTGGCTACTCTATTGATCTGTCAGGACCGGTATGTACTCATCATCTGTTTTGTGCAATATGACCAGTGTCAACGATCGTTATTTAACAAATTGTAAAATTTCAGGTGGTGGAAAGAGCGATGTTCCATTTCGAAAACGCCTACTACATTCCAAATGTGGAAGTGACAGCCCAAGTTTGCAAAACGAACCTTCCTTCCAATACTGCATTCAGAGGATTTGGCGGTCCACAAGGAATGTTTGGTGCCGAGAATATGATCAGAGATATTGCTGACAGAATCAGCAAGCCAGTCGAAGAGATTAGTAGAATGAACCTGTACCAAGAGGGCAGTGTAACTCATTATGGCCAAACATTAGAATACTGCACTCTGCAAAGGTGTTGGGATGAATGTGTTCAGAAGAGCAACATGACTCAAAGAAAGGTTGAGATTGAAAACTTCAACAGGTAAACTATAATTACAATACTCGCTTATCATAAAGTTCATATCTTTGTAGAACTAAGATAACAATTTATTTTTATTCCAGACAACACAGGTGGAGAAAACGCGGTATTGCGATAATCCCCACAAAATTCGGCATAGCTTTCACAGAGAAATTATTGAACCAGGCTGGTGCTTTAATTATCATTTACGTAGATGGTTCAGTGCTTCTATCTCATGGGGGTACGGAGATGGGACAAGGGCTGCACACGAAGATGATACAAGTAGCTACCCGAGCTCTCGGCATTGGCATTGAGAAAATTCACATAGTAGAGACTGCTACTGACAAAGTGCCTAACACTTCTGCTACAGCAGCTAGTGCCGGCTCAGATTTGAACGGAATGGCAGTTCTAGAAGCCTGCGAGAAATTGAACAAACGTCTTCAACCTATCAAGGATAAAAATCCCAATGCTACTTGGGAGCAATGGATATCAACAGCTTACGTTGAAAGAATAAGTTTGTCTGCTACCGGGTTCTACGCTACCCCCGATATTGGATATAACTTCAAGGAAAATACAGGCAAACCGTTCAACTACTTCACTTACGGAGTGGCTTGTACCGAAGTCGAGATTGATTGCCTTAGCGGCGACCACATGGTTTTAAGAAGCGATATTGTTATGGACTTGGGGGAGAGTATAAACCCAGCTATAGACATCGGACAAATAGAAGGGGCCTTCATTCAAGGTTATGGACTATTTACCATGGAAGAGTTGATTTATTCACCGACTGGAACATTGTATTCAAGAGGACCTGGATCTTATAAAATACCTGGTTTTGGGGATATCCCACAAGAGTTCAACGTATCTCTGTTAAAAGGTGCTCCCAATCCCAGAGCGGTATACTCATCTAAGGTAATAACCTATTTATAAATTTAGGTGAATTCTCCACTTAATAACTAGAATCTGAAGGTTTATATGTTGCAGTAGAAGCAAACAATAAATATAAAAGATAAGATGCTCTATTTATATAACTAACAGAACAATACACGACATACTCAATTACTTAGATAAATGACATAATTGTCTCTACAAATAATCTTCTACCTACTCAAAATATACAATATAATTTTAAATATGTGCTCGTTTTAGGTCATCTTTTTATGGTCATCTTGACTTAAAATGATAATAAAAAGCTGATGTAATGTTTTGTTTGTTTGGCTCTTGGTTAACAAGTGCGCATACATACCCATCACCACAGAGTATTTTTGCTATCAGCATCTACAAATACTTACTTTCCAAACTACAACTCTTCAACTTACCTTTCCAGGCTGTAGGCGAGCCTCCACTGTTCCTGGCTTCATCAGCATTCTTCGCCATAAAGGAGGCGATCAAAGCAGCCCGCGCCGACGCCGGAGTCCCGTTGGAGTTCTTCCTGGAAGCCCCAGCCACATCGGCAAGGATTCGAATGGCTTGCGAGGACCATCTTATTAAAAAGGTGTGTGTTGTAATATGCTTTGACACTTGGAGAATCGGAAAGAAAGAAATATATGATTTCTCAAAAAACACTGATAGGATCAATGTGTAATGTGTTAAACCAATTTTTTAAAGATTTTAAAAAGTTTTTAGTTTTAGGAAAAGCATCTGAGTATTTTTTTATGTAAACAGGTAATTCATAACTTTTATTTTTGTTTCAGCTTGACAAACCTGACCCCAAAAGTTTCGTGCCCTGGAATGTTGTTCCCTAAGTGAAAGTTGCTTTAGTCGTGCATGAAACCTGAAAATTTATATTTCTTTTACCTATTTTAAATATTATTTATCTACTTTAATAAAGTATTTTTTTATACATTTTTAATGAGTTTAATCTTCATTGCTTTTGTAAAAAAAACACCCGAGATTGATAGATAAAATTGTTTATTTAAAAATCTATAAATTAACTGACTAAAACAACAATGGTGCCGATTCTAACAGACCTAAATTAAAATAAAGTTAGTCCTGTCATTCACACATAATATTTAAAGAACAGAGAGGGGTACACCGAATTTGTAGATAAATTTGAGCAAAATTCACATGTTAGAGATAGAGTAGAATTTAATAATGCCCCACGTAATTTTAAGTGTTGTTGGTTGGTTAACCATTTGTTCTACACGTTCACTGTCAACACCTGCTTATGCTGGCAGGGAACGTGTTAAGAAAGTGACCGGACTTACATTTTTATTTAGATGTGTATCTGTCAGAATCGAGGCCAATAATACAATAAATTAAAGATCGCATTCGCAGCTGTACTGTGAAGATGATACTGATGTTACTAATTTACAACAAATTTATTTTTATTATTGCTCAATTGTGGGATGATTTATCTAGAACATAGCAATACTATCTTAAAATACAATGGCAGACATTAGCTTTAGTCATGATGTTATTATTATCCACAATTATAAAACATGTATCTAGGAACACTTTTTTTTATTAAGTCACTCAATTGTTTTCATAAGAATGAAGAAAATAAAATCAGGTACAAGAACAAAAGTAGAAAATTTCTTTGGCTCATCCCAAAGCATGTACATCTAAATGCATTTAAATAATGTACCTAATTTGCATTAGTTTTAAATGTGATTGTTTAATTGAATTTTGTTAATAGTGTTCTTCCGTGATTCAATTAATTATTTGTAAAAAGAGTAATTAATTACATAATATTATTTTCTTCGTCATTTACAATTTCAAGCTCCTAATTTTAAACTAAAATTCTTAAAATTAAATGATAAGTGGAATCGTGAGGCCCGCTCAGAAATATTAAGACCAGAAATTACTTAACGCAATAAATCAATTGAGAATTATTTATTAAAGGCAACGTTGGTGGTTGAAATTCTTATGATAAGTTAACAAGAATAACCTTTTGAGAAGAATTACTTCATCAGATATTAATCTTATCTGTTCATACCACTCCATACTGATTTACACCTACATGAAAAACTGTAAGATGGTATGCCATTCCTAAGCAAAACAAAAGAATATGTATCTAAAATCTATAGGAATTACATCTGCCACAGCTACCATCTTACTGTTTTTCTAAATGTTGGTGTAAAATCCTGTGATATTTCAATTCCATTTCTCTATTATCAATCAGTCGGGTCTGAGCCAACATCTTGTTACGGTGTGATCTGATTATGAGCTACATTTTTGAACAACTCTAATCGAATTCGCATACGAAAGAGTAACATTCGCATGCCAAATAGTATGGAAATCGCATGTGAAAAATACTCTTTCGTATTGGACTTCGAATCATTCAAAAATACCGCTTCAGTTCCTTCGTGTCTTGTAACCAATAAAATATTTCCCATTTTAACATATCAGTATCTGGCATAATTCGCACCTTTCCAGGCAAACCAAGTCTAACTTACACTTCCAACCATAACCAGGATAGACTTTTTGGCCGCAATTAAAAAACCCTAAGAATGTACAAGGCCTAGAGCGAAGCTAGGCTACCTACAACACTAGATCCAGCTCATTTGTCTGACTCTGATGAACAGCCTGATCCAGAACTAGGACCTGAAAAGAAAAAAAAATATATTGGTACTGATTCCTTGACGACAGAACTTAACTACATAGATACATATAGTCACGCCTTTATCCCTAATGGGGTAGGCAGAGCGTAAACGACCTAAACCAAGGTCGTTCCGCCACGTCTGACACAGTTTTGAGGGTTATTCAAGATAGATTTGTACGTATATTGCTGTAGTGACAGGTGTCAGCCCATCGCGTAAATTGCAATATACTGAAACCCCCGGATCCCTTAGCTGGTTTTACAGCATGCCCGGGAGGAAATGCAGCTGGCATATTCTATGTTTTTCTCTCGCTTCCAGTCCAGCATGGAAGAATTTCATAATGAATTTTAGGTACTAATAAAGTAATGAATGTAAAGGTTTGTTATGTTCAACAATTTGCGGTTTGTAATGTTGTTTCTAACTGAAATAACTGAGAGATAGGACTTATCTTCCATTATGCAATACAAACAAATGATGTCATTATTAAACCAATTTATGAGGTCGTTTTGCGATATCAAGCTATTTAATATAGATTGACTTACCTATGTATCTGTAAGTAATATATGACAGTGTTTATTAACGTTGTGCAATAGGACAAGTGTATCGTAATGTGTATTACAAAAGGTATTGACAAATTTTAATTTATCATTTTCAGATACCACTATACTATTTCCTAATCAGATTTAGAATAAAGGTAAACAAAGTTTCATGACTTTTAATCGAAGATCTTGTTTCTAAAATAAGTTTTAGCTATTAAATATGATAACATAATGAAATAGTAGTTTTAGTCATCTAACTGATTTGCCAACACGTATAATTTATTTTTGAATAAAAAGACATGAAACTTTGTTTACCTTTATTCTAAATCCGATTTGGAAATAGTATAGAAACATGCATGACGATTGGCGATTATGTCTAAATAGTTCAAAGCCAATTATCTGTTCCAAAACAAGTAGTATACTTTTTTCTTTCACCCAAAGGTTGCCTGGAAGAAATTGCTACCTTAGCAATAAGGCCGCCCATGTTGTAGGTATTTGTTTTTTGTTATTTGTTGTGTTGTATGTTGTATTATTACGTGCAATAAAGTATTTTTATGTTATGTTATGTAGTATTTATTTACGCATGCTGTAGCTTCACAAGGTCGCTTATATTGTGTGCTTGATTATAGCGTAATCTCTCTCTCTTCTCGAGATGTCGCACATAGAAACATTATGCGCATAACTAAATCCTGGGCTGCATAGTCGGTCGGTTGTGGTCGACTGGACGTAATCGCCATGGGCGTAGCATAGTACGGTCAGGGAGGTTTTCAGCTTAGGCTTGAGCCGACCGACGGGTTGAAATCGACAACATTTTTAATATGCCTGACGGATTGCTCTGAATTTGGACGCCTGACGGAGCGCTATTAATTTAGGCGCCTGACGGAGCGCTATTAATTTGGACGCCTGACGCAGCGCTCTTAATTTGGACGCCTGACGGAGCGCTCGTAATTTGGACACCTGACGGAGCGCTCTTAATTTGGACGCCTGACGGAGCGCTCTTAATTTGGACGCCTGACGGAGCGCTCTTAATTTGGGCGCCTGACGGAGCGCTCTTAATTAGGGCGCGCTCTGAATTTGGACGCCTGACGGAGCGCTCTTAATTTGGACGCCTGACGGAACGCTCTTAATTTGGGCGCCTGACGGAGCGCTCTTAATTTGGGCGCCTGACGGAGCGCTCTTAATTTGGGCACCTGACGGAGCGCTCTTAATTTGGGCGCCTGACGGAGCGCTCTTAATTTGGGCGCCTGACGGAGCGCTCTTAATTAGGGCGCGCTCTGAATTTGGACGCCTGACGGAGAGCTCTTAATTTGGACGCCTGACGGAGCGCTCTTAATTTGGGCGCCTGACGGAGCGCTCTTAATTTGGGCGCCTGACGGAGCGCTCTTAATTTGGACGCCTGACGGAGCGCTCTTAATTTGGACGCCTGACGGAGCGCTCTTAATTTGGGCGCCTGACGGAGCGCTCTTAATTTGGGCGCCTGACGGAGCGCTCTTAATTTGGACGCCTGACGGAGCGCTCTTAATTTGGGCGCCTGACGGAGCGCTCTTAATTTGGACGCCTGACGGAGCGCTCTTAATTTGGGCGCCTGACGGAGCGCTCTTAATTTGGGCGCCTGACGGAGCGCTCTTAATTTGGACGCCTGACGGAGCGCTCTTAATTTGAACGCTTGACGGAGCGCTCTTAATTTGGGCGCCTGACGGAGCGCTCTTAATTTGGGCGCCTGACGGAGCGCTCTTAATTTGGGCGCCTGACGGAGCGCTCTTAATTTGGACGCTTGACGGAGCGCTCTTAATTTGGGCGCCTGACGGAGCGCTCTTAATTTGGGCGCCTGACGGAGCGCTCTTAATTTGGGCGCCTGACGGAGCGCTCTTAATTTGGGCGCCTGACGGAGCGCTCTTAATTTGGGCGCCTGACGGAGCGCTCTTAATTAGGGCGCGATCTGAATTTGGACGCCTGACGGAGCGCTCTGAATTTGGACGCCTGACGGAGCGCTCTTAATTTGGGCGTCTGATGGAAGGCACTTAGCCCTGCTGCCCTCCTTAACAGAACCCTGGCTACGCCCTTGGTAATCGCAACGTTGCTATAATCATTCTTCGTAATGTCAGTGCGTATCCTTCCCGACTCGAAACACACACGACAGAAGAAGATGAACGAAACCTACATTTCTTTGTATATCCAGCGTACCAGTGACTAACTGGAATCAAAAATTGGATTTCCGCAAAATCTACGAGACAATTTTGAAACAATCAAAAGCAAATGCTCTACGTACCCGAGTGTCTGGAGTAGCGCGGCGGGCGGCGTCGGTCCCGCGAGGGGCTGTCCGAGTTGTATTCCGTCTCCGTGTCCAGCGGGGGAGGGGGGCCGGTGCGCGACCGAGAGCCCCGGCCGTCACTCGTGTACCTGCTGGTCAAATGATTGCATACATACATACATATCATCACGCCTTTATCCCTAATGGGGTAGGCAGAGCGCAAATGACCCACACAAAGGTCGTCCCGCCACGTCGGACAAAGTTTTGAGGGTTATTTAAGAAGGAATTCTAGGTATATTGCTGTAGTGACAGGTTGTCAGCCCATCGCCTAAATTACAATATACTGAAACCCTCAGATAACTTAGCTGGATTTTACAGCACGCCCGGGAGGAAATGCAGCTGGCACATTCTATGTTTTTCACTCGCTCCCAGACCAGCATGGAAGTAAAATGATTGCTTTTATGATAAAAAATATCCTTAAGAATAGATAAGAAGCTTTATAAATGTGGTGTTGGCGCAGAATGGAGGGGATAAGTTGGAAAGAAACGAAGACGAACGAAGTTGTGTTACAAATAGTAAATGAAAAACGTAACATCACTATCACTACATAGTATAAAAGTCGCTTTCTCTGTCCCTTTATCCCTATGTATGCATAAATCTTTAAGTTAGGATTTTGATGCGGGTCCTTTTAATGGATAGAGTGATTTAAGAGGAAGGTTTATATGTATAATACATGCATAATATAGTAGAGAAACACTGATAATTTCCGTGCGAAGCCGGGGCGGGTCGCTAGTACTCAATATAGTAAAAAATAGAAGAGGAAAGATGTTGGGACATCTGTTACAACATGACGAGTTATTAAAGACGATTACTAAAGGAAAGATAGAAGGAAGGAGATGAAGGGGAAGGCTAAGATTAAGTTACATCGATCAAGTGAAAGAAAAGATTAAGGTCAAGTCGTACCAGGAAGTCAGGGAGAAAGCGGAATGCACGGAGAGTTGGCGTTCACTTTATTGTACCTAACCGACGAGAGCTAGCTCTTAAATGACATACCTACATACATACATATAATCACGCCTATATCCCTAATGGGGTAGGCAGAGCGTAAACGACCAAAACAAAGGCCGTTCCGCCGCGTCTAAACAAAGTCTTGAGAGCCATTCAAGAAAGATTTGTACGTATATTGCTGTAGTGACAGGTTGTCAGCCCATCGCTTAAATTACAATATACTGAAACCCTCAGATCCCTTAGCTGGTTTTTACAGCATGCTCGGGAGGAAATGCAGCTGGCACATTCTATGTTTTTCTGTCACTCCCAATCCAGCATGGAATATAAATCTTAAATGACATGGCATGATGATTAAAGTGTTTAGAAGAAGCGCGGAGTACAGGGCTTTGCAATGCGGGCTGTAGAGGGTTTAGGGAAAGGAAACGCGCTGTCTCAGGTTCGAATGTATAATGGGACGTCGAAGACGAAACATCGAGTAATATTAAGTATAGCGTTGCTTACCTGTGCACTTATGACTAACGGTCAGGTGTTCTACCACTACAGCTTCATCTTTGTATAGTACCGGGCGACTAGAACCTCCTACACACAGTGCCGATGAGTTTCGTGTGGACTTCCAATGTTTGCAGCCTGTGCCGGCGGATATCTCGGCGGCGGTAAGTGTGTAGGTGCCTTAACGTTTGAACATGACCAGAAAGAGGCAAACAAGAAAACTGTCCGATGGCGAGATATTGACTTCGCAAATTACGTCATATTACAAGTTGAACTAATAGATATACGACAATAGTTCAAATGTTATATATATATATATATATATATATGTAATATTTATATATTATATGTATGTATTTAATCTATATAGAAGTATATTGTTTATTTATTTCATAAGTATATATAATTAATATTTATTAGTAGGATTATTTAGCATATTTTTCAAGTAATTTTGTTTGTTTTTATTTTTTTAGTGATAAGTAAATTATAATTTATTGTTTTCAATATTTTTAATTGTGCACGTCGTGTCTGCCTCTCAGAATGCTATTTCACTAGCCTAGGTCTGCTGGAAGAGATTTCTTTTTAGAAATAAGCTGTGCCTGTTGTGTTTTTGTTTTATATGTATATGTTCTTTGTATTTTATTGTGTACAATAAACTGTTAAATAAATAAATAAAAAAAATGTTAATATTGAAATCAAGTCAAGATAGATAGATAGATATATTCATATTGCACATAAAACAAAAACAACAGGAATCAGAACAAATTAAATGAAAATTAAAGTACAATGAAGGCGGCCTTATTGCTATGGTAGCAATTTCTACCAGGCAACCTTGGGTAGAGGAAATCAAATGTAGATAATGCGGGATAGTGCATCTTACTAAAAACTAATTAATATAGACAAATCTACGTAAAATACATATATGATATACATAAATTACGTAAATTATAATAGATAATAAACTACTATATACCATATATAATATATTAATACATACATTATGGAGGAAAGGAAATAAATAATTCAGATTGATATGAAAAAGGAATGACAGATACACAAATGATATAGAAAGGAATAGTAAACATGTATTCTATGAGAGTTTAGTAAAGTGTTTCTTAACTCGCTCCTTAAAAATTGCCTGCGATGGAGATCGTTTAATTTCAACCGGCAAGGTACATGTTATAGCGCAAATCACAATCATTAATCATGGACAAGTCATTATTGTTATCGCAACCTTCATGTCACAGGTTACGTTACAGTTGGTAGTTATCAATTGTGTTGTTACAAGTTGAACTGATTTTACACGATTAGTCGCGAATGTTCGATAACTTGGTCAGTTTAGTTCCTCGACCCACGTCTATACTCATTTCCTTCGATGTTTGTCGAACCGGATGAAAACGGGATTTACATGGCTATTGACTCTGCCTGACTAATTTAACTATTTTAAACGGATCAACTCGAGATACGTATTTTATTTATTTATTTATTTTTAGGTATAACATAGGAGTTAGCTTTTATTCCGACGTTTCGACTTGGTTACACAAGCTGTTGTCGCAACTGAAGCATAAAAATAATAATAATTCGTTTACATGCCTATGCATTCATGTATATGGATCATGGACCGGCATTCCAGAGACGCAGTTTCGCGCCCTGCCCGAAACGAATTCATTATTTTCTTTCTTTCATATTATATGAAATAAAATTGCATTGTGAGTGCTATAATCGTGATTGTAGTATGTTACCTTCGTCTAGGTGAGTAAGGCTCGCGACGCCTTGGCGAGTAGCGACTGTCTGGCGAGTAGCGCACAGTTTCTGGCGAGTAGCGGGTCTCTGGCGAGTACCGACTCTCTGGCGAATACCGGCTGTCTGGCGAGTACCGCCGGTCGTTGTATCTGGTGAACAAAGAAGCCATGATAATATACCACAATACATTTACATACGATGGACTAAAGGTTAAAATTAAATTAAAAAATATTCATTTCAGTTATTTAATCCTAAGTTAACAAAAACTGAGATGGGAGTTTCCAATTAAGCGCAAAGAATTGCTTGTATAAGGAAACACAGGTCTTCTTATAACAATAACAGATAGGTTCAAGTTACCACCAACTTAAGTAAAAATATTAATGAAAACTTTAAAAGACTTAAAATTAGTTTAGGTAAATTAAACATGCATGTTTTGTGGCTGTATGTGTGTAGAGTGAGTGTGTGGGTGTATGCGTGTGTGTAACGCTTTATGAATGCTAGGGTATGTGAGGGTTGAATGTTATCTATGTGTACAACCGTTGAAACCAACTTTACCCATCAATATTGGTGGCTGGTTAGGTTCAAGAATAGGACATAGGCTATTTTTCAGCGCGGGAAAACCTTAATTTCTATAGGTAAACTCAAATAACGCGGGCAGAAAGCTAGCCAATAATATTTGTTAAGCCGTAATGGTGCTGTTGAGTCTATCGGTGCAGTACGCAGGGTGTTTATTGAGTGACAATAAGATATATGACTTCCATGCTGGACTGGGAGCGAGAGAAAAACATAGAATGCGCCAGCTGCATTTCCTCCCGGGCATGTTGTAAAAATCAGCTAAGGGATCCGAGGGTTACTGTATATTGCAATTTAGGCGATGGCCTGACAACCTGTCACTACAGCAATATACCTACAAATCTATCTTAAATAACCCTCAAAACTGATCGGAATCTGAATCGGATCTGCCAAATACCAACTGGCAACCTTGGATTCTATTGAAAAACGCGGAAAGAAGCTCATCGCCGACCCGTCACTGGTAGAAGAAAAGCTGCAGAGCCTCGAACATCGTCGCAAAGTAGCTTGCTTGTCTGTATTCTACAGGATACATTTCGGAGAATGTGCAACATCGCTTCATGACCTGATACCCCCCTCCCCATTCCATCTCCGGGGTACGAGACGCCGGTTGGGATTCCACCCTTATGTTGTCGACATTCCAAGTTTTCGCACAAAGCGGTACGCTTCTACATTTTTAATGCGAACGGCCAAATTGTGGAACTCCCTGCCTGCGGATCTATTTCCGGAACGTTATAACCTGGGCCTTTTCAAGGCGAGAGTGAACTGGCATTTTCTAGGCAATCATGGTCCATCATAGTCTACATCATCACTTACCATCACGTGAGATGGCGGACAAATGATTGCCTAACAAATAATAAAAAAAAAAACACTTTGTCAGACGTGGCGGAACGACCTTTGTTTAGGTCGTTTACGCTCTGCCTACATTACACACATACATTAGGGATAAAGGCGTAATAATATGTATGTTTTTATAAGCATCTTTTTTTTTTGGATGCAGCATCTCGGATTCATTACAGATGGGACGATAGCAGTGTACCGGTCTAACTTTTATTTTATTGGGCGTAGACAATAGTGAAGTACGTATAATCACGCATTTATCCTTTATAATGGGGTAGGCAGAGCGTGAACGACCTAAACAAAGGTCCTTCCGCCACGTCTAACAAAGTTTTGAGGGTTATTTAAGATAGATTTGTAGGTAGTTTGTAGGTGTTGGGTGTGGGGATTGCGAGTGAATGTTTGTTGAGTAAAATAGAGTTTGATTATGATATACCAAAGAGTTAATTGTACTTTACTTAAGTAACAATAAATGATCTTCCATGCTGGACTGGGAGTGAGAGAAAAACACAAAATGTGCCAGCTGAATTTCCTCCCGATCATGCTGTAAAAACCAGCTAAGGAATCCGAGGGTTTCAGTATATTGTAATTTAGGCGATGGGCGGACAACCTGTCACTATAGCAATATACCTTGGACGAATAATCTTCTGGACGCGTCACCAAACAAAAATGTATGAGAACTCGTTCAACCAAAATTAGGGGGGTGGGAGGTATAACAGATAATACCCGAACAGATTTAAAAACTACGCGCTTCCTAACATATTTGTTTATTTTTGACACTTTTTAAATATTCGGGTTGTATGTCTTTTTTGATCGTGTCATAGATAGTGTTGTACCCTAGTCGATAATCGATAAAGAATGAATGTTGAGTGAATGATGTTTCCTGAATCATAGGAATATGAACACGTGTTTTTATTAAATTATTTTTGAAATAAAACTAAAGTAAAATTTTCAAATCGATCACTATTCATTGAATTTATACCATTATCGATCTATACACTAAGAAATCTCTAGAGGGGTCTTGTCTGTACTTTGAATATTTTCATGGAAACATTATTGCAATAGGCATTGTAGCGATACCACCAACGCCTATATAATAAATTTTAAATATTTATCTGTCTATCTGTCTGTATCAACATGACGCCAAAACTACTGAATCGATTTCGATGGGAGTCTTTTTATTCAACTAAGTGACATTTGACTCAACAAAGGATACATATATCATACTGCCTTATTTAGGGGGTTGGCAGTTAATTGAATTTTGGTTGTATTTCAACCGATTTTGATGCATCTTTTTTTTTTTCATCTAAATATTTTGTAGACTCAAACATAGATTTCATCACGCTACACGTATCTTAAGTTACGACTTGGGGAAATGAATAAATTGTATTTTGGGTTTTGACTTGGAACTAAATACGCATATCTATTAAGCTACGTGGCTTCGATTAAAAAAATGTACCTATTCATTTACATACTATAATAATTAGTCCTCCCACCGATTTTCGGTGATGGCGGCCAATCTCCCAGGGATCGGCCAACTGCACAGGATCCGTCTTTTAGTGCCTAAGTGTTTGCACTACACACAGGTGCACTCTCTGTTCCTTCAATCTCTTATTCTGATGGGACAGATTGACTGACACGACCAGAGATATTAGGCACAGGACCAACTATCTACATGCCCATCCGACAGCATGGATCATCTTACTTTTCGGACAATCAGGTGATCAGCAATGCAATATCATAACCAAACTAACAACAATGCAAAGTCATTGTCCCCCGCCGGAAATCGAACCCGGGACCTCTGGGTCGAGAGCCCATGGCTCAGACTGCTAGACCACAGAGGCAGGAGCTTTATAAACAAAGAACAGCATAACCAACATTGTTCATGACTACCACGCGTACTAAAAAGTAGGTATAATTAGTTGTAAATGAAAATAAAAAGTCACGCAACCACAGATGAAGCTTATACCAGTCAACAGATCTTAAAATATTAGCGTTGTCCGTTTAAATGTTATGTTTTTCTTAGACCTACGACATGCCGCCGGCGACGATACAGTAAATAATTCCTATCGATATCGTTCATCGATTGTGTCACGTCTCTAGATTAACAAAAATGAATGAACGAATGGAAAAAATACAATTATAATCCGACTCATTAGAGAATGACAACATACTGGTTTAAATGCATTCAGAACCCTGGATGTTTTATTGGGTCGTATTATTCACTCCTGTCACCGCGCATTTTATTAATTTTAGAAGAAAATAACAAGAAATATTGATCTAAAATACAATTGCATATGAAAAAAAATATTGCTGATTCGATTACTATAAGTTTTGCTAAACAAAACAGCATATTTCACCATTTTCAAAGGTATTTTTCCTCCTCGAAATTTGAAGTCACACTGACGTTGGTAGTTTGTTTACTGTGTCCAAATTTCACACTATCGGTCTAGAGGGGTAAGGAGTAAAATGTCATAATTGCACGTCCAGAGGTTGTTTCGTCCAAGCAATATACCTACAAATCTATCTTAAATAATCCTCAAAACTTTGTCAGACTTGGAGGATTGACCTATGTTTAGGTCGTTTCGCTCTGCCTACTCCATTAGGGATAAAGGCGTGATTATATGTAACAATAAATGTTATGTTAACTAGTTTATGTATTATATGTAATGTAATGTATTTAGGATACATATTTTACTAGATTTGCAATATCCCGCTTACCGCTACGCATTTTTCTTTGACCTAAAGGTTGCCTGGAAGAAATTGCTACCTTAGCAATAAGGCCGCCTATGTTGTACTTGTTTTTTGTTGTTATCTGTTGTGTTGTATGATTTGTATTCTTACGTGCAATAAAGTATTTTTATGTTATGTTGATGTTAATTCTATGTTAAAACTAGGATGTTTGCGCGATAATGTTAATAATGTTGATTGAATGCACCCGGTCGCGACGATTCCGAAAAAATCACAGAAAGTAAAAAGTAGACGCAAGGACACGCGTCTGACGTCACGACACGTGTTTGGAGGTATTAACCCGAACAGTAGGTATATTGCTGTAGTGACAGGTTGTCAGCCTGTCGTCTAAGTTGCAATATACGGAAACCCTCGGATCCCTTAGCTGGTTTTTACAGAATGCCCGGGAGGAAATGCAGCTGGCACATTCTATGTTTTTCTCTCGCTCCCAGTCAAGCTGGAAGCGAAGTATCATACATACATAAAATCACACCTTTATCCCTAACGGGGTAGGTATCAGCTTCATGTAATTCAAATAAATAAAATGAATTATGATTTTATGTAATAATGACTGTGTATGACTTATTAAAAATAAAAGTATACATATTTCTTAAAAAAAATAATGTTTTGTTTCAGACCAAATTACATTACAGTCATGTTAGCAATTATTTGTCCATATATAATTAGATTAAGTTTAAATTTTATATTAAATTAAATTAAATTGATCAATGAATTAAATAATACTTATGTTATGATGTACCTACTTATACATTACATTGTTGTCAAAAAAGAAGAACAGATGGAAATATTATAAACATTTACTATGACTTTGATAATACGGAATCACGTTTCAAATTCTTACCGCGGCGGGTGTGGGGAGGGCAACCGGCCGAGGGGCGGGGGGCGCGGCAGGGGCGGCAGCAGCGGGGGGGGCAGGAACGCCAGCGGGGGCAGCGGGGGCGGCACCACTGGACCGTCCACGTCCAGGGGGGAAGACACTTCTGCAATCAAAACAAATAATGTACATACATACATACATACCAGTGGCGATGTGATGAGCCCGATGGTGTAGTGGATAGGGCCGCTGCCTCCTGAGCGGGAGGTCGTGGTTCGAATCCCACCACGTACCAATATGTTTTTCGGTTTTCGAATTTCATAGGTACGTTTATTCGGTGCTTTTTCCGTGCTTCGGAAGGCACGTTAAGCCGTTGGTCCCGGTTAATATCGTTTAATACCGTAGATATTAGTCGTTAAGCCATATCAGAGGCCAGTGCTAAGCATTGGCGGCTTGAAAACTCTGACCTAATCTAGGATTGGGTCTGGTTTCCCTTCTGGGTTGCGGAGGTCAGATGGCAGTCGCTCTGTGTAAAAACCAGTACCCTCGTTAAATCCCCTAGATTAGGAAGCCGACCCCGTGAGATACGGGATAAGGCTAGGGAGATGACATACATACCAGTGGCGAAGGGTCCATACAAGCCGATTCCCGTCGGCTTTCCTTTCAAGAATTCCACCTCCACCAAATCCGGAATTACGTCGAAACTATAAAGTACTTCTTTCTAGAATGTTCTTTTTTTTTGCTTTGGATTACCCTCGATAAAATTGCACTCCTCGCCACTGATACATACATCCCTAATGGGTTAGGCAGAGCGTAAACGACCTAAACAAGAGCCGTTTCGCCACGTCTGTCAAAGTTTTCAGGGTTATTTAAGATAGATTTGTAGGTATATTGCTGTAATGACAGATTGTCAGCCTATCGCCTGAATTGCAATATACGAGTATATAAACCCTCGGTTTCCTTAGCTGGTTTTTGCAGCATGCCCGGGAGGAAATGCAGCTGGTACATACTATGTTTTCCCCTCGCTCCCAGTCCAGCATGGAAGTAATCAAAAAATGTACACACTTTTAATAATTATCTTCTTAATACTAGTACTCTCACCGATTTTCGGTGATGGCGGCCAAGATTTTAGTGCCTAAGTATTTCCGCTACACACAGGCGCACTGTCTATTCCTTTAATCTCTTATTCTGATGGGACAGATTTTCTTCCACGACCAGAGAGAATACAGGCGCAGGATCATCTTACTTTTCGGGAAATCAGGTGATCACCCTGCAATGTCCTAACTAAACTAGAAACAATAACACGTAGTCATTGTCCCCCCACCGGGAATCGAACCCGGGACCTCCGGGTCGAGAGTACATGGCTTAGACCGCTAGACCACGGAGTAAGTTACACTTTATTGTACACAGCAAAACAAATGGCGTAAATGTACAGAAAGGCGGTTTTGTTGCTTAGGTAGCAATTTCTTCCAGCCAACCTGGGAAACCAGACAACAAATCAGCAAGTTTTGGTGTTCTTATAAGATCTGTAAGTTAAAGGTTGTGGGAGGATCATAGCTAGTAGAAGTAAGTGATGATCTATTCTAGACCCACTGCTCTGTGGTTCAAACAATGGAACATAGACAATATCTGCGCTACGTAGCGCGAAGCTCAATGTGTGCATCGCCTAAAGGCTGAGTTTCGTGCGAACTAAACGTTTCTGCGGCTTGTGCGAAATATACAGCATATAACCTGGTAAGCTAGTTCTTAGAGAAGACTTCCGACTGTAGACGATGTATGAGAATCATGTCTACGCAAACTCTGTGTGAGAGACTCAAATGGGACTCACGCCTGTGCGGGCTGTGGGCGCCGTCAGCTGTGAGCGAGGCCAGCTTCCTCCTCAGAGCAGCAGCATCATCTCTGGCCGCATCAGCATCCCTCCTCGCGGCGCGCGCTTCTAGCCACGCTTGGTGCGCGCGCGACTCGACTTCGCTTATAGCGGTGCGGCGCGTTGACTCTTGCTCTGCCAGCTCTAGGGTCAGGGCGTCGCATTTCTCCCTGTTGAAAATGTTTTACATTAGTGCTGCTCAGAGAAATCATCTAAACTAAGCTTCATACAGACGTTAAGCACATGCCAACTGCTGGTATGAATGCGGTCCTCGCCACCTGTCAGCAGAAGCTGTCGACACGTTGGCAGAGCACGCCGGCGACCAAATGAAGAGTAGGACGTTAGGCACCCAAATTCAGAGCGCGTTGTTAGGCGCCCAAATTAAAAGTAGGACGTTAGGCACCCAAATTCAGAGCGCGTTGTTAGGCGCCCAAATTAAGAGTAGGACGTTAGGCACCCAAATTCAGAGCACGTTGTTAGGCGCCCAAATTAAGAGTAGGACGTTAGGCACCCAAATTCAGAGCACGTTGTTAGGCGCCCAAATTAAGAGTAGGACGTTAGGCACCCAAATTCAGAGGCGCCCAAATTAAGAGTAGGACGTTAGGCACCCAAATTCAGAGCGCGTTGTGAGGCGCCCAAATTAAGAGTAGGACGTTAGGCACCCAAATTCAGAGCGCGTTGTTAGGCGCCCAAATTAAAAGTAGGACGTTAGGCACCCAAATTCAGAGCGCGTTGTTAGGCGCCCTAATTAAAAGTAGGACGGTTAGGCACCTAAATTCAGAGCGCGTTGTTAGGCGCCCAAATTAAGATCACGCCGCCAGACGGCCAAATTCAGAGCGCGCGGTTAGGCGCCCAAATTAAAAGCAAGCCGCCAGACGCCCAAATTCAGAGCGCGCGGTAATGCGCCCAAATTAAGAGCACGCCGCCAAACGCCCAAATTCAGAGCGCGCGGTTAGGCGCCCAAATTAAGAGCACGCCGTTATACGCCCAATTTCCGAGCGTGCCTAGGGGGGGGGGGGGGGGGCAGAGATGACAGCTGGCGACGGCTGCTGTGCATTCGTATCTGCAGATGTCACGTGGTTATTGTCTGTATGAAACCTTTGAGGTATTTCACAAAAGTGCTCAGTACAAGAAGCGAATGAGCTGTACTTACTTATATCTCTGTATTTCTTGCTGCAATAACTCCATCTTCTCAACAGTACTTGCGGATTCGCCCTGTTTACTCAAATATAGAGTTTCCTTCGAAGTCAATTCCCTGAAAAATTTAGAGAAATGAATTAGTTAACTATTTCCTCAAATACTTTATGAAATCACTTAAGGGGATCCCCGGTGCACGCCAGCGCCCTCATCAGTCAAAAAATCATTGCTCACCGAAAACGCAATTAATGGAAATCCGGTAGATCAGATTGAAGTATGGGTACTGAAGTTTTTTTTAAGCATTATAAATTAACAATTCAGTGTTCACTTCAGTTACAGATAGTAAAAGTGCTAAAAGTGGCCGTTTTTCACAAATTTCCTATCTGTAACTGCAACGATTTATAAGTTGCAACTTTATGAAGTTCCAAATGACCTTTATTGCTTTAACCTCAATCTGATCTACCGGATTTTCGATTGATTTTGTTTTCAGGTAATTATGATTTTTTGACTGATGAGGGCGCCACTTAGCCCAGGGAAGCCCCAAATAACTAAATATAAAATAAATAGGGAAATAGGCAAAGCATTATTTTGCTAAGTCAGACAAAAGGGGAGGGAGAGTTTTTGAAAGTATGGCAAAATCTTGGACAAACATACCATACTTGCCAAGTGTAAACAATCTTTTCTTCCATGCTGAACTGGGAGAGATAGAAGAACATAGAATGTTCCAGCTGCCCTTCCTCCCAGGCTTGCTGTAGAAGACAGCAAAAGGGACCCGAGGGTTACAGTGTATTGTAATTTAGGCGATGAGCTGACAACCTGTCACTACACATTAGCAATACACAAAACAATCTAAAATTGCCCTCAATTTTTGTCAGACGTGGCGAAAGCGCCTTTTACGAGGCGTTTAACGCTCTAACTACCCTGTAAGGGTTAAAGGCGTGATTTTATGTATTTTATTTATTTATTTCAAAACATTTACACAACCATGACAGAAAATCCCAAAGCGATTGCATAAGTAATATTCATCATTCGCTTGCCCTTATCCCATTTACTTGGGGTCGGCGCAGTACGTTTTCTTCTTCCATTCATCCCTGTCAGCCGTCAATTCAACGCTCACACCTGTTTTAGACATATCAGCTTTCACGCAGTCCATCCATCTTTTCTTTGGTCGTCCTCTCCCAACATATCCATCCACATTCAAATTCATTACCCTTTTGCATATATGACTTTCATCCCTCCGCATAACATGGCCATACCACGCAAGGCGATTTCCTCTTACTTTGTTGGTAATTGGCGCAACTTTCAGCCTTACTCTTGCATAAGTAATATTAAACACTTATAACTATTTAAAACTACCTAAACTATAAACTACTTAAAACTAAACAATAAAATGAGATCAAAGATGTATATGTATGTATGGAAACAATCTTCAATGCCCCATTTTCATATACCTACTCACTTCATAAGTTCACTCTCTCGTTCCTGGAAGTATTTGCCCAACACTTCGAGCCTGGTGGTGGCCTCGGTGGCTTGTTGGCTGGTCGTGCGCAGCGTTTCCTGCGCTGATTCAAGTTCTTCAGATAAACGCGACCTTTCCTTATGCGCCACCTGAATAAGATAACAAGATTGATAACATAACATACATACATATAGTCACGCCTTTATCCCTAATGGGGTACGTAGAGCGTAAACGACCTAAACAAAGGTCGTTACGCCACGTCTGACAAAGTTTTATTTAAGATAGATTTTTAGGTATAATGTAGTGAAAGGTTGTCAGCCCATCGCCTAAATTGCAATATACTGAAACTCTCTGATCCCTTATTATTTATTATAGCTTATTTTTACAGTATGCATACATACATACATAAAATCACGCCTTTATCCCCCACGGGGTAGGCAGAGCGTCAAACTCCTCGTAAAAGGCGCTTTCGCCACGTCTGACAAAAATTGAGGGCAATTTTAGATTGTAATGTGTATTGCTATAATGACAGGTTGTCAGCCCATCGCCTAAATTACAATACACTGTAACCCTCGAGTCCCTTTTTGCTGACTTCTACAGTATGACCGGGAGGAAAGGCAACTGGCACATTTTATGTTTTTCTCTCGCTCCCAGTCCAGCATGGAAGAAATAAAATGCCTATTGAAATTGATAGTAAATGAATTTACTTAGGTATAAAACCTATAAAAACGGATTTGTTAACTTTACTATACTATTTCCAAATCAGATTTAGAATAAAAGTTTCATGACTTTTAATTGAAGATCTTGTTTCTAAAATTAGTTTTAGCTATTAGATATGACCATATAACGTAATATAGTCGTTTAACTAATTTGCCAACACATATCATTAATTTTTGAAATGTGTTTTTGCATAAAAAAACATGAAACTTTGTTTACTTTTATTCCAAATCTGATTTGAAAATAGTATAACTACTAACATTATTGTCGAAAAAAAATGCGTTTTTGGCTGAGACTACATACATACATATAATCACTGAGACTAGTATAGTATTATTCTTTTCTCTCATTTCGTGAAGAAACAACAACAATGCTGACAATAAACTTAAAACTAAACATCAAACTTGCGATTCCTCCATAATATTTTGTATTTTTTTTTCATGGCGCCTTTGATTTTAGATCTTTTTGAGAAGTATTTTCTTCATTATTTTGTAATATTTAGTTTATATTCTGGCATTGTTGCCATCTATTTTTGCTGTGGTAATCTCACTATCTTTTAATGTGGTTTACTGTAATTTGTGGAAATACTAGTTGGTTGTACATTAAATATAACTGTCTGTAATACTTATGCTGTACTACCCATTGTATAACTGTTTCTTTTCCTAAATAAACAAAAATAAAAAAAATACTTTCCATTCACTTTTTTTTATTATTTTTGCATTATGCCTTTAAAAAAATAATATTGTGAACTTTAAAACGCCTAATGCATACTACTGTATAACTTAAAGACTTCGCGTAGCGGTCGTTAAAGGTCATTGTTGTCGTTTGATGAAATTGCTGCCGTTTGAGAATTTGAGGACCGAAATTAGATTTGCAATATCCCGCTTACCGCTACGCATTTTTCTTTGACCCAAAGGTTGCCTGGAAGAAATTGCTACCTTAGCAATAAGGCCGCCTATGTTGTACTTGTTTTTTGTTGTTATCTGTTGTGTTGTATGATTTGTATTCTTACGTGCTATAAAGTATTTTTATGTTATGTTAAGTTATTATTATTATTTTGAGGACAGGCAGCATATATATGCTGATAGGTCCTATCAATGTTGGATTTATGTTGTTCGGTTATCACTATTCACTATTATTATAAAGTCTATTGTTCATTTTATATGGTTCATAATTGTTTATAAATGTTCTAACTAAGCACGGTATACACACACACACACACACACACACACACACACACACACACACACACACACGCACACAGTTTTAACTATTAATTTTGTCTTTATTCTTAAAATGTTTTTTTTTTTCCGAGCAAATGAGAGAAAAAATAATTAAATGTAAAACTTACCTCATATTTGCCCTCGTAAGACTTTTTCTCTTCGAGGGCTTTCGCCAGCTTGGCCTTAATTTCTGTGTGGTCTATCAGAGACCCCACATCCACATTCGATGAGAGTCCATTCTTTAGATCCTTCAATGCATCCTGAAAAACAATTTCATACATACAATAATGTATAGTCTTAGTCACGTTTTTATTGTGGGTAGAGAATGATTTCATAAAATTCATAAAGCAATCTCAAAATTGAGAGCAATCTTAAGTATGGAGTTGATACGCAATTTTGTACTGAAATGTATGGTACTGAAATAATTTCTGATTCGAACTCAAACCCTCTCTTAGTCTCAAGTGCTGTTTATAAATACGGGCCTTACTTGTGTAATGGGTGTCTGCTGTATTTTGATTTGCCGTTTTATTTATAACTAGCGACCCGCCCCGGCTTCGCATGGAAATTATCAGTGTTTCTCTGCTATATTATGCATGTATTATACATATAAACCTTCCTCTTGAATCACTCTATCCATTAAAAGAAACCGCATCAAAATCCGTTGCGTAGTTTGAAAGATTTATGCATACATAGGGATATAGGGACAGAGAAAGCGACTTTGTTTTATACTATGTAGTGATGAAATAAAAAAAAAAACAAAAAAATTACATACTTTGAGAGCGGCAATTTCATGCCTCTGCAATTCAATAGTGTTATTGGCCTCTTTCAGTTTCTCATTGAGCTCTTCAACCAATTTCTTCTGGATCTTGGATTCCTCTAGCGCCGTTTCAGCCGACACAAACTTCAGTTGATAGTTATCTCTTTCTCGGCTTACGGATATTAGCTCCTCTTCAAATGCTTGGATTTTACCTGATAAAAGAATTGCGAATTCATCAATTATATTTCAAATGAAAAACGTATCAAAGATTTGATAAACTGACAACTTATCAACGTGATAAAGGCTAGTGAAATTATTTTTATAACTTATTGTAATTAATTTTATCATATAATTAATTTTGTGTTATATTTTATAAAACTAAGCAGCCTAGACCTTTGCTGTATTGATTGAGGTCACAGATATAAGCCATGTAAAGCTAATGTTTGTCTCAGGAGGTTTTTATTTAATTAAAGTTTTAATAATGTAGCTATAGTATTTCCAACTAAGTTTTAGAATAAAGGTAAACAAAGTTTTAGGTCTTTTATTGAAAAACACAGTTCAAAAATAAATGATACATGTTGGCAATTTAGTTAAATTACTAAAACTACTATTTCATTATGTTGTCATATCTAATAGCTATAACTTATTTTAGAAACAAGATCTTAGATTAAAAGACATGAAACTTTTTTTACCTTTATTCTAACGTTGATTTGGAAATACTATAGCATAACCCGTGTGCATAACTTACCATTTAACTCAGCTATTTGCTCTTCAGAGTTAGCTCTTTCGCCCAAGAGCTCACTGAGAGTATTCTCGACTTCACCCAGCGTGGTCTGCATTTCACTAGCCGTGTTCTCCGAAACCCTGAGCAATTTCTCGTTGTCGTCCAAAGAGTGACGAAGCCTCTCGTTTTGCGCTTTCAATTCGTTGATCTCTTCCTTCAGTGAGAGAACCATGTCGTCCATTCCGAACGAGCTATCTTCTATTCCTGTCAGTTTATTCTTAGTAGTCGTAAGCTCCTCTTTCAGGATCTCACACTCCTGGAAATAATAAAATTTGAGAAAATTTTAACTTTGTAATAGCAAAATTGAAAATTGTAAAGAATAATGAGAACATGTAAGATTCTTGTTACCCAAGTAACAAGTTGACGTAGAGGAAACTCAAATTATCCGCTTAACAAAGCTAGTAACAAGAAATATACTATAAAAATAATTAGAAATGGGTTTGCTCTTAGACTCCAGGATAGGTCGGGAGCGACTAAGACCTATTGTATTACGACGATGGAGCGCGCTTACCATTAGAATGCCTCTTCACTCTAAATTTGAAGAGTGCTTGCGATTTGGTGGAATGGAAAGAGACCAAATTTTATTGTCGTCCATCACCCCATTGGGAGACAAGATCTGTTCGCTCAACCATGGAACTTATTAACAATGATATTATATATAGGTAGATACGTTACCAACGCGCGAAACTCGTGCCGTCAAATGGTGCTAATTGTCACCATTTTAGGCAGTCGAGCTGCACTGATTACAAATAGCTATCTGTTTCACTCTTACGCTTTGCCTATTTTCTGTCGCACTCAGCGTTTGTTTAGATATGCAATGTTATAAGTATGTATGTATATGTGTCGCGGAACAATTAAAATGTGCACGCAGTATGAACGTAACATATCTTTCTTAAAATATCATTGCTTATTAAAGAATAATTTTTATTATATAATAGAGTCATCTTTCAATTATAATTTTCTACTGTTAATTGTTAATATCTTACTTTTGTAGCAAACAGCAGATCCCTCTGCAGAGAATTAATATTGCCAATAAGCCTGCTGTCCTGCCTCCTATTGTCCAAGTAGTAGTATCCCAGGGTAAACAACAGCACGGCACTGGCTGAGGTCAGGAGGAAAGTCAGCAATCTGTTCGGTTGAGTCCCACTTGTGCCGTCACAGTATTCATCCGTGTAGCAGGTTTCTCCTGGAAATATGAAAGTTACATAATATACATATAATCACGATTTTGATCCCTAATGGGGTAGGCAGAGCGTAAACAACCACACACACAAAGGTCGTTCCGTCACGTCTGACAAAGTTTTGAGGGTAGTTTGAGTTATTAAAGATAGGTTTGTAGGTATATTGCTGTAGTGACAGGTTGTCAGCCCATCGCCTAAATTGCAATATACTGCAATCCTCGGATCCCTTAGCTGGTTTTTACAGCATCCCCGGGAGGAATTGCAGCTGGCACATTCTATGTTTTTCTTTCGCTCCCAGTCCAGCATGGAAGAAATATGAAAGTTTTATATGTTTTTATTATACAGTGATGGAACATCATCATCAGTAGGGTATGGTCCATTGATTACTTTTTATTCTAATTTCAAAAATTACTTGAAATGGAGACAAAATTATTATGAATGAAACAAATCTACACTAATATTATAAAGAGGAAAGATTTGTATTTTTGAATTTTTGTGTATATGTAATGAATAAACTCAAAAACTACTAGACTAATTTAAAAAAAAAAATTACTTTTAGAAACCTATGTTTACCCTAAGTAACTAGGCTATCTTTTACCGAGGGCAAGTACATCATTCCTACGGGAAACTATATTTAGCAGCAGGTGACACCGCCGACATTAAGCTAGTTGCTTATATTTTTTATGATGCTGTAGCCTACATAAAGCAGTAAGATGATATGAGTTAAATTTTTGATAAGAAGTAAAAATAAGGTCATTAGCCTTAAAAGGTAAACATGTTTAACTTTGTATTTCAACACAGATTCATGTCATTTACCTTAGTTCAGATATGGTTCAGATGGGAAACTAGGTAAGAGTTTATGTAACATACACAAAGATAAGGCATATCAAATAACTCCATACAGATTGATCTCTGATAACATTGTGAGATTTACTTCAATAATTTTATTTTATTGTATTATTAGCGACCCGCCCCAGCTTCGTACGGAAATTATCAGTGTTTCTCTACTATATTATGCATGTATTATACATATAAACCTTCCTCTTAAATCACTCTATCCATTAAAAGAAATCGCTTCAAAATCGGTTGCATAGTTTTAAAGATTTATGCATACATAGGGATATTGGGACAGAGACAGCGACTTTGTTTTATACTATGTAGTGATATATGTAGTATGTAATGTGATAGAGCCCGATGCAGCCCTTGCAGGAGGTCGTGGCTTCGGATGGCATGTTAAGCCATCACAGAGGCCAGTGCTAAGCATTGGTGGCTTGAAAACTCTGACAGCTGGGTTGGCCACCACATTGCAAAAGCCTAATTTAGGATTGAGTCTGGCTTCCCTTCTTCCCTGTTGCGGAGGTCAGATGGCAGTTGCACTGTGTAAAAACCAGTATCCTCATTCATACATCTATATTAGGTAGCCAACCCCTGTGAGATACGGGATAAGGATAGGGAGATGATGATAGTATGTAATGTGATTATTTTAAGTAACTTTCAAGGAAATGAAATTTCTTACCAGTAGAAGCAAATAACGCCTTGGTCTGTTCATTAGTTCCCATGATGTTGTTGTATGTTGTGAACAAATAACTTATAAACGAAAATCCTTCTTCAGCTGCTGTCTCTTGGGCAGGAGGTGGTGCTATGTTCGCTTCCCATTCATTATTCTTCGTAGGAGGTGCCGGAGTAGTAGACTCAAACATGCTTGACACTGTAGAAAACATACTGGAAATAAAACCTTCACTGTTTTCTTCTGTAGCTGGTTCTGGTGTTGAATAAATATCTTCAATAGGTGGAGGTTGTGTATAGTCATTTGTAGCACTGTAATCATTTGTTGGTGTAGACTCGGTTGATTGACTATAGTAATCTACATTTTCGTTTCTCTGATATTCGGAACTTTCTGATGCATAGCTGTTCAGGTCCGCTGATTCTTGACTAGTAAGACTTTCAGCCGAAAGAGGTGCAGTATCTGCCACTTCAGGTTTATAAGTACTTATTGGTATAGTTTCTGTTGTCACTGGTATATCACTTCCTGTTGATACTGGTATAGTTTCTATTGTTAAAGGTACACTTTCAGTATGTAAAGGTACACTTTCTGATGTCAATGGAACACTTTCAGTAGGTAAAGGTTGACTTTCAGTTGTTAGAGGTACACTTTCTGATGTCAATAGAACACTTTCTGTTGGTAAAGGTACACTTTCTGATGTCAATGGAACACTTTCTCTTAGTAAAGGTACACTTTCAGTTGTTAGAGGTACACTTTCTGATGTCAATGGAACACTTTCCGTTGGTAAAGGTATGTGTTCTGTTGTCACAGGAATTTCTTGAGAATTAATTGGAACAGCTGGAATAGTTTCTTGTGTAACTGGAGGTGGAACCTCACCATTTGCATTATTAACTACATTTCCATCTTGATTGAACATACTACCAAATAACAAATTGTCATATTGAGGCACTTGGTGATCAGGTTGGCTTGGTACATTATCGGGCACATTGCTTGGGGTTTGTATATGAGATTTTATTTCAGGATTGGATGTATTTAATTCAAAGTTTTCTTTAGGCTCGGGTTTTGTTAATGTTTGTTGAGTGATATCAACTGGATTAGGCACATCATACACTTGAGCATTCAACATTTCTCTACTAGTTAAAGCCTCCGCTAAAGGCATTGTTTCTGGTGGTGGTGGTAATTGGTTAATACTTTCAAAATTTTGAGCTACAGCAGGAGTTTCAGTGCTTTGTGCTATAGTACTTTCTGTAGAACTTGCCAAATTCTGTTCAGGATTGATGATAGGTTCTTGTGGTTGTACCGGAGTTTCAGTCACAGGTATCTGAGTATTCTGAACTGTCTCTGGAATACTGCTTGAATCCTGCAACGTCTGCGGCTCAGTTGTAGGAGGTGGAGTGGTAACAACATCCTCATTTGTGGTAGACGATGCAGCAGTTTCAATGGCTTGCTTAATGCTTGCAACCTTATCCCATATGTTTCCATTTCCAACCTCTTCTGATTGAGCCGTCTCTTGACTTGAGATTGTTGGAGTTGATTGTTCATTAGAAGCCGGGTTAGTTGGTTCACTAGTAGGGACTGGTACTTCATTGTTTACTGTTGGTTCACCTGAGTAAATAGTTGTACCTTCCACAACCTCATGGGCTTGTTGAACTTTGTCAGGTTGTACATCAGCTTTCTTCCTAACCTGAACAGGGAGTATAAAAGCTGGATCCTTCACGTATATCTTGCTTTCTTTCAAAAACTTAGAGCTCACAAACCCGGACTTTCCGTCTATTTTAGCGTACCATAAGTCAGGATTGGCCCCAGCTGATTTCATGAAGATCATAGCTTCGGTATTACCACGAAACGACATGAGGTCATGGTCGCCACTGTTGTATGCTAGTATTGTCCGGGCTTTAGATATTGGTTCTGAAATTAAATATCAAACATGATATACATGGCCAAAAGAAAGTTACAGGCATGAAAACAGTCCATATTGATGTGTTCTTACCATTACATTGCTCGTTCACACAATAAACTTTATCAGGTAATCTACAGTGATGAACTGAGAAAAGTAACATAAATAAAACTAACTTAACCACAATCATTTTCGCATTTTTAACCAATCTACAATTAAATTTCCTAGAAAATCTCAAGTAAGCCACATCATCTGTCAAATAGCTCGGTCGGTCGTTTCGTTATGCGTAAAACGCTGTCATTACTTAGGAAATATGTTTTTTTATTTGTTACGAAAAAGCTGTAAAATATTAAGTAATATAGAAGTATATAGTAATAATTTACGAGTATTAATTGAAATCAGTAAAGCATTTCATTAATTAATTTTAAAATTATGTATTAATATTAGGTGCCATTCCTTTGTAGTTATTGTGAACGGAACGTAAGTGCTCTGTTCGTTTCATGCAAAACAAAATAGTATGACCCCTTTCCCTTTTTACAGGGTGTTAATCATAGGTTTTCGGTTGGGGACGTTGGGAATAAAAATTCCTTGTACCTTTTCGATATTCAAATAAAATAAGATGACAGACACTTTACTTTACACTGGCACAAAGTCCAACTATAGAAAAATGCCATTAACAAAAAACAAAGACAAAAGTTGGCATTTAATTGACGTTGTGAACATTGTAAATCAATAAAATGTAATAAAAAAAAACTTTCATTCACCTAAACAAACACCTGCATTAAAATGTCTTCAACAAGCGGCGGGAGTAGTTCCGGTGTATCATTGTTAGACTTAAGCTGTCAATTTCCGTTTGAGATTGGTATGTTGTTGTAATATTTGTGCTGATCTTAGCCCAGAAAGCGCAGGTCCTATCATTATAAGTTGGTACAGGCAAGGTACGGAGCAGAGAAGAGACTTAATTTAAAGGTCTGCCCTATCCTAGGCTCTGCTTACCCCCCGTAAGGGCTTAACGAGTGACTTTAAAGGTAGCAAGCGCTTTCTCTGCCGGCTATAAAATTGTAAAAGTTAGAAAAGAGATCACAAGTTTCCTGTTACAAGTCTTAATAGGTACCTATTTCCATTGATAGGGGTTGCTCAGTCAACGACACTGTACATCTTCTACCAGGAAGTATAAAGGAATTGGCTTCTCTATATAAATTGTTTGATCGAGGTCGTAATTTTGAATGGAAAAGCCAATTTTTATTTTCACTTTCTGAAAGAATTACTTAGTGGAAGTTGCTCAGTATCGTTGACTAAGCAACCCCTATCAGTTTGTGGGACGCTGTCCCTTACACGCCGTATAATGTCCTAGTTCTAAGTATTTCCAGAACTCTGACTCTTAAAATAGGTCGAATTGCGAACGTGACTAAAGATGTTTGATAACTTCGTTGACTCTACTCCATAAGGTCACAGAAAACTAAAATCATCGAAAAGTAAGGTAAAACGGCGACATATTATACGTAGGTACCTACTTCTAGTCCTGGAGGTCCTGGGTTCGATTCGCAGGAGATTTTTCCCAGTTTTTCGAAAAGAAAAACGATTCCGTGCTTCGGAGGGCACGTTAAGCCGTCGTCCCGGTTACTGTCTTTGATAGTGTTTGTTACACAAAAACCATGTCAGAGGCTTAATAGCTGTGCTACAAGGCGGTTTGGAAATTCGTACACCTTGGTTCATCGGGCGGTTGTTCGACTCGAAAACCCACTCGGAATGAAGAAGAAGAAGATTAATACCAGGTGTAAAGGACAGCGTCCCGCAAACTGATAAGGGTTGCTCAGTCAACGACACTTAACAACTGTCAGTAGGTTTATTTTTCAGGAAGTGAAATAAAAATTGGCTTTTCCATATAAATAATAACATAACATAACATAAAAATACTTTATTGCACGTAAGAACACAAATGATACAACACAACAGATAACAACAAAAAACAAGTACAACATAGGCGGAAATAATCTGATCGAGGTGAACATTTTGTAAGGAAAAGGCATTTTTTTCTCTACCTGAAAGATTTCCTGGTGGAGGTTGTTCAGTGTCGTTGACTGAGCCACCCCTATCGGTTTGCGGGACGCAGTCCCTTACACGTGGTATAGTTGCTGTACTATACGGGTATTTAGTTTTATTGAACGCTTGAGAAATGGCAGATAGTTCCTTGTTGAAATGTTTTTTTAAAGTGGGAATAATGATACCTACTTCTATTAATACTTGGTTAATTTTTTTATTTCGAAAAACGTAAAATATTTAAATTTGATCCAGTACTTAGTTTTTAGCTACAAATTCATCTTAAATAACCCTTAAAACTTTGTCAGACGTGGCAAGACGACTTTTGTTTTGGTTGTTTACGCTCGGCCTACCCCATTAGGGATAAAGGCGTGATTATATGTATGTTATAGTTTTAGCGTTCTTCTCGGTTTAAATATGTAGTCGTTCAGCTACGGCATAGCATTCAGCGTAGCCACCATACATTACGTCTTCCAGCTGAGGCGGCGTAGCACTAACCGTAGACACCATGCGCGTCATATTTATCCTTAACGCACGAAATGCTCTACATGACCTAGCCAAAGGATAGGAATTGACGTTGTTATAGGAAGATAGATGTCTTCCATGCAGGCTTGGGAGCGAGAGAAAAACATAGAATGTGCCCGCTGGATTTCCTCCCTGGCATGCTGTAAAAACCAGCTAAGGGATCCGAGGGTTTCAGTATATTGTAATTTAGGCGATGGGCTGACAACCAGTCACTACAGCAATATACCCGCAAATCTGTCTTAAATGACCATCAAAACTGGCGTCAGACGTGGCGGAACGACCTTTGTTTAGGTCGTGTACACCTCTGCCTAGCCCATTAGGGATAAAGGCGTGATTATATGTATGTATAGGAAGACGTTAATTTAAAAAAATCGTTATGTTAATGTGCAATTTTGGTAGGTGCCAATCAACACATAAGTCAGATCAGAGTTTACGACAGGAGACAAACAAACAGACAAAAAGTTAAATATTCTTACAATTTATACTTGCGATTGTCGGCACTTGGTGAAACTCCATATCAACAATATTCTTGCACTTCGTTCGCTAAATATGAACGGTTTATTTAAAATGTTTTATGTGTTGTGTATGATATGACGTATAACATCCTTGATGATGCTATAAGTTAGCGAAACCGGTAGGATTAAATTATATTAAGTGAAACAAGTACAAGTGTTTTTAATAACTACATTAAAATATTCTTGTTTTCTTCTTATTATGATGTCGTAAATTTTTCGTAATAATATTTAATACCCGACCCTAATGATTTTAATTTTGATAATTTTATAGATGACGAGATAAAACAAGAGCTGATATTTGCTGAAACATTAATAGTCAGCTGTGCTCACTATGAAGGCGATATTCATCGTGACGGAGAATCTGACGAAGGCGAGGATGAACATCGTGAAGGAGAGGCCAGTACCTGGACTTGTACACCTACAACTTCTGAATCTGTAGTGCAGCCAGAACCAGAGCCTTTTGAGGTCGAAGACAAGGTCCAGGAGCCTGAAGCAGCATCAGAACCTGAGGAACCTGATGACTTTCATTTGTATTTCTTCCCAGACTGCAAAAATCCACCCCCAACTGTAGATAGTAGACAAAGCCTTATCATTGTTGATGGAATGCCCATAATTAATCCCAAAGGAAAACCAGATTTTTGCAAATGTGAGCCAAACAAAAAAGGCGTATGCGATTGCCATATAAAACTACCGTGCAAGTGTGGTGCCAAAAAGAGAGAAGAGTGTATATGCAAAAACCTTCGTGAAATTTGCGTTTGTGACTATGAGGTGCCTAATGTAATATGTACATGCCACAAGGACCCCAGAGTATGCACCTGCTTCCCCGGAGCGCCTCTGCCCTACTGTGTCTGTGACGAGAAAGTCGGCAAACCCTGCATTTGCAAAATGGGAAAATTTCCCAGCCCTGTTTGTGAGTGCAAATTTAAACCTGACTTGAGGCCGCATTTACCAGTCCCAGAACAAGTAAAATCTGAAGATACTTCTGTAACCAGCGCAGAAGTGGAAGGGGAGCAAATGGGTGCATACGACGATTTCTTTGCTAATCTTGATAGACTAAATTCCATGAAGCTAAGTGCTAGTGATTTCAAGAAATTGGAGGACGTGGTAGCCGAAGAACCTTGTGATTGTCAAAAGCCATCGCCCAAAGAGGTATGTCTTTGTCTAAAAGGCAGAAAATGTATTTGTAACCAGGACATGTGCATTTGTGGTGCACAGAAGTCATGCGTCTGTGTTCGTTCATCGGAGGGCACCGAACCAGTTTGCAAAAGCGATACTACAAGTTCAAAACTTATTTGCGATTGTCCTATGCCTCAAGTATGTACATGTGAGGCGAAAGGATTAGAATGTAAATGTTTCCCGAAAAAACTTAACTGTACTTGTGGCGACCCAGACAACTGTAAATGTAGAAATGTTTGCGACTGTAAAGAACCTTGTATCTGCGACACAAAACCTCAAAAACTAGAAGAATGTTTATGCTTAGACAAAGGAAAGCAAATTCAATCAGGTTTAGTTTGTACTTGTCCATGTAAACCATCGGATCCAAATAAATTAAAAAGGATTCGTGCAGGTAAACAAGGTTATAGATGGTGTCACGATGTCGATCCTTATCATACATTTTTTGACTATGCCTATGGCCGCCACGATTTAATCGATCACAAGGAACAGGAAAAAAAGAAGTTTAAGATTTTGGGTCTATACGACGATAATGAAGATGTCTGCCCTGTACACGGATTTAAATTACCTCCTTTCGAAAAGCAAGTTAGGAAACCCTCTTTGGATTGTTGCAGTTCTGTTGGCGGTAATATATTGAACATTTTGAGTTTGCTAGAAGTAAAATAAGTATTTTATAAAATTAACGACATCATTTACATTTTTAAAGGTATAACAATCAGTGTTGAAGCTTTGGGAGAGCGTCAAGATAAATTCCTCGTGCAAGTTGTTTCGAATGCTTCTAAAGAGGGGGCCAGAACCGGCTCTAAGCTAGTCAGCATTATTGACACCAACCTCCATACTCTAGAAGAAAACAGAAACGAGTAAGAAAAATATTAATTTATGTAGAGTTATTATTTTTAAATGATTAGCAGGGTGACCATTTTCTAACACACCAGTGGTATCGATAGGACACCTGAAAAAAAACAGGGACAAAATGATATTTTCCTACGTTTATGCTCTGCCTACCCCATTAGGGATAAAGGCGTGATTATATGTATGTATGTAAAAAGAGCGTTTTTCTCCTAGTTTTGTTAGGAATCACTTAACGTGTTTGCACCTTTATTCCAGGTTTATTACAAAGAGAAACACAACTAAAATGCGCAAAAGTTACATGGCTATCTGTGAAAACGGTTACTACAATAAAGTTACACGCATTTGCGGGGATAAACACGTCGCTAAAAGGTTCTACCATACCTTCGAACAAGCGAAAGAGTTCTTACTCGAGGGTGCAAATGTTGTGCTCATGCGATACGTTGCGATACGTCGATATAAAGGTACAATTAAAACGGAAACTGTCTTGATGGACGGCACTATATGCGAGAGTATTTATGTAAGTATACAATTCTCACATATTTAAATACTACACTAGGATTGAGGAAAAAAAAGTTGTGCGTGGAGTCTGTATTTTACTGTTTGTTTTGTGTGAAACAATAAAGTTTTAATCTATCGATCTATCTATCAAAGTCGACCAATCCGTACTGGGCCCACGTGGTCGACTAAGGCCCAATAATGGGCCCGATCGCCCTAAATCATGGTAGGATTGTGCTCCTCGGCGGGACGTTTATGAGCTGATGATAATGATGATGATAAACCAAAGAGAATCAACGTAATTTAATTGTCTTCCAGTGTGGTGGGTGTATATTATTATTATTATTCTTGAGCAGACAGGGCAACACTGCATCACATTTTTTTGTGCTGATATCGTAAATGGTAAATCAGCAAATGAATAACCAGAGTTATCTGCAAATACGATAATAAAGTGGGCATTATATTATGGAATATTTAGGTACATGAGTAAATTAGGTGTTCAGTAGTCAACTGCCTCCGTGGTCTAGTGGCTAGTGCCATGGACTCCCGATCCGGAGGTCCTGGGTTCGATTCCCAGGGGGGAAACACAAAGTTGAAATTTGAGAATTTATCACTTTGTAAATTTTTCCCCAGTTTGGTTAGGACATTGCAGGCTGAATCACCTGATAGTCCGAAAAGAAAAAAGATTTCGTGCTTCGGAGGGTACGTTAAGCCGTCGGTCCCGGTCGCTGTCTTTGATAGTGGTCGTTACTCAAACCATGTCAGAGGCCTGATAGTTGTGCTACTAGGCGGTTTAAAAACTCTGAAACCAGGATTCATCGGGTCGATAGACTCGATACCCACTCGACAGAAGAAGAAGTAGTCAGTGTTTTTATTAGTGAATGTAATTATATTTGTTTTGTAGATTTTAAATAGTCCTCTTGTTTTGCATGCCAGTTGTGGCGCAACATGTTATTTATTTAAGAACTTATTATACCATGTTTGCCTGCAATAAATTACATTTCATTTCAGAAAAGATATTCTTATCGTACTTAGTAACATACGTGTTCTTTTTAGGTTTGCCCGGGCGTCAGTCAAGCTGTAGTGAATGGAAAGACTCTATTCGTGGTCAAAGTTGAACGACACATTATTGAACGCAATGGGTTTATTCATCAAACATTGACTGTACTTTCGTTAAGAGGTAAGAATATAAAGTACAGTATACTGGGTTGTATTATAACTTAGTATCATAATCTTGGTACCCTGCTGACCCCATTTTAGAGGTAATGAATTGAGGATCAAATAGTACCGGGCAGGAAATATCGAAATTTCCGCCAAAAGTGGCCGTTTTTAGCATAAATTTCGATAGTAACTGCCCGGTACTATTTGCTCCTCAATTCATTACTCCTAAATAGTACCTACATAGGTTTAAATCTAAGGAAGTGACAGAGAAATATTTTGTAAATTTCTATATTTTGCAAGTTATGATTTTTTTAACGTGAGGGCGCACCGGAGACGGCTTCTTAATGCAACTTACGAATGAAATGATGACATCTTAAATAATAATAAAAAAATGTATGGTCAACCACACCGTGGGTGAACCGCTTTGCTTAGTGGTCTTCCTTTGACGTAGTACTGCAGGCATTTGTGGTCCAATTGTAAACTTACCCGCTGATCTGCGGTCAACTCCTGTCCTGACGTGATTGTAGTACACATGTTGCGCGTAGATATAGACCAATAGGTACACGAAATATGAAATACATGTTAAAAGTAATATTATTGGCTTCTAATGCTATCTTGTGTGCTCGTAAAAATCATATACCTACCCATATTTTTGACGCCAAACATAGTATTTCGCCACGTCTGACAAGTTTTGAGGGTTGTTTAAGTTAGATCTTTATATTGCTGTAGTGACAGGTTGTCAGCCCATCGCCTGAATTACAATATTCTGAAACCCTCGAATCTGTTAGCTGGTTTTTACCTTTTTACAGCATGCCTGGGAGGAGATGCAGCTGGCACATACTATGTTTTTCTATCGCTCCCAGTTCAGCATGGAAGTGTAAAGAATATATACAAAGAATATATATAATAAACAATCAGCTAAATCCTTAAACATTTCCTTTCCTTGGGGCCTGCTTTCAAGCCTATTTAAACCATAGCCTTGAAAGCTGGCCCCAAGGGAATTTATGAGTTTTACTTATTGAAATATATATATACTTATATATATGTAATGTACTAAGCACGTTTAGTCTAGTCACTAGTCTTCGTAAGTTAGCTTTTAATGAACATTATTGGCATGATGATGATGATGAACATTACTATAATATAAGTAATACAACTTAAACAGGTTACATAATAAGTCATGAATGGGCTGATAAAAGCTACGTGCTTCATATAAACCCGCTGTTGAATGTAATACCATACAAGGATGAGATAGAGAACCATGCACCTATTCGCGAAAAATGGCGTGAAGACTTGCAGCTGTTGTCTGATTATTTGGATTTCAAGGTACTAAAAGTATATCTGTACTATTAAGTATTACATTATTTTATTTATTATTATTTAAAGGTGATGTGTCTAATTGCAACAACTTCAGATGGATTAAATTAACGTAACGCACTCTCAAACTGTGGGAAAGAGTGAATGGTGCCCGTTTAACGTCAATATCCGGTACAACTGAAAATCAATTTGGTTTCGCTGCTGAGATCCACAACAGAATCTATCCAGACAATAAGAATTCTAACGGGGAAATGTCGAATGAATATAGAAAATCTCTACTTCATCTTCATAGATTTGGAAAAGGCATTCGACAAGGTCCCGGAAAACTAGTGTGGCAGGCATTGCGTGCATAGAAAATACCAGAATCTTACATTTCATTGGTACAAGACATGTACCAGGGTAGCTCACAAATTAAGACTGCTGACGGAATTACTGACCCATTTCAAGTTGGCGTACACCAGAGCTCGGCACTAAGTCCCGTACTCTTTAATCTGTGCATGGACTACTTCACCAGAGACCTGCAGTCAGAAATTCCGTGGTGCATGCTGTACGCAGACGACATGGCCCTGATAGGAATAACAGCACCGGAGCTACAACAAACCTTCAATACGTGGTTTACGGAACTTGACAGACAGGTTTGCGAATCAGTCGAATAAAAACTGGGTACATGAAATGCGATTTGGGTGGGACTGAAGAGTTAAACTGCCAAATACAGATTAAAAACGTAGCATTACCCAAAGTAGAACGATTTGAATATCTTGGGTCCATACTCAAGACAGACGCGCGCATACGTGAGGACGTAAATCACCGAATTAACACAGCTTTGTTGAAGTGGCGATCCCTGTCAGGTGTAATGTGCCATACCAGAATGCAAGTAAAGACTAAAGGCAAAATATACAAAACCGCAGTCAAGCCTGCTAAGCTCTATGGCGCGGAATGCTTGACTGCCCAAAAGTAGCACGAATAACAACTGCACATGGCAGAGATGAAAATGCTGAGATGCGTGGGAGGCGTAATGCGACTGGACAAAGTCCGCAATGAGTATATGCGGGGATCGTTCAAAGTTACTCTGGTTTCAGAAAAGCTCAGATAAAGTAGACTCCGATGGTGTGACCATATAATGCGACGCAAAGTTAACTACTACGTGAAGACAGTGCTCAACATCAAAACTCAACCTCGAAGAAGAGGCAGACCGCGTGATGGTCAAATGTTGAGAGGGATTAAAAATCTCAACACCTGCGACATCCCGGGATAGAATATCCTGGCGCCGATGCACAAGAAGGCCCGACCCCAGCTAAATTAAAAAAAGGGCAGGAAGAAGAAGAAGATTCAGCATTATAATTATTATTTTGTAAATATTTATACAATTCCTTTCCCTAAAAAGTAGATTCCTTCCCAAGTGACCGAAATTATTTTTCTGCGTTCGGCGTTACATTGCTTATTGGTAGAAGTTCATGTTTCGGGGCCATTGAGCCGATGACAATAAAGCATCAACATCTTCTTTTCTGTTGCTGAAACACCTAAAAAGACCAAAAGGTGCTTAAATAGCTTTGTACTGTTATAGACTACTCGTTCCCGAGAAGGTGCTCGCTACGTCGCCGAGAACGGCAAGTTGACAGCCACAGTCCGCGATTACCTGCAAGCTATACTGCTGCTGAAGCCAGAAGATGTGGTGCACTTCACCAGGCAATACTTCAACTCGGCTCTCTCTTCCATGGACTTGCCCAGGGATGAATACTTCGAGCCCAGCCAGAAACACGTTCGCTATTTCTACTTTGAAGAATAGACATCGACTCTTATGTAAGTAATAATGACATAATTTACATGATTTTTATAACCTCTATGGATCATTTTGGAAAAAGAATAATCTATTAAAAAAATCGCAAAGCATGTTATTATAAATGAATGCTAAATATTAATTTGTATAATTTATATACTCATAATGAGGTATACTTTTATTAAAGACTATAGTTTGTTATTAATCACTAATCAGCCTCATGGTTTTTGATGCAATTAAATTAATAGTTAATAATATAATCATCAAATATTTTTTATTTAATAGCTTAGTTTAACTTGTAACTTATTTTTTTGCAAAATGTTAAAAAATAAAGTTATTACACGTAAAAATACGAAGATATACATAAGTAGAAAAGAAGCTTAACCCAATGAAATGCGTTCTCTGCCAGCTTACCTGGTAATAGAAAAAGAAATCGTGTTTGTTAAAGGTAAAAAATATGTTTATTCAGCAAACATCGAAGAATTTGCCAAATGATATCATGTAAACAAGTAACTAACTGAATAAAATATCAGGCGGAAACATTGAAGGTTAAAATAATGAGACGAGACCTACGAATCTTGCCAATTAATGTTATTGGAGGTTGTTTTGTTTGGCAAGATCCTAACCCCCACGATGTCTGTTTTCATTACTAAGAGAACATTGTTGTTAAAGGATAAAGAAAGATTAGATTGATTTAATTTGTCTGTCGGGAGGAAAACGCGTAAACAAACTTACGCCTACGTTGAGTTGAAAAGTAGAAGGGTGAGGCGATCAGTATTAGGTGCCTTACGAAAACAGATTAGCGTAGAGATGTCTATTATCTTTAGATAAAGTTGGGAGTAAATAACCTAAGTAAGATAGAAAAAGAAATTCTTTCATGGACTGGGAGCGAATGAAGACCTAGAATGTGCCAGATGCATTTCCTCCCGGGCATTCTGTAAAAACCAAGTAAAGAATCCGAGGATTTAGTATATTGCAATTTAGGCGATAGGCTGACAACCTGTCACTACAAAATATACCTAAAAATCTATCATACATAACCCACAAAACTTGTTAGACGTGGCGGAACGAAAAGCGTGATTACGAGTACGTAAGGTTGCCTTTTAAGTTGTGTCTTTTGCCAGCATCCTGCAATAATAAAAAAACAAATCTTATGGCATTTTCATCTTTTTGAATTTAGAATTCGAAAACAAAAGAATGTTTTCAAATTAATCGAATAGTTTTATTGCAGCGTCTATTCAAAGGTGATAAGTCGCTTGTTAAAATGAAATTATCTAAGGAAAATTTGCGTGCGATAATTTTCTACAACTTTCAAAGGGGATTATCGCGACTTCAGTGCTTTGAGGAGATAACTTCTGTGTTTAATGATGCAGCACCATGTCTTCGGACTGTAGAACGCTGGTATTTAGAATTTCAACGTGGGCACTCTAGCCTTAGTGACAAGCCACGTGAAGGTCGTCCAAGAACCGCCATGACGCGAGAGAATATCGAAGCTGTGCGGCAGCTTATCCTCGAAGATCGGCATGTGACATACCGTGAAATAGAGGCATCCGTGGGCATTTCAGGGACCACTGTCCAAAAAATCCTACACGAAGAACTTGGCGTAAGTAAGTTGATCTCTCGTTGGATACCACATTTGCTTAGCGACGACCAAAAAGCAGCCCGTGTTAGTTGGTGTCGCAAAACTTTGCAGCGATTCAGCCGAGGAGAGTCAAAGCATGTTTACGATGTGGTTAGTGGTGACGAGTCTTGGATATATGCTTATGATCCAGATTCTAAGCAGCAGTCAACTGTCTGGGTCTTCCAGCAAGAGCCAAAACCGACCAAAGTCGGTGCGCTCACGAAGCACTTAAAACAAAATGGTTGCCTCGTTTGTGGCAAAGGGTGGTCACGTTTTGCCACTATTGTACTAGAAGATCGCAAGACGGTTACCGCTGACTGGTATACCACTGTTTGTTTACCACAAGTCATCACCGAATTTCGAAAAATCAATCCAAGACGTCGTATGATACTGCACCATGACAATGCAAGTTCGCACACCGCCTCCCAAACAAAGACGTTTTTGAGCACCCAAAATGTCAAAATTTTAGATCATCAGCCTTACAGCCCTGATTTAAGCCCTAACGATTTCTTTACGTTCCCCAAAATTAAGCAAGGTCTTCGTGGTCAACGTTTCAGCTCACCCGAAGAAGCTGTTGAAGCATACATATCGGCCATTTTGACTATCCCCACTTTGGAGTGGAATAAGTGTTTTAGAAACTGGTTTGAACGCATGCTAAAGTGTATTAAATATCGCGGAGAGTTCTTTGAAAAACAATAAATGGTAATAATCTATTCGATTGTGTGTACTTATTTCAAACGACACAACTTAAAAGGCAGCCATATGTATGTATGTGTGTAAGAAAGAAAATATATTCAGTTACTTCCACACAAGCCCCGTGCAATGCTCCGTCCGATGCTCCGTGGAAGGGCGAAACACGTGTTGAGAAGATTTGTTGGTACTGGTGCAGGCGTGCATGTGCATTTATTTGCGGGCGGGCGGTGCACTTAACTAATTAATTGCATAACTTACCGTCACTTGTGTGGAAGTAGCTAAATTCTTTTTTTTCTATCTTACTTAGGTTATGATGGACTTCCGCAAAATAACGCCTGAATCTATAAATTACTTGGGAAGAAATCCCATCGCACTTAAATTAAATATAGGTATGTCATAGACTTCTTCTGTCGAGTCGGTATCGAGTATATGGACCCGATGAACCCTGGTGTCAGAGTTTTTAAACCGCCCAGTAGCACAATTATCAGGCCTCTGACATGGTTTGAGTAACGACCATTATCAAAGACAGCGACCGGGACCGACGGCTTAACGTGCCCTCCGAAGCACGAAATCTTTTTCTTTTCGGTCAATCAGGCGATTCAGCCTGCAATGTCCTAACCAAGCTGGGGAAAAATTCACAAAGTGATAAATTCTTAAATATCAACTTTGTGCTTCCCCCCCGGCAATCGAACCCGGACCTCCGGATCAGGAGTCCATTGCACTAGCCACTAGACCACGGAGGCAGCTATAGTAAATGCACATGGCTATCTTAAATGTCCCACGAAGTTCATAACACGTGGTACCACGTTCACGAGTGTATTTAACTGTGCCTGCCCAGTAAAGGATAGGTAAACGGGATGTGTGTGTGTAAGGGACTGCGTTGCTTTGTCTAATTTAACTAATAGGATACTAGCGTATTCCTTTCAAATGTGTTACACCATCCCTTACAAAATATAAGGTTATTTGCGTCACACTTGTAAGAAGATCAAGATTTCTATGAAGAAGTCAAGCAACTCCCCCGTCAGCGTAGGGGTTCGCCTTGCAGCGTAGTGGCTCGCTTATAGTGTCAACTGGCTCGCTTATAGTGTCCACTGGCTCGCTAATAGTGTCCACTGTCTCGCTTATAGTGTCCACTGGCTCGCTTATAGTGTCCACTGGCTCGCTTATAGTGTCCACTGGCTCGCTTATAGTGTCCACTGGCTCGCTTATACACTGAATAAATTAAAAATAATATCTTTCCCATACGAAATAACAACCTCGATCAGACAATTTATATGGAAATATACAAAAAAAACACTTCCTGAAAGAAGTTCCTGGTGAAAAATGTTCAGTGTCGGTGACTGAGCAACCCTTATCTGTCTGTGGGACGCTGTTTCTTACATCCAGTATAGGTGTAATTGAATAATTTATGTATATTATGACCTCACCCACGCAGATGATTCAAGACTTTAGTTGAGCCGTCAAACTGCCTACTAGTCATCAAACTGCCTATATATAACAACAGCTACGTACTCAGTAATGGTGTTTAGACAGCGTCCCAGCCTAGATAATGTTACGTTCCCAGTGCGCATATTAATCACCCCCATGATTGATCTGCATTGTCCTGTCCCCACCACTGTCTAGCAATGGTTAATTAAGAAGCTGTGTAATCTAGCTGACAGAGTAATCTATGTTTCGTTAATTAATTAATTTGAATGGGAAAGTAGCTCATTGTTTATTGTTAAGGCTTTGTAAGCGGTGTTTCAATCAGTCACCATAAAAGGCACCGAAGAAATAATTTTAGAATGATGTACCTATATTCAAACAACTTAATTTTTCCATGAATTTAGAAAAAAACTGTCCAATTCTTGTTGTTTTTATTCGGTTTCTGCTAACAGTTAAAGGGCACAAAATATGAAATACTTTTCGAGCAGTAGGCTTTTAGGCACAAAATCAATTTACATCTAAAACCTGAGCTCTAAAGCAGGTGGGTAATTTGATACAAATTAAGTCTCGAAAATACTGCTTACGAAAAAATCGTGATGAAAAAAGCACGAGTAACCTGAATTTCGGGGATAACCTGAAACGGCCTTGCGAATTTCTCACAAATTATCCGATCAGGAAGTCGAATTTTTTTAAAGACAAAAATACAAAACAAATCTTGTCTGAGATAAAAACAAAAATAGGCGTGTAAATGGGTCAATCCGTTTACCAAACTGGAGATCCCTTGGGTGTCTTTGGCGACCTACATTTCTGATGCCATTTTTGGGGACACTATATAAAACAACAAAAATGTAGTAAGACCAACTTTGGAAAATTAGGTATCCGACTACATCTAAGCCCACTTTTTACCCATAAGTGATCACAGTATACCACTAATCTAACCCCGTGATTTCCCCTTCTTTCAACCTCATTAGGTTGGCTTGAAGAAATCTCTTATAGAGATAAGCTCGCCTATTGTTTTAATTTTTAAGTTTACTTGTATGTTTAATTCTTAAAACAATAAATAATTTAATAAATAATATTTTTAACATCAGAATCTACGACGGTACTGATTGCTTGCTTGTAATAATTACCTATAATATTTTCCCTGCCTCTATATAACAACATATTATGTATGAGGGACGGGTTTGTTAATACGCGTATGTTTATCATCAACATACCCCGCTCACGAAATGCAAATTTGTATTATCCCAAGCCCAAAGAATTGTAGGAGGAATCCCAAATATTAATAAGATGAAGTTGCAAGTATTTTGTATATCCACCCGAGGATACCCGCATGTCACGCGAAATCCCCCAAACAAAATGACAAAACTGTGAAGGAGAGCCCGGGACGGGAGAGGAATTTTAATTTTTTGTTCCTTTTGCACAAAGGAATTTATTATTAAGTCCCGCATCACAGGCATACGATAAGAAGGGGCTAGGCAGCCGCAGCCGCAATTCGCTCGCACCTTTCTGAAGAATTTTAGTAAAAATATCGCGGTATTTCGTTTCCAATTATTTGGAACGTGACGCACTTTTCCCTTTACTGCCCGCTTTATGAGTTTTCATATCAAATTCTACCGTTTTCGTATTTACCGTGATCCCATTCTGTTTTACGTAAGCAGAAGCACCTTGATGTTATCAGTCCGGCCAATTGTGTTTTTAATTAAACCCAGATGGAAATTAGCATTAATCGAGAGGAAGAATTCACCTCGCTACGTACCTCACCTCGCTGGGCGGAATATTTCTGCAACGTGGATATTTTAAGAATGTTGATAAACGCAGAATTTTATGTGATGTTTCGTGGATGGGGTTAAGCAATACGTAAGATAATCGAACCCGAAATTGTACAGCCATGTTTAAGTCTTGGGGTGGTTTAATTAATTCTAATTCGTTTACAATATATTATTAAGCTCCATCAAGCTAAGTCGGATAATCGTTAGAAGTTTAAATTAACTTGTTAGAAGGGGCGGGGCGTCTCGTAGAGTTTACAAACAGGACAAGGCGTCGGTCTCACCCCTGCATACAAATTGGCAACCCTAAAATTACAATATGTGAGCGGAATGCGACAATGGACGCCTATACACGTCGTGCGTATGTAACTGTGGCCAAACCGTCATGTGCGGGAAATGACGCCTCCGCAGATAACCGAACAGGTAACGGGGTACTGGAAACGTACGCATCAGGTAGGCATGGCCTGACCCCGAGGTCCTTTTTGTAATTACTTTTCTGTTGGCCGGCACATTAAGCAAAATGTTTCATTTTTCGTGGAAGGACAGGATAAATAAGTAAATATGTTGATGTTTTCAGAGTCATCTGAATGAAATTTTTATAAAGGCGACCAAAATAAATAAGAAACTATAGGACCTACCTATTAAAATAATACAGCGTGAACAAAATAACTGGACCCAGCTTCGAAATTTAAATAAATATGTAAATTAGTTCGATACTAACAGATCCTAATTTGAACGAACCCTTTAGGGTGCGAAACTTATGAACTTTCAAAGTTTAATATGTCCGGCCTACAAAGGGCAGAAACTAAGTCGTAAAAGGATTTCACAACTTTGCTCAACTTCGGAGTAACATACTATTACTATACTATACATTTCTGTTAGCAAATTACTAATTCTGAAGTAAATGGAAGGGCGAAGCAAAATATGAACTTGTACTGTAGCGTCAGCGTAGAAGTTATGTAATACGGGGTGTAAGGGACAGCGTCCCGCAAACTGATAGGGGTTGCACAGTCAACGAAACTGAACAACTACCAACAGGTTTCTTTTTCAGGAAATGTAAATATAATGTTGTATTTCCATACAAATTGTGATACTGATCGATTTGGTAATTTTGTATAGAAAGGTAATTATTTTTTCCCTCTCCTGACAATTTCCCGGTGAAAGTTGTTCAGTTCCGTTGACTGAGCAACCCCTATCAGTTTGCGGGACGCTGTCCCTTTCACCCGGTATAATAGAGATGCCGAATACTAGTCAAATCAGACACTTTTTATGAAATGTCATAATCGCTTTTTTGTATGATAATACTTAGTTATGTTGCACGTCATGGCAAATATTGACTAATCAAATCAATAACTCCTATATTTTTAATTATTAAATCTTGATGTTATTTTTTTTAAATGATAAATAAGATCCACATCATCCGTGGCAGCCTTGGAGTCCGCGACGTGGCAGATAAGCTGCAGGAAAGTCGTCTTCGATGGTATGGCCATTTAAGTCGCAGACCGCCAGACTACGTCGGAAAGAGATGCCTCGAACTCACTGTCCAAGGCTCTAGATCACGCGGCAGACCAAAGAAGCGCTGGCTTGACGTAGTGAAAGCGGACATGGAAGAGAACGATCTCACACCAGTGGATGCTGAAGACCGGGCAAAGTGGAGTAGAAAAAGCCGGAAAGCGGATCCCAGTATCAAGCTGGGAAAACGCTAAGCAGAAGAAGAAGATAAATGAGATCCACAATATTTCAGCCATCAGTTTTAAGTATAAACATTTTTTTTAAAACACCTAGTCGTCACGCCTTTTTTTTTAACTTGGTAGGGTTATTTGAGAAATCTTATTTTATCTTATTTAGCCGTTAGTGTTCTACTGCTGGGCAAAGGCCTCCCTCCGGTCTCTCCACGACTCCCTATTCTGTGCTTCTTCCGGCCAATTTTTGAGTAATATATTTATTTATTACTAGTACGTACATACTCGTGTTGGTGTCTGTCACCGGATGAGCACACTGCTTTAGCAAAACGCCATTTCCTCTGTCTCTATAAAACGAACAAATCTCTCACATAAAAAAAGATGTAGGTACTCAAAGACAGTCCAATTCTTGTTGTTTTTATTCGGTTTCTGCTAACAGTTAAAGGGCACAAAATATGAAATACTTTTCGAGCAGTAGGCTTTTAGGCACAAAATCAATTTACATCTAAAACCTGAGCTCTAAAGCAGGTGGGTAATTTGATACAAATTAAGTCTCGAAAATACTGCTTACGAAAAAATCGTGATGAAAAAAGCACGAGTAACCTGAATTTCGGGGATAACCTGAAACGGCCTTGCGAATTTCTCACAAATTATCCGATCAGGAAGTCGAATTTTTTTAAAGACAAAAATACAAAACAAATCTTGTCTGAGATAAAAACAAAAATAGGCGTGTAAATGGGTCAATCCGTTTACCAAACTGGAGATCCCTTGGGTGTCTTTGGCGACCTACATTTCTGATGCCATTTTTGGGGACACTATATAAAACAACAAAAATGTAGTAAGACCAACTTTGGAAAATTAGGTATCCGACTACATCTAAGCCCACTTTTTACCCATAAGTGATCACAGTATACCACTAATCTAACCCCGTGATTTCCCCTTCTTTCAACCTCATTAGGTTGGCTTGAAGAAATCTCTTATAGAGATAAGCTCGCCTATTGTTTTAATTTTTAAGTTTACTTGTATGTTTAATTCTTAAAACAATAAATAATTTAATAAATAATATTTTTAACATCAGAATCTACGACGGTACTGATTGCTTGCTTGTAATAATTACCTATAATATTTTCCCTGCCTCTATATAACAACATATTATGTATGAGGGACGGGTTTGTTAATACGCGTATGTTTATCATCAACATACCCCGCTCACGAAATGCAAATTTGTATTATCCCAAGCCCAAAGAATTGTAGGAGGAATCCCAAATATTAATAAGATGAAGTTGCAAGTATTTTGTATATCCACCCGAGGATACCCGCATGTCACGCGAAATCCCCCAAACAAAATGACAAAACTGTGAAGGAGAGCCCGGGACGGGAGAGGAATTTTAATTTTTTGTTCCTTTTGCACAAAGGAATTTATTATTAAGTCCCGCATCACAGGCATACGATAAGAAGGGGCTAGGCAGCCGCAGCCGCAATTCGCTCGCACCTTTCTGAAGAATTTTAGTAAAAATATCGCGGTATTTCGTTTCCAATTATTTGGAACGTGACGCACTTTTCCCTTTACTGCCCGCTTTATGAGTTTTCATATCAAATTCTACCGTTTTCGTATTTACCGTGATCCCATTCTGTTTTACGTAAGCAGAAGCACCTTGATGTTATCAGTCCGGCCAATTGTGTTTTTAATTAAACCCAGATGGAAATTAGCATTAATCGAGAGGAAGAATTCACCTCGCTACGTACCTCACCTCGCTGGGCGGAATATTTCTGCAACGTGGATATTTTAAGAATGTTGATAAACGCAGAATTTTATGTGATGTTTCGTGGATGGGGTTAAGCAATACGTAAGATAATCGAACCCGAAATTGTACAGCCATGTTTAAGTCTTGGGGTGGTTTAATTAATTCTAATTCGTTTACAATATATTATTAAGCTCCATCAAGCTAAGTCGGATAATCGTTAGAAGTTTAAATTAACTTGTTAGAAGGGGCGGGGCGTCTCGTAGAGTTTACAAACAGGACAAGGCGTCGGTCTCACCCCTGCATACAAATTGGCAACCCTAAAATTACAATATGTGAGCGGAATGCGACAATGGACGCCTATACACGTCGTGCGTATGTAACTGTGGCCAAACCGTCATGTGCGGGAAATGACGCCTCCGCAGATAACCGAACAGGTAACGGGGTACTGGAAACGTACGCATCAGGTAGGCATGGCCTGACCCCGAGGTCCTTTTTGTAATTACTTTTCTGTTGGCCGGCACATTAAGCAAAATGTTTCATTTTTCGTGGAAGGACAGGATAAATAAGTAAATATGTTGATGTTTTCAGAGTCATCTGAATGAAATTTTTATAAAGGCGACCAAAATAAATAAGAAACTATAGGACCTACCTATTAAAATAATACAGCGTGAACAAAATAACTGGACCCAGCTTCGAAATTTAAATAAATATGTAAATTAGTTCGATACTAACAGATCCTAATTTGAACGAACCCTTTAGGGTGCGAAACTTATGAACTTTCAAAGTTTAATATGTCCGGCCTACAAAGGGCAGAAACTAAGTCGTAAAAGGATTTCACAACTTTGCTCAACTTCGGAGTAACATACTATTACTATACTATACATTTCTGTTAGCAAATTACTAATTCTGAAGTAAATGGAAGGGCGAAGCAAAATATGAACTTGTACTGTAGCGTCAGCGTAGAAGTTATGTAATACGGGGTGTAAGGGACAGCGTCCCGCAAACTGATAGGGGTTGCACAGTCAACGAAACTGAACAACTACCAACAGGTTTCTTTTTCAGGAAATGTAAATATAATGTTGTATTTCCATACAAATTGTGATACTGATCGATTTGGTAATTTTGTATAGAAAGGTAATTATTTTTTCCCTCTCCTGACAATTTCCCGGTGAAAGTTGTTCAGTTCCGTTGACTGAGCAACCCCTATCAGTTTGCGGGACGCTGTCCCTTTCACCCGGTATAATAGAGATGCCGAATACTAGTCAAATCAGACACTTTTTATGAAATGTCATAATCGCTTTTTTGTATGATAATACTTAGTTATGTTGCACGTCATGGCAAATATTGACTAATCAAATCAATAACTCCTATATTTTTAATTATTAAATCTTGATGTTATTTTTTTTAAATGATAAATAAGATCCACATCATCCGTGGCAGCCTTGGAGTCCGCGACGTGGCAGATAAGCTGCAGGAAAGTCGTCTTCGATGGTATGGCCATTTAAGTCGCAGACCGCCAGACTACGTCGGAAAGAGATGCCTCGAACTCACTGTCCAAGGCTCTAGATCACGCGGCAGACCAAAGAAGCGCTGGCTTGACGTAGTGAAAGCGGACATGGAAGAGAACGATCTCACACCAGTGGATGCTGAAGACCGGGCAAAGTGGAGTAGAAAAAGCCGGAAAGCGGATCCCAGTATCAAGCTGGGAAAACGCTAAGCAGAAGAAGAAGATAAATGAGATCCACAATATTTCAGCCATCAGTTTTAAGTATAAACATTTTTTTTAAAACACCTAGTCGTCACGCCTTTTTTTTTAACTTGGTAGGGTTATTTGAGAAATCTTATTTTATCTTATTTAGCCGTTAGTGTTCTACTGCTGGGCAAAGGCCTCCCTCCGGTCTCTCCACGACTCCCTATTCTGTGCTTCTTCCGGCCAATTTTTGAGTAATATATTTATTTATTACTAGTACGTACATACTCGTGTTGGTGTCTGTCACCGGATGAGCACACTGCTTTAGCAAAACGCCATTTCCTCTGTCTCTATAAAACGAACAAATCTCTCACATAAAAAAAGATGTAGGTACTCAAAGACAGCATTACGAACCGGTGTTTTCTTGCCACTGTTTCAAGCAAATTGAGTATGGTGTAGCGACGTATATATCCGTCATAATCAGCTTAGAGCGCTGTTTGGGTGCGGTGCGGAGCGTGCCAGGTGACGGTAAGCTTCTTTGGGTGCAGCCAGGGTCGCACTCAGGCTGTAAGAACATATTTCCTTTTTTAATCCTTTTTAAGCTACATCTAGACTGCTTTTAGTCAGTCGATTATAGTCTAGTCACCCGAAGTCAATAGCTAGTATTAGGTATGGTGCAGCTACGAATATATCCGTCTTAATCATCGGTTATTTTTAGGTAGTTACCCGAAGTCAAAAGCTAGCATTGAGTATGGTATAGCGACGTATATATCCGTCATAATCAGCTTTGAGCGCTGTTTGGGTGCGGTGCCGGTAAATGCCAGGTGACGGTAAGCTTCTTTAGGTGCAGCCAGGGTCGGGGTCAGGCTGTAAGAGCTTATTTTCTTAGTTAGACTAAGTACATGTAAATACCCATACTTGTTAACTTCGACCAAAATGATGGGCCAAAAAACCGTCACTTATTTAAGTCTGTATAATCTTGTGTAATATAGTTCTAGTAATGTAAATATAGTTCTAATATTACCCATGAGTGTTGAGAAAAGAATACTTATAATATCTTAAAATGTTAAATTCCTGGATATGTAACATACCCAAACGTTATTTATTAGTAAAAATATATATATATATATATAGTTTTTTTCTCTGAATCCTTCCCTGCCAAGCCAGCATTGCATTTTGCTCACACGGAGTACATTTTATAAGCTGATGAGGTAGGTAAAGCGTCCTTAAAGGTAGTGCTTAGGAATTAGCAGTACCACGTCCCGGGTTCAGACACCACGAACAAGAAAACTGATAGTACACAGGTGTATATGTATCAAAAAGTTTTAGTTATAAGAAGGTATATACGTACCTTTTATACCTTTTATATAAGTACAATAGTTTGTTCCATGTTTTTTCCATGCTGGACTGGGAGTAAAAAACATAGAATGTGCCAGCTGCATTTCCTCCCGAGCATTCTATAAAACCAGCTAAGGGATCAGGAGGGAGGGATAAAGTAAATAAAGTCTGCTGATGCTCTAAACAACAAAGAGACGCTCTAAACAGAAAAAGAACGTCTTGAACTTAGTTTGTGTCAAGTTTACACAATAATGACTTCATAACATAAAACTCGGCAGTACAAATACGAAAGAAATGCGCACACATTCATTGTCATTAGAGAAAAGCAAATATTATTTTCCCAAACAACGGAATTAGCGCTACGCAACAATACACAAGTCGGTATAACCATTATTCTGTCATTATCGTTAGGTCGGCATCACACACACGACCCACAAAAAACCTTATAGGTAGCACATAGAATATCTTCCATGCTGGACTGGGAGTGCGAGAAAAACATAGAATGTGCCAGCTGCATTTCCACCCGAGTATGGTCTAAAATCCAGCTAAGGGATCTGAGGGTTTCAGTATATTGTAGTTTAGGCGATGGGCTAACAACCTGTCACTACAGTAATATACGTACAAACCTATCTTAAATACCCCTCAAAACTTTGTCAGACGTGGCGGAACGACCTTTGTTTAGGTCGTTTACGCTCTGCCTACCCCGTTAGGGATAAAGGCGTGATTATATGCATGTATGCATGCAATAGTTTGTTACTCTATAGTATGAAACTATTAAAACCGTAAAAACTAGTACCCTTGTTTAATCCCCTGGATTATGTAGCCGACCCCGTCATTAACGGGATAAGTATAAAGTTATAAATAATAGTATTTCCGAAAAAATAAAATAAAGTTGTTGGTGTAAAGGGCCTTCAACCCCCAACATTTCAAAGTTAGAGTGAACAGGCATCTTCCGGGTGAGCTCGCACCATCGTCGACTCCGTCTCAGTCGTTCCCGACCTAGACTGGAGTCAAGAGCTGGGTTTGCTCTTTTAATAAAAAAAAATGGATAATAAAGTTTGAAATAATAGTATTTCCAACTCAGTTTTAGAGTTTTAGAATCATCTCCTTTAAGGTAGTGCTTAGGAATTAGCAGTACCAGTACCACGTCCCGAGTTCAGAATCCACGAACAAGAAATCTGACAGTACACAGGGCGTAACAAAAAGTTTAAGTTATATAAAAGATGTAAGAAAATACCTTCTTATAGGTAGGACAGTTTGTTACTAGAAGTATTTTTTTTGCAATAGACAAATAGTACTTTTTCCATGCTGGCCTGGAAGCGAGAGAAAAACATAGAATATGTCAGCTGCTTTCCTCCCGGGCATGCTGCAGAAACCAGCTAAAGGTCCGAGGGTTTCTGTATATTGCAATTTAGGCGATGGGCTGACAACCTGTCACTACAGCAATATACCTTCAAATCTATCTTAAATAACCCTCAAAGCTTTCTATCCCATACATACAATCACGCCTCCATCCCTAATGGGGTAGGCAGAGCGTAAACGACTTAAATAAAGGTCGTTCCGCCACGGCTGACAAAGTTTTGAGGGTTATTTAAGATAGATTTGAAGGTATATTGCTGTAGTGACAAAGGTAAGGTATATTATTGTGAGTGTTTCTATCCCCTTAGGGATAAAGGCGCGATCATATGAAATATTATGTAACATTATGAAGCGTATGTAATATTATGAATTAGTAGGTTTAGTAATTTAACTAATTTGCCAACACGTATCACTTATTTATGAAATGTGTTTTTAAATAAAAAAAACATGAAACATTGTTTACCATTATTCTAAAACTGAGTTGGAATTACTATCGAAGTATTTTTTTTGCAATAGACAAATGAGAAAAAACACAGTGAGGCGATTCAGGTAGTACTCGTATCTATGTAAATCCAATTATTAACTCCAGTTCCTTTCAGTTGTTGGTTAGAATTTAAACTATACTTGGTGTTACTGAGCTTTTTTATTCCACCACAGAAGATGTCATTTATCGATATTCTTTCATTTCTTCCATGCTGGCCTGGGAGCGACAGAATAACATAGAATGTGCCAGCTGCATTTCTTCCCGCGCATGCTGTGAAAAACAGCTAAGGATCCGAGGGTTTTAGTATATTGCAATTTATGCGATGGGCTGACAACCGGTCAATACAGCAATATACCTACAAATCTATCTAAAATCGTGGCGGAACGACCTTTGTTTAAGTCCTTTACGCTCTGCCTACCCCATTAGGGATAAAGGCGTGATTATATGTATGTATGTATCATTAATCGAAAATCAGTTACTGCTGAGCACTTATATTAAAATTGCTTCCTTATATCGCTGCTGGTTGTTTTGTGTGTGGCTTCTATCTGTTTTATTAAAACTGTTTACAAGACCCACACATATCTAAAAAGGTATTCAAGAGTCTTTTGACGAGATTAGAAAACTTAAGCATTTTGTGTAGGTTCTTAGATAAGTTTAATAAATAACACTGGTTGCTACGCGCTACGCTTGCTACGATAGCTACGCCGTAGCCAAGGTCTCCAATATTATCAAAATATGTACTGATGTATTTGTAAAGCTTCTACATATATACATACATATAAACACGCCTTTATCCCTAATGGGGTAGGCAGAGCGCAAACGGTCTAAACAAAGGTCGAGGTGCTTCTGTTGGGATCAAATGTTACGATGGCCAATTGAAAAGGGGACGCAGTTCTCTGGTCAAGCACCATACGGATACGTACTCAGTCATATAATCACGCCTAACGCAAATGGGGTAGGCAGAGCGTAAACGACCTAAACAAAGGTCGTTCCGCCACGTCTCACAAAGTTTTGAGGGTTATTTAAGATAGATTTGTAGGTATATTGCTGTTGTGACAGGTTGTCAGCCCATCGTCTAAATTGCATTATACTGAAACCCTCGGATCCCTTAGCCGGTTATTTACAGCATACTCGGAAAGAAATGCAGCTAGCGCATTCTATGTTTTTCTTTCGCTCCCAGGCCAGCATGGAAGTTATAGCAAACAAAATATAATATTAGCTAACGCTAAAGAAGAGGCACTCCCACCCCCGATCTGAAATGTTACCTCACCTCGTCTCCCCCGCGCCAACGGGTTTGCGAGCCATTTCCACTAGGCGGCAACACACACAAAAACCCACTTCAAACCTGTACGAACACGTTTTTGCGCATGTGGTACGAAAATCGGCGGCTTGTATGGAGTGCACGCCCTGTAGTAATTGTATGTATATACTCGTATTTACAATTAAATCCAGTCCTCTACTGCCTCTTCCTAATTTTAGTTAGGAAACTGACAACTGGTCCCTAGCCACCTGTCCAGTCACAGTAACAATTAGTTAAATGTAGTCTATAGTCCACTGGCCGCGTACCTTTGGGAAACCACTATCCACAGACTAACTTTGAAATTATAATAGACCTCGAAAACTATTTACAAGTAAATAGATAAATCAATTTCTATGTTAAGCTGTGGACGTTTATTGAATTTGTTGTTAAATTACATATAATTACACCTTCATCCCTAAAGGGACAGGCAGAGCGCAAACGACCCAAACAAACGTCGCTCCGCAACGACTGACAAAGTTTTGAGGGTTATTTAAGATAGGTATATTTCTTTAGTGACAGGTTGTCAGCCCATCGCCTAAACTGCAATTTACAGAAACCCCCGCCTCCCCTAGCTGGTTTTTAGAGAATGCCCGGGAGGAAATACAGCTGGTACATTCTATGTTTTTGTCTCGCTCCAAGGCCAGCATGGAAGGTCATGGAAGGCCAGATTGTAATCGACGTACCTACAAAAAATACTGAAAATAACGTCAAAACATAACTTCCTTCTTCGATGCTGGTAATATGCCAGCTGCATTTCCTCCCGGGCATGCTGTAAAAGATAGCTAAGGAATCCGAGGGTTTCAGGATATTGTAATTTATTCGATGAGCTGACAACCTGTCACTACAACAATATACCTACAATTTATGTTAAATAACCCTCAAAACTTAGTCAAACGTGGCGGAACGACCTTTTGATTAGGTCTTTTACGCTCTGCCTACCCCATAAGGGATAAAGGCGTGATGATATGTATGTAAGTATGTAAAACATAACTAGTTTTATTTTACTGAGTAATCGGCGGTGACGTCTTTGCTTTGTACACGATTACTTCAATATTTTTAAAGCTTTATTTGTTTTTTTTTTATATTTTATGTAAAGTCGATTTTTCCTTTCCAAACCTTAATTAAGGATCCAAAACAAGCCTCGTGATTTTGATAACCAGCTCCTGGGCCACAAAGATCCTAACTTTACTTTGTAAGCTGACAACTGGTCCCCATGCTCCATCTATCCAGCTGTCATGACAATTAATTTGATGTATAGCTGACTGGTGGCACGGCCCGCAATCCTTTGGGAGACTGCTGCTGACGTCACTGACCACGGACCTACTTTGAAATTATAATAGATTTATGCATAACTTTTAATTTTACTTTGAAAGCTGACAACTGGTCCCTTAGCTCCATCTATCCAGCTGTCGTGACAATTAATTTGATGTATGGCTGACTGGTGGCACTGCCCGCAATCCTTTGGGAGACCGCTGCTGACGTCACCGACCACGTACCTACTTATAATTATAATAGACTAGCGACCCGCCCCGGCTTCGCACGGAAATCATCAGTGTTTCTCTACTATATTATGGATGTATTATACATATAAACTTTCCTCTTGAATCACTCTATCCATTAAAAGAAACCGCATCAAAGTCCGTTGCGTAGTTTTAAAGATTTATGCATACATAGGGATATAGGGACAGAAAAAGCGACTTTGTTTTATACTATGTAGTGATTAGCTACATAGCTTCAAATTTTACTTTGAAAGCTGACAACTGGTCCCCAAGCTCCATCTGTCTTGCTGCTGTGACAATAAATTTGATGTATAGCCACAGAATATATGATAGTACCACATACAGAATGGCCCCTCACCTCCCCTCCCCAGACCGGTATACGTTACACTCCGCGCCGGATTGTGGGTCACATTGAGCGTACGCATAGCGGGCATGGCGCGCGCATGTTTCCCAGTGTAATGGAAATAATAAAGTTTTGTATTCCAAAGATGGTTAGGTACTGTTCCGTGTACGGATATCTTTCTACCACAAGATATATGACTCCATTAGGAACTATTTTAGATTCCCAAGTGATGATAGATGGTGAGTAACTTCATACAAAGTATGCAACCTAACCTATTCTAACTATTCAGTTACAGTGAACTACTTTAAAACGTTGGTTTAATTAAGAACCAGATTAATCAAGTGATGATTATGACCGGTATAACAAAATTTGTCAACCCTTATAACACGCACACAAACGCATGCCAAGTGCAACATGCCGTCTGTCGATGTGTGACCAAAATGACATTGAGGAGTGTCCGAGCTGTGGTATAGCTGACTGGTGGAATAGCCCGCAATCCTTTGGGAGACCGCTGCTGACGTCACCGACCACGGACCTACTTTAAAATTATAGTATATTACCAACATACATTAATACATACATATAATTACGCCTTTATCCCAATAAGGTAGGCAGAGCATAAACGTCCTAAACAATGGTCGTCCCGCCACGTCTGCCAAGTTTTTGAGGGTTATTTAAGATAGATTCTTGAATATAGATTCGTAGGTATATTGCTGTAGGGACAGGTTGTCAGCCCATCGCCGAATTACAATATACTGAAACCCTCGGATCCCTTAGCTGGCTTTCACAGCATACCCGGGAGGAAATGCAGCTGGTACATTATTTATGTTTTTCTCTCGCTCCCAGTCCAGCATGAAAGTAATTACCAACATAACTTCTAATTTTACTTTGAAAGCTGACAACCGGTCCCCAAGGTCCATCCGTCCAGCTATCGTAACAATTAATTTGATATATAGCTGACTGGTGCCACTGCCCGAAATCCTTTGGGAGACCGCTGTTGACGTCACCGACCACGGACAAACTTTGAAATTACAGTAGATTTTGAAAATTATATTCTAAGGGAATTGCAATAACAACACTCAATCACGTGGTTTTTATAAAAATAGACACTAAAATAATCTACAAATACAATCATCGATGCGTTGTTCGCCGTGCAATCCACATGCCAAATGTGGTGAGAGTGGCAAGTACCTTCATCTGGGTATCGCCCATGTTAAGGTGACGACGATGCTAGCCAAGTTGCGCCCCCATTAGTAAAAAAAACATAATTCACTAAAATCTATCTTCACTAAATAGTATAAAACAAAGTCGCTTTCTCTGTCCCTATATCCCTATGTATGCTTAGATCTTTAAAACTACGCAACGGATAATGATGCGGTTTCTTTTAATGAATAGAGTGATTGAAGAGGAAGGTTTATATGTATAATACATGCATAATATAGTAGGGAAACACGATTTCCGTGCGAAGCCGGGGCGGGTCGCTAGTAATTACTATAACTTGATTCTGTTGGACCGGTTTTTTGATTGGGGGCGCCACTTGGATAGTATCGTCAACTTAAGCCGTGGAATTTGCGGCTTATGATTTTGTTTTACTCACGACATAAGGGCCTAAAAATGCCATGCTCCATTCCGTCATTACACCTAGTTTCACCGGGTCTTGACCCGACAATCTACGATATATAGAACAAACCTTTCTACCAGTAACTTAGTCTCTAATCTTAGTTTGGAATCTGACGACCAGTCCCTTGCCGCTACCTGTCCAGCCGAGCCAAGCCGACCTGACAATTAGTGTGATGCATAGCTGACTGGAGCCACTGGCCGCTCCTCCAGGGCCAGCCGTAGACGAAATCTGAAATTATAATAGACTTCGAACACTTTTTCAAAATGTAGTGCAAAAGGTGTACGTAGTGTAGTTACTAGGAAGTCCATGTAGTTTGGATTCCGTGCTTCGGAGGGCACGTTAAGCCATCGGTCCAGGTCACTGTTTCTAGTGGTGGTAGTTACAGGCTGATGTTGCTCCACGTCCGTAGGAACTACCTTAAAACTACACGTGACCTCGGGCGGTGCTAAGAGTGCAACAATACTGGCTGCTGCCCTGTCGGCGCAGAAAATTAACGCCATACAATAAATAAATAAAAAGTCTATGTAGGTTTTTTTCTCATGCATGACAGCTTATCTCACGAATGGTTTATAAAATACCTTGTCCCCGACGTTTCAACATTCATCAGTCGTGGGAGGTCTTGAGTCTTGTACCTACGTCACAGAATATATAATAAATAGTACTACATACCAACTGCCTCCGTGGTCTAGTGGCTAGTGCCATGGACTCCTGATCCTGGGTTCGATTCCCAGGGGGGAAACACAAAGTTGATATTTGAGAATTTATCACTTTGTGATTTTTTCTCCAGTTTGGTTAGGACATTGTAGGCTGAATCACCTGATTGTCCGAAAAAGTAAAATATTTCGTGCTTCGGAGGGCTCGTTTAGCCGTCGGTCCCGGTCGCTGTCTTTGATAGTGGTCGTTACTCATATCAATGTCAGAGGCCTGATAGTTGTGTTACTAGGCAGTTCTTCTTCTGTCGAGCGGGTATCGAGTCTATGGACCCGATGAACCCTAGTGTCAGAATTTTAAACCGCCTGGTAGCACAACTAGGCAGTTTAAAAACTCTGACACCAGGGTTCATCGGGTCGATAGATTCGATACCCACTCGACAGAAGAAGTTTTACATACCTACGTGCGGAACATTATTATTACGGTTAAACGATAAAAGGATTTTATAATTGGTTTTTATAATAATCTAAATAATAGATAAGTATAACTAATGCGTAGGTACTATGTACCTGCTCAAAACAATTTGATTTAAGGGAAAGACTGATAGTAAAGTTATAGAATTCTGATTTCTGCTCCAGGTGTCCGTTGAACCAACAGGTAACGTCTAGGGAGACGAAACTATTATTGAAGTTAGATTATGTTATGTATTATGCGACAGTCTTGGTCTCAAAGTTAGGTTAGGTTAGGCTTTACTGTGGGGACGTCTCGTAGATTGCACGTCAGATGTAACCTTCAAGAACCTTGTACACAAACTTTATCTGAATCTCCAACTTTTGTTGCACTAAGTACGCCGTTGTCGTGAGCGTGAAATCCTCGCAATTATACTTAAAAAGCAAAGCGCCAGTTTGCACGTAAGCCGTATAAACTAGAACCATTAGAGACGCGTCGCTAGCGGCCAAACTTCATAATATACATTGTAGTTAAAATATAGGTGCTTAAAATTTGACACGTCCGCTCCCGGCGAGGCCGTAAACCGCGAAAGTTCGTTTGGAGTAATAAAAAGTTAATACTTGGCGCGCAGACACGGGCGGGCGGATTGCGCATTACTCGCTACATTATAAACAAGGCTGGCGGTGACACCCCTCCTTTATGACCTACCCGGACCTCCCGGCATGCATAATTAAATCTCCGCGGTCAAATTAGCAATTTGGACCCCCACAATAGGACATAGTTCAGTTTTAAGCGTCTTTATTGTCCAAACAAATTTATTCATCCATTACTGTTCTCAATTAGTGTACAGTAACTACACTCTGAAGTCGTTTCAGTTGTTTTTGTTATGTCTGCGTCGAGGGGTTTTCTTCCCAAATTAAATTGTTCGAGCGAAATGTTTGGCGCGCTCTACTTGTTATGCTTCTGGAATTAATTTAAAGGGCAAATAAAGTTTCAGTTAGAAAAAGGGTGTGAAACGTGAGCGCAGCCGGCGTGTCGCGGAGTTAGGGCCGAATAATCAGGCTTCGTAGCGGAGCCTACATACCTATCCTTTTTCGTAGGTGTTTGGCTACGGCGTAGCACTCAGCGTAGCCATACGTAAGTAGTGTAAGTTAATCTCCCAAAATGTTGTCTATTTGTGGTTGCATAATAGACAACAGGCATTGAACATTTGCAGAAGAAGAAGATACTTATCAATACATATCATTCATGTATTTTTGTACTCATATTTTAAGGTTTTTCCATGCTGGACTGGGAGAGATAGAAAAACATTAAATGTTCCAGTTGCCCTTCCTCCTGGGCATGCTGTAGAAGTCAGCAAAAGGGATTCGAGGGTTAAAGTGTATTGTAATTCAGGCGATGGGCTGACAACCTGTCACTTCAGCAATACACATTACAATCTACAAGTGCTCTCAGTGTGTGTCAGTCGAGGCGAAGGCGCCTTTTACGAGGCGTTTTACGCTCTGCCTATCTCTTAAGGGATAAAGGCGTGATTTTATGTATGTATTTTAAGGTCTCTTGAATCACTAACAGAACAAAACAAAGTACGCAATACTGGCAAAAACTACGTATTTTCATTACTAAAGGTGCTTACTGGTGGTTGTATTTCTGTAGCTCTAGAGGTTCCTTTGTGCTGCCTACGTAAATGGTTTAATTCTGCGGAACACAATGGCATTTAGCTTTAGTAGTTACGAATATTTCCTACAAACGCATACCTTAGGCATTGTTTAGGCTGAGGCCACTTCCCTTATATTCTGCAGTGCTGGAATTCGCAAACACAGAAAGCAATTTCATTAACATAACTACAGAATGCTGATGTGGTCTAGTTGTCAGAGTCTTGGTATCTCGATGTGGAGGTTGAGAGTTTGATTTTTACGTACGACGATTGATATTCAGTTGATTACACTAACTGACTGATAATAAAAACACTATTTGCAAAGGAGTATAGGTATAGGTTACTTCCATGCTGGACTGGGTGCGAGAGAAAAACATAGAATGTGCCAACTGAATTTCCTCCCGGACATGCTGTTAAAATCAGGGATCCGAGGGTTTCTGTATATTGCAATATAGGCGATAGGCTGACAACCTGTTACTACAGCAATATACCTACAAATCTATCTTAAGCAACCCTGAAAACTTTGTCAGAGCTGTCGAAACGACCTTTGTTTAGGTTATTCATTAGGGATATAGGCGTGATTATACCTATGTATGTATGTAGCATAGGTCAAAATATGTGAAAGAAAAAATACATACTTCCATTGAAATAAAGAGGTGAAAACTTTCACTCAGGTGAGATTTAAACCCACGAAAAAACACGTGATGGAACCCTCGGTGGTTCAGTTGTTTTATTTTATTTTATTTGGGGAGCTTACAGCAACAATTACAAATTATTCAAGTATACATCACTACATAGTATAAAACAAAGTCGCTTTCTCTGTCCCTATGTCCCTATGTATGCATAAATCTTTAAAACTACGCATCGGATTTAGATGCGGTTTCTTTTAATGGTTAGAGTGATTCAAGAGGAAGGATTATATGTATAATACATGCATAATATATTAGAGAAACACTGATAATTTCTGTGCGAAGCCTGGGCGGGTCGCTTGTATTAAATACGAGTAAATGCCAATTACAAGCTTCCACATATAGAAAGAAAATTGGTTAGTTTAACTTAAAAATAATGAATAGGTAAAGTAACACATACAAATATAAAAACAGTAACACTAAACTAATACTTTAATTTTTCATTGATCTGATACTACCACTAAATAAATCAAATCGGCTATCATCATTGTACTTATTGAACAGCTTTGTGACACGTGGTATGAAACTATTTTTTCTAATATTGAGAACTAGCGACCCTCCCCGGCTTCGCACGGAAATTATCAGTGTTTCTCTACTATATTTTGCATGTATTATACATATAAACCTTCCTCTTGAATCATTCTATCCATCAAAAGAAACCGCATCAAAATCCGTTTTGTAGTTTTAAATATTTATGCATATATAGGGATATGGGACAGAGAAAGCGACTTTGTTTATACTATGTAGTGATGACAAAAAGTAAACCATGCTTTCTTAATCTTAATCGAGTTGGTATTCTTATCGCACTAGCCTCGACTCTGCCTCCGTGGTCTAGTGGCTAGTGCCATGGACTCCTGATCCGGAGGTCCTGGGTTCGATTCCCAGGGGGGAAACACAAAGTTGATATTTGAGAATTTATCACTTTGTGATTTTTTTACCAGTTTGGTTAGGATATTGCAGGCTGAATCACCTGATTGTCCGAAAAATAAAAGATTTCGTGCTTCGGAGGGCACGTTAATCCGTCGGTCCCGGTCGCTGTATTTGATAGTGGCCGTTACTCAAAACCATGTCAGAGGCCTGATAGTTGTGCTACTAGGCGGTTTAATAACTCTGACAACAGGGTTCATCGGGTCGATAGACTCGATACTCGATACCCACTCGACAGAAGAAGAAGATCGCACTGAGTAACGTGGAATATCGTGTTTCTCTTCATGTTTGTAAAAACATTACAAACCACCAGCACATAGGTAGGTACCAAGTTATTACATACATACCATCACGCCTGTATCCATAATGGGGTAGGCAGAGCGTCAACGACCCAAACAAAGGTCATTCCGCCACGTCTGACAAGTTTTGAGGGTTGTTTAGAAAGAACTGTATATTGCTGTAGTGACATGTTGTCAGCCCATCGCCTAAATTACAATATACCCCCGAATCCCTTAGCTGGTTTTTACAGCATGCCCGGGAGGAGATGTAGCTGGCACATTCTACGTTATTCTATCGCTCCCAGTCCAGCATGAAAGTTCCAAGTTATATTATAACCAAGTTTTAGTATTGGATCACTATTGAAAATCATATACGGGGTGTCAGGGACAGCGTCGTGCCAACTGATAGATTGCTCAGTCAATGAATCTGAACAATTATCATACATACATACATATAATCACACCTTTATCCCTAATGGGGTAGGCAGAGCGTAAACGACCTAAACAAAAGTCGTTCCGCCACTTCTGACAAAGTTTTGAGGGTTATTCAAGATGGATTTGTGCGTATATACGCCCAACAGCAATATTGCTGTAGTGACAGGTTGTCAACCCATCGCCTAAATTGCAATATACTGAAACCCTCAGATCCCTTAGCTGGTTTTTGCAGTATGCTCGGGAGGAAATGCAGCTGGCACATTCTATGTTTTTCTTTCGCTCCCAGTCCAGCATGGAAGAAACAACAATTATCAGCAGCTTTCATTTTCAGGAAGTGACTATAAAATTTTGCTTTTTCATACAAATTGTCTGATCGAGGTGGTCATTTTGTATGGGAAGGCCAATTTTTTTGCATCTTCCGAAAGAGTTTCCTGATGATAGTTGTTTTGTTTCATTGACTGAGCAACCCCTATCAATTTGCGGGGCGCTGTCGCTTATACCCGGTATATTCATCTGCTTACATTTCCTTTCCCTTAATCTACAAACCCATTTTGTTCTTATATTCAGAATGCTAGCCCTGATAATGTCGGAAGCAGTGCTGTTTTAGGTGATACTTTATCTTACTTTGCAGAAGTTTCGTCAGCCAACAAGATTAAATTGCGAAGTTTTAATGAATTCTAGGGTCTTGGAGATATTGTTGGTTTAAAAGGGAAACCTTAGAATAAGAATTACTGTATAAATATCTGAGATTAGGAAGAAGTAACACAAATACAAGTCAAGTTTTTTTACCTTTATATATTCTTTATTGATTTAAAATATACACATACAGTTGAACTTAAAACAAGGACACAACAGGCGAGCTTATCTCTATAAGAGATGTCTTCCAGCCAACCTAGAGGGGATGAAAGAAGGGAAAACCAAGGGAACAGATACAATAAGTCAAATTAGAAAATCTAATTAATTATAGTAATACTAATACATATATAACAATAATAGAAAAACAACATACATACATACATACATACATAAATCACGCTTTTATGCCTTACGGGATAGGCAGAGCGTTTAACGCCTCGTAAAAGGCGCTTTCGCCACGTCTGACAAAAATTGAGGGCAATTTTAGATTGTAATATGTATTGCTATAGTGACAGGTTGTCAGCCCATCGCCTAAATTACAATACACTGTAACCCTCGAGTCCCTTTTGCTGACTTCAACAGAATGCCCGGGAGGAAGGGCAGCTGGAACATTCTATGTTTTTCTATCTCTCCCAATCCAGCATGGAAGTAAGTAAGAAAAAAACAATATATAATAAAATAATATAAGATATATACGAATATTATGATACCTTTAGACCGCAATAGAAAGTAGCTGCAGCGGAGCGACGCGGCGCGGCAAATGATTCTTTGTATGAAAATGTTTGAGAGGTACCGCACTGAAGCGGCACTGAAGCTGCAGCGGAGCAGTCCCGTGCCGCGCCGCTGCGCTGCAATCGCAATGTCAATCGAACCTTTTAGCTCAAAATAATTAAAAATTTCCTGGAATTGATTGTAGAAGTTCAAATTGTATAAGATGGCCGATATCCATTACAATGAGCTTTTAAGCTGCTTTAATGGAACCTGGTTCCTTTAGTCTTTGAATCGTTAAATAGTTTAGCAGCTGGCTAGCGTCTCAGCAATACAAATTTAATTCACTCAAATGGAAGTCGAATTTATCCTCTATCTACCCTTTTCAGTCAGGAATTTCTTTATGAAAGGGCTCGATTATTATCTTTCGGAATATAATTTCGGGTCAGCAATAAGACGCACAAACGACCCAACTTGATAAAAGCCTCTTGCCGGCTCGCCGATTTACTTCGGATGCGAATAAAGTGCTTTTGCATTTCGTTTATCATTGTATCTCCAAGATTTAATATTTCTTTTTTTGTACAAACAATTTGGCTTAGAAGCGTTCATGTGGTTAATGTGCATTTGCTTTAAACTTTAAACAACTGTCTTGTAAAACGCGAGTACATACCTAAAACTTTTCTTTTATTTTTTTTTGCTACACAAAATTACATGACACAAATAATTTAATAATCTCCCAAACTTCAGATAAGTTTATCGGGAGGTCCACAATAATAAAAATATTAACTTAATTAAATTTTAAGATTATTGCGGTTGTTCAATACGTTTAAATTATTATTCTGAACATTTAATATATTTCATACTTATCTTGTCTTCATTATCTCGGTGGCCTATGTACAGGAGACACAGGAGACACATTTCACACTGGAAAAGAACTAGGTATTATTTATAGAGATGTACCTACGCAGCAGACGAGATAATGTGACGACAACATTATTTAACGTGACACATACACACATATAATCACGCCTTTACCCCTAACGTGATGCCCGTCTTAAATAGCTGTTGTTGCATCTAAGCTGCAGCTACGTCCTAGTGCGGTGCGGCGCGGCGCGGCTTTGTGCGACAAATGTATGAGATGTATCGCACTGAAGCGGTAATGTGGCTGCAGCAAATCGGCGCGGCGCGACAATGTCAGTTCATACATTTTGACAGTAATTGACGTGCAATGTCGCGGCACTGCGCGACAAATGATTCTTTGTATGAAAATGTATGAGATGTATCGCACTGAAGCGGTAATGTGGCCGCAGCAAATCGGCGCGGCGCGACAATGTCAGTTCATACATTTTGACAGTTATTGACGTGCAATGTCGCGGTAATGTGGCTGCAGCAAATCGGCGCGGCGCGACAATGTCAGTTCATACATTTTGACAGTTATTGACGTGCAATGTCGCGGCACTGCGCGACAAATGATTCTTTGTATGAAAATGTATGAGATGTACCGCACTAAAGCGGTAATGTGGCTGCAGCAAAGCGGTGCGTCGCGACAATGTCAGTTCATACATTTTGACAGTTTTTGCCCTGCAAAGATTCTTTGTATGAAAATGTATGAGATGTACCGCACTAAAGCGTCACTGAAGCTGCAGCAGAGTGGCGCGGCGCTTCACGGCGCAGGAATGTCAGTTCATACATTTTTACAGATTTTGTCGCGCTGTGTCGCGCCGCTGCAGTGCCCTGCTGCGCCGCGCCGCTGCAGCTACGTCATAGTGCGGTCTAACCTTATCCTTGATTTAGATACTCGTAAGTATCTTCCAATCGTAATCCTCGTATGAAACTGACTGGACTGCCTCCGTGGTCTAGTGGCTAGTGCCATGAACTCCCGATCCGGAGGTTCTGGGTTCGATTCCCAGGGGGGAATCACAAAGTTGGTATTTGAGATTTTATCACTTTGTGAATTTTTCCCCAGTTTGGTTAGGACATTGCAGGCTGAATCACCTGATTGTCCGATAAGAAAAAGATGTCGTGCTCCGGAGGGCACGTTAAGCCATCGGTCCCGGTCGCCGTCTTTGATAGTGGTCGTTACTCAAACCATGTCAGAGGCCTGATAGTTGTGCTACTAGGCGGTTTAAAAACTCTGACACCAGGGATCATCGGGTCTATAGACTCGATACCCACTCGACAGAAAGAGAGAATCCTCGTATTATGCTTAGAAAACGAAATCGAATCTCTGAAATTACATCTTTTTACGCAGCAAATATTACGTGGAATTTATCCGGGGCAATAAAATTCCTTTTTCAAATGATCTCGAAGCGATATTATATTTATTTTATTGTGGGCTCTCTCGGCGCGGTCGCAAACCTCTAAACCCTTTATCTGTGCGCCGCAGCACCGCGTACGTTGCATTTCCATAAACTTATCGAATGCCAGCTATTGGAAACCAGAATACGCTCAATATTAGCTACTATGGTAAATAATAGCTGTTAAATTATCATATTGGGTGCTGATTCGTATTTCGTTTTGTTTTGCATATTCATTTAGGTTGGTAAGTAGAGTAAAAAACAAATTTCGTTGAATTAATATTTACGTTATTCCTCTAGTTTTGTCGTGTAAATATTTCAATAATTAAGTGGTTTATGTGTTTTAGATCATGGAACCCAAACACCTACTGCCACTGAGGTACCGTGGTTTGTATGGCAACAACTATCTACGATGACCAAGGCTTGATGTGCCATCAAAAGAATGTAATCATCAAGATCAGTAACAAACACACGTACTTGGATTGTAAAGCAATCAGCTGATCAACAATTTCGAAAAAGAGCTTCTTTATTTTTCTCATACGAATGAACAAACATATAATCACGCCTTTATCCCTAATGGGGTAGGCAGAGCGTAAACAATTTAAATAAAGGTTGTTCCGCCACGTCTGACTAAGTTTTGAGGTTTATTTAAGATGTATTTGTAGGTATGTCGTTTTTATTAATTTTATTTTAGTTAAATAAATAGGTATCCAATTTTATTAGAAATGTTCGCAGAAAACAATTAAGAGATTGCGAGACGGGCGCGTTTGCACTGAGTTTGACATCACGACAGTATAATAAAGTAAATATTTTTTGTTTGATCGAACTTCTGGCGCTTCCAGTTCCATCTAAATATTACTGACGCCGGCTGTTTGTCCCACGACTAATTAGAGAGAGTTGCCGAACTTCGCTTGTTCGCTCGAGACTCCTAGCTAAAGGTTATACTGCTTAGGGTCTCTGTGCACAGCAGGAGTGAAACGCGTTCAGTGCATTTTGCGACGTAGAGCAGGTAACGCCTAGCGTTCACTAGCATTATGAACGAATTACAGTAGCGCTGATACTTGCATTTTATCTGACGGAGTGCTCAACCGGCTGATTGCTGACAATCTTCATCTCCTTAGTCTTACTCCGTATCTCACGGGGTCGGCTAATTAATCTATGGGATTGAACGAGGGTACTAGTTTTTACACAGAGCGACTGCCATCTGACCTCAGAAGGAAAACCAATCCTAGATTAGGTCAAAGTTTTCAAGCTGCCAACGCTTAGCACTGGCCTCTGTCATGGCTTAACAATTAATATTTATGGTGTTAAACGATATTAACCGGGACCAATAGCTTAACGTGCCTTCCAAAGCACGGAAAAAGCGCCGAATAAACGTACATATGAAATTCGAAAACCGAAAAACACATTGGTACGTGGTGGGATTCGAACGACGACTTCCTGTTCAAGAGGCAGCAGCCCTATCCACTACACCATCGGGCTCTTGGCTGGTTGCTGACAATATGCTTGACTTTAAGAACATGCGCGAACATTGTAACGCTTGATCGTCTGCTTTACCAGTCACAATAGATTACTGTCAAATTGTTGCTGCCCATACACGGCCCATATAACCTACCTAGGATTTATTCCTTAGTCACCTTTTCAAATCCTCGGAGAGAGTGGTTTTATTCTTTACTACCAATCCTCTTATAATCCAAGAGTAAATTTTTTTTTTTTATATTCGACAGTTGATGCTCTTTCGCAATGCAGCAAAAGTAAAAAGCAGAACACTGAACGCGTGACTGCCTTCTATGTGTTGAGTCCTTTACAGTAACCGGTTACCGCTTTCTACAGTGCGAGTGTCGCGTAAAGCGGGTCTTGTGACATCCTTTATGCTAACGTTTACTTACCTCCGCTCGAAATTAATGAGGATGCGCCCGTATGAGACGAAACTTGAGAACTGCCAACTATGAAAGCGCTAAATACAAGGTGCGCAATAATTGGAAGATATTTTGTATTTTCAACTAGTGTTTCATTTGACTTATTCTGTGTTTCTGTATTAACGACTAGAACCATTAAGCCGCTCACGTCATCGTAAATTTGCATTAGCTATTTCCAGCTCATTCATCTGTTAACAAGACGCAACTGAAGCAATTTACTAAAGCTTACACGCAGTCTAGATTACGCGCGCGTCGGTAAACCAGGTAACGGATCCTAGACATTCCAGACGAGACTCGATTCCAGCACTTGACTCCAGACTCAGCCCTCGACTCGATTAAAGAGGAAGCTTTCATATACAATCACGCCTTCATCCCTAATGGGGTAGACTGATAGTCCATGACCTAGATAAAGTTCGTTCGGCCACGCCTGACAAGTTAATATTTGCCGCTGAATCCCTTTGCTGGTTAGTTTTTACAGCATGTCTGGGAGGAGAAGCAAGTGGCATATTCTATGTTTTTTTAGCTTTCAGTTCAGTATTGAAGTAATTCTACATAACATGCGTGTCGGTAAGCCAGGTAAGGGATATCCTAGACGCTCCAAACGAAACTCGACTTCCGGCTGCTTAACTCCAGACTCAGCCGTCAACTCCTCACTCGCTTAGTTCTTATTAAAGAGTTTATGCCAAAGCATAAACGAGGACTATGCTACCTTGAGCACCTAACTAGTTAATTTCCTAGTTTAGGGAAATTACTTTTAAATCAGTAAATAGATTTCTCCACAGAAGGATTTGTCGTTCTTATATTTTAGAAGTAAAATATTTTGAAAGGTTCTTATAAATAGAAAACAAACCATTAAAAATCACAGAAAACCTAATCTGAATGTAAAAAGTATAAAAATTGGTGGGCTTTATCAAGGCCCTAATAAAAAAAAACTGAAAAGCCATTTCATTTAGGATTAGTAAACAAACAGTTTACGCTTTCCGACAAAATCAATCGCTGGTAATCAATCCTGTGTTTTTTCAGGAAAAAGAGCTTCTTTAATAATTTGTTGTTACAAAAAGGGGCGATATAATATCCCCATTCAAAACATCTCTTATGTAAATTGCACAATCTTGGAGCTCGCAAAATAGCCCCATGACCGCAACAGTAATCCTTTGAAGTATTAAACTTGTACTTTAATATAACTCGAACAATGCGGGCCCATGGCTCAGAGTAACAATGGTAAGATCCTTCACTTTTAGAACACGGCGACAGCTCTCCTGTAATGGTAAAAACATGGTAGTACATTGCTGGGTTTCGCTATATATCTGGCGTCATTTTAAAGACAGTATCTTCATTGAACTTAGTATCTAAAGATAAAGTAAGGCGAAGTTTTCGTTGTTAGTCCCGTTTTGTTTGTGGCCCTTTTGTTGCGACGATTGCGACGTAGCGTGTCTTACGAACCCCTTGTTATTATTACAACACAACACTAATTTTGCAGGCCAACTACTGTGTAAAGTTTCTTGGAGCTGAGCTAACTAGCTAGTGCTGTCGAATCTAGCGATATCATTCTAATTCTAAACTACATAGTTATCACTTTCTATGATATTGACATTCCTTCTTCTTCTTCTTAGCGAGTGAATTCTTGAGTCAAAATAGAGCATGCTCTGTGCTCAGTTCTTATTTAAAGCGTCTTACGTCATATTAGGAATGTCAAAGTCATGTGTTTATTTGCTGTTTGCTATCCTGTTCGTATGTCAAAATTAAGAAAGTTGTAACAACCCCCCCCCCCCTACCTAACAACTCACCCTAATATAATTTAACTGTGAAAGGAAGTGTGAGAGAGGTGTGGAGGAAAGGTAGGAATGTGGAGAGTATTAGAGGAGAGGAAGGGAATATGAAAGAGGAATAGTGGATGGGAAGAGTGGCTCATGAATGTCTAGTAATAAGGTTACAAATATGGCTCGTGATCGTGATCGTCTAGTATTATAGTTAGGACCGTACGTTGTGTAATGAAAATAAAAGTAACCCAAATCCTTTAAAGTGGTAGTGGGATGTCATAACTTAGCTCTCTTTAGGTTCTTGGGACAACATGGGGACAGTGCGCAGCGGGATAACGGAACCTCCGATTCCAGCTCCAACCATTCGCTGGTAGAGGATTTATGTGCTCGCCAACCATCAACGAATGAGATTTACTTCAATTACCAATTCCCAGACACTAATAAAGACAGTAAATAGCCTAGGAACTTGTCCTTGATGCAAAACCCATCATGCGAGCCCCAGAAAAGGAAAGAGGAGGCACTTCTGTGCCCTCCAATTAGTTTTTGTTTTGGCCAAGCCTCAGGCCAGAGATAAGTGACAGCGCACTTAGGAGTTTTGGAACGAGTCCAGATTGATGAACAGCATCATGTAAAATATAATTAATTTGAGCTGATTTATTGGTCAGCCAACCAAGACAGAGCAAGTCATGTCTGATGTAATTTGTAGTAAGTTGTGATGTCCAATTGAGAAACATTGTCCCAACAAAGGTTTTATAAATTGTTGTCCAGCTATGCTGGAAGCACCGACTATGAAACTGCACCAGTCATCGATCTCCACTTATGATATGCACATCCAGGAGTCAGTAGAATAGATAGGGATGCCGAAGCTAGTCCCAGATAATATAACAATCATTCACACCGCAAGCCATAGATTCGTTGTAGATATAGGAGTGATAGGCAAGAGCAAGTAGTGACTGATTGTTAGACTTCTTTAGTGCAAAATAAGCTTCTGTGATCTAAATGCTGTTACAGACATATCGAATGCTAAGATGTAGTATGTGATGGAGGTTTGACCATGGCTGATACCATGTCGCTCAATTGACATCAAGTCAAGTAGTATTTCAGTAGTATAATGGCTTGTCAAAGCCAACTGACCATAAATCAGTCATATAAAATCCACATAAAGTGAATAAATATATAATTTTAATTCCAGACCCGTTCCAGGGTAATTTGAGGTTGTAGGTAGGATACAGATAACATCATCCCACATTCCATGTTGTATTGGTTTGGTTAGTATAATGAATACTCCCATTAGGTAGTTGGACCATAGTCCCAATCAGTTGTAAGTATAAAACCCACACATTAGTAGGTATATTATCAAAGATAAACTTTGTCAGTCTGTAGAACAGGATCATCAATTGAATAAAACCTACATAGTAGGCATCAGAGGTGAACGTTCCCACCAAGTTTGTAGCTGGTGTTCTAGAGTCTAGAACATACATACATATAGGATCATGAATCCAATAAATGTTTCAAAACATTGTCCGTTGAATATATTTCACAATAAAGTGAATATAAAATCATTTCAGTATCCACTGCCAGAATAAGCATGTAGGTATGAATGACTCATACATAGGTATTAAATCCACAGTTAAGTGAATATAAATCAGTTCAGTAGTTTATTTGAGAAGAATAGGTAAGTATTTTGTCTCCTCTGCCAGGATAGGTAAGTATGAACAATTCATACATAGATATAGTTATAAAAACATAGAATGTATTAAAATAATTTATACATTCCACTGCTGGGCATTTTATGAAACATTAGGATGATGCTTCTCTGCTTAAAGGAAAGGTAAGGCAAGAATTTTGGTAAAGGGAAGGGAGAGAACTACCTACCTAAACACAAACTAGGATCCCAAATAGCTACCCCCACCTACTTTCCTAGATATTGTCCTAATTCTTATTTATTATTACCTAGGTTAACCTATCCATCTAAACCTACCCCTACCTAACCTACTCCTACAATGTACCTAAACTGCCTATTTACCTAACCGCTTAGCTGTGTATAAATTATGTAGTTGCATGCTAAACCGACCTACAATCCTACATATATCTCATTAACCGTACCTATCATATAAGAAATATTGGAAATTATATATATATATTTATATAAATGAATAGAACGGCCTTTGGCAAGTATGAAATATCATAAAGAAGGATTGTTAATTGAACAGGGAAAAACCTTGTCAATAAACAAAGTCTGAAGTGGACAAGATAATTAAATAAATGTAGAAATGGTAAAGTAAATAAAACACGATGTAAATTCCTTTAGAATCCTTGTAGGTGGCACTCCACCAGCTCTGCAAGACTCCACTGTCAGCATCCTCCACTCCACCATGTTAAAGAACAGCTGATCGTCAGGTCACCGCCCTCCGTCCTCCACAGGAACAACTGATGGCACCAACATCCCACCAAAGTAGGCCTCATGGTTGCCTCCCGGCTGCATACTCTCCTCTCCTCTTTGATGTGTACACTTTCACTGGTAAAAGTCAACTAAACTTCAAGTAAAACTAAACTTCCACTCAAACTAAAACTCCAGGTCGACTAAACTTCTCCCTGCTCGGTCCCAGCCGCTATTTTCTTCCACGGCGTCCTTCTCCATCTCTCGTCGCCCCCGTCCTTTCTCTTCCAACAGCATTCCCCCTTCTCGAGCCCCCCGACTGTTTTATCTTCCCTCTTCTAGACCATCCCGAGTTTTCGAGAGCCTTCATTCCTACTTCTCTTGATAGTTCTCCCATTCTCCTCCAGATGGCACCGCGTGTCCTTACTTCAAATTGAAGTAATTTCAGTTCGATCTGGCTATAATATTAGTTCTCCACTCAATCAACACTAGATTGGCATTAGTTTCTCGTTTATAGTGATTCTCCTACCAATCTGATAGATGGCGTTATTTGTATTTTAAAACAATGATTAAGTTTTGAATAGCAGAAGCTAAGTCCATTACAATCGCCCCATTTTGATGAGAAAAATCGTGTTTTAGATCGAATGGAGTAATATTTTACAGATATGTTTCAAATACAATAAGATTTCAAACAGATGTCGCCCCCAAAATTCTATGAAATTCGATCAAAACCGATTTTTCGAAGAAAAATCTACTAATAAAATAGAAAATCAGACGTTCCTATGATAATTAAATATGAAAGCTATTGCTCCGCCCCCATAGTAAGTGAATCTTATTACCTAAAGAAAAGAAAACATAAAATATGAAACCTATCCATATAAATAACTAGGTGTATAAAAAAAAACACAAATCCTGAAACTAGATCGCCCCCTTGATGAACGAATTTTATTATCTTAAGGATACTAAACACTTCTGATTCTAACCATATCTAAGTTGAAAATTAAGACCCGCCCCCAAAATCTATAAGTTTGTAAAACTTTAATTCAAGAATTGTTTAGAAATGTTTTCGTAAATGTCCGGATAAATATTCTTAAAATTTTAAAGTGAATTAAAACTAAAATTTATATTGGGCATTGTTGACAAACTGTTCATTTGAATACCTATCAACTCTAGGTAAACAAAAATTATGATAAGATTAATTTTAGATTAGAAATTACTTTGCTAATATCCCTCTCAGTGATCCGAAGTACCAGCCTGCTTTCATAAAACACCCAAATAGGTTAAACATATCTGGCTAAAGCTAAACAATGCAGATATTTAATTGAGAAAATTTAATCAAGCATTTAAGTCAAATTATCATCCCTACTTTACCTATTCCATCCATAGCAAGATACGAGTAGTAAAATTATAATATTACTAATTCTACCAGTTAGTATCAAATCCATGCCATTTGTTGTGTGTAAATAATTTGTAAAGTCTGTAAAGGTACTTTGTCAGAGTAGATGCTTGCAAAGATACCTCGAATAACGATTCTACAAAGATCCATAACTAACCATTGTGCTTAATTAGTCATCTGTCCGCAAAATCGCTACAGAAGTAAACTCAGAGTGTAATGAGGTGATTTGATCCCCAACTATGCTCAACACAATAGTTGAGTCTAAGCAAATAACAACCAAAAAATATAAGATTCCAAAATATATTTACTACTCATCAAGTGTGGATGGAGTTAAACATATTTTTGTTTGTTTAAATACGTTGTGAAATAGATGAAAACAAGCCAGGCCCCCAAACCATCTTAAAGGCATTGTAGCAAGTTAATAGAGAATGTTTAAAACCTTCTAAAATTTGATATCTAGTTCTCCTCTTTACTTTAATTATTTATTTACGCCAATATGCTAAAACAGCTATTTCGCTAAACTTTACGCCAAAATGCCAAAAGAGCCTTTACGCCAAAATGCTTAGAGACATAACGCCAAAATTCCAAACACAACAAACTTAATGGATTTTATTTATTCTGATATTACGCCAAATGCATAAAAATAATTAAGTCTCTTTTGAATACGCTATCTGCTTGCCCTTAAAATAAAACTACGCCTAAGCAAAACTATCTAGAAATGCTATGCAAAATCTGCTAACCTAATAACTGGTACACACTAAACTTGAAATACGCCAATGCACGAAAATACCTATATCTTCATAAACAATCTATCAACCAACATGCCTCCATGAATATCTTTTCCAATACTATTATTTTTCATAAATATCTTTCCTATTACTATTAATATTAATTTATTTATATCCAGACTTTTACAAAAATATATCTAATAAATATTAAATTATTACTTTAAATATTGAACATTAGAACAAACTAAAAAAAAACTGAAAGTTTTAATTGCCTTATATATTTATTTTTTATAATATTGGACAATTACCTGATAAAAAGCTTTGAATTTATTTACTTTATTAAAAGTGTTAATTTATTTAGTAAGCTCAATTTCTATTAAGATATCTCAATACTCAACCAAACGGAAAAGACTAAATGAATTTAAAGGAAAAGACTAAATGAAAATAAAACTAATATTCAAATTAAAACATAAGGTAAATAAGCTGTTTATACTATCCATAGCAGCCATTAAGTATACCATAACACCCCATTAGAAATACCCCATAACAATATAAGTTGACCATCAAATAGAATGTTAAAAATTATTATGATAAAACCCATTCCGATAATTTTAAACTTTGGTATTAATGAAATTTAAAAAGTAAATACTATTTGATTATTCCAACCCATACCAATGATACTTCCGCAACCAATCTAAGTAGTAATAAATAAAATCAGTTTGAATTTAAGATGAAGCTTTCTTATATGTTCCGGAATATGATATTACCCAAAGACCGTTCTAAAATGAAACACAAAATCATATAAAGGCTGTTGAAATCAAAATCAAATATTGCCGCCATTTGCACAGATATATTACCAAAGCCGTCCTATTAAGCAATCAAATAAATTAAATTAATTAAACAACTATTCTGTTAGCCAAAGTGAAATATGCATTATCCAAAAAATATTGGATGTAATTAAAAGAAATGTTCTATCTTTTTGTCCTAGAATGAAGATACTATGCTATTAAATAGAACTGCATACGCAGAAAACCTACTCCTAGTTGTCTTTGAATAAAAACATAGTAGGAACTTGTTGGAAATTGACCTGTCATAAAGTACCTGAAAATATTTCAAAACATAGGTAAAGTAATAAAAAACTTTCCTTCTAGCTATAGGCGACTTACGTGACAAAATTTTCTGCGGGGCTTGGCACTATCACTATCTAAACACCGCACATAAACACACAAACACACGTAAACTTTTTTCACTTGATATTTCACTTGTTATCCCCGACAAACACTAGGAAACTTGGTGTTTAACTCGAAATGATCGCTCACTAACTCTAGCGTACAAAATGTACTACAAATATTACGAAAACTAGCATAAACTATTGAAAACAACGAAATTAAACTAGCCGAGTAAAATTAATTTCAAAAGAACTGTCAAAACTTTTCTCAGTTTACCTGAACCTCACGTAATTAATTATATGAAAGACAAGGATAAAGCAATCAAATCTACTAAGGAAAAGTATTTCTATCTCTCTCTGACGTTTTTAGTGTTTGACGTTTCGATCAATCGATTGAAGATCGATTGACGTCAAGCAAAATTACGTTCAAAATTCAACAATTAATTCTCAAGATTTTCGTGTTTATATTATATTTTACCCGTAAAATAGATTAGAAAATGAAACAAACAAAATTATTTTAATCAAATATTTAAGTATTGTGTAGAAAACAAATATACTAAGTCAAAACTATTTAAAATGTCAAAACTTTACGTTAATGAAATAAATATCTGGTAGTAGAGCATAGGTTTTGAGCGCACCCCAGGTGTCAACATTAGTGTTGGCATAATAAGCGGATTTTCCCTAATTGTGTGGAATTCATGTTGGCCTGGGAACGAGAGAAAAACATAGAATGCGCCAGCCGCACCTCCCCCCGGGCACGCTGCACTGTTAAACTATATGAAACCTAGCGAACATTAAAATGGAAGCTATGTACTCATATTTATTTATGTGCAAAAATGCTATGTAACTTGTTATTTGAGATGAATTACCGAATTATCAAAGCATTGTTCTTAAAGTGATAAAATAGATATTGTCTTTTCTCAAGGAATAATAAAAGTTATACTTCCCAATCCTATTTAAAACTAACATAAATAATACCTAGATATTAAGATAACAATTTCCTGTCTTTGTTCTTAGTTACCAATTTAAACTAACTTGTAACTTTTCAAAATAATTTATAAAGGTAATTCTACATTGAAAACTGGCAACACCGATTTTCTAATGTCATATCATATGTTGAATGTTGATAACCCAATCTATTTTCTTTTCAGAGCAAATCCAACCCATTCTAATCCCCGAACCGAAGTCTTAGTGTCCCTATCCTACAGGTTCCTAGCCAGCAAATGGCTGACGCACACACCACCCACCGTCACACGACCCAATAAGTCCCAAGAAGAGAACATCAGAGAGACAACCCACTTTGCAAACCACTCTCCGTTTCAATGAGCAATGGACCAAATTATGATCCTGCGCTCACGGCACCAATTGTAACAACCCCCCCCCCCCTACCTAACAACTCACCCTAATATAATTTAACTGTGAAAGGAAGTGTGAGAGAGGTGTGGAGGAAAGGTAGGAATGTGGAGAGTATTAGAGGAGAGGAAGGGAATATGAAAGAGGAATAGTGGATGGGAAGAGTGGCTCATGAATGTCTAGTAATAAGGTTACAAATATGGCTCGTGATCGTGATCGTCTAGTATTATAGTTAGGACCGTACGTTGTGTAATGAAAATAAAAGTAACCCAAATCCTTTAAAGTGGTAGTGGGATGTCATAACTTAGCTCTCTTTAGGTTCTTGGGACAACATGGGGACAGTGCGCAGCGGGATAACGGAACCTCCGATTCCAGCTCCAACCATTCGCTGGTAGAGGATTTATGTGCTCGCCAACCATCAACGAATGAGATTTACTTCAATTACCAATTCCCAGACACTAATAAAGACAGTAAATAGCCTAGGAACTTGTCCTTGATGCAAAACCCATCATGCGAGCCCCAGAAAAGGAAAGAGGAGGCACTTCTGTGCCCTCCAATTAGTTTTTGTTTTGGCCAAGCCTCAGGCCAGAGATAAGTGACAGCGCACTTAGGAGTTTTGGAACGAGTCCAGATTGATGAACAGCATCATGTAAAATATAATTAATTTGAGCTGATTTATTGGTCAGCCAACCAAGACAGAGCAAGTCATGTCTGATGTAATTTGTAGTAAGTTGTGATGTCCAATTGAGAAACATTGTCCCAACAAAGGTTTTATAAATTGTTGTCCAGCTATGCTGGAAGCACCGACTATGAAACTGCACCAGTCATCGATCTCCACTTATGATATGCACATCCAGGAGTCAGTAGAATAGATAGGGATGCCGAAGCTAGTCCCAGATAATATAACAATCATTCACACCGCAAGCCATAGATTCGTTGTAGATATAGGAGTGATAGGCAAGAGCAAGTAGTGACTGATTGTTAGACTTCTTTAGTGCAAAATAAGCTTCTGTGATCTAAATGCTGTTACAGACATATCGAATGCTAAGATGTAGTATGTGATGGAGGTTTGACCATGGCTGATACCATGTCGCTCAATTGACATCAAGTCAAGTAGTATTTCAGTAGTATAATGGCTTGTCAAAGCCAACTGACCATAAATCAGTCATATAAAATCCACATAAAGTGAATAAATATATAATTTTAATTCCAGACCCGTTCCAGGGTAATTTGAGGTTGTAGGTAGGATACAGATAACATCATCCCACATTCCATGTTGTATTGGTTTGGTTAGTATAATGAATACTCCCATTAGGTAGTTGGACCATAGTCCCAATCAGTTGTAAGTATAAAACCCACACATTAGTAGGTATATTATCAAAGATAAACTTTGTCAGTCTGTAGAACAGGATCATCAATTGAATAAAACCTACATAGTAGGCATCAGAGGTGAACGTTCCCACCAAGTTTGTAGCTGGTGTTCTAGAGTCTAGAACATACATACATATAGGATCATGAATCCAATAAATGTTTCAAAACATTGTCCGTTGAATATATTTCACAATAAAGTGAATATAAAATCATTTCAGTATCCACTGCCAGAATAAGCATGTAGGTATGAATGACTCATACATAGGTATTAAATCCACAGTTAAGTGAATATAAATCAGTTCAGTAGTTTATTTGAGAAGAATAGGTAAGTATTTTGTCTCCTCTGCCAGGATAGGTAAGTATGAACAATTCATACATAGATATAGTTATAAAAACATAGAATGTATTAAAATAATTTATACATTCCACTGCTGGGCATTTTATGAAACATTAGGATGATGCTTCTCTGCTTAAAGGAAAGGTAAGGCAAGAATTTTGGTAAAGGGAAGGGAGAGAACTACCTACCTAAACACAAACTAGGATCCCAAATAGCTACCCCCACCTACTTTCCTAGATATTGTCCTAATTCTTATTTATTATTACCTAGGTTAACCTATCCATCTAAACCTACCCCTACCTAACCTACTCCTACAATGTACCTAAACTGCCTATTTACCTAACCGCTTAGCTGTGTATAAATTATGTAGTTGCATGCTAAACCGACCTACAATCCTACATATATCTCATTAACCGTACCTATCATATAAGAAATATTGGAAATTATATATATATATTTATATAAATGAATAGAACGGCCTTTGGCAAGTATGAAATATCATAAAGAAGGATTGTTAATTGAACAGGGAAAAACCTTGTCAATAAACAAAGTCTGAAGTGGACAAGATAATTAAATAAATGTAGAAATGGTAAAGTAAATAAAACACGATGTAAATTCCTTTAGAATCCTTGTAGGTGGCACTCCACCAGCTCTGCAAGACTCCACTGTCAGCATCCTCCACTCCACCATGTTAAAGAACAGCTGATCGTCAGGTCACCGCCCTCCGTCCTCCACAGGAACAACTGATGGCACCAACATCCCACCAAAGTAGGCCTCATGGTTGCCTCCCGGCTGCATACTCTCCTCTCCTCTTTGATGTGTACACTTTCACTGGTAAAAGTCAACTAAACTTCAAGTAAAACTAAACTTCCACTCAAACTAAAACTCCAGGTCGACTAAACTTCTCCCTGCTCGGTCCCAGCCGCTATTTTCTTCCACGGCGTCCTTCTCCATCTCTCGTCGCCCCCGTCCTTTCTCTTCCAACAGCATTCCCCCTTCTCGAGCCCCCCGACTGTTTTATCTTCCCTCTTCTAGACCATCCCGAGTTTTCGAGAGCCTTCATTCCTACTTCTCTTGATAGTTCTCCCATTCTCCTCCAGATGGCACCGCGTGTCCTTACTTCAAATTGAAGTAATTTCAGTTCGATCTGGCTATAATATTAGTTCTCCACTCAATCAACACTAGATTGGCATTAGTTTCTCGTTTATAGTGATTCTCCTACCAATCTGATAGATGGCGTTATTTGTATTTTAAAACAATGATTAAGTTTTGAATAGCAGAAGCTAAGTCCATTACAAAGTGATAGTGCTAAGAATTAGTTAAGGAATAGTGCGTCCAGAATTGCCGCTAGGAGCTAGTGTGCTGTTTGCACACGATGTAGATAATTTCGTTTGGGTTTGGACAATTCCGTGTATGTTTATGCAAATTGTGTTTCAAGTTTGTAACACGTTTGTTTATGCGCCAGCTGTATTTTCCTGTAGCTCAGTGTTTATACACTGCTACCTATGATAGAGAGTAATAATTAATTACACAACATTGTATTGGCACAAATTATCATACTTTAGTTTTTCGGCAGGTTAGGTTTTTGACAATGTACAAGTTGAAGCACACCTCGCACAGAGATCGGCATTCCAAATCATTTTTATTTGTTTAATTTTTCTCTGAAATTTAAAGTTACTGATACAACCCATGATACCAACTTAATTTGCATAAGGGTGATAAAAAAGACCAATTCGACAAAAAGGAAACAAAAATGAATATGTAACAAAAAAGAAAAGGACATCAAAAAGGAATTATTAGGCTTTTTCACAATGCAAAAATCATCTGATTATTATTATTTTTTATTGGTCAAGTTTAAGGTATTGCACAGTACAACGTTATGCATTTTTACATCAAGGCCAGGCTGAAACTTTTATGGTTAAATGTGCAATCCAAAAGAATGATATTGTTATGAAAATGTTGCGAAAATTGGAAGACAGGTTGTCAGCCCATCGCCTAAATTGCAATATATAGAAACCCTCGGATCCCTAAGCTGGTTTTTACAGCATATTCATATTATATTGGCATATTCTATATTTTTCTTACGCTCCCAATCCAGCATGGAAGTTTGCCCGGTCTTCGGAATCCGCTGGTGAAAAATCGTTCTATTCCATATCAGCTTTTTTTTATTCTTAAGATATATGGTAAGTTTTGGGAACGTGAAAACACGTAATATGAGAAATTTAGATTTTACTATTGAGGCCAATTAAAATATCTGCTCTAGAAATTTTGGTCGTCAGAACCAGAAAGTTTCTTAATTTAGGCCGGGTGCTCAGTTCCTGAAAATCAACCTCATATAAATTATTTTATAATTATTTGAAAAAGTCTGTACAGGATGAAAAATAAATAAACGTATATTTTTTACTATGAATACCTAAGTAAAATTTGCAATGAAATACCTTTGTATTTGTTTATTTTACCAAATAGTTAGTATTCATATTATATAACTGTTATGTAATAATGGCGTTTGGAAGGTTCTAGAACCCTATAATCACTGGAGGAATTAAACTAGCAATGGGCTATAAAGGCGATCCTTGTATGGGATTTTCGTAATGACAGGGTCCTAACAATAAAGGCTCTTCTATCCAGTTTCTAAATATTCCTTAAGCCCTTTGTCCTTCACAAAGGCAAAACATAACATTACGACTACCGAACAAATATGATGCTTTGATATTTGATGAGACTTTCAGTAAATGAATAAATGAAATTGAGTCTAAATATTAGAGAATACACTTTTGGTATAATGAAATGAAATTAATTCATATTGCGTAAAACACATTTCATGTAATTGCAAAGTGATTGATGATAAGATAATTATTGATTCAGTTACGTAGTTACAGAATAATATGAATATTATGAAATCGGTTATTGAACAACTAATAAGAAATTCTAAATTCCACCTATATACGTGTTTTAAACTATGCAAAATAACCAAAACTGATCAACTTTCCTCAAGGAACATAGGCCGAAACTTAGAGCAACACTCCAATTAAAACGAACAACTTTCCCCACGGAATGTTCCTTGTGTCGAAATATGAAAAATGGACCTGACATGTAAATGGTGTTAGTGGCTCGAGTCAATTCGTATGGGAGGTTAAATTTTTGACATGACTACATCTTATAAATTGATGAGCCGGCTTCATGTACGAAAAAGGATAACGCAATGTTCCGTTACGTGGATTGTCCCGTTAAGCACGAGTCGATGCCATACAAAATACTATTATGTCGAAGTCTGAAGTCGAAGTCAAAAATTACATAAATAAATACAATAAAGTCAATGCATGTCAGAAATATCAAAAATTACAAAATTGCCAAAAAAATACAATAACAAAACAAAAATGAGAAAAGTCACTCAAAAAAGTCAAATACTTTGCGCCGAATGTTTTGTTATGACGTAAAGTCAAAGTTAAATGAAGTTGGGTGAGGCTGTACCTAACAATGAACACAATACCTATTAAAAAGAAATCCCTACTTACGTCATGAGAGATATGGGTAATACTTTTAGGCTGTTTTAGTTGACGAAGAACTCGTATTTATTACCTTGCCATGTTAAGATTTTGGTATAAACAGGATGTTGTCGCGAAAAAGTTTTATTTGTACCGTTTATTATTTACGAGTGAAGAGTTCTTACAACATGTTTGCAACATCCTCCGTGGCTATAGGCGCGAAATATGGACGATACGTGACGCCGTTACTATAATATGCATACTCTTTATAGTTGCCGCTACCTCCAAATATGAGAGATAGGAGACAAACATATTTTTCATACAAGATGGCGGCGCGGCGAGGTCATTTATACGGTACGGTTCACTCTAGAGTCACATTTTTGGTAAATGGGGTGTAAGGGACAGCTGCTCAGTGAATAACACTGAACAACTTTCACCAGGGACTTTTTTAGGAAATGAAAAAAAGTAGACTTTTCCATACAAATTTTCCGATCGAGGTGAACATTCTTCAAATCCTAAAAAAAATACTGGTGGAAGTTGTTCAGTATCATTTACTGAGCAACCCTTATCAGTTTGCGGGACGCTGTCCCTCACACCTGGTATATTTTTTTGCTCGAATGTTGGAAAATATACTCATAAAGACAATGAGCGTTCAGTGTTTACACTGTTCGTAGGTAATTAATAAAATAAAAGCATGCAAATAAAGAGCTTCCTAGTTTAAATAAAAATATATGTTAATAAATTTGTAGAGCCTTGTCAAACTTAAACGAAAATAGATATTTTATTCAATCTGCTGGCTATTGGAGCAGAAAATTGAGTAATATTTTCTATTTTATTTGTAGCTCATAGTTACGTCACTACATAGTATAAAACAAAGTCGCTTTCTCTGTCCCTATATCCCTATGTACCTATGCTTAGGTCTTTAAAACTACGCAACGGTTTTTTATGCGGTATATATGTATAATACATGCATAATATAGAAGAGAAACACTGATGATATCCGTGCGAAGCCGGGGCGGGTCGCTAGTATAATTATAAAGTTCATAAGTGAACGAAGCTAACAGGTTGTTAATCATATAATTTTTGTTTTGTTGTATATTTAGGTACTTGATTTTAGTCTAATAATAAATGATGGAGTACAGCTCGACCGCGATTTTTATTCAAGCGGACAAATTGAGAACTACAAAATGATGGTTGCCATTTGATACTTGATTTGACTACAGCGCCGCTGACAACTGTATAAAAATCGCGCTCGATCTGTACTAGTCAAGGAACTAATAGATGAAATTGAAACTGTCAAAGATCTTTGACCTCTATCACCCTCTCTTAGGTACGATTAGGTAACCAAACTTTTGAAGCTCTCCTATTTATTTATTTTTAGTTATTATTATTAAAGCTAGCCTATTTCTAAAATGCTACATACATATTATAATTACTTATCGAACATCCCTCAAAACTTTGTCAGACGTGGCGGAACGACCTTTGTTTAGGTCGTTTACGCTCTGCCTACCCCATTAGGGATAAAGGCGTGATTATATGTATGTATGTATGTTATCGAACATAAATTAATATAATTATTTCTTAAATAAATCGATTGAAGGATATAAGAGTTTGCTAAATATGCAGTTCAAATATGATAAATTGATAAATCTTCTACTCTCTCTAATCACGTATCCACAATTATGTTGGAAATTTGGCCCAAAGTACAAAGGGTGTTAATTAGAAACTTGTTTTGACACGGCAGATAAAATAATTAAAACAGGAACGTGAGCAGTAAATAATAAAGAATTAATAGATGATCGACGTTTGACCTTTAGAAAGCCTTTAGCATAATCTCTTATTTGTATAATCTAACCAAACTTATATACAAAAGTAATATGAATTATTTGAAATTATATGAAGAAGCCAAATCATATTTTATTGAATCTGCAACACAATAGCAGCTCAAAGGTAATCTATTTATTCCCTCTAATCACGTATCCACAATATGTTGGAAGTTTGGCACAAAGTACAAAGGGTGTTAATTAGAAACTTGTTTTCACACGGGAGATAAAATGATTAAACAGGAACGTGCGAAGTCTCGCACGGTAAATGTGCCTCTTGCCTGTAGTTTGAGAAACAAGTAAAACTTAATTCAATCAGGTCTTCTTCTCAGCGAGTAGGTTCAATCAAGTGAAATTCCGGATTGTCACAGAAGAAAAAAATAATGAAAAACATGACACAGCACCATCTGAAGACTGAAACTCAGATAGAAAAGTTATCTTATAGATTAGGTGTAGGTATATTCTGGTATAAACCTGGTCTTCGGGTTTGATTAGGTGTTCCTTGGTCTTTGTGTTCTTAGCCGACATTTATGTTTTTTTTTCTGGATTCTCTCTGATCGGTTGTAGGAAGTAAACTAGTAGAAAAGTAGGTACTGTATGTGATACTACTTTTTATCATATTTAAAATTTACACGGCGTGTTTCATGTATCGGTTTTTCATCAAATTTTTATTTTATCAATTTAAATCTCAGCTCTCGGTTTAATTAACTTTGCTGTGCAATATTTTATTGGTATTTAACTGAATCATTTTATAGAATCACGGCACTTAAGTATTTTTTGGAGAGCCTTACCACAGATATCACAAGCTCTTATACTTTAATTTCACTATTGAAATCAAGGGCTTAAGAGTCAGCAAAAAGGAAAAAATAATTTCTTCATACAAAATGACCACTTCGATTAGAAAATTCATAAATGTTCTTTGACTAAAAAGGTGTACCTTGTAATTTGCGATCTCTAAGTAGTTGCGAAAAAAAAACACATCCCGCAAATACGTTGATACAAACAAACATAAACAAATATATATAATATATAAAACGCCTGTATCTCTAATGGGGTAGGCAGAGCAAATCAACCTAAACAAATGTCGTTCCGCTACGTTTGACAAAGTTTTGAGGGTTATTTAAGATACTTCCATGCTGGACTGGGAGTGGGAGAAATACATAGAATGTGCCAGCTGCATTTCCTCCCTAGCATGCTGTAAAAAACAGCTACGGGATCCGAGGGTGTTTAGTATATTGCAACTTAGGCGATGGGCTGACAACCTGTCACTACAGCAATATACCTACAAAACCAACTTAGATAACCCTCAAAACTTTGTTAGACGTAGCGGAACGACCTTTATTCAGGTCGTTTACGCTCTGCCTACCCCATTAGGGATAAAGGCGTGACTATATGTATGTATGTATGTTATTTAAAATAGATTTGTAGGTATATTGCTGTAGTGACAGGTTGTCAGCCCATCGCAATAAACAGAAACCCTCGTATCTCTTAGCTGGTTTTTATAGTATACCCGGGAGGAACCAGTCCAGCATGGAAGACCGTTGATATAAGTAGATTAATGGTTGGCCCAAGATCTAAGTCTGTAATAAGGTCTGAGTCTATAATAATGTTGTTAATTTTTTTTTTTTTTTTTTATATTTGAAGGCAATCATTTGTCCGCCATCTCACGTGATGGTAAGTGATGATGTAGACTATGATGGAGCATGATTGCCTAGAAAATGCCTGTTCACTCTCGCCTTGAAAAGGTCCAGGTTATAACGTTCCGGAAATAGATCCGCAGGCAGGGAGTTCCACACTTTGGCCGTTCGCATTAAAAATGTCGGAATCGGATAGTCCTGCAGCTCTGTGACTATAAGCTCGTCAGACAAATATGAAGTTTTATTAATCCGGGACATTTCGCGTACGTTGCTTTTAGTGTGATGAAAGTAGCGTGAAGTCCCCCGAGCCCCTAGTCGCGCGTCCATTAACAAAATGGCCGTCGTGGAAATGAGCGCTCGTTTTTTAATTTTGTCCTCATGTAAATAACACTAATAATGTGTCCCTTGTTACACTAATATTAATTACAGCATTTGTTAAATTAAAAGTGGCAGGTTCGTTACGCTTTTGACGTGACGTAAATAAATGGCGATACTTTAATTAAATTACCAACACACGCGTTGTGTATTCAGTAATGTTTTACCTTTTATTTTTTCATAGAATAATAGAGATTCTTGAAAAAAATCGCGTCTTGTTTTCTTAAGCATTCTTTTCTTTCGTTGAAGCGCAAATTATTATTATTATAAAATTTTAACGAGGGTCGTTGTTATAATGATTACTAACAAGATCACTCAGCGATTTGTTTTGCTTTTCTGTGAGAAGAGCGGTCCGCTGCGACTGCGAGGTGCGCAACTTTTAAATTATGTCTCCGCTCCTCTGCTAACTTATTTACTCCTTATAAGAAGAAACAAAATATAATTCTACTTTTCAGGTCAAGAGATAATGGCCTTTGATAACCGCCTGAAAAAGCTTTCCGCTGTTTTGTTTCTTTTATCTTCGAGTTTACGTGAACTTTTCCGCAAAAATTATAACTTGTGAGATTAAATAAGAAGTTTTAATAAATTGCCCTGGGTGAGCTAGGATTATGGCTTACGAGAATCTAATTTCTTATTTTTAAAGGTACCGCTAAATTGTTTTGAATTACGGTACTTTGGATTTATGAGAAATCTAAGTTTAAATTTGTAATGTTTAGAAACCTTTTCAACTTTGTTTTCTTTTCGCGGCATTTAAGATTATAATTAGGTGGTCGTAAAATTACTTCAGAATTCATTTTATATTTTTATTTTATTACTGGTAATTGTTTTTAATTTTTAACTTCCATGCTGGCCTGGGAGCAAGAAAAAAACATAGAATGTGCCAGCTGCATTTCCTCCCAGGCGTGCTGTTAAAACCTGCTAAGGGATCCGAGGGATTCTGTATATTGCAATTTAGGCGATGGGCTGACCTGTCACTACAGCAATATACTTACAAATCTATCTTAAATAACCCTCAAAACTTGTCAGAAGTGGGGGAACGGCATTTGTTTAGGTCATTTACGCTCTGCCTACCCCATTAAGGATAAAGGCGTATGTATGTTAATTGTTTTTCTTTTCATTTAACCTAACTATTCTAAGTATAGTATAAAACTTTGATCTTCCTTTTTACTTAGTATTAGCGTGTTTATGTTTGTGTGTTCAATAAATTGGTAAAAATACGAGTACTAGAAAATGTACAAGTCACATTTAGAAAAAAAAATCGACATAGTTAGGAAGTTATATCTAATTTAGAGTTATAGTGAATGCACTGGAAGCTTAAAGCTGTAGACCATTAGAGTTTTATCTTTCTTTATCCTCAAGACCAGATTTTATAAAAGATTTTCCTTAGTTCCTAGCCTTTTAAAGGCTTAGATACTACTTTGTCACACCGGATTTCAGTACAAAATTAAAAAGAAGCATAATCTTGTTTTAGCTGTAATGTCGATTTTCTAATAGTTTTTTTGAGTAATGTACGTACATTGTGCGTGAATTTTTTTAAATATGGTATAAGAGTTCTACTTTTGTCACATAACAAAAATAAGAAATAATGATTCTGCAACAAATCCAAAACGGGCCCAATAGTCTCGAAGGCACTCGCATTCCCTCTTAGTTCCTAATGGAACACAGTAGATATGCTGCTTGGTGCTAATTTCATTGAGAGGGTGATAACCTCCAAGGAGGTGGAGTTTAACATCACATCTCCGGTCTCATTCGGGGGTGGGATGGGATATACCTCCTAGTGGTCCACCCCGGGCAACGGCAATTCAGGCTTGCCTGTGAATAAGTCTGACTGAACGATCCCTTCAAAGCGGTGGTAGGCTCCGCAAGGGGCCGACTGGCTCGCAATCACCCGCTCACCGAATTCCGGCGCCAAACAGCTTGATGTATTCCGTCGATGCGTAAGATTGCCAGTGCTATAGCAGGCATCTTCTGGGTGAGCTCGCTCCATCATCGACTCTGTCACGGTCATCCGTGATCTAGTGTCTAGAGTCAAGATAAAATTTCTAATAATAATTAAAAAAAACTAGTGGCAGCTTTCAGCAGGACTTACTTATCTACAGGCAAGCCAGTGATGCCAATGCCACGAAACATTTGTACCAACTTAACAATAACGTAAATTTCATACCACACCAAAACAGTATTTTCCAAGTGTTCAAATTCACAAATGTACGTGAAATGTAACTATTAAATTTCAAACATTCATTTTGTATAATTTATTTATTCTATCCAGTACGTTAAGGGCCATTGACTGCCACCAGCAGGTACTTAAATATAACTATGTAAGGTTCCTACATTCACTCCCACGTCCATTTACAACTTTTCGTTAGCGCAAGTGCTTTATATTTTAATTAAATTTTCACATTGTTGTTTCATAACGAATTCATAGTGGCTGTTGTTAGAGTAAGTTTTATTTACATTTTGTAAAACTGAACTGTTCTGCTTGGGTTGGACATGTTTGCCTTTCACGCTAATAAATTAACCTGAAAACCTTTGTATGTTTGCTTATTATAGTGTAAATTATAGCAGGCATTCGAAATCTACTTAATAGTAACAGTCGAAGATCGCACACGGCGGGCGGTGTTGTGTGATTCTCACTCTCCATGAAGAAGACTCTCGTAAAGAGTCGAAACTCAGAGGTCTAACACCTCCGTTAAACAAACAAGTGATGAAGTGAGTAATCGTTGATTTATTAGTTCAAATAATAGTATTTCCGTCGTGACCACGCTTAGCGCTCAGATGCCATCAGATACTTCATATGGCATAAACAGCTGATTCCCACAGTGAAAACGTCATAAAGTTGGTCAGATCGTAACACTGCGGATTTGAAAACCAGTTAGTAAATATTACGACGCCATCTTGGAGCGTAGACCGTAGTTCCATGTTAATTTAATACGTTTTTGTAAGCCTTGCTGGACTGGGAGTGATAGCAAAACATAGCATATGCCAACTGCATCTTCTCCCAGGCATGCTGTAAAAATCAGCTTAGGGATTCGAGAGTTTCAGTATTGTAATTTAGGCGATGAGCTGACAACCTATCACTAAAGCAATATACAGATCCATCTGGAATATAACCCTCAAAATTTTGCCAGACGAGACCTTTGTTTAGGTCGTTTAGGCTCTGCTTACCCCATCAGCCATACAGGCGTGATTATATGTATGTAAAGCGAATGCATGAATTTCTTTGGTTCTGGTATTGGCGCGCACTTTTTGTCCCTGTACGTATTTTGTTGACATCATCAACTGTGGACTCGCTGGTTACCTGCTCTCGGGTTACCAGCTAAAATACTTTCACCCGGAGAAAATTCATAAACATGAGTACGACGGCGGTTGTTCTTTAAGGGAAGATATTGTACTGAAACAGTAATGCCATGATCGCAAAAGAACTATTAGTCCTCAAATCAAAAAGCCAGTTACAATATCGTGACGCCACCTTTGTGCGTAGTTCCATGTTAATTTGATACGTTTTTGTTGACATCATCAATTGTGGGCTCGCGGTCTGGTTACTAGTTAATAGTGGTATTAATTTGTCGGCAGGCCGCGCCTGTGTTTCTGTCACCTCATTCCCTAAATTAATGACAAATAGAGGCCCGCCCTGCTACTTTAAGGCGGGTGTTACATTACTTGCGTTATAATATTGCGCTACTTAGACGTAATGTTTGGATAGTGAACACAAAATGAACTAAATATTATTATCCTATAACGATATAAAACAGTTATAGTTACTTTTTTGTAAAATGCTTCAATAAATTAGAGTGTTTTAATCTTAAAATAATTCAACTCCCTTTCTTAAATTAAAAACTGGAATGAATGGTACAACAGGTTACTTTATTACTAATAAAGGAAATAGTAGATTTTACAACAAGTGCACAAAACAAGTCAATTCTGTCCGAGATTTTAGCTGCCTAAGCCTGCAGGGCGAGGGCTGATATTACTCGAGGACAAAAATTGTTTTGTGCACGAGTTATAATTTCTACTTTTCACTTCAATTGCAAGGAAAATTGAAGAAATTCACTAAATAAGTAAACAATTAATTACCGCCATTTAACTTTTTAAATCTTTCGACATGAAATATTAGGCTTGGGCTGGGACCTAAACAGCGTACTATTAAATTGATTTTGTAATGATAGATTAAAAACTATCGTACCTGAATCAAAATTTTAATATCTATTTGCAGCAGTATACCTACTAATCTATCTTGAATAACCCTCAAAACTTTGTCAGACGTGGCAGAACGACCTTTATTTAGGTCGTTTACGCTCTGCCTACCCCATTAGGGATACAGGCGTGATTTTATGTATGCATTTATTTATGCCATAAAAACACAAAAGGCAAATAATATAAAGTAAATATTATAAAATAACAAGTTGTATCTATGATTTTTTTATTATGTTTGGCAGTATGATCTAATTTTCTTTGTCTTAGAAGAGATGCATTCATGAGTAGATACGGTTTTGCCCTTGTGCACAAAATTCAATTTAGTGCAGCCTACATCCTGCTCAAAATGGCGCTTTCCGAGCATGAGAAGTGAAAAAGAATATTATTATTATGTGTGTCTTATCATTTCTCGGGACTATATCCCAGAGTTTTGTAAGTTAAAAGTAAAATTATTATTTAGATATAGAATTAACCTCAAAATAAATAAGAAAATTTTAAAAAGATGAGCGAGCTTATTTAGAAAAAAATACACATTTGGATATTGTCGGAATTAACCATACAATAATTATAAAAAAAAGAAGAACTAAAAAATAAATAAAAAGTTTTAAACGACATCATTGTGTTCTAAGCTTAGGTAGTACCCGCTATTACTAATAGCTAATTTCCCTGTTAACCCTTGGTTATAACAATGAATGGTGTTAGCAGGTGTCAGTACACTGACTGACACGTCATATGACAATGTAATGTGCTCGATTCTGGACACCACCGGTTTAAGTATAAATTATTTATTTAGTAATTTCTTTTTTCAGGTAAATCAGCAGTCAATCTTTTACCTTTTGTTTTTTTCCTTTTTACCTCATCCTTCTTACGCTTGTTCTCTCACAGATACCTATCCTTAAAAGCATTGTAATAGGCCTACCTCCTTAAAAGGCCCTACAAACTTGACACTGGCGGAATCATCACGGAAACGCCAAACAACTAAAAGTTGAAGTTGAAGTTGGACACCACCGGCTAAAGTTGAAATTAAAATCTATCTGTCACCATCTGAGTAAAAACCAGAAAATAGACGGGGAATCTATTTATTTGGTTATTTATTTATAGTCCGTGATTTTATGCGTCTTCCGTCACTTTTATCCGCCATAAGATGGGGGATAAAATACTGGGCAAATGTACAAATGCGCGCCAAAATCTTGTGGATCGTAAATACATAGAGTATACATTTCCTGTCCTTTTCTCAAAAAGTTTTTTAATTTTAGCTTCAGTGGGTGGGGTGCTGACCTAGCACTGTGCGACTTGAAACGTTGACTAAAATCGTGTTATAGTTAGTTGGTGTTAACCATGCTAAAAAGCCCTGTTTTATACTTTGGCTCGTATTGACAAACAATACTTGAGACAGACAATTAGTTTGAGTTCGTATCAGTAATGTCATTTGCGTACAATGTGGCTGTCAAATCCACTCTTAATATTGCTTTCAGTCTTGAGATCGCATTATAAATACGACCCGATTCAAAAGATGTAATTATTATTTGCAATGTTGAAAATTATGCAGATATTTACTTACCTCTATTATATTATTTGGTATTGCAGTGGTCTTTGGTTAAATTGTCAGTTTTCCATTCGATAGACAATAACTATAACATAGATAGGAAACATGACTTATTTTTTTTATGAATTCAAAAGACACACGGTATCTACTGTGTACGTATGTACATCTATTTACCTAAATTATCTTGTGCATTTGGAAAGATTGACTTTAAATTGAATGTCAAATACATTTTAATAACTTATGTGACTGCAATCATCGATACATTTTATTATTAATTTGGCTGATTAATATGTTTGAGAGCGGATTTAAAACTGAAAGGCCACAGATATTATCGACTGGTTTTCGATAATAAAAGATCTTTCGTATCAAAAATTCACAAATCGAATTAACGCGGCGTCTGCTTTTACTTACCAATGGAATAAATAATGTTTCATTTGATATTTGCATGGCTATATATAAACAGATTTTATGCAAATTGTATAAGATTTATCTTTTTACTTCAGTAATGTAAACATTACTTACATTAAAAATAATTTAATATCCGTTATTATAGAATAAACAGTAGCCTGGGAAAGTATACCCACAAATTTGATTCAGTTTTAGGTGTATGACGAGGTGTAGATAGTTCTTAATTGCTACCATAGCAATAAGGCCGCCTTCATTGTAGGTACTTTAATTTTTATTTAATTTGTTCTCAATTTCGGTTGTTTTTGTTTTATGTGCAATAAAGATTATATCTATCTTTCTAATAGTCCTCAACTATTGTGACAGACTTTCATACATACAATTTTTTATCCCTAATGGGGTAGGCAGAGCGTAAACGACGACCTAAACAAAGGTAGTTCCGCCACGACTGGCAAAGTTTTGAGGGTTATTTAAGATGGATTTGTAGGTATATTGCTGTAGTCACAGGTTGTCAGCTCATCGCCTAAATTGCGATATACTGAAACCCTCGGATCCCTTAGCTGGTTTATACGGCATGCCCGGAAGAAAATGCACCTGGCACATTCTATGTTTTTCTCTTGCTCCCAGTCAAGCATGGAAGTCTTTCATCCTCATGATAATCGCTAAATTACAATATACGAAAACTTGCGAGAAGCTGGTACGTTTTGGATTTTATCGCTTTGAGTCCAGCAATGAAGTAAAAATAGCAAATGTTTTTGCATGTTCAATCTTCCAATAGGTATGCTTCCAATTTGACGTTGCAATCAGCTGCGGTTCACAATATGACGGCTATACGGGGTGTAAGGGACAGCGTCCCGCAAATGAATGGGGGTTCCTCATTCAAAAGAAAATAACAATTATCATCAGGAAATTTTTTCAGGAACGAAAAAAAAACAATTGCTTTTCCAAACAAACTGTCTGATCGAGGTGGTCCTTTTGTATAGGAAAGAAAAAAAAATACCCTAAAGAATTTCCAAGTGATAGTTGTTCAGTTTTATAAACTGAGCAACCCCTACCAGTTTGCGGGACGCTGTCCCTTACACCCGGTATGTGGCCTCGTTTAGTTCATCCCACGTACTATAACGCTTCATTGACTGGGCTGATTTTACAGTAGGCTACAGCTTCGCCCTGAATTGCTTCTTTCTACTTTTAATACTCGTATGAAATAATCCTACAGGTGCTAGGTCTAGCATAAAAGCATCACCCCATAAGTTCTGATATAAGTCCTTAAGGGGCGGACATTGGCGCGACGGTGGCGCCATCAGTTTTAAATTAATTGTGCCTGAAATTCAATTATATTCATGAATATTTTGCGCGAGAATTGCAACTAATTCTTCATTTTATGATCCAGCACTTTAGTAATACAAAGCTTAAATACTCATTATGAATTATCATATTATGGATGATAAAATGGAGAGATGGATGGATGGTTGCAATTCTCGCAAAACGCAAAATATTCATGAAAATGTTTATATTTCAGGCACAATTAATTTTAAACTGATGGCGCCACCGTCGCAGCTCTGTTCACCCCTTAAATATGAAGAAAACATAAGTACTGTACATTATTTAGAAGTAACATAGACATAACTATACTATACCACGATAACAATCACTCATGGGAAAATATCTTAAACCTGCTCTTCTCATGGAAAAAAACTCATTAAGCCGCGGGTGAAACTAGCTTCCATGCTGGACTGGAAGCGAGAGAAAAGCATAGAGTGTGCCAGCTGCATTTCCTCCCGGGCATGCTGTAAAAATCAGCTAAGGGGTCCGAGGGTTCCTGTATATTGCAATCTAGGCGGTGGGCTGACAACCTGTCACTACAGTAATATACGTAAAAATCCATCTTAAATAACCCTCGAAATTTTGTCAGACGTGGCGGAACGACCTTTGTTTAGGTTGTACACGCTCTGCCTACCCCATTAGGGATAAAGGCGTGATTATGTGTATTCATGTATGTTTGTGTGTGTGTGTGTGTATATGTGTGAAACTGTGGCTAGGAAAGCTAGTAGATACTATTATAAACCAGCTTAAATTTTGAATTCCAAATTAACACAACGCTTCTTTAATGAGCGTACTGATGATTTCTTCGAAATCAGGCGTAAGAGGATAGCATCCCTTAATGCGGGCCAGTTCTAACAGTGTGTCATTGCAGATAAGGTGGTTTGTCACATCCTTAAATTCTGGGTTGGCCTGATAAAATAATCGTTTTTAATTTTTAAATTTAATTTAGTAATGATAATGAAGAATGAAAATGTAATGATAAATTGATACTGAAAGATTATTAATGATACTTATTTTGATTTTGTTTATTATATTGTAATTTATTTTGACATTTATTAATTAATTGAAAACTAATAATGGGTTAAGTTGTACTAACAACATGGACCTTGTATTTTGTCTAATTAATTAATTATTATTACTATTATTGAATGCGACAGTTTGAGCAACTTCAGGCAAAACTCTATCCGTCTGAGCTTGAATAATGCCTCCGTTGAAATGAATGTCCCATTTTCATATTTTAAGTGCTGCTAAAGTATAAAACAGCAGGGCTGGCCAACTTTGTCATCTGCTATAGTGAGCATGGACAAGCTCTGAAACTTTATCCCTTGTTTCTATAGTTGTAGACTTGTGGTACGGCTGTGAAAGAAAAGTTTTGGACCGCCATATTTTTCATTATATCGTTCGTACTTAAATGAAAGTAATTCAATGGTTTCATTATAATTATTTTGTCTTTTGAGAATATTATGTAAAATAGTAACTTTAGATCCTAAATAAGGGAACATAACATTATACTAGTTGTAGACTTGTGGTACGGCTGTGAAAGAAAAGTTTTGGACCGCCATATTTTTCATTATATCGTTCGTACTTTAATGAAAATAGTTCAATGGATTCATTATAATTATTTTGTCTATTGAGAATATTATGTAAAATAGTAACTTTAGATCCTAAATAAGGGAACATAACATTATACTAGTTGTAGACTTGTGGTACGGCTGTGAAAGAAAAGTTTTGGACCGCCATATTTTTCATTATATCGTTCGTACTTAAATGAAAGTAATTCAATGGTTTCATTATAATTATTTTGTCTATTGAGAATATTATGTAAAATAGTAACTTTAGATCCTAAATAAGGGAACATAATATTATACTAGTTGTAGACTTGTGGTACGGCTGTGAAAGAAAAGTTTTGGACCGCCATATTTTTCATTATATCGTTCATGCTTAAATGAAAGTAATTCAATGGTTTCATTATAATTATTTTGTCTATTGAGAATATTATGTAAAATAGTAACTTTAGATCCTAAATAAGGGAACATAATATTATACTAGTTGTAGACTTGTGGTACGGCTGTGAAAGAAAAGTTTTGGACCGCCATATTTTTCATTATATCGTTCGTACTTAAATGAAAGTAATTCAATGGTTTCATTATAATTATTTTGTCTATTGAGAATATTATGTAAAATAGTAACTTTAGATCCTAAATAAGGGAACATAATATTATACTAGTTGTAGACTTGTGGTACGGCTGTGAAAGAAAAGTTTTGGACCGCCATATTTTTCATTATATCGTTCGTACTTAAATGAAAGTAATTCAATGGTTTCATTATAATTATTTTGTCTATTGAGAATATTATGTAAAATAGTAACTTTAGATCCTAAATAAGGGAACATAATATTATACTAGTTGTAGACTTGTGGTACGGCTGTGAAAGAAAAGTTTTGGACCGCCATATTTTTCATTATATCGTTCGTACTTAAATGAAAGTAATTCAATGGTTTCATTATAATTATTTTGTCTATTGAGAATATTATGTAAAATAGTAACTTTAGATCCTAAATAAGGGAACATAATATTATACTAGTTGTAGACTTGTGGTACGGCTGTGAAAGAAAAGTTTTGGACCGCCATATTTTTCATTATATCGTTCGTACTTTAATGAAAATAGTTCAATGGATTCATTGTAATTATTTTGTCTATTGAGAATATTACGTAAAATAGTAACTTTAGATCCTAAATAAGGGAACATAATATTATATTTATTTATTTATTTACTGTTTATTGTACACAAGTAACATGAGACAGACAATACACAAGGAATACCGACACAACAGGTACAGCTTATTTCTACTTTGAAATTTCTTCCAGCTGACCTACGGAAGTGAGACTTAAAATGAGAGGCAAATTAGGCGTGTACTAATAAAGCATAATATTAAAATAATAAAAGAAAATTATAAATAAATACTTAAAATCATAATAATTATATATACATGAATATATATATATACAGACTAATACTATACGGATAGTGAAAGGTAATGCTCTATTACTCTCTTTTTAAAGACAGCGACAGAAGGACTGTCACGGACCGTGTGCGGCAGCGAATTCCATAACCTGGCCGCATTGACAGTGAAAGAATAAGAGTAAAAATCGGTGTGGTGGTGAGGAATAGACAGTAGTGATTTAACAATTAATTATATGTACGTATCACCTAAATTAGTCCGAATTTTTACCAACTACTCGTATCTCTATCTATCCTTTGTCCGAATCTATAAACAAAAATAATTTTACTCTCCTTTACAAAATTGATGCTCAGCTGTCTAAGTTTAGAATCAGAAATACGTGTCATAAAGAAAAATAGAGACAGATTATGAGAGGGACTTATGCTCTTCCTATAAGCCCTTCTCTATGGTACCTCTATGACAGGTATTTTTAATTCCAGGCAGCGCTATAAAGAAGTATTTTTTTCTTATATTACTATTCATGTTTCTTGGTAAAATTTCTAGACTTTTATGCATAGACATTAGCATAAACAGTCCCCTTTTTCTGTCTTGCCCTTTCTAACTAATGACTTTTCACCAAGAATACAAAGCATGACTTAATTAACCGATGTTTTGTCACACAGGGCTATCTAATTAAGTAAATAAAATGTTCTCTAACGAACATTAAGGCGCGTAATAGCTATTTAACAAGAAATATCAACCCAACAAAGGTTCACAGCTCACTTTTCATGAGGCTTATGTTAAAATAAAGGGGTATAAATTTCTAAGAAGGCCGTTTTCCGGGAAGGGTCGATCTACATTATAATGGTGGTTCTTAGACTATTTCAAAGTAAAGATGAGACACGCACTGTGGCATTGATACTGGTTTATAATAAAACCGGGTGTAAGGAACGGCGTCCCGCAAAATGATAGAGGTTGATTAGTCAACGAAACTGAACAACTATCAACAGGAAATTCGTTCAGGAATAAAAAAAATGGCTTTTCCATACAAATTGTCTGCTCGAGGTGGTAAATTTTGTATGGAAAAGTATTTTTTAATTCATGACTTTTCTGGTGAATGTTGTTCAGTTTCGTTGACTGAAGCAACCCCTATTAGTGTAAGGGAATCTGTCCCTTGCATCCTGTATATTTCCTTTTTTTTACAGACGACTTAGTCCATATATGTCAGGTTTGGGTGTGTACCCAATAATAATGTAATTTGTGTAATTTTAACTAATAAAACATACATACATATAATCACGCCTTTATCCCTAGGTAGAGCGAAAACGATCTAAACGAAAGTCGTTCCGCCACGTCTGACAAAGTTGTGAGGGTTATTTAAGATATAGATTTGTAGGTTTGTTTGTTTTATTGGATATTGCTGTAGTGACAGGTTGTCAGCCCGTCGCCTAAATTGCAATAAACTGAAACCCTCGGATCCCTTAGCTGGTTTTTACAGCATGCCCGGAAGGAAATGCAGCTGGCACATTCTATGTTTTGCTCTCGATCCCAGTCCAGCATGGAAGACTAACAGTCCAGCATAGAAGACTAATTAAAATAGTTTGAAAACATTAAAATACAAATGGTACAAGATACACTATTTTAGGCTTTGAACCCACAATCTAGTAAATTGGTGCACAGTACAGTACACAGTACCGAGAAAGAGACAGAGGCGTTTGCCAGTCGTTGTACCTTCATAGTTTATACCTAGTGCGACCCCTAACTGATCCATAAATCTATTCTTCTTCTCTTTCTTCTCTTGACAGAGCGGTCGTGGTCGTCAATCCGGGTTGGTGGCACGTTACACAAAGTTTAAGTCAAATCATTTATTTCCAATAGATTCCTAAGAACTATTTTAGAAAGTCACAAGCGAGACTATTACATAGAAAATTATATCTATATCACAAAATTAAATAAAAATATATCACAATGAAGAATAAGTGTTTTTAACATTAACTAACCTAAATGGGGTTGGTCAATATTATTTCTTGCCTCTATGTTACCGGCTATGCTTGTCACCGTTTTTGTAAACATTGTACGTAGTATTATAGTTACTATGTGGTAAAACTATGAATATTTTTCCTTACATACATAATATTACATACTAGCGACCCGCTCCTGCTTTGCACGGAAATCATCAGTGTTTTTCTACTATATTATGCATGTATTATACATATAAACCTTCCTCTTGAATTACTCTATCCAGTAAAAGAAACCGCATCAAATTCCGTTGCGTAGTGCGTGTAAAGATCTAACCATACAAAAGGATATAGGGACAGAGAAAGCGATTTTGTTTTGTACTATGTAGTGATGGTATAGTGGATAGGGCTGCTGCCTCCTGAGCGGGAGGTCGTGGTTCGAGTCCCACGTAGCAATGTGTTTTTCGGTATTCGAATTTCGTATGTACGTTTATTCGGCGCTTTTTCCGTGCTTCGGAACGCACGTTAAGCCGTTGGTCCCGATTAATATCGTTAAACACCTGAGATATTAGTCGTTAAGCCATATCGGCGGCTTGAAAACTCTGACCTAATCTAGGATTGGGTCTGGGTTGCGGAGGTCAGATGGCAGTCGCTCTATGTTAAAACCACTACCCTCGTTCAATCCCTTAAAAAGGGCTCACAGAATAACAGCGTCGCGGTCTGACAAGATCGCGGCATAAGCTGAGTGGGTCCTTTTATTGTGACGTCGTGACATGCACATTCCGGTAACATTAACTGTTTATTTTTAGGTACCTTTATCACAGATTAGATAATAGTTACTCTTTGTATAATTATTTTATTTCACATTCGTTTGTTCTGTTTTTGTTTAAAATATTACTCTTTGTATAATTATTTTATTTCACATTCGTTTGTTCTGTTTTTGTTTAAAAATGTATTTACTGTGTTGTTACTGTGTTGTATTTGTGACGTCATCAATAATAAAAGTTTTATATTTTATTCTATTCTATCCCCTAAATTAGGTAGCCGACTCCGTGAGATACGGGTTAAGGCTAGGGAGATGACATAATATTATATCATACTATATCATACATTGGGTTCCCCTCGATAGCCGGCGAGGGAGAGGAAGACCGAGGACACGATGGCGCGATAACTAAGATACATACATACATATAATCACGCCTTTATCCCTTACGGGGTAGGCAGAGCGATAAACGCCTCGTAAAAGGCGCTTTCGCCACGTCTGACAAAAATTGAGGGCAATTTTAGATTGAAAAGTGTATTGCTATAGTGACAGGTTGTCAGCCCATCGCCTAAATTACAATACACTGTAACCCTCGAGTCCCTTTTGCTGACTTCTACAGCATGCCCGGGAGGAAGGGCAGCTGGAACATGCCATGTTTTTCTATCTCTCCCAGTCCAGCATGGAAGGAAACTTAGATGCTTTTGAAAAAGACTGGCAAAACATAGCTGGAGATCGAGACCAGTGGAAAAAGAAAGGGGAGGCCTTTGCCCTGCAGTGGGACATTTCAGGCTAAGTAAAAAAAATATATATATCATACATAATCCGTCGCCATTCCTCACGGATGGTTGCTTTTCTGGTGCACTCAGTCACGGAACCTTCTTGACCAGCGGTTTTTATTAGTCCATCCATCTATCTCATCGGTGATCTTCCTCGAGGGCGCTTACCTTCGACTTTTCCCTGAACCACGAGTCGGTCGATAGACACGACCCCGCGTCGAGAGACGTGTCCAAAGAAAGTACGTCTGTACATACATATAATCACATCTTTAACCCTAATTTCTTCCATGCTGGCCTGGGAGCGAAAGAAAAACATAGAATGTGCCAGCTGCATTTCCTCCCGGGCAGTCTGTAAAAATCAGCTAAGGGATCCGAGGGCTTTAGTGTATTGCAGTTTAGGCGATGGGCTGACAACCTGTCACTAACAGCAATATACGTACAAATCTATCTTAAATAACCCTCAGAACTTTGTCAGACGTGCCAACCCCATTAGGGATGGAGGCGTGACTATATGTATGTATTAACCCTAATGAAGTAGGCAAAATTACAATTTTATTTTTGTTAACTTTTTTTTTTTACTTTATATTTTACTCCAAACTATTGTTCTGTAATAGTCCGGCGACGGAGGCCTGGTGACCTATATGACAGGGTATCTTAGTTTAGGCGCCAGTCTCCACATATAACATGTATTGCCCAAACTACTGTATGTGATGTTTTTGTTCTTGTGGATTTTTGTGTAGAAAATAAAACATTTTATTATTTATTATTATTATTTAAAACGTAAACGACCTAAAAAAAGGTCGTTCCGCCACGTCTGACAAAGTTTTGAGGGTTATTTAAGATAGATTTGTCGGTATATTGCTGTAGTGACAGGTTGTTAGCCCATTGCCTAAATTACAATGTAATGAAACCCTCGGATACCTTAGCGGGTTTTAACAGCATGCCCAGGAGGAGATGCAACTGGAACATTCTGTTTTCTTTCGCTCCCAGTCCAGCATGGAAGAACAGCGTACGTCTTTGCAGCTTTATATTTATTAGATACAATTCGTAAGTCAGTTTGAACTCTGTAGTTCTGATAAAGTTTAATTGGTAAAGTCACTTAGAACTTGTTACCGCCTCGAAGGGACTTCAGTTCTATAATTATTTTTGGACAAATTTCAACGAATTGGAGTTGGAAACAAGAGTCACTTATTGATTCCCTAAGAGGTATCTACGACAGTGATTCCCAAAGTGTGGGTTACTTCCCGGATGGAACTAACATTGGCTCTGATAATAGTAACAACAATAATAGACGACTCTACATTTAAATAAAATTTAATAACGGGCACTCGCGTTGGAATTTATATTCGTCGTCCGTTCTTAAATTTTATTTCGAATGTTTCACTTAAGTTTAAATAGTTTGACTGTACATTTAAATTTAGAATAAGTAGCTTGTGAGTCTCCGTACTTACTAATAAGTAATATCTATTTAGTGAAATAAAAACTATTAATGTTAGTATTTAAATCATTACCTATTGTGCGATGAATCTTGCACCGAAGAAGACCTTTACAACGCTACTGATAGCACAGTGCGTCTGACAGAGTACTGGTCGAAATTAATTTAAACCATTACGATCGATACGATAAGAAGAAGATGGTCAATAATAAACAAAAATAGTACAAAACACAAATACGTAACACAAAAAAAAATACACAAAATCTTAATATTTCATGCAATTTTGAATTTTTTGAAAAGTTTGAGAGTTGCTGACTACGTAATCTAATTTGCAATTCTTGGGAGATATTTCCCCTTTGAACGTGATTATAATTTCCTTCCCTGCTGGTTGGTTGCATGATGATGATTGCAATAATTTGAGTCGATATTGCTCTTCTCGAGAACAGATGTTATTTTAAGCAAATGAGATACCTCGTACGTGAATTTAGTAAGTACTTGGTGGATGTTAGGGGAATTTATCATAATATATCCGTATTTAGGTGACTTGTATTGTATATATGTACATATTAATGTAGACATATGATTCAAGATCTTTTAAAAAATATAAACAGCACCCCGAAAACTGATAGGAGTCAACGATACTGAACAACTATCAACAGGTTCTTTTTTTAAGGAAGTGAAAATAAAATGGCTTTTCCATACAAATTGTCTGAATGAGGTAAACATTTAGTATGGAAAAACCTCTATTTTTCACATTCTTAAAAAAAAATCCTTCTGATAGTTGTTCAGTGTCGTTGACTGAGCAAGCCCTATCAGTTTGCAGGACGCTGTCCCGTACACCCCGTCTGATAATATTAATGGTAGGTAATTTTATATCATACAACCGATCCACCCCGGCTTCGCACAGAAATCATCAGTGTTTCTCTACTATATTATGCATGTATTATACATATAAACCTTCCTCTTGAATCACTCTATCCACTAAAAGAAACCGCATCAAAATCCGTTGCGTAGTTTTAAGGACCTAAGCATACATAGGGATAGAGGGACAGAGAAAGCGACTTTGTTTTATACTATGTAATGATAGTTAAGAATTGTAGGTATTTGCTACGACGTAGCCTTGTAGCAAAAAGTCTACAGTCAATATACTTCTTTTAGTATCGACTTTAAGTTGTGAGGATCAATTAATACAGGGTGTAAGGGACAGCGTCCCGCAAACTGATAAGGGTTGCTCAGTCAACGACACTGATCAACTGCCGCTAGGAAATTATCTCAGGGAGTGAAAATAAAAGGCTTTTCCATACAAAATGTCCACCTTGATCAGACAATTTGTATAGAAAACTCTTCTCTTCCTGAAAGATTTTTCTGATGAAAGTTGTTCAGTGTCGTTGACTTGAGCAACACCTATCAGTTCAAATTCAAATTCAAATATTTATTGCAGTATCACAATTATTATCGCAGTTTGTGGGACGCTGTTCCTAACACCCCGTATTTTCTGTTGTAAATAATTAATTACTTTACAAAGTGTCGTTGGTGTACTATGTAAATTCGGGTCATAATCAATGCTCAAATTATATTAATTATAATCAGTCAAACTTACTCATGTTTGAAACAATTACTATTATAATTATAATTCTAATGAATGGAAAATACTTCACAGGGCCAAAGTATTGTGTGATAATTGTCAAACAATAAGAACTTTCATTAGAAAATTGTAAAAATTATAAAAAGGTTTTGATTATTGACATTATGATGACTATTATGAGCATGACCGAATTATTGGGAGAAAACACCCATTCATTGTGATTACATTTGCAAATCAAACTGTCAAACTTTATTAAATGTTTCTTTTAATACCTATAGTAACGTTTTTGCCATCTTTTGTATTAATATTAAGTATTATTGGTAGATCAGAAATTTAATATTCCTAGTATCAGAAATAGAGTTTAACACCAATATTTTGCTTGTAAACATTTTTTTTTTATTTTATTTATAGCTTATAAATTGTCCCACTGCTGGGCAAAAGCCTCCCCTTCATCTCTCCAGGCGTCTCTGTTTACAGCTTCTGTCGGCCACTGTTCGCAATAACCATCCAGGTCGTCTCGCCACCTTCTTCGGGGTCTTCCCCGTCGTCGGCGACCATCCTCCGGGATCCACTCAGTGACAGCGTTAGACCATTTTTCAGGGTTCATGCGGACGACATGTCCGGCCCAAACATTTAACATCAAATATTTCCAGTTGCGAACGTTTCGTTATGTTTGTCAAAAGGCAAGTAAATAATAGTACGGGAGCCCAATAGGCGATTTCGGTTTTTGCTCGAGCGCGTCAGATTAACATAATTTAATTAAATAATCTAATTTGCCTCTCAATTTAAGTCTCACTTCCGTAGGTAAGCTGGAAAAAATTTCTTAGTAAAAATGAGCTGTACCTGTTGTGTCGTTATTCCTTGTGTATTATCTTTCTCATGTTACTTGTGTACAATAAACAGTAAATAAATAACATATGGCGGATACTTTGTGTCCTAATGAGTTAACTTAGTTAACTTTACTAGTTTAAAAACCGTATACAAAATTTATACATACATATAATGAATCTCTAGAAAAGTCATGTCTGTACATTGAATATTTTTATAAAAAAATAATTGCAGCAGGCATTATTAACGATATTAAGATCAAAACGACATTTATTTAGAATTTTTGTCTGTCAGACAGACAGACAGCCTGTCTGTATGTTACAACATCACGCCAAAACTAATGAACCCATTACGATGGTAGTTTTTTTATTCAACTGTGTGTTACCCGGGTTGCAACTTAGGATACCTAAAATCATGCTACCTGACTTAGGGGGTAGGTAGAAAATTGAATTTCGGTCGTTTTTAACCGATTTTGATAGAACTTTTTTGTTTGACTGAGCATTACCTAAACTCAAAGTTACGATACAAATAATCACGCCACATGACTTAGGGGTATGCAGGAAATAAAACTCTGATCGTTTTTAAGCGATATTAAAGGGACTTTTTATTTCACTGTGTTTTTTAATTACCTGGTGTCCAGCCTAGGCTAGAAATAATCACGCAAACCATTCTAATATTTAGTAAGTACTCCAGTTTGTATGGAAAACACGGTATGTCGAACATACTGAAAACGCTTCTCCGCGCGTAGGAGCGGGATCTGCTTGCTCGCGCGTGGAAGCGTGTTTTCCATACAAAAACAAAGATCAGACAATGCGAATCACGTTCCGCACGCGGGTTAGCAGATCCCGCTCCTACGCGCGAAGAAGCGTTTTCAGTATGTTCGACACTGCGTGTTTTCCATACAAAACGGGCGGACGAGGTCGCGGGCACAGCTAGTAAAATAATAAACTGACTGGCAACGCACAGCCCAAACCCCTGGACCTAGGAACTTGATATTTTTTTCATATCTACCTTATATAGTGTAGAAATCCCCTAAGGAATGGATTTTAGAAATTTCACCCCTAAAGGGGTTTAATAGTAGGTGGAAGTTTGTATGAAAGTCCGTCAGTTTTGAAGTTAGAATCTTACAATTATATGTGTTTAGGCTAATGAGTAAAAAATAATCAACACGTGTATCCGTATTTTTGGTAATTTACAAATAATAATTCATACATAGGTACATACATACATATAGTCACGCCTTTATCCCTAATGGGGTAGGCAGAGCGTAAATGACCTAAACCAAGGTCGTTCGCCACGTCTGACAAAGTTTTTAGGGTTATTTAAAATAGATTAGTAGGTATATTGTTGTAGTGACAGGTTGTCAGCCCATCGCCTATATTGCAATATACATAAATCCTCGGATCCCTTAGCTGGTTTCTACAGCATGCCCGGAAGGAATGCAGCTGGCACATTCTATGTTTTTCTCTCGCTCCCAGTGCAGCATGGAATGATAATTCATTTTTATAAATTTGGAGACGTGCAGCTCTCGACCCCACCACAAAAAAAAACATTAATCAATCTTTTTTTTTTTGTAACATTTATTACCAAGTAAATTTCTTCTATTCTATTCTATTCTTTTATTGTTTAAATTGTCTAATCTTAAAAACCCAGTACCTAGGTCTCCATGACGCTCTAGCAAAAAACAAATTTTACGTCACGGCGTGCCGTACTATAATACACTGAAGTCTAAAGCTTGCACTATGAATTTTTAATGAGGCAACATTGTGAAAACCTAATTAAAATAGAAAACTCTTCATGCAAATGAAAACTTGTTAATTGGACGTGAATATAGGGACCCTTTCAGAAACGACTGCGTTCAAGTACCTTTCGAAGCGTCGCTCGAAAGTTGACACAAATTTTCATTGGAGTAAAAATTTGCATCGGAATATAAATTCAAAATCAAACCTGATGGAAAATGTTCATTAACAAAGTTTCCGCAATCAGTTGACAATTTGTCGCGTGAAATTTCGCTGGGCCATTTGCAGTGGCATCCGGGTGGCTAGTAAATAAAAGGCTACGGTTTGCGGCGCACAAAACTGCACAGAGGCCAGCATTTTGGCACACATTTTGCATAATAACCTTTGCGATGTTGGCTTGGCTGCGGCTGTGGGCTGCGGCTTCCGCGCAGAAGTGCGCTATGGCGGCTGTTACTTGCATACTCTTTTCATAAATAAACCTATGCCCAGAACTGGTTCAATAAAACCGTATTATTGTTGATGTACGCTTTTGTTTCGCAGTAGCAACAGTAGGCCAATAATGTTTTTAAGGTCCTGTTTTATTATTTATTTATTTAACAGTTTATTGTACACAGAAAAGTAAACAAAACAAATACAAAGGGAATCAATCTACTTAATTTAAAAAAAAATACCCATGATCAGATCATGCAGTAATAAAACAAATACATGATATTATTGTTTCCTCTTTCCAGATCATGTTTATTATTAAGTCAAAATAAAAAATAGACGCATCAAACTAGCAGGGCTATGATGCGCTCTGTATACTTCGTATAATTAACGTTCATTTATCAACACTTTTAATAATTTTGGGGCCCATTAAACGGTTTTTCTTTGCAACTTATCAGAGGTTCAAATTGCAGACAATAATCTTGTTACAAACATGTCTTTTGACTCTCTTTGAAGTTGTAAAACAGTTTATGGGCAGCAAAACAAATTGGTATCGATAACTTAACGCTAAGTAAATGAAGTAAACGCTACGTTTTGTCTACGCATTATCTCGTATAAAGAATAGGCGATAATCAGAGGGTAGTATGCAAGCAACGTGTGTAGACAAATCGAAGTCTATAGTGCGCATTATAACCTTGCAGGCAAGCATCGAGCAACTGTTAATTTGTTGAATAATAATATAATAAACTTCCATGCTAGCCTGGAAGCGAGAGAAACACATAGAATGTACCAGCTGCATTTCCTCCGGGGCATGCTGTAAAAACCGACCCGCAGGGGTTTTAGTATATTGTAAATTAGGCGATGGGGTGACAACCTGCCACCACAGCAGTATACCTACAAATCTATCTTAAATAACCCTCAAAACTTTGTCAGACGTGGCGGATCGACCTTTGTTTAGGTCGTTTACGCTCTGCCTACCCAATTAGGAATAAAGGCGTGATCATAGGTATGTATGTAATAAATGAGTGTAAAAGCATGTAATTGTAATATGAAAATAATTACGTTACTTACTTTTCCATCATGCATAATAACGCATAATTACATAAATTACAGATATCCATTCAGACCAAATTTTACACAAGGGATATCAATAAGCCAGTGATTAAGCATCATGCACACGGTAAACAAGCGGCTGTCACATTTATATTATATTTTAATTCACCCACGGGAACATTAATTTCATTCGTATGATACTTTCGGGTGAGAGATTGTGCTTCGGTGTTTTACATATCGTGATAGGACCACAGATACCTGATACATTTTCAACGATATGCTTTATCTTGCCTGTTTTTTTTTAAATGAATCCAAAGTTGATTAGCCGAGTTACTAAGGATGTGCAGGAACTCATCAAACATATACCAGGTGTAAGGGACGGCCTCCTGCAAACTGATATTGGTAGCTCAGTCAACGACACTGAACAACTTTTTTTCAGGAAGTGAAAAAAATGGCTTATCCAAACAAATCATCTCGATCACACAATTCGTATGGAAAAGCTATTTCTTTTTACTTCCTGAATAAAAATTGTTCGGAGTCGTTGACTGAGTAACCCCTATCAGTTTGCGGGACGCTGTCTCTTACAGCTGGTATTATGATTTCCCTTTCTTTTAAATAATAAAGTCTAGTTTCGTGGTGGATTCAGAATCCTTCCATGCTGGACTGGGAGAGATAGAAAAACATAGAATGTTCCAGCTGCCCTTCCTCCCGGGCATGCTGTACAAGTCAGCAAAAGGGACACGGGGGTTACAGTGTATTGTAATTTAGGCGATGGGCTGACAACCTGTCACTATAGCAATACATATTACAATCTAAAACTGCCCTCAATTTTTGTCAGACGTGGCGAAAGCGCTTTTTACGAGGCGTTAAACGCTCTGCCTACCCCGTAAGTTATAAAGGCGTGAATTATGTGTGTATGTGTATGTGTTGTCTATACAAAAGACGCCCTTTTCGCCTACGGGGTCCATTGCAAAAATTGGATACCAAAAGTACCAATAATGTCATATTATTAAACTGACGCCAATTTCATTGATTACGACAACATTACGACACAATCGCGTGTGTACCAACTCATTTATTTAATTGAAGTATCGCCATTATTTATGTTATGTCACGTCAAAAGCGTAACGAATCTGCCACTTTTAATTTAAAAAATGCCGTAATTAATATCAGACTAACAAGGGACACATGATTAGTGTTATTTACATGATGTCAAAATTAAAAAAACGAGCGCTCATTTCCACGGCGGCCATTTTGTTAATGGACGCACGACTCGGGGGACTTGGCGCTACTTTCATCACACTAAAAGCAACGTACGCGAAATGCCCCGGATTAATAAAACTTCATATTTTGTCTGACGAGATTATAGCCTCAGAGATTGTGGACTGTTGGCTTCTCGTAGACTCTTTTTAAACGCTTCTGTTGAATAATATCTCTCAAATTTGTGGTCAGAATACTCTGATTGAATACACATGTCATACATCATCAGCTTCACTAACTACAATGCCCTCAGATTAATAAATGTTGTCAAGTCTGAGAGCTCGTGATCTATCTGGCTAGAGCTTAACATAATACATTGGTGAATAAGTAAACCTTAGTAATGAATTCCCATTATTGTCTGGCGATTTTCGCGGGTAGAATGTATCAGTTGACTTTACCGACAGAACCTGGAGAGAGTCTCAAGGTTTTCAGGTATTTACATACCTGACACATTAAGGTTACACCGCACTAGAACAGCACTGCAGCGAAGCGGCGTGGCACGGTACGGCGCGACACAGCGCGGCACTTCATAATAAATACTCTTTGTATTAAAATGTATAAGATAGGTATACCGCACTACAGCGGCACGATACTGCGTGGCAATAACTGTCAAAATGTATGAATTGACATAAAATGCAGTTGTAGCCGCTGAAGCTACGTTCTAGTGCGGTCTAACATGAAAAAATATATCTTAATGTCGCACTATTTATAAATAAGTATTAAGAATAAGTCTGGTTTCAAGTTGGCTTGGATTTACTTGCGCTAAACTTTATTATTTACGGCCACGACGATGTTCACTGAATCTGAATGATATGGCTCATATGAAAAATATGTTTACGTCTCTCTTGACTACAAACGGCGGCGGTAACTATTTATAAGCTTACCTAAAACGTAAAACATCAACCAATGAAAATAATCATGTCATGTACCGTTAAAATTTAATTCAAAACAAGAGACGTTTATTTTTTAAGGTGGCGATATGGCCTCAGTAGTAACAGCTAAAAAAAATGCTGTTGGTGGCTTTTATCGCATTTTTTCTACCCGTTACTACAACGAACTACGAATCGCTAATTTATAAGATTCTAAATTATCTTTACTTGAGTCTGTTAGACTGGATTTCCGATTCATTGTGTTTTTAGTGAGTTATGATTTATTTACCGTAAAATCATCTAGTCACGACACTCAGTATAAAACATGCGATAGTAGGTACTTCAGATTCTAGCACTACTGCCTCTGTTGTCTAATAGTCAGAGCCATGCTCTCATGATTCGTAGGTGCTGGTTTCGATTCACAGGGGCGAACACAAAATTCATGTCACTCACATCATTCATTCACCCATGGCCAATCAAGCCATTATGAAAAAAAAAAAATACTAGATCATTGACTCTACATTGAAGAAGCTAATCTCAAGAGTATCCCATCTATAATAATTATAGTGAATTGTATTTGTAGCAATTTTTCTGTTGTGAATCTTTGGCAAAGGTATCCCGAATATTTTAGTGCAGCAGGCAGCAGGGTTGTTATTTCTCTGTTTTGCCACAAGTAAATAATAAATGGGAAAAATAAAACTTTCACAGATGTTGGCTAATTTGTATCAGAATACTTTCTTGTGCCATATAAGTAAAGGACTCCTTTAGTGGAGAAAAATATGTTACTTATTTTATTTCTAAAATTGCTACGTGAGTGCCTTCCATGCTGACCTGGGAGCGAACGAAAAACATAGAATATGCCAGGTGAATTTTCTCCCGGGCATGCTGTAAAAAACAGCTCAAGGATCGGAGGTTTCAGTAAATTGTAATTTAAGTGACAAGCTGACAACCTGTCACTTCAGCAATATACCTAATAATCGATCTTTAATAACCCTCAAAACTTTGTCAGACGTGGCGGAAGGACCTTTGTTTAGGTCGTATACGCTCTGTCTTCCCCGTCAGGGATAAAGGCGTGATTATATGTATGCATGTATGTAGTGCCAAATAAAATATCACAAATGGATATCTGAGTTAGCATTCAAAGTAAAATACCTAATTATCTTGCTATGATATTTATGATTTACCCAAAATATTTTACAGTATTTTAAATACTTACTAACTAGTCTAACTCTAGAGAGCCGGATGGTGTAGTGGATAGGGCCGCTGCCACCTGAGCGGGTTCGCCTCCAGGTCGTGGTTCGAATCCCACCACGTACCAATGTGATTTTCGAATTTCATATGTACGTTTATTCGGCGCTTTTTCCGTGCTTCGGAAGGCACGTTAAGCCGTTGGTCCCGGTTAATATCGTTTAATACTGTAGATATTAGTCGTTAAGCCATATCAGAGGCCAGTGCTAAGCATTGGCGGCTTGAAAACTCTGACCTAATCTAGGATTGGGTCTGGTCTCCCTTCTGGGTTGCGGAGGTCAGATGGCAGTCGCTCTGTGTAAAAACCAGTACCCTCGTTCAATCCCCTAGATTAGGAAGCTGACCCCGTGAAATACGGGATAAGGCTAGGGAGATGATGATAACTAGTCTAACTCTATTCTACTACCTTTGAATTTTAAATGATATAACAGTTCTATGTATCTACTTCTGTTTTGTTTTCGCATTGTAATGTAAAGGACAAAAGGTCCCGGCCATATTTAGGGTTCAGGTAAAGGTCTATTGTTAGGATTTGTCTTTACCGACATCGCATTCAAAGGTGGTCTTCTCTTACAGCCACTGCTAGTTTAATTTCCGTTGTGTATAAATAGTGCTGGGATATTTCTAGGATCCCGGATTTTTTATTATCCCGTAAGCGGGCTTGCGGGACTGATGCATTAAGAAAAAATACTCTATTGCCTGTACGATTTGCATTTATTCGGCAGAATATTCGTTACTATTAAATCTTTAATCTTTCTTCCATGCTGGCCTGGGAGCGAGAGAAAAACATAGAATGTGCCAGCTGCATCTCCTCCCGGGTATGCTGTAAAAACCAGCTAAGGGATCCGAGGGTTTCAGTATATTGTAATTTAGGCGATGGGCTGACAACCTGTCACTACAGCAATATACTTACAAATCTATCTTAAATAACCCTCAAAACTTTGTCAGACGTGGCGGAACGACCTTTGTTTGGGTCGTTTACGCTCTGCCTACCCCATTAGGGATAGGGGCGTGATTATATGTATGTATGTATGTATTAAATCTTTATGGTGTTTTAATTAAAATTACTTTAATTGGTGTTTTTGTGCTTTCTATTCGTATTGACTTTTATAACAGATACCTACATGGGTACCAAACGTGAAGATGTGGAGCGATGCTATTATATCGTAGCAGCATAATGTCAGTCACAGGAAGACATAATGTCTGATAACTCCATAAGAAATAAAAAAAACTTAGTCGTTATAAAAATAAGTCTTCTTCTGTCGTGTCGTGTGGGTATCGAATCAATTGACCCGATGATCTCTGATGTCAGAGTTTTTAAACTGCCTAATAGCATAGCTAATAGGCCTCTGACATGAATCCAAAGCATTGTTTTTTTTCTCCCAGACAATCAGGTGATTCGGCCTGCATTGTCCTACCCAATTGAAGAAAATCTCACAAAGTGATAAATTAACAAGTATCAACTTTGTGTTCCCCCTGGGAATCGAACCCAGGACCTCCTAATCGTGAGCCCATGGCTTTGACCACTTAGTAGACTACAGGTTTTAGATTTTATATTTTTATGGGATTCCAGATATATAGAAATCCCGCGGGATTCGAACTACGGGATTGGAAGCTCTAGCTGTGCGATTATTTGGCTCATGATCGCACGAGATTACCTCCCAACTACCTTAATCACTTTAAGATAGGATTGTGTGAACTAGGTAAACGTTAATTAGTTTGAGTTTTGTTTAAGTAAATACTAGGATGCTGCGCGATGCGTGTTTCGATAACCTTTGTAAGTTAGTTAGGAAATGTAAAGATCACTTTTGGATAGCATAGAACAAGTAACAGGCAGTCGTAGTGGAACGTCCGTTATAACATTTTAAAGTATTTTCTGATATTTTGTAATCCAACCGGATTTAAAAAAGACCTATTATAATTATTAACGTTATTACGTTTATTTTATCTGTTCCCGTGATTTTCCCTTCTTTCATTCTCATTAGGTTGGCTGGAAGAGATCTCTTATACAGATAAGCTCGCCTATTGTTTTAATTTTTAAGTTTACTTTTATGTTTAATTTTTAAAACAATAAAGAATTTAATAATAATAATAATTACCTGTGCTATTAGGCTGTTTAGAAAATCTGACACTAGGGTTCTTCGGGTCGAGCGAGTCCAAACCTACACCTCAGATGAAGAAGAAGGAATTTGAAAGAGATTTCTTTCATTATTAAGCCGTAAAAATACTACATAATATTTAATAAATAAACATATTGGACAAACCACTGATAACGTACATCTTAATAACAACGACATATTAAAAGAAGCTTTTTAAATCACTTATTGTTATTTTAACATACATACATATAATCACGCCTTTATGCCTAATGGGGTAAGCAGAGCGTAAACAACTTAAACAAACATTGTTTCGCTACGTCTAATAAAGTTGTGAGGGTTATTTAAGATAGATTTGTAGGTATATTGCTGTAGTGACTGGTTGTCAGTCAGCCTATCGCCTAAATTGCAATATACTGGAATCCTCGGATTCCATAACTGGTTTATACAGCGTACCCGGGAGGAAATGCAACTGGTACATTCTATGTTTTTCTCTTGCTCCCAGTCCAGCATTGAAGTAATATTATTTTAATACAGACTTTAACCTGGTCTGTAACGGCTATGACTTAAATCACAAGTTATTCCTTTGAAGCACACTTTGTATGAAGCACTAGAAGCGACAAAGGCCTTTGTACAACTCATATGAATGTGCGGGTCGGCTTAGGTAGTCACATTCTGCAGAATATCAATAGCTCGGAATTTCCTCTTGCGAATTCCTATCGCCTTAGCAAACTAGGCCTCACAAACACACAATGAAGGAAGACCTTAAGCCGACAAATCGGATCGTGTGATTGAGCTCAAACCGAGGAGCCAGCTCGGCAACTCGGCAGACGCTATCTGAGTTGCCAGCGCCAAGAACTCGATCTGGGTAATCTAGGATTATACTCAGATGCTAAGACGTAGTCTAGAGCTTTTGTTTAGTCAACATGTTGCGATGTGGTTTATCTGAATAAAATCATTATTTTCTGCTTGCCCTAACTGCCTCCGCGGTCTAGTGGATAGAGCTATGGACTCACGATCCGAAGGCCCTACTTTCGATTCCCAGGGGGGAACACAAAGTTGATACATGCATACATATAATCACGCCTTTATCCCTAATGGGGTAGGCAGAGCCTAAACGACCTAAACAAAGGTCGTTCCGCCACGTCTGACAAAGTTTTGAGGGTTATTTAGGATAGATTTGTAGGTATATTGCTGAAGTGACAGGTTGTCAGCCCATCGCCTAAATTGCAATATACTTAAACCCTCCGATCCCTAAGCTGGTTTTTACAGCTTGCTTGGGAGGAAATGCAGCTAGCACATTCTATGTTTCTCTTTCGCTCCCAGTCCAGCATGGAAGAAAAGTTGATATTTGTCAATTTATCACTTTGTGAGGTTTTCCTCAGTTTGGTTAGGACAATGTAGGCTGAATCCACCTGATTATCTGGAAAAAAACGGATTCCGTGCTTCGGAGGGCACGTAACGCCGTCGGTCCCGGTAACTGTTTCTAATAGTGGTCGTTACAGGTCGATGTTGCTGCATGTCCGTAGGAACTACCTTATAAACCCTACACGACCGTGTGGTGCTAAGAGTGCAACAATATTGGCTGCTGCACAGTCCTCTTACCCTCGCAGCAAATAAATGCCATACGATCAATAAAAATATAAAATATACATTTTCTTGGATGAGTGTGTGAATACAATTCACTGTTTCATTAAAAATTAATAACTGTAATTTTAATTTAACTGATTGTGTTTGTTATGTGACAATTATTTTATTCTAACTTATTTATTTGATTGTAAATTTTATTTGTTTTTAATTAATTCAATTTTAATTTAATTTTAATCTAATTAAATTATTATTATACCTTTAACTTAGGATTAAGTTTTTCAGAAATGTAGGATTGATGATATGATATATTATTATTATTAAATTTGGAAAAATTACTAAAATAAAGAAATCTTTGATACTCTCGTACTGAGTAGTCTCTCGATAATAATCATTATAAAACTTGAACGATATATGCTGGCTACTTTTATATGCAAGTATTCTTATCCTAATTATGTTACATTCCTTCCATGCTGGTCTGAGAGCAAGAGAAAACATAGAATGAGCCAGCTGCATTTCTTGCCGGGCATGCTGTAAAAACCAGCTAAGGGATCTGAGGGTTTCAGATATTGCAATTTAGGCGATGGGCTGACAACCTGTCACTACAGCAATATACCTACAAATCTATCTTAAATAACCTTCAAAAGTTTGTCAGACGTGGCGGAAAGACCTTTGTTTACGCTCTGCCTACCTCATTAGGGATAAAGGCGTTTTTTATATGTATGTATTATGTTGCATTACAAATCTTGTCCGGTCCGGAATGTTATCTTTGATAATTTCGGAAACTGTTACTCTTGGTGATACTTGATCCCTTAGCAAAAGTTTTGTCAGAGAACAAGATTAAATGCAAAGTTTTAATGAATTCTAGGGTCGTGGGAGATATCGTGCGGCATAAATGAGAAATACCGAAATTAGAAACAGAATAAACTGTGCTTTAAATAGACTAAAAAAAACCTTTAAATTTAAACACGTGGTCTACTGGTGTTTTTGTAAAATACCTGGGATTTTCGCGCAGATTTGAAGTATCCTATGACATATACAAGTAGTTTTCCTGCTCTAAACAAAAATAAAATAAAATACAATACAATATACTTTATTGCACAAAACACAGAAATTACAAATTGCAAAAAAGAAAAGTAGTACAATTAGCGGCCTTATTGCTTATGTACTTTTTTAAATACTCGTAGTATTTTTAATAAAGTACATTCTAGTGGAAAAGACTCAAAGAAATCACCTATGAGCTATCAAGCACCATCCTAATTAGATTGCATGGTAACTGTAACCACTACACTTCTTCTTCTGTCGAGTGGGTATCGAGTCTATCGACCCGATGAACCCTGGTGTCAGAGTTTTTAAACCGCCTAGTAGCACAACTATCAGGCCTATGACATGGTTTAAGTAACGACCACTATCAAAGACAGCGACCGGGACCGACGGCTTAACGTGCCCTCCGAAGCACGAAATCATTTTTTTCTTTCGGACAATCAGGTGATTTAGCCTGCAATGACCTAACCAAATTAGGGAAAAATTTACAAAGTGATAAATTCTCAAATATCAACTTTGTGTTTCCCCCCTGGGAATCGAACCCAGGAACTCCGGATCGGGAGTCCATGGCACTAGCGACTAGACCACGAAGGCAGTTAAACCACTAAGAATAAGAATAAGAATTCGTTTATTGCCATAACATAAAGTACATACAACATTAAAAAGAAAGACAAAACAAAACATAAATTATGGCAAAAGGCAGGGACTCAGTTGTTGTCAACATGCTGCCGGGGACAGCACTGTTGACACTGATTTTCAGCCCTTACCCTTTTCTTTCATTACAAAAAAAACAATGTACTTAAGCGAGGGCAAGAAAAAAAAAAGAACTATTTGTATCTAAAACCGAGTTATCCAAAATAATAAAATCTAAAAAAATTGATCGAAAATACAGCAAATGTAAAGAAAAGAAAAAAAACAGAATGCATTGTGGTAATGTGCGTATTACTGTGAGTGTGTGTGTATGTAGGTATGTAAATGTATACTACACTGTAACTTAGTAGCAATTTTATTTAGAACCCAATACTGTGTGAGTTAACGGTAAGTTATTAATTCTCCCAAGATTCCTCAGCGAAATCCCTGAAAGTTATCTAAGTTACTGGAGGTATAGGAACGGACCCTGAACTACCCACTAAAACTATTTCTAGTAGTTTATTTTGCTAATGCTGGACTGGGAGCGAGAGAAAACATAGAATATGCCAGCTGCATTCCCTCCCGGGCAAGCTGTAAAAATCAGCTAAGTGATCCGAGGGTTTCTGTAATTTAGGCGATAGGCTGACAACCTGTCACTACAGCAATATACCTACAAATCTATCTTAAATAACCCTCAAAACTTAGTCAGGCGTGACTGAACGACTTTGTTTATGTCGTTTACGCTCTGCCAACACCATTAGGGACAAAGGCGTGATTATGTTTATGTATGTATTTTTCTAATGCGTTATGCTCATTTATGTAACGGATTACGACGTTGAAAGCCAATACTTAAAAAAAATAATCTTCATTTATGTGTTGGGAATATACCCATGGAATAGCTATACAGTTTCGAATTTTGAAAATATACCAAAAAACAACTAAAAATGCATAAAAAGGTAACTTATTTTCTCCTTCGACGTGTAAAACAGTTTTCTAAAATGATATTTTACTCAGAGGTTTCCTGAGATTAAAAACTCTTTTCTCTTCTCATGCTCGGAAAGTTCTATTTTGTAAAGGATGTATGCTGCACAAAATTGAATTTTATGCATAAGGGCAAAATCTTATCTACTCATAAATGTATCTCTTCTAAGGCAAAGAAAATTAGGCCATACAGCCAAACATAAATAGAATTTCATAGATATAACTTGTTATTTTATAATATTTATTTTAAACTAAATTGCTTTTAGGTTTTTATGAAATAATACATACATACATATAATCACGCCTTTATCTCTAATGGGGTCGGCAGAGCGTAAATGACCTAGACATAAGTCGTTTCGGCACGTCTCACAGAGTTTTGAGGGTTATTTAAGATAATTTTATGAAATAATGAATAATAAAATATTGATTCAAGTGCGATCGTTTATTTAATTTATTATTACAAAATGAATTTAATAGTAGGCTGTATAGGTCTCAGCCCAAGCCCAATATTTCACGTCGAAATATTTACAAAAGTTAAATGGCGGGAATGAATTGTTAAGTTTATTTCCATTATTTTTGTTGCCTTGCAATTGAAGTGAAAAGCATAGTTTGAAACTCTATTTTGAAAAACTATTTTTGTCCTCTAATTTATATCAGCCCTCGCAACGCGGGCTCGGGCACCTAAGAATATCCGTCAAAAATGATATGTTTTGTGCACTTGTCGTAAAATCTACTAATGTTGTAGCAAACAAGTTTATAAAGTAATAAAAGTTGTTAGTAGCATGGTTTGTAGTTCTTAGAGGAAAAAGTTTTTAATCTAAGTGTGATTACGTCAAGTGTATGTCAAAAGGTAAATAACAAAATGTTTTGATTATTTTTGGTTCAAAAATATGCAGAAAACTTATAAAATACATTCATATCGAAAAATGTAACAAGTAGCCTGATAATATAACTAAGTGAAAAGCACAATAACCACAATGTTTAATTATAATCATTATTATTAGTATCAGATTCTGGCATCTAAGCGCATAATATTTAAAAATCCAAGAAAATCTTTCAGATTTCAGGTACCATAATTTACAAGCACTATTTATAAGTAAAATAATATCCTCATAATTTCCGTTAAGTAGGTATGTCTTATTATGGCTAAAAACTACTATGCCACTTTATGTTCCTAGTTTTGTTGGCTAAGCAAGTACCCATTTTTAATTTACATACATATAATCACGCCTTTATCCCTAATGGGGTAGGCACAGCGTAAACGACCTAAACAAAGGTCGTTTCGCCACGTCTGACAAATTCGAGGGTTATTTATGTCAGACGTGGCGAAAGCGCCTTTTAGGAGGCGTTTTACGCTCTGCCTACCCCGTAAGGGATAAAGGCGTGATTTTATGTATGTATGTATGTATTTAAGATAGATTTGTAGGTATATTACTGTAGTGACAGGTTGTCATCCTATCGCCTAAATTGCAATATACAGAAACCCTCAGATCCCTTAGCTGGTTTTTATGCTATGTTTTTCTCTCGCTCCCAGTCTAGCATGGAAGAAAATATTAATAATAAGCAATTATTTTTAATTTTAACAAAATAATTGCTTTATAGCCCTTAAAGATTGATTTTTTTGCTATTGTTTACTTTTATCACTATAACATTATTCATATCATAATATCTTTCCATTAAAGGGTTTTTTTAAATCATTGTTCTATATATTTTCAGAATGACTGTAAAATGATTACTATGGACTAACGAATACCAAAGATGGATAATTACGCTACTTCCAGCTGTACACCTTAAATATATTTTGACTCACCATTTCAAAATGGATTGTACACTGCAATACAACTGTACTTAAGGTAAGCATATTTGTAGTAATATCTAAACTAGAAAGTGAGATGCCAGATAAGATTAAGATCATCTTATTTTTTCCTATATCGGGATGGATTCAGAAAATCAGAACTTGATTCCGTTGAGCTAGTTTTCTTATACCAATGTTATGATTGAAAAATAATTTAAAAAAAACTGTTTTACTTTGTTTCAGGCCAGAAATGGCACAGCCATATCTGTTCCAGGTGATGTATTCAATTATAACAATGTTCATAGCTTATGTGGATTGTTGTAACAAAGAACGATACCGTTGTTTTAAAAAAGGATGTAAACGACAGACGTGCAGACTTTGTAATTCATTTTCTTATTGATAACATCAGAGGTTTAACAGATATGAAATATGAGCGTCATGGTTTAAAAAGTATCAGTAAAATAAATTAACACTTAAAATATTTTCAAAAATTTGTTTAAGACAAAAGGTTCTTCCAGACCAATCAATTGTTGATGGAAAGAATAATAACAATGGTTTTGTTGAGTATACAAAACATACACAGAGTGATCATATTCCTATTTGCAATATTTATAGTTTATAGCTCGTGCTGTCCAAGGGGTTGTGGTAAAAAAATAAGTCGTTGTCGGGGCAGCCCTCCAAATCCTATAGATAAATATGAAAGACGTGAAAGGAAAAAATCTGACAGAAATTGGTTTCAGAGGCATCAAAGGAATCTAGCAAGGGATGATTGCACATGCCCACTACCTAAGCCTACAACATGTCCAGGAACTGGACCTCCACAAGTAAAAATATGTACTAACTCATGTATGCACCAGAAAAATGTAATGGAATAATTTCAAGAATATTTTATCATTAATAATCAACGATTTAGAAATGATTTTAAGGAATTTGTACCGATTGCTGTTATTGTTACTCCTCTCATTTATTTTATATGCCAAAGCATGTGAAACTGAAAGAAATAGACATGCTAAAATCCGAATCAATTTAGGACCCCAATATCCTGAAGGGAAAAGATATCCACGTCGTCGGTTTCGATACTGTAAGTGTGGATGCTGTCGACCCCCTCCATTGGATATGGCAGAACAGATTGCAAGAGAGCAAAGTGCAAGTAGATGTTGCAGAAGAACACGATCATGTGGAGATCTTTATAATACCAGAACATCGTCAGCTATAAAATTTGAAATTCAATAATACAATAAAATCAAGATTATTAGATCACTGATTATGATCAATTACCGAGCTCAAGGGGAAGTCAATTTTGATATGGCTAGTTTATCTATAAATAGAAATACAAGAAAGTGACGACAATTTGACCTTATTACTTGAACTTACGAAATGAGTAAAGTTTCATTAGAGTAAACAAGGAACCTGTGTGTATATTACTTTTCAAATAATTACTGATCAGACAGTACCATTTACTTTTATCACCAAAATACTGAATTATATTGCAATAATAAATACTTATTAACTAATATTAGATATTCATTTCGTATTTTTAATATCTAATATGTTTGTATCTAAAACATATTTTAACAGAGAAGTGAAATAGTTTACATACGAGTAAGTGGACAAGGCTGATTTAATTCTTGCCCACGCAAGTTGATCCACTGTGTCGCTATCCATTTTGATCCTCGCAACACTGGGCAAGCAGTGTGATATGTCAGTGGGTTGCCGTGACCTGACGGAAGCAGATTAGTCCAGAACAACGCAGCGCCCTTTACAGGAAACACCGTCAGACCAAGTCTTGGAAACGCTGTGGCACCACCCTGTTTCACCTTTGACATATAAAAAACAACTGTTGCTATTCGATTTCCTACATTTGCGATCACGGTATCATTCAACCAGTAATCGTAGTGGGGCGAATAGTGGCCTCCTATACCATAATTTATTATTTGAAGTTGCTCAGAATATATCAAGTTCATTCCTGTTATATGCGTCATTCGTGCTCTTAGGCGCGCTATTACTAAAGAATCGTTAGATCTAGCAGTCGCTACTTGACAAATACGGTTTTTGGTTAACTCTATATCAAAATTACGTTTTAGCCTTGGCTTTGCAATTTTGTATAACGCCTGTGTCTCTGCATCGTTGATGACGTCATAAAATAACGTAATATTAGGTTCACTCTGCAAATGCTCTGCTTTAAGAGGCGCCAGTATAAGAAACGGGTGTGGACCATGTGCAAAGTAACATTTGTTACTATCGACAATTTTCTTTCCTAATTCGTCTGTATATCCTCTGCATATTTCGCCGTATGACAAACTGGTTACTTTTGATCTTGCTTTTGATAAATCAAGAGACACAGAATTATATTCTCCTCCTTTAAGTGCTTTAACTGCTTCTGAAGGTTGTAAGCCTTTCTTGTACATTTCAATGACGACATCTGGATTTAGTTTATTAAAATTTGGGATGCGAGATGAAAATCTATGAAACCAAAGTTCAAAGTTTTTGCGTAGTTTTTCATTACCTTCATGGCCTTTACTTATTTCAAATTTGATAGCAGCGGCAGTAATTTCATCATCTTCTGGAATTTGCTCGTCTTGATTAGCTTTCTTATCCAAGGCTACTTTCAGCCACTCTATACCATGTGTATAATATTGTATTTTATACAAGGCTTTACTAAGCTCATAGCAATCAGTAATTGTCATTGGATTGAATTTTTCTACAAACAATTTTCCTTTCAGGTTGTGAGATGTATTCCATATTCCGTTAGCAAGGAGATTTTTATTTAGTCCATATATCATCTGAAGACGAAACAAACCTTCCGCTGCTCCAAGTAAATCTTCTTCTCTAGGGTACGTCACTGCGTGGTCTTTGTTCAAAACTATGATTTCACTACTAAGTTGTTTTATAACTTCAACGTCGATAGTTAGCCTTTTGATTAATCGGAAACTGTTTACAGGATTCCCTACATATTCTGGAACATCAATTATAGCAGTATTGTGTTCAAATTTTAGTCTTTGCAAATATTTCTCTAAAATTTTGTGGTGGCTGCTATTACTTTGTATAAAATTTTCAAGACTATCGATAAGACTTTTCTGTGTTTCGATCAAAAGTTGAATTTTGTATATAGAAGAAAACACTTCAGCACGTATGTTTAGAGATATGCAGAAAAAATATAACGACAGAGTTAAGACTGATGTATCCATTTTTATCACTGCCTTAACTGTTGAAAAATCTGTTGTTTGTAAACTATTTGTATTCACTTCACACGACATATTTTGAAAATAAACAAGAGGATGTTTTGCTTACAAATAATAATACCTAAGTAGAAAGATTTTCACACCTAATATCGTTCGGTATTTGATTATTAATTGCTTAACATTAAACAATGCTATTGAAAAATAAGTTCATAACTAGGTATGGCATGGTATGGCATAGCGATGGGACTGCAATCTTAATATATTTTTACCGCTGGTGAAAAATATGAAGAAGATAATTAAAAATGTATAAAATTTCATAGTACATCTCAAAATAAGTTTTCCAACTTAGCAAAACATACATATAATCACGCGTTTATCCCTAGTAGGGTAGGCTATGCCTACCCCGTGATGAAGTTTTGAGGGTTATTTAAGATAGATTTCTACGTATATTGCTGTAGTGACAGATTGTCAGCCCATCGCCTACATTGCAATACCTATACAGAAACCGTCGGATCCCTTGGCTAGTTTTTTTTGCCCGGGAGGAAATGCAGCTGGCACATTCTATGTTTTTTTCTCGCTTCCAGTCTAGCATGGAAGAACTTAGCAAAAAGATCGCCTATATAGCTGTTGTATAAATCTGTTGTGTCCTACGTTGTGGCGAAAAATAATCTGATTTATTATTATTATTATTTGTGCATTGAATAAGCACTCCTTGTACCTGAAATAATAGAAGAAGAAATTATGTGACATCGTGACGTCATGCACTTCTGATTTTATTTGTCACTTGTCCAAATATTTTTATCATACCGAATGTACCATAATTATTTTGCATTTTAGGTGGCTTTAAAAGCTTGCCACAATGGTAAGATGTGGGTATTTATTTTAAAAAATAAGTAGGTACATAGTTCCAACTAATTAATAAATAGCCAAATGAAAATTTCATTTTTGCTTGGAATATGGGTTTTATATTTGTTATTTTCACATTATTTCATTCTAAATATACCTCCTACTAAATTATATATTATCTCCATTTTCAGGATCATTCATCAAAATAATGGCATACCAAAAAACCTGCAAGAATAACTAACATGATATTCAACCAATCCAACGACATTTTCCATTATTTCAATCCGGATATCTGGCTTCAATAGCACAATACCTGGTAAATGCATTTTGAGTAACTTCTTTATAAGTAGGTATCTGCATGGCAACGATCAGAAAAAATAGACTAGATTAGGCTTCTAATATATTTAGAAACTTTATTTCACGATGTAAATAAAAAACGTACTGACTGGGTGATTTTACGAAGTGGAAATAATATAATCAAAAAAGATAAAGATAAGAGAATAGAGAATATTCAAAAGCTAATTGCGATAATCGTTACAGTTGTGATTTGTGCATATTACAACAAATTTTTGTGGTGAGTAAAATATTGTACTTTGCAAAAAAATATTGCCATGAATTGCTAATATTGTAAGAATTTAAAACATATTTAAATTGAAAATATTTACGATATCGCATTTAGTTTCAGAATAAACTCCTCTACGTACATATTGTTTCCACCCTGTAGAACGACGAAAACGGGTTTAACTTTTCTGGACCACTGAGTTGCTCAACAATTTTATAAAGGTACAAACAAAATAAACTTTTATATTTGTTAAAATAAACATAAGAAGTAGCGTCCATTTATGACGATTTAAGAAACATGTAGTCACTAATTTCGCCACTCAGGATATGTTACGCGGTAGCTCAATTGGTTAGAGCGTTGGGACGGTATTCAAAGATAGTGGGTAGAAATCCTGTCTGCGTTTGTTTGTTTTGTTGTTTCTCATATAAAAATAAATATATTTAGAAATCTATCTCGTGCACACTGTTAACAACACTTTAGCATACTTACATCTATAACTGAGCTTTCGCAGTCCTTATCTATCTCAATGAAGTACTTGATCTCTCATTTTGATGAACACTTTTTGTAGTAGAATAAGTTTTAGTAATTTACCTAATAAACGGGTACAGCAGCTTTTTTCCAATAGAATATTTAATAAAACAATAATAGAAAATAAAATATTTATTATAAAATATTTTTACTTAGGTTACTTAACCCCGACGAAAAATTATGGCTATCTGTTTGTCTATACTTTTATATTCAAGGATTTTGTCTGTTTGTTCTAGATAACAATGAAGATATTTGATTCAAAATACTTACTTCGGGCGTTTCTAATTCTGCTCTCAATATCAACAATCAGCGTGTTGGGGTGTGAAAACAAACCCGGAAGAAACCCTAACGAAGACAGAGACATTAAGAAACACAAAAATAGTATAGATCATACGCGTGGACCTCAAAGATCTATATCAACACATGAGATAGATGATGCGAAAATTCGTAAACGTTTTTTTAAAAGTGAACCGAAATATTCACATTCATCTCATGCTTTACCATCAACATCGGCTTCTATAACTAATAAGCCTAAATCAAGAACCAGTCTGCTGTCGTTTTCTGCAGGGCCTAGAACTCCCGCAGGCATTGAAGAGGCTCCCTTATCTTTAGCGGCCGTTAGATATGGTGGAAGGGGAAGAGCACATTGCGAGCGATGCAAAAGAGAAATGGTACCAAGACATCTTTGTCAGAGATGCAGACGCGAAATTGAAACTCAAACTGTACCTGCTAGACTACCTAAAACGTGTCCAACGTGTTTTAGACCTATTGGGGTTGCCCCTCCCACTAAAACCTGCATGAATTGCGCTAAGTACAACATCCCTTGCGTGCAATCTCACGGACGGACAATCCCAACATGCCTTCCTAGAACATCACCGTGCCTTCCTAGAACATCACCGTGCCTTCCTAGAACATCACCGTGCCTTCCTAGAAGATCACCATGCCTTCCTAGAACAAAAATTACTAAAATCAGATGCAATGATCCATTACTTTGCAACAAATGCGTCGGCGAAACGCAACAAATTAAACCTGTGGATGGTAAAACGGGTGAAGAAATTAAAGAACCGGCTTCGCCACTTAAAATAACGTATGGCTCATTTTATTCAAGGTGTAAACGCAGGATGTATCGACCATATCGCTGTAAAGTGACACCGGTGTATTGCCATGATTACGATTATGATAATTGTGCCCAAAATACATCGTGCTACCCTTCCACTAGCTGCGGCTACGCTATACCAGTAACAGTGAGTAGAGTGCGAAGGAAGCTCTCTTGTAGAGATCCGTACTGTAGTGAGGGGCCATGCGGTAACTAATACTAATGTTAAATGTAAAATATCTTATTTAGATTCTATGTATCTACATATTCTTTAGTTTGAATTTCCATCATAACATTATACAAAATTAATGCTTTAGTTAAATAGCAACAATATATTTAAACTCCAAAGGGATAAATTGTTTTACGTTCTGTTTTGTATATTTGCAAGGTATATACTATGTGATCCGTATCAGGAGCATTAAATAAAGCAAGAACAAAACTGATGTAAAACAAAACAGGTAAAAGTATAACTTCCAATAAGTGGTTCTGTCCTGCAGATTGTTTTGGAGAAATCTAGCGCAAATATTTTACACCATATCAAATTGTAATAGTACATGTTTGATTAAAAATGCAGAATTTATAATAAAATCCATCTTACCATCACAAGCGTTTCATTAGAATTTACCAGAAAGGAATTTTATGATATTTTTATCGAGCCTTAATATCGGTGACAAACAATGCTAATAATTCTTAACCCGGGTTGGTTTTTTGGGCTGTACATTTCGGAAGAAGCAAATGCATTTAGAACAAAACCTTTAGGTACCCGATTCAGCTGGAGGCCAAATCCTATGTGTCTTAATTGAATGACTATAGAGTTTGCCAACTCTAAGGTGCCAACTACGGTTAGTATGCATATGGATATTGCACACCCATGCTGCGTACATATTGAAGTCAAAATCCAACCAACAGGAACTTTACTTTTTCATGGACTAGTCTACGTTCTAAAGTTATAGATGAAATTATCAGAAACTACTAGACCAACAATTATTTTTTACAGTCTATAGGTCGTCCCACTGCTGGGCAAAGGTCTCCCCTTTATCTCTCCAGGTGTCTCTATCTGCAGCCTCTGTCGGCCAGATAGAAACGCCTAGACCTCCTAATAGACCTAATTTAAAAAAAAAACATTTAGGTACCTACTTAGAGCAACACGGCCCGGAACGGAAGGCTGTGTTGCTCTTAGGGTACCTATAATATAAGCTAACCTCACGTAAAGTAACACAGACTACTTTGTAAATGCGACTAATACTGGACTGGGAGCGAAAGATACTTCCATACTGGACTGGGAGCGAAAGAAAGACATAGATTGTGCCAGTTGCAATTCCTCCCGGGCATGCTGTAAAAACCAGCAAAGGGATCCGAGGGTTTTAATATATTGCAATATATGCGATGGGCTGACAACCTTTCACTATAGCAATACCCTATAAGTCTATCTTAAATAACCCTCAAAACTTTGTCAGACGTGGCGCAACGATTTTGACTTTGTTTAGGTCGTTTACGCTCTGCCTAACCCAATAGGGGTAAAGGGTGATTATATGTATGTTTGTGTAATTTGTAATACGAATTTTAACTCTTCTCGGTCAAATTTTTTTTTTATACTGACGATAAAGTTTATTCTTCCCAGATTGAAAATGATCAAAATATGCCACAGACACGTGTTGCAAATAGTGCTGATACTGTTAGCGGTATTTCTGATGTACGGGGCAGCATGCAGCAACGGCAAGGTACCTGGTAAGGAAACAAATGCATCATGCGTGACGTGTAAACAAAATGGGCAATAATATTGAAAGCCTAATACATCCTGTATTAGGGACAGCGTCCCGAAAACTGATAGAGGTTGGTCAGTTAACGAAACTGAACAACTATCAGCAGGTTATCTTTTTTCAGGAAATGAAAATAATATATATGCTTTTCAATACAAATTGTCTGATCGAGGTGGTCTGGTGTATGGGAAGGCCAAATATTTTTTTCATCTCCTGAATGAGTTTCCTGGTGAAAGTAGTTCAGTTTCGTTGACTGAGCAACCCCTATCAGTTTGCAAAACGCTGTCCCTTATACTCGGTATAATGCTTCCAGCTGGACTTTGATCAATAGAAAAACATAGAATGTACCAGCTGCATCTCTTCCCGGGCTTGCTGTAGAAACTAGCTAAGTAATTCGATTGTTTCAGTATATTGTAATTTAGGCAATGGGCTGACAACTTCTCACTACAATATCAGCAATATACAGATCTATCTTAAACAACCCTCAAAACTTGTCAGACGTGGCGAAACGACCTTTCTTGACGCTCTGCCTAACCCACTAATTAATATGTATGTATATAAACGATATGATCAAAAATATGACACGTTTTTACAACCAGTAGATGTGTAATCATCAATACATAGTATAAAACAAAGTCGCTTTCTCTGTCCCTATATCCCTATGTATGCATAAATCTTTAAAACTACGCAACAGATTTTGATGCGGTTTCTTTTAATGGATAGAGTGATTCAAGAGAAACGTTTATATGTATAATACATGCATAATATAGTACAGAAACACTGATAATTTCCGTGCGAAGCCGGGGCGGGTCGCTAGTCTGTGTTATAAAATGTTAGATTAGAGGTATTATTGGTTACGGTTATTGATGTACTATAATGTCCTTTTTTTGCAGCTAGAAAAACATCGTGTTGTTCAAAGAATTTATCCAGAAAAAGATCAAGTTGTGCAATACGTCGCAAGAAACCTATTCCACATGGTAATAAAATAATCAAATTATTTATGTTTTATTTACTTTATATACAAGATCGTTTACGCTCTGCCTACCCCATTAGGGATAAAGGCGTGATTATATGTTTGTATGTATGTACAAGAAGCTATTAAAAATATAAATATGTCATCATCCCTCGCGCCACACCGAGGCAAAGGACCCAAAATGCTGGCGGCATTGTCCCTTTGTGTGACTTAGTGGATCAGTGCTTGAATTGACCAATTTACTTTTGTTGATTTTACTACTGACATGGAGATGTCATTGCAAAAATCATGCACCCCAAAGCTCCGATCGTCCCAACACTCCGTCAATAGTAAATGAAGTTTTATTGCAGGCAATAATGAGTACTGACCTAAAACATACATACATGCATACATATAATCACGCTTTTATCCCTAATGGGGTAGGAAGAGCGTAAACGTCCTAAATAAAGGTCATTCCGTAACGTTGGACAAAATTTTGAGGGTTATTTAAGATAAGATTTTTAGGTATATTGCTGTAGTGACAGGTTGTCAGCCCATCGCCTAAATTGCAATATACTAAAACCCTCGGATCCCTTAGCTGGTTTTTACAGCATGCCCGGGAGGAAATGCAGCTGTCACATTCTATGATTTTCTTTCGCTCCCAGTCCAGCATGGAAGAAATAATGAATAAAAGCTAAAAAAAAACATTACTTCCAGGTGTAAATCGTTCGAATACCTCCTTTGTCAGTTCTACGAATCCCTGCGCTGGGAAATACCGCGGGCCATACTCTGGAGTGCCGAGCTGCTTTATACCTCCGGATGGCTACCCTGGTCTGCGGGTGAGGCCAGACGTCCCCTGTGCCAGAAGCTCACCCTGCTTTCCATGTCCACCTGGGGCACTCTGTAGACCAACCTGTCAGAAATGTACCCGTCCTCACCCCCGCAGCGAGCGCATTAAACTTAAAATTGGTCCACGGTAAAAAATGGAAAGCTAGGTAAAAGTTCTACGATTCTTGCGAGTGTAGTTTTGTGTGATTGATAAAAGTGACCTATATCCTTGCATCGTATTCTACATAAGCTGCTATATACCTCCGGCTACCCTGGTCTCCGGGTGAGGCCGGATGTCACCTGTGTCAGAAGGTCCCCTGTGTCAGAAGGTCCCCTCTGTTTCCCATGTCCACCTGGGACACCATGTAGACCAACCTGTGAGAGATGTCACAGTTCTGGTGGTGCTGACTCCCGCGATGACCGCATTAAACTTCAAATTGGTCCGCGAAAAAAAAAAAAACATAGGTAAAAGTTCTACGATTCTTGCGAGTGTAGTTTTGTGTAATAGGGAAAAGTGACCTATATCTTTGAATCACATTCTACATAAGGTGCTATATACCTCCGGATGGCTACCCTGGTCTCCGAGTGAGGCCGGACGTCACCTGTGTCAGAAATAAAACTTAGTAAAGTTCTACGATTATTCCGAGTGTAGTTTTGTTTAATACGGAAAAGTGATCTTTATCTTTGGATCGTATTCTACATAATCTGGTATATACCTACGGCTTGCTACCCTGGTCTCCGGGTGAGAGCGGACGTCCCCTGTGTCAGAAGTTCCTCATGCTTCCCATGCCCGCCTATAGCACTCTGATCGTTCTTCTTAAAATGTTTGTCAGCTTTTACCATATTACAAAGCAATAAAAATATTTCGAGTATTCTGAACACGTCTTTTATTGATAGGTAGTTTTTGAGGTAGTGAACAAATGTTAGAGCAACACGGCCTTCCGTTCAGGATCAAAACAATCAGATTGGACTTCTAAGAAGTAAAAAAAAACTTCCACGTTGGACTGGCAGGGATAAAGAATGTTTCAATAGTTTATTTTCCAGCTGCTTCTTTACCCAAGTTATGAGATGGAAGGATGGAAAGGGTTTTAGTAAATTGCAACCTTGGAGGTAGCTTACAACCTATCACCACAGCTCGTACACTCCTAACTACCATGTCTTTTTGGTTACACATCGACAGACGGCATGTTGCACTTGGCAAGCGTTTGTGTGCGTGTTATAAGGGTTGAAATTTTTTGGTATACCGGTCATAATCATCACTTGATTAATCTGGTTCTTGATTAAACCAACGTTTTAAAGTAGTTCACAGTAACTGAATAGTTAGAATAGATTAGGTTGAATATTTTGTATGAATTTACTTACCGTCTCTCATCACTGTGGAATTTAAAAAAGTTCCTATTGGAGTCATATCTTGTGGTAGAAAGACATCCGTACACGGAACAGTATCTAACCATCTTTGGAACACAATACTTTATTATTTCCGTAACACTGAGGAAAATGCGCGCGCCATACCCGCTAAGCGTACGCTTAATGTGGCCCACAATCCGGCGCAGAGTGTGACGTATGTCGGACTGGGGAAGGGAGGTGAATGTCCATCATGTATGTAGTACTATTATATATTCTGTACCTACATATAGGCAGGCACACATTCTAAAATGACCCAACTTTTAGTCGTTTTTGCAGTCTCAAATTTAATATTCAGATTAAAAACTCTTTTCATTCAATTTAATACTTTCAGAGCTTTTCTTCTTTTTTACGCTTTCTGACGGGAATAAAGAATCTTGAAGTTCTTGTTACTCTGTCACTTGCAAAATGTCGCACACTTAAAATTACGTGAATTATAATTATTCCCAGATTCATTGAAAATAACCATTTTCTATTACAGTAAGTACAATATTTTCGTAAAATGTTTACCGATTGGGTAATTCTAGATTCGAATTTGCATCTAGGAAGTTCTAACCCAAATACGATGCTACGAAGATATGTCATTCCAGTAAGTATGTTGTAAGTTTTTTACATTTTATGAAGAAATCCTTATAATTTTTAGAATTCGAATGGAGCTCTGAAATAACCTGCAATTCACAACAACACCAAACCATGCATCAGCTAAATAAAATAGAAGTGACAAATTGACCCCATTCCAAACTTAACACATCATAATTTTTGGTTTCCTTGACTGTACCAGAAGAACTAACGTAAGTAACAAATACTTAATTAAGTTAAATCAGATTTATAAGAAAAAATATTTAACTGTGAAATTGATAATCAACTCGTAATTGTTTTACAAAATTACATATGATATAATTTTGTAGCTTTAATGTAAAAAAAACATTGGTAGGTAGATTAGGTGGATTAGGTAGCCGACCTCATAAGAAACGGGATAAGGCTAGGGAGATGATGATGAATGTAAAAACAACATTTAGAAATTTATCAGAAAACCCTACGTTTACTAAATACAACACGCATACATTGTGACTTAAAACAAAAAAGAACACATCGGTTTTAGTTTACGTTGCTTGTGATTTAAATATTAAATTTAATGATACACGCACATTTTCAGATAAACAATGAACATTCAACAGTTATACCGGCTACTGCTGGTGATGCTAGCTATATTAGTAATCAGTGCAAAGGCTTGTATGCGTGGAAACGCAGAAGATGCCAACAGTAACGCACAAGAAGCAGAAGGCAAGCATAAAAGATCACCACCGAAAAGAAGGAGGAATAAAAGCAAGCAGCCTAGAAGTGGTGGTGCACCAAATGAACAGTCGAATGTTGCCCAAAGTGTCCCACCAGCTCCACAAGCTCCAACTCGTAAGGCGTCAGCACCACCCAGTGTTGCAGCGTCTTGATAGCAACATCTATATACATTAAAAACCTCTGAAATAACTATTAACCCAATAAATATTTAATAGTCTCAGTATTTCATCTTTAATTTATTTTTTAAGTCGTATTTAAATTACTTCTTCCATGCTTGACTGGGAGCGAGAGAAAAACATAGAATGTGCCAGCTTCATTTCCTTCCGGGCATGCAGTAAAAATCAACTAAGGGATCCGAGGATTTCAGTATATTGCAATGTAGACGATGGACTGACAACCTGTCACTACAGCAATATAACTACAAATCTATCTTAAATAACCCTCAAAACTTTGTCAGACGTGGCGGAACGACCTTTATTTAGGTCGTTTACGCTTTGCCTACCCTTAGGGATAAAGGCGTGACTATATTATGTATGATGTATGTATTTAAACTACTAGGTTTTTACTAATATTGCTTATAAAATCTTTGATTATAACATCATGCAATGTGTTTGCTAATACTGTGACTTATTCCAAGGTTTGTTTAAAACAGAATAGAAGAACCCCTTCCCAGCCCCCTGAGTTCTAGGAGCGCCAGTGACTTCTCTCAAATCACTGGTCAAAATATAAAAAAAAAATAGTAATAGGCTGATTGAGAAAACTATAAACTGTTTCTGTAGCCTTTTGAATGTTCATTTGGCTAAATTTATAACCTCCGTGGTCTCCCAGAGGGAAACACAAAATTGATATTTGTCAATTTATCATTTTGTGAGGTTTTTCCCGGTTTGGTTAGGGCATTGCAGGCTGAATCACTTGATTGTCCGAAAAAAATAGTATTCCGTGCTTCGAAGGGCACTTTAAGCCGTCGGTCCCCGTCTTTGATATTGGTCGTTACTCAAACCACGTCAGAGGCCTAATAGCTGTGCTACTAGGCGGTTTGAAAACTGACACCAGGTTTCATCAGGCCACTCGCTACGAATAAGAAGATTACACACACAGTCTTTCAATATTTTTTTATGTTACAAATCCAAGGCACAGTAATACACTTTTTATACCTCATCTCTCTGCAATGCGAATGTTCTTGGCAGGCTTCCCGGCATCGCGATTTACACCGCCCTCGTATTTTTTAGGAACACACTCGAACTTAATATGAACTTCTACATACGTACATATAATCTGCCTTTATCCCTAATGGGGTAGGTAGAGCGTAAACGACCTAAACAAAGGTCGTTCCGCCACGTCTACTGATTTTAAAGGGTTATTTAAGATATATTTGTTGGTCTTTTGCTGTAGCGACAGGTTGTCAGCCCATCGCCTAAATTGAAGTATACTGAAATCCTCGGATTCCTCAGCTGGTTTTTACAGCACGGCTGGGAAGAAATGCAGCTGGTACATTCTATGTTTTTCTCTCGCTACCAGTCCAGCATGGAAGAACTTCTTATAGTATTTTATGTAGAACTGTTAACAGCTTGCTTAGATATTGCTGTTGATTTCAAGGCCACTATTGTGGCTTTAGGTCACAACGATTATACACTGAACGATAAACAAGTGTTATTCATAATAAAAACTGATCGGCTTACTTGTTTGTATTGAAAGGAGGGTGAGCCCTCGACGTTTCGATCCTATACGAAGATCTTCATTAGGAGAGAAAAGTCAAGAAAGTCACTCTCCACCGCCCGCCAAGTGCAACCTTCGACTGCGGTTCGCTGCTCGCTGCGCCCGCGCCGATATCACGGCAGGTGGCGCTGTAGTCGGCGCTGGGGCTGGTTCTTGTATTGCTGATTGCTGATGGATACCTTTCTGTTAACTTCATTTCTTGTGTTTTAATGCAATAAAGAGTATATAATGAATCATCGTTTATCGGAAGGTTCAACACGACACTGACTGTGCTAACCCTCTTTTCAATACAAACATGCTATGCTACTAGGCGGTTTAAAAACTCTGACACCAGGGCTCATCGGGTCATTCGACTCGAGAATCTTCTCGCTAAGAAGAAGAATACTAACAAGAAGGCGATCAGTTTTCATGATGAATTATGGACATGAGAATAAGCACCTTTTACTACGTCCGAATGTTCCTACAATAGATATATATCTTGAAACTTGCTGAAGATCGATGAGAATGCCATTCCTTTAATGTTAGTAAGTATTTAAAGCATAGTTTATGTTAGTATACAAATTGAATGCTTAAAGTTTAAATTACAGTTAGGAGTAATTTACTAAATTCTTGAAATCATCTAACTACGAATTTAAGCGGCTTAGTGGCAATTGGTACGTAATTGTTTTACATTTAACGAGTTCTATTCAATTATTTAGTTAAGGTTTCTTTTGTACGGCTTTACAAACTTTATTTTAATTAACATTTGTTATAGGTACCCATGTTGTTTGAAATAATATCTGTGTATGTGTGTATTGTGTAATATGATTTTTCCAAATAAAAAAATCTCTGGCGGCTTGAATACTCTGACCTAAACTAGGATTGGGCCTGGTTACTTTTCTGGGTTGCGGAGGTCAGATGGCAGTCGCTCTGTGTTAAACCAGTACCTTCGTTCAATATTTAGATTAGGTAGCCGACCCGTGAGATACGGGATATAGCTAGGGAGATGATGATTTAAATACATTTATATTTTAAATTAAACTCTGTCTTTTCATCGCTTCCAACCTATTTCTAAAATCGAAGCATCAATCAGACATCCTATACAGTACCTATTTATTTGCCAGAAAATCCTTTCATCTGATAAATAAATGGCTTGTCGTGTATATTTTATAGAAATTTGATGCCAATTAAAAGCGTTCGATGAAAGCCCAGATTAATTTTCTGCTGGCAATGAGAGGATTAGTTAAATTTCCCTGTAATTAGCTCGTTTCTTTGTGTGCGTTTGTAAAAGGAAATTCGAGATTGCAATATTCTGCTTCTCCTGTTACTATATCTTAAATTTTGGCTTATTAACTGCGTTTTCTATATAAGTTCGGTTTAAGCGTCCCTACCTTTTACCCGACTGCGCAACGCAAAGGAGGGTAATGTGTTTATCAGCCTATCTATGTATGTATGTATGTTTGATCCTCTATGGCGTTCTAGAGACCAAACGTGTGGGCCAATTTTAATGTATCCAACATCAATCGATTCTTTTTAACCATGCAAGTGTTACTGAAGACAATTTTAACAGAAAATCAATATGGCGACAATTAGACGCCATTTTGCGAAAATTAGACGCCATTTTGCGAAAATGGAAAACACTAAAGTCGACGAACTATGCCGAGTGGGGTATCATTGATTAGGTATTTGAAAAACAATTCAAGTTCTTCATCATCATTTTTCGCTTTAAACGTTTGAAATCTATAATAATTTAAAGTTGTAAAGCTCACATTGTTTTCTACGCAGTTACATACATATACATATGATCACACCTTTATCCCAAATGGGGTAGGCAGAGCGTAAACGACCTGAACAAAGGTCGTTCCGACACGTCTGACAAAGTTTTGAGGGTTGTTTAAGATATATTTGTAGGTATATCGCTGTAGTGACAGGTTGTCAGCCCATCGCCTAATTTGCAATATACTGTAACGCTCGAATCCCTTTTGCTGACATCTACAGCATGCCCGGGAGGAAGGGCTTCTATATTTTTTTATCTCTCCCAGTCCAGCATGGAAGAAAGCAGTTAGATTGTTTGAACTTTTTAAATTACTTGTTTTCTTTCTCCTCTTCCTATATATTTATTCCTCCTATTATTAAGTTTTCCAATAGTGATTACTGGTTCCGAATAACATGATTATCTATCTATCTATTAAGTTTGTTGTTACATCCCACTATAAATGTTCAAAGTATAACCTATAGACCTGAAGTGAGATTTTGAAAAGACGTTTGTAATTTGTATTAACTTTCTGCCCAACAGTTTCTAAGTTTTGTCCTAGAAATATATAAATTTCTTGCGGTAAAAAATATTCTATCTAAATTGCAGTATTACCTACTTTGATCGAATTTGAAGGAACATAAATACCTACTACTGAGTTTTTTTTAAATAATGTTGTTATGTGATGCGTGCTATGCGCAGTAAAGTCCCCAATCGAAACTGGTATTTAGTAAAAAAGTTTACGACTCCTCCTAGACTCATAAATGTCATCATATTGTGAACCTTTATAGCCTTTAGCTGTTGCTCGCACGCAGCCTATACTATTCATGTAAGCTTCCTATCATTAATAATAATTATTCTATGAACGAACAATAAACCCTAAGTGGTCCGGCCTCTTGATGGAATTTCAGCTTCTATTCCGTATGGTAAAGGTGATCACTTTTTAATTCAGAGTGGTTTTATTTACTAAATATTCAAGGTTCTAATTATCGCTGTTCGCTAGCCAGTTCTTTTCTTCCATGCTGGACTGGACACGAAAGAAAAAGGTAGAATGTGCTAGCTGAATTTCCTCCCAGGCATGCTGTAAAAACCAGCTAAGGGTATTCGAGGGTTTTAGTATCTTGCAATTTAGGCGATGGGCTGACAACCTGTCACTTTAGCAATATACCTACCTACAAATCTATCTTAAGAAGCCCTCAAAATTTTGTCAGACGTGGGGAATAAGCTTTGTTTAGGTCGTTTACGCTCTGCCTACCCCAGGGATAAAGTCGTGATTATATGTATGTATGTATGTATGCAAGCAAAGCTCTTATGGTGCCTATAGGGCACTATGCGGTAAAAAATAACTGAGGGAAGAAAATGCTAATTTGATCACAGTCACACCTATTGGATCCTCTTTCAGTGATTTACATTTGGTCGACTTTGCGGTGTCTGTTATATATCTCATTGCTATGTAAATGCCACTGGACTGGAGGGCTTAGTCCGATAAGATATTCTTCACATTTTCTATTTACCGTAAATCTGAAATGCTGAATCGTCAAACTATTTTACTGAAATATTGTAGCCCTCCCACCGATTTTCGGTGATGGCGGCCAATCTTCCAGTGATCGGCCAACTGCGCAGGACTAGTTTATAGTGCCCAAGTGTGTTTGCGCTACATACCTCTATTCCTTCAATGTCTTATTCTGTTGGTACAGATTACCTGACACGACCAGAGAGAAATCAGGCGCAGGACCGACTATTTACATGCCCATCCGACAGCATGGATCACCTTTTGGTCAATCAGGTGATCAGCCTGCATTGTCCTAACCAAACTAGAAACAACAACACAAAGTCATTGTCCACAGCCGAGATTCGATCCCGGGATCTTCGGGTCGAGAGCCCATGGTTTAGATCACTAGACCACGGAGGCAATTGAAATATAGTAAAGTATGTTGGAAGGTTTGAAATATATTATGCAAACCACAATGAGTTTGCTGCACTACAAAAAGTATGGCCCAGTCAATGGTGTTAAAGATTAAACTAATTAAAAGCGGTAAAGCTACAAACCACAACTCAACGCTGTAAAAATAAAATTTCCAAAGCTAGGACTTAGTATAAATTAAAAAAGAAATCTAAATTCTTGAAAATTTAATTATTTGAAAATAGTCTTAAAATATTTCGCATTTCTGTATTATCTTGAACTACGAGTATATTCGAATAGAATTGTGTAAAAAGAATAGTGCATGAAATTATTTCATATTTGTCTGATATTTAGGCTCGTATTTAAGGAGCTATATCAAACTTGAGAGCAATATTAAGTATGAATTTGACAGGCTAGTTTGTACTGAAATGACATTTCTGATACGAACTCAAAGTCGCTGTCACTCTTGAGAGTTGATTGCAAATACGGCCCGGCCGTAAATATATTCAGCGCTCATTTGTGACAGCGAGTTTGAGTTCGTATCAGAAATGTCATTTCAGTACAAACTGTCAAATCAATATTTAATATTGCTCTCAAGTTTGAGATCGCTTCATAATTACTAGCCTTAGACCACGATAGAAATTGAAAGCGATGGCGAAATCCATCCCCGATTTTCGTGTGGTTCATAATGACCACACCCGAAACCGTTTAGGCTGGAATTAAATTAGTTGACGGAAGCTTTTTGTCGATGGGTTATTGATATTACTTACACCGTCAATAGATTTTAGGCCGGTGCGTCTAAGTAATAGTGTGGACGCCTATCCCTTATGGGGTAGCCAGAGCGTCAACGACCTAAACAAAGGTCGTTTCGCCACGTCTGATAAGTTTTGAGGGTAGTTTAAGATAGATCTGTATATAGCTGTAGTGACAGGTTGTTAGCCTATCATCGCCTAAATTGCAATATGCTGATACCCTCGAATCCCTTAGCCGATTTTTATAGAATGTCTGGGAGAGATGTAGGTGGCACATTCAATGTTTTTCTATCGCACCCAGTCCAGCATGGCAGCATTGAAAATTATTATTAATATGATAACACACATACGGACATGGTAAGACACCTACGGATATTTTAAGATTTTTGACATTTTTAGAAAACCATATATATAAAATAAAAATAGAATGCATTTTATAGTAGACATTGTGATGATTTATCAATTAAAATCAACAAGATACATGAAAATCTCTGACGATTTTTGAGGAATTCTAGATAATAATATTACCAGAAGGAAATCCTGAAATATATCAATAATTTGCTGGCTCCTATTTTTTAAAATACCATAAACGCAAAATAATAAAGGTTTGGCTTTTTTAATATGAAACAGAAACTATCTTACGAGTCAAAGAAATACTGCATAATTTATTATATTAAATATTTAATTAAAAGATAATTCACTCGTGAGGACGTTCAAATAGGAGTGCCATGGACACGCTCTTAAATCAGAAAAGCGGATTTTCTCATTTATTAATTAATTGGTAAGCACTGCAGTTAATTTCGGTCGTATCAGAATTTAAATTAGATTTCATACACTAAATGCCTTCGAAAATTTGTATAATAAATAACTAAATTTTACAACGTTTTATGCTCACTTTTGATATCATAAAAATTCAAGGATCCTACCTATTGTTAAAGATCCACTAGCATTTGAACAAGAAACTCGGTACGTAGAATACAATTTGGTCAGAAATATGGGGTGAGAAATTTTAAACAAAACCCACCCTTCTGTAAGAAAACTTGTTTATTTTTTCGCAAAGTTCCTAAAAGAGTTGACGTATTTTTATGTCTTGTAAAACAATTCTTTGGCTAACAAAAAACCGTGTCATCACAACTGTTATATATCTTACAAAACTCGCGGTTTCATCTTTCGCCAGAAGAATTTCCATGTACTTCGAGGCGTGCTCGTTTTCTTATTGTTCTGAGAAAAATCCTTTCAAAGTTTTATAAAAAAGTTGTGCAATCTTGGTCGGCACCGACAATTAGTGCCATCTCCGGCGTTTAAAACTTGCTTGTTTTAACAGTATTATTCTCCTCTCTCTGACGGGACGCAAGGGCCCGCGGCACGCATTAAAACAATATTAAAATCAACGGGTAAAAAGATCGCTATCTGCGAAGATTATTTCCTGCAACATTAATAGAAGGGGTCCCGTGTTGTTTCAGAAATAAACCGACCCAAATCATGAGGGTTGTATAAATATCTATGGATAAATCTAGAGAAAGCTGCATTTCCTGTAGATAGATATATTATATCGTACTGTGCTCGCTAATCTGCCAGTAGTGAGTATGGCAAATAGGTAGGTTCCCCTAGATATGGGGAGTTCCCTGTCGAGTGTATGAAGATGGCGATAGGTCCTAAGGGTCACCCCCTTCATTAGAAAAAACGTAACTAACAAAAAAAATTATGAATCGAAAATCCGGTCCAACAGGTTTATAAATTAGCGATTCATAGTTCGTTGTATCAACAGGTAGTAAAATTGCGAATAACGGCCACCAACGGCAAATTATTTACCTGTTTGGTTCTAAATTATCTTTATAACTATTAATTGAATCTGTTGAACCAGATTTTCGATTCATTGTGTTTTTAGTGAATTATGATTTGGTTACAGATGGGGGCACCATTTGGCTTCTATAGTCACCTAAAAGAATAAAAACATGTCTAAATCAGTGAATAATAAGAGTTTTATCTAAAGCAAGAAACACCATTGAAGTCGGTTTACAAAACAAAGATCGTTCGTCTACAACATGAAAGTCTTTTATAAGAGAAGACACTCTCTCAATCAGTAGGCACAGTAGAACTTTTTTTAAATTATGTCATGTACACAATCGAGAGGCACGGTAAAAGGGCAAAGATTTCACAGATATAAAATCAATTTCCTGTCTATATTATCGCTTCGTTTACACGAAGCTCAGAATAATGTAATTTCTTGCAATTTCCTAAGAACTGCCTATTGATTTCGTTAAGGCATGGTTGTGTTTTCATTCGATCGTGATTTGCTAAGAAATCGTTCAACTCATGACTTAATAAGACGTTACCAAAATCGCCAGATTTGGGGCTACGGTAACTCATGGTAGAGCTATGAAACGTTATTCTAATGTTCAAATCAAATTTAACATTTTATTTATTCTTATTTAGAAAGAAACAAAACAACGAAACAGTCCTAATTTCGAAGACTGCTTTGCGAAGTCATGCCAGTGCGCAAAGTGAAAGCGAAACTTCCGTCATTGAGAAAGCTCTCCCAATATCCAGCTTAGAGTAAATAAGGGAATTCATACGGATCGCGTCGTTAAACGTAATCGAGCATCGTGGAAAGTATCCAAGAAGCGCTATATTGCATAAGTTGCGATGTAACAATGAAAACTTTGAGCAGAGCGCCGCGTGTGCACAATACCTCTTCTCCGAAATACGTACAGCTTAGACGAGCAGTCATCAGCCTGAGTGAAGTTACGTAACGATGTCGTCGTGGATACCTATTTACGAATACACCTCGAAACATTCCTTTTAAAGCAGTAAGTCGGGAAAGAATGATTTTTGTAGAGGAAAAACTTTACCCAATGAATATAGGTAAAAAACAGTGAAAAAAATGTATCCTCCCATATTATTGTTAAACACAAGTGTACATGAAAAGCACACGTAAATAAAAGAAGAATATAATAAACTCCAATAAGTCCTTGGTTCCTGACTCTATCTAACATTAGGTATCATTAGTTTTTGGAAGCGTATACAAAAATCACTTTTTATATTTTTATTAGTATTTGTATACACTGAAAGAAAGAACCCGATTGTGTAGTGGATAGGGCCGCTACCTCCTGAGCAGGATTTGTTGAGTTTCGGGGTGCCCGGATAATATAGTTTAATACCGTAGATATTGGTCGTAAAGTTATATTACAGGCCAGTCCTTAGCATGGGCGGCTTGAAAACTCTGACCTAATGTAGGATTGGGTCTGGTTTCCCTTCTGGGTTCAGATGGCAGTCGCTTTGTGTAATACCCTCGTTTGATTCCCTAGATTAGGTAGCCGCGCCTGTGAGATACACGATAATGCTTGGGAACTGGTGGCAGAACGACCTTTCGTTTAGGTCGTTTACGCTCTGCCTACCCCATTAGGGATAAAGGCGTGATTATATGTTTGTATCACAGAAAATGTATACATCTCCAAACGAATAACTTGCTACGCTGTGTAGGCGTATATTATCATCAAAGCAAACGGGAGCTCTTCGATGTACAGTCTCGCTAGGGGGTAATTATAAGGGAGGAAATCAATGTCACAAATTGCTCTATTCAATGCAGAGTCCGGGACTTATAAATATGGTGTTATAGTCCTGAAGCCCGCGGATATTAAAATTGGTTATTGAAATTCGAATTCCTATGCTATACGTACCTCAACCCGCTGTAAAATTAAATAAAAAATATTTTCAATAGTATTTGAAACGGCCACCGGGCTTGAAAAAAAATAAAATAAAAGAAAAAAATATCATGATTACGGTGCATAACAATCCTAGGCTCGTATTTATAAAGCGATCTCAAGATGGAGAGGCTTTTAATTATTTAAATATTGCATTAAGTATTTTGACAGACCAAAATGTACTGATTTGTCATTTTTGATAGGGGCTCAAACTAGCTGTCAGTCTCAAGTGTTGTTTATCAATACGGTCCTTATAGGCTTTGGTTTTAAAATGGAGTTAAGAGTAACCATTTTCTTCATTCAAAATATATCCCCTGGCTACAGTATTATACATTTTAGTTGATATTTCGCCGCTGCCGTCTCGTCTCGAACTTTGCAGAACTGTACGTTTGTTTCGGTACATTGAGCCGGCCGCTCGCTTCGTACATTTCATTAGTGCCCTCCCTTCTCTCCAATATTGTTCTCTGTGTTTATTGCTTCCACGTATTGTTCAATTAATTTGTGTTATTGACGTTTACCGAGCTCGAGAAAAAGTGAGTTAAGTTTATTACGCACGTAAACTTGTAGCTGCACACACTATGGCTACGGGTAAACTAGCGAAACTAACATGATACGCCGAAGATAATCAAAAGAGGACCCTTAAAATAGTACTTGAGGTAAATATTTAATATTGAAAATTTACATACATACATACATATTATCACGCTTTATCCCTTATAGGGTAGGCACAGTGTAAACGACCTAAACAAAGATCGTTCCGTCACTTCTGACAAAGTTTCGATGGTTATTTAATATAGATTTGTAGGTATATTGCTGTAGTGGCAGGTTTTCAGCCTATCGCCTAAATTGCAATATACAGAAACCCTCGGATCCCTTAGCTGGTTTTTACAGCATGCCCGGGAGGAAACGCAGCTGGCACATTCTACATTTTTCTCTCGCTCCCAGTCCAGTATGGAAGTTGAAATTGAAAATTTAGTAGTTTATTTTATGAATTGCGATACTCTTTTTTGATTATTTTGGTAGATATACTCTTTTATAAATATATTCATATGTTTGGTTTGGCTATACAGTAATGCTTGTGTTCAATTTGCTTTTATGAGTCGTAAATAAACGAGTTTATTTTCTGTCAAGGAAGCGTCGTTACATTAGTCTAGGTTTTAGTCTGTCTGATGCCTGACTGAGAGCATATTTTGAATTCATAATAAATGAAGAGGGAAACACGAAACGTAGCAAAGTGAAATGAAAATGGAAAACAAAATATGAAGAACAATCCCATCTGGAGCATAAAATAGCTCTATAGAGACGATCTCTTCCATGCTGGCCTGAGAGCCAGAGAAAAACATAGAATGTGCCAGCTGTATTTCCCCCCGGCTTTGCTATAAAAACCAGCTAAGGGATCCGAGGGTTTCAGTATATTGCAATTTAGGTGATGGGCTGACAACACAACAAAATTTTGTAAGATTTTCCCCAGTTTGGTTAGGACATTGTAGGCTGAAATCACCTGATTATCCGAAAAGAAAAGAAAGTAGTCGTTACTCAAACCATGTCAAAGCCCTAATAGCTGTGCTACTAGGCAGTTTGAACATTCTGACACCAGGGTTCATCGGTTGTTGTTCGACTCGAGAATCCACTCGCTAAGAAGAAGACAGTAAGAAAAAAAATAATGAAAACAGTTTCTCTTCATTACTACCTATTTTACAAAATAGACAAATCTTCTTCCGCTATTGGTAAGTACAACGCAACGTGGCCTGTCAAATCCATACTTAATATTGCTGTCAATTTTGAGATTGCTTTAAAAATACGACCTTAAGCATCTCAAGACGTAAAATTTAAGTATCCGAAATTCTTAGGTTTATGAGTTTCCAAGTATCACAATGCCTTAAGAGTGTAGCAGCTAAAGTCTGTATATCTTATCGGTCTCTTAAGTGCGCTCGCGAGGATTAACTGAGTGTTTATAGGCTTCCTAGTGTTTTCATTTGTATGAGAATGGGTACGATTCTAGATTCCACCAGCTACAACTGAAATTAAAATCTATCAGTCACTTTCAAAATAAAAAAATTGAAAAAGACAGGCGATTTTTGACTCTATGGTTTTACTCTACACTTTGTCCGCTAGATTTTAACGCTCATTGGACGTTTCCCCAGTATTTCTGTCAATTTTATTCGCCATATTATATGACGGCGGATAAAAATGATAGATACCGTAAAACCACCGACTATAAACCAACAACCGGAGAGAATAGGTCTCCTGTCCTTTTCCAATGTTTTAGTCTGAAAATAACAGATTGATTTTAATTTTATATTAAGCCGGGAAATCTAGAATTAATTAAAATGACTGTGACTTGGTTGTATTATAAAATTTTAAAGTAATTTAGCCGAATAGAATAGAAAATACTACAAAAGGTAAATATGGACTCAAAAGTTATCGGTATTTTTAGTGTATTGAGTAATTAAGGGAGTCATTTGTAATATTTTGTGTAATAAATAATAATAGGTTCTATTGCACTAAGTAGGTACTCTGATTGCGGTAACTCAATAAGTGGAGTGACAGAATGCTCTTTCAATGCGTCGCTGGTTTAAATGCTATTTATATCGTAGTTTCAATATTTTACGAATAGGATTGTATCGTCCAAAAATTATTATGTATTTTTAATCAGAAAACGTTGTCTTGTCAGGCATACAGTCAGCTGTTGATATTATTCCTAAATATTTTCTGTTCTTTCATGCTGGACTGGGAGCGAAAGAAAAAATAGAACGTGCCAGCCGCATTTCCTCTCTGGCATGCTGTAAAAATCAGCTAAGGAATCCGAGGATTTCAGTATATTGCAATTTAGGCGATGGGCTGACAACCTGTCACTACAGCAATATATCTGTCTAAAATAGCCCTCAAAACTTTGTCAGACATGGCGGAACGACCTGTGTTCAGGTCGGTTACGCTCTGCCTACTCTATTAGGGATAAAGGCGTGATTATATGTATGTATGTATTTTGTCTTTTTAATAAATAAATAGGTTAAAACTAGTTTAGAATGCCAGAATCGCACACGATAATTTTATACGATTACAACGAGTGCAGACAATTACACGGTATTTGCATTGTACGGGATAATCTGCGATGGTGTGGACGTATCTTAATGGACCATTGCATTTGCAATTTCGACTAGACGCTGTTTTCGGGGCGTATTTGCAATTTAATTTGGAATAGAGTTTAAATGTTGTTTTTTATTTGTACGCTTAAAATTATGTTTGTATAACCCGACCAGGAATTAAAAAGACCTGTATAGTGGTGCTATAGAGAAAGGCTTATAGGAAGTGCATAATACTCTCAGTGATAGGTTTTTTCAAATCCTGGCAGGGTTATAACAGGTTAACCTAACCATGTTTTATCGGATACATTAGGATGATAGCGTTCCGCATCACGGCTTTATCTGTGTGGCTTAATGGGATTTCCCTTGGGAATGAATTATTTTCCCGCGGTGAAAATTCTAGACAATTACTAGATATTTGCATTGTACGGGATAATCTGCGATGGTATGGACGTATTTTATTGTACTATTGCATTTGCAATTTCGGCTAGATGCTGTTTTCGGGGCGTATTTACAATTTCATTTGGAATAGAGTTTAAATGTTTTTTTTTTATTCGTACGCTTAAAGTCATGTTTTTATAACCCGACCAGGAATTAAAAAGACCTCTCATAAAGCTCGTACTATAGAGAAGGGCTTATAGGAAGCGTATAAGTCTTTCTCTTTCTTTCTCTGTGACATGTCTTTTTAAATCTTGCTAGGGTTACAACAGGTAAACCTAAGTACCTTTTTAGTGGATACATTAGGATGCTAGCTTTCCACATCACGGTTTGACCTGTATGGCTTGTTAGTGTTTCCCGTGGGAACCAATTATTTTCCTGCGGTAAAAATTCTAGACAATTACTAGTTATTTGCATTGTATGGGATAATCTGCGATGATGTATCTTAATGGACAATGCACTTAGATTTTTTGACTTGATGCTGTTTTCAGGGCGTGTTAACAATTTCATTTGGAATAGAGTTTAAAATGTTATTTTTAATTCGAATGCATAGAATTCTCGTAGCTGTAATAAATCTATGTTTTTGAGTAGCTTTCTGGCCCACGGTTTCACCTGCGACTTACCGATTTTTCGTGTGGAAATGAGCTATTTTACCGCGGTGAAATTGCAGAAAATTAAAAGGTATTTGCATTGTTCCTATGGAATAATCTGCGATGGGGCGGAAATATCTAAAGGGACCATTGCATTTGCAATTTCGACTAGACGCAATTTTCGGGGCGTTTTTACAATTTCATTTGGAAATGTTTGCAAATGCATGGAATTTTATACTTAGTTACTTTAGAAATATGGTTTTAGAAACATGATAGGATAATATTATAGTATGTCACATTACTTTAATTAAATTAAAATGATCCTAACAGATTTATCATAATCATCATCATCTCCCTAGCCTTATCCCGTATCTCACGGTTCGGCTACCTAATCTAGGGGATTGAACGAGAGTACTGGTTTTTACACAGAGCGACTGCCATCTGACCTCCGCAACCCAGAAGGGAAACCAGACCCAATCCTAGATTAGGTCAGAGTTTTCAAGCCGCCAATGCTTAGCACTGGCCTCCGATATGGCTTAACGACTAATATCTACGGTATTAAACGATATTAACCGGGACCAACGGCTTAACGTGCCTTCCGAAGCACGGAAAAACGCCGAATAAACGTACATATGAAATTCGAAAACCGAAAAACACATTGGTACGTGGTGGGGTTCGAACCACGACCTCCCGCTCAGGAGGCAGCGGCCCTATCCACTACACCATCGGGCTCCCAGATTTATCATAATATAACCAGCAAAAGTTTCGACACTTGGAAGTATTTTCAAACAGGTATAAACTTTTGTTAATAAATAAGATCCTTGGCATAACACAGGTTAAGCCGTTGGCTTATCATTATCAATAAAGCGTTCTATTCTTTTCATGAGTTCCATGCACTTACACTACGTGAAGACTGTAATAAATAATCACTAGAAATTTATGATTGGTGGATTATACCTACTATAAGTACCCATTATGTTTCTTCCATGCTGGACTGGGAGAGATAGAAAAACATAGAATGTTCCAGCTGCCCTTCCTCCCGGGCGTGCTGTAGAAGACAGCAAAAGGGACTCGAGGGTTACAGTGTATTGTAATTTAGGCGATGGGCTGACAACCTGTCACTACACATTAGCAATACACATTATAATCTAAAATTGCCCTCAATTTTTGTCAGACGCGGCGAAAGCGCCTTTTACGAGGCGTTTAACGCTCTGCCTACCCCGTAAGGGATAAAGGCGTGATTTTATGTATGTATGTATAAGTACCCAATTAGTTATGACTTTCAATATTTTATTTTAAACATTTTTTATACAATTTACTTGAACGTGTAATGAATGGTTACCAATAAACGATGTCTATGGCATACCGGGTGTAAGGGACAGCGTCCCGCAAACTGATAGCGGTTGCTCAGACAACGACATTGAACAACAATCAGCAGGATTTGATTTCAGGAGATGAAAAAAAGAATTGACCAGCCCATACAAAAGTCAATCTCAATCAGGCAATTTGTATGGAAGAGGATTTTTTTTACTTCTTGAAATAAATACCTGCTGAGTGTTGTTCAGTGTCGTTTACTGAGCAATCAGTTTGCGGGACGCTGTCCCTTACACCCCGTATAATATATACATATATATAAAAAGAACGTTTCGGGTAGGGCTCGAACACATATATGAATATTACATACATACATACATACATAAATCACGCCTTTATCCCTTACGGGGTAGGCAGAGCGTTTAACGCCTCGTAAAAGGCGCTTTCGCCACGTCTGACAAAAATTAAGGGGACTATTTTAGATTGTAATATGTATTGCTTTAGTGACAGGTTGTCAGCCCATCGGCTAAATTACAATACAATGTAACCCTCGAGTCCCTTTTGCTGACTTTAACAGCATGCCCGGGAGGAAGGGCAGCTGGAACATTCTATGTTTTTCTATCTCTCCCAGTCATGGAAGAATGAATATTATATGAAATAAAATAGCATTTTGAGTGCTAAAAATCCTCAAAAATATGATATCTATGCTATATACCTACATAGTGCACAATGGTTCCCGCTGAATCAATCCAATCACGATGCGATAAGACGTCTTATTTGATTAAGATGAAGACATCACGACTCAACAGAATACTGGACAGAGACGAATTTTAAAGTTATTAAGGTACTTGTTTTATGATAAAAAGAATACATACATACATATAGTCACGTATTTATCCCTAATGGGGTAGGCAGAGCGTAAACATCTAAACAAAGGTCGTTCCGCCACGTCTGACGAAGTTTTGAGGTTATTTAAGATAGATTTGTAGGTATATTGCTGTAGTGACAGGTTGTCAGCCTATCGCCTAAATTGCAATATACTGAAGCCCTTGGATCCCTTAGGTGATTTTTACAGCATGCCCAGGAGGAAATGCAGCTGGTACATTGAATGTTTTTCTCTCGTTCCCAGTCCAGCATGGAAGAATGATAAAATATCATGTCCTTTAAATTGCTTTGTAAGCTAGCGACGTATTTTCCTATGAATATTACGCATATTATTAATGCTAATCACAACTATTATTAGTTAAAAAAAGATTAGGTATATGAAATATTGGACGAAAACTATAACCATTTTAATAGTTATTTATACCTTATAATATTTCTATTATAGTTTAGGATAATTTATAATGAAGTATCTATAAGATATAAAGAAAAACTTTATAGAAAGTTTGATAGCAATATGCCTTCCTGACCCGAACTAGGATCAAGACCAAATCCGTTACAAAAATGAGCTTTTGTTTTTCCCCCCGTAAAATTAATTATTGCTTAATTGTCTGAATCCAGCCCTGTGTTGTATTAATCAAGGAGCTCCCAAATCGTCAATTAATCAAGCTAAGCATCTGGTTGACAACGAACTGTCATCTTAAGTAGTGTTTAGTTTAGGTAGAGTAAACAATAATTTGTGGGCGTCAGCTCCTGGGCTATTGTTCCGTATTTACACGATTATCTTGTTAGTAAACGATCGATTATGCGGATTTGTTGTTTGCTTAGGTTGAATTAATTTCGGAAATTGTTGTTTACTTGAAATACTTGAGTTTGCAATACCGACAAATTCGAAACTTTTTCCAAACTTTACATTCTGCCTGATGGTACGTGGCTGCTAAATTGATGCTACACTTATTTATCCAACTTATATACGCAATCTTTACCAGGTGTAAGGGACAGCGTCCCGCTAACCGATAGGGGTTGCTCAGTCAACGACACTGAACAACTATTAGCAGGATGTTTTTTAGGAAGGTAAAAAGAAATACTTTTCCATACAAAATATTTACCTTGAACAGACAATTTGAAAAAAAACACCTGCTGATAGTTGTTCAGTATCGTTGACTGAGCAACCCCTATCAGGACGCTCTCCCTTACACCTGGTATACGTATACTTTTGTCTATGGTAGGTGGATTTTCCCAAGTAGGATTTATTTTTCGAGATTTAGAATTCTGATTTTGCAAATACATTTTCTCTATTTTAACTAAGGCCCGTAATTTTAAACAGCACTTGGGCCTGACAGCTAATTTGAGTTTGTATCAGTAATGTCATATAATCAATACAATATGGCCTGTCAAATCCTTATTTAATATAGCTCTCAATCTTGAGATCGCTTTATAAATACGTACCAAAAACGTGATAGCCCAGCTCCCATGAAAACGATACAACAACGGAAAACCATTTACACTGCACAATTTCTTATAAACATTCGTATCCCGGCCACGAATTTACGATACGAAAATAGTTCCCAAAGTAGCGCGAAGAGTGGCAAATGTTACCCGAGCGTTCACATTGGGCATTCGGAATCAACAACGACATTAGCCCGTAGTGTGGCAATCAGGGAGTAAGTGGGAATTTCCGCGTCGTTTGATACGGCTCAGCCCCGGGAAAATGTTAAGAGCCGCTCCTGGAGTAGCGACCCCTTCACCGGGACACACTCGCGCTTTGGATAAAACATGCAGCTGGACTATTTTTAAAACGCTTTTATTAGGTCGACCTGTATGTAACTAAGGGCCATATTTATAAAGCTATCTCAAGATTGAGAGCAATATTAAGCATGGGTTTGACAGTTCATAATGTACTGAAAAGACATTCTGATACGAACTCAAACTCGCTGTCAGTCTCAAGTACTGTTTACAAACTTACAAATACGAGCTCTAACTATGTAATGGAATATAAAGTAACTAATTTAACCACACTCCAACTCCATGGATCGTAGCGTCATGGAAATTGGCAGCTGTATGGAGTTCTGATGACGATACAATAATATGATACTGTCGAACTGATCTGATGATGGAGCCGAAAGATATGAACTAGAACTTTATGTTGGACTATCGTATCATAGCTATGTTTAGACTTGTTAGAAAAGTCTTGTAATAAACTTTGACCACGATATGATACTGTCGAACTGATCTGATGATGGAGCCGAAAGATATGAACTAGAACTTTATGTTGGACTATCGTATCATAGCTATGTTTAGACTTGTTAGAAAAGTCTTGTAATAAACTTTGACCACGATTAGGTTTAGGTTTAGGTTTCAAGATCTGATGATGAAGCTGAAAGATAGGCACTGGCATTCCATGATGGGATATCGTATCATATCCGTGTTTGGACTTGTTAGTAAAGTCTTGTAATGAACTTTAATCACGATTGGTTTTTACTTGCATTTATAAAGCGTGTTCTCGTAGTGTTTTTTAAATAATTAATTTATTATAATGAACGTAGATAATGCAGGTTCATATTCCACCATCAAAAAGGTATTGATCTAACTAATCAGTAATGCTTACGAGTGTCTTCCTTGCTGCCCATCGACTGAAATTGGAAAATAGGCACACACCAATGGTGCAAGCTATGTACCCTGATTGACTCCACAATATGAAGGTTACTCACGAGTCAAATTTATCAGGCCAATTTTATTTAAAAAAAATATTTCCATAAAACTTTCCACAGTGTCAAAGGTTTTACTCTAGTCAATCTTATCTTATCTAGCCTATCTAGTCAATAAAGCACAAAAATAACTACTTTGCTGAATCCAAAAAAATAAGACCAATTTGAAAAGTGTAAATGTTATAAGCATAAACTTTACTTTGCTCTACAAACAGACAGTCCGTGTGTCACGATTTAATACATGGAACTATCGGTCGGTGCTATCGTTCTGTTGTATTAATTAAATTCTTCTATACTGCTGAACACTCGCAAAAAAGAAACGTTTCAGGGTTCTTTATTTCAAAGGTTTTATCAGATTGCTACTTGTTAATTCGTTTTAAAAAGTGCACGAAGCTCTTGGTTTTACCCACGTAATTGGAGACCTAATTTGCTTAACAAATAATTTATCGAATAACTAGACCATACTTCTTCGCTGCTCAGACTAGACATTATATAGTGATCTGAGCTATATGTTATAATTTTACATAATATGACCGAATCAAAACTGGTTTTCTACTTAATATAGTAAGTAGCCTTAAGTCTATTAATTTGTCTTTTGATCAAATCCCGAACTTTTACAAAATCCTAAACGTTTCTCTGGATGGTGACCAGAATTTTATCAAAGTCCGGGTATAGATAAAAAAAAATGATTATTCTGTAAAAAAAAATCGACATAATCCTGCGATTTCTATAAGTTTGTTTTCATTAGACAACGCAACGTGGAGCACTGTACAAGTAAGATGATGACAGAGCATGTTAAGTTTTCGGTCTTAGTAGCTCTTCCAGATTATTTTTCTTTTTAACTATAATAATAATAGTCCTCCCACCGATTTTCGGTGATGGCGGCCAATCTCCTAGAGATCAGCCAACTGGGCAGGACTTTTTTTAGTCACAAAGTATTTGTGCTATACACAGGTGCACTGTCTATTCCTTCGATCTATTATTCTGATGGGACAGATTGACTGATACAAACAGAGAGAAATCATGCACAAAGCCGATTATTTACTTGCCCATCCGACAGCATGGATCATCTTACTTTTCGGACAGTCAGTTGAGCAGCCTGCAATGTCCTAACCAAACTAGAAACAACAACACAAAGTAAATGCCCCCCGCCGGGAATTGAACCCGGGACCTCCGGATCGAGAGCCCATGAACAAAAATGGCAGTTCAATATTAAAACTGTATCAGAGGAAGAAAACTCAAAAACCAAATTAAAAGATGATCACAATGTAGTTTTCAATTAAAATTACGTTGTATCAAGAATCCTTGTTACACTCGCAGTGATCTACTTGACAGTTTTTTCATTTTATAATTGGAATGCTTCGTTATTGTAACGACTGTATTGATTTGAAAATATTGCTTCTTCAAGTTTGAATAAAAGTCAACAAGGGACTAATTAAAAAACTTGATGCAATTTTCTCGGGATCCCTTGAAGACTTTTCGAATTTCAAAATCATTACACCACCAAATTAAATACACCACAAGCTCATAAAAAAAGTAGTACTTGTAGTGTATTTATTTTTATACAATTGGAAACATGCTGGACTGCAAACGATAAAATACATGGGATATTCCAGATGCCCCTAGTTCCAGCTATCCTAAGGACATAATTCTGCCTAGACACAAGAAACCAAGTATTGCAGTGTATGGCATAGGGAATTTGCATGACTTAAAACAAATATTTATTGGAATTATTATCATCATTAATAATCAAATGAGAAACAATTCTCGCAAAGTTATGATGCTTTAAAGTGAAAGAGCCGAACACAGTGTCAGATGACAGGAGCGCCATACTACTTCCATGTAAAATTTTGTTTCAAAGAGAGAGTTAGATAAACTTTAATTCTGTTTTCACTGATGTTATTATAATTTTAGATATTTTTCGAAAATATGTTCAAATATAGAAAATATTTTATATGCATGTACTCTATTAGGTTATTTAGGTTAGAGCCCGATGGGTAGTGGATAGGGTCGCTGCCTCCTGAGCTGGTCGTGGCTCACATCCCACCACGTACCAATGTGTTTTTCGGTTTTCGAATGTCATATGTTCGTTAATTACTATACTTACTTACTACCTTCAGTACTATACGGTACTTTTTCCGTGCTTCGGAAGGCACGTTAAGCCGTTGGTCCTGGTTAATATCGTTTAATACCATATATATTAGTTGTTTAGCCATGACAGAGGCCAACGCTAGGTAGCCGACCCCATGAGATACGGGATAAGGCTAGGGAGATGATGATGTACTCTATTAGGTTATGGGCTGACGTGACAACCTATAGCTAAACTAATTTCTTTGATCCTAAATATTTGACAGAGACTTACCTTGTAAGGAATAATAACATGAATGTATACGTATGTGTGAGAGATTTCTTCATAGCGAGTGGAATCTCGAGACAAACGACCCGATGAACCCTGGTGTCATATTTTTCAAACCTCCTAGTAACACAGCTATTAGGCGTCTAACGTGGTTTCAATATCGACCACTTTAAAAGGCATAACGTGCCCGCCGAAGCACGGAATCCTCGTTTTTTTTTTCAGATAATCAGGTGATTCAGCCAGCAATGTCTTAATCAAACCAAATATCAACTTTTGTCCCCCCCCCTGGGAATCGAACCCAGGACCTCCGGTCCGTAAGCCCTTGGCTCTGACCAGTAGACCAGGGAGGCAGTGTGACAGTAATTAAATATTGTCGGCTTGATAATGTTTTCTTCTACAAAACACAGTAAGGCTTTTACAGTGTCCATGTAGTGCGCCACCCGGAGTTAAACTGTGCGGTTGTCCACGAACGAAAACAGAATTATTGCGGCCAGACTAGGCTAAAAGAGTTCTCAAGGAAACTGGAACGCTATTCCGTTTTATTCACGGAAAAACACGAGAACAGACACAATAAGTATTTTTTTTGTATACAGTATTTTACACCAACCACGTCAAAGATTTATTAGCTCTTCAAAAACCCTGATCTTACAATTCATTCAGTTCCACATTACTCAAAAAAATAACTCGACAGAAAGTAGACATTGGCCTTGAAAATAGTATCTTCCAATTCGTCTCTAGACACATACATACATATAATCACTCCCTTATCGCTAATGGGGTAGGCAGAGCGTAAACAACCTAAACAAAGGTTGTTTCGCCACATCTGACAAAGTTTAGAGGGTTATTTAAGATATATTTGTAGGTATATTGCTGTAGTGATGTAGACTTGTCAGCCCAGTTAGGCGATGGGCAGACAACCTGTCACTACAGCATTATACAGGTTTATCTTACTTACACAAGCCTAAAAACTTGTCAGACGTGGCGCAACGACCTTTGTTTGGGCCGTTGACGCTTTGCCCACCCCATTAGGGGTATAGGTGTGATGTATGTATGTTATTACGATTTCGAACTTTTTGTATTTTATTGGTTAATTAAGGCCCTAGGAGATCCAAAGGTACAAACTAAACCAGACAAATAGATCCTTCTTTCTTAAGAGTGTTCATTAATTTATGTGCGGGGGTGGGCTACAACGTCAGCTTCGTAGCAACGGAGCGTAGCAATTTGCTACGACATGATTATTCTATTCTATTAGCCAAGATGAGCATTTGTATTTCCGTTGTCACTTTTGTTTTCTTAAAGAACACATCACTACATAATATAAAACAAAGTCGCTTTCTCTGTCCCATTATACCCTATGTATGCTTAGATCTTAAAAACTACGCAACGGATTTTGATGCGGTTTCTTCTAATGGATAGAGTGATTCAAGAGGATGGTTTATATGTATAATACATGCATAATATAGTAGAGAAACACTGATGATTTCCATGCAAAACCGGGGCGGGTTGCTAGTAGAAAATAAAATACAACCGGAAAACAAAACCCAATGTCTTAAATAAAATTACATTCGTTTGTATGTGCTATAGCGTGCGTGGCTATTATGCTACGACATTATTAGCCCGACATATATAAAAATTGTTAAACAATACGCTATTTTCCTATTAGTCAAATCAGCAACTTTTTATGAAATGTTAAGAACAGAAACAAAGAGAAAACAGAAAAAAAGAAGTTTTTTTGTATGAAAATACTAGGTTTTGACGTCACTCCCCAGTAAATATTGAGTACTCAAATCAATAACTTTTTTATTTTTAACTCGATTATTAAATCTAGAGGTGCATTTTTTTTTACGTATTTTAGCCATCAGTTTTAAGTATAAACGTTTTGATTTTTTAGTTACCCAGTTCAGAATTAGGATGTTTATATTTGCATCAAATTACTGAAAATTGTTGTGAGAAATATAATACTTTGATAGATCGTAATTGGTATTGTTTCACTTCCTTAGGCATAAATAATTACTCAGCCTCCAGGCGTGTAAACAATCCAAGTAATTTGCGGAAAACGTAAGTAAAGTATTGAGTATTTCTATTGTGAGTATGCCTGTTATGAGTTTTAATGAGTAATTTCAATAAATCTATTTATTTTGAGAAGAAATGAAGTTACAAACGCGTCGTCTATCAAAACTCGGTGTCAACAAGTTTTGTAAACGTGTTCACGCGTCGCTGCGTCAGCATAACGCGTTCGAATTTATTAAAGGTGAAATAATAAGGCAGAGTGGCGTGCAGGGGCGTGCGTGGCTTTTCTTTCAGCGCCGGAACAAACTCGCCGCGCAACAAGTGACGTTTCGACTCTGGAAACCCCCACCGACAATTTTTCCTTATTAGCAAGCACGAAAGACTACCCACCGACTCCATTAATAAAACTAAAAAAGTCACCACGTTTATTTCGCTACCGTTCCTAAATGGATTTTCGACTTCCACTGCATCTTCTGTTCTCAACAAACAGTTCGTATGAGTTTATTTACTTTCCGCCACTTTTAAAAGAGAATGAGTTGATAGAGCGCGTGCGCGAGCGGCGAGAGAGACGGCCAGTGGAGCGGGACGGGAGACAGTGTAGCTCGCTCCGACCAATCGATTAGTCGCATAACGATAGCGGCTTCTTAAATGCAGATGTGTCGTGGAGTCGGACGTCAGTCGGGAAGCGGTGGGCGACCGGACCGCCGGCCATGGCTCGTTGGGGCCGCCGCGACCACGCTGCGCTGTGTACAGAGTTTGTGGTACGGCTGAGTCGTGCCGCGCGCGCCTTGCGCTGACCGTACGGTCGCATCCCGTGCGTGCGCTACATCCCTACGGTCTTTATCACCACTATACGAATACGAACATACATTAAAAAATAACAGTCATTAGGACACATTTTCGTTTACCTCTTGATTTTGACGGACACTCAATAAGTGCACAAAATTAAATTATGAAGTGAACAAAGGATTGTTTGACTGAAAGGTAAAATTATTAACGTAGTTATTTAACGTTTGTTTTGCTTTCTATAGAATGTATTCTGACCGAAATTACAAGTACAATTTTAGGCCGGAAACATTTGTTAATTGGCTTGATCAAAGCTTGTTTATCCTTTAAACAGGTATACAGATGTTCTGAACGTTTTCCTTGAGTTGTGTTTTATACAGTTTTCTGAAAGACCGAAGCAAAACAATACACAAAGTCACCGCCTGGCATGAACATAACAATCTTTTGACACACGATAAAAAATAGGCAATATATTATTCTGTCACATAATTTATGTACAGCTGGTAGTATACACAGCGACATGAGTCTGGTACACAGCAGAATATCACGTACACAAACAATGTCGGCCATTCGGAAGACTTATGGCATTTACCTAAGCTTATCTATAAAAGCCAAACCCCTTCGCACACAAATCTTCCCAGAAACTTGAAATATTACATGGATATACTTTATGCGGTCCAGAGCAGGCCCAGACAAGGTATAAAACGAGATTCGCAATTTGATATTGAAGGGTTAGGAAGGGATTTCTAAGAAAAGTCCTAAATATTCACTTAGGATTTTACGCAATCACATCTTTGACATTGTTTACTTTGATACTCTTTCAAGGATAAAAGTAAAGAATAAAGGTTTTTGGGTTCTACTTCGGTTTGAGTAACTGAAAAAGTAATTTCCTTTTAGTTTCGAACTATCATAACAAAGCAATTAATCTGACATCCAGAAGAAACTATGATAACAAACTCACGTGGTCTCGTAATCAAAGTTGTAGCAAAACATTTTCCTCATAAATAACTTCGTAGCCGTAACCGTAGCACATTCGTAGAATCTCGTAGCGTATAATAACATAAAAGTTGAAAGTATTGAAATTGGCATGCCTTCAATATTGGCATTGGCACCTTCGGAATATTCGAGGACAGTTGTCACCCGGCACCAATCCCATAACCCCGTTTCAATGATATTGAACATTTTATTTAACGGTCTGTACGTGCAGAGCCACGTGTGCCTAAATACATTTTGAGGTTATTACATTCACCGATCTAAATTGAATACACATTTTCAGACTTGATATTTGGAATATCGAATACTGAAACAATTTGTTAACGCCGGTTTAAAGTTATTTATATTTAAATTTAGCCGGTTGATTGCATGAAAATAGACTAACTTTAATTGTGTTTGTGCATGTCATCGGATTTAAAATTACTGGATTAGAAATATGGAAACGTCACGATATAGATTTTAATCAGCTGTTTATGGACGTTATTTAAGATGCTATCTTTTATTGCATGTTGTTTTTAAATTGTATCTAACTAGAATCTACAATATGACGTGTTCGTTAATAGGATATACCTAGATAATAATAAACTTAAATTGATTATTTTGGCTCATGGAGTTTTGTTTTAAGTAAAGTTATTAAGTTACTATTAATCTTATATTGGATTAGATTTAGCATCACTGCCATATGTGTAGTGCAGTAATTTTAGGCATGAATTAACTTGATGCTTGAATTTACTTTAGATTCCTTAATTTGTTTCGTGTTTATATTTATATTAATTTAACTACGTGCTTAAACCAATACTTAAATTATAATAGTATCTTTTCCCAGCTTCAGTTTAAATGATTTTATAAAATATTTTGTTTGCAATTTTTACATGAAAAATTTCATTTTATTGCAAATAAATTTAAAAACACGCTACAGAAAAAAAAAACTTTATCATAACGTAAAATGTTTTTTGTGTTCTGTACAAGAACGCAATTATACCTAGATTGTATTACAAAAAGCCCTGGGGATAGGACCTTTTTGTAAGATGTTATTAAATCCAAATGTCTCACATAAAACGAGCAATTTAATGTTCTTTTGAAATTAATGGTAAAAGTTGGAATTATTATTTCATTTTTGTTTTTGATTTTAGAATTTTTGAAGACTAGGAGAACTTTAGGAGGCAAAATATTTTGTAAGTAAAAGCACTTTTTAAAAGCATATTTTTTACTTTGATTAATTTGCCCTATAAAAAATACTTGTTTGATGGTAGAGTAAATGTAATTTCAGTAATATTAATAGTTATTAATTTATAAATTTCGTGTTAAACTAGGTTATTTTCTCCAATGAATACAAATTACATTAATAAAAATGATTTTATTGTCATAGTAAAAACGTTGCACATTAAACATACACGTTTTTAAAACGTTAAGCCATTTTAATTGGGTACATTCAATAAGCTTTATAAAAAAATTGGATCCCACTTTGAACAATTTTTCATAAAATATTTCGGTAGGTTCGTTGTTTACATTACAAAAAGTTCATTAATACTTTGTGCATATTCATGTTTTTAACCAAATATTTTGTTGGTATAAACATATTGGCTTTATTTGTACAAGCTAAAATATGGTTTACCGAAAATAATATCCTGTGCATATATGGCATAACAGACTATCAGATTCGGACAAAAATGAAAATAGTTAACTGTAAAATTAAATGCAAAAAACGATGAACGCCTCCTGCGTTCCCAAAACACGGAAAGATTTAGAATTTAGGAAATATGCCTAGGTAGTAACCGAATTGAAAAACAAATTTTGTTGATTTTATTCTTTGGCAATGTATCCAGTTGTCGTCCAATTTCTAAGTCTAAATTATAGGATTTGCCTTTACTATTTACTTAATTATCTCTTCAAATATTTTACAGAGATATGTGTTAAAATAATGCCGCATGTCTAGGAATATATTGTCAAACCTTGTGTCAAATGTATTGTATGTTCTAAATGCAGTTGTCAATTATATTTTGTGATAATGTGTCCATTTTACGTGTGGTTTCTTTCGATGTCCAATGTAAGCTACTTACGTAGGTAGGTATAAAAGTTTTATCTTGCTTGTTTCTCTGGTTGAGATTTGATCAAAGAATAGTCTTCTTCTTCTTCTTCTTTCGAGTAGGTATCGAGTCTATCGACCCGATGAACCCTGGTGTCAGAGTTTTTAAACCGCCTAGTAAGCACAACTATCAGGCCTCTGACATGGTTAGAGTAACGACCACTATCAAAGACAGCGACCGGGACCGACGGCTTAACGTGCCCTCCGAAGCACGAAATCTTTTGGTTTTCGGACAATCAGATGATTCAGCCTGCAATGTCCTAACCAAACTGGGGAAATATTCACAAAGTGATAAATTCTCAAATATCAACAAAGAACAGTGATTAGGTTTTATAAAAAAATATTGCGCATTTTTTAGTATCTAGGTTTTGAAATACATAATCTTTTTCCTAACTTTCCTACGAGACAAAATTGCACAGTGGTTCAAAACGTCTGCGTTCGATCCAAAAATAAAGTGGCAGTAATTAAACAGACGAGCGCTATGCAAATTTTGCAGTATTGACCGCGGAGTAAGCACCGTATAAAAAAAGTAAAATGTGAAAAAAATATCGATCAAAAACTTCCTAACTTCCACGAAACAAAATTGCACAGTGGTTCAAAACGTCTGTGTTCGGTCCAAAAATAAAGTGGCAGTAATTAAACGGACGAGCGCTATGCAAATTGCAGTATCGACCGCGGATTAAGCTGCGTTCAAAGAGCTATCGGCTGAAGATGTGACATTTCGTACTAGAAAAATCTTATGATGTCCTATACAGTGTTCTGCAAAGCTTCCATGCAGGCCTTGCCATAATTTTGCGTTCGTTCTTATTCTTCTTCTTACCGAGTGGATTCTCGAGTCTAACGACCTGATGAAACCTGGTGTCAGAGTTTTCAAACCGCCTAGTAGCACAGTTATTAGGCCTCTGACGTGGTTTAAGTAACGATCACCGACGACGTAACGTGCCCTCCGAAGCACGGAACCCTTTGCCTTTTCGTACAATCAGGTGTTCTGTATTCGTTACAAAATCTAAATTTTGAAATATATGAGCTATTTGAGATTTAAAGATTCAAAATGTTAGGAAAATCGGTAACTACCAAATTACTGTAAGTGGTAGGCTGATAAACTTCAATTCATATCTACGTACATCGAAGATCAATCATATTTAATAAATAAATAAGGAAACTAGTATATTATTAGTAATTTTAGTAAAAACTAATACAATTGGAAAAGAAAACAAATAATTTACCAGGTAAAGGATCTGATGATGATTTTTAACTTCCATGCTGGCCTGGGAGCGAGAGAAAAACATAGAATTTGCCAGCTGCATTTCCTCCCCGGTATGCTGTAAAAACCAGCTAAGGGATCCGAGGGATTCAGTGTATTGCAATTTAGGCGATGGGCTGACAACCTGTCACTACAGCAATATACCTACGAATATATCTTAAATAACCCTCAAAACTTTGTCAGACGTGGCGGAACGACCTATGTTTTGGTCGTTTACGCTCTGCCTACCCCATTAGGGATAAAGGCGTGATTATATGTATGTATGTGATGATTTTTAAAGATTTTTACTCTTGTCGGTGTAATGATCTCCAGTCCTCCCTGCTGTGAGCAACGTCCTTTAGCTCCCTGTAGGTCTTCACACCCGTCTTCTCTTTCAGTTGGTCACAATAGTTTCTTCTTGGTCTTCCTCTATCTCTCTTTCCTTCAATCTTCCCCTCCAATATAACCTTTATAAATTCATCGTAAAGAATCTACATGATATAAATGGACGTCTTTTTCAACTAATATTTATAGAACACCCACCTACAATCTGATTTAATCTGCTATAGCTTAGCTATAACTTCTACGATTGCCTGGGAGCGGAGAAATACATACAATGTCCAGCTGCATTTCCTCCCGGGCATGCTGTAAAAACCAGCTAAGGAATCCGAGGGTTTCAGTGTAATGTAATTTAGGCGATGGGCTGACAACCTGTCACAACAGCAATATACATGCAAATCTATTTTAAATAACCCTCAAAACTTTGTCAGACGTGGCGGAACGACCTATGTTTAGGTCGTTTACGCTCTACCTTCCCCAATAGGGATAAAGGTGTGACTATATGTATGCATGTATGTATAATCTGCTTAAACAGCTGTATAACATCTTTCTCGGCACATTTGTGGTATCTAAGGTGGTGGTCGAATCGAGGCTATTACCTTTGTAGCTTTGTAGGTTAGTGTCAGCGTCTTTGATAACGATAAGACACGATAGTATGGCTGCGGTTAGCATGGAACGAATAAAATATATTATGGACTGAAAATGGGAATGAAACACTAATATTTCAAAAGAAAGCTGTCGCATGGGATTTTGAACGATTGAAAAACATAGAATGTGCCAGCTGCTATCTTCTCAGGCATGTTAAAAGTAAAAGTAAGGGATGCGGGTTTCTAGTGTATTGAAATTTAGGCGATGAGATGACAACCTATCACTTCTATCAAATTTCAGTCTAAAATTGCCTATATATTTGTCAGACGTGGTGGAAATGTATTTTTATAGGCGTTTTACGCTCTGTCTACCACGTAAGGAACAAAGGCACGGACGACTCGGCAAGTCACGACTTATTGTACGTAGGTATTTCTTGAGAATACTCACCTAGGTATATTCCTAAACTTTATATAGGTCTTCGTAAAGAAAATTCGGGTACAGATAACGGCATGCTGAACAGGACTTAGCGCCCACACAAATTCAACAAAACAGCTGTATAAACATCTTTCTTGGCACATTTTATTATTTACCTATCTATCATACATTTTTTTCTTACAGGAAGTAGTGAACTTAAACCTACTCCTACGTTCGTCCAATAACCCTATTAAGAACCATTGAACTCTAGCACCATACGAAAAAGTTATTACAAACATGGTCACATATTACCTATTTGACAGACTGTTTCTTCCATGCTGGACTGGCAGAGATAGAAAAACATAGAATGTTCCAGCTACCCTTCCTCCCGGGCATGCTGTTAAAGTCAGCAAAAGGGACTCGAGGGTTACATTGTATTGTAATTTGGGCGATGGGCTGACAACCTGTCACTAAAGCAATACATATTACAATCTAAAATAGTCCCCTTAATTTTTGTCAGACGTGGCGAAAGCGCCTTTTACGAGGCGTTAAACGCTCTGCCTACCCCGTAAGGGATAAAGGCGTGATTTATGTATGTATGTATGTATGTATGAATTTAACCTTCAGCGCTCGTCTTTAAGAACATACACAATAAGCAACTCTCATGTTTCCTTCTCTTTTGTCTTCCAAGCTTTCGGAGAATTCATAATATCTATTCTCAAAGTCGGAGTTTCTCTTACTAATTTCCTATTTGCGAGTTCTCGCGGGTGTAACGAGCAACGGGAGAAATTTATGGCTTTTGAAACGGCATCTACCTTTAGAATTGGGCGTTAATCTTGTGTGAAAGCCTCTCTATGTAGAGATACGGGAATTGCGATCTTGACGCGAGAAATCCGCCGAAGGTGAAATCAAACGGGGAAATATTATGCCGTTACACTAAATAGGATGACTCAACCGAGAAATGGAATGATATCTAACATTTCCAGAAGTAAATTTTGTTGTTATCATTTGCAACAATCATAAAAAAATATACGACTGAACGCAAATTCGGAATTTTTTCTTCAATGATTACGAGGTCGATGTTTTCCTTTGAAATGCTTATATAAAAATCTGAATAAGATATTTTCCGGCTTGTATTTTACAAAGAGTCGTCTCTGTTGGATTTATTGTGCGCATTAATATTAAAACATTGTTAACCGCAGTCAGTATCAGGACCGCGTAAACAAGACTGTTTTCGTTGGCGACTCCACGATTGAGATAATAGTTGGGCTGAAGCTTCCTTTCCTAGTCATGCGGGATTATTTACCTGCATGGAACAGAAACCTTTGTCAACTCAGGTGGAAATGTCCTTGAATAATAAAGTTATACGATACTTCCTTCCACATTTCAAATGATTGAATTAAGCAATACAATAATTGATGTACCTATATAATATTCATGTCACATGTTTGAATCAGTTTTGATACCAGCTTAACGATGAATTTTCATTTCAGTTTATTTGACTTCAAAGAGTCTTCTATAAATAGGACTGTCTATTGTGTCCATGAATACCATTAAAACAACTCTGCCACGTTTTTGTTCATCCAAAATTGAAAATGTTCGGGCAAAAAAAAAAGAACCAGAGAAATATTTTCTAATTTTGTGCTATTAATAGCATTACCCAGAGGACATTACTATTTCATTTATTTCATGAACCATTCTGACATCCAAGACACATCCATGTTGCAAAATTAAACATTTTCTAATTGCGCATTCTAAACATAGCATTTTCAATGTTTTAAGTTTTCCTACGACCGCACTAAGTCCAATGATATTTTTTTTGGATTCACAGTTCTATTCCCCTCAATTTCTGTGTCTACCTGTACCTGAGCCTTTGTCTATTTTCGCTCGACAAACCTGCTTTATTTGTTCAGCGCGATCGGTTCACTTCGCCATAACAAATGAAACAGAGTTATTACTCCGGATTAACTTCTTCGCAAAATGGTAGATTTGCTTTCGGTAGATTAGTTTGATTCCGCTGATGCCCTACATTTGTTATGATGGTTTATAACTTGGAATTTACTGGAGCACATCTATATCGGGATATCCGAATAAAAATAGCTTTTAGCAGGAAGTTTGCATTGGTACATATCAATGGTTATTTTTTTCTTCCTTTGTTTGGATGTCCACAATTTCATTTAACCAGAGGACGGTACGTAGGCGTGGGTGTACCTACCTTTTTGTGATACATATTTTCATCTTCATGAAAAGGTATTCGTACTAAGTGATATACGAATTTGGGTATCATAATTAAAAAAGCATATTCAATTATAATTAATACCTATTTATCAAAACAAAACATCTCAATAAACTCAAGTATTATTCTCATCTTTAATGGCCCTTTTCTTATACCTAGTAACGCCATAGTAAGTGAACTGAAAATCTTCTCTGATGTAACTGTTTACGTTCCGCCTGGTGGTTGCCGTGCTGACGGTACCTACTGTAGTCGTATAAACATTTATACGACGTTGTTTATCCGCTCGCATGTTTTCTTTTACCTTCCGATGCGAGCCACTTGGATGCACTCCGCATTCTATTGGGTCAAGCAACACGCTTCAAAGGTTATTTATAGGTGCTTTGTAGTTATCGTATAATACTATTATCACGACTTTCGGAATTTTGATCAATAATAGGTAGAAGAGACAAGCATAGAATATGCCAGCTACATTTCCTCCCGGGCATGCTGTAAAAACCAGCTAAGGGATCCGAGGGTTTCAGTATATTGCAATTTAGGCGATTAGCTGACGACCTGTCACTACGGCAATATACCTATAAATATATATTAAATAACCCTCAAAACTTTGTCAGACGTGGCGAAGCGACTTTTGTTTAGGTTGTTTACGCTCTGCCTACCCCATCAGGGATAAAGGCGTGACTGTATGTATGTATGTATAACAATTCTGGGGCCATCTACACTACAGAGTTTTATCATATGTCCGGGAAGGAAGGCAGTTGGTAATATTCCTGTTTTTGATGCTCCCAGTATTGTGGTGCAATCGCCATTCGATACGATTACACAAAAATACTTATCGATATTCTATTGAAATAGCTACAATAATGAGGAACTGATGAAAACTATTTGGTTGAATGACCATACCTACTTACTGACTGCCTCCGTGCTCTAGCGGTCTGACCCTTGGGCTCTCGATCCGGAAGTCCGGGTTTCGAATCCCGGCGGGGGACAATGACTTTTCGTTGTTGTTTCTAGTTTGGTTAGGACGTTCTAGGTTGATCACCTAATTGTCCGAAATGTAAGATCATCTATGCTGTCGGATGGGCTTGTAAATAGTCGGGTCTTGCGCCTGATTTCTCTCTGGTCATGTCAGTCAATCTGTCCCATCAGAATAAGATATTTTAGGGAATATACAGTGCACATGTGTGTAGCGCAAAGACTTGGGTACTAAAAACTAGTCCTGCGCAGTTGGCCGATCTCTGGAAGATTGGCTGCCATCACCGAAATTTATTACTTACTTCCTAAAAATAGGTACCTATCACGACTTCTTCAGTAAAACGGACGTCACGTCTGTGAAACATTGTCTTTTAGACTAATTAAGTTTTTCACACCTGGAAAAGTAATTTTGCGCGGCCCACCCACTTTATAACGTTCTTCTTTGAAACATCCAGCCAGTAATAAAACTTGTCTTTCCTAGGTATGGCGGTAAAAAGGTTTACTTTACCTGCCATTACATTCACCGGCTGTCGGATGTAATTAAAAGTTTGATTAAGTTGCCTTTTGACAAGTATAAATTCTTGGGCGAGTTTAATTCTTTGAAAGTACGACTGAGCTGTAAATCAAAGTTAAAATGTGTCTATTTCAAATGAGATTCCGTATATTTTCTTTTTGTATCTAGCTTTCTATTCGATAATTAAGATAATGTGATTGATGAAGTTGGCCCGGAATCAGTAAAAACTGGTTCTTGCTGCTTCTTTACCCAAAAAAGACCTTATTTATGTATAGCAACCTGTCACTACAGCAATATACCTACAAATCTATCTTAAATAACCCTCAAAACTTTGTCAGACATGGCGGAACGTCCTTTGTTGTTTACGTTCTGCCCATTAAGGATAAAGGCGTGATTAAATGTATGTATGGATAATGTATAGAAATCTGACGATAAAGTGTAGTTGAGCTCTTCTCTTCATACACAGACTTCAGTAATACACAAATCTCGTCATTTGTAAATAGTGCCAAAAAAGACTTACTTTAAGCTGTTGACGCTTTGCTCACCCCAAAGATTTTCTTGAATTTATGTATGTACATAGGTAAGACGAGACCTTACCCTTCAAATAGTATCGAAGCCCTATTCTGAGCATATAAAAAACATTTCACCTCCCCTTTTCGATTGAACAATGAAAATACTAGCAGAAAAAGAAAAGAATTATGATTTAGAATTCGGGTATCGAAGTGGCAACCTGGCATTTCAGTCCAATTACGGGCTTAACGACCTGACGACAAAAAACATTTCCTCAAATTAATAACAGGTTGGGCGTGATCGTTATGTGACAAGCAGGGCAGTAGCAAAGTCAGTGACGGGCAAGTAGGTGGGAAATCACTGCTACCCCAATAAATGAGGAAATCTTTATACATACATACATACATATAATCACGCCTTTATCCCTTATGGGGTAGGCAGAGCGTAAACGACCTAAACAAAGGTCGTTCCGCCACGTCTGACAAAGTTTTGAGGGTTATTCAAGATGAATTTGTATTTTGTACGTATATTGCTGTAGTGACAGGTTGTCAGCCCATCGCCTAAATTGCAATATACTGAAACCCTCAGATCCCTTAGCTGGTTTTTATAGCATGCCCGGGAGGAAATGCAGCTGGCACATTCTCTGTTTTTCTCTCGCTCCCAGTCCAGCATGGAAGAAACAAAGGATTATACAAAGGATTCCAAAAAAATAGGTAATGATTCTGAAATTGGTGAGGATTCCGAGATTTAAATTTTCATTTATTTATTCGACGCTTCTACGGTAAAGTAAAACATCGTGAGAAAACACACCGAAGAAATTCAGAGGTTGTGTGTGAAGTTGAACAAACCGTACTGGGCCTGTGTGGTCGAATAAGGTCCGATCGCCCTAAATCAGTCCTTCTCCGGTGGGGACGTAGGTATATGAGCTGATGATGATGTTTCTCAAATTAATTGGATGTGTCTAGGAGTGGGCGAGTGCGGTCGATGTAAAGCCAGTGGGATATCATTATTAACCTGCTGAATGCGATTTTTTAATCTGAAATTTCGATCTAATTATTTTACCTAATTATTTTTTATTTTATTATGGTTGTAAGTAAGAATAAGACACTCCACAAATTATAAAAATAGAATTTTGTATTATTAGGTACACCTACCCTGCAAAAAAATATACAAAGGATGATTTTTTTGGGCTAACTTCCTCATTGATCGGACAGACGACATTGTGCTTGATGAAAAGTCCGGTTTATTTGATTTCGTATTTTTAGACGATTCAAAACCGTAACTGCTCAACCTCATCTCCTAAATTGAACTAGAAAACCTTAGCCAAAAGGAGCTGCTTTAAAGTTTAACTTAAATATACTCTCATAAAAACTCGACGCGAACTTGGATGTTGTAAAAAATTTGCTCTCCTCTTACAAAGTAGTTTTTCTAGGAAAGTTAAGGGCTCTCATGAGAATACTTTTTGCCCATAAACCCACTGCAGATGCAGCACAAGGAAGCCAGGAGGCAATATTTTACCCGATTACATTCGAGCAACTTCCAAAGTGGCGATAAATTAGTACCAACTTACCACTCACCTGATTTAAAACGATGCTCGCTCCAGAAGGAAAGGGTTTCTTTTCTCCGAGTCGCTATCCATCTAAAAATTGAAAAAGGCTTTAAAGTAATGAAGTTGAAATGGAACGTAAATCTGGTTAATGCGATGACACGACGTGAAAAATGTTCCAAATGGAACGAGCGTTCATTGTTGCCGCTTGAATCGTTCATTTCATTCTGACTTTGGGGAGTCACGGATTTTAATTTACGGATAACATATAAATAAATCCGTTTGGAAGCGGTACGTAGGACATGAATGAAATTTCAGGAAATATGGACGTTCGAAAACATTAGGTTTCATTTTATGGATTCATCAAAGTGATTTTGATGCTATGCTCAAAAACACTGCTTCTCTTCATCATAGGTTTACCTATACACTTTTATAAAGCTTCTCTCTATACTGACGGGTCCTTTGTTGTTTGGATTGGGCCCTTATTCTATTATGGCACCGCAAAAATTCAATAACGGGGGTCAACCTACTGTTTTTTTTCTGGACTTGGAACCTAAATTGACGAGGGATCAGGGGATAACATCGATTTACTTAGTAAATTCAGTACGTGGGTCGTATAATCATGACTTGTATCATATTACTAAAACAATAAAGTTGTGGTTGTTCGACTTTCGGATCTGATAATTTGATACCCGCAAAAAAGTTTTAAGCAAAATGTGGTCTATTTTAAACAGTAATGATTAGCCGGATGATCACTCATGTTTTTTTCATCCGGTCAGTAATACCATAAATTTGTACCATTATTAGTGTGAGTAAAGTCATTAATGACACATTATTAAAATAGTATGTTTAGCCGCATAATATTATTAGCACTGTTTAACATATAAAATTTATAAACAAAGTATGTTTGCTTCAAGTAGTTTTTCTTGAATAAGTATATAAAAATATATTAATAAAAGTATTATCATTACCTGTGATAGTTATCTTCCATGCTGGACTGGAAGCGAGAGAAAAACTTAGAATGTGCCAGCTGCGTTTCCTCCCGGGCATGCTGTAGAAACCAGCTACGGGATCCGAGGGTATCAGTATATTGCAATTTAGGCGCTGGGCTGACAATCTGTCACTACAGCAATATATCTAAAAATCTATCTTAAATAACCCTCAAAACTTTGTGACGTGGCGAAACGACCTTTGTTTTGGTCGTTTACGCTCTGCCTAGCCCATTAGGGATAAAGTCGTGATTATATGTATGTGATAGTTACTATAACGTTATAATGACTGGTGCCCTACTTTTTAGGGTTCTTAAAATATAGGAATGCACGCAAAAGCTATGCTATTCCTCTCGATATTATTTTTCTGGCTACATCTTGGAACTCTGCCATTTAATCACTCCCTTTATGTTTCTTCTCGCTCACTATTGCCATGTGAAAATACGCTGATATAATATTCTTGCAAATCTTTTATTTCTTTTGCCAGAAACTTTATCTAAATACTAGTTTTATCTACATAATTATACGTCATCTAAAACTACAAATATCAAAATTAGCATCTTTCAAGAGCATCTATTTTTGTGTGAACAGGATAGATAGATACCTACTGCCATTTTTATGTGCCACTTTGAGTACGGCCATTGCAGCAAAATAATTTCCCCTGAGGAATATGGATCAGATTTTATGAGCTATCCAAAAAGAACTTGCGAAAAATATATCACTGTAAACTGACGTGCGACTGACCAAGCGACAATAGAGTTTTATAATTTTGTTTTCAAATTCTACTGTCAAACACGTTACATCCTGTCAAATATTTTTAATGGAAATGCTTATAAATGTATCTATTTTGTTCTAGAAGCGAAGGTGGGCGGGCTCTGATGTAGGGCGGGCATGATGGACCGCTGGGTGACGGCGGCGAGCTCGCTGCTCGCGTTCCTCCTGTACTACAACACCCTGGACGCCGGCTTCGTCTATGATGACAGGTGAGCTGATGATGGGCGGGCGGCCTCTGATGATGAGCGTGCATGATGGAAAGGCGGAGTTGTAATAAAAATATAAAAAAAACAAATAGCACTTTATTATCTAAGGAAATTAATCTTTTTATTTACAAAAATCATTAACAATATTTATGAAATTAACTTAAATCTAATCAAATGTAATAAATGGCCTCCAGAGCGTCCTGCTGTGGTTTATTATTTTGAATATTTTAGAAAGATTTTTGTGACAGTCGTTATTTTCTCTTTCATTCATGACCACTCAATATTGGATTTGTTGGATGAAATAATTAGAAGAATAATTTCCATCGTGGGAATCATACGGTTTAAAATATAAGATTACGCAGAAACGTCAAAAATGTCTAGACTCTTATTTTCTTTTGCACATTTCAAGGGTCACTACACATCGCTTATATTAGCCGTGTGTAGAAATGTGGCCACTCGTGATTCTTTGATCCACGTCAGCCTCGACTCAACCCGAGTGCTCACCTGTTGAACTCCTGGACTGGTTAGCGAGGGACCTAAACAGTATTGTCCACTCCACTTGGTCTCAAAGCTTATTCCACGTCAAAACTATTTTATCCAATCTCGTTTGCGAGATACGCTGATACCATTGGATTTAGAACGAATTTGTTTGAAAACATATATTTTAGCAGAATCTAAAAGAGGTATAATTTTGTCTTTATACTCTCGCATAAGGCCACTTTGAGGCTTTCAACATTTTGACAAAACTTTTACATTAGAGTTTATTGCTCTGCATGGATAGGCTTCTTACAGTTGCGTCTATAAATTAGCTTTCTGTCAGCGGAGACATCCGCTGCTAAATATTTTTTTCCGTGGGAATGGTGTACTTTCTTACGGTAAAAAGTAGCCTATGTTATTCAGGGTGAAAATAAGTATGAAATAATTTTTGAAATCGGTAGTTTATTCGTTACACACCCACACACACACACACACACACACACACACACACATGCACACACACACACACAAAAGTACAAAACTTTCCTATTTATAGTATATTTATTTATTTATGAGCTTGTGGTGGCTGTAATATTAGTATAGAAATAAAGATTATTATTGATAAAGGGCAAATGGTGTATGAAATGACTTTATAAATTATCTTTGTTTTAAAATCTGGCACTAAACTTTGTTTGATCACAAGTTTGCTCTCGGTTCTTCCAAACAGCCTCTGCTTCACTGAAGTGGTCACCTGTTGACTCTTGGACTCGTTTATGCCAGCCAGCCCCACCCTCTGTATCTAAACAGTATATTATACTCGCTTCTCGTCCATACATTAAGAGCGTTTCCTCTTAAAAGCAAGGGGCGGATGTTTGACAAACAGTTCGTTCGCTGCCAGCTCAGCCATAAGCGTCACTCGAACTTGTTTTTCTGCTCCAATAACTTGTTTGTTATTCCGTAGCCTAAGAATAACATTTAATGAAATTTGGAACGGGATTTTCGCTATTCAAAACTTCTCATTCAGTATCGTGTCCTTTTAAAGCAAATTTGAATAAACTCTTCTAAAGCAGCACTATAGAACAGGACACCCGCATACGTTCAATGACTTAAATCGAGAGGGGACATTTGCACCGGACGTCGAGGTCTCTTCAAAGAGGGTCAAGTTTCAAATAATTGGCTAACTGATCTGAGCACCGCACTCCCTGTCACTAGATACTTCATATTATGTGTAAACATGTGATGATGTGTGTTGGACAGTAAACTATCTGGGATTACGCAATGTTTGATTAGTTTTGATGACAGAAATATTTTGTGCGAGATTTAGAGGGGTTATCGTTTTGTAAATAAGTTATTTTTGTCGTAAGTAAGTCTTCGATGAAAAGTAAATATTAAGTATATTAAGAGACTACTCCATTTGAATGAAATTTAATACAAAACTTGAGAGCCTTTTTGATAATTTCGTAGTAAAGCGGCTCTGGTTGTACTTATATTTGGTATAAATGGTATGTTTTATCTTAATTTTAGGAAGGAAAATTATCTCTTTCAAAGAAATTAAGATATTTTTAGCTTTGTTTCTAAATGAGAGAGAGCTTTTGAAATTTTCAGTTAAATCAACCTTGTACATGAATTCATTTTAGTACCTGATGAATATTTAAACTAGAGTTAGTTTTAAACAGATGTAGAGAAATCATGTTCGTCCTTATGATAGTCCTTGCCTTCACGGATAGATGCATGGTTTTTACCCAACTGTGCAACGCAAAGAGGGTTATGTGTTTATTAGCCTATCTATGTATGTATGTTTGATCCTCTGTGGCGCTCTAGACACCAAACGCGTGGACCGATTTTAACGATTCTTACGTCAATCGATTTGTCTTACCTATGTGAGTGCAACTGAAGACATGATTTTGACAAAAAACAATATGGCGAAAATAAGACGCCATTTTGTGGAAATGAGAAAAAAAACGACAAACAATGCCGATTCAGTGAATAGATATTTAAAAATCAATTCGAGTTTTCTTACATCGCTTTTCGTTTTGATCAATCGTTTTTTTAAGTTTGTTTATCCATGGCTGAATAAGCTCTAATATTAATAAAAATGTAAAGTTAATATTCACATTCTATCTCAATAACTATGTAGTCAGTTGTTCAATAGATAAATGGATTTTATTACTATACCACAAAGTCTCATGAATATGTGATCAGCTATTATACCACGAGTAAATAGAAATATTAAATTAATACTAATGTACTAGGAAAAGTGATAAAGTAAAAATGTCCCAAATGTACAAGACTTTAATGAAGTTTATGTTATTAAAACGTAATAATTTTTGTTATCAGAATACTATACACATATAAATTATTTAATGACGATACATCCTACTTCAAGTTAAAGTAAATGATCTTTTTTAAATAAAATGAAATAGATTGTTATAGCTAGAGGAAATCGCCTTGTGGTATGGCCATGTTATGCGGAGGGATGAAAGTCATATAGAAAAAAGGGTAATGAATTTGAATGTGGATGGATATGTTGGGAGCGGACGACCAAAGAAAAGATGGATGGACTGCGTGAAAGATGATATGTCTAAAACAGGTATGAGTGTTGAACTGACGGCTGACAGGGATGAATGGAAGAAGAAAACGTACTGCGCCGACCCCAAGTAAATGGGATAAGGGCAAGCAAATGATGAGATTGTTATAGCTGTTATTAAAATAACGAAGGAAAACATTTTTTTTTCATAAAGATGTCAATGAAATTAAACGAATTGCAATCAGCACCGTACTTGGTACCGTATGAAGCAATTATCAGGCCGTTTTAAGTAAAAAGGCTGCAACGCTAGAGGCATCAGCTGCGTGTTTCCAACACTAAAGAAACTTCTATTCTTTTTCTTTTTTAAGAAGACCCCTTGAACAGGAAAACCTCGGGCAACCTTAGTTAATAAATAAATAAGGTTTCGCCAAGCTGGGCGGGCACAGTGGCGCGGTTATTAACGAGGCTACTTGTAACACCCCACCATCCTACACACTTTGCCCCATTCAGTATTTAGAAATTGCTCCACCCGTATTAGAGATTCAGCGAGGTTAGGAGAATAGAGCACGTCTTTGTTACTGAGGAGGATGAGATTTTTATTTGAAAAACAATGTAAGCCGAGAGAACTATTATTGGATACAAACATTAAATTTTCATACAATATGAAACAACATACATACATATAATCACGTAGGCAGAGCGTAATCGACCTAAAGAAAAGTTTGTCAAAGTTTTGAGGGTTATTTAAGATCGATTTGTAGGTATGTTGCTGAAGTGACAGGTTGTTAGCCCATCGCCTAAATTGCAATATACAAAAACCCTCAGATCCCATAGTTGGTTTTTACAGCATGCCCGGGAAGAAACGCAGCTAGCACATTCTTTGTTTGGCTCGAACCTGCGTCTCTGGAATGCCGGTCCATCACTCTAGCATTGTGAGTGCTAAAAATCCTCATTTTTTTTTACATGTTTAAACTTTGATTACTAGGTATATCAATACAAGTACCTATTAAATTTATTGGCTTTCAGAATTTTTGATATTCTGTGATGAAAATTTCTGGTGTGATTTCCGCTTAAATTGGATCCAATTTATTTGACTATATAATACGTGAATGGCTCATAATTATACAATCAATTCAAACGAATATTTGACGTTTATAAACATAATAATTACTATAAGGATCCAAAATCAGCAAAGTAAAAAAAGTAGGAATTTCGCATAGAGAACAGAATAACCTACTCCAAAGAAAACTGACTTTTAATAGGTCTTAGACCTCCTGAGAGCGGTCCAATCTTCTTTAAGGTTTAACTTTTGCAGCTCAAGTTTGTACAAAAATATTTCTCAGATTGATAAAAACCGTGGGATATACCGTAGACTGTTGGTCCCTGTGAATCTCTTATTTTGCTGACGGCGCGAAAATAAAATTGCGAATGAGTCTTTCGCTGAAATTGTGTTCCGGGCTTATAATAGGTACCTACTTTCATGCTTAATAACAAACGTGTTGGTTGCTATGTGGATGTTAATAAGAAAAAACGGGGAATTTCCTTGTACCGGTTAATTATTTTCCACGCTCTTTTTTTCATACATAAATATAAGCACGTCTTTATCCTTAATGGGGTAGGCAGAGCGTAAACGACCTAAGCAAAGGTCGTTCCGACACGTCTGAGAAAGTTTTGTGGGTTGTTTATGATGGATTTGTAGGTATATTTCTGTAGGGACAGGTTGTCAGTCCATCGCCTAATTTGCAATATACAAAAACCTTCTTTTTCATCATTGGTAAAAAATAAGTCAAGCTACAGTTTTTAAGATGAACGAGCAATCAGAATTAACATTTGACAAACTTGGATCGTTTATATGACATTTCCTTACAGTAAAAGCCTAGATCGAATGGCTTAATCATTTCAGTTCAGTAAAGTTACTACTGTTTAGTACGTAATTACTTATTGCAATTTAGGCGATGGGCTGACAACCTGACACTACAGCAGTATACCTACAAATCTATATTAAATTACTCTCAAAACTTTGTCAGACGTGGTGGAACGACATTTGTTTATGTCATTTACGCTCTGCCTTCCCAATTAAGGATAAAGGCGTGATTTTATGTATGTATGTAATTACTTACGTATACGTAGATTTAATCTGATTAGGTTTCGAAACCCGTGAATCTCCAAAAAGATGTTTTGACTGGTATGAATATCTCTTTCTATAAAATCGAGCGAGATTTAAAAAATATATAATTTATAACAAACCTTTTTTTTCTCCAAGTCGAAATATTATTTTACACTTGTAACGTTGTAACTAAATCACCTCTGAGAACTGAACACCCAATAATTTTCGCTCGTTGTTTTTATAACAAGAAGGATTCATATTTCAGAATAGTAAAAGAGTGTTATAAAAACGGTCTAAGAAATTCTCTGCTAGAGCATATTGTGAGAGTTGATTTAGAATTTAGTTTCCAAGTAGAAGTGGAACAATACTTGGAAGTGTTGGACATCAGCTGTTGCAGTTGGATAGAGTTGTGGTGTCTCTTCACACTCCCCCCCCCCCGCCCCAAGATGGATGGTGCGCAGGAAAGTCGTCATCGTGACTGTGACTGATGTACAGATTTTAATAGGACAAGCCCAAGCTTTAGCTGAGGTTTTTAGGAAAATTTACTTTCGTTATTCCAGAAAACAAAAGATCCATAAGGATGAAAACGGTTTCAAGTTTTCGTGCCCTTCTCACAAAGTTTGATAAAACAGTTATTGTCGAAGAACAAAACAAAGGACATTTATTTTTATCCTTCTATTGGCCCTATTCCGCTGCGTAAGAAAAGATCGGTTCGAACGTCGAAAATAAAGGGTACGTCGCGTAATACGTATTTCGGGAATAATTCCCCCTGCCAAAAACGTTGGGAGCAGATAATCGGGAACGAATCGATGAACTTTCTGGATCGGGGTTGGCTGCAAACCACTCCAGTGTTTCGTAATTGAGGGCTTACGTGACGACTCGGCGCCACATCTGGCCCAAGTTGGCCGGACTCCCCCGCAAAGAGTTCCCCGCTATCCCCAACTTTATCTCAATCTAAGTTTCGATTCTAGACGTAGTTTTATCGTGACTCGCTGGAACTAATATGGACCAATAACGTTAGCTACTGGAAATGGCCTTACTAGATTTTTTTATTAGACCATTTAGTAGTAGACCTATCTAGTACAATTCAGGTCATAAACTCTGCTTGTAAATGGTGTCTAATGCGTTCCTGTAGCGATGTGAAGGTCGCCGTTGTCCATTTTAGCACTTACATGACATGACTTCTTCTTCTTAGCGAGTGGATTGTCAAGTCGAACAACGACCCGATAAACCCTGGTGTCAGAGTTTCCAAACCACCTAAGAATATCACATACTTTTCACATGAGCTGGATGTAGCAGTTACCAGTTATTGTTCTAAATGTAGCTGTAATAATACTTCTACTTATAAGTATAACATTAAAATATTAATTGTTAGCTATTTTAAGAACCCATCAAAACAGACAAATAAAAAGAAAGTATCTAAAATGTCTATAAAATAAAAAGTTAGTAAGAATAAATGACACAATAAGAACCAACAGCAAATATTTTCAAAATTTCAAACCGCGTCAAGACAATGTTCACTGTAAAACAAAATACAAACTTAGTTCCTAAATATTTCATTTCAAATTAATTTGAAGCTTCTTGATTGGAGAATGCTAATTACAATTTTATAACACTTCCCTGAAAAAAAAAACAATTTCCTAGCTTTCGCTTTGTAAAATGAAACTGAATATATACCTAATAAAGCTATTTTCCTCGCCTCTACTTAATTTAATTTCGATATTTTAAACCTAGACGTCGCCTTTCTCTCGTAAAAGTAGAAGGCAGCAGAAGGATTTTATTTCAGTCGAAAATAATAATAGTAATGCACTCTTACAGAAGCAGAATTTCAGCTGTCTGATTATGAGGCTGTCAGGCTTAGCTCGGTATATTACAATACAATAGAAGGGTTGAAGAATTGAATCAAATAGAAACGTTCAATAGGACGCTGAGTTTGATAAAAGACGAGAATTGGACACCATTCTAATGAATATTTTTTTTCCGTGGGTAAAAGCCAATAGGCCGAATGCTGCGCGGTCCTGGCATATTTTAGTATATTTGTCAAACCGTCAGGCTTTTAATAAATTTGTTTGATTATATCGGGTCTCATTTATTACGAACATTATTGAGCACATTTTGCTTAAATCGCTAACAATAGACACAGACAAACAAAAATGTCTAAATCACGTTAATGGCTTGTAAGTATCTTACACATTCATTTGTCGATTGTAGATTTTTGTATTTCAGTGTACCAATTTCTGCTAGCTTCCAATTTAATTGCGTTAGTAAATATGAATAAGTACATACGAAGCAGGCTTACATTTATAATCCAAAAATATGGATTTTTGCTGTAAATATAAATAAGTAGGTATAAGCCGACCGGAATAGAGCTCAGAGTCAATGTAATGAGATATTATGTAACACCAACACCCGATGTAGCCCCGGTTATGTGACATGTACGCGAAAACGATATAACTGACTGGGAAACCGTCTGTGTCATAAACCGAAAACGACCATATAACTACCAGAGTTATACCGTATTTTATGTTTATTTTATTGTAACTTGTTAGGGTTGCGTCCCACAAAAATGTGTGTTTATTATTAATAATATTGCACGCTTCGCCTTTATTGGTCATTTGTTTGATATTACACTGCGGTCGCATGTTTTGTATCATTATTCAATCGTGCGAGTATTAATGTAGGTACACCTAGTGCATAAAAACATAATTATGCTCATTTCTCACGTTCATCATCTCCCGAGCCTTATCCCGTATCTCACGGGGTCGGCTTCCTAATCTAGGGGATTGAACGAGGGTACCAGTAAAAAAAGTTTTGCTATTTATACTGAAGTTAGATTTTGTGTCATGAATATGTAGTAGTATCTAATTATATTGTTAATGCTCCTACGTTAATTATCTAGCTTTTTAACTACTATTAGGTAGTACTTAATGTGTAGTTCTTCCATGCTCGCCTGGGAGTGAGAGAATGTGCCAGATGCATTTCCTCCCAGGCATGCTGTAAAAATCTGCTAAGGGATCCGAGGGTTTCAGTATACTGTAATTTAGGCGATAGGCTGACAACCTGTCACTACTGCAATATACCTACAAATCTATCTCATATAACCCTCAAAACTTTGTCAGACTTGGCGGAACGACCTTTGTTCAGGTCGTTTACGCTCTGCCTACCCCATTAGGGGTAGAGGCGTGATTGTATATATGTTTGTATGATATGTAGATTTTCCGGCTCCCGTCTGGCGACGTGACCGAGGACCTTTGGAGACATATAGTAGACAGGCGTGTTTCTATTTTGAGCTCTGAAGAATAGAGACGTTAATGCGGGCGCAGTCCATGAGAAACTAAACATTTTACGCCATCACCACATCTTGAACGCATCTATTCTTGATCTTAATTAAACTTTCAGTGCCCATGTTTCAGATGCATACAAGAAAATGAAGAAAACCAAAGTACGCATAAAGTTTCACTTTCGGGCTGCGGTGGATATTCCGGTTTTTCCAGATTTTTTCCAAACGTTTTAACTGCTGACTTTGCTATCTGAGCTCGTCGAACGACTTCCTTACCGCAGTTTCCATCATTCCGAATAAGGGACCCCAGATACACAAATTCTTTTACCGTGTCTACGTCTCGCAATGCAAATTACATACTAGCCTGTCATTAACTGCCTCCGTGGTCTAGTGGCTAGTGCCATGGACTCCCGATCCGGAGGTCCTGGGTTTCCAGGGGGCAAACACAAAGTTGATATTTAAGAATTAATCACTTTGTGAATTTTTCTCCAGTTTGGTTAGGACATTGCAGGCTGAATCACCTGATTGTCCGAAAAAGAAAAAAGATTTCGTACTTCGGAGGGCACGTTAAGCTGTCGGTCCCGGTCGCTGTCTTTGATAGTGGTCGTTACTTAAAACCATGTCAGAGTTCTGATAGTTGTGCTACTAGGTGGTTTAAAAACTCTGACACCCGGGTTCATCGGATCGATAAACTCGATACCCACTCGACAGGAGAAGAATTATCACACGAAAGAAAAACGACATATAATTCATATGAAATGTCCTTTATATACGTCTCCTTTATGTTTATGTAATTACTATCTTCCCATTTGGAGGTACCTTAATTACATGCTCTGAAGGTTGTCCTCGTTGGATGCCCTCATTTCACACGTGTGATGTTTTCGACTGAGCGACACCCGGCACGCCCTCTCACCTTCAAACAAAAGACTTCAAAACAAAAAGTATACACTTCAAAGAAACCCCCTTTTAAAAATCCTCCTCAAGACTACATAATAAATTCTTATTAATAGCTACTACCTACAGACAACCAAAGAACTCTTTTGTATTATTTAAAACAAGGAAGTACAAAACGAAAGTCATTTACGAACAAAATACTTGGAGAACTTTTTATGTAAATAAGCAAAGGAAAAGACGCCTTATACACAATTTGCAATACAATGGCTGGATGTTAGAGATGATTTTTCCTTCTTCGCATAGTAAGCGGGGCTTTGGTCCCATAAAAATATATTATTCAATCGCCTATTTCGCTGGCTTTCTACTTCAAATCTAAAATGAAGGGAGGAAATGTATGAGGGATCAATAGATAAAAGGATGGGTTAGTTACGTGGGTTGCTCGCCGGCAGGATATGGATAGGAAGGATTTCACCAACGCGAAATAATATCCAAGTCTATATGGGCACGTATATCCAGACCAATTTATAAGGATCCCAATATCTCTCTATCGTTCTGTTCTATTACCGACCTAGAACTTTTTATAAAGCAATAAATTCCAGTTACGGCAGAGGGTTGCGTGAGCTCACAAACTATTCACTGAAATCCAACTGGCAAAACTCCGTATCCATTGCTAAGCGAAAAGGCGCAATCAATTCTCGAGTGAAAATTGAGTGCGAGAGCCTCAAATTGTAGCCGCAGAGCTCAGTGGGCATACAAAGACGATTCTGAGCACCGCGCCCGCCGGTCGTTGAGCGACTTCACAGTTCACACATCGTCCGTAAACCGTCAAATGTTCGCCTCGGAAAATCAATCCCCTGGGGCGATTGGTACGTTTAAACGTGTCTATTATTTAGGCAGTATTGAAGGAGCGGACAGGGCGCCGGGCCAATCGGGGCAAACCTTCGCCGGGACCCGGCAGGTAAGACGGTAATATTTTATTCAAATTAAGCAACTCCGGACTCATGTTTGGATTTGTTTTTTGTCATACAGCTGTAATAAATTTCTATGCGTCTATAAAGAAATCCAATAACTTATTGGAAAATAAACTTTTACAGCCAGATATCTGGCGGGCTTGAAAAGATTTCCTGCGATGGAGTTCTTCGGGCTTCGAGACCAAAAAGTAATAAATGGAGCAAGGTAGAGACAGACAGAGCTTTTTATTTAGTGCTTGAACAACGGCGAGCTAACGAACCGTGTAATGAATTTGAAGAAATTGTAGTTGTAAATAAAATTTCCCTGAGCTATGTAAAGAAAAAGAAGTATCGTCTCAGTTTTAATTGCAGCTCTAAGTCCAGCAACACACAGGCGTCACTTGCTTAAATGACGCCTGTGTGTTGCTGCACTTACCGTTAATGATAGCAATTTACATTTTATTGTTTATTAAACTACAGTTTTATACAAAAATAGGTCTTTAATTTATTTACCTACCTTTTGCTAACTACCAATTTGTTTTATTGTTAAAATTCAACGATATACTTTTATTCACATTCAAGCGTTTGGTACGGGGACGGCAATTTTCATTGTTCAAAGCGAATTCGTCAAGGTCGTTGCGCCCACAAAACCGTAACCTTTTAATTATTTCATTAAAAAACCTAAAGCCAGATTCAGCAGAAATTGCTCAAAGAAAGTTTTTTAATCAACGCTAATGAAAAATGTGCGTTAGCGTTAGCGTGGGCGTCATGGCGGACGTTCCGCCTTTTCCTTGCTGTAACGTTGTCGCCTATTGCGATAATGGTAATTACATAATATAAGGTCATTTCAAAGTAATTGAAAAGATTTTCAAAGAGTATTCTATACATAAATCCATGTTTTATCACGCCTTTATCCCTAATGGTGTAGGCAGACCGTAAACGACCTGAACAAAAATCGTTCCGCCACGTCTGACAAAGTTTTGAGGGTTATTTATGATAGATTTGTAGGTATATTGCTCTAGTCGCAGGTTGTCAGCCCATCGCCTAAACTGAAACCCTCGGATTTCTTAGTTAGTTTTTACAGCATGCCCGGGAGGAAATGCAGCTGACACATTCTATCTCTCGCCCCCAATCCAGCATGGAATATTAGTATTCTATTCATAAAACTAAACAATATTGTAATTGTACACGCCTTATCTACCTCACTTATGAATTCTCGCTACCGTAGGTCACCTGGAAGAGATTTCATTTTAGAGATAAGTTGTACCTGTTGAACTATTGATTTTTATGTTGTTGTCTTCTGTATGCTCATGTGTGCAATAAACTGTAAAATAAATAAAAATAAACAACTTTTCCAAATAAATATAATACAAAATATACCAAAAGAGAATGGTTTCCTTTTTATGACATACTAGCGACCCGCCCCGGCTTCGCACGGAAATTTTCAGTGTTTCTCTACTATATTATGCATGCATTATACATATAAACCTTCCTCTTGAATCACTCTATTCATTAAAAGAAACCGCATCAAAATCCGTTGCGTAGTTTTAAAGATTTATGCATACATATGGATATAGGGACAGAGAAAGCGACTTTGTTTTATACTATGTAGTGATCATGTAAGTATAGGATTTAATTAGTACAGGAACACATCCTTAAAATGTTTCAATTTATTTAAAATGATCTTGTACTTATACTAAATAACCTTGAGACAGCGGGCAAGGACATATTTTAGAAGATCATACGCTCAACAGAGCTACAGTAGAAGTAAGGAACAGTTAACCGTCTTCATACGCCTCCAAAACTCATACTATACGGACACACCTGTTTTCCACATTGAAAACAGTTAGTAATAGGAGATAATATAAGGCCCATATTTATAAAGCGATCTCAAGATTGAGAGCAGTATTAAGCATGGATTTGACAGGTCATAATGTACCGAAAAGACATATCTGATACGAATTCTCAAGTGCTGTTTACCAATACGGGCGTATGTGTACTGTATAAGACAGATTATGTTCGTTGTGTGACTTCATTATGTTATTTAGGCTCGTATTGATAAAGCCATCTCAAGATTGAGAGCAATATAAAGTATGGATTTGACAGGCCACATTGTACTGAAATGACATTTCTGATACTAACTCAAATTCGCTGTCAATCTCAAGCGTTGTTTAACAATACGGGCCTTAGTTTTTATATTATGTGCTGTAATCCGTTATACTATACCGTACTTTTACTGTGACATAGTTATCTAAGACACCCCCGTGCTTTGTTCTAGGTAACTGTCGTCTTTGTTCGTGGAATGTAAATGTATTGCTTTGTTTGCTTACAAGAATAATATTTTGTCTCTCATTGTAGGTACTAGGTACTTATGTGTACTGCAACATTTGATCCTTCTTATTTTAAGCCTTGTATTTATAATCAGCACTTGAGACTGACAGCGAGTTTGAGTTCGTATCAGAAATTACAATATATTATGACCTGTCAAATCCAGACTTAATACGGCTCTCAATCTTAAGATCGCTTTATAAATACAGGCCTAAAACGTGTGCAGACCCGGAACATATTGATATATTTGAACATAAAATGTTACAAATTTAGCGACTAAATATAAACCTTACAAAGACTAAAATAGACCAATTTTTTGATCGATCACTTTTTGGTTTGGTGACAAAGCTTTTAGGGACACGAATTTATTTCAACAATTTCGGTTCAATTTGGCTTTGTAGAGGATACTTGAATTCTGTCGATGGGCACTCCAAATTCTTCGAAAGGCTTTCAATAAGGTTATCTTAATGAAATCAACCTTTTGTCCTTATTCAATATATTTATTAGAAAAAGACATAGTAGAAGATGTTGTACGTGGATGGTCCAAAAACTTTGACGAAATATAATTTGAGGTGATTTTACATAAAATCCGAATGTGACAAATTGGCTCAAATTATATTTGTCAATCATTTAAGTTTCCATTTCCAATACCTAAGTAATTATTTTAGAATAGGTTTAGAATAATAACTTAGTATAATGAGTTCACACATATTTTAACACCCTGTATAGCTAATATTTTCCAACAAATCCAATATTTGATTGCGTAGGTATTTATTTGCTGTATTGACGTCCAATAAAACTCGATTCAGTCAACTGCGCGAATTCGAAAAAAATGTTTTCGGTAAAACGGAATGGAGTTTAACTTTGCAATTTTATTTCGCAGGCGGGCGATCCTCTCCAACCCGGACGTCATCGGGCACACATCCATAGAGGCTTTATTCGAAAACGATTTCTGGGGAACACCGCTCACAGACCCAGGTTCACACGGCTCCTATAGACCACTATGCGTCGCTACATATCGACTCAACTACGCTTTCAGCGGATTCAAGCCGTGGAGCTACCATTTTCTAAACGTTTTGTTTCATTGCCTCGCGACCGCTTTGGTGGTGACTACTGCGAGACGACTTCTGCCGAAACACACCGCAAGAGTTGGCACTGCTGTCGCTGGAGTGACGTTCGCATCACACCCCATACATACAGAAGCAGTGGCCGGTGTCGTCGGCCGAGCAGACCTCGCCGCCTGTAACTTTTTCCTAATAAGTTTCCTCATATACAGCGAACACATTCGTCTTCGTGAGCGAAGCCAAAAACGCGTTTGTCGACATATCTTAAAAAGCCAATTAGTCCGCCGGCAAATGAATGTCAGCGAACAGCCGTTCCGGCTTAGCTGTCACGGCTTAGTACAACATATTATGATGAACTTTCGAAGGTTGCTGAAAGCCGGGAAAATTGGACCTATGAAAGTGTTTGACGCATGTGAAGTGAAAACAGAGACAATGAGATTACAGTGTCAGTACAGTGACAGTGTAAGTGAAGACTCCAGTGAACTGCTACAGTGGTTAACGTTGGCGGGAACTTTACTTTTTGCAGTCGCCGCCACATTATGTAAAGAGCCGGGCATAATGGTTTTGCCCCTTTGCATACTCTACGACTTTCTGAAAGGCTCTCGTCAGGAAGAACCCTATTCTAAGGTAAGAAATATTATTCTCCGTACAATTTGTATTTCTAGAAAGGGTCTTCTGTACTTTTATTATATGTCAAGAAACGTAAAGTTATGACAGATAGCTTTCTGGGGACTTGGAGATGAAGGACTTTCAACTCGAAGATCTTAAGGTAAAAGGAGAAATAAGTGAGGTATACATGCAACCTTATTGACTTCTGAGGTATTTGAGATAAATTTACTTTTTCTGGAAGGTTTGAATGCTGTCTCAGCAAAAATGTCTTCAGAAAATTCTAGTAGTATGGTAGATGTTTACTAACTTGGTAACTATTTTACTTTGATCTTTAGAGCGATGTTAATTTTATCTAAGTGCGGGTCTTGCCAATTTTATCCAGTATTATTAAATTCTAACTAGATTATATATAGATAGATTAGTGAGCAGATTTTATATTTATAATGACGGCTGTCGTTAATCGAATACCTAAACGATCTCAATTTTTATATTGCTCACCAATATCTACTTTTTAGATTATTAACATATTTTTTCTTTCAAGCCGATAACATCTAAGTTATAGTGATATTTGTAATTTAAAGCTTTTTTCTTCAGCTGAAAAGATATAAGGAATCGGAACACATTTTAACAAAAATGTAGCGCAAAACAGTGCACCAGTACACCTACCTTATAAACTGCTGGGTTCATCAAAACTAATTCCGATTTCACTATTCCTGCACCAACCTTAAACAAGTAACTAACCTGCCGATCAGCAAATCCCTCTCCTACAAGTTGGCTAAACACGTAGGTGCGGTGCAATCTGTCTGGCGCGGACGTAGAGTCTTTACTAATCCAATTGGTATCTTCTGAGCGTCTTGATTGTTTCCAAGTCGTGGTCAGAAACTGGGATCAGGTGACTAGCTTGCTACGTGCTTCCGCAATTAATGATTGGTTTAGGTTTAGTTCTACTGTTTCTAGGTCTACGAATCGCTGTATAAAGCTTTCTTGTTGCATACGAAGTCAAATGGGAAATTATAACCGATCTATTGGCATCTTCTGAGTGTCGTGATTGTTTGCTACGTGCCCCCGTTTAGGTTCAGTTGTATCTACTAATGTGACATCAAGACAAACCTATTAAGGATTTAGCGATGTCTTATTGTTCATTTAAGTATCTGTTTTTGTAATAAATTTCTATTAAAAAAAAAGTTTTCTTGAAATTACTGAACAAGGCTGATTAGTAGCATACGAAGCTTTTGGTAGCAATAGTTCCACGAACTGAAATTGAAAATTATAATAGAACTATTGGCATATTCTGAGCGTCTTGCTTGTTTCCAAGTCGTGGTCAGGAACTGGGTTCAGGTGATTAAGCAACTAGTTTCCTACGTGTCCCCGCAATTAATGATTGGTTTAGTTTCACGTTTCTAGAAATCGTTGAATAGGGCTCAGAAATATTATACCCATTGCATTTTACAGTTAGGAGACGGCTCATTCAGGCTTACAAGGACCATATCTTGTTAAAAATCTGCCTTTAATTTAAAAACGATAAATTTAACTATCCATTTATCATAACATAACATAAAAATACTTTATTGCACTTAATAATACATCGTACAACACAACAGATAACAACAAAAGACAAGTACAACAAGGGCGGGCTTATTGCTAAGGTAGCAATTTCTTCCAGGCAACCTTTGGGTGAAAGAAAAAATGTGTAAGCAAGATAGTGCAAACCTAGTAAAATAGGTATCCGAAATACATTACATTACATATAATACATAAACTTGCTTGCTGAATCACTAGATTCAACTGAAAAATTGTATCCGTTTTCCGATTTCATCCGACAAGTGGGTTGATACTAATTAGATTTCACATAATTTCCAGTAGATGAGAGTGGGTGTATGGGAGTTGTGGGGGTGGGGGGGTCTCAGGTGCAGCCATGTTGAATGACGGCTCGTATTAACCTTACCGGTGGAATGATGAATGAGTTTTGCGAATCAATTTCATCTACCTACGCTTATGTGGATACACATACATCCATATATAATAATATACCCTTAAATAGGTCACAATCGGGGTTGACAAAGATTTTCCGAGGGTGACTGACACGTTGTCATTCGGGAAGTCATTCCTCCAGGGAAGAGAAAGCGTCAAAGAAAATTTCTATTTTATCAAATTAATTTGACATGACACTGAATATTTACATCGTCAAACCTAATGACATTACAAATATCAAAGATATCTATTTTGATTCAAAAGAACTCAAACAAAATTGGAAAGTTAGTTAAAACATTTGTTAACTGACACACAGGGAATTCAAATAGAAGCTCCATAGCATTGATTACTTTGTCCACATCGTGTGACGTTGTTGTGGAGCGATAACACAAACACACCGGTAGCTAGAGGCCAGGCTGTCATATATTTGTTTGTATAACAAGTAAGGGCAATTGAAGAAAAAATATTTTGTCAAAGAGCTTAAAGTGGATTAACTGTCGTGTTTTTATTTTATTTCAAAACCATTGACAGTAGCATAAAAAATAGAGCACTAAACTTTACAAAATACCGAATGGGTACCTTTTCTTTTTATATAAACAAAACATTTACGAATTTCTAAAGAAAAAGTCATATCGCGAAGCAGTTTTGTGCAAACTTATGGTATAAATAAAAATAAGTTTTTCTTCAAAAGTTCTAAGGACACGAAATTTGTAGAAACAGTTTCCCAAGCTTGTTACGTAATACCACTGTGTTATCACATAAAAAGTAGAGATACATTACAAAACCACCCACCCACTGTCAGATGAAAACCTCAAGCACGAGCTTTTACTGTGAACTAATTAAATTCAATTTTCGAATGCGGGCCACATGAGCCAGGGCTACTGCGGCGCGGCCCGCAGGATCATTTGTGACGTAGAAACGACCGCCGCCGTCCTAAAAAGTAAATGAGGGAGCAAGATAGCACAATTACTGGCGCATATAAAACGGACAGAGCAAGCAAGATAACGCCGTTAAAATCACGATGGAGAGTCTGGTCAGCGGTCCCTTTTATTCCTGTACTATCGTCATTGTGTTAGTACGTGAAAATTTGTCGTACATTTTACACATAACAATATTATGTACCTAAGTAATGAATGTACATATAAAAACAATTATAAAAACCTGCTGTGTGATATTGTGAGACATAAATTAACAAGATGTTCGAATACAATAACTTATAATAGTATAAAAACAGTTTAAAATTGGCACAAGTTAGATATAATCCACTTCCTCCTATTTATATAATGCTTTCAAGAGACGCACCGTGGGATTTAAATGAAATTCACAGTCGATAAAAGGTGAAAAGCACTTTTCACTTAGGTACAGAAACTCCAACTCATTTGAATAAGCAAACTTAACTCTGGCGGACATTCTGCATAATGCAGATAACTTTCAGATTTAGACATTTGTCTCTACAAATCGAGAAAAATATCGTGCAAGATATGGTGTAAGACAACTATGAACAAACCCTTACATCAGAAGATATATCTCCCCTCTCCCACACACATATGAACAAAGGCAACTAATATGTAAGAATAAGATATATTGCTCTTGTTTCTGGATCCTGTCTCGCAACAAACTGTCTAACTATTTTCCCTATAGCAACATTTTATTGGCCTCGTAAGTTTATGCGATCTCATGCAATAAAGTGATAAAACAGTTAGCTCGCTACGCTACCAAACTGGCTCAGATATATCGAGCCGAACAAATAAAACTGCCATTAAAAGCACAAACTTGCCGAATGTTTTGTTTTCTCTTTTTCATATCATCACTTGCTCAGTCCGCGATAACGTGAAATGCCGGAATAATGTTTGGCAAAAAAATTAACTGAGCCTACAACGACGCGCGGTTATCTGATACACAAAATTTTGCAAAAAGTGACAGGAAACGACGTCACAGAAGATAAGAAAGTATCAAAACCGTTCAGTACAGTACTTTTTCGAATTTAAGTGCCAAAGTTAAAAAAATACCTTATTGTTTAAAATAGTACTCATTTTTAATGTTGTATTTAAATGATTCAAGAAATCGATTATGTTCTTTAATTTATTTATATTGGTTTCATTATATTAAATTTTAATGAAAATTAACATTATGCTTAACGAGCATCGATCGAGGATCTGGTGACATCACGTTGCCCTCTCATTTACCCTGCATAAAATTAGCAGCGGACCTTTCCGCAGATACTCGCTAATATTTCTCCCATCTCGAGGGCTCCAGCAATTTTCCGTAGCTCTCAACATTAAATTAACATTTGGGCTTTCTTTCTCTCACTCGCCCTTCCTCCTCAGTCCCTAGCCTAGTATATTTCAGCGGTCGCGTAATTTGTGGCTCGTAAATGTTCTGAAATTGGTCATCCCTTTGGTTGAGGTGAATTTATGGCCTCCTCGGTCGGCCTGTCGAAAGGGGAATTAATAAGTCCCCTCTAATGGTGAAACGTACCCTTACCATCAATTTGAATGCCCCAAGATTGCTTCGGACCAACGAAACGAGCGTCTGGACATGAAATATATCACTTCACTTAGAAATTCTTATTCATTTTGCGTTCGGCAAGTAAATTGGATCTTATGATTGCCTCATTTTATTATCGTTCCAAAATGGCAACGTTACAGATTGACAGAAACTATATTAAATATAGTATTGCGTGGTGTCGCTGGAATGGAATATATCGGCTCGAATATTGAATTTGCGGGAAATTGGCGCAACTCAGTGCGCAAACATAATACTCTATCGGCGATATTGTATCTATCCTGCGATACCAAGTTTTTCGCTTGATGTAGTCGGTAGACGTGCTTATAGAAAAGCCTGAGCCGAATTTCCGCCCGATTACAATATTATTTTCTTTATTTTCGTGCCCACTCGCTAGTAAATAATCCAGATTTCGTCTTCCATACATTTTACTGTTGGCAATAAATATGTATGAAATCAATGTTTACCGTGTAGTTCCTATATAAATTATTTTTAGGCCTGAAAACTGGAGAGATCGTCGAATTAAAATAAATTACAAGCTCTATCCTTAAGTTAGAACGCGCGAATTTTCTACGGCACCTAATTTAACGGGTAGTATCTCATTCCAAGCGTTCCTAAGAGACTTTTAGACAGTTCTACTCTGGAAGCTCGGATGCCTATATTATGTGTAGGTTCTATATATTACATACATACATATAATCACGCCTTTATCCCTAACGGGGTAGGCAGAGCTTAAACGACCTAAACAAAGGCCGTTTCGCCACGTCAGACAAAGTCTTAGGGCCATCCAAGAAAGATTTTTACGTATATTGCTGTAGTGACAGGTTGTCAGCCCATCGCCTAAATTACAATATACTGAAACCATCAGATTCCTTAGCTGGTTTTTACAGCATGCTCGGGTGGAAATGCAGCTGGCACATTCTATGTTTTTCTCGCACTCCCAGTCCAGCATGGAAGATATTCTATGTGCTACCTATAAGGTTTTTTGTGGGTCGTGTGTGTGATGCCGACCTAACGATAATGACAGAATAATGGTTATACCGACTTGTGTGTTGTTGCGTAGCGCTAATTCCGTTGTTTGGGAAAATAATATTTGCTTTTCTCTAATGACAATGAATGTGTGCGCATTTCTTTCGTATTTGTACTGCCGAGTTTTATGTTATGAAGTCATTATTGTGTAAACTCGACACAAACTAAGTTCAAGACGTTCTTTTTCTGTTTAGAGCGTCTCTTTGTTGTTTAGAGCATCAGCAGACTTTATTTACTTTAAAATAACTTGAAGCACGGAAAGTTGTCTACATTCCACTCGAAATTAAATATTTTCCTTTGATATATTTCTAGTAAGTATGTCGGTTGGCAAGAGTTACGAGAGGTTCGCCATGAGTACAGTCCAAGTATCCTGTGGAGATAAACAAACCTGGTTATAAATAACGTTGGTCGAACGCCTCCTTGTCGTAGGAGAATAATGGTATTTTCTATTTGGTTAGGTAGCACTGTGTGTAGTCTTTCGGGTGGACGGGTGCCAGCTGCGGACGCCTTGCGTCCTGCTGAGCGAGAGGCAGGCTTGCTAGATGGGCTGGGATATTGAAACAACTGGGGCTCCGACATTTAGGTCAGTTTTACTGACAGTTTTGTTACGTAGCACTATGCAGGGAGTACCAGCTGTTTTGTGGTCCACTTAGCTCAAAAGAGAATGGCTGGTTGAGTTCAAAAATAATGCAATTGTATTTAAATAGTCTAACAGGTTCATTATAAGGTAGACTCGCAGAATCGCAATATGGGCTAGGATATAGGGTTATTAAAACCACTGGGGCTCCGACATGTAGGCGAGATTTCCTGACAGTTTTGCTACGTAGCTCTATGTACGGTATCAGCTGTTTTCCTAGCACTATGATGGTGTTTTCCGCTCCGCTTGACTTAGGAAAGGCTGATTCGTTACAAAATAATGCAATTGTAATTCAATAGTTTACGAGCAACAGGATTATTACAAGTTAGAGACATAGACTTGCTACATGGGCTAGGATATTAAAACAACTGGACCATTTGATTTAGGTCAGTTTTACTGACAGTTTTGTTACGTAGCACTATGTAGGTAGTATCAGCTGTTTTGCGCTCCACTTGGCTTGAATACGACAATCAGAAAAGAATGACGGATGGTTACAGAGTAGGGACCTAACTATAGCAATAGTATTTTTTATTATAAATATCGACAACTTTCCGTGCTTCCCGCCTTTGGTCCCGGTTAATATCGTTTAACACACACACACACACACATAATCACGCCTTTATCCCTAATGGGGTAGGAAGAGCGTAAACGACCTAAACAAAGGTCACTCCGCCACGTCCGACAAAGGTTTGAGGGTTATTTAAGATAAATTTGTAGGTATATTGCTATAGTGACAGGTTGTCAGCCTATCGCCTAAATTGCAATAAAGAAAAACCCTCGGATCCCTTAGCTGATTTTTACAGCATGCCCGGAAAGAAATGCAACTGGCACATTCTATGTTTTTCTCTCGCTCCCAGTCCAGCATGGAAGTAAAAAATATTAAAACCGTAAAAAATAGTTGAATAGCCATGTCAGAGACCAGTGCTAAGCAATGGTGGCTTGAAAACTCTGACCTAATCTAGGATTGGTTTCCCTTCTGGGTTGTGAATGACAGATGGTAAAAACCAGTACCCTCGTTCAATCACCTAACATTAGGTAGCTAACCTTGAGAGATACAGGATATGGCTAGGGAGATGATGATGTTTAATATCAACAACTTAAAAAAATATTGACTTTTCAATTGATCTCAGTTAAAACTGTTTCGTTGTTGAAGTTCTGGTATCTATTTTATATTATTCCATGGAAACTTTACAGCAGCACGTATTATAAAAAAATCATAATAAATAGGTACTCACGCTTTTATCCCTAATAGCGTAGGCAAAGCGTAAACGACCTACACAAAGGTCGTTCCGTCACGTCTGACAAAGCCCTGAGGGTTATTTAAGATAGATTTGTAGTAAATATATTGCTGTAGTGACAGGTTGTCAGCCCATTGCCTAAATTATAATATACTTATTACTTACTATCATTACATAAAATTACCTTGAACTATATAATTACGTAGCATAAACATGTAATAAAACATGAAATTAAATATTTACGTAAAGTTAAAGAGTACTTAATATTTTTCCTAGAATGTAATTAGAAGCAGACCTACTCTCACTAAGTGGTGCTTATAGTCTTAAACATCGTCAAAATTGTTATTAATTTTCAAGACACTTGGTACACAAAAGAGGGCAACAAAATTTTCCTAAGTTGTTAGCTGAGATATTTTCCTTGTTTAATTACCCATTTAATTTATTTCTTTTCTAATACCTTAAGGTAAAATATATCATTCGTGAACTATTTTAAAGGGATATCAAAAGTAATAGGATTTTTATCACCATCATTGAAAAATAGATTAATTGATAATATAAAAAAAAAATCATCCTCAAAACACTTGGATTTTGCTTCTGTAGCTACCTTCTTATATAATATAATAAAAACAACCGACTGCTTGAGAAAGTTTATTTTGATCGTTCAGCGCTTTATAAACAAATAGAAAAACATAAACTGTTTATTTATTTAATTTAAGGTCGAAGGATTTTTAATAACGGGTGTATTTTTTCAGGAAAATTAATGATTAAAATTTCCATAATTATAAACAAGGTAGTAGTTGTAATTACGGTAATTACCCATCGAAATGAACTTACAACTTTGCTTTCCTTTGCGGTCAAGCACATCAATCTATCTATCACGTAGCACCACCAACCGGCCAACACATACATAGATAATGTAGATTGTAGAGATTGTAGGCAATCACGCGTGAATCACTTAACCGACTTAGTAACATTACGACTAATCTTCTAAGGCCAGATTGTAAAGTTACATTGAAACTGCCGCACGGTCTACAAACTTTGATTAACGTATCATTAAAACTTACTCTTTACGACTTCAGAGTGGAGACGCTATTTCGTTTAAGAGCACAGCTAGTTATCCATCGATTTTAGGTGGAAAGAGAGCATATGTGGCGCCCTCAATAGTTATAAATTAATTAATTGTGTCATAGGCCCGTATTTATAATCAGCTCTCAAGAGTGACAGCAAGTATGAGTTCGTATCAGAAATGTCATTTCAGTACAAACGACCAGTCAAATCCAAACTTAATATTGCTCTCTTTTGAGATCGCTTTATAAATATAACGAGCCATATAATAAAAATATTTTCATCAATAACTTATGTTCAGCGGAAATCGCAAGTAATTCAATTTAATTATTATAATTCAAACGAAGCATAAGTTGTCACTTTCAGCATATTTGTAATACAAAGCTTAAATGCTCAATATGAATTATTAAATTTTGGATGATAAAATGGAAAATTAGTTACACTCCTCGCGAAACGTAGAATATTCATGAAAATGTTTGTATTTGAGGTATAACGAATTTAAAACTGAAGGCGCCACCGTCGCACCACTGTTCGCCCCTTAAATACTAGACTGGGTAGATGGTATTTAAGGTTTGGCTGTTCAAAAGTAGATTTACCGTGTAGACGAGTTGACGATTATACTGCGTTATTAAAAAGAAATTACCGGCAAATGCGTGAAGTGGCGCCGTGCGTGACGCCCTCTCGCTTCCATTTTGTTTATTGTACGCTGCGTCGACTGTCGGTACTAAATCAAAAAGCTGTGAAGTCCCCCGCCCCAACTCTTCCATATTTTCGCACCCAACATCGCCATATAATGGCTATTGACCAAATTTATCGACTTTCATGTCATATTTTCATCTTTATGTGGCGGCCGAATTGGCCTGTTCCATGTGCCGGTGGAAAAGTTTCACCGTTCGGCTTTTGGCACGCAGTTATTGTTTTGTGATTCTATCTATTTCTGCTTTTGTGTGGGCCTACATGACAATAACCATATTTCATACTTAATATATCTTTAATAACAAAATGTCTTAAGCTTATTCAGCGAATTGGGCAACGCAGTTTTTGTATTTAGTTAAACATTTGATCAGAAATAATTAAATTCTCGGATTTTATCCGCAACACCCGTAGATTTTTCTCTCAAATCTTATCCGAACTGCGTTAATTCTCGGCTAAGTCTTTTAGGATTAAGCGAGGCTCAAAGTCTTTGTACGGCAAACACAAAACGCGGGCATCCATTTAGGGCGTTATTTAAGCGGCATCTAATGAACAGAGCGACGGGAGAGCCACAAAAACACCTTAATACCCCAGACAATTGTCCGTACACGTATGCTAGTTCAGGAAGCTGGCAGCCGGAGCCGAGCGATTCACAAAGGAACGGAACTGAGCAAAGAAACACTACCATTAATAAACGAGCATCTACATCTCTCTACTTATAGAGTTTCTTTGAAGGCTACTTTATAAAAAACAGCTCTAACACCGGCATAATAACTAAAAGCGACTGCCGGCTTTGTTTGCGTTAGTTATAAAGCGGTATTTGCAGTTATTATAAACAGACCGTCTGAAAAGCTACTTGAGACTAATGGGAAAGGCATATACTTTAAGTGGCAGCTTAATCTAATTTGCGCTCGTCAATTTAAGTGCTTGAATATCAAAACAAAAGGTTATTCTCGCGCAGTATAAAAATAAAATTGAACATGAGAAGCATCTCAGTCCCAAATTGTTTCCTCATAAATTTTGAGACTCGTTTAGGTGAAATTATGAGCGTTGATTGTGTGAATATTACACGACTAAAACGATTTCCCTGCCTCTACGATACCTTGCATATACGTATTTATTTAATAAGTGATGCCTTCTGTTGCCCTATATTTCGACGTCACGGTGTTCCCTGACAATAAGAGAAGCCGCGAGATTCCGGGCGAGAAGCGAGCGAGTTTCTATAGTAATCTCGCGAGTAAGCGACAGATGAACGCCCTGCGCGTTTGAGCGAGAAAAGGCGAGTTGGCGAGAACGGTTGTCAAGGAGTGCCTTCTTGATTTACGTCGTGTAGACCAAAGGAGATAGTTGGCATGAAAACACACATTGCGAACACGCCTTGCTTTACTTCATTTTGTAGAAATATTGAACTCTATTGTGCTGCTTCATCATACTGTGAGATCCCTCAATAGACTTCATAACTTATTTGGTAAACTTTTCACAGGTGAAGATAAACTGGTAATGTTATTTCTTTCGACACTCACACATGGGAGTTAAAGGAAACCGCGGTAAAAGTAAGAAAATTTATTATGGCATGTTATCACAGGCCCCGAGTTCCTAATCTGAAATCGATGGTAACAGCGCCGAACAAAGTTGTAAATGGTACCTTAAGTTGGGAAACGAAGAAAGTCAAACCTTTTCTTCGACACCTGCGTAGATACGCTCCATTGATAAAGCCAGCTAGTTCGTAAGGTTCCGCACAAAATATGAGATAAAACGAAAACGTACCTGCTTAACGATCGAGGAAAATCCGCTTTTTCCACTCGGTAAGGTTCATATTTCGTTTCATAGGGAGATGCCTCGATATTTAGTTTCATAGAGTGTAACTTTATCTTCAGAACAGTGACATGTTTTACTTTTATATCCCACATGAAATAAAACAGTAGCAAAAAGGTGGTATAAAAGTAGGTCAAGCATGAAAAGTAATCCGTAGCTTTCAAATAGCTATAGAATTTTCTGCTCTCCAGACTATTTTTATTGGTTGCTTTGGAGATGAAACATGTTGTATTTCTGTAGCAGATATTGCGAAAAAATATTATTATCCATTCGCGGAATTATCATGCCATTCCTGCTCTGTGTTTGTAGTATATTTTAATAACATTAAAATAGGGAAATTATACGCGTGCTTTTAAGTGACACAACCTCAACAGATTATTATATGTGCCTAATTTTATTATTGTCAAAAAAAATAAAAAAAAATTTCTCTGCTTTACAAGAACATTAACTTTGGATACATGTGTACCGGCAAGAAAACTTACGCGATTCTTCATGATGAAAATAGTTTTAAAAGGAGAAGGTGAATGTCTTCAAAATATTTTCTAGGTATTATTGAGAGTATTTTTTAATTCATAGAAAATTACTGAATACTGAGGAACTTAATTTACGGTCGTTTCATATAATCAATAAATAAAATCAATTCAGATACAATTTCTAAGTAAGAGTATATTTACACGTATGAGCTTTGAGTAATTTTGTTATGAACCTAAATTTAAGTACATTAAAATGTTCCATACTGGACTGGGAGCAAGAGAAAAACATAGAATGTACCAGCTGCATTTCCCGGGCATGCTGTAAAAAGCAGTTAAGGGATCCGAAGATGTCTGTATATTGCCATTACGGTGATGGGCTGACAACCTGTCACTACAGCAATATATCTACTAATCTATTATAAATAACTCTCAAAACTTTGTCAGAACTGGCGGAACGACTTTTGTTGAGGTTGTTTACGCTCTGACTACCCCATTAGGGATAAAGGTGTGATTATTTTATCCGAAATATGTTCGCTAAGCCCAAAACCGTTGAAGAGCTCTTCAAGGTCTATATTCGGTGTGACGTACCTAAATCAATTGTTGTGGTTCGCTGGATTTCGTTGACCAAGCGAATAGCGTAGGCAAATCCGATCAGGCAACTACGTTCCATTTCTATCTAGATTCTAGCGCAATCCCCGCAGCCTAAACACCGAAGTAATGCCGCTATTTCGAACACAACAGACGGCTGCCAGAGAATGTGCTGGCGAAACATGCTGGAAGTGGGGAAACAGAAAGCTTGGATAGGCAATGGATAACGCTGAAAACTGAACATCTTTTGAACTTTTTGAGTCACGTCATATAAGATAGAATCAGGAATATATTTAATTCAAATATGTACCTAAAGACGTGATCAAATGTACGTGATGAAATACAAACTTCATTTAAGTAATTTATTTTTCAATTAAACGAAGTTCTTCCATGCTGGACTGGGAGCAAGAAAAAAACATAGAATGTGCCAGCTGTATTTCCTGACAGGCAGACGTATCGGAACGACCTTCATTTCGGTCATTTACGCTCTGCCTACTCCATTACGGGCGAAGGCGTGATTATATGTATGTATGTATGTCATATAAGATTGTCAGAGGCTTAAAATGTCGGTTTGAAAACTCTGACACCAGGGTCCATCGGGTCGATTGACTTGATACTCATATGACAGAAGAAGAAGATGTAATTAGGAGTATACTTAATTCAATTATGTACCTAAAAACGTGATAAAATGAACGCGATGAAATACAAATTTCATTAAAGTATTTTGTTTTCCAATTAAACGAAGCTGATTCTTTTTTTGATACATTGATCTTTAAAGAAATATGACATTAGGATCTATATTGCAAACACTGTTTTGAATGAAAATCTTTAAAAAAAGTCTTTAAAATATCAATGGTGATCCCTTATCTTCTTACCTAGCCCACATCATCCCACTGCTGGGCCTCCCTCTTCTCCTTTCATATAATCCCTCTGATCCAGAAATCATTTCCAATCAAATTTGATTTCCCCACGTAAATTGCAATTTGTTCTCATTCCCGTAAATAATTTATTACGAGTATTTCATCGAATTTAATAATGTCGTCGGGGAATCAGGTCAGAAACTTTGCATTCGTCAGCTCTTTCCAATTTCCGGAACACATGACTGTGAAGCTTATGCAGTAAATGGATCAGTTAATACCGTTATTTTTCAAACAGTGAATTATTGATGCATTTAGATTAAATCTCTGTGTATTATATACGAATATAAGTAAGTACCTATAAAAAAAACTCTCTGCCATGCTGGCCTGTGAGCGAGAGAAAGATATAGAATGGCCAGCTGCATTTCCTCCCGGGCATGCTGTAAAAACCAGCTAAGGGATCCGAGGCTTTCAGTATGTTGTAATTTAGGCGATAGGCCACCTGTCACTATAGCAATATACCTACAAATATGTCTTTAATAACCCTCAAAACTTTGTCAGACGTAGCGGAACGAGTTTTGTTTAGATCGTTTACGCTCTGCCTACCCATTTGGGGATAAAGGCATGATTATATGTATGTACCTATAAAAAAAATGTAGTTTGAACTACTATTTTTAAACTATATTTTAATTGTGATATTATCAAAATATTGTTTTAGACTTCCCATCCACGATTTTTACCCGTAGTCATTAAAGATTTTTTCATGGTAAAAGTGGCTTACCTCCAATGCCTGTTGATATTGGTACGTGATACTAATTTAACCAATATACCTTGGGGTGTACATTTTGATGGGTAGAATCACTCCTTCAAATTTTTAACGAATGAAATTTCATCGTCTACATTACGTTTTCATCAATTAGTATGCCGATTATTCAGAATTGACTGTATCAAATCAGATCAGCTTGTTTTAAATTTAGATATTGAATTACATCAACTGAATTTAGGTATTTTATGTTTAAAACAACAACTCTTGATGTTCTTAAATTAAATATTACGTTTCATAAGTTTTGTATGGATAGGTATGTAGGTATCTAATATTAGTTTGACAGTAAGCTTATAAAATATATTAATACATCTACTACAGACCCACATTAAATGTTAACTGCAAACCACTACAAAAAATTAAATATGCTATAAGAAGGTACTAGTGATTATTCTGTGCTATATACTCGTATAACTAAACGAAGAAAAAAAATTACATGACGTAGGAGTATTCGTATCAACCTTCATTATTCGAACTCACGATTCCCGGATTGAGAAACTGAGGCTTAAACCACTAGGCCACATTCATACAAAAACTCGACCAATATTACGTATATTAACATTAACCGCGATACGTAATCGATAAAATCAGTCAAAATTGATTGCATTTTGATTAACGTCGGAGTTGAAAAATTAATTCTACGTATATTGGTTTGACTAAAACAACCGACGCCTGGCGTTTGAACATCGATGAATAAACACGGTAATTTAAAAAGGATTAATAACCGAATGAATGGATGGCGATGGGTCGTGTTTAATGTATTTTTTATGTTGTCATAGAATAAAAGTGGTATTACGGTAAAGTCATTATTACTATGGAAGTCTAGCCGAGTAGGATAACATAAATATATACCGATACATGCTAGAAGTCGTGATCCCGATGGGAAGCCCGATGGTGTAGTGGATAGGGCCGCTGCCTTCTGAGCGGGAGGCCGTGGTTCGAATCCCACCACGTACCAATGTGTTTTTCGATATTCAAACTTTAATATGTACGTTTATTCGCGCTTTTTTCCGTGCTTTGGAAGGCACGTTAAGCCGTTGGTCCCGGCTAATATCGTTTAACACCGTAGATATTAGTCGTTAAGTAATATCAGTATCAGATATCAGAGGCCAGTGCTAAGCATTCGCGGCTTGAAAACTCTGACCTAATCTAGGATTGGGTCTGGTTTCCCTTCTGGGTTGCGGAAGTCAGATGGCAGTCGTTCTGTGTAAAAACCAGTACCCTCGTTCAATCACCTAAACTAGGTAGCCTACAGAAATATTGGATAGGCAACGGATAACACGCTGAACATCTTTTGAGCTTTTTGAGTCACGTCATATAAGATCGTAAAAGAATACATACATACAAATCACGCCTTTATCCCTAATTGGGTAGGCAGAGCGAAACGACCTAAACAAGGGCAATTCACCATGTCTGACAAAGTTTTGAGAGTTATTTAAGATAGATTTGTAGGTATTTTGCTTTAGTGACAGGTTGTCAGCCAATCGCCTAAATTTCAATATACAGAAACCCTCGGCTCTCTTAGCTGGTTTTTACAGCACGCCCGGGAGGAAATGCAGCTGGCACATCCTATATTTTTATCTCGCTCCCAGTCCAGCATGGAAGAAGAGTAGAAGAATCTGGAATATACTTTATTCAATTATGCCCCTAAAAACAGGATAAAATTAACGTGATTAAAAAAAAATATAGATAAGTATTCTGGCTTGTAATGGACCAGACCCAAAATATAAGATAAGGTATGATCAAGTTTTGACTGTCTGGAAAAAAATACTTTTATTTACTTAATGCACAAGAAATTACATACATACATAAAATCACGCCTTTATCCCTAATGGGGTAGGCAGAGCGTAAACGACCTAAACAAAGTTCGTTCCGTCACGTCTGACAAAGTTTTGAGGGTTATTTAAGATAGATTTGTAGGTATATTGCTGTAGTGACAGGTTGTCAGCCCATCGCCTAAATAACAATATACTGAAACCCTCGGATCCCTTAGCTGATTTTTACAACATGACCGGGAGGAAATGCAGCTGGCACATTCTATGTTTTTCTCTCGCATCCTGGCCAGCATGGATAAAACAGACAAGAAATTATTATGAACAAAATATTTCATTCAGCGCGCCGCAAAAAAAAAAAAACAGTTATTCCAAACATTTCCGCGAATAAAAGTCAAAGTTGGGCAAGAAATTACGTTCTAATATTTCCAGCTATCCGTAACAACATTAAGTCCTGGTGTCGTAGTAATCCAGAGCGAGCTTCCGACTTTTTATTGAGTTACACTACCAGTTGGCTAACCCATCTGTCTTATTAAAAAAGGAAGTAAAGAAAAACGTCCTCACCACATGGAGAGATACGCAACCTCGACATAAAACAATAAAATATATGATAAAACGCCTTTTTTGCGTCTTAGAATAGGATTCTTCAAGGGTCTTCCATGCTGGACTGGGAGCGAGAGTAAAACATAGAATGTGCCACCTGCATTTCCTCCCAGGCATGCTGTAAAAGCCAGCTAAGGGATCCGAGGGTTTCAGTATATTGCAATTTAGGCGATGGGCTGATAATCTGTCACTACAGCAATATACCCAAAACTTTGTCAGATGTGGCGGAACGATCGTTGTTTAGGTCGTCTACGCTCTGCCTACCCCATTAGGGATACGGGCGTGATTATATGTATGTATGTAAATAAAGCTGCCCTACCTCCCGGGCATGCTTTAGAAGTCAGCAAAAGGGATTCGACGGTTACAGTGTATTGTAATTTAGGCAATGGGCTGACAACCTGTCACTACAGCAATACAAATCATCACAATCTAAAATTTGCCCTCAAATTTTGGCAGACGTGGCGAAGCGCCTGTTTCGAGGTGTTTTACGCTCTACCTACCCCGAAAGGGATAAAGGCGTGATTTTATGTATGTATGTAAAAAAAACGACTTCACCACACAGAGATACACAACATCGACATAAAATAGTAAAATATATGATAAAACGCCTCTTTTGCTTCTTAGAAAAGGATTTTTGTATCGAAGAATAGACGAACTAAAATGGTACATTTCGCTGGGCACCGCCACTCAAGCGAAAGAACATACCAAATGAAATTCTTTCTCTGCGCATTTTTACCGTTTCTAAATAAATTCAATACGAGTCTTGAAGTCGGGTGGGACAGTACAAAGGCGGGATAGCACAAAGGTGTATTGGACATAAGAGAACAGCACCTCAAGTCGGCTTAAAAACTTAGATACAAAGTCGAAGTTTACATACATACATACATACATAAATCACGCCTTTATCCCTTACGGGGTAGGCAGAGCGTTTAACGCCTCGTAAAAGGCGCTTTCGCCACGTCTGACAAAAAAATCAGGGCAATTTTAGATTGTAATATGTATTGCTATAGTGACAGGTTGTCAGCCCATCGCCTAAATTACAATACACTGTAACCCTCGAGTCCCTTTTGCTGACTTCAACAGCATGCCCGGGAGGAAGGGCAGCTGGAACATTCTATGTTTTTCTATCTCTCCCAGTCCAGCATGGAAGTACGAAGTCGAAGTTTAAGCGTCCTATTTAGTGGTAGTTCATATTTATAATTACGGAACAAGAACAATAAATTTACTTCGACTCCATTCATGAATATACCAACTCTGAAATCCTGAAAATACCTACAAAGTTCTGGTTTTCAGTTAATGTTTGAGTTTAGTGTATCTACGTTCAGAAATTACAAGCTAACAATAAAGTATGAGCCTACTGTTTGATTTAGTAACTTGCTCGTAATTTGGAGATTTAATCTACGTAGGACCTATTTTATTCAGTAAAGTTAACCCAACTATAATAAAAGTTTCTGATACAATTCGGTTGGCAACGCAAGTAAAACTCCGCTCAGTGAGTAAGTAATTATTCGTTCATAAGTAAGTTCATTTAGCTCAACTTACTTTACCCAAAATGTATCGATTTTCATTTGCTACCTTTTCCTTAATAGGTAAATTATTAAGGAAGTTGGGGCTGGGAAAGTGGGTGCGTACTTACCTACTCGAAAAGAATTTGAACAGGCTTGATTACGCATCCTTAATTATTCAGATTTTTAGGAGGAATTTCATGCAAAAATTTAATTTAGGTATATTTTATAACCATTTATATCTCTGTTTATAATTTGCAAAATTAGACTTATCTTCTAAGGATAACTTTTTGCGATACACACAATACTTATACCGTGTAAAGGACAGCGTTCCGCAAACTGATAGGGGTTGCTCAGTCAACGAAACTGAACAACTTTCACCAGGAAATTCTTTCAGAAGATAAATTAAAAAATACCTTTGTAAAATTTCCTTACAATATGTATGAAACTCAATTTCTTATTTCATTTCCTGACAAAAATGATAGTTGTTCAGTTCCGTTAGCTAAGCAACCCCTATCAGTTTGCGGGACGCTGTCCCTTCCACTCCGTATATTCCATGCCTTTCCAAAAATAAAGATAAGAGAAAAAATAAGTTTCTGCTCCTAGTACTTGGATTTCAAACAACTTTAGATGACAAATATAGGTAGCAGTTCAAGAGTATACTCCTTTGAAATCTGCTTGTTTTGTCCGGGCCATGTCCCTGTAGTAAACATGATCGAGTCCTCTGAATTCAGATTTCAAACAAACAGCGTCATTGTGTTCCATAGTGATCTACAAGGCAACCCTATTGTTTATTGGTTTTGTCTATCTATATCAGTCTATTTCGGTCCACTGCTGAGTATAGGCCTCTTCTTTTGTACGCCATCTACACCGATCCTTTGCCTCCCATCCACCGTTTTCCTTCGATCGCCACTAATCATCGATCCATCTTTCTGGTGATCTGTCTACTGGAGGTTTTGATGATTTCAGCAGCCGAAACCGCCTTGGCCCACCGTTCGTCGTCCGGACGAGCCAAGTGTCCTGCCCACCTCAGTTTTGAGATTCGTTAGTTAGAAAATTTATGTTAACCTTTATTCTTCTTTGATGTTGGTTCTTCGCGTCGATTAAGCATCCTCAATCTCTTTATTAAACACTAGCCTTTTGCGTCACAGTTTCACGCGCGGCTTAACTAATGAGTTTTCCCGTGGGAATCAGATATTTTCCCGCGATAAATGTAGCCTTTGTTACTAAACGTAGCTTTCTAATGGCGAAAGACTTTTTAAAATCGAATTAGTAGTTTTGATTTCATTCGTTACAAGCATACACGCACACACACACACACAAAAATACAAATATTTTTTCTTTATATAATATTAGTATAGCACAACAGTGGAACAGCTTAGGATAGTATAATAACAATAATAATAAATAATTAATATAATACGATACTAGTAGTAAAAATAATTTGTATTTGACACTATCACAGATTACTATGAGCGCGGCGGGCTGTGCTTTTATTGAAATAATCTTAGGAATTATAATTATGAAAGAATACTATACTACGTATTAAGTTTATTTGAGCAATCTTCATACTCAGAAGACTACCACAATCTGGATATAATACCAGCTTATGCCGCACCAGATCCTTGAGCTGCACCAAGCCATCCCATTGTTTGAAGCTAAGTCCTTTACTACCGACAGCTGTGAACATTTTGTAATTTAATCTGTGTGAGTACAACGTGCACTGTGGGAACCAAAGACCTGTTATGTTCAGACATCGCTTCTTATATTAGAAAATGTTAGAAGCTCTAGGTCTTTTTATTCAAAAGTTGCAGCAGTTTCTTGTGTTCTGATGGTGTTAGCACATAGTAGAATACTCTGAGGTTTGGAGGCTTATAGATAATCGCTTCATCGTTGATGCTGTTTTATCGCATACAATCGTGAATAGAAAGCATCACTGGCTGGCTAGCCTGTTGACATTTCCACTAGCCCAGTGACGCTTTCTATTCACGATCGCTCCAATCAAATGCAAATTGGTTCAATCAAAAAATTGCCTCGGCCAGATGTGCCTGAAACAGCTTCAACGATGAAGCGATCATCTAAAAGCCTCCAAACCTTACTCGGTTAAACGGTTACTCTACTAGAATCAAAATCAAACTCATCATAAGAAAAATGACTCTTTCGTAATAACGTTTCATCTATTAGCTCTTAAGCGAAATGATCATAAAAATGTCACCTGCAAACTTATCGCAAGAAAAATTACAGTCTCTTCTTTTGAATGAACGCTTCATAGACTCTCGGTCTTCTCTCTCTCCATTTTGATTAGACGATTTTGCTTTTGAGATAAGTACTTATCACCTGGCTAGATATTTTTCAGTGTAAAGCAAACAGTCTCTAAATGATAGGTCTTCAAAAGCATAATAAACGCCGACGAATCGTCCCGCAAGGAACACTAATGAGACTAATGTCGGCTCCGTAGGGATTATGGTGTAAATATTTTATACTACGATGTATTTCGTTCATAACATAGCTATGAATAACAGTGTATGGTGTTAGAATGAGTGGTGAATATATGAAATGTTTCTGCTGGTTTCAGGTGCATATACAAAATTACTCAAGCACCTGACACCATTTTTATGGGAGGACCATTTTTTTTCACGTTTTGACTTATGTTTGTAAAGAAGAAAAGAAGTTCAATTTTATGGGTAAGATCACAACCTAAAGTTTGGTCAACTTATTACTACCTGTATTTTGCGCATCCAATTTCTTAACGCTGCAGTACTTTGCTAAAATTTGTTTCCAAAAGTCCGGTGTAATTATGGACAAGGGATGGAAAATCTGAATAGTCAGTTCATAGACTCTGTGAAATCCAAATAGTCAGTATATGCTGCAGTTTTTCTTACTTGCATCTTTGCTTGCGGTTGTCGCAGTTAGCATGTGGTTGCATGCTGTCGAGCGACTGCTTCGTGTCCCGGTGTAATAAAGTACTTATAGTACCGTACCTAATGTGTTATGTACCTAGAGTCCGATTTCTATCTATTGTTGTAATCAAAACTATTTTATTATAGTTTTTAGATCTCCATAAACCTTTATTTTCCTACTGGCAGCTTTGCTTGTGATTGTTGCAGTTAGCAATTGTGGTTGCACGCTCTCGAGCGACTGTTTGGTGTCCCGGTGTAATAAACTAACAGTGCCTATTGTGCTATGTAGAGTCCTATTTCTACCTATTGATGTAAACATTTTTTTTATTATAGTTTCTTTTTTCATCTCCATAAATCTTTATTTTCCTACTGGCAGCTATGCTTGTGATTGTTGCAGTTAGCAATTGTGGTTGCACGCTCTCGAGTGACTGCTTCGTGTGCCGGTGTAATCAACTACTTATAGTACCGTACCTTATGTTCTATTTAGAGTCCTATTTCTACCTATTGATGTTTTTTTTTATATATAGTTTCTTTTTTCATCTCCATATTTTTTCTACTGGCAGCTTTGCTTGCAATTGTCGCAGTTCAGCAATTGTGGTAGCACGCTCTCGGGCGACTGCACCGCGCCGAGCTGTTATAAACTACTTACAGTACCGTACCTAGTGTGTGGTACGTAGAGTCCTATTTATACTTATTGATGGAAACAAAACTTTTTTTATTATAGTTTCCTTTATTTTGCTACTGGCGGCTTTGCTTGAGATTGTCGCAGTTTAGCAATTGTGGTCGCACGCTCTCGGGCGACTGCACCGCGCCGAGCTGTGCTCGTGGTGACGCCCCGTGCCCCGGTGTAATAAACTACTTAGAGTACTGTACCTAGCATGTACTATGAAGAATTATTTTTCTAGCTATTGACAAAAAATCAGTTGTTGTGTATTATAAATGGCGTAGGTTCGAGGAACCCATTGCGGTTAGGATACGAGTGTATACATATATTTAAAATTTTAATTCCCTCATCTTAAAAGTATTTACAATAACTTAATAAAATTAAAAAATAAAACTAAAGGGATATGTCGTATTTTGTATAGTATTATTAAGAACCTTTGTTTTCCTACCGGCAGCTTTGCTTGCGATTGTCGCAGTTTAGTAATAGTTGTAGCACGTTTTCGAGCGACTGCACCACGCGGAACTGTGCTCGTAGCGATGCGCCGTGCCCCGGTGTAATAAACTACTTATAGTACCGTACCTAGTATGCTATAACTATGAGTACTGCTATGCAAAGTTTATATTCAACGTACATACATATATTCACGCCTTTATCTCTAATGAGGTAGGCAGAGCGTAAACGACCTAAACAAAAGCCGTTCCGCCACGTCTGACGAAGCATTGAGGGATATTTAAGATATAATTGTATGTATATTGCTGTAGTGACAGGTTGTCAGCCCATCGCCTAAATTGCAATATAGTAAAACAATATAGCTGATTTTTACAGCATGCCCGGGAGGAAAAGTAGCTGGCACATTCTCTGTTTTTGTCTTGCTCTCAGGCCAGCATGGAAGTAACTGTTCAACGTAACGTGGCTATATTTACGTTTGGGATCAAAATCCTGGAGATAAAAATATGATAATGTATAATATAAGTTAGAAAAGTATTTTATAACTTATCTACATACATACATACATACATAAATCACGCCTTTATCCCTTACGGGGTAGGCAGAGCGTTTAACGTCTCGTAAAAGGCGCTTTAGCCACGTCTGACAAAAATTGAGGACAATTTTAGATTGTAATATGTATTGCTATAGTGACAGGTTGTCAGCCCATCGCCTAAATTACAATACACTGTAACCCTCGAGTCCCTTTTGCTGACTTCTACATCATGCCCGGGAGGAAGGGCAGCTGGAACATTCTATGTTTTTCTATCTCTCCTAGTCCAGCATGGAAGTATAACTTATCTCAATACACGAATATCACTTTTATTCGATAAAATGGGTGTATATTTTATCAAAAAAGTTTGTGATATGATGGATAACAGCGACCAACAAAAACAAAACTAAAAGTAGTTTTTTTAAATGTTTTTCAAAATCTATATTTTGTGTTTGAAAAAAAAAATATATACTCATAACTGAAGGAATATGGTTATTTTGAGTACAGCAAACATATAAGAGGATACAGCAACACCACCCACTGACAAAGCGTTTGAGGGGACGCGTTAACATATTGAGCGTAATAATGTAGGGCGGGATGTGAAATTACATTTATTACACTATGTTTACGGTAAACCAAAGGATCTAATAATGCGGGACGACACAAAGGCCCCATCCTGCCCTTTCAGCTCTACCGTAGGGTATCAAAGTGTACGGAAATTCACTTGACCACATATACCACTAGATGCTTACCCACCCCCTGAATACTCACAATATTTACCCATAATAAAATAACGAAACTGCTTATAAATTGTCTCGAAGAGAGAAGTAATTGTTTACAAACGACCCCTGCATTATTTATGTTCTACCCTTTTCCCCTCTAAACAAATCAACAGGCGGTAATAAAAGGAAATAACTGCAGATATACGACCTACATCATTGCCTCCATTGAAAAATTCTATCAATAACACTAGTTCAGTTTGAAATAGGAAGAATGGATGAAACACAATTACTTAAACAGAACTCGACAGAAGCGTCCTATTTCTTTCTCGCCTACTACAGTAATGGGTTTGGTGCCCCCTTCTCCTTCTAGCGGCCCCCCTCCCGTTCGTGTGCCGCCCCCCTCAGTCTCCGACGCCGTCGGTGCCACCAACAATGACCTCGTATTTCAGACGGAATTGCTCAAACACGGAACAGCGAAAACGTGGAATAGCTTTAGCTCTTTTATAATACACAACACACGAACGTATGTGTTAACACCTCTGAGTACGTTATTGCAAAAATTGCACTCATTGAAATGGCCGCGAGAAAATAACAAAAGCCCGCAAACAATGGTGATTATGAATGTCAGCGTGTATGTAACGCGCCATTGTTTTATTTCTTGTAACGATAGCAAGCTGTCCTTTTGTTAGGCGAGTGAAATGTTGTTAGAGAATGGAAACCGAGCTTTATTCAATGCAAAAAATAGTATTTTGTTTCGCACCTGTGTTTGTTTCAATTTAATTAAATTTCACAATTTTTTCCACAAACAAGCGAAAAACCTATGCCAATGCTAACCATTCAAAAAAGGTAACATTGTGTTTTGTATTTAGAGAAACAGGAAATTTTATCAAAAATTCAGACAGTGTTTTTGTAACCTAAATAAACAAAGTTTAGTTTCAGTTTAAGTTTTAGTACAGATTAGCAAAACCTAATCAGGTTTCGAAGCCTAAACTATCGTTCCATAATTAAAGCGATTTAATTGGGGCTGAATCGCATAATAAGCGGATTTCACAGAGTCTATGATAATAACACGTCAGTTAGTTTCAATGTAGAATCTACATTGTAGATAGACAAACATCATTGAAAATCCATAATTAATAACTCACTAAACTCTACATTTTACTGCAAAACATTAGATTTTCCGCTCTGAAAGGTCAAGTCCCAATTTAAAATTTTCCCCTGAACTTTATCGAAGTTACCTGGTATTAGTTTGAAACTAATTCATTAAGTGCTTCTAAAGTGTTTTTTATTGAACGACCTGTTTTCTCTAGTTTGTAAACTTAAAACGTGGAAGTTGTTAATCTGTAGGGGGATTAAAAACTGACTGTTTCCCGCTTCGAGAGATTTCCGAAGAAATACGGTTTACCTGGCATTTCCAAAGTGTTCGGAAGACGCTGAATACTCCATAGCTTCTTAACTTGCATCTAGCTTTCGACTAGCAAGTAGCCAGTAAACCAAATGGAAATTCTGATATATATACCCAATAGTACCTACAAATAAAAGTTGTTTTTGTATGCTGATGATAAAAACTAAGCGCAGCAATACACAGGTGTCAATTACGGCGCGTAAGGTTGCGCTCAACACGCTATCAATGCATTCGCCTACAATATTCATGCGTCACCTTACGCACTACACGCGCGGAGCGATGAACACTACGTCGGCGCATCCATCTGCCAGTACCCGCGTATGGCGCGTAATGTGCCGCATGTACATTATAGATAATGCAAAAAGCATTGACAGCGTGTTAAGCGCAATTTTGCGCGCAGTAAGTGACGCCTGTGTGTTGCTGCACTAATACGTATATAAACTAAGAAAGACAACCGTAGCAGCGTAGCAAAACTGATTCTACGAAATGGCTACGAGTCTACGAATGACTTATTTCAGTGTGCTGAATAAAACTTCACAATTTTATTCTAAGCAATTGCTCGTTTTTCACCAAGAACTGTAGAAATTTAATATTTGAATCGGTTTACTTTGCAATTTGCATGCACAAAACAAAGCAAAAGCGAACACAAGAGAAAAAATATTGAAATTTTATCGGGTCTGCTCGTCGGCATTGGGTTTAATTATTCTTTCTACTTTTTCCTATTACTGCGTCGCTTGCAGCGTCGCGTCATTATTTCACAAACACATGACAAAGTTAACACGTAATTCAACCTTGTATTACGGTCGGAAGTCGCTTGGCAGCGCACGCTAGAATAGGATTCGACAATATTGAATTTTCAAAGTAACTTTGTTCAATCCGATAGTGTTTGTCTTTCATTTCGTAGTCGAGGCATGTGTAGTGACGTTTGTAGTGTCAAAGAATCGTTAACTCTCTCGTAACTGTTTGCTTTCGATCCTGTTTGATCGGCGACGTTGGCAACACTGCTGGTTACCAAATGGGCGTTTTTTTGGCTAGTCGGCACGGCGACGGCAACAGCGACAGCACGGCACCGTCAACGGTACCGTCGAAGAGATAAGCTATGAAAATCAATGAAATTATATGGCACACTTTTCCACTTGCCGGCACGGCATTGATTACCACCGGTACCGTCGCCGGCCTGCCAAACTGCATTTGTTTTGTATTCGAACGAAGCATGCGTGTGTGTGCGTGCGCTCAAATTGGAACTAAGTGGACGTGGCTGTGTCGTTGCCGTGGCGTCTAGTTGTAAAACAGAGCTACAGGATCGTGACGGCACCGTCGCCGTACCGTCTAGTGGAAAAACGTCCAATGAATCAGTATAATTTAATGGGATTAAAGTGTGAATGGTTCATTCCGCTAACATCTTTGGATTAGAGCCAAATTCACGTGCAAGTGCGCTACCTGCTGAAAAATGAATGAGGCTCTGGTGGATTCCTGCCTCCTTAGTGGACTAGTAAGTTCACACCAAAAAGCGATGCGATGATGCGGCTCGCACGAAATAATAATAATTTGTTGGCTTTGGCCCCACGTATGCCTCAAAGGACCGGGTCCCTGTGGGCCCGTGATACTGAAAAGTATACCATCAAATAATAATAATAATATATCTTTATTTACTCCCAAAAATAAATAAACAAACTGAAGTAACATGGAATTCATAGATATTGTGGTACAAAATGCTGTTTGGTAATTTTTGTGCAGGGAGTCAGGAACCCAAACTAGGATACCCTGTGCTATGGGCTCCTGGCAACCCCTCTCGGAAAAATAAAATAAAAAATCAATGCATTCACATAATTACAAATGAGAGCATCCATGATAGGAACCTAAAGTACTGTCTGTAAAATTAATATATTTAGATTTGCATCAGTGTGTGTGTGTGTGTGTGTGTGCTTTATTTACTCCGCAAAATCTTAAAATTCCTCGCGTCGTCGTGCCTTCGTTACTGTACCGCACGGTGCAGCCTATCCCTACAGTTATAGCGATATGCAGCTTTGCGCCGCATCGCGTCACTTTCTGGTTTGAATTGACCCTTACATGAAATTATAGAACGACCTCATAGAACAGTGTATTTTAGTAGAAATAGCGCAAAATTATGTTACGTAATATACTTGCTAATATTACCGTGGCAAGAGTATAAACATTAAAATTTCTGGTTTTAAAATTTCATTTTATGCGCGGGATATGAGCTTACTGGACAATAATAAAAGCCACACAGTATATTATTAACGCAGTCGTGTCCGGGATGGCAAAACGTTTTATTTTGTGCACATTATGAGAATTTTGTGCTCATAAAGTCCCATGCATACTGGACTGGAAATGATAAAAACATGAAATGTACCAGTTGCTTCTCTTGAAATTATTATGGGTTTAATGTACCTTTTGTAATTTGGTCTGACAAACCTATCACTACAGAGATATTTGAACTCTAAAATCTTGCCAGAACGTTCAGGTGAACGACTTTTGTTCAGGTTGCTGACGCTTTGCCTATCCCATTCGGAAAAAAGCGTGACTGTAGGCGTATGTATGTGAAATCCCGAGTCTCTTAATTTTATGTGAAAGTACCCACAAAAAATTACTACTACACAAGTACACTACAGAAATATACCTACATATCTGTCTTAAATAAACCTTAACACTTTGTTAGACGTGGCGGAACAACCTTGTTTAAGTCTTTACGACTCTGCCTAACCCATTACGAATAAAGGCGTGATTATATGTATGTATGAATTTTTGCATAAGCCGCGGTCCTCTTTGAAATTACTGTACCCACGTCAAGGCTTTCAATGAACATGGGCGAGGGCGCTGTGTGTAGGGAGAACTGTCAAAAATGGTTGTGTTGGAGATGTCCGTTTCTTTTTTCGCTACGTTCATTTAAAGTTAAGGTAAAACCGAACTAAGTCGTATTTGCAGTGGAGCGGTGCAGCGCGACACGGCGCAGCAAAAACTGACAAAATGTATGAACTGATATTACCGCGCCATGCCGCTCCGCTGCAGCTACAGTGCCGCTGCAGTGCGGTACATCTCATACATTTTCATACAAAGAAACATTAGTAGCGCAGTGCTGCGCCGTGCTGCGCCGCAACGCGTCGCTGCAGCTACATTCTAGTGCGGTCTGACTTTTGCTGTACTGCTGGTGGAATGAGAAATACTGGAAGTGATAAAAGTCTGAATTTGCACAGATGAAAAAGTTGGCTGAAGGCTTGTTTGTTTTCCATTAAAAACTTCCGTAAAATACCAACAGTCTTTCAGATTCATTAATACTCGTAATTTGTGTTAAACTGTAAATATAAATTTTGTAGTTACTGTATTTATAGCTAACTATAAATTGGTACAAATAATGAAGTACTATGTTTTCCATGATCTTAACTCTTCCTCATTTAAATTGTATCATGATTGCTTCTGCAACGTGAGGAAGGAAGAAACAAGATGGATTCTGATTCTGAAAGACAAATGGTTACAATTGGATTACTTTTTTCTAAAGTACCTACTTATAGAATACGTCATATACATCTATGGATAATAAACATAACCATAGTAGCTAAATATCTTAAATATTTTAAAAGAGTTTGAATACAGGTACGGTCATTTGCCAGAACCATATTTTACGTATAATGAAACCGCGTATGATACTTCCAGCGAAATTGTTAGGGCTCCACCATTTACTTTTATTAGGTGCTGACGTTAACGAGCCTCCGTGGATATTATAATTAGCCATAATAATGAGTTCATTCCATCTCCCCACCCGTAAAGAAAAAGAATTGGGGTCGAAAACGCAAAATATTCTAATTATTTTAATTAGTTCGTTGAGCTTAGGGGTTCTTATATCATGAAAAATTATTCATAATGATAACTCTGTTAGGTGCTAATTAGATTATTATGGTTTGAAAAGTTTAGGATACTTTTAAATTAATTCATCATTTTCTTTATAAAAACTTCAGAGTTTCAAAGTCAAAATCACACACACGAACACAATACATGAGTAAAATGTTGCAGCATTTGATTTTAAGGGCTGAATATAAACTAATGCAACCTTATATTACCGTAAAGACGCTATTACTTCCAAGTCCCATATTAACTTTAGAAAACCTCCCATTGTTCAGGAAAATATCAAGAACCGGTTAAAACTAATTGCTCGGAAACCACATGCGCGGGTTTCATAATAACACGTTCCAGAAACTTCACAAACAACAAGTAAAAATTAAAATATACTGGGAACGCGGGAAAAAACGGGCTATTCCCCGGGGATCAATTTACTAACACGTTGTTTCCAAGTTCCCTATAAGTTGGCGATAATTTTATGAGCACTACACACGGCAAACTCGCTAGTTATAGCGCCTACTTGTGAATTTACTTCACATTCTTTCCACAGTCGCCACTTTGAATATTTTTAGCTGAGCGTTTGACCCACATTGTTTACTTTTTGTAGAGCAAGATAATATCTTCGGCCTTAAATTATTGAACTAACTGTCGGTTTTAAACGGTATTTGGGGGTCGCTAGTTAAAAAGCGTTGCCGCGTAATTATAACTTACGTTCACGTTTTTTGGGAAACGCAGGTAATAAAGTCCTACGTTTCGTAAAATGCAAATATTTACCAAGTAAAACCTAATAAAATTATTAACTTAGCCTCCGTTTTAATACTGTGCAGCCAATAAATTTCACCTTTCATGACCCGAAAAAAGCGTGTGTTTCAGCAAACCCGACTCGCGCCTAAACAGCGCTTACAATTATTGAAACCATTAATCATATTCGGAGCTAATACATAACCTGTTGAACAGCGTGCAAAACATGTTCGGGCGACAGTCCAATATATTGTTTTCGACTGTACCAATATCCAGTAATTCCGGAACAGAGCGAAAGCGATAACGGAAATAAAAAGACGAGAAAGTTTAGCCATGCGAAAATAAATAGCAATCAATTCCACCGTCTCCACGATTTCGGGGGGAATGTTTAACGATCTTCCATCCATACTGCCGCCGGTACCCTGCCAGAGAGTACTTCCACAGTGCGGATTACCTTTGTTTACTCTTGGAGACGGTACAAAGCGAACAGTCTATTGACATTGACTGTCTTTGTAAATACTCGGTTTACCTTATTTACCGAACGGACGTAATACGTTGAACCATACTACTGAGTCAATAAGGTCGTAGAAGAATGTAACCTATATCACGGCGCTGTCAAACGCAAGCCGGGTGTACGCCCCATGCACACGGCCTCCTGACTTTTTTCGACGCATATTTATCTTCTAGGCGGAAGGGGCGATTTTTTCAACGTAAACGCGGATGTGTTTTTTGAGAAAAAAGTGGCTTTCCTTGACTATTTATCGGGTGCTCGGTTATGACAGGAACTGTGTGGATAAAAGGTTAAAGGTGCAGGCTAAAGATTTGTTAGTTCTTTACTTCTTTTCAGTTTGTTTCTAGTTTTTTTTTTTTTTTTTTTTTATTTTTAAATATATATAGGCGAGCATTTGTCCGCCATCTCACCTGGTGGAAAGTGACGATGCGGACTATGTTGGAGCATATAGTTTTTGTCAGTTTACTTGTTTGGGTATCAGTGAATAGGTAATGATGTCTCATTTGGAAGTAAAAGCTTTACCCTTTTGTTTTTTGATACCTTTTTGAACTTTACTGAATTTACCTATCCGCTTTTTGTGTCACGTACTTGGGATAAGACGGCTAAAGTTTGTAAATAACAGGGAGATTTATTATAGTAGAAATGGGGCTGTCTCACTGAGAGCTATGAATTCCTAGTGTTTGCGAGTTTCCATTCCAGATAGGAAATAGAACAAGTTTTAGTGCAAATAAACGTGGAAATGAAATATCTATTACCGAACTATCAAGGAAAACATTTTCGTTAAGTGTCGTCAGATGCAAAATTTAGGTTTAACAAAATAGGGAAAGACCATCATTTAAAATGTAAAGGATGTGATCCCTGCCCACCCCTCCAGGAAAGAGGCGTGACGTTATGTATGTATGTTAAAATGTAAAAATTACTCCATCAAACATTGCACTATTTATTTTGTATCATACATTCGGTATTTAGGAGAGCCCGATGGTGTAGTGGATAGGGGAGAGCCCGATGGTGTAGTGGATAGGGGAGAGCCCGATGGTGTAGTGGATAGGGCCGCTGCCTCCTGAGCGGGAGGTCGTGGTTCGAACCCCACCACGTACCAATGTGTTTTTCGGTTTTCGAATTTCATATGTACGTTTATTCGGTGCTTTTTCCGTGCTTCGGAAGGCACGTTAAGCCGTTGGTCCCGGTTAATATCGTTTAATACCGTAGATATTAGTCGTTAAGCCATATCAGAGGCCAGAGCTAAGCATTGGCGGCTTGAAAAACTCTGACCTAATCTAGGATTGGGTCTGGTTTCCCTTCTGGGTTGCGGAGGTCAGATGGCAGTCGCTCTGTGTAAAAACCAGTACCCTCGTTCAATCCCCTAGATTAGGAAGCCAACCCCGTGAGATACGGGATAAGGCTAGGGAGATGATTCGGTATTTAGGACCGTATTTTTAATCAGCACTTGAGACTGACAGCGAGTTTGAGTTCGTATAACAAATGTAATTTCAGTACATTATGACCTGTCAAATCCATACTTAATACTGCTTTCAACCTTGAGATCGCTTTATAAATACGCCCTTAAAAAGTTCTGAACTTTTATAATTATCACTGTGATATGTCATGTAGGTAAGTGGGTCCTAGTTTCTTTTTAATAGTCAATAAGCGTGTCACTTTGATTAAGGAAAAATCTAAAGTAGAAACAAATGGATAATCGATATTTTTCATTTATAAACAACACTAGTGACCCGCTCCGGCTTCGCACGGAAATTATCAGTGTTTCTCCACAATATTATGCAAGTATTATATATATAAACCTTCCTCTTGAAACACTCTACCCATTAAAAGAAACCGCATCAACATCCGTTGCCTAGTTTTAAAGATTTTTGCATACATAGGGATATAGGGAAAGAGAAAGCGACTTTGTTTTATAGTAACTTTGTAGTGTTACACAAAACAAACTTCACGACCTTTTGTTCCATTTATAAATAAACCATCCTTTCTTTCAACCCTCTCGTTTTTATTTGGAAGTTGCAAAGAAACATTGTCTTTTACATTATTATGGCCGGATATTTCTGGCCAAAGGAAACTTTCGGATAGATTACTTAGAGTGAGATAAATAGTAGCGAGTTACTTCTGTCTAGATCCTATCATTCGTTCTTATTAACTAGCCAAACCTTGTGACTGGCAAGCTTTTAGGAGTGCGTTTTCGAGTCGAAGAACGACCGAATCAACCCTAGTGTCAGAGTTTTTGACCCGCATAATAATAGCACTGCTAGTAGTCCTCTGAGATGGTTCGTGTAAAAATTACTCACAAAGAGAGCGACCGGGACCGCCGGCTTCACGTACCCTCCGAAGCACGGAATTAAACCTTTTCTGTTCTAGACAATTTTCATCCTGCGTTGTCCGCACCAACCTGATGGGAATCTCGCAATGTGTTGAATATTGACAATTAATTTCAACTTTGTGACGACCTCCGTTCAGGAACCCATGGCTCAGACCACTAGACCATGGAGGAAGTGATTCCTATTATTCATTCTTATTAACTAGGAGGTGGCAGTGATTCCTATTATTCATTCTTATTAACTAGCCAAACGTGACTGGAAAGCTAGCTGGCAAGACTGCCGAGAGGATTAAAACGTCTTTAAGTTTTCATTAAATAGGCCACGTTGGTAGAGAAATTAAATCCGTGTATAACGGAAATTGGATTTCAATAAGTACTTGTTAATATTACCATTACGTACATTTATATAATATGATCACGCCTTTATCCCTAATGAGGTAGATAGTATTATTATAGCGTGAATAATAATGCGTAATTAGATATAAAACTTTATTTACAATGTCTTATTAGTGTATTTTATATTTCTTTGATCTAAAATCTAATATTTTTGAGTAAACATCTTCTGCTAAAGGTAAGGCCTTGATAATATGATAATAATACTTACATATGTATAAGATTCTCGGTATCAGGGTGATATGTCAAATGTAAGTATTTTTTATTCAAATATTTTATCATAGTTTCCTAAATTAATTGGATTGAAATCTAAGTGTAAACAATTCGAGAAACGTAAATTATAGGTTTAAAGTATTTACTTAATAAAAAACAGATACAAATACGAGAACACAATATGTTTCAATTTATTTTCAGAACTATTTCAACTACACAATATCACTGACTTGAGCTCGCTTTACATTTGCATTCACCAGGCGAGTAGGTATAAACTTATAGGGAGCTACAAAGTTAAAAGCTTAGTAATAAAGGCAGCAGCGTAGGCACAGTATGAATAATAATATGACAGATGATAAAATAAGTGGGATTGCAATAATCCTATTTACCCTTAGATAAGTTCCAACAAAATATCACATCTACCAGGCGCATATAAACTAGGAGAGCAAACTGCAAAGTTAAAAGCTGAGGAATGTAAAGATACCGTAGACCCGATGGCACATAATATTAATGTACCAAATAACAAAATGGGATTGCAATGTTTTAATTTTTCCTCAAAACTATTTCAACCCCATAATATCACATCTACCAGGCGCATATAAACTAGGAGAGCGAGCTGAAAACTTAAAAGCTGAGTAATATAAAGGCACCGTAGCACAGCCTGTAGGCCCGATGCTACATAATAATATGTCAGTGGCGGAAGACCGGTAAAGTTACGTTTCAGCCAGACACGATTCCTCTCATAATATTATTTGCGGCTGTAGGTACGTGACTTGAATTTCGCGAAGCTACCTGGTTGCCTGGTTATGACGATATGAAATTTGTTCGCAACGGGAAACTTGCTTATTTACCTTCGGCATTGCGATGAGCTCGTATTATGTGGCAGACCGGGTTCCGTGGGTACAGACGCTTCAGTTCAAAATTATGTTGTATTCAAACGCGAGTTTAACTCCACCGCTCTGTTGCTTAGTAACGGTAATAGCTGCAAATAATAGTTCAGGAAATTGGAATGTTACCTTCATAAATTGTACTGGGCTAAACTTTGCTCGGTATTGTTCCTAATTGAAAATTTTACATTTCAATCTTGTTTTATTTTAGTTTGGAATTGTGGACAAGTTTCCTAGTTTCGTTTTATATCTTTGCTGTTTTTGGTTAACGTATATAGCGCAGTGTTTTTACCTTCTTATTGAACTTTTTGTGAGAGTTTTTTGATTATCTTTTAGCTCAACTCAACTGTATACAGTTGAATAAGTTATTTAAACCCTCTTTGAAAAGTTATCTTACAATTTTACCTACGTGTAATCAGATCATCCATCGTTTTCGGTTATTGAGTGAATAACACAGGTCAATAAACTAAATAGTCATACCTACATAACGAAATATAAATGCAAATGAAATATAAAGAGTTTCCATGCGAAATAAGTAATCTATTACAGAAAACTAGTTTAAAGATTTACTATAATACCAATACCTACATATTCTCATACGTGTCCTTGCTAACCATTATTATCAACTCTAAAGAAAACCTCGCATCTTACCTTTACCATCTTTTACCGACAGAAGCACACGAATAAAAGCTTATATATACAACGTGATTTTATTGGTGCCCGCGTAAAATTTCATTTTCTGCGTAAGAGAGCCTCTGTGGTCGGAATTAAAAAGCTTTTTCCTGTTGCAGAGATTTCGTCATGTAGTTATGAGGACATTAAACTTAATGGACCCCTCGGCACCGCCTACGCGGTGACTTTATGCGTTTATAGGCAAAGGTATTCTGCTACGGCGACATTTTATTTGCGACTTAGGGTCGGTTTACACCGGGTAACGATGCGACGCTACACGGTGCGCACTTTTGCCGAGGTTGATACGATATAGAACCTCAAAAGATAGACATTTCACTGACAGAAGTATAAAACTTAAACATGGCATCGCTCTACGCCGCGTGTTGCTGAATGTCAATTCGTGGTACAACGAGATGTATCTTAATGCTTTGTTCCGCGTTGCGTCGCGTGGCTTTTTGGTGTGAACTGATCTATATCGCCTTCGACGTGCTGGAACGATTTGCGCAAAAGTTCATGTAATACCTCCGAATTTATATGCAGTGCTCGTGTCGCATTGGTTTTTGGTAAATGTGTGGGAACAAGTAATGCCTATTTATTGCTCGTCTCTGTATTCCTGGTTTTGTTTACGGTTTTCTTTTACGTTCTTCTTATCGACATCGGAAAAGTTTATATTGATTTAAATCGTAAAATTTTGATCAGACTTTACGATCATGTTTTGATGTTCATCTAAAAGTAATAGGAATCAAAGAATTTATAGGAAAATAATTTTAATAACTTTAGAATGCACTTTAGAAACGAATACTAAAAATTTAATTTATTTAAATCCCTTTCGAAACTGACACTGGTACAATTTTTTTGAACTAAGACAAGTTCTTTTTTTTATGTAGGAGTTCGGTCACCATAATCTGAATTTAACCAATCTTGACGAGTTCATACATACATACCTATATATAATCACGCCTTTATCCCTAATGAGGTAGGCAGACCGTAAAGGACCTAAACAAAGGTCATTCCGCCACGTCTGATAAAGTTTTGAGGGTTATTTACGTCTGATAAAGTTTTGATGGTTGTCAGCCCATCGGCTAAATTACAATTTACTAAAACCCTCAGATCCATTATCTGGTTTTTACAGCATGCCCGGGAGGAAAAGCAGCTGGTACATTCTATGTTTTTCTCTCGCTTTCAGGCCAGCATGGAAGTTCAGTTCTTCGTAAACAAACCTCTCATTTGGCAAGTTCATTGAGTCCCGACGCCGCTATTCCTGGTCGAGGCTGTGGTGAGCTCTCCGAATGCGGATTCGTTACTTCTTAATGGTGTTGGTTTTTCAAACGGACTGGCAAATGAGCCGACATTTCCGAGGCGAGGATGCTAATGTCAGCCAGCCAGTAAATTTTCCAGATAAGCACCCCTCTGACGTCTAGGCCAAGTTCGTTCTCTTATTCCATTAAGTTATTTGCTTTGACTTCAACTCTGAGCTAACGAAATAGACTGTTTGCTTTGAATATACTGTGTATGTATTAACTAGCGCTTCAACTTTGCTTTCCGCCGTATATATTAGTTAGCAGAAACAATAATCTTCGACGTCTAGTTTAGGTGATTGAATATTCAGAGCAAAGCTCGTGTTATATATCGACAGAAATAGTACGGACCTTAACAGAAAGGTTTTAGCGCGTAACCATCGGAATTCACGGCGCGTATGTATAGTGCCCTACGTCAAACCACATCAAGCTCACATTTAGAAACACGTACCGAAGCGTTTCAGTGGCGACTGGCGGGTCAACAGCCGTATGAGGGTGTAATTATTCTCGGGGCGGGCGCGAAAAAGGCTCGTGTATTATTCAAGCCGGCATCCTAATTCCGATTGATTAATTCCGCGCTCATCTAAGTTTCTCCGAGATTTCCGTTTCAATCCTGCGCTCCCCCCAGCGGTGTAAATTGTGCTGGAAATCCGAAACGGCGTCGTTAGTTGTGCGCGGGGGTTTCCCTGGGGCCAGGTCGCCGGTCGGGCCGAGGACGCGGCAACCTCTATAAATCTTTTCTCAAGCTTCCCGCAACTAACAAGCCGGCAGCTCACACCTTGCCGCGCCTTACCAACTCCGACCCTCTTCCACACTAAATAACCGTGAAACTTTTCATAATACCCCCTTAAAAGATTAGACTACTTTCGAATTATTCATATTGTAGTTTCCGAAAGAGGGGTGGCGCGATAGGTGCTACAGTAATTTAATAATCTAAAGGGACGTCGCACAGTGGGCTGAAATTAGCGTTTCATAGACATTCAATATATATTTTTTAAGTGACGCTTTTTTTGCTTGTAAACGATTGAGGATACCTACTATATGCCTTATATAATGAACTTTCAGGTTTATAATTGTAAACAGCGCACTCAGATTTTTTTTCTAAAAAATTTGTATGGAGTCGGCATAATAAATGATGATATTTCCATTATCGCACAATTGCGCGTTATATCCTCTTAGGTTATTAATAAGTGAATTATTTTGGATTTTTTGACATACTCCATGTTGAGGCCAAACTTGCGCCTTTTTTTTTAAAAATCATTAAAATATTATTTTTTTTTTTAATTTTTTTTTTTCATTTTAAACTAATATTAAGCTTAAAATGGATGTATGTATACAGACTAGCGCCTTTAAAAAAAAATCTTTTCCAAAATTACCATTTTTTTTTTGTTTATGTTTTGTTTTTAACTAATATTAAAGCTTAACATGGATTTACATAGACTATTTACGAAAATTAATTGTGTGCAATATTAGATAGTGAAAATTGCTTAAAAACTCATTAGCTGTAATTAAAAATAGTAATTATCTAATTATTCTCAAAATCCCCGACAACATTAAGGAAACTATTGTTTGTTTATGACATTTTAACTATCTACTGATTTATTGAATAGGTACCAATATCTATTATGTAATTGGGTTCTCATTTGTTAGCAATTAAGAGGGTAGTTAGTAAATTAGTTGTTCGGGCACATACATTAAATTCGATCGCCATAAATAGGAACGTACTGAAAGAAAATTATTTAATAATCTTCAATCATTGAAAGTACAAACATCATGGCAAGCTTTGTAACAAACTTGGATTTGTTCGTTATTCTGGAAAACGCTAAAAAACTAAGTGACTACAATTTTTTGTTTGAGACCATGCTATCTCGTTTAAACAACAGTGTATCTGAAGAAGATTGTGTGACTTTAAAAGAGTTTTGCCGGAGATTCACCAGGGCTGCACAGAAACGATATGAATTGTCACATCGGAAATTTGAGAGGTTCCGAACTAATTACGAAAGTTGGCTTGAGGCTGATGTTGATTGGCCGAGTTGCTTAAAAGAAAATATAAAATAAATTACTCAGCATGAGGGAAGCCCTATAGTGCTACTTTCGGAGCCATCATCAAGCGCTACTGCTTCTCTTTTGGAGCCATCTACATCATCAATTGGAACTATGACGAAAAGAAAATTCTCAAATCGTAAACCTTTTGAAGACTTGGCAACAAAGCAGAAAAAGAGGCGAAGTGGAGACCTAACAACGGACAGAGATTCCAGTGAGCTCGTATTTGCAACTATTTCTAAGTTGAAAGATGAAGGCCAAAACAACATTGCTTCTGTGATTGAATATATGGTGAAGCACCCAGAATCAGTCGAAAATCTTCGAGATTTAATTACAAAACCAACCAGTAAAGAAACGTTTTCACCCCAAAAAGCACTTGGTTTACTGATATCTCTGAAATTATCAAAGTGGCAATATATAACTTTGCGAGAATCAGCAATTCGAGAAGGCCTTAAGCACTTGTACCCTTCGTATTACCACGTGCAAAAGGAGAAGAATGTGTGCTTTCCACCTGAACCAAAAAAAACAATTACGGTGACAGATTCTTCAGCAAAAATTTCACTGCAAGCATTGCTAGATCTGACAGCAAATAGAATAATTAAATCTTTGCCAGAAAGTATACAAAATAAAGAACTCATTTTAATATCAAAATACGGTTTCGACGGAGCATCCAGTCAAAGCAGATACAAACAGAAGATGGATTCTATACAAGATGACTCTAGTATCTTCATGACTTCGTTATCACCACTGAAAATGACATGTGAAGACATCACAGTTTGGGAGAACCCGAAACCGTGCTCAGCAGCGTATTGTCGTCCAGTACAGTTTACCTTTGTTAAAGAAAGTGAAACAGTGGTGAAGGTAGAAAATGAAAGAGTCAAAGCTGAGATATCAGCTCTCCAACCATCTGATTGTGATAGCAATATGGTGAGTCATAAGCTGATGCTCACCATGGTTGATGCTAAAATAAAAACATACCTTTCTCCTAAAGTAAGATCAAATGCAGTGTGCTACATTTGTATGGCGAAGCCCACGGAGATGAACAACTTGGAAGAAGTTAAAAAGAAATCAACAGAAGATGACTTGATGGAGCTCGGACTTTCTTCACTACATGCGCGCATAAACATGATGGAATGTCTCTTGCATATAGCATATAAATTAGATATTAAGACGTGGTCTGCTAGAGGGGAAAGTGACAAAGCCGCAGTGGATGCAAGAAAGAAAGCTATCCAAGCCAGGTTCAAAACGGAGCTCAACCTATTAATCGATATTGTTAAACAAGGTCATGGCACAACTAACGACGGCAACACTGCACGACGATTCTTTGAATTTCCTGAAAAGACTGCGGCTATTACTGGACTAGATGAAGATCTGATCCGAAGATTTGCTGTAATTTTGCAAGCCATAACTTCAGGTGAACCCATTAATGTTTCAAAATTTAAAGAATATGCGTACATAACTGCTGAGAAGTATGTTGAATTGTACAACTGGTACTACATGTCAGCAACAGTGCACACGATACTGCTTCATGGAGCCGAAATTATCGCTTTTAACGCAATAGTACCGATTGGAAGTTTATCTGAAGAGGCTTCAGAAGCAAGGAACAAGGACTTCAGAAGTTTCAGAGAACATCACTCACGTAAGAAGAGCAGAGTGAATTCCAATGAAGATATTTTCAATTTCCTTCTGCTTTCGTCTGATCCGCTTATATCAGCAGAAAGACCAACGATGGATGCAAAGAAAAAGAAACCTTTCTTTGATGAAACATTGGATCTGCTGAATCTTCAAAAACCTGAATTCGAGTTTAGGGATATTGCTCAAATAAACTCTGACTCTGAGTTCGACTCTGAAGATAGTGATTCAGAATAAGCAATATTTTTAATTAATATATTTATTGATTTATTTAATTTTATAACATAAATTTATATTGTATTCATTTTAATATATTTTTTACAATATAAAATTCATTTTTTTTTATTTTCAATGGGATCATTTATTTTTACGATTATTTGTATTGAAAAACTACTAAAATTTAGTTTTTAGGGCATTTCTACAACTTCTAGTCATCTGCCACCAACTAATAATCACAAAATGCATTTTATGTATGATGTTTAAAATTTAAATATTTGACAAGTATTACCAATGTATAATTAAAAGCTAGTATAAATTTAAAAGTCAGTAGATAGTTAGTTTATTGTTAAATATTTTACTTAATTAGGGATGTTGAGAGTCGCAAAATAATTACTTTATTAGTTCACCACTTACTTCTTAGTTCACTACTTAGTTGTTCATTAAATTTAAGTCGTTGTGTGTAAATGTTTCTATGATATAAATATAAAGAATAAAGATAATAAGCCGTTTGTATTGGTTTTTAAATAATTTCATTTTCAACAATTAATTTTCGTAAATGACCAGTCTATGTAAATCCATGTTAAGCTTTAATATTAGTTAAAAACAAAAACATAAACAAAAAAAATGGTAATTTTGGAAAAGATTTTTTTTAAAGGCGCTAGTCTGTATACATACATCCATTTTAAGCTTAATATTAGTTTAAAATGAAAAAAAAAAATACAAAAAAAAATAATATTTTAATGATTTTTTAAAAAAAAGGCGCAAGTTTGGCCTCAACATGGAGTATGTCAAAAAATCCAAAATAATTCACTTATTAATAACCTAAGAGGATATAACGCGCAATTGTGCGATAATGGAGATATCATCATTTATTATGCCGACTCCATACAATTTTTTTAGAAAAAAATTCTGTGTGCGCTGTTTACAATTATAAACCTGAAAGTTCATTATATAAGGCATATAGTAGGTATCCTCAATCGTTTACAAGCAAAAAAAGCGTCACTTAAAAAATATATATTGAATGTCTATGAAACGCTAATTTCAGCCCACTGTGCGTCGCCGCGATTTCATCCCATATAAATCAATTTTATCGAGCTCCTTCGCCGTGGATTAAAATTATTACCGCTTCGGGGAAGTACCGCATTAAACTATTGCGTGGCATTTATGCTTGTTTGGATACCTTTTAGCTAAAACGATTCTCTCTCGTGAGGACGGAATACTGTAATAAATTTACCTTTGTAATTAATTTGATTCGGTTTAAATTTGAATTGCACACACTGATAGTTTATCTTTGTGATTAATTATCTGTCTGCACGATTGTGAGATTTGTATTACCCAAGAAATGTTACACGAAAATATTGACATAGCTTCGAAATATTACGGCAAATTTTTGAAGGATATTAATGAAATTTCGCCCAGTGCGGGGTGATCAATCAAGTTTGATCAAACAAAGTTTTTCAAGGCAAAAATAAATCGTGAGAAATTCTAACATTTATTGATTGAAAATATGGTGTCACTTGAAATTAATGGAGATGTTTTTTTTTTGTTTCAGAATCGGTGGCGGAGTGTCAGCGCCTTGAGTATGGGAGGCTTCGCGCTGTTGTACTGGCGGCTGAGGCTCGCTGGCCCACCCTCCGCCTTCGCCGCTGCAGACAACCCTGCCTCCCGCGATGCTTCCATACTCACTAGATTCTATACCTTCTCCTACCTCCCCGTCTTCAACTTCTTCCTACTTTTATACCCATTACACCTCAGTTTCGACTGGTCCATGGATTCCATACCTAGAATAACTTCAATATTCGACCCAAGAAATATCTCCACTATAATTTTCTACGCAATACTATCGAAAGTAACGTGGCGTGCGATAGTGAAAGAATTTAACAAGCGCCAGGAGAGTTCTCTGAAAGAGATTAAATTTTATAAGAAACAGAATTCAAAAGTGAAACAGAAGTGGAGTTATAGTTACAAACAATACAATAGAGGGCCGGATTGTGTGGAGAGGAAGAGCTACTACACGCCACACAAAGAGAATGCGTCATCTAAGAAGCTGATGTGCCCGTGTAATGGATGCAAACATTCCCTCACCGAGGAGCACACGAGCGCTTGTCGGGCAGTCAACAACAACAACACGATGATGCACCATTCCACGTGTGTGTGCCCCAAGCTCAAAACCCACACCCCCCATACATATGTGTATCGAAGTCCTCAAGTGGCGTTACTAGTGTCGATCGCGTTTATGGTTCTCCCATTCGTGCCTGCAAGTAATCTTCTGTTTTACGTCGGCTTTGTTGTAGCCGAACGAGTGTTGTATATACCTAGCGTTGGTTTGTGTTTGTTGTTGGGACTCGGTGCGGGCACTTTGACTCAGAACTGGCACCGCAGTGAATCGCGAAGTAAAATCTTCATGCTCGCCCTGTTGGTCGCACTTACGGCGATGTGTGGCTATACGATGAAGAGAAACTTAGCCTGGCGCGATGAGGAGAGCCTTTTCAGAAGCGCCCTGCACATAAATCCACCAAAAGGTATGTTTTGTACTAAATATTTCACAATTTTACATAAAATTTCGCGTAAAATTTCATCCACCGTACCTTCATATATTTTGCTTTAGACACTCGTTTTATCACACGGCGTAAAACGAAGAGAAAGTTTCAATTCAGCAGGCACCCGCCGTATTAGCCGTCAGTCAACGTCTCATCAAAATTTGCGCGCTCACGCCATATTACTCAGGCGGCGGGCAGCACTCTCGCTACCTTCCTCCAAACTTTGTTTGAGTTGCTCGTTACGGTTCTAAACTAAGATACAATTAATTTGTTTGAGAGACAGCTACAAACTACCTGTCCACGGCGCGTTAGTTCCTCAAACTTGGAAAGAGGCTGTCACGCTCGGCTGCCGTTCCGACTGTTGGGAGTTGTATAATGTATTCACTACCTCTTCTTACAGTTAGACTCTTGACCTTTCTAGGACTCCATTAAACATGCATGTGCGACGTCCCGGGGGAGGCCGCCTCGGTTCTGTTCACAGCACAAACTTTCGTGCAAAGAGAAAAGTTTGCCCTGATGGCTCTCATTTGGCTCACTTCATACGGTGAATGTCGGCCTCAATCCCGAATATTGTATTAGTTAAAAAAGATTTTATGTGAATATGCTTAAATAAAAATTATTCGTTATATGTTTACTGAGAATGTTTTGTTAGTTTTATATATTGAAGTAGATATAAGACTGCCTGGAGCGTTTTGCTTGGCGGCGTACAAAGGCGGAATACGATTTGCAAGATCTTGTTGGGTTGAATACGCACGTGAATTTCATACATAAGTTGATGGAAAGACTAAGGCTCGTATTTTTAAAGCGATCTCAAGATTGAGAGCAATATTTAGTTTGATACGAACTCAAACCCGCTGTCACTCTTGAGACTTGATTACAATTACGTTTGGCCTTAGAGTTATTATTAACCACATTGTGTAGGTACTAGCATAAATATAAGAGCTAAAAGGGTTGAGGTTGTTTCGTCCAAGGTTACACATAACCAAAGTTATATTATAATTTCGTAATAAATTCTTAGGACGGAAAGGAAAATGGATCCTTTCTCTTCTTTTCGAAAAATAAAATATTGTCTGATAAGCTGGCCCAATGGGTACCGCTATACATTATACTGAACTTATCAACAGGTCCCACTACTCACGCACTAAGAGGGTGGACTATCGACAGAAAGAAACTATAACTTATTCAGAAACCACAAATAAGATAACAAAATATGCTCCCCTAGGCAAAAAAACAATATTTCACGTAAATTATGACACTTTATCGAAGGGTCTCCAATGTAAAACTATCTAACTTCCCTGATGGGTTTGTAAGGGAAAAATAAGAGGCCTTCGCTTTTAAAAAGTTCTATCTAACTTTTTGTATTTTTACGAGATCCGAAATCACTTGTAAAATATTGAAGCGACGGCCCTTCGCAGCTGTGACATAAGTTATTTTCCCACGAGGATTACCCGAATGGCGAGATAGTAAAAGGAAAATAGTTAGGTTACCTCCTCAGTCGAACGAAGTTCTGACAATATGGAAAAACTCAGAGAGAATTTATGATCACTCCCTAAAGTACTTCCTTCCAGCTGTGCCTTGAATACGTAAACAAAATGTATAAATAGTGGTTAATTCTATGAAAATATAGGGGGTGTAAGAGACAGCGTCCCACAAACTGATAGGGGTTGCTCAGTCAACGACACTAACCAACTTCGAACGAATTATCAATTATCAATCACTTCCACCAGGAAATCCATTCAGTAAGTGAAAAAAAAATGGCTTTTCCATAAAAATTGTCTGAACGAGGTGGAAATTTCGTCTGGAAAAGCCAATTTTTACTGAGCAACCCCTATCAGTGTGCGGGACGCTGTCCGTAAGGACCCCGTATCTATTCGCATCACTAAGTGTGACTGAAAAGATAAGTTATTCATATTTCTAAGAATAACACACATAATATACATAATAAGCCGAGATGTGACCTTCCATGCTGGACTGGGAGAGATAGAAAAACATAGCATGTTCCAGCTGCCCTTCCTCCCGGGCATGCTGTAGAAGTCAGCAAAAGGGACTCGAGGGTTACAGTGTATTGTAATTTAGGCGATGGGCTGACAACCTGTCACTATAGCAATACACATTTCAATCTGAAATTGCCCTCAATTTTTGTGAGACGTGGCGAAAGCGCCTTTTACTAGGCTTAACGCTCTGCCTACCCCGTAAGGGATACAGGCGTGATTTTATGTATGTATGTATGTATGTAAGCCGAGATCCGAGGGTTTCTGTAAATTGCAATTTAAACGATAGGCTGACAACCTGTCACTACAGCAATATACCTACAAATCTATCTTAAATAACCCTCAAAACATCGTCAGACGTGGTGCAACGGCCTTTGTTTACGCTATGCGTACCCCGTTAGGCATAAAATTATATTTATATATAATAATCACATTTCTAAGATCATATGTCTATTTCATAGTTCTTTTATTTTGAATTCGAACATTGTGTAAATGCGCAGCACTATGAGAATGAGAACTCCAATAATATATTAAGTACGCCCTTTAACTATTATGTAAGTATACGTATATTTTTTTCATCAAATAGGTACCTTTTAAATATCAATTATAATTATTAATTAGGTACCGACTATTTACTTCCATGCTGGACTGGGAGCGACAGAAAAATATAGAATGTCCCAGCTGCATTTCCTCCCGCGCATGCTGTAAAAACCAGCTGAACCTGTCACTATAGTAATGTACGTACAAATCCATCTTAAATAACCCTCACAACTTTGTCAGACGTGGCGGAATGTCCTTTGTTTTGGTCGTTTACGCTCTGCCTACCCCATTAGGGATAAAGGTGTGATTATATGTATGTATTAGGTACCTATTTGATGAAAACAATGTTTTTAATACTACGTACTACTTATATAAATACAAGTATTAACTAAACTAAGAGGCCGAGTGAGCATACTTACATTTGTTTATTTTGTATTGTTGTTGCAAAATAATTACCTTTATTCCTCATAAAATACAAATCCAACAACCCAATCGGTTCTGCTGCCACTAACAAGGCTCGAGCCAGAAATATGTTAGTATACGAAAAAGCGCTTATACTGCCAAGTGTGTGATGAAATACCGATGGGAATAAAAGAATAGCAGAGCGGAGCCGTTGCCAAGAGATATGTATAATGGTGTACCTAATAGGAGGCAGTTCAACACGAACTCTAGATTTATGATTTATGTACGGGGGATGATTATGCCTGGGTCTTTATGGGAAGTGTAAATCCTCTTGGGGGATAAAGATACATGTAGTGCAAAAATACCAGATAGAGGATACATAATTAATATACTTCAATGCTGGTCTGGGAGTGAGAGAGAAACATAGAATGTGCCAGCTGCATTTCGTCCTGAGCATGCTGTAAAAACCAGCTAAGACATCCGAGGGTTTCAGTAAATTGAAATTTAGGCGATGGGCTGACAACCTATCACTACAGCAATATACCTACAAATGTATCTTAAATAACCCTCAAAACTTTGTTAGACGTGGTGGCCCGAGCTTTGCTTAAGTCGTTTACACACTGCCTACCCCATTAAGGATAAAGGCGTGATTATATGTATGTATGTTTATAGTCTATAGTATTAGAGAGTGACTGTTTGTGCAATACAATAACTCAGAATTGCGAAACCCTTAGATATGAAAATTTGTTGAATTGTTGATGCCCCGTTTACCCCATAAGGCATAATCTCATGTATAGGTATAACAATTTTCAACTTACTACTATACTTTTATCTTTTTTTAATTTATTCCAGTTACAAAAACATTTGTGTCGGAAAAAACATCATAGAAATTACATAATATAAAAATACTAGGAAAATTTAACTAATTATCTTTATCTAATTAATGTACATACAATTATTATATATATGTATAACTAATTACGTCTACATTTAATATTATTATTAGTATATTCATGCATTTAAAAAAAAAATATTATAACAATGACCTTTGAATTATGTCAACTTTTATTAAAATTTATTTACAATCTATTATGTATGTGTCACTAATATTTAAAAAAAGAAAAGAATTTAAAAGAAGAATTGAATTTAAAAAAGAAGAAAAAATTTAATGTCTAGTTTTTGGTTTTGTTTTATTCCTGTGTTTATGTACGACCTTCTATATAGCTTTGGATACTATAATAAAGTTATTGCTTGATACAAAACTCAGCAAACACATACAAACGACCAGGCGACGGAATAAGTTTTATGCATTTGCGAACTCATAAAGTTTCATATTCCCAAGTGTGGAGCCGATTGGCTGCCATTTTAATTTACTGGTTGTGCGAGAATTTGACATGGATTCCTTACAGGGTGGTAAAGTAATATATATATATATATATAGGTAGAACACAAAAAGGTTAATATAACCGTTTCCTGCAGATATTTACTTGAGTTGTAAAGTACTTGAAAAGTGTATTGCTGTAATCATTTGTCAATTGGGCGATGTACAACTAGTCATCGCCCAAATGACAAATGATTGCACAAATACCCTCAAAATTATCTACCGGACTATGCCCGAGAAAAGATGTAGCTGGAACATTCTAAGTGTGTATTTTGCTCTCACTTTCAGTCCTACAAAGTTGGTGAGTAAGTGTGTATAAACAAAAATACTGGTAGTTAAGGAATTCGAATCAGATCCTGGCGAGTTTACCAGCTCTAGATATAAACCTTTATCGTCTCTGAAACTGACAAGTGAAGAGCTACAAGTATCGAGTTAGTAATTTAGGACGGTCAAGAGCGGTCGGTCGGCGGTCCCAAGCCGGGAAGTATTTGATCGCTCATTTTGTCCATTTATTTTGGGGGAGTAAAGTACGCTGATGAGGGAAGCACTTTGGTTTTTATTTGTTTATTGGTTGCGGTCATTAGACTGTCAATATTGGACATGAATGTTGTATGTTTAGTTTGTGGTAGTAATATTTATTTTTACTTTTGGAGTTATTTCTATCGTCGTAATTGGACGTCTATGAAAACTGATGCCAGATATTTTGCAACTAAGGTAAAAAGTTTTGTTTACATGTTTATAACGAAAAATATAATTTACATTCTAACGCTCTTTCCACCCTTACTGAAAAGGACAATAGTAGAAGTGTGGAGTGGGGCCTTAATAGAATAATAAATAGGTTTAGATAAGGCAAAACATTTGAATAACAAACGCAGCCTGTTAATTACCTGTCAATTAGGTACATCACTTGTTTATTCAAGGTAATCAATAGAATACTTAAAGCGGTGTTGTCTCATATCATGGTTGGTGAATTAATGATAACCTTGTTACAAGAGCACGACGAATCACCCTTCCATATTACTTGGCCGACTTTTGAAAAACAGAATATGTTCGTAATTTTGTTGTAAAATTGTGTTTCAGATATTGAATTAAAAGGCATGTAGCTAAGATTGTAACTTTATAATTTGGTTGTGAGGGAAAAACATACATTTTACGATAGAAATAAGAAATGAATGAAAGAAAAGTTAATTACTGCTTGTAGAGGTACATCTTTCATTTAAATTGCTATAAAAACTAAGTAAGGTTTGTAAAAGTTTTCACAATCTTACAAATTGGCAGATAGACCTACTCATTTTCCTGAGATATTTTGAAGTTTTGAATTACTTATGAATTAACAATTTCAATTTACTGTCGTTACAACATGTTCGATTGTTTGTCAAACAAAATTATTAAACGCTACAATTACGAACTAAAAACGGAATTTTCTACAGTTACCTGTCTCTTAAACGTAACAAAACTACTAATTATCGAAATAATAGTCAGACCGAAATGATGAGAACATGCAGGTGTAACAGTATTCAAAATGAGGACTGTATTTAATTTGGAAATAGTCGGGTAGGACAGTAAGCCGTCCGCTTGTTATGTAAATAAGGGCCGGGCCGGCCTACAGTGGTAGCGATTCGGCGAAGATACTCAGCTAAAGCTAAAATATCGGTCACTTTTAGACTAAGAACATTGAAAAAGGACAGGATATCTATTCTCTGTGGTTTTTGATTTGTAGTTATAATATTTTCAACTCAGATTTAGAATAAAAGTAAACAAAGTTTCATGTCTTTTCATCGAAGATCTTGTTCCTAAAATAAGTTTGAGCTATTAAATATGATAACATAATGAAATAGTAGTTTTAGTCATTTAACTAATTGGCCATGTATAATTTATTTTTGAAATGTGTTTTTGAATAAAAATACATGAAACTTTCTTTACCTTTATAGTGATTTTATGCGTTATCTGTCATTTTTATTCACCATCTTATGATATAGTGGATTAAACTGAGAGAAATACTGGAGAAAGGTGCGCATGCGTGCCAAAATCTTGCGGAAAAGGCGTAAAACCATAGAGTATAAATCTCCTGACCTTCTTCAATTTTATTATACCGAAAGTGACAGATAGCTTTTAATTTTAGTTTTAGCCGGTAGCATCTAGGATTAAGCTCACTATTAGAGTGATGTCATAAACGAACAGAACGTTAAATGTCAGTAAAAATTTAATAATCTTAATCCTGTTAGTTAGAATTCGTTAAATTTTAAAGGATGTAGATCGATACCATCCAACATACATACATATATTTATATCACGACTTTATTCCTAATGGGGTAGGCTGAGCTTAAACGATCTAAACAAAGGTCTTTCCGCCACGAATGACAAAGTTTTTTTTTAGTTATATTGCTGTAAGAACAAAAATCGGTAGCCCATCGTCTAAATTGCAATATATTGAAACGCTCGCAGATTTTTTCAGCATGCCCGGGAGAAAATCCCGCTTTCACATTCTAAATTTTTCTCTCGCTTCCAATCCAGCATAGAAGAATGTGCTGGCTAACACGACGACTTATTATCCGTGGGTATTATTTTGACAGTACTATGAGATCGTATAGATCGACCGGGATTTTGTTCACCTGTTAAGTCGCCACTATATTGCTTCAATCGCTGTCAGTGTAACGTAGGCAAAATTTTGTTTTGAATATCGCCGCCTGAACAGTAATGGCGGTCGCACTATATATAGCGCCGTCTCCTTCTGTTCTCTTATGACAGACAATGACAGGCAGTTACGCTCTTTTTTGTTAGATCGTGTTTTTGCCGAATAGGGGTTAGAAACTCCGAAACGAAAATGACCTGCATTTTAGACCGATTGTACTTTACAATTTAGATTTCAATTCAAATTTAGTGTTCGAGAGATACATCGCGTTGGGAATTGGTTGGACTAACACGGGCTACCGGGGCTAACCCTTCTTTTGTAGATAATGATCAGTTTAGATCAGTTTTATTATTTTTGTCTCATAAGGGCAGCAACACACAGGCGTCACTTACTGCGCGCAAGGTTGCGCTCAACACGCTGGCAATGTTATTTGCGTTGATTACAACATACATGCGTCATCTTACGCTCTACGCGCGCGTACTGGCAGAGGAAAACACCGACGTACAGTTCATCGCTACGAGCGCGTAGAGCGTAAGGTGACGCATGAGTGTAGTTATGCAGTTTCGTTGACTGAGCAACCCCTATCAGTTAGCGGGACGCTTTCCCTTACACCCCGTATACAAAAAAAACAATCGATGTCATATTATTCGAAAAACTTACCGAAAAGGAAAACTCTTTGCGCGCACTTCATAGATCATCCCTCGCATTCTCCATTACCTATTTGCTTTGTACCTCCGGCCGTTTCCCCATCGCATTTAGACCGTGGGAGGCCTTTTATAAACTTCTCCTTTTGCCTTTGAGCAACATGACCTGAAGGCTAACGGGATCCAATTTGTCCGTGACGGGGCGAAACAAGCCAATCACGAGCGTCCCCCTATTACTGAGAATTTGCTGGGACAGAGACGCGGTGGCGATCTAATCGGTTAAGCTCGGGTTTATCGACTACACCTTTCCAAGTGATAGCTGATCTGTGGAACTGACAGCCTGGCAAGTGGATTAACATCCCAATCTGGCATCGCATACTGATTTGGGAGGGTTGGATAGTGGCTATCAATGTTTTATCGGATATGATAAGCGAGACTGTGTTTTCGAAGGTTAAGCCACAGATTCATTTAGGTACAAGGCAACTACACTGGTTACTTCCATGCTGGACTGGGAGAGATAGAAAAACATAGAATTTTCCAGCTGCCCTTCCTCCCGGGCATGCTGTTGAAGTCAGCAAAAGGGACTCGAGGGTTACAGTGTATTGTAATTTAGGCGATGGGCTGACAACCTGTCACTATAGCAATACATATTACAATCTAAAATTGCCCTCAATTTTTGTCAGACGTGGCGAAAGCGTTTTTTACGAGGCGTTAAACGCTTTGCCTACCCCGTAAGGGATAAAGGCGTGATTTATGTATGTATGTACAAGGCAACGAATAGTTAAGCTGTAAGTACTATCGACTGCATCTTACGAAGTGTATCTATTTTTTTTTAATTGAAATATTTATGTGTTTGGGGTATTTATGTCACATCAATTAAATTTATATTACTAAATTTAATGTAACATTGTATGAGTTTCTTGTGGCTCTTATTTTCCCCTTCTTAACTAATACAAGTTACGATGCACTAGTAAATCCGTATTAAAATAAGTAAATCGGAACATACCTAATTGTTATTATTCAATAAAAATTATAAATTGATAATTTCAACCAACACACCATAATGAGGCAGGGAACCACTCTGTTAGGACCACTTTCGCGGGAAGACAGTTTGACAGACAATCCGCACACCTTTACAATAGCATAAATAAAGCCTTACAGATATACCCAAAACACAAGTTTTTAAAAAGCTTAAAAGGATTTCCTCGAACACTTTTGTTACTATAAACTAAGATTCTGAAATAAACTATTTTTATTTATTTATTTATTTAACCAGCAAGCTGGCAGCATTTACGTGCTGTATCGCCAGACTAACGCGCTGAGCGAAATAGCTGCCGCCCCTTGGGTTGCCAGTTGCCTCAAATAGGCGCTTTAGTTTTTTTTTAGTTTTTTCAAAGTAATTTTCGAACTTGACACTTTATTTTTGGTTAACAAACGTTTTCTAATTAAAATACAACTAGACAAGATTTGTTGGTATCCGAAACGACTAAATCAGAATTGGTACCTAATCCAAAAGATTAGTAAAATAGATCAGAAGAAGGATCAGGTCCCTCAGATAACTCTTTAGCGTCTGGTCCGTCGTAATCATTTAAGCCTCAGGGTTTATCGATTCCATCTTATGCCCTCGATAGCCAAGTCCTCGAGTGGCGACTCCCAGAGATTAACGCTATTACCTCGCTTACAAACTTCTCACCGCTACTTAGGTATCACAAACTTACTTAGACAGTTGTTCTCCCGAGCAATACTGTCACAGATCCAACTACAAATAAGTGGGAATTACACAGTTTCAACGAAAACAAAGAACAATTTCTGGACTGTCTAAAGTCCGCTTGTCGTTTAATCCCCGTGACTATCGAATTCATAGGGGAATGCCTGAGTTATATTGTATTATAAGTTTCTGTCACGATATATTGAAACTTTATCAATAATATCGTTTTATTCTTAATTATAGCCACAGTTTTTTCCAATAAATCCTTATTTGAAGGAGGAGTAATTGAATTTCTCAAGAAGTTCCATCCAAAAATAAACAGAACCAATGAAGTTTGGTTCGAGGATTTCCTAAGTGCTGAACTTTGCTGAAGGCCGTTGCTGTCCGGGGTTTAATTAAAAAGTGAACGATGGATAAAATTATGATAGAGCAGGTGACTTCCCGAAACTTTGCTGAATACGACTATTTTTATACTAAATGAATATCTCCAAGGGTAGGTATTTGAGATTGTAGAAAAAGTTTTTTGGTCAAAGGTCCTTGTCAATAGTCAAATGAGGTATAGAAACAGAAGTATTATTATTAAGATGGTTGGTTATTTTAATACTTATTTACATTACTTACTTGTACGTCTTGCTTCTTTGTTAATTTGTTATGAATAAGACTTTATCCGCGTCTTAATCCTATTTTATTGATACGAACTTCGGGATTAAGAGCCATTTAGTAAAATTAAAACGTTAGTTTTTAATTTCAAATTTATTACCTTTCTTACAAAATGTAGAGTCAAACTTACAATCAATTTTCTAATAATCAATTAAGGGGGATATCTTCTTAATGCTTATAAGAGTCTTGGTTTAGTATCCCATTATCGGTCACTTTTCTCAATAAGCCAGGTTTCTAGAATGGCTAATAAATCAATAGGGGTGGGTTGTTTTATGGCTCTTAAAGGTAATTTGAGCAAACGCCTCCTATTGGGACGATAAAACGATCGCAAAATTTGGGACTTACTCCCAAATTTCGATTAGGATAATTAAAATGGTGTACCTGTTAATTTGTTATGTAAGTTATGTTTATATTAACTCTGTACATATTTATATTTTGCCTTTATAAATAACGGATGGTATTTAACGTTAAGAGTTTACTGTACTTTTTTGTGTCGCCTTGATTGTTGCTGTTCCTATAATCTTGATTTTTGACAAATATTACAAACGTTTAATCATGAGATAATAGAAGAAGGATACGTGCATACAAAATTGCCCGCATTTTAGCACGTAAAGTAGGTACCTAAGTACCCCTAGAGTAAGTACCTCTTCAAGAAAAAAAAAACAGTTAAAAAGTGGGATACTATTTATGTAGTACTAATTTAGTACTCGTACCTGTTACATTATGATGTTACCAATTTTCCGTAAAATTTGTTATGCATTAAAAAGTAGAAGGTTATAAAAACTGGTAATAAAATGAAAGTATGTGACAGCTCCTTTGGGTTGTTTATGTCCTTGTACAAAAGCAGTAAAGGTAGAAATAATAAACAAGATTATAGCGAATTTAACGCGTGTTATATGGACCGTAAAAAATAATGAAATGCGACGAAATTTATACTGTTAATAATTTAATGTGTACCAAAATTTCATATTTTGTGTTGGATTGGTACCTATAGCAGCCGTCAACGGCTTATTAAAAGGCCACGTGTTTGTGTGATGTGACAAATGTTAAGGATAATCTTAGAAATACAAATTCTATCATAAACATAAAATAATTTCTGATATTCTGGTAGTAGCAAAGACGATTGCTGGGCAGGGATAAGATTATTTCAGGGAATTATATGATCATTTTAATGAAATTTCGTTTAATTGGTGAAGTAAATAAATTGAGCAATTGCAATTTCGTGAATATATTAAATATTTTCTTAAAATATTCTCGCTTCTCGTTTCTCGCGGGCCTGCCCAGATATCTCCTTTGCTGACTATACCTAGTTCATTCAACTTAATATTTGAAATTCATATATTTCCGAATCTTGTTTAAGTCGTAACCCCATAGATTGAGGATCGTGACCATCAATCAGTCGTGTAGTATATCTATCAGTGCCGCTGTGGATTGCTTCGTGCAGCTTGAATTGCAGATTTTTTGTTTGATCACACCACCTGGCTGGTGATCGGCCCGTTTCTCGTTTCCCCTCCTCTTGACCCATTAATATATTTAGCGCGATGTGACCGAGAAATTTCAGCATCCGAAATTCGTGTCGTGATCGTCAGCTCTTCAAGAATAGAGTCGTAACGCATGAAAGTTGTCCACGGCATTCGCAGTATTCTCCACCAGCACCACATCTCGAAGGCATCAACTCTGAACTATAGCTCTTATTGTCCATGTCTCGGAACCATAGAGAACCATGGGAAAAACAAAAGCATTTTTACAGTCTCATTCACAGATGATGTAACTGCCTCCGTGGTCTAGAGGCTAGTGCCATGGACTCCTGACCCGGAGGTCCTGGGTTCGATTCCTAGGGGGGAAACACAAAGTTGATATTTGAGAATTTATCATTTTCGAATTTTTCCCCAGTTTGGTTAGTACATTGCAGGCTGAATCACCTGATTGTCCGAAAAGAAAAAGATTTCGTGCTTCGGAGGTCACGTTAAGCCGTCGGTCCCGGTCGCTGTCTTTCTTCTTCTATAGTGGTCGTTACTCAAACCATGTCAGATGCCTGATAGTTGTGCTACTAGGCGGTTAAAAGACTCTGACACCAGGGTTCATCGGGTCGATAGACTTGATACCCACTCGACAGAAGAAGAATTCACAGATATCGTTCACATAAATTAAACCGCGAGTAAAAGGAAATATAGCATACTTTTACTTACGCTGTCAAATCAGACCACGAATTCAATATTCTCGAGACATCATAAAATAACATTACGCAGCAAGAAAAAAAAATATCAACTTCGCCAGGTAGGTAGCTGGTGGGTACACAAAAAAGCTTTCAGTCGATATTCCAATCACCGTCAGCAGTAAGTAACGTCATATCTACTTTATATTTTATATTTTTTCCTGTGTTTTTATTACGACTAATGGCTGATCGTGACGGGATGAGATTTTTATTTTCTTTTTGATGTGCACCGTTCGGCCGGGGCGCACTGACTCGTATCGGCGACATCGAAGATACAACTTTTATTTTTTGCTTTCATTGCGCGGCGTTCTCATCTGTTAATGTGGCATCTGAAAGGCTGAGTTGAAATGAATAGTGAAGTTTTTCATGTCGTCGTAACCGTTGGTTCAGGGTAAATGAGCTCTTTACCGAAAACACCCGCTTATAGGCGTGAGGGCGTTTTAGGGAGAAGATGTTTACCTACTATAAGCACAGATACTTTAATCTTGATGTGAAATATATTTATGTTTGGACAGCTATTTATAACTTGATGAGGTATTTTACGAATTTCACGAATTTATTATAAATGTTTTTTACTTAGAAAACTACATAATATTAAGCTGGTAAAAGATTTAGCTCTAAGTTTAAATTCTTCAACTACGATAGACTCATAATTTATTTACCTAATAAAGGTTTATGACGTTTTATACAGATAAAAGTTACTCATGAAAAGCCGCACAAAACGTCCTTATCTCTAAAAACAAAAATCAGAAGAAAAACGTGAAAAATATAGCATTCGAAAACTTCCGCCTCATCAAGCCTTGTATTGTTTGTCAAATCGCGCCAAAATTAGAAATAAAATCCGCAAAGACAGAGGGAGGAAAACCCGAAAATAAAACAAGAGCGCTTTTAAAGTCCATACATTTTTTATTTAAATACAAGGGAAGGTTTGGCGACTTTGTTGCTTCTATTTGCAAATGGGTTTTGTTGGGGCTTCTGGCCCGTTGGGGTTTGATCCCTTATTCCACTTGTCTGGAGAACAGGGCTATTGTTGGGCCATTTCCTGTATTTGTTAACTTATGTACCTTAAATATAAACGTTGATGTAACTTTTAAATAACAGATGCTCCATAAAGAAAAGTATGATGAATGAAAATAATAGAAGATTTTTGAATGGAAAAAATATCTTCCTTAGCACTGACTGTTTTCCGCGAAATTGTTTGAAATGTTGCCCAAGGCAACATGCTGTCATTGCGGTATTTCTAATTTGAAGGGATTTCTCCCTCACACCAATGGGCCAAGGTAACAGCTGTACCGTACACGTGGGGCGTAGTATGTACGTAGCGCGCGGCGTTGTATCTCGCGACTTGTTATTTACTTTTTACTGCGAGAAATAACTCTTTCCCACGGTAAACATATTAAGTGAAATTATCTTATTTGAATTGGAACGGAATCCAAGTCTTTAGGACCAGCCGTTGAGCCTGATCTCCGCAGAGTGGTCTAAGGGGACCTTTTCCCACGTGTATGCCTGTCGAGATAATGCAATGTTTAGTGTAAAGGCACTTTGGCCTTTGTGATTACTGTGAGAGAAAACGAAACGCATCGGTTTTGTTGACCACTACTTTTTAGCGAGTGGATTATCGAGTCGAACAACGACCCGATGAACCCTGGTGTCAGAGTTTTCAAACCGCCTAGTAGCACAGCTATACAGCTCTGACGTGGTTTTGAGTAAGGACCACTAACAAAGACAGCGACCGGGACCGACGGCTTAACGTTCCCTCCAAAGCACGGAATCTATTTTCTTTCAGGCAATCAGGTGGATTCAGCCTGCATTGTCATAACCAAACTGAGGAATATCTTATAAAATGATGAATATTTCTTCCTTGCTGGACTGGGAGCGAGAGAAAAACATAGAATGTGCCAGCTGCATTTCCTCCCGGGCATGCTGTAAAAACCAGCTAAGGGATCTGAGGGTTTCAGTATATTGCAATTTAGGCGATGGGCTGACAACCTGTCACTACAGCAATATACGTACAAAATACAAATCCATCTTGAATAACCCTCAAAACTTTGTCAGACGTGGCGGAACGACCTTTGTTTAGGTCGTTTACGCTCTGCCTACCCTATAAGGGATAAAGGCGTGATTATATGTATGTATGTAATATATTCTATTAATCACATTATAGACCTTATAATCGAACCCAGAACCTCCGGATCGTGAGCCCATGGGTCTGACCACTAGACCACGGAGTCAGTTAACCGCTGTGTTGACCACTGTTTCGTCTTTATTTTGACTCATTACATGCGGAAGTGTCCGCATAAGCTCAAGAGCAAAGCACTAGCAAACCAACTGTAATGCGGACACTTCTGCATCGGATCAGTCAAAATTAAGACGAAGTAGTGGTCAACAAACAACGAACTGATGCGTTTCGTTTTTTCTCACAGTCTTCACAAAGGCCAAAGTGCCTTTACACTAAGTAAGTGAAAGTAAAACCGTGAAGTAGGAAACAACTTAGCAGGGATAGAATAAGCAAATAAACCATCGCACGTGTTCTTACTTAACATGAGTAACTGAGTTGTTATAAATAGCTTCAATTAAACAATGCTTTTGCATGTAATTTAAAGTTTTAAAAAGCAACAATATGCAGAAGTATAAGATAGTAGAAAAATTGAGTGCTTTGACATTAGACTCATATGAAAACTGAACACCTTTGAAAGTGTTGATAGATCAAAGCGCTTTCTTTCCTCATTAAACTTCAATTCTGAATACTTATTCAATACGTTTTCGTATTATCTACATGATTACCTTATTGTGGACACAATCACCGTACTTTAAGTATAAGGTCATATTTAATTAAAGTGAAAATATTTTGGCAATTTTTACTTTATCCAATCATTGGTGTTCTCTCTACTCCATAAGGGATATAGGCGTGATTTTACTGCATGCGTACATTTAAAAATTAACGACTTTAATCAGAGTGTTTACCTCCCATTTGACTCCCGTAAAACAGCATTAAATTACCTGATGTCGTTATTCATGCCACATTTTCTTTTATGCTGTACGGTAATAGAGTTTCGCGTTAATATTTTATAGAGGCATTAACAGCCATGCCGCGAGCAAGTGCTCTATTGATAGCTACTACAATACACCTTTCGATACCATTACATAAACCAAAAATATGTACGATGTTATAAAGTAATATAAAATTCAAGCCATTCTTCTTCTTAGGGAGTGGATTCTTGAGTCGAACGACCCAAGCTATGAATGATAGAAATTTCGTAGATAAAAAAATAATGTTTCGTTTGGATATGGATTAAATCCTATAAGGCGTTCTTAGAATAACGTAGAGTGCAGAAAATTTAAATAAAATAAGGCACATTAAAAAGTGTATGAAATGTACATAAAATATTTTTGCGATAATATCCATCAACTCAACAGTTGTTGCAGACCGTGTGGTCGGAGCTATTATTATTGGCTTACGATTCGGAAGTGAAGGTTTGAGATTTGTCAATTTATCACTATGTGAGATTTTCCCCAGTTTAGTTAGGTCAATGCAGGCAGAATCACCTGATTTTCTGAAAGAAAAGAAAAATCCGTACTTCAGATTGTTGCTCTAGTTGGTTGCACAAGACTCGCGAATTCCCAGCAAAATGCGTACTTGACGTTCAAACTTTGCGTCAGCTGAGATGTTATCTAGCAGTCTATAATAATAATGTGTTTGTGACTCAACGAAAGAAATATGCATAAAATATTTTCGCGATAATATCCATCAACTCAACAGTTGCTGGAGAGCATTTGGAGATTTCTCGCGCTTGAATATAAGTTTCCATTCCACAGCTAGTCGTACATTTTGCCCCAGTTCAGGCGCCAACTATCATATACCCTAGTCACAGGGCAGGCACTTCATACAAGCCACCGATTTTCGTACTATATGCGGAAAAACGTGTTCGTACGGGTTTATGTGCGTGCTGCCGCCTAGTCGAAACGGCTCGCGTACCCGTTGGCGCGGGGGAGACGAGGTGAGGTAACATTTCAGATCAGAGGCGGGAGCGCCTTTTTCTTGGCGTTAGCTAATATTACTAGTCGCTGCTCTATTTGCTTGCAAAATACCCGCGAATTACCAGCAAACTGGGTTCTATGTTTAGTCGTTTAACTTTCGCGACAACCGAAATGTGATCTAGAAGTCTCTACTGTGTGTCTGTGAACCGGAACGTATAACTTTTTTTTCGCGATTGTATACATGATCTTAGCAGTTGCTCGATAACAGTCGAATTTAAGTTTTTATCCCACTACCTACTGACGTCTAGCGCGTCCCACCTAGGGCGCTAACTTATGTTGCTCAATTTGCTTGCGAAAAATCCCAGCAAAATGCGATTATCGTTTAACCTTTGCGTCAGCCAATATGTTATCTAGCAGTCTATTTACGTACTTAATATATAAATTACTGGCATATGAGTCAATCTGTATTAGATCTCACGGTGTGCAACGCACTCTGCTATTCCATTAAGATATAGCAGGACATTAGTAGGTGTTATAGACTAAATAAAGCTAAGATTAACCTGAGTGACTTATGCTACATTTCAACGCGGGAAAATATCCGATCCTCATGGGAATACTCATTAAGCCTAGGCTGTCAGCAATCTTCATAATTATAGTGCCCAGACTATAGTTTTTGCTGTATTTGCTCAGCCAAAGTGATCTAGCAGTCTATAATGTGTGTTTGTGACGCAACGGATCGGATCAGTTCCGACCGGAGATCGGTTGGTCGGTCGAGCGCCCCAGAAAATCAGATCGGTGGCGCCGACGCCGGACGTCTTGTAATCAACCTCTTTAGGAAAATAGTCGATTTAGTTTAGTGACAGAAACATCGATGGCTTGGACGGGTTGGAAACGGCCACCCTTGTTTTATCTCGAGACTTTTTCGACTATTTTCCTTCCAAACTTGTTTTGCCCCGATAGGGTTTTTCGCTGAGTCTTGCTATAATATTTCGTGCCTTTGAATAATAAATAAGATGGGTAACCCCATCAAAGAAAACTGTGTCGATGTTTGCATCTGTATTTTGTTTACACTGAATTTTCATGAAGGCTAAAAATATTATTCGTGCGTGTCAATTTATTTGGGTTTACGTAATAAACTCATCAGGTCTGGAGTTTGTGACGGCAATTTTAATTATCTCGGTGGAACGACCTCAATCCGAGCAATGGTTGCCACAATCAGCCGCCATAGTGCGGGTTGTCAAAGTTAACGATGATATTAATATCATTCGGGGACACGATAAAAACGTGGTCATCAGTGATATTTTGTTGAGTAATATCCCAACATGAAAGATCATGAAAAGGTCAACTGTAAATGAATTTTCCACTCAGACTGAGATATTACCTTATCTACTCGAATCGACTGTTAATAAACTTACTTATTTGAAAGATATGATTTATAGTAGGTATTTGTAATATTTTCTACCTTTTGAAAGCAGTCATCTCCCTAGCCTTATCCCGTATCTCACAGTGGCGGCTACTTAATCTAGGGGATTTAACGAGGGTACTGGTTTTTACACAGAGCGACTGCCATCTGACCTCCGCAACCCAGAAAGGAAACCAGACCCAATTCTAGATTAAGTCAGAGTATTCAAGACGCTAATGTTTGGCACCTTTTGAAGGCAATGTAACTATAATAATAATTGGTAAGCCTGCGAGCGACACTGAACCGCGGGTTGTCCTTAAATAAGAGGTGCTCTCTGTATATTTGACTAGTGTCAAATCGAGCTGTAAAAATAAGATATCCTTGTGGTAATAAATTGTCATTGATAATGCACTAAAATAGATGACAACTACTTTTAATATGTCGATTAGACATGTCTTCTTGCGTTAAGTAGAATCAGAAATAAATTTAAAAAATCACAAAAAGAAGCCTAGGATCGTAGGCTCGTATTTTTAAAGCGATCTCAAACTTGAGAGCAATATTAGGTATGGATTTGACAGGCCAGTTTGCACTGAAACGACATTTTTGATACGAACTCAAACTCTCTGTTGCTTTTGAGAACTGATTACAAATACTATGGACCTTAGAAAATACAAGGAAAGCGTTAATTTCATCGCTAAACGTCATCCATGTACTAAGACAATTTAATTTTGACAAAATGTTTTCACGCAGAACAGCGCCGAAACAAAATATACTTTTGCAGGTAATTTGGGTAAGCCATAGCTTAAAGCGCTTTATGAAATCCTTCCCGAATATTATATTTTGTTTGCCGGAGCTGTTGTGGCTTCCCTTGTATTTCAACATCTTACTTATACAGTGTACACCGTATAACCCAGGCTGGCATAAATTACGCTCGGAAAATTGTATGACGTGGTTGAATTACATACATACATAAAATCACGCCTTTATCCCTTACGGGGTAGGCAGAGCGTAAAACGCCTCCTAAAAGGCGCTTTCGCCACGTCTGACATAAATTGGGGGCAATTTTAGATTGTAATGTGTATTGCTGTAGTGACAGGTTGTCAGCCCATCGCCTAAATTACAATACACTGTACCTTGCTTTGCTGCCTTAATTTGCTGACTTATACAGCATGCCCGGGAGGAAGGGCAACTGGAACATTCTATGTTTTTCTTTCTCTCCCAGTCCAGTATGGAAGTTTGATTGAAGTTTGGTTGAATTACACTTTATTATTATTATGCTAGCTACTATTCCCGCGACTCCCTACGCCTTAAGTAATTATCCTGGTTTGTATGGAAAACATTCACTATTGAACATACTGAAAACGCTAATCCCTGCATAGGAGCGGGATCTGCTAGCCTGCGGTGGAAGCGAGTTTCTCACTGTCTAATCTTTGTCTTTGTATGAAAAACCTGCCTCCGCGCGCGGGTTGGGAAACCCCGTCCCGAGGCGTGGAGAAGCGTTTTCTGTATGTTCGACACTGCGTGTTTTCCATGCAAACCGGAGTACTTACTCAGTCAATGTTAAAATCTACTCAATGAGTCTAAGTAACAGTCAGAATTAAATTTTCAGCCTACCTCCTAAGTTAGGAAGCGTTACTCCAGGTAAATAAAAAAAACCAGTTTAATAAAAAAATCCCTTAAAAATTGTTTAAAAACAATCACAATTAAATCTCTGCATATCCCCTAAGCAAAGTGACGTAATTATTGTGAACTGAGAGTTTGAGCCCAGATGAACAAAATACCAGTTAAACAAAAAAAAAATTGATATTCCATGTTGGACTGAGAGTCTGGGAGTAATAAAAAGAACAAGGATAGTCAAATTTGACTGATTTAGGCGTATCATTTATGTGTTTTAAGTCAGTGCAGAAAAAGTGCGGCACGTCAAATAAATTTGAACATTATTCAATATGCTATGTTATTCAGATAAATATTATTTATTTTTAGTTTTACATCGTTTTCAATTTTCAGTTTTCGTTTTATAACGAAACTACCATAATCCATTCACTATTTCATATCACAACACAGCACAGATAATAATACTGCTTATTCCTGTGTACGTAGAAACGTTTGTAGCAATCTTAATTATACCTAGGAGTCAAATTTATCTATAGGGATGAGATACACAATCATATTCATCATCTTCCTAGCCTTATCCCGTATCTCACGGGGTCATCTTACTCTACCTTATTATGAGATAGACAATAATAACCATATTTATCTTTATTCCAGCATACGGCAACTTGGGCAGCGTGCTGTCGGCCCAGGGCCGGACCGCGGAAGCTGAAGTGGCATTTGAGAGGGCGCTTCAACACCGACCCAACATGGCCGACGTTCATTACAATCTGTGAGTATAATTCATGTGCTATTATCCTGTTAGTGACAGAAAAGGCTATACTTTTCCCGTTTATTGTTATCTATAATGCAAGATGTTCCTTCTTATAATAAACGTTGTAGGTACCCGCAATATTTTCGTATATGTGTCGTCCTTTGAAATAATATAACCATAAAATAACCAGCATAGCTTTTATACAGTACCTTACATCGAGTAGAACGTTAAATAAAGCTCTTTTCATGTGGTTTTAGCTGCGGCTCTTCTCTATTTCTTTAGTCAATATGTTCTATTCATTTTCAGTACGAGTACAAAAATGTGTCTCGTAAATATTATGGACAGTTTATTTCGATATCGATATCTCTCATGTTATTAAGTCAGCGTACCGAGCAGTGTCACATTCCGCGCTCAAAGCGATCATATTGGATCGGGCCGCGCCGCGCCTTGTGCGCCTGACATATTTTTGGCGATAATTGCGCCTCCACGGTAACGACCCGTCAGCTCAATACCTCCCTGTTCACAACACTACGCTTTATTCTCCAATAATGCCCCAAAATGGACAAAAGCCGAATAAAAAATAACCAATACTTTCGCAACAACAAAAATTACGTATGCGTAAAGGGTAATCCTACAAACATTATTCTTTTTAAGTATTTACAGAAGATATTACCAAAAGACTCGCTACAAAATAGAACGATAAAAGGAGTCAAAGATCTGATGCCAAGCTCATATTATTCAAATCCTGATAACAACAAAAGTTTAATAACACATTCAAAAGGTTTCCGACTTCACCCTTGGTAAAGAGAGAAATAATATTCGACGTGTCTTTCCCCGGGGATTCAAAAGGCAAAAGGTCCGATCCTTATTAGGGACATTCGGGAAAAATATTACAAAAGGCATTATATAAATTTTATGATAATATAGCTTCCATGCTGGCCTGGGAGCGAGAGAAAAACTTAGAATGTGCCAGCTGCATTTCCTCCCGGGCATGTTGTAAAAGTCAGCTAAGGGATCCGAGGGTTTCAGTATATTGCAATGTAGGCGATGGGCTGACAACCTGTCACTACAGCAATATACGTACAAATCCATCTTGAATAACCCTCAAACCTTGTCAGACGTGGCGGAACGACCTTTGTTTAGGTCGTTTATGCTCTGCCTACCCCATTAGGGATAAAGGCGTGATTATATGTATGTATGTATGTATGTATATCTTCCAAAAGCGCTCCATAAACCGCACATTTTGCGTAGGTAGAATACTCTCTACAGACGGAAGAAATGAAACTTACTACGAAATGTAATTAATGAAATGCTTTGTCTGTTCCGGAGACAGTCGGAGGATGATCGTAACGTAATTATTAAAAGTTTTATGTTTCGTGCTCGTGAATACTGAACCTTAATTAGGAAAAATAAGTCAATTACCGTTTTATTCACGATAACAAGGAGGGCGCGTCGTTTCCTCTGATTAAGGGCCCGCTCTACTTCAACAGTAACTGCCTCCGTGGTCTAGTGGCTAGTGCCATGGATTGATGGTCCTGGGTTTGATTCACAGGGGGGAAACACAAAGTTGATATTTGAGAATTTTATATATGTTGATTTTTATCACTATGTGAATTTTCCCCAGTTTGGTTAGAACATTGCAGGCTGAATCACCTGGTTGTCCAAAAAAGAAAAAGATTTACGTTATGCCGTCGATCCCGGTCGCTGTCTTTGATAGTGGTCGTTACTCAAACCATGTCAGAGGCCTGATAGTTGTGCTACTAGGCGGTTTAAAAACTCTGACACCAGGGTTCATCGGGTCGATAGACTCGATACCCACTCGACAGAAGAAGAAGACTTCAACAGTTGTCCCTTTCTAACTATGAAGCCTGTTTTACGTTTGTTTTTTTTATTACTCGTACTTTGTGTAAAATAAATATTTTGAATACGTACGGGATGTAACAACTGGAATACCTATTTCAGGTGTTATTAACAGCAAATTAACGAAAAAAAAAAAGGAAAATCATTTGTAATATTCTGTATTTTTTCTACGTAATGGTTAAAAGATCCATTTTTATACCTAACTAATACAAACAGAACAAGAAGCCCAGTTATTTTTATTATCTGTTTTGTATTGAAAATCCTGCACGTTTTATTTAAGGCACCTCTGCCCCTTAAGGTAAAAACCCCTAGCGTCAATAAATAATCTATTTACAACAAACAGGCGAGGACAATACTCTGACCTCTGCAGTGGCCCAACTGAATCAATAGGCTCACGAGTACACGACGCGCCTGCCTCAGTCTGTACCATTAATTCACCGTGTCAGTCCAGTTTAGTTATTGATTTAATCGTTCCCTGTACAATCTGTGAGAATCAAAATCTCCCTAGCCTTATCCCGTATCTTACGGGGTCGGCTACCTAATCCAGGTGATTTAACGAGGGTACTGGTTTTTACACAGAGCGACTGCCATCTGACCTCCGCAACCCAGAAGGGAAACCAGACCCAATCCTAGATTAGGTAAGAGTTTTCAAGCCGCCAATGCTTAGCACTGGCCTCTGATATGGCTTAACGACTAATACCTACGGTATTAAACGTTATTAACCAGAACCAACGGCTTAACGTGCCTTCCGAAGCACGGAAAAAGCGATTAATAAACGTACATATGAAATTCGAAAACCGAAAAACACATTGGTACGTGGTGGGATTCAAACCACGACCCCCGCTCAGGAGGCTGCGGCCCTTTCCACTACACCATCGGGCTCATTAGCACACCTAATTAAAGGCCATTTTTTTTTATTTATGATTAACAAACAGGCGAGAACAATACTGTGCAGGCCCAGCTCAATCAATAAGCTCGCGAGTACACGGCGCGCCTGCTTCGGTTTGTCCCATTAATTCACCGAGGTTCCTATCTCGAAAAAATCGTTTTCTATAAAACCTGCATGTTCCTCAAAGCTGAAAATATTCAAATTAATTCTTTGTATGATAAACAAACAGGCGAGAACACTCTAGATTCAGACAAGACACAATGTTATCAATACGCTCACAAGCACACGAAGATATGTCCCATAAATTTACTGATGCTCCAGATCCAAATATTTAATTAGACGTTCTACTTGTATTTTTGTATTCATTATTTTTTTGCCTCAACCGTCAAATTTATTTATGATCAAACAGGCTGAACCTAAAATAGTTTCCATTGTTTCCAATACTCTGCTAACTCAATAGGCTCACGAGTACATGACGATCTGTCCCGTTAATTCACCAATCACCGAGGCTCCAACTGTTGAATTTACCGTTTTCTATGCAATCAGTTGGAAAACCTGCATGCCTAATACCTACTGTCCCTTAAGGTCTCAAGTGTAAAAAATATTTCTATTTAAGATACATGAACAGGCGAGAACAATAGGTACTCTTAGCCCAGCTCAATCAATAGGAACGAGAGTAGACAATGGTTTGATTAATTTTCAGAGGCTTCAGTTACAAATATTATTTTTAAGCTACTAATCTGTTGGAGATCGAGGTACTGCCCCTTCACACCGAAACATCGAAATTATTTCCATTTATTATCAACAAACAGACGATGACAATACACACACAGGCCCAGTTCAATCAATAGGCTCACGAGTACACGACGGTCTGTCCCATTAATTCACCGAGGCTCCAGTTCTTGAATTAATCGGGCGCGCTTCTCTCTGTCCCGCCACCTAAGCGTTGGGTTTCCGTGCAGTTTCACAAATTAACGTCAAGCCATGTCCTACTAATATCATTACTGGAAGTGCCGCCAGATCTTCTCTTTTATAGGGTTGGTAACGGAAAATTGATGGTTTTGAAGGACTACTTCACAGAAAACTTAAGAGAAAAGTCTAAAAATTATATTTCTAAGGAATAAGTTCATGATGCATAAATTCAACGTTTAAGAATACTAGTGTTTTTGTGCGTTTTCTGAACATTTTTGACGCACTTACAGACGTAACCTCTGCGTCGTAACAAACATGCGCTGATTTAAAAAATATTTAAACAAATTTACTTGAGACGTTTATATACCTTTTATATTTGCTGATTTAAGGCACTACAAGTCATTTAGGAATCTTATACTGGTTTTAGGGTACCAAACCCCTTAAGAATCTTTGGTCGCAGTGAACTGAGGCCTAATGAGATTTTTCGCAGACGCGTGTGACCTTATTACCTTGATGAGAAGTTAAACGGTTCTGTTATTTAATTTGCCGCGAGACGCAGAACACCGCATGTGGGAAATAAATTCCCGTACGTGCTGGTGTTTAGCGGCACGTTACCGTTTGCTGTCAACGCCTTGGAAAATAAAACAGTTTATACGATAAGTTAACTAGATAGCTACATTGTTCACGTATGCATAATGTCACACCTTGACCCACAGCCTAGACAGAGCGTAAAACACCGCATTTTCGCCATGTCGGAGAATAATATTTTGTAATTTAGATAGAAATGTGTATCACTATATGAATCGACAGATTATCAGACCATCGCCTAATTACATAGCTGTACTTAATAATTTTTGAGATCATGCTCTGGAGGAGAAGCCGCTGGCATAATTTAATTTTTTTCGCTCCCAGTCCAGCAGAAGAATTAATCTAACTGAACTAATCTACGTATTGCCGAATAATATTGACATCAATAATAGTTTATGAAACTATTTCACTTTGATTCTACTAATAATATTATAAGCTCAACAAACAATATCAATTTCCATTATAATGCTCAATAACAAAATCTACTTTGCCATGTAAATGCGAAACTATTCCAATATCACAAAATATATCTCGTGTCAAAGGCGATGATTGCAAATAACACTGTGCCAAAACGTCATACACATGGAATTATGTAGATAGGTTGTGCGATGTTCGACAGATAGTTGGTTATTACGTAATAAACTTGGTCTGGGTTCATCTAGGAGCTTTGTATGCGTGTACAGTATCCGCTGGTGTATTTATGAGCCGACCGTTTCAATATCACCCGTCTCTTCTCACTTGCCGTGTAGGTTTCAAGTCAATAGACCTGATGAACCCTGGTCAGACTTTTTAAACTGCCTTATACCACAGCTGATAAGGCTCTAACATAGTTTGTGTAACAACCACTATCAAAGACAGCGACCGGTAATAACGTGCCCTCCGAAACGCGAAATCTTTTTCTTTCAGACAGTCAGGTGATTTAGCCTACATCATGTCCTAAACAAAGTGGGTAAAAAGAGACTGGGTAAAATCTCACAAAGTGATAAAACAACTACGTGTTACCCTCCTGAGAATAGAACCTAAGACCTCCGGATCCGGAGCCCATGGCTAAGACTAGTAGACCACGGAGGCAATTGGTCGGGGCTCATCTAGGAACTTAGTATGCGTGTACAGTATCCGCTGGTGTATTTATGAGCCGACTCGTTTCAATCTCGCCCGTACGTATACGGCATTGTTCGATCCTCCATTTTGCGCTGTCAGCTTCTTCCCTTGTTTGAATAAAACCCTAATAATGGATGTGTATTCAGTTACTCCAGTTACTCCTCGCACAGGTGTGAGCTGGCTTGAGTGAGATTGGAAGAATATTGCTTGGCTTATGCGAGTGTCAGCTGGCACTCTACCAAATTAGATAGCCGTAGAATATTAATGCACTGATGATTATCTCGGTTGAAATATAATGAGCTTTGTGGCATGTTTGTGTCTCTCATTTTCGCATTTTGCGAGACTTGGATATGTTTCTCGTATAAATATTCATGTTATTTTGAAAGAAAATGAATTTTGAATTTATGAACCATAGTTTTGAATAAATATATTTTATGTCGTTAGTTCATAAGATTTAAACAACATCTGGATTATTTTTATAAACATACATATTTCATCTGAACAACAGTATTTAAACCGCATATATAAACTGATACAGACTGGTCAGAAACAGCCAAGAATCGGGAAGCCTGTAAAAAGAAAGGGGAGGCCTTTGCCCAGCAGTGGGACAGTTTAGGCTAGTATAATAATAATAATAATTTAAATTGTTCAACTCGAGAACCCACTTGCTAAGAAGAAGAATTAATTCATCGGTAGAATTAAACGCTTAGGCATACATTTTAGAGACCATAAACAGTATATCCTATGTCAATATGCATGAGATCTAAGGCATTACGTGGGCACACAGATTATTCTGAGACTGTTTTGTGAACCTACTCGATATCTAAGGTTTGGATGGCCTGTTTCACCAAGGAGGTGGTAGTAAGGAGTCCTAAGTCAACATAAGGGGATCAAAGCTATCGTCTGCTAACAGTGTTGATGGAGGTCATGGAACAGTGCCCTTGCCATCAATAGGTAGGTAGGTATATTGCTTTTATCATAACAAAGGCAAAGACTATAGACAAAGCGAAAAAGGGTTCTTCGTAAAAGCTGTTTTTAATTCGGGTGCTTAGATATCGGAATTTACAACTAGGTATAGTATAAGCTTTGAGGTAGAAATCTCTTCTATTTGCACGATTGGTGTTAATTGTCTTAAAGAATCAATCATAAATCACGATTTCATTACTAACGAGGTGAGTAGGTCATCAACGACCTAAATAAAGGTCGTTCTGCCATGTCTGGTAAGGTTTAAGGGGTTATTACAGATAGATCTGTGTTAAAATAATCTGTGTATGTAATAAAATTTATTTGCCCATAAGAAATTCTTATACAAGTAATTCAAAAAGTTCAAAACCCCCAACTGCGTGCAATGTGAGCTTCAAAACTTTAAATTGTTATAAATCCTAAACGATCATCTAAAACGAAAAATTACTTAAGAAACCTAAAACTGATTTTCAAATACCTATTCAATGATACCCTATGATAGAAATAGCAGGGCGACGCCGAATAATTTTAATACATTTAATTTTAGCAAGAAAAACAACTATTTAGTTTTGATGATTATGTGGTAGAGACCGTGTCAAACTTTATTTTTCATAGCATAGAGCAAAAGAGTAAAAAAGTTCCTTCAATCTTTAACACCCTACTCTGCTTCGTCAGTCGAATTTTATTTTTTTAACGAAATGGCGTTCGATAGTAGCTATATTTGATTTTGATCAAAAATTATGTCTTTAGTGACACTTGCAAGATTAAGACAAATCGATTGACGTAAGAATCATTAATGTCGACTTACGCGTTAGGGCTGTAGAGTGCCACAAAGGAACAAACATACGCACTAGCATACATACACACATAGGCTGATAAACACGTTACCCTTCTTTTCGTTGAGCAGTCGGGTAAAAAGTAGCACCGTGAGTACCAATTTTACAAATTCAGATACTTAATCCATGCGTTATGAGGAAACTCATGTTACACTGTTCACATTTACCTGTCATTCCTTTGCATATTAGATCTGCAGTTATCCCGGAAATGTGTCGTTTCCGTTCGAGTATAGCTCGCACGTGATAATTGCTGCATACGTAGATCCCAAATGTAAAACTTACAGCCAAGAACATGTCAAGTTAGTCTCTGGTCGTCTTTATTTCAATGACTAAAATATCTTGGGGCACAAGCAAAGGTTTAACTTGGCGTGCTCTTGCCTGAACATCTCTTGCCTGAGCTATATAGTTCTATAGCTCGTACGTGATGATGATAGCTGCATGCGTAGAGACTACAGTCAGGGACGTGACAACAGAGAGTCGGGTGAATTTTATTTCAATTAATGAAGTCACAATTTAGGATCGGCCTTTTCTATGCTTTCATCGGGGTAACGTTCCTTATTTTTCTTCTGTCATGTGGGTATTGAGTCGGTCGAACCTATCAACCCTGATGTCAGTTTTTGAACCGGCTTTATTAGGCCTTATTAGGCCTATTGGCCTATGACATGGTTGTGTAACGACCACTATCAAAGACAGCGACCGGGACCGATGACTTAACGTACCCACCGAAGCACGGAATCTTTTTTCTTCCAGACAATTTAGCCTGCAGTCTCCTAACCAAACTGGGGAAAATCACAGAAAGTAATAAATTAACAAATATGCATTTTGTGTATTACCTGGGAATCAAACTCAGGACCTCCGGATCGTGGGCCCATGGCTCTGAACACTAGACCACGGAGACAGTTAGGTAAACCTTGCCCTTCGAAGCATAGACCCTTTCTCTTGACAGACAATCATGTGATTCAGCTCGCATGGGCCAAACCAAAACTGGTGAAAACCTTACAAATTGTTAAATTGCTAATACTCGTATCAAATGTAGATTCTTCTTGAGATCAGAGCCAGAGGCTCAGACTTTCAGACCAAAACAAGACCGCAAAGGCAGTTCAACTTGACTCGTTGTTGACTGTACCGTGTGAGACAGTATGATATTGCTCGCATCTCCGTATTCTATTAGGGACGCGAAATTCGAGCGTGCCTGATAATCATCTGAAATATTTGCCGAGAATAATCGAACGAGCATAATGTACGCCGTAAACAAAATACGAGCTTGTATTATGATAGCCTTCATTGAAATCAACAAGGAAATTGGTATATTTTTTCCACAGAAGTTGTGAGTCGAGAATACGTAGGTATTTTCGATGTAGTCTATATCTACATACATACATACATATAATCACGCCTTTATCCCTAATGGGGTAGGCAGAGCGTAAACTACCAAAACAAATGTCTTTCCGCCACGTCTGACAAAGTCTATATCTACGTATCTATCTAATACTAATTTTATAAAGAGGAAAGATTTGTTTTTTTGTATGTATGTTTGTAACGAATAAACTAAAAAACTACCAGACCGATTTCACCATTGGAAAGCTGCGTTCACCCTGAGTAACATAGGTTATAGGAAAGTACATCATTCCCACGTGAAAACTTATTTAGCAGCGGGTAACACCGCTGACAGAAAGCTAGTATAGTATAACAGAAAGTGCCTAAAATACTGAGAATTTTACCTTTTTACAACCTCATTTTCAAACTCCACGAAACGCAATTAAAAATGTCTCGAAAGCTATTAAATTATATTCTAATCTCTAAACTCTTGAAGATTAAAGGCGTCTTAGACGACATCTTAAGTCCAGGAGTGTACTTAGTGAAATTGTTTTTAAGCATCTTTTCGCCCTTAAAATTGTATCTAGTAAGGTCGTAATGGGCTAAGCTGCGATTCGACTTGAGATTAGATTATTCCAATTCTGGCGTCAAGAAATCACTTGAGCACGTTCGTGTGTCGTGTCTTGTCGCTGGGGAATTCCCGTGCATACTGTACCTTTGCTGTACATTTGCTGTACTTGTTTATTTATTTATCGTATGGCATTTATTTGCTGCGAGGTCCAAAGGTCTTCCATGCTGGCCTGGGAGCGAGAGATAAACATAGAATGTGCCAGTTGCATTTCCTCCCTGGCATGCTGTAAAAACCAGCTAAGGGAACCGAGGCTTTCAGTGTATTGTAATTTAGGCAATGGGCTGACAACCTGTCACTACAGCAATATACCTACAAATCTATCTATAATAACCCTCAAAACTTTGTCAAACGTGGCGGAACGACCTTTTTTAGGTCTTTTACGGCGTGATTATATGTATGTATGTATGAGGTCCAAAGGATAGTGCAGCAGCCGGTATTGTTGCACTATTGGCACGTGTAAGGTTTTTAAGGTAGTTCCTACGGACGTGGAACAACATCGACCACGATCACTATTAGAAACAGTGACCGGAACTGACGGCTTAACGTGCCCTCCGAAGCACGGAATCCGTTTAATTCCAGACGATCAGGTGGATTCAGCCTGCATTGCCGTAACCAAACTGGGGAAAACCTCACAAATTGATAAATTGACAAATATAAACTTTGTGTTCCCCCTGGAAATCGAACGTGGGGCCTTCGAATCGTGAGTCCAAAGCTCTATCAACTAGACCACGGAGGCAGTTAGGGCTAACAGAAAAAAAAATGATTTTATTCAGATAAACCACATCACAACTTGTTGACTAAACTAAAGCTCTAGACTACGTCTTAGCATCTCAGTATAATCTTAGATTACCTAGAGTTGTTGGCGCTGGCAACTCAGATAGCGTCTGCCGAGTTGCCGAGCTGGCTCCTCGGTTTGAGCTCAATCACACGATCCGATTTGTCGACTTAAGGTCTTCCTTCATTGTGTGTTTGTGAGGCCTAGTTTGCTAAGGCGATAGGAATTCGCAAGAGGAAATTACAAGCTATTGATATTCTGCAGAATGTACCTACCTAAGCCTGGAATAGAACCCAGGGACTCCGAAACGTGAGCCCATGGTTCTAACTACTAAACCACGGAGGCAGTTCATTTTCACGTTTGATACTGGTAGTCTGTTTTGGTACGTTGTTTGTAAAATTACTTACATGATATTGTTTTGTATAGACTGTGGTGTTCGTTGGATATCATTCATTGTAAAATATTTTGATTCTCAAAGTAAGCATACATAAAAATGATGTCTTTTTTACAAAAATAGATATTGGTTACTTATTTAAAGCTTACTGTTATTTCGAATAAGATTTTCGTCTGAACACGTCATGTAATTTTTAAGTTCGATAACTTTGATATCAAACATTTCTTCGCCGTAGCATTTCGTAGCAATCAGTGCTACGATTGCTACGAACTCGAAGCAAAGAAGCCACGTAATCACAAACAGTATCGTGATCGTAAATATAACAGTAAATATAGCAGGTAAATAAAATTGGAGCATATTTTACTTCCATGCTGCACTGGGAGCGAGAGAAAATCATAGAATGTGCCAGTTGCATTTCCACCCGGGCATGCTGTAAAAACCAGCTAAGGGATCCGAGGGTTTCAGTATATTGTAATTTAGACGATGGGCTGACAACCTGTCACTACAGCAATATACCCACAAATCTATCATAAATAACCCTCAAAACTTTGTCAAACGTGGTGGAACGACCTTTGTTTAGGTCGATTACACTCTACCTACCCCATAAGGGATAAAAACGTTATTATATGTATGTACATTTTAGTAGAAATCAGGCTGCGTGGAACAGCAGACACACTTGACACGATTTACAAATTGCAGTAGCGACGGGAACGACGTAGTCACATCCTCTACTGTCTACTTGTGCTACGGTTCAGAGGACGAGGGGCTATCGACAAAGTTTCTTTTTTAGGGGTCTGTAGTGAATTTTTAGTTCACTAGTTTTAGTTAATAGTTCTACTTCATGTTATTTAGAGTATATTTTTAGTTTACATTGCATTGTGGTCTCTGCCTACCCCTCCGGGAAAGAGGCGTGATTATATGTATGTATATGTATGTACATTGCATTGTATTTGTCTTGCCCTTAAAATGTTTCTCATTCTCTCAACTGCCAGTGGGTTAGCTGGAAGAGATCTCTTCATAGAGATAAGTTCCTCCTTGCATAACTTTCCGTAAACTTCATTTCTTGTATCTTAATGCAATAAAAAATATATAAATCATTATGATATTTTGTATGAGGTTAAATATGTATAACTTTTATACAAATAAATATGTAAATAAAGTCTTTTTTTAGATGCTCTTCCCAGATAAGTTATGAAGTATGTTGCCCAGTTAAAATAGTAGTTTGTCACTGTTAATCACTATGATGTATCAAAAACCATTTTGAAGAAACCTTTACTCCTAGTACCTACATAGATTTTAACTAAAGTATATTACTGATGTTTGTAAAAGAAACATGTCTAACTACAATCAACCTTAATACGTATGTATAGAGAATGCATGCCTTTCTTTAGTTCTGGCTTTTGCCGCTTAACATGTTTTCAGAGATTTTAAAAAGACATAATAAATAAATAGCTTTATCTATCATACAGATAGATAAAGCTAGTGAAGCTATAAACATTAAATGTTGTTTCTCTATTTTCAGAGCAACAGAAGTTTTGCTTATACGTATTATTATGTTTTTCGGTATTAAAGTACCTACTAGCTTGAGTTTTCATTTCCACTACAGAATAAAGGAGCACCAAGTTCCAAGAAGCGTAAAGAACAACGTAAACTACAACTAGCTACATTCCGCAATCTCCCGGAAAAACTTCTAGAAACTAGTGTATGGATATTAAGCAAGTGGCAATATGCAGTAGGTGGCTTAGCTCCCTCTAGCTTCTACAGTAATACTGGCATGTAATCTCGTAGAGTTCAAGCAAGCGTCAAGATTCAAGAAACGTTCCAACATTCTTAATACATTCCGCAATCTACTGTAAAACGCCTACAGTGACTAGTAACTCGCTAGTGCAGCTATTTAGCAAGTGGTAATATGCAGTAGGTGACAAAGAAGCAATGTAGGTACTAGCTATTTCTAGCTACTACAGTAATACTGGCCTGCAATCTCATAGGCTTGAGGCAAGCGTCAAGATTCAAGAAACGTTCCAACATTCTTAATACATTTCGCAATCATCTGTAAAACGCCTACAATGCCTAGTAACTCGCTAGTGTGGCTATTTCGCAAGTGGTAATATGCAGTAGGTGGCAAAGAAGCAATGTAGGTTCTAGCTATTTCTAGCTACTATAGTAATACTGACCTGTAATCTTTTAGGCTTGAGGCAAGCGTCAATATTCAAGAAACGTTCCACCATTCTTAATACATTCCGCAATCTTCCGTAATACGCCTACAATGACTAGTAAGTCGCTAGTGCGGCTATTTGGCTATTTAGCAAGTAGTTATATGCAGTAGGTGGCAAACAAGCAATGTAGGTACCAGCTATTTCTAGCTACTACAGTAATACTGGCCTGTAATCTTGTAGAGTGGAGGCATGCGTCAAGTTTAAAAAAACGTTTCCACATTCTTAATACATTCTGCAATATTATGTTGAACTCCTACAGGTCCTAGTAACACGCTAGTGCGGCTATTTGGCTATTTAGCAAGTGGCAATATGCAGTAGGTGGCAAGGAAGCAATGTAGGTACTAGCTTCTAGCTTCTACAGTAATACTGGCATGTAATCTCGTAGAGTTGAGGCATGCGTCAAGTTTAAAGAAACGTTCCCACATTCTTAATACATTCTGCAATATTCTGTAGAACTCCTACAAGTCCTAGTAACACGCTAGTGCGGCTATTTGGCTATTTAGCAAGTGGCAATATGCAGTAGGTGGCAAGGAAGCAATGTAGGTACTAGCTTCTAGCTTCTACAGTAATACTGGCATGTAATATCGTAGAGTCTCGCAACGCATCGAGGAGCTGCCGTATAGCACGTCCCACGATGAGGCGTAGATTAAACTCGTGTATAACTCGCTAAATTCTGCAATCTCCAGGAAAAACTCGTAGGTACTCCTAGAGTATGATCAGCAAGTAGCAATGCGCGGCTAGGAAACAGTGTACTAGCTCCTTCTAGCTTCTATAATAATACTATATACACGGCGTAGATTAAACTCATGAATAACTATCTACATTCCACAATCTCCCGGAAAAAAATGACTATTTAGCAAGTGGCAATATGTGTCTAGAAAGCAGTGTACTAGCTCCTTCTTACTTGTACAGTAATACTGGCATGTAATATCGTGAAGTCTCGCAAGGCGTCGAGGAGCTGCCGTATAGCACGTCCCACGATAAGTCATAGATAAAACTCATGAATAACTAGCTACATTCCCCAATCACCCGAAAAAACTTACAGTATGACTATTTAGCAAGTAGCAATATGTGTCTAGAAAGCAGTGTACCAGCTCCTTCTTACTTGTACAGTAATACTGGCATGTAATATCGTGGAGTCTCGCAAGGCGTCGAGGAGCTGCCGTATAGCACGTCCCACGATAAGTCATAGATAAAACTCATGAATAACTAGCTACATTCCCCAATCACCCGAAAAAACTTACAGTATGACTATTTAGCAAGTAGCAATATGTGTCTAGAAAGCAGTGTACTAGCTCCTTCTTACTTGTACAGTAATACTGGCATGTAATATCGTGGAGTCTCGCAAGGCGTCGAGGAGCTGCCGTATAGCACGTCGTACGATAAGGCGTAGATTAAACTCGTGTTTGCACACACACATATTTAACATTCTCGAGTCGCGACAACGTCGGTATTTGTGTCGCAGGAAAATGGGGAAACTGGTGGTTTTGTGGAATGTTTTGAAACCACAAATCAGTTAAGATCGCAAAGAGTGTTTGAACATTGTTTTGTGATATAATATTACAAAACTTTGCCGTATTCAATCAAGTGAGATAGATGTCTATTTATGATCAGCTCTCAAGAGTGACGGTGAGTTTAAGTCTGTACCCGAAATGTAATTTCGGTACAAAACGACCTGTCCAATCCGTACTTAATATTGTCCTCAATCTTGAAGTTGCTTTAAAAATACGAGCTTTTGATACAAGCTTTGCGCTTGTTACACTCATTTTAAATTTGATTAGTTCCGGGTAAAGAGATAGATTTCTTTTCACAATCTAGAAAAAAATTCTGAGGTACAATATTATGCGACTAATATTACCCACAAGACAAGATTTACATGGTACTTTCGAACTTTTCAAAATAACATGATTCACGTGAGCATTTCCCGAAACCACTGGTATTTGTTTTCCTGCAACATTTACGTTACTTGTTTGTGAAACGATTCCGCCAGGACGTACTCGCGTGGGACCAGTGTACTGAGCGGTGCACAGCAGACACACTGCGCAACGAAAACAAATCTTTCCAGGCTTCCCAGGTAGGGATGTGCGTTATGAATTAAAAATCGTTTTTTTATAATCGATTTATCCTACATACATACATAAAATCACGCCTTTATCCCTTACGGGGTAGGCAGAGCGTAAAACGCCTCCTAAAAGGCGCTTTCGCCACGTCTGACATAAATTGGGGGCAATTTTAGATTGTAATGTGTATTGCTGTAGTGACAGGTTGTCAGCCCATCGCCTAAATTACAATACACTGTAACCCTCGAATCCCTTTTGCTGACTTATACACCATGCCCGGGAGGAAGGGCAACTGGAACATTCTATGTTTTTCTTTCTCTCCCAGTCCAGTATGGAAGTTATCCTTGCGGATTATTAATCTATTTTTTACGAAAAAATATATGGATTCTTCAAAGAATCGTTTTTTTAATAGTATTTTTATTTCTTTAATATCTTTCCTTAATTAAACGGGTTGAGATTGTAAATTACATCAAATAATAGTGCTGCGATATAAAGATTCAATTCCGAGGTGGAGAAATCAAAACAACGATTTCTAGTAATTGCAATGTTGTCCATAATCGTTTTCTTTTAAATAAGTAAGAATCATAATCAATATTTTTACAATTTATGTTTACTTTAGCTCAAATCGATTATTAAAAATAATTATTAAAAGTAATCGATTATTTTTTCACATCCCTACTTACCAGGTTTTCCAGGCTTCCAGGTGCTGGTGTTTCGGTTTTCCCGTTCGCTTGAAAACGCAAATGTTACAGTCGAATAAAACTACCCGCGCTGTCGTCGCTCGGACACTGACTGCGACTAATGGCAGCCTTGCTAACTTGCTGTTTGGATTGAGATAAAACCTGTTTAAATCTTTCTTTGTGCTAAATTTTCAAGAAAGTGGGTGAATATTTTGTGTAAATTTTATCTTGATTTTCCTAATAATTCAATTAACAAAAGCAGGCACAACATTAAGGTCTGTATTTATAATCAGCTCTCGACACTGAAAGCGAGCTTGTATTCGTATCATAAATGTCTTTTCAGTACAAAATGATCTGTCAAATCCATATTTAATATTGCTCTTAATCTTGCGAACTTTATTAATACGAGCCAAGTTTTCTAGAACATTGTTTTTAACCTACGATTTCACATTATTACGTTTATTTAGTATACCAGGTAATAAGACATTCAAAAGTGTAAGCAAGAAGCAGAACCCCAAAAATTTTCCGTTACATTTTCATGTAAAACACGAATAAATAACACACAAGTATTAAATTTGTAATCTGGTTATGTCTACACAGATGATGTAACTTTTCATTTATTTTAAGTAAGAGCAATTTACAGCCAGTTAATTGAATTAAAATGAATATAGGGCAGTAAAAAATATCTCTTGAAGAAAATGTTATACGCTGAGACTAAAGTAAATTAAAATAACTAACTCTACGAATCTGTTTTGACTTCCTTGGCGAAACTTAATCTTTTCAACGTCAGCTTGTTTTTACTAAACCTTTTGGATCCTAGTGAAAAGGTAAAAAGATAAAAAAACATTTTAATATAAAGTAGTTAGGACAGATTTAAAAAGTAAAATTATCTACATTTGAATGTTTATTTCATGTTTAATTTAAAATACTTTTTTCGTTTATTAATTTTCTTCTTGCAAAAATCATGTTTAAGTTCTTTGTAAAATACTTAGATCGTTTCATATTTCTTGTAAACGTCTACAAATAATATGACATGCACATCAATTTGACGGAAATAATCTGAAATTATTTAAAAAACAGCTTTTAAGTGATTGAAATTTTACGTAAACCAAATAAAACCAATCTCTACGGAACACCCGGAATCAATAATTTCTTTTGTACAAACTTGAAGATTGTTTTCCAAACAGGAAAGCATGATTGATTGACCAGCTCACTTTGTTTGCTCTCCAGATATAAACCGTATTAAAGTTGAAGGTGGATCCGATTTGCGAGATGGGGATCCATCCTTCTTTGAGTCGAGTGGGTTTTGCAATTTGTCGAACGACCCGGTGAACCCTGGTGTCAGACATTTTAAATCGCAAAATAGCACAGCTAATTTGCTTCTAACAGGATTTGTTTGACTATCACTGTCAAACACTACTTAACGTGCCCTCTAAACACGGAATCCTTTTTTGACAATCAGGTTTTTCAGTTTGCATTCCAAATTGCGAATATTTAAAAGTGTGATAGGTACTCCTATGAGAATTGAACCTATGATTGTGAGGTTGAAAACCCATGGCTCAGAGGACAAGGCCACAGAGTTGTCTATGATGTTATTTGCGAGTTGAGGATCCTTGAAAATAAATTAATACTCGATTTAACATCCTCATTTTGAAAACTCTCTTGGTAATCGTATTTTGAGCCCGTCGTTTGAAATCGCTGGAAAGCTTTGAACTTAATCAAATCCCATGTGGATATTTTTTAAGAAAAATGATTGATGAAAGTAATCTTTAGCAACCTAAAAAGTTTCTTAACAATATTTATAAAATAAAAACTTTTATCCTCATCATATTATAAAAAAAAATGTTCCGTCAGATGTCTGAAAGAGAAAACACTTATTACAAGTTGCATAAATATTATTTAGATTTACTGTACATAAATTTTAAGTAGGGCTCAAAGTATTCTCAGAGTAAAGGTACTTAGGTTAACGAGTACGTGACTGGATAAAGAAATTTCCATTAGATTTATCAAAACTTGCTACACATAATTAAAAAGATTCCAAACAGTTACGACGTTTTTTTTACAATTCTACGCTAGTCAGGCATTTGTTGGTCAACTCATAAACATCCACCAAATGGGCTTACATTTACTTATCTAATTAACTTAATTCCGTACATATCAAAATAACGTGTTAGTAATAATTCTGTTGCGATAGTATACATTAATTCAATTCACAATTTGTCACCTCGGCGGAGCGTTGGAATGTCGCGATCGCGTGACTGGTATCGCCTGACGCGCCATCCTCGACGTTCGTGAGCATTCGCTGCATAAATTACTAACAATTTATCCGACTACGAATTCGGGAACGCGCCGAATTAAACCGAATATTTCGTCACCGCTATTTATCGTACCTGGATCTAATTAAAGCGGAAGGACCCGGAAAATGCGGCAACCGAAACCTTCCCAAACCACTGAGCTGCACGGGCTTTCCCCTCTATCTGGGGACCGTAATCTTTTCGAGAGTGCCCACCTTGTTTGACTTCACTGTTTGCTTTGGGTCGGTGATGCCGGTCAAATGTCAGGGGGTATCAGGATTCGCTTAGTAAATACGAAATATTTTCATAAACAGCTGAAATACGAACTCCACACAGAGCGATTGATCGCCACAAGTTGCAAGTCATTTAATATCGCTTTCACCGCGACAAACTTTGTGCCGGTCGAACCGCAAAATGTGATACGTCACCCAACTTTGAAATGAACATAAAGTTCTAGCACTCTCATTTTCGCTTTATAAAATTGAAAATAACTTGGAGCAATTCCAGAATGGAAAGCCATTCTTTGTCGCCTGATGAATGGAACCATAAAATCCCTTCTGCATTGTATAGTGTCTCGGGTTACAACACGGCGGTGAAATTGTTTCTCATTTGTTACTTGGGCGAACAAAATTGCACAGTGTGTCTTCTTCAAGAGTTTAGCGAGGGCAATGTAGCGTCGCGTCGCAGACGTGATTTTAGAGATTTTTAAACGTGGAATCTGTGGTCTAACTTTACAGAGCACTCAGGGTCGATGTTTATTCCGAGAGCGACACAAAGGGAAATAAGAGGATTACTAAAGTGAAAAGTACTTAAAGTTCATCCGTGGTCGGTGTTCATTCGGCCGCGCAGTTTCAGTCGCTGGCCGTCTGCTCCTCATCCCCCCCTCACCCCTGACCGTGGCTTTGTCGCCAGCGCGGTCCCACAACTAATTCCGCGATTTTAAACTAGAAAGTGGTAGTTGCTGCTACAGTCAAAGTTGAAGTTGGAGCTATTTTCTTGGGATTGCTATTTTCTTGAAATCGAACTACGAATATAGCTCTATCTACTTTCCGTTTGATAGTGTTGTTCGCTCGGACTTTCTTCTTTTAATGCTTGTTTACTGAAATAAGATAGTACGTATAATGGTATTGTGTTTGCTTTAGCTAAACGAATGTAACATGAAAACATTGTGTAGGTCTTCATATTTTATACAATCAACTTCATATTATTTACGGGATACCTACGCAGAGCACCTAACAAACGCTGTTTTTGAATGTGAATGTGATTAAGCACATTTTTGTGTTCTGCTGACATCACTATGTATTGTTCCTTAACTAGGTTTTATAGTGTGCATGAAGCAGGGAAGGAACTGGCATCTTCTATGTTTTTTATTATCCTACCTAACTTCATCATACATACGAGTATATACCCAGAACCCGATGGTGTAGTGGATAGGGCTGCTGCCTCCTGAGCTCGGAGGTTGTGGTTGAAATCCCACCACGTACCAATGTGTATTTTATTAAGCCGTTGGTCCCGGTTAAAATCGTTTAATACCGAAGATATAAGTCGTTAAGCCATATCAGAAGCCAGTGCTAAGCATTGGCGGCTTAAAAACTCTGACCTAATCTAGGGTTGGGTCTGGTTTCCCTTCTGGGTTGCGGAAGTCAAATGACAGTCGCTCTATGTAAAAACCAGTACATACATACATACATATAATCACGCTTTTATCCCGAATGGGGTAGGCAGAGCGTAAACGACCAAAGAAAAGGTCGTTCCGCCACGTCTGACAAGTTTTGAGGGCTAGTTTAGACTGAAATGTGTATCGCTATAGTGACAGGTTGTCAGCCCATCGCCTAAATTGCAATACACTCCCTAGCCTTATCCCGTATCTCACGGGGTCGGCTTCCTAATCTAGGGGATTGAACCCTCGTTCAATCCCTTAAGAGATCTGAGGGTTTCAGTATATTGCAATTTAGACGATGGGCTGACAACCTGTCACTACAGCAATATACCTACATATCTATCTTAAATAACCCTCAAAACTTTGTCAGACGTGGGGGACCGACCTTTGTTTAGGTGGTTTATGCTCTGCCTACCCCATTAGGGGTAAAAGCGTGATTATATGTATGTATGTATGTATGCACATTAATCAACTAGCACTTATTTGCCCACGTTGCGAGAATTATCATTTGTATTTTCCACTGCATCCATAAATTAGAATTTAATTATTATACATGGTGCAGTCGTAACTCGTAATTACCCGAATGTTCTAATTATTGTCGAGCCACGTGCTGACATACAGGGGGATATGAAAAACTTGAATATTTTATGACAAAGTGAATTAGAAATGCATTGTTTGATAATTATATGATTCAAAACTTGTTGACTTCAATTTGTCTGACCATGGTGGTTGAGAGTTTTGCTTCTTACAGAAAGATACTAAAGAATGACTGCTGATTAGAAAGAAAAACAAATAAACACTTTCTAAACAATGTTATAGTCTATTTTCGAATTCAACTGTTTGAAGGCAGTTCAACACGAACTCTAGATTTATGATTTATGTACGATTGATGATTAGGGCTGGATCTTTATGGGAAGTGTAAATCCTCTTGGGGGATAAAGATACATGTAGTACAAAAATACCAGATCGAGGATAAATCATTAATATACTTCCATGCTGGCCTGGGAGCGAGAGAAAAACATAGATGTAACAGCTGCTTTTCCTCCCGGACATGCTGTAAAAACCAGCCAAGGGATCCGAGGGTTTCAGTATACTGTCATTTAGGCGATGGGCTGACAACCTTTCACTGCAATATACCTAGAAATCTATCTTAAATAACCCTAAAAAGTTTGTCAGACGAGGCGGAACGACCTTTGGCTCGTTTATGCTCTGCTTACCCCATTAGGGATAAAGGCGTGATTATATGTATGTACGTTTGACTCCAGGTAAATAAAAAACAATAATGTATATATTAGTTGCCTCACCACAAAATTTGTTGAGCACTTTACAAGTTTGATTTACCTGTTGTATTTTGCGGAGGGCTGATGCCTAAACTAAGTTATAATAACCCGTAATATAGGTCACCAGGCCTTCCCTCATAAAAGGATACAATTTGTAATTAATTTAGACATTAAACTCTGAGTATAAACATAAACTGAGGTTGATGGGTATAACCATGGTATAAGAAAAAAAAAAACAAAGTAAATATCTATATTTGAAACTATGCTAACATGCATATGTTTGTGTATGTGTGTGTGAGAGTGTATGTGAGTGTGTGTATGTGTGTGTGTTAAATTAAACGATGATGCTTTGTCTACCCCGTAAGGGTACAGACGTGACTCTCTCTGTGTGTTTGATATAATTTGTAAAGGACTTAGATTTATTCTGATGGGTTTAGAACTGTTTGAAGTTCGTCATCATTAGAATCAAACAAAATATTTGTTGCTTCTTTCTTCACACTATATCAGCTGAGGTTAAGGGTATTAATATGTTTATTTATAAATGTATATAAACGTGGAGATGTGTAATATAAATAGAAAGACACTCAGTTTAATAAAAAAGAACCTTTAAAACCGGTTAAAAACAATCAAAAATTAGTTCTCTGCCTACCCTCTAAGTCAAGTGGCGTGATTATTAGTATCGTAATTTTGAGTTTAGGTATAAAATGTTCTGTTAAATAAAAAAAGTTACATCAAATCGGTTTCAAAATTAAATTTCCTGCCTACCCCCTAAGTCGTGATTATTTGAATTATAGTCAAATAAAAAAAATCCCATTACAATCGGTCCAGTACTTTTGGCGTAATATGGTAACATACAGACAGATAAGAATAATACAATTTTGTTTATTTTGGTCTTCGTATTGCTAACAATGCCTGTTGCAATTATTTTTGTGTAAAAATATTCAATGTATGGACACAACCCTTCTAGAGATTTATGATAATGTATAGTCTACCATGGGCTTACGATCCGGAGGTCCTGGGTTCGATTCCCAGAGGGGAAACACAAAGTTGATATTTGTCAATTTATCACTTTGTGAGATTTTTCCCAGTTTGGTTAGGGCATTGCAGGCTGAATCACCTGATTGTCCGAAAAAAGATTCCGTGCTTTTGAGGGCACGTTAAGCCGTCTGTCCCGGTCGCTGTTTTTGATAGTGGTCGTTACTCAAACTAAGTCAGAGGCCTATAAGCTGTGCTACTAGGCGGTTTAAAAACTTTGACACCAGGGCTCATCGGGTCATTCGACTTGAGAATCCACTCGCTAAGAAGAAGAAGAAGTAGGTTTTAATATACTTCATTTCATTACGAAAAATATCTGACTCCATGAAGTTATTTTGCTACGGCGTATTGTACTCGTAGTAAATTGCTACGAGTTGGGCTACGACGAAACAAAATAAGAAAGAATTGTGTTTCAAATCTGTAGTGTCTGTGGTGACGATACTAAAAAAATTGCCGTTAATGGCCGTTATTCGCAATTTTTCTTCCTGTTACAACAACGAACTATGAATCGGTAATTTATAAGGTTATAATATCTTAATTACTATAACTTGATTCTGTTAGACAGGTTTTTTTATTCACTGCGTTTCTAATGAATTATGATTTTTAATAATGGGGGCGCCACTTGGCTAGTATCATATCACATGCAAAGCAGCAGAAAATCACTACATAGTATAAAAGAAAGTCGCTTTCTCTGTCCCTATATCCTTATGTATGCATAAATCTTTAAAACTACGCAACGGATTTTGATGCGGTTTCTTTTAATAGATGGAGTGATTCAAGAGGAAGGTTTATTTGTAAAAAACATGCATAATATAGTAGAGAAACACTGATAATTTCCGTGCAAAGCCGGGGCGGGTCGCTAGTTCTATATAAAGTACAAATTCTTTATGGTTAAACAGGCAAAAGTAGGAAACAGTAATGCAGCTTCTTTAAACGAGCTAAAGAAGAGCTAGAGTTTAAAATTTGGTTTCTTGTTAAAATGATTGAATTAAAAAAATACTTTAATATTTTGAATTTTTAATAACAATTTACAAAATTTAATAACAGCATGTATGCAAACTTAGCTGATATTGTGCATAATAATGCATAGTTAAACCCGCTTTCCATTACAGTGCCGTGATCCAAGCTCACAGTACGATGATAATGTCACAAACAAACACAAAATCGCTTTTTGGAATTCATTTATACCGGGTGCATAATTGAAAAATAAATATTTGGGCAAATTTTAGAGTGAAAAACTCATGGGTTACCCATGAACGTGATTTTTTCCCAAGAAACATATATTGAAATAAAAGAAGAAAATGCCCTAAAAAAATATTTATTTATTTATTTAACAATTTATTGTATACATATAACATCATAAACACAGGAAATAAAAAAACAAAGGCACAACAGGCACTGCTTATTTCTAAAAAGAAATTTCTTACAGCAGACCTACAGAAGTGATAATTTTAACGATACGCGGATACAACAAATAAAAAATGTGTCAGGCGCTCCAATAATTTTAAATTGGAGGTCTAATTTATTTTTTTGACATTCTGGCTTATGTTCCTTGGGGAAAGTTGTTCAGTTTATTTTTTAACACCCAGTATATTTATATCACATCACTAGCAATTATACTGGTTGGTAAAGATAAGGGTAAAATACTAATCGTGTTAGGGGTTTTATCAGAATTCTATTGTAACTGTAGTCATATATTAGCTAAATGACGTTTTATCTTTTCGTTTTTGCGAAAATAGGTCCTCTAGTCCATTAAGATGTCTAGCCCGATAAGAATTTCAATGCCAAAATCTTTAGGTGTAACTGAAGTTTGTAGATTATTATCTTCTTCTGTCGAGTGGGTATCGAGTCTATCGACCCGATGAATCCTGGTGTCAGAGTTTTTAAACGGCCTAGTAGCACAACTATCAGGCCTCTGCGTGGTTTGAGTAACGACCAGTATCAAGATTATTATAATATGGGCTTTTATATTCTCTTTTGAGTGTTCTGATTCTGCGTGAAGATTATCTGATAGAACGGCATTATAATTATGTATATCCTAATATTCTTCCATGCTAGACTGGGACCGAGACAATAACTTATAATGTGTCAGCTGCATTACCTTCCGGGCATGCTGTAAAACCAGCTTACGGATCTGAGGGTTTCAGTACATTGCAATTTAGGCGATGGGCTGACAATCTGTCACTACAGCAATATACCTACAAATCTATCTTAAATAACCCTTGAATTTGTCAGACGTAGTGGAACAACTACCCTATTAGGGATAAAGACGTGATTATATGTATGTATATATTTTGTTCAGTATTTTGCTTCTGCGTGAAGATTTCCATATAGAATAGTATTATAATTATGAATAAATCCTAATATCTTATTTTCCCTTTAATCGTCATCCTTAATCAAATATTAATTATTATGTTCACTTGACAAGTCATCAAGACGGATTTCAATCTCGGCTTGACATGCACTGAGCAAATACTAAATTATGCAAGAAGCTACTAATGCTCACACATACACGGACACAGCTTTATTACATACACATTAAACGCACACAGACACACACCCCAAAAAACATTAGAGGACGAACGCTGCTGAATACACAATGAAAGTAGGTATACTCTTCAGGAGGATATTACAAAAATGAGAATTGGATCATTTTCTTACCTAATGACCACTTCATGTGGCATATTTTACATCAGAGGTTAATTTTATTGTACAAGTTTTAATAGTATATTTGCACCATATTTAACATGCGTTTGATTGGTTGATCATTTTAAATATTAATAAAAAAACGCAGTCTTACTCTATCTAAAATACTTTTAAATATACCTCCATTCCTAAGACCTATTATCTAACTTTTCATAGGCAAATGTCGCTCTGCTTACTCCGTAAGAGATGAAGGTGTGGTTATTATCTATGTTTGTCTTAGGCCCGTATTAATAATCAGCTTTTAAGAGTGACAGCGAGGTTATGTTCGTATCAGAAATGTCAATTCGGTACATACTGACCTGTAAAATCCATACTGAATATTACTCTCAACATTGAGATCACTTTATAAATTTAATGCTTACACTCATACGTAAATACATATAATCACACCTTTATCCCTAATAGGGTAGGCAGAGCGTAAACAACCTAAACTAAGGTCGTTTCGCCACGTCCGACAAAATTTTGAGGGTTATTTAAGATAGATTTGTATATTGCTGTAGTGACAGGTTGTCAGCCCATCTCCTAAATTACAATATACTGAATCCCTCGAATCCCTTAGCTGGTTTTACAGCATGCTCGGGAGGAAATACAGCTGGCACATTCTATGTTTTTCTCTCGCTCCCAGGCCAACATAAAACGTAGGCTTACACTCACACACTTAAAACATGTCCTAAATGGCACAACACAGTATCCCTCACACGGAGGACGTTACAATAATTAGAAGGGAATTAGTAACAAATTATTGCTGGCACAGAGGAGGTATAATGGCACGGCTGGCGGACGGCCTCATTACTGTAGCCGCCCCCAAGCCTGCCCGCCCTGCATTATTCATGCGGACAATATTGCACTCCACATCTATACTAACCTCCACATCTATTCTTCCATGCTGGACTGGGAGCGAGAGAAAATATAGAATGTTACAGCTGCATTTCCTTCCATGCTGTAAAAACCATCTAAGGGATCCGAGGGTTTCTGTATATTGCAATTTAGGCGATGGGCTAACAACCTGTCACTACAGAAATATACTTACTAATCTATCTTAAACAACCCTCAACACTTTGTTAAACGTGGTGGATCGACCTTAGTCTAGGTCGTTTAAGCTTTGCCTACTCCATTAGGGATAGAGGCCTGATTATATGTATGCATGTCTTACACTAACACACTTAAAACATGTCCTAAATAGCACAACACGGTAACAACCTGTCACTAAAGAAATATACCTACTAATCTATCTTAAACAACCCTCAAAACTTTGTCAGACGTGGTGGAACGAACTTAGTTTAGGTCGTTTACGGTCTGCCTGCCCTATTAAGGATAAAGGCGTGACTATATGTATGTATGTTTCTTCCATGCTGGACTAGGAGCAGAAGAAAAACATAGAATGTCCTAGCTGCATTTCCTCCCGGACGTGCTGTAAAACCCAGCTAAGGGATCGGAGGGTTTCAGTATATTGAAATTTAGGTAATTGGCTGACAACCTGTCACTACAGAAATATACCTACTAATCTATCCTAAACAACCCTCAACACTTTGTTAAACGTGGTGGAACGACCTTAGTTTAGGTCGTTTACGCTCTGCCTACTCCATTAGAGATAAAGGCGTGATTATTATATTATTACCTATGTATAGATACCAACACAGCTTTTATCAGATTGTACCTAGCTGTACACGGTGAAGTGTTAGGTTTAAAGTAAAAATGAAGATGTCTTAGGGCCGAAGGATTTTACTTGATCGTGTGTTTTACTCCATAAACGAATTTATTTTGTATGGTTTTAAATGACAACAAAGATAATTGTAGTGACATATTTATATTGGCAAAATTTTATAGTCATTTTCAGTTATTGCTTCATTTTATCAGTTAACATTAGTTTGAGCTTTTGCATAATTTGGATTGTACTATTTGACATTTTGCTTTACATACATACATACATAAATCACGCCTTTATCCCTTACGGGGTAGGCAGAGCGTTTAACGCCTCGTAAAAAGCGCTTTCGCCACGTCTGACAAAAATTGAGGGCAATTTTAGATTGTAATATGTATTGCTATAGTGACAGGTTGTCAGCCCATCGCCTAAATTACAATACACTGTAACCCTCGAGTCCCTTTTGCTGACTTCAACAGCATGCCCGGGAGGAAGGGCAGCTGGAACATTCTATGTGTTTCTACCTCTCCCAGTCCAGCATGGAAGTAATATGCATTTTGCTTTATTGTGTATTATTTAGACATTACCTATTGCTACATTTTAGTTTATTGTATTTCTTTGTTTAACAGGTTTGATTTAATTTTATTATATGTATAATTTAATATTTTTGCAATATAATTATGAAATTTTTAATATGATACATACATACATACATATAATCACGCCTTTATCCCTAATGGGGTAGACAGAGCATAATGGACCTAACCGAAGGTCGTTCCGCTACGTCTGACAAAGTTTTGAGGATTATTTAAAATATAATTGTTACTTACAAATTATTGCTGTAGTGACAGGTTGTCAGCCCGTCGCCTAAATAACAATAAGCTGAAACCCTCGGATCCCTTAGCTGGTTTTAGAGAGTCATCCATAATTAGGAGAGAGATTGATTTGGAAAAAGACTTGTATATATCTCCATTTGATTCGAACACACGACACATGTGGCTACACCTGGATTACAAAGGTTAATAAACGAATAAAGAAATTTCATCATTTATTGTACTAAATTGGAAATTAAACAGCAATATTTAATCCAACCCAGCGCTTTGTCATACAACGCTAATCAAACGCTGTATTATATAAAAAAATCCAACTAATTGCAGTGATAACATTGTTTATGCAATATGTTTCCATTCATTTGCAATATGTTTTATGTTAAACTTGTTTTATCACAATATGCAATGTCAATTATTTGAAAAGTTTATATCTTTCCATTTCATAATTAAAATTGTGTAGAATTTATTCCATGCTGGCCTGGGAGTGAGAGAAAAACATAGAATATGCCAGCTGCATTTCCTCCCGGGCATGCTGTAAAAACCAGCTAAGGGGGAGTTTTAGTATATTGTATTTTAGGCGATGAGCTGACAACCTGTCACTACAGCAAAATATCTTAAATAACCCTCAAAACTTTGTCAGATGCGGCGGAACGGCCTTTGTTTATATCGTTTACGCTCTGCCTACCCCATTAGGGATAAAGGCGTGATTATTTGTATGTATGTAGAATTAAAAATAACTATTAGAATTAATATTTAAGGACAGTGGTTTGGCCAGCGTTCCGCACGAAGTCATCGACGGTGTATTTAATTATAAATCCTTTTGCAGATTATTCCAAGTATTATTTAATTATTTCTGGGAAAATAAATAATGCGAACGAAACTATTATTCATTTTTAAGAAATATTAATGCGACGACAAGGACTATTCTAACTTATAGTCCCAAGCATTGAATAACGAAAAGTTGAATGTCTCATTATTTAGTTCGACTTTGAAGGCTTCAAGGGAGTAAACGTTCAATTTGTTTGTTTCAGGGGAATTCTCCTCCAGAACCAGAGACGCTACGGAGAAGCCATCAAGAGTTTCGAGAGAGCTATTTACTTTAGGCCTTCAATGGCGCGTAAGTACTAGAGACGCTAATGTAAAGACCCTCTCGGTATACTTCGCAACTTTAATTAATAAATTTAATAATGATTCCATGAAAACTGGTTTTAATTCAAATTGTACTTCAAAAGTCAAGCTTTAAGGTCTAAAATTGTGAAGTAAGCTGAGAATGTAGCTTAAAACTTAGCACAAACTTTAGCTCCGAATGGACACTGGTCAGATCTAGGTTTGCATAAGTTTTAACACTGCGAAAGTTCGTAGCAAACTGCCGGAAGAACTAAAGGAAGCCAAGCCAAGAGTGCTTTCTAAAGTCAATATTTGTGGTCAGATGGTGGTCGTACTACTGAGTATTTTAAAACCAGGAAAATGGTCGACCAATAAGCTCTTATTTGGCTTCCATTAGCGTTCTGCATCTCTCGTGCACTTCTCTATTAATAGTTAAGATGTTAAGTGGATGTTTGCCATTAAACGAACGTACTACTCGGAATAAATAAAATGTTAATAGGAAAGAGGTTCCATTTTATTAGTCTTATAAACAAAATAAAAAATAGAGTAATCTAAAATTCAGTTGGCAGAGGAATGGAACGGCATTCTGAAGATCGCAAGTTCAAACCAAGTCCGTGGTGATTTTTTTTTTACTTCTCATATTTATTACCTAAATAATTTAGAATGAAAGTAAATCAATAAGTTCTAAACTTTTATAGTTACTTTTATCGTACTTTATTCTTTCTCATAAAGGTACAGATACACATGCTTCTAATAACTTTATAAACTATAAGCAAGTTGAAGTGTAGTATTTTGTCCCCACATCTCATCTAAGCATGTACATATCTGTACCTGAAGATGTTTCACATGTTTATTTTTTCTAGTGGCATACGTCAACCTCGGTGCTTCTTTAATGGCGGACGGCCGGCTGGCGGAGGCAGCGAGTGCGTTACGGGCAGGCTCCCGAGCAGAAGGTGTACGAGTCAGAGACAGAAGGGAACATGACGCAGCTAGGGTATCAGCGCTGGTGCAACTGGCTGCCTTGCATTCCCAGAGAGGGCATTGGCACAAAGCCCTCACGGCGTATAAAGACGCGCTGCAAATACTGCCGCATACCAACGCGCCTTTAGTGGGATGGACGAGACATGTAAGTGTAGATCTGACAATTATGTTTTTAGACAGTGGGTGAGCTTGCTACATCGTTGACTGTGTGAGGTCACTGGCCTAGACTAGCACACACCTACACACACACACACACACACACACACTTTTATAGTATTAATAGAGTCAAAAACCATTAAGGGCCAATTCATGGCAGCAGACGGCAGCCAGCGGAGCGACGAGCACTTTCAGTGTTAAATAATATTAAACTCTGACTACATAGTTTAAAGGAACAGTATCGTTTGAAAAGGTTGAAAAGGACGCGCTACAGGTCGCGTCGCCGCGCAACCACGCGCGTCCTCTGGTTGCGGCGGCGCGCGGTGGCGACCTAGGCTATACAATCGACGACGAATCGGACGCCGGCGTTGACGCGCGGCGACACGCTGATGCCAGCCGCTACTCTGCCGGCCGCTTCGCTGCCATTCCGGTTTGAATTGAGCCAAAACTGATTCCGTAGAAGTTCACAAAATGTCACCGAGACTCATTTCCAGATAAAGAATTCTGAATTAAACTTTCCTGCAAGAAAAACGATGATACAGATCAGTTCAAAGTATGAGTAAACATTTTCTTGCTTGAAGTGTGTTTGTATAACTCTTAATTTTTATCTCGCCGCGCCAGCGAGTTTAGTTTTCTTATCAAACTTGAACTTAGGTCCGAGTATGATGAAAGTTGTTGGCCGGGCGAAACAGATAAAACCAACAAGAAAGTTAGTGGATTATTTGATTTGTTGTTCGCAGAGCAGAGCGTCTTGTCTATAGCTAGCCGTGGTGGGCCTTGGGATCTCTGTCCTGTGGTCATGGGTTCAATTTCCACAAAGTCGATTCCTTATAATTTTGATGGTTTTTTCTGTTTAGTTAGGACAAAGTAGGCTGAAAAGGCTTATTTTCTATCAAGAATAAATATTTAATTTAACAATTTATTGTACACAGAAAAATACAAAGGACAAAATACATAGGAAAGAAACACAACAGGCACTGTTTATCTTTAAAAAGCTGCTTATCTCTCTCTATTCCATGTCTTTGGACCGAACGTTAAGACTTTTGTCCAAAAAACATGTCATTGGGGGGGCCTAACTAGGGAAACACCTCATTTAAAAATATTACAACAATGTAATAAATAGAGTAGGAAGAAATAAAAAACACTTACATACAAGAAGTTTTTACGTTTCATGACACTCGAAACTGACCACATACGTCAAAAAAATAAAAATTATACCTATACATATATTAAAAGCAAATCTTTGTTTTTTTTCTTATTTTTCCACAAATGGCTAGAACCTTATATTTTTCATGCCAGTAATTTACTATGCATCCGTAAAAAATAATATTAGAAAAATTAAGAATGTTCTTGGAAGAATCTCAATCGATACATGATGATAAGTGATTTGATCATTAGGAAATAGCTCTCTGTCTCGCATATATTTTATTTAAATTACTGTTTTATTGTAGCTGATGAAATAAATAAATTCGTTGTTCGCAGAGCGTCTTGTCTATGGCTGGCGAAATATACGTACAGCTGCAGCAATGGCCTCAAGCTGAAAACAGTTTACTTTCGGCGCTGGCCATAGCACCGTATAATGTAGGAACGCACATCACACTAGCGCAAATTCTAGCTAGAAATGTAAGTACTGTCGATACATTTTATTTTTTTATTTATCTTCCATGCTGGACTGGGAGCTATAGAAAAACATAGAATGTGCCAGCTGCATCTCCTCCCGGGCATGCTGTAAAAATCAGCTAAAGGATTCGAGGGTTTAAGTGTATTGTAATTTATTCGATAGGCTGACAACCTGTCACTATAGCAATACATAGATCTAACTGAAATTACCCTTAATACTTGTCAGACATGGCGCAACGACCTTTGTTTGGTTGGTGTTTGGTCGTTGACGCTCTGCCTACACTTTAGGGATAAAGGTGTGATTATATGTATTGTAAAAAATAACAAAATTGACAATTTGATCCAAGTGATGATTCTGTATGGGGAAGTCTTTTATTTTACGTTGTTACTTTTCGTTATCTGAGCAACCCTTATTAGTTAAAAGTTATTGGTAAATATATCCTGTATAAATAATAAAGTAAATGTCGTATTTATTATGGTACAAAATATTGCCCTGTCAATATTAACAGAAATGAAAAAGTATCTCTACTTCAAATAAATAGGAACATACAAAGATGACTGATGAGCGCCATTTTGTTACAGGCAAGTAGAGCTATAGAAGCTGAAATGTGGTTTAAGAAGGCTATAACTTTAGCACCTAACGACCCCTCAGTGAGGGATCAATTTGGTAAGTAAAGTATATAATATGTTATTATTATGCTTATGGGTGTGTAATTTTTTGTATCTCCTTGTTTACACAATAATGTCGTTCTTAAATACATAAAATAAAGAAATATGATTGTAATAACTTCCATTTTACATTTAGAATAGAAATATTGTATGGCATACAAAAACATAATTTTCAGCCTTTTTCAATTCTGCTGGACATAGCCCTCTCTTATGGCCCGCCAGTGAACTGGATCTTTATCTGTTCTCATCCAATCTTTACCCTAATACCATCGCCCTACCATATAATTTTAGTTCAATTTTACTTTGTGTCATTTGTAATTTGTTATTCATATCAACTTATTCCTACAGGTATGTTTCTAAGGTCACAAAGAAGGCTACGCGAGTCAGCAGAACAGTTGGTTGCAGCAGCTCGATTGTCTCCGAAAGATGGCGCCAGGGCGGCGTCAGCGGCGCGGGCGCTTCGAGATGCGCGACGTTGCCGGTCCGCTGAGCGGTGGTACGCCAGGGCTGTGCAGCTCAACCCTGAGGTAAGATATAAGTGGTAAGCAAAAGCTTGGGTGTGTTTCAAAAATGGCGCTAGGGCGACACGGGCGCTGCGTGACGCCCGAAGCTGCCGGTCCGCTGAGCGCTGGTACGCCAGAGCTGTGCAGATCAATCCTGAGGTAAGAAATTAGTAGTAAGCAAAAGTTTGGTTGTGTTGAAAAGATGACGACAGGGCGGCGTCAGCACCGCGGGCGCTACGAGACGCGCGACGTTGCCGGTCTGCCGAGCGCTGGTACGCCAGAGCTGTGCAGCTAAATCCTGAGGTAAGATATTAGTAGTAAGCAAAAGATTGGGCGCGGGCGCTGCCTGTCGCCCGATGTAACCGGTCTGTTGGGCGGTGGTACGCCAAAGCTGTGCAGCCCAATCCTAATGTAATAAGAAATTGGTGATCAGTTGGTTACGCAGATTGAATGTCTGCAAAAGATGGTGCCAGGGCAGAATTTTTAGAAGAAAATACTTTTTACAGCAGAGAAAAAAAGTAGCCCACACTGGCCCCATATTATAGATTTTTAGTAAAGGAAGATCTAATTACTATAAATACGAGTAAGTTCCTTTTCTAGATTTTAGTGTCAAGCTGTATACGTAAAGTTACAAAACTTTTGCGCAGACGGAATGATCAACTAATTTCGTGGAAAGTTTTACTTACCTGTCCGTCTAGTAATAATTAATTTAGAACATAAACACAGCGTCTGTGTATTTACAAAACAGTTTACCTGGTTAACAAAACCTTAGATTGTTATTGTAAATACTTGTTGTTGTTTAGTATCCCTGCCTAACTAGAGGAGCCCTGGGGAGTTTCTCAGCATACAAACAGTCTACCTGAAAGAACCTTGAACACCCGAAATCAATACTAGGTACAACACAATAATAATTTGACTCAATGTTTCCGTTGTAGAACGATAAAATAATTCAAGGATTTCCGTAATCAATCAAATTGATACACGATAATTATGTATAATCCTATATCTATGGTAATATACCTGTAATAAAGAGGTAACATTATGTTTGTTTGGGATAATTTCCAAACCCCCAGTATTTTTTTGTGAAATATATATTTGATTATGTGTTGATGTAAGTTTAGAGGATATGATAAATTTGATGTCATATCGTACATCAAATTTCTATTCAAAATGTTTTGTTTCAAATGTCCGTTATTTATTCTTCCATGCTGGACTGGGAGCGAGGGAAAAACATAGAATGTGCCAGCTGCATTTCCTCATGGGCATGCTGTAAAAACGAGAGTTTCAGTATATTGTAATTTAGGTGATGGGCTGAAAACCTGTCAACCTGTAACCGGAACCTTAGAAGCATAAATAAAATTGACCAACCCCCGTTTAGGTTAGTTAAAGTAAAAAAACATTTTTAGGTCTAAGTAAACAATACTATAACAAAATACCTGACCATATATTAAATTTGTCAGAATATCAATTTAAAGATACAATTAAAAACACATTATGTCGGAAAGCTTATTATAAGTTAGATGACTATAGTAATGACAAAGATGTCTGGAGCTCTGATATTTCAATGAAGCCTAAGAAATTGGCACACATTGCGGTTACAAACCCTATTTTGAACAAAAAGAAGGACAAAGTAAGAATAAGATAAAACAAAGGGAGGGGCGCAAAGTGCGAGTTTCTAATGCTTCTTCTTCATTGTGATATACTTTTATTTTATTTTGTGACATAGATATAATATAATTTTCTTTGTAATAGATTCGCTTGTGACTTTCTAAAAGCGTTCTTAGGAATCTATTTTAAAATAAATGATTTGACTTTGACTTCACTACAGCAATAAATCTATCTTAAATAACCCTCAAAACTTTGTCAAACGTGACGGAACGACCTTTTGTTTAGATCGTTTACGCTCTGCCTACCCCATAAGGGATAAACGCATAGTTATATGTATTCGTTTTGTCTACAGGATGCAGAATACCACTCAAATCTTGGGGCTATTCTACACCTCAATGGTAAATACGCTGCAGCAGTTACGTCATACCGCCGAGCGTTACAACTCAAGCCCAACGATGACGTCACAATCACAAACCTCAAGCGGGTCAGAGCACTAATGAGCCAACACAGAAAATAACATATTAGGTATACATACACATCAGCATAGATAATATAGAATGTCAATTGCCAAATATATAGGTAGTACTCGTACATACAAAGCACCATCTTAATTTTGGTTTGATTGTATCCTGTACTTAGGGACGATTTATCAAACAGTTTTCCTACAATACATTTTTCATGCTAATGTCTGCCGCCCTATAAACCGAATTTTTCCCATCATTTTACGTGAAGGCATGAAAAAAATGAGTTATGGAAAACTTTAATGGGTCACCTATCAAATGCTGTAAGGTAACAGCTAAAGCGTGGTAACATGCCTAGACTAGACTAATATTATAAATGCGAAAGTAACTATGTCTGTCTGTCTGTTTGCTACTCTTTTACGACTAAAGGGCTGAACAAATTAAGATGAAATTTGACTTGCTGATAGATGGGAACCTGAAGACGGACATATGCTACTTTTTACCGCAGGAAAATGTCTCAATCTCATGGGACATCTCACTTAGCCGCGGGTAAAACCGCGGGGCGGAAAGTTAGTTTTTATATAAAGCAGATTGAATTGAATTAATAGTCACCCGAAAAAATATATCTCTTGAACCATAGTATTTACTTACACGAAGTGTTTAGTAGTCCAGTTTTCTACGATTCGGTGGAACCATCTTTATACCCTTCGAACTTCATCTTTATACGAGGTCGTAGCATGTTATAAGTACCCATTTTCGTAAAGCAAAAAAAAAACAGAAAAGTTAAGAGTTAGATAAATTTATATCATTGATATCATTAATGAAGTATAAGTACACGGAACATTCAATTATACCTATTCAAATTAAGCTCAGGCACAATGATGAATTTATATCTATTTGTTTATTTATATATTCAAATAAACACAAGTAAAGTTTACTAACTATTGGAAATGCGTTTAAAAAAGGGTCTTCAAACGACTTTATGGCGTAGCTAGATATTGGGCTCGATTCTATATACCACCGGCTAAAACTAAAATTAAAATCTATCTGTTACTTTCAAAATAATAAAATTTAAAAAGGACAGGCAATTTATACCTACTATATAGTTTTACACTTTGTCGGCTAGATTTTGACGCGCTTTTGCACGTTTCTCCATTATATCTGTCATTTATTTTCGCAATATCATATGCGGCGGATAAAAATTACAGAGAACGCATAAAACCACAGGCTACGAGTATGAATCAAAAACCGGAAATAATAGATCTCATGTCCAATGTTTTTAGTCCGAAAGTGACAAATAGATTTTAATTTTAGTTTGAGCCGGCTAATCTAGAATCGAGCCCATTGTAAATAGATTTTTAAATACTGTAAAGGCGATTTTATACATGTGTAAATAATCTATTTTAAGTATGTTATCTCCCATGTAAATTTTTTGGGAATCAAAATGTTTCTTTTTATGTTATGTTTTGTCTTCCAATGTTTCAAATGTTCTTTTACTTTGTTTCTACTCACCGAAGGCTAGTGTTTGTATTATAAAACAGAAACACTAATTAATATGAAACATACTATTATAGCTTTTTTTATACCATCGAATACTTAACGGCCTAAAGTTTCAAAACTTGTCTTTTTCTGATTTGTCGTACTGTAACGAATTATTTGTTTAAGACTTTCGCGCTTTGTAGACATTATTGTAATGTCTCAGGTCGAAACACGGTTGGTTTTATAGTCAGCTCGCGAGCACGACCGCTGAAACGCGATTGAAACGTCAGGCAAAGGTATTTATTTATCGCCTAATACCAATCTAAAACAAACAATCTAGGATTAGGTCTGGTTTCCCTTCTGGGTTGCGGAAGTCAGATGGCAGTCGCTCTGTGTAAAAACCAGTACCCCCGTTCAATTCCCTAGATTAGGTAGCCGACCTGTGAGATACAGGATAAGGCTAGGGAGATGATGATGATGACCAATCTAAAACAAACCGTACTTTGACCCGAGACATTAAAATAATGTGTAACGAATTATCATGTTATTCAAAGTTACTAGCGGCGGCCTAAATAATCTACAGTTGAATATTATTGACAATGTCGATGCTCATTTATTTATATTTCTAAAGATTTAGCCAATTTCAGGAAAGTTTTGAGTCAATTAATGTGTTCCATGGTTTTATTATTTCATTGATCTGAGGAAAAATAATGCAGAAAAAACATTCCTGTTATTGAATTAATTTTGATTAATACATAGAGAGTTACTTTGCGATGTTTGAACGAAACTTGTTATCTTTAATAATTTTGTTTAAGTAATAAAGTCTGAAACATATCTATTTCATTATTTTGTAGATAAAACACATTGATTGTTAATACATAACGTTAAAAAGAACTATTGTTGTAATTAATACATATGTATCTAATATATACATATGTAATTAATATATACATTTGTAAGTATCTCTAAATTTCTAAAATATATTATTATTATTTTTGTCATAATTTTCTCCACCTGTGACAATAAAATATGTAAATTACGCTTTGTAGTAATAGATAAATGCCAAAGAAATTGTTTTTCCTTCATTTGTTTTGTAAATGTATGTATCTACTCTATGTACCTGTGACATTAATTTACTAGCTATTCTAAACTAATATTAATTTCGTGGAATACAAACAAACAAACATCGACATACATTTATTAGTCTGATACCATTTCATGTACTGCACTATTAAAATAATTCACTTTACATGTGTAATCCAATAATGTTCATACTGCAACCTCTATACCTGAATACATAATATATATTTCTAAAGTTATTACTTTTATTGAAATGTAATAAAATATTTCATATATTATAAAACGAAATGCTTGAAATCTTTCAGTGCATTTAAAGTTTTTGCGATCAATTTATAAGCATGCTAGGTAAACAATTGAGGAATTGTAACCATTATTATTTTATAATAACGATTAAAATGTAAATATAATATTTACGGCGTTAATGCAAGTGAAACTGCAAATTCCCAAAGTGATATTATATGTTGGTAATTTTGTAAATAAAAGCTTCAATATTTTACTCTGATTTCATTTATTTCGCTTACCTTTTCCCGGAATAAGAAATAAAATAGAATACGGGTAGAATTACCCAGCAATGTGGTAGAGCCCTCTTAGTTACGAGTAGGCAATATACTAGGAAAGCGCTTATCCGCCTGAATTAGGCCAGGCGTGGCAAGTTAACGGCCTAAACACTCCCCACCCAAATGGGATATTAGAAACATCGTTAAACTATTCTCATTCGATCTTGTGGCGCAGTTAAGTGAAAATGGTTTTTATAGGGCTTGCTAATGTTAAAAGGCATTACAGGAAAATAAATGATTGCGGCTTTTTGCGGCCTTAGATGTGCAGTAAGAGGCGACACGTCAAATAACGTGGAAAAAGGGCACTTAGCCCACACATCCCGCCTCCTCGCGCAGAGTCGCAGCCCCTCGAGTAATTTCCCTCTAAGACATTATTTTCCATGCTTCGCGCTCACCCTAACGCCATTTGCTTTATCTTTTGCTTCCTTTTGCATTTTGTTCCCGCTCGTGTGTTTTGTAGCTCAACGACGTTTTGCTTAATCCAGAGAAGGTATTTTGTTTTCTACTCCGTTTTATTTTCCAACAAATACGCGTCGCCGTGAATTTTACTAGCACAAAGGAATAGAGAAATCGTTGAGACAAAAATGGTAAGGAGATTACGAAATATCTCATTATATTTCAAAATATTTTTCGATCTTTCCGTGAAACATTTTAATGATGTGAAACCTCGTTATTTCTTTTGAAAAAGCCAAGTTGTTTGTCCTGATACTAAATATTAATTGAAAAGAAAATCTAATGATTTTATCTTGATATTTTTTGTAGGTAGGTAGGTAAGTACTTTTGAATAATTAAGGGTAGGTAGGTACTAAACACTTTCAACATGTATATAGAATGGGGGCCGGTACGGAGGAAATGATATAATGAAGGGAAGGAAACAACTCTTTAAGTATACTTATCTTCTTTATTCATCTTTAACTTCTTCTTATAATCCTAACCATCCGCTGCCTTCGTCAATACCATCCAGACTGAACTTTGATACTGATCCGCTCTCCTTTTTTCACTCATACAACATTACTCTATCACCTTCTCCTCGCCGTCACTGCCTCCGCGGCCTAGCGGTCTGAGCCATGATTGATTCCCAGCGGGGTCATTACCTTTGAAGGAACCATCATACTTCATCATTGGAAATAGACCATTCACCATAAAGATCTAATCCCACATGTACCTAATGAAAAAAATATTGACACTTTCTAAATTCGATACCAGAACTGATTAATCAATTACCTTCATTAGTTAATGATAATAAATGTAGTAAGTACACAAGGAAGCACCAAGAAAAAGCCTGTTCATAATTAAAAAGTCATTAAATATTATTACCACCTCATCCGTTTCCGCTTCCTTTCCACTCGAGTTAACGAGATCTGAGGTCATTCGAACAACGGCTTTTATGAGAATTGTGGTAGGTAAGTTTACCAATAAAACACAATAAATTAGTTAATCGCCGAAGGAATGAAACATGCAGAATAGAAATATATTTATTTCCTAACCTATTTTATTTAACCTATTGGTTAGCAATGATTTTAATGCAACCAAGCCGTATTTATAAAGTGATCTTAAGATTGAGATCAATATTAAATAGGCAGTACCTTTATAATAATTGTAATAAGTAGATTTGATAGCCCATTATGTACTAAAATTGCATTTCTGATACGAACTCAAAATCGCTGTCAGTCTCAAAAGCTGAGTATTAATACGGGCCTAAATTGACATCGTCTTATTATTTTATATTTTATAATAATAATGCAATTTTTTTCTGTCTTTAAATCACTTCTTTCTGTCAAAAAAATATAATAAATCCACTTAGTCATTTACGCGTACTTAATTATTTTAAGACTAATATATTTGTACATTCAAATCATTAAAAAATGTGTGCTATCGTGACTTTTTTAGATACTTTTATAAGAAAAAAACGAACTTCCAAAGAAATTGACATCCCAGTCACACAAGCCAAAAGCAATTACGAAAGCTAACACCATAAAAAAGCTCCAAAGCGAAATTTTTGTGATTATTCCAAACATAGTATGTTTGTCAGGATTCAGACAAAGTTGCAATGTTAAACAACTCTTGCAATTAAAATTTGCCGAGGACTGAGTTGGGAGATATTATGCATGAAGCGAGCGCAGCGGCCGCCGCCTGGGCTCGCGGGCTGGCTGGCACGCTGTTCGTACCTCCGATTAATATTAATGAACTGTGACACACCAAACGCTCGTCGAGCCTTCGTTTCTTTTGATTGTAAATTCGGGTTGACGTGGACTTGTTGCATTTTGAACAGCTCTTGGTTTTTGTTTTACGTTTACGTAAAACAAAAGTGTGTTCTTAAAAGTATTTAAATATTTCCTATATTTCAGCACTACTCTCTTCTCTTTACATTCTCCTCTACCCAAAGGTTGTCTGGAAGAGATCGCTTCCAGCGATAAGACCGCCTTTGTGCACATTAATTTAAGTTTATTTTTGTATTTCTTGTTTTTTGTGTACAATAAAGTGTTTTTACTTACTTACTTACTCTTCTTGTCTTCAATTTACGTTATGCTCGTCAAAATATGGATAAAACATATACTACAAAATTATTCACGTTGAAGGGTTCAAGTATTTGTGTTTATTCTCTTATTTCTAAATTGCTAAGTGTAGTCTTCTTAGCGTCTTCTTGAGACTGCCTCCGTGGTCTAGTGGTCAGAATCACGGGCTTACGATCCAAAGGTCCTGGATTCGATTCCCAGGGGGAAATACAAAGTTGATATTTGTTAATTAATCACGACATTGTAGGCAGAATCACGAGATTGTCCGAATAGAAAAAAAACCGTGATTCGGAGGGCACGTTTAATTTTGGTCCCGGTCGCTATCCTTTGATAGTGATCGTTATTCAAAACCATGTCAGAGGCCTAATAGCTGTGCTACTAGGTGGTTTGAAAACTCAGCCACCAGGGTTTGTCGAGTCGTTGTTCGACTCAAGAATCCACTCGCTCAGAAGATAAGTGTAGTAAAAATGTATTAATTTGATAATACATAAGTTAAATAATTTTTTGATGGGCATTATTTTAGGCTCTGAAGTGGTAAAGACAGAGTCAGCGGCAAAGCCATTTCCAATTTAAAAATATGTTCATTTTCTTAACTTCCACTTGGAAGAGATTAGATTAGAAACAGAATAGACATACAAGGTTTATTGTTGGCTCGAATATATTTTTATTTTCTACGTTTATCCAACAAAGAATTTCCAATAAAACACCTCAAGGATGTTCCCGTGTTTGGATTTTATTTTATTTCTAGCAGAAGCACCACTTACTTCACGTTTTCATATTACGTGACTTATTGCCTTGAACCTAATGTCGTGATCGTATACGATTTATTGTTCACCTGAGCACCCACTGACTCGTATCAAAGCTTGAGAGTATCATCTTTCACGCCCTTTGGGCAAAATCATAAACATAACGGGTTTTTGTGTTCTATTCTTTCGTTCAGTTCAGTGCGTTTAATGGGAAAACTGAAATATATTTTACATGTCATTCATTATCATTAGTGCATTACTATACAATACAATACAAAATTCTTTATTGCACAAATAAACACATACAATAGAAATAAAAAGGAACAAACGTGACAGTACAATATAGGCGGCCTTATTGCTAAAGCAGCAATTTCTACCAGGCAACCTTTGGGTATAGAAATTATACAAACAGAAAGCATACTATAGCCATAGTCTCAATTTAAATAATAATATTTAAATTGCTCTCGAGCAAGTCCTCACGCGACCTGCTGGTTCGGCACGTGGGACAGTTGGTGATGTGCGCCATGATTTGCAAGGGTTCTCCACACTCACAGCTGGCGTCTGCACTACAAGAATACCTCCAACGGCACAGGTTGGCTTTGCTTTGGCCAACCTGCGTCCAAAGCCTATTAAGACCAAGATTCTTTAATAACCTGGAGGCAGGTTTTCATTGGTGCGGTGTGGTGCCGGGTTAGAATAGCATCACCCCATAACTTCCCGTGGGTGTCGTAAAAGTAAGGCAGCAGCGTTTAACTGAATGGAAAACTTCTACTGCGCTCACCAACCCGCCTGCTAAGCGTGTTGTATATGACATATACCCCCAATTTTAGGGAAGCCCATGTCCAGCAGTGGACTGTTGTGGCTGATGTTAAGGTTTTCATTGAATGTGGATACTCATTTGTCCAAAGCTTGCACCTCACGTCAGATGGGTCTTGATCGGTGGCCTGTGTAGATCGCGGCAGGTGTCATTTAACACTGCATCCACCTCTCTGGTACGAGCTGACCTAGGCCACACTGGAAACGCATACTCTCCTGCAGAGAAACACAAAGCAAGCCCCGAGGTGCGCATAACTGTTGGGTTTGCTCCCCAGTTGATAGAAGAGAGAATCCCCCGCCGTTGGTCAACTGCAAAGCCAAGTTTTTGTCGAAAAAGATATGTCTTAAAAAAGCTACTAAAATCTTTCATAAAGCTATATTTTTTTTATCATAGTCTCATTAACGATCTGTAAATAAAAATCTGTAAAAAGAAAAAATACAATCGTATCGACAGTCACAAAAAAAAATCTATCCGTATTCTACAGAAATGCCTTTGTGTGTTTTCAGAGAAGTTTTTTTGTATTACTACTTCCATACTGGCCTAGGAGCGAGAGAAAAACATAGAATGTGCTAGCTGCATTTCCTCCCAGGCATGCTGAAGAAAACCAGCTAAGGGATCCGAGGGTTTCCGTATTTTGTCATTTATTCGATAGGCTGAAAACCTGTCACTACAGCAGTATACTTACCAATCTATCTTAAATAACACTCACAACTTTGTCAGACGTGACGGAACGACCTTAATTTAGGCTCTGCCTACCCCATTAGGGATAAAGGCGAGATTATATGTATGTATGTCTATCTCATTAACGATCTGCAAATCAAAATCTGTGAAAAGGGAAATATCGATCATATCGACAGTCAGAAAAAATAATATTTACTATCTGTATCATACAGAAATGCCTTTCATATCTGCAGAGAAGTTAGTATATATTGCACTACGTTCAGCTAGATTCCCCCAACATTTCCTTTAATATTATACTGTACTATTATATCGGATAATCTGTTTTGCGATGTTATTAGACATGTCTGAATCTGAGAAATATCTCCGCAACGCAGCCCGCGTCGCTAAAGCCCCGAGCTTATTAAAATCCGACGCAAAAAAGTTGGCTGGTGCCTGCACCGCGATCCCTTATGACCAAGGAAGACTCAACCTATGGGGTGAGCAATCATATTTTTTGTTTGATTCGCAATTCACCGCTTTATGGTGAAATTTTCCGGCTGCTATTGACTTACGCAATTATGACGCAATGCATCTGCTTGATTAACAAATCAGTGTGTTAAATACTGACAGAAATATGGTAACAATCGATAAAGAGGAGTCCGATACAGGACCACGACCCACAATCGACAAATAATGATTTCCCAAAAGCATGGAAAGCGAATCACGTTTTCACGAATGTTCCTTTACCCAATGTTAGCAATCTGACGGCGATTGGGTTGGCGAGTGTGTTGGCGAACGTGTTGACGAACGTGTTGGTCGACGTTCGCCGTGGCTGACGAACACCGAGCGCCATCTATCAACGGACTTAGGAACGTCAGAGCTGTCAAACTGCAACGATTTCCCACGTGTCGATCTAGTCTATATTCGGTTGAAGAGGGGAAGAATCGTCGATTCAATTTAGAAACGCTTGCTAACCGTTCGACAGGTTCACTATTTTTAGGAATTTTCGTAGCTGTGTGTATTTTAATTTTTGTATTTTTTTTTATTAAAGTTTTGTAAAAGTTATTTAAGATTTCCTTTTAGTCTTCCAGCGCTTAAAAGTCTTAAAGTTCACACCAAATAATAATACCACGAATAATGTTTTCATGAATTTTACCACACCGATTTTACCTACCCCCGAATAACTCAACCCCAAATTATCTCATCGTCATCGCGAACGCACGATAAGACGACATCATAATGCCGAATCTATTTCCAAATCACTAATATGGACACAATTTTAGCTAAGAAGTAGTAGTAGTAGTAGAAGATGATTTTTGTGTTAGCGTGCGTTCGTGATGGAGAGCATTCGGGTTTAGGTAATATCGGTGTGGCAAATGTCATGAAAGCGTTATTCGTTGTATCATTATTTGGGTAAAGGATTATTCGTGAAAACGTGATTCGCTTTCTATGCTTTCGGGAAACCATGATTATTTGTGGATTGTGGTTCGTGATCCTGTATCGGACTTGATAACAGAGAGAGCTAATGTTTGGTGGTACATTTGCCTCGCATGCTCACTCTATAAGTAATATCCTCTTTCCCTATGAGCTACAGACATGCTTAATCTGGTATCTGCGCGTAACAAGTTTTCTAAAGGATATTAGAAAACATGCTCTGCGAGGAAGAAATAAAACAGCGAATTGGTAGGAAATGTGATTATGGAAGTGCAAGCTGGAAGCGAACTTAAATTGTTTGCGAGAAGGTGTACGTTTGAACGCGTTGGAATTACTAAGGTGGAAACACTCGCCATATTTTGAAGAGCTAATTAAATTGTTTAATCATTATTATACCAAATGATCAGATAAAAAAAATATGGTAGAGAAAACTATACAAGCTTTATGAGTTTATTTTAAAGTAGGTTTTTTACAGTGGGTATGGTACGATACGAATAACCTACGAAAATGGAAACAAATTTAGACTGGAATCTAATTATCTTAGATTAGTATATCAACTTAGAATATTTTCCTTCAATGTCACGTTGTAAATTGTAATCTAGCTGTGAATCCACCTGAAACTCGGATAATAACAATTCTAGGCATTCGGTATTCAAAGGACAGCGGCGTCTGGGTAATAGTATAAGAGGTGACACGGGTTGACTAAACCATAACTGAGTCCGTGTTTGGAGCATGTGGACCACTTATGTGAATCGGATGGTGTTAGTCTGCCGACATGGTGTAGTTTCAAAATGTAGCTATGAAGTCATATTTTTTTTGTATTAAAAAATCTGTTTTTCAGGAACCTGTTGAGTCGGGGTATCAAACAAAATAGCTCAATGAGCCGATTCAATTCATCAAAAAATATACCACACTATACATTTCAGCACGTAGTTACGTAAAAAATAGCAACATTAACTTTTCGGAAAGTTATTACCCTCGGAAAGCTGTATCTCCTAATCAGTCAGCCCTTTTACAGTGCGTATAATGAGTGTACAAAGTATTTTGAAACCATGTTTGAGCCTATTCTAAGATGAATCATTTTACTTACTTCGCTGGCTCAGCGACCCAAAGTGAATCTTAGCCTCCGACACAAAGTTGCTAGTCGTCCCTATCCTGAGCAGCTTGTCGCCAATCCGCCTTTTGAAGCGCTTTCAGGTCTTTTTGGACTTCATCTATCCAGCGATACCTAGGACGCCCGACTGGTTGTTTCCCATACGGGCATCCAAGGTATGATATATGTTCACGTTGGTTTAGTTTATTTATTTATTAGGCCAGACAACACAGTACATATCAACATGTATCACTACATAGTATAAAACAAAGTCGCTTTCTCTGTTATATCCCTATGTATGCATAAATCTTTAAAACTACGCAACGGATTTTAATGCGGTTTCTTTAAATGAATAGAGTTATTCAAGAGAAAGGTTTATATGTATAATGCATGCATAATATAGTAGAGAAACACTGATAATTTCCGTGCGAAGCAGGGGCGGGTCGCTATTAAAAGTATAAAAACATTTGTGTACAATTTTCTTGCAAATATGAACCACACTTATACTCTAACAAAGCATGCTAATGCTGGTTTAGTCAACCCGTGTCACCTCTTGTTCTATAATCTTGTCAAACTATTTATTATTACGTTACTGAAGGCTTGCGTCTGGAGACGATCGCTCCTAAAACTCCTAATAGCGTTACGAGATCGTTACTTTGCCGACTGACGTAAGAAAGATTATAGGTAGGCAGGTATTTATATTACCTTTTACAGATAAAAAGACGTATACTATTTACTTTTTGTCAAAAACAAATATATATGTTGGTACTTGATTTCGTAGCAAACTGCTACGACCATGCTATGTAGTTTAAAAGATGGTCAGTATTAATACAAAATTTTAACACATAATTATTGTTATTTGTAGTGGTTATTTAATTTTGACAAACTATTATTACATTACTGATGCTTGCGTCTGGAGATGGTCGCTATATATAAATATTATACATTTTGGGGAAAACACTTTTTTACAAAATAGAAAAGGCAGTAAAGTGGTGTAAGTACAGTCAGCAAAGATGATAGCTGGGTAGGGAAACTCGAAACGGATGAGATTATTTAAGAATTTTCAGGAAATCTCGTATATTTTTTGCAGTCAATTAATAATGCAAAAATACGAAATTTCACAATAATCCATAAATAATTTCCTGAAATAATTTCATCCGTTTCGAGTGGGCCTGCCCAAATGTCTCCTTTGCTGACTGTACGAGTACGAACTGCAATATGAAATTAGCATTCTAAGGGCTTAACTCAGAATATAAGCAAGAGTTTCGAATAACAGGAATACTATACCCCACATCCAAAATTGTCTGAAGCCGCATCGGACGGTGCAAACAATATTTAGTAAAACACCGTATATTGTGTTTGTATTTGGTTATATTTGGCTGAAAGTAGATCGGTGAAGTAAAGGGTTGTGGTTAAATACCTACTGATTGATGTGATGATGACAATGATATAAAAACAACCTTTCTGTCAAAGAAAGTGATAATGAAATAAAAGGTATTGCATAATATTTCTGCACAACCACTTATAAAACTGACAGTCCGACTAAACCGTCATAATAATATACCAATTTTATAAAGCTGATGTCATATTTATTATTAAAATTGATTAAGAATTAAGTTATTTTAAGAAACGATATGGATTTTAAAGTTTGAACTTGTTGTTTAGCAATTTTTTTATTCAATAATGGGTATAAATAATACCCATAAAAGCTTAGAAAATACCAAATATATAAGTAATACCTACTTACTTAAAATAAATTTATTACGATAATTCTGCAAAACCTCTAGAAACTTTATCGCAAATGTTAAACCGCCCATTTGAAATTTGGAAATTCATTCTGCCAAATGAAAATCTCGAAAGGGGTGATGAGAAACTTTGGCACTACTTCGGTAATTGCTGGAAAAGTTGGAAATGGAACGGCCTTCGGGTGAACTCCTTAAATGAAGCAGCTGATATAAAGCGGTATCGCATCACTCCAACTAACATAGAACTTAAAAAAATATTCTAGGTTTATCCTTTATAGGTATTATACTAGACCATTAAAGATAAAAAATACTACAACTACCTACTTACTCCTCAATAAACTGTAAATTACGACCCCATAAATTGTGGTTTAACTGCGTTGTCCTTCGCGAAAAATCGATCCCGCGAATTTCGGATAGTAATCAGTAGACAAACGAGGTAACTGTTACGATCCCTTCACATTATCAGGACGTTTCTTACGTAAATTATCAACGATGTCCACTTAGTGCAGTCTGTGGGGACTTTTGCTTAACAAAAGGTGGTGCAGTAACAATTTTTGGGGACTTTTTCTTAACAAAAGATGGTGCAGTAACAGTTTTTACAGCCTTCTCCTGAGCGAGTGGATTCTCGAGTCGAACAATGACCCTAAGAACCCTTGTGTCAAAGTTTTCAAACTGCATTGTAGCACAGCTATTAGGCCTTTGACATGGTTTGAGTAACGATCACTATCAAATACAGTGACCGGGATCGACAGCTTAATGTGCCCTCCGAAGCACGGAATCGTTTTACAGTAATATGTTGTTAAGGTATGGGGGCCTAATAAGAATTCACGATGGCGGCTAACGGGAGTGAGCGCTCCCCAATGTCAAAAACTTGGATTTAAATTAGGCTTCCATAAATATTTTCTTTGGTAGAATATAGAACGAGAAGATACGAGGTAATAAATAAATATTAGTAAATACATACACATACGCACGTCCTACATACATACAAGATACTCGCGAAAAACAACACTTCCTTGACAGTCGGGTAAAAAATACCCAACGACTGTCTCATTTGGTTAACGTCTCTGTTAGATAAACTGGCCGATAAATGTTAATAGAATATTTAACTTTTTGCTAAATAAATGACGCAAACATTTCTGCAATAAATTGTATCAATAAACGTTGTGAAAAGTATTTTATAATTATTATTTTTTTGTCTGATTTGCGTGTATTGTAAGCTAGAATTAGTATTTTGATACTGGAATTCTTATCTCTTCGTATTTTTCTGCAGCGTTCAAAGTAATAGTATCTAAGCGCCTAAAAGAAATCTGACATACTTAATAATTATAAAAACAATGATAGAAAAACAACTCATGCTTGTGTTATCAGCAGATAATAAAAACTTTCTTATGTCTTTAAAATAAAGAACAAAATACCTACTTACATCAGAAAATCCTTAAAAAATGCATGTAAAAGTTATTTCTTTTTCATATTTCGATTTCCCTTGCGTAAAGTTGTTCATTTACTTAGATCATCCTAGCTCTATTTAATTTAAAAAGTAAATAAAAACACACGTGATAACAAACAAGCGTTTTGTGAACAGAATGCAAATCCGCAAACGCAGACAAGTTTATTTTGGACCTAATTTACTAAGCTGTTAATTACTTAAGTTCGTTTGGGCAATTTGTTTAGTGTTTTTTTGATAAACTGCTTTACCTAGTTTAAATGAAATGTGTCTCATTTGCATTTTCGGGCCACATTATTTACGCTTCATTTAAACTGAGTGCTAGATTTATCGCCCTAGGTGTTAAACATTTAATCAGATGAAGTGATCTTTGTTTGCCTTTTTTCTTCGACAGTTGAACGTTCTTGCACCCTTTTTATCGCTTTTTAAGTTTTCAATGAAATATTTCTCAGGTCTTGCAATAGTTAATTAGTATATAATTTAAGCTATTTTTCGTTACGCTATTTTTATATTAGAAGACTTTGATATAGATTAAATAGCATAGTAGTATGGATATCAAATTCTAATAATTATTAGCCCTTATCAGAAAGCAGACTAGGTAAAATTGTTTATTTTTTACGTTCGTGCAGCTTTCAAAGTACCGCTTCAGTTATCAATAAAAAAGACAGAGCTTTTTTATTATTTACATACTTCAGTCATAATCTGATCTCGTAACCATACTTAAATAATTTGAAACAAGTTTCTCACTAAACTCATACAGATCATCAAGCTTTCAAGCTATCTCAAAAGCATTCGGCCATTCGTCCGAGTGGAATCAGCTATCGAAACACGCAAGTTGACTGAAAACATCAGTTAGCTTTATCGAGCATGGAAAGCTGGTCTGGCTTCGGACGCATGCTGCATATTTTAGAGATGCGCCGCGCTGCTTGTTGCAAGTTTTAGCAGGCGGTTAGGATTGATAGGAATACCGAATTTAATATTCTTAGTCGATGAAACTAACTGCCTTCGTGGTCAGAGCCATGGGCTTACAATCCGGAGGTCCTGGGTTTGATTTCCAGGAGGGAACACAAAGTTGCTATTTGCAATTTATTACTATTTGAGGTTTTCCCCAGTTTAGGACATTGCAGGCTGAATCACATGATTGTCCGAAAAGAAAGCGGATTCCGTGCTTCGGCGGGAACGTTAAGCCGTCGGTCCCCGTAGGTGTCTTTGATAGTGGTCGTTACTCAAACCAAGTCAGAGGCCTAAATAGCTGTTCTAGGCGGTTTGAAAACTCTGACACCAGGGTTCATCGGGTCTTTCGACTTGAGAATCCACTCGCTAAGAAGATAAAGTCGATGAGATATTAAGTAAAGCTTTTTACATTCGTCTTTGTTATACTATATTGGGTGATAATAATTTCTTACAAGAGAGGTATCCAAGCCAAAGTTTACAATAGAGAGAGCTTATTCAAAAGACACTGGCAAACTTCACTTTGCTTTGCTATAAGAATACTGTTTAGTACCGTTCTGGTTCAGAGGATGAGGGGATAGTCGATAGCAAATGAATATACACATACATACGTACATACCGCCTAAACAAAGGTCGTTCCGCCATGTCTGACAAAGTTTTGAGGTTATTTAAGATAGATTTGTAGGTATATTGCTGTAGTGACAGGTTGTCAGCCCATCGCCTAAATGGCAATATACTAAAACACTCGGATCCCTTAGCCGGTTTTTACAGTATGGTCGAAAGGAAATGCAGCTGGCACATTCTATGTTTTTCTTTCGCTCCCAGTCCAACAAGGAAGAATACCTTGTGGATTCTACTGCCACATAGAGTAGTGACAGGTAGATTATTTCTATTCTGTGGCATAACTAGTCAACTTCTTCTTCTGTCGAGTGGGTATCGAGTCTATGGACCCGATGAACCCTGGTGTCAGAGTTTTTAAACCACCTAGTAGCACAGCTATCAAGCCTCTGACATGGTTTGAGTAACAACCACTATCAAAGACAGCGACCGGGACCGACGGCTTAACGTGCCCTCCGAAGCACGAAATCTTTTTCTTTTCGGACAATCAGGCGATTCAGCCTGCAATGTGCTAATCAAACTGGGGAAAAGTTCATAAACTGATAAATAATCAAATATCAACTTTGTGTTTCTCCCCTGGGAATCGAACCCAGGACCTCCAGATCGAGAGTCCATGGCACTAGCCACTAGACCACGGAGGCAGTTACTAGTCAACTGTCAGGTGTATTGTTTGATATACATGTCCACATCCAATGTTCATTGTTATGATTATGATCTTATTTTGTTTGTGGTTGAATGTGAAAGTTACAGTTTGATTTATATCATTCTAGCCTAATTGCTGGGTTAAGTATAAACTCAGAGAATCATTATTTTTATGGTCAGACAAATTCAGGCCCGTATTTATAATCAGCTCTCAAGAGTGACAGGGAGTTTGAGTTCGTATCGATAATGTCATTAAAGTACAAAACAAATCAAATCCATACTTAAAATTGCTCTTAATCTTGATATCGCTTTATAAATACGAGCCTAATTGTAACCAAACAGTTGACACATTATATTTTCAGGCCGATCCCAGTAGACACGAATGCACTGTCATGTGTCAAACTGACTGTCCGATTGTTAAATGAAGTGTCCAGAGTCAATTCATCCGCCGGGAGCACGTTAATTCCGTACGGAGTAGACAGAGCATCAAGGAATAATAAGAGAAGTGTTTCCGCCAGGTCTAGCAAAATTTGAGGGTGATAGGTTGTTATATCACCTAAATTGTACCTTATTTCTACGGTATACCCGGGAAGAGAAGCCGCTGGTACATTCTATGTTTTTCTATCGTTCCCAGTCCAGCGCAAAAAAACGTAGCCAAATAGACCAAGTCATATTTTTAGGCCGATCCCAGTAGCTTCAATCCCAAGCCAAGTCAAGGGACACGAGTGCAGTGTCATGTGTCAAACTGACTGTCCGATTGTTAAATGGAGTATCCAGAGTCGATTTATCCACTGGGAGCAAGTTAATTCCTTACAGGGTAGGCAGAGCATCAAGAAACACATAAGGGGGCGAATTTTCCACGTCTGGATTTTTTTAAAGTTATAAGGAACTAAGCATGTATTGCCAAGGTGATAGGTTGTTATATCACCTAAATAGTAATTTATTTCTACAGTTAACCCGGAAAGAGAAGCCGCTGGTACATTCTATGTTTTTCTATCGTTCCCAGTCCAGCATGAAAATATGGACCTTATCATATTTTTAGGCCGATCCCAGTAGCTGAAATCCCAGGCCAAGTCGAGGGACACGAGTGCAGTGTCATGTGTCAAACTGACTGTCCGATTGTTAAATGGAGTGTCCAGAGTCGATTCATCTGCCGGGAGAACGTTAATTCCGTATTAGTCTGGTGATATAGGGCGATTGAACGATTAGACTGTCTGTTCATATCAAATATTCAGATCGGGAAAGGATTTCAATTAGGATGTCATGTCGGTAGTACCTGTCTTGATTTTAGTCCGACAATGGATTCGATTATAGATTCCACCGGCTAAAATAAAATTAAAATCTATCTGTTACTTTCAAAATAATAAAATTGAAAAACACGTGCAATTTATACTCTATGGTTTTACACTTTGTACGCTAGATTTTGACGCGCTTTAGCACGTTTCCCCAGTATTTCTGACAATTTTATCCGCCATATCATATGACGGCGGATAAAAATAACAGATGACGCATGAAACCACCGACTATAAATCAAAAACCGGAGAGAATAGGCCTCCTGTCTTTTTCTAATGTTTTCAGTCTGAAAGTGATAGATTTTCATTGTAGTTTAGCCTGCAAATCTAGAATCGAGCCCATTGAGGCCCAAAACGGGGAAGAACGGAAGACAAAGAGGTCTTTGCCCAGCAGTGGGATCATTCATAGGCTAGATAATTAGGCTTTATAATTCAAAGTTACACAAGCCCGATGCCGGAGCCCGATGGTGTAGTGGATAGGACCGCTGCCTCCTGAGCGGGAGGTCGTGGTTCGAATCCCACCACGTACCAATGTGTTTTTCGGTTTTCGAATTTCATATGTACGTTTATTCAGCGCTTTTTCCGTGCTTCGGAAGGCACGCCGTTAAGCCGTTGGTCCCGGTTGAAATTATTTAACACCGTAGATATTAGTCGTTAAGCCATATCAGAGGCCAGTGCTAAGCATTGGCGGCTTGAAAACTCTGACCTAATCTAGGATTGCGTCTAGTTCCTCTAGTTTGTCTAGTCCTGGGTTGCGGAGGTCAGATGGCAGTCGCTCTGTATAAAAACCAGTACCCTCGTTCAATCACCTAGATGAGGTAGCCGACCCCATCTAATACGGGATAAGGCTAGGGAGATGATGATGAATTCAAAGTTACACAAAAATAATCTGATTGACTAAAGACCTAAGTTTTCGCTTTACATACAATCACGCTTTTATCTCTAATGGGGAAGGCAGAGCAACAAACCAAACAAAAGTCATTCCGCCACATCTGAAAAGTTTTGAGGGTTATTTTAGATATATTATGTATGTTCTGCTTCCATGCTGGACTGGGAGTGATAGAATGTTTCCATGCTGGTTTGGGAGTGATAGAAAAATATAGAATGTGCAAGCTGCATCTCCTCCCGGGCATGCTGTAAAAATCAGCTAAGGGATCCGAGGGTTTCAGTATATTGTAATTTAGGCGAGGTCCTGAAAACCTGTCACTATAGCGATACACATTTCAGCCTAAAATAGCCCTCAAAACTTGTCAGACGTGGCGGAAGATCTTTTCTTTGGTCGTTTACGCTCTGCCTACCCCATTCGGGATAAAGGCGTGATTGTGTGTGTGTGTGTATTATGTATATTCCTACAGGTTGTCAGCCCATCACCTAAATTACAATATACTGTAACCCTCCAATCCCTTAGCTGGTTTTTACAGCATATCCGGGAAGAAATGCAGCAGCCACATTTTATATTTTTATTTCACTACATTTTATATTTGTCCAGCATAGAAGAAAAGCTCTATTGTCATTAAATAATATCTTCTACTTACGCTACTTTCCGCTGCACTGTTCCACAAGCGACTAAAAGAATTTCCCCATCAGAAAGAGCTAGGTGATTTCTAATAATAGCTCTACGTACTTACACCTAATTATTTCAGATCAAATTCAATATCCTTATTATTTTCATCCAAATCGAGCGTTTTAACGTGAAAGAGCAAACATGAACCTCATCAAAAATATAAATAACAGTTAGCTTTTTTTTGTAGAACAAAGAATTAGTTTGTTTTAAAAATTCTAGCAACGAAAACCCTAAGGCCATATTTACCGCAACAAAATAGAAAGCCGCTCCCTTTTACGCACATCCGCTCCTTCTATTTATGAAGAGAAAAGATTTTGTTAATTAGATGCCGAGGCGTAGATAACTCGCTTACGGCCAAATCGTCAGGCTTGCGTGACTAAGGCACGATTTATGACTTAATAGCGCAGTCTCGCGTTAAGTAGGCCTTAGATAAGGTGCTTCTAAGTGATTGTCGGTGCTCACAACAATCGTAATTGCTCCAAACTACTATCTGCGAGGTTCGCACGCGATCTCTTTCATCGCCCAACTTGAATTGTGTTAATTGCTTCGAAATTGTATTTCACTGATAATTACTAGGGTTGGGCAACGTGCTTGGGGCTATGCGTTTTATTTATTGTATCTGTAGTCGTATGTCAGAAGTCGGTAGTAAAGGAGAAGGTGGAATGCAGTGAGAGCTGGCGTTCGCTTCATGTACTCACCCGACAAGAGCTAGGCGCCTAAATAAATGATGATGTCGTAAATCCATACACGAAATCACGCCGATCTAGGCTGTTGTTGCACAGGAAGGCAAACGGCTGGTGCATACCGCATCTACAATTAGATTATTATTTTATCAGAGTTCAAAATAATAATCTTATTGCAATGCAACAACCGCAAAAGTTTTAAAACATAAATTTGCATCTGAAAAAGGTATCCTCGCATTTACTTTTGAGGTATAATTATATCAAACGCCGAAATTTGTCACAATATAAATGCTGTTGAATTGGAATAAATACCTATCAATTTTGGATCACAGGCTGTTAGACAGAGAGGTTAAGAGGATGAAGCTACAAAATCCTTTTTCCAAAATACAAATAAATCCGCGGAAATTGTGAAACCCATCTCACTGTTGTTTGAGACTACAACCTACATACATACATAAAAACACGCCTTTATCCCTTACGGGGTAGGCAGAACATAAAACGCGTCATAAAAGGCGCTTTCGCCACGTCTGACAAAAATGGGGCCAATTTTATTTTATTTTCTTCTGTCGAGTGGGTATCGAGTCTATCGACCCGATGAACCCAATTTAGATGTATTGTAGTAGCGATAGGAGGTCAGCCCATCGCCTAAATTATAATATACTGTAACCCTTGAATCCCTTTTGCTGACTTCTACAGCATGCCCGGGAGGAAGGGCAGCTGGAACATTATATGTTTTTCCTAAAAACAATAAACGTATGACTATCCGCAAAAAGAGCTCTACCCACGAAGTTATGTCATACACACAAAGCCGTTCTCCAGGTCCTTGGTCAAGTTATTAATCACCAAGTTATAATTCTGGTGGAGATTTCCTTGCAGAGTGCAGTGGCCTCGGGCGGTCGAGGCGGCGCAAGGAGCTTTGATTTCGAAGCTCAATTTCAGTCTCGGCCAAAGTTTGTGCAAGTTTGGTGCATGCATATAGTACAAGCACGTATGTATAGGGATTATACGTAAGTTATGAAATGTTGGTTATTATTTAGTAAGAATTTTTACGAAGGATATACAAGAAAACATTCATAGAAAAGTGTCACAAAAACCTCAGCAAATTATATTAGCATAAGAAAACGGTGTGGTGCAATCAAAACGAAAAAACATGTTATACATGAGTAGTATTTTCATTGTAATAAGACTCCCGATAAAGTATCATCATCTCATAATAAACAAATGGAAATAACTTATTAACGCTTCATTTTATGAGGACACTAAAAATTATAATTATGTTTGGGATATTTTTATCACAGAGACACTTACTAAAATTTAATAATAATTTGTATAACTTAGAACGAAAAACATGAAATATTTACATACAAGACATCGAATATCATTAATCTCTCTACTTCTATGCTGGCCTGGGAGCGAAAGAAAAACATAGAATGTGCCAGCTGCATTTCCCCCCGGCCATGCTGTAAAAACCAGCTAAGGGATCCGAGAGTACTTCTACCTACTACTACTTCCGAGTTACTTAACTATGAAACAGAAATTGACGGGGCTCTGAAGGGTGTTTGTTATAGAGTGGCTTAATGCTAATAATTTAAAAATTAATATACAAAAAACCAAAATGATGAATTTTTCCCACAAAAAACATGTACCAAAACTAAATGTAAGTTATAAAAATTAATTACTGGAAGTTGTCAAATGTATAAAAAATTTAGGATTAATTATTGATAATGACATGTCATGGGAATCCCAATCACTAAATGTATGTAATAAATTATTTTCGTTTTCATATGCCTTGTATAAACTTAAAAAAATGACTAACAAAAACGCAGTATTGACCGCTTATCATGGTTTTGTATCATCATGTTTGCGCTATGGTATAATTTTCTGGGGAAATTCAAATTATAGAGAACTAATATTTAGAGTACAGAAAAGATGTATTAGAGCAATAACTGGTATAAAGAGTGATGACAGTTGTAAGCCATATTTTAAATCTCTCAGAATTTGACGTTTCCGTGCTTATACATTTTTGAGGTAGCTCTATACGTAAAAACTAACACAAACTATTTTAAAATTGAAGCTCCTATAAGTAGAACCCTTCGTCCAAGAGGTATTATTGTACAGAATCAATGGTGTAAAACAGCTCTCTTGATGAAAAGCCTGCTTAAGATGGGACCAAATATATTTAATAAATTGCCACAACATTTAAGGGAACTAGATACTAAAACTTTCAAGTCGACTTTATTTAATTTTCTCGTCAAGAAATGCTATTAAAATTTAGATGAATTTGTGCAAGATAAAAATATGACATAATAACTTAGTAAATTCAATTTTATAATTTGACAATGATGATGTATTTTAGTTTAATGTAATCTAATTTGACATGTATGTAATTGGTATAATTTGTAATTTATTGAATTGTTGTAATCTATGTAATGGCGAATTTTATTTTGACATTTTATGAATTATGTATACCTACTTAACTTAATATTGTGTTTCGTATGCCGCAAGGTTCATTGCAGAGCTTCTTTGTACTATGTGTGATCTTTTTTCTACCTGTGATGACGAACAATAAATTATTTATGATTTATGATTTATGTGTGGTTTCAGTATATTGTAATTTAGGCGATGGGCTGACAACCTGTCACTACAGCAATATACCTACAAATCTATCTTAAATACGAGTAACCCCCAAAACTTTGTTAGACGTGGCGGAACGACTTTGTTTAGGTCGCCTCTCAGCCTACCCCATTAAGGATAAAGTCGTGATTATATGTATGTATGTATGTATAACTTTGCAATTATTTTTTTTGCATAAAAATCTTCAACCATCGATTTTTATCATAATTATTTCATTAAAAACGTAGAACCAATTAGAAAAGTCCTCAAGGCTCGCCCGAATACGAAAAGTTTGATGCTCGTAAAGTATGAAAGAGATTATACTCGAGAAATTAATGGCCGTGTAATTACAATATCTTCGTGTAAAATACAAGTTAAATTTTATTTAATTAAATTAGGTAACTGAAACTGAAAATTAATAACTTTAGTATAACGTTGAACTATTTTGATTTAAACAAATTTGAATGAGAGGTAAATCATAACAAATGAATTTATTTTTAAATAAAACATGAAATTGTTACCTATAAGTACCTATTAGTGAAAATTCGTTTTGAATTTACAAATAAAATTTACAATCTACAAAATATGGCATTAATTTAATCGTGTTCAAACCATCCTTAATAGATAAAAAAAACTTAGATTTCTTATTTCAATTTAGGGACAGAATAAGTGCTCATTAAGCGCTACAAAATAATTACGTAAGCAGAAATATTATTAAAAAAAAAAAGAACTGTTTTATATTTTGCATGCAATTTTTATCCTTTTATCAATACACATCAAACACATTTTGACCTATGTTGTTGTATGAAAGTTGTTCAGTTTTATTAGATCAGATAGGTTCAATTTTTTACACCCTATTCTATATGCATTCATGAAATAATGAATAATTTATTATTCAACATAGATTCCATGAAATACTCATTGAATGTCACGTGAATCAAGACAATACATATACGCATCTGTATTCCTTACGGTGAAAGCAGAGTGTTAACGACCAATTGGGTGTTTTTGCCACGCCAAATAGAGCTTTAAGAACTTGTACTTCTACGTATATAGTATTATAGTAAATACTTAACCCAACTTTTAACGAAGTAACTCTACAATAACAGTTGGGCACTTAGCATAATTCGGTCAAAGGCCGGAATAACATCACGTGCTCCTATTTGCGAGACCATATTAATTTATACCACCGTTTCCTTTGTAGCGTCTTCCACTGAGAATACTAATTTGAGGACAATGACGTCACGCAACGGGAGTCGAATTAACACCGCTTTTGTACCGGCCCTTCCTTTACCCTGTCACCCGGGTCGACAATGCCCTAGTGTAAAAGAATCATTTGCATAATTTCAAATTTGTTTTGGAAATTACGACTGAATTTTATGGAAAGCACTCTTTAGAAAGATATTTTTATTTACGAACGAAACAAAGCTGCGGATGAATCCTTGCATCAGCACTTACACTCTCAATGTTTTTGTTGTTATAAATAACCTTTAATAAATACGTACATCGCTATACCTGCCCACAATCTTAATGATCATATCACTCAAAATTGAGTTCAAAAAACTAAAACCCAATTACTAAAAAGTATGAAACAAGAAAATATTGTTATCTGAATTGATATTTAAAACCTTAAAGATATGTTCAGAGAATAGTCGTGGTCGCATGCCACCTAAACGTAAAGTACTTAATATGATCGCTTACCGCTGTTTTAATCTATTTTGTGGTTAGAATACGTTGTTTACTTAGGATAGCTGGCATACGACCACGGCTATTCTCTGAACATATCTTTATGGTTTTAAATATCAATTCAGATAGCAATAGTTTCTTGTTTCATACTTTTCAGTAGTCGGGTTTAAGTTATTTGAACTCAATTTTTATTTAAATAATTTTGGAATTATGAATATAAAAGTGGATGATCGTAAGCTTGGTGCACAGCCTGAAAGGTCAACTATCACCAGTTGACCCCTAAATTCCACCCCCCGGTCTCTATGTCTAACTGCGTGTATTAACTCCTGAATTTGACTGTTACTTTTCTTTTTCTAAGATTCATATAGTTCTCAGAAAAATTACATGATCGTAGTTCCAAGAAATATGATCATGACTCCAAGACACCCCCCGGTCTCGATGTCTAAATGCGGTCGCTACTTTCGAACCGGACTTGTACTTTTATTTTTCTGTGAGACGGCAAGCCCCTCTCAACCCCCTGGTCTCAATGTCTAAATCCGTGTGTTCCTCCCGAAATAAATTGTTACTTTTCTTTTTCTATGATTCATAGTACCTAGAAATATGATTATAGCTCCAACATGATCATAGGCCTAAATCTATGAATGCGAGCTCTAGTTTAAAACCGGTTGTTACTTTTCTTTTTCTGTGAGGAGGGCAAATCCCCCCTCAATCTCCTGGTCTTGATGTCTGAATGCGGTCGCTACTTTCGAACCGCGCTGCCAACTTTGTTTTTCTGTGAGGGGGCTTGCCCCCCTCAACCTCCCGGTCTCAATGCCTGAATACATGTGTTACTGTCAAACTAGAATGTTACTTTTCTTTTGCTATGATTCAAAAACATAGAAATATAATTTACTCCAAGAAAATTGATCATAGTTCCAAGAAATATGATCATAACTCCAAGAAGCCGTCCCGATCCGATCTCGGTGTCTGAAACTGGTCGTTACTTTTCTTTTTCTGTGGAGAGGGCAAGCACCCCTCAACCCCTCGGTCTCGATGTCTAAATGCGGTTGCTACTTTCGAACCAGGCTTCTACTTTTATTTTTCTGTAAGAGGACAAGCCCCTCTCAACCCCCTGGTCTCAATGTCTGAATCCGTGTGTTACTCCCGAAATGGACTGTTACTTTTCTTTTTCTAAGATTCATATAGTTCTTAGAAAAATTATCATAGCTCCAAGAAACATGATCATGGTTCCAAGAAATATGATCATAGCACCAAGAAGCCGTCCCGTCTCGATGTCTGAATGCGGGTTCTACTTCAAAACCGGTTGTTACTTTTCTTCATCTGTAAGGGGGGCCCCCTCAATCCCCATATCTCAATGTTTTAATGCGGTCGCTACTTTCGAACCGGGCTTCTGATTTTCTTTTTCTGGGAGGAGGACAAGCTCCCCTTAACCCCTCGGTCTCGATGTCTGAATGCGTGTGCTACTCCCGAACTGGACTATTACCTTTCTTTTTCTATGATTCATAGTTCCTAGAAATATGATCATAGGTTCAAGAAACATGATCATGGTTCCAAGAAATATGATAATAGCACCAAGAAGCCGTCCCGTCTCGATGTCTGAATGCGGGTTTTACTTCAAAACCGGTTGTTACTTTTCTTCATCTGTAAGGGGGGCTCCCTCAATCCCCAGATCTCAATGTTTTAATGCGGTCGCTACTTTCGAACCGGGCTTCTGATTTTCTTTTTCTGGGAGGAGGACAAGCTCCCCTTAACCCCTCGGTGTCGATGTCTGAATGCGTGTGCTACTCCCGAACTGGACTATTACCTTTCTTTTTCTATGATTCATAGTTCCTAGAAATATGATCATAGGTTTAAGAAACATGATCATAGCTCAAGAAGCATGATCATTGTTTCAAGTATTTTCTTAACCCCAGGCAGAACGAAGAAATTCGGAAATGTATCGCGAGCGAAGCGAGCGCGAATTTATATATTGTATGTAGGCGATACCTTGAAATGGGTATTGAGAGCGAAGAGAGCGCAAAATTGTATATTCCAAGAAGACTTAAATCTAACGTGCATTGCGAGCGAATCGAGTTTGATATTTCACCATGGATACACCTACGCAATATACCTGCAAATCTATCTTAAATAACGCTCAAAACTTTGTCAGACATGGTGGAACGACCTTTGTTTTGGTCGTTTACCCTCTGCCTACCCCATTAGGGATAAAGGTGTGATGATATGTATGTATGTATGATACACTTAGGCTAATTATTTACTACCGGCACATTCCCGGCGGGTTACCTGACTGACGACCTAAGCTAGGACTTGCGTGGGACCCCCTGTACCATCTTACATATGGTTTAGAGCCCGTAGGGGGGCTCGCGCAGCTTTAGGCCAGGCTGGTAATATCTACCATATATGGCTCAATGCCTGTCTGACCTGTTGAGTGATTTTCGAAAACATTTTCATTTATCGAGTAAACGCAGACAAAGCCGCGAGAAATGTTAGCTGTATAATATATTTTTGGAATGTGCAAATTAAACCCTTTCATTTGACAATTCGGCATTATAAAAAATATTTTTTTTTACTTCATTACTTGATGTCCTCTAGAGGGCACCACATGCAATTTAAAGTAACGTTATCTAGCCTATAACTAGTAGACAGTTGAGATGCTTCTTACGATACCTCATTTGTCAAATTCTAATGAGTAGTTTAGAAGTTATGAGGGAACAGATGAACATACATACCCACATACTTACCGGTCAAAATCATACCCCTCCTTTTTGCTTTGCCGTAGTTGGGTAAAAATTAAGATAAGATAAGAATATACTTTATTGCACAAAAAAGACACAAAAAAAAAAAAAACAAATAGTAGTACAAATACGCGGCCTTATTGCTAAGCAGCAATTTTTTCCAGGCAACCTTAGGGTACAGGAAAATAAAAAGTTGAACTAGTGGGCTGGTATACATATTAGGCAATATATTGTGTAGGTAAGTAAATAGGTAAGTATAATAAAAATTGTATATACATTCCACCTTACACACCGTTACTTTTCAACCAAAAGCAAGTATCATATATTTTAGCACTAAACGATAAACAAGTGTTATTCCTAATGAAAACTGATCTGCTAACTTCTGTGACTCTCTTTCTCTCCTGATGAAGATCCTCGTATAGAATCGAAACGTCGAGAGCTAATCCTTTCAATACAAACAAGTAAGCCGATCAGTTTTCATAATGAAGTATAATATAGAGTGTAAACGGTATACCACCACTTTATTTATTGTTTAATAGATTAAACATTCATGATATTGTATTATGATAAAATGAACAGCACTCCCAAGCGCTCAATATTTTTTTATTAATTTTGATAATGGATGGCCAATAATTCATATTATCAATATTGATTACAAGAAGGGAAAATGCTGAAAGTCATCAAAACGGCCAAGTTTTGATGTACATTATAGCTCCAGTACTGACTTTAGTAATTAGCGTAGAAGTTTCTCAGAAATATGCATGAAAATGCGCAGTGTACAGCGTTGTATCGGATTGAATGTTCATTCGGTTGGGATGGCAATATCTTTGGAAAAATGTTGTTTTAGGACCGATTGCCGAAGGGGTACTCGTTCAAATTGAATTGCTCGGCATGACGGAACTTATCAAGTGTTTTCTTTGCATATTTTTAGATTTGGCAAGCACACATGAAAAGTTAATAATATAATGTATCGCAGTAAAATAAGCATATATACAAACATTAATTTGGAAATTATTTATAGATTTTAAAGCTGTTTTGTTCAATGAAATAAAAATTATTATTATTTTTGTGTGTGTTATACTATATCTCGGGATTATAAAGACCCAGACTTTTGGAAGGCGCGTGTGGGTCCGAAACCAACACGTAGAGGCCCTTTTAAACAACTTTAATATTACTAAAATTATGTAATGAATGGTGTTTGAACAAGTAAATCGTATAAGTAAGTTAAAATTTTGTGATAAATGTACGAGTATTTAGTTTTACATTAAACACAAATGACATAACTGTATTTTGTTTCCTGTATATATCTTGTGTTTATTTTTTTGGTTTTGTAGAGCCCTTATTTTGCAATTTAGGCGACGAACTGACAATCTGTCACTACAGCAATATACCTAAAAATCTATCTTAAATAATCTTCAGAACTTTGTCAGACGTGGCGGAACGTCCTTTGTTTAGGTCGTTTACGCTCTGCCTACCCCATTAGCGATAAAGGCGTAATTTTATGTATGTATTTTAAGCTACGGACCCAAGAAAACTACATAAGCTTATGTTATAGTGAATGCTTTGCTAACAAAATTAATGCAGTGAATTAAATAAAGGGGGCCCGGGTTTCACATGATGAAGAAAAAGTTCATTTAAAAGGGAACATTAAGCGCTGAAATTATAATTGAAAAGCGTGGCGAGAGTAAAATATAAGTTCATTATGAAGGTCTGAACTATTTGCTAGGGCGATTAATATTCAGAATACACACTGTTGCAATGAACTTTGAACAATGTCTAAACTAATTAATTTTCGTAATTGAGGTTCTGAAACAAATGACCAATGTTCGCAGCTGTGTTTGATTAAAATAATTTTGTAACACAAAATATAAAAAATAAAAATGCCCAGAGTCAACCTTAAAGAGTTATACTGATTCTTAAATAAAAAGAGAACGAGAGTAGTCTTGTATTCCTGGTTGGGTGGTCACTGCTTATTTGCACATAAAATTGTGGATCTAAAGAAGAAAACCTATCAAAAGTTTTATACAACTAAAGATAACCCTTAATCGTTGCTTATAGAGGCAGTTAGTGAGTTTATCGGAGATGCCGTCCTCAGTATTGGGTTGTAACTGTTAATTTTCACACAAAGTTGTACATCCCACAATAATTACGAAAACATACAGTCGATTTTATACAGCTACCGATAAACCATGTTTGTGGTTTTCAGAGTGAGTGTGTATATCACAGACGCGGTTCCCAGCCGTGGGTTGTCACTGCTGATTTGCACACAATTGTTCATCCCGAGGAAAGTAAGAAATAAGAAGAGAACCCACTAGCTCTATGGTCCGGCTAACTAATTCTCGTGATTTTATAGGCAGTATGTATATCACCAGCCGTGTTTTATCACTGCTAATTTGCACACAATTGTTCATCCCGAGCAAAGTAAGAAATAAGAAGAGAACCCTCTAGCTCTATGGTCGGACTAACCCATTCTCGTGTTTTTTATGGGCAGTATGTATATCACCAGCCGTGGGTTGTCACTGCTAATTTTCACACAATTGTTCATCCCGAGGAAGGTAAGCAATAAGATGAGAACTCTTTATCTGTATGGTCTGACTAACTCATGCTCGTGGTTTTTATAGGCAGTGTGTATATCACAGACGCGGTCCCCAGCCGTGGGTTGTCACTGCTAATTTGCACACAATTGTTCATCCCGAGGAAAGTAAGAAATAAGAAGAGAAAAGTGCTGCCAGCTCTATGCTCCCACTAATTGGACCCGCTAAATTGTATCCTATTCTACTTGAAGCATGAATTTATAACGCGGAGTGTAAAATGCGGAGTGTAAAATGCAAAAGATCAGAAAGAACAGAGCCCGATGGTGTAGTGGATAGGGCCGCTGCCTCCTGAGCGGGAGGTCGTAGTTTGAATCCCACCAGGTACCAATGTGTTTTTCAGTTTTCGAATTCTATATGTACGTTTATTCGGCGCTTTTTCTGTGCTTCGGAAGGGACGTTAAGCCGTTGGTCATGGTTAGTATTGTTTAATACCGTAGATATTAGTCGTTAAGCCATATCAGAGGCCAGTGTGAAGCATTGGCGGCTTGAAAACTCTGACCTAATCTAGGATTGGGTTTGGTTTACCTTCTGGGTTGCGGAGGTCAGATGGCAGTCGCTCTGTGTAAAAACCAGTACCCTCGTTCAATTCCCTGGATAAGGTAGCCGACTCCGTAAGATACGGGATAAGGCTAGGAAGATGATGAGTGTAAAATGCAAAATATACCTCTTTTCCAGCTGGCTCTTTGTATACAAAAGTTATTAAAAGAAGAAGTAAATCCCTTTACAAATGTAGTGATTGACGATTGTGTATTTTAAGGTCGACAACGTCTATTATTTAATTTATGTAGAAAATTTGGAATTACTTTTAAACTTAGTAATTAATTTAAAATAATTCAAACATTAAACCCACTTTTGGTTGAGTACAAATTTGGAACAAGAAGGTTTCTTAAGAATAAAATTTTGTTCAAGTAAGAATCATGAGGGAGTTCTCATTCAACATTTCTTGTTCAAACTTTTAGGAAAGTTAAAAAAATGTAATTGAATTTGCTGGCCTACTTTTTGGTCAGTTATAAAAATTATAAGTTATGTTATGGTTTTTCCTTCCAGTCCCAGGTGAATTTATTCGTCAAGTTCCATATTCCCGATGAGGACCCGATGGTGTAGTGTATAGGGCCGCTGCCTCCTGAGCGGGGAGGTCGGGGTTTGAATCCCACCACGTACCAAATTTTATTTTTATTTTTCGAACTCATATGTAAGTTTATTCGGCGCTTTTTCCGTGCTTCGGAAGGCACCTTAAGCCGTTGGTCCTGGTTAGTAACGTTTAGTATCGTATGAATTAGTCGTTCAGCTATGTCAGAGAGTTAAAAACTCTAGCCTAATCTAGGATTGGGTCTAGTTACCCTTCTGGGTTGCGGAGGTCAAATGGCAGTCGTTCTGTGTAAAAATCAGTACCCTCGTTCTATCTCCTAGATTAGGTAGCCGCCCCTGTGAGATACAGGATAAGGCTAGGGAGATGATGTTATGGTTTTTCCTCCCAGTCCCAGGTGAATTAATTCGTCAAGTTCCATATTCTGCAGTTTCCGGGTGAAAAGTCAACAAACCGCTTTCCTGTGTACTTTAATAAAAACGTGTCTTTAAAATAAACGTTAAAATCTTGCGGATAACATTAGAGTATACTTTTTCTTTATTTTTTTATGTTTTCACAACAGTTTTTTTACGAGATTTTGACCAGTGACTTTTTAAGGAGTTATGTAAACTTTTTATGATAAATCGCTTATGGACATTTTCACATTACAAAATGCGGCCGTACCCTGGCCAGATTCTTAGGTAATTTTATATGGGAGCTCAATTCTTTTTTAACATAATTTCTTCCATGCTAGACTGGGATCGAGGGAAAAACATAGCATGTGCCAGCTGCATTTCCTCCCGTGCATGCTGTAAAAAATAGCTTAGGGTTTCTGTACATCGCAATTTTGGCGATGGGCTGACAACCTGTCACTGCAGCAATATACCTACAAATCTGTCTTAAATAACCCTCAAAACTTTGTCAGACGTGGCGGAACGACATTTGTTTAGGTCGTTTACGCTCTGCCTTAGGGTTAAAGGCTTGATTATATGTATGTATGTATATTCCAATGGTGAAAGTTGTTTAGTTTTATGGGTAGGTTATACACTCAGTATTTATAGTCCACGTTGTACTAGCTAATATGTAACCGAGTGTAGTGTCAAGAATCGCGTGTTCAATGGGTGTGGTGTTTCCCTGAACGAAGTGTGTAATCGGAAAGAATGATAAAGCAGACTTAACAAGCTTGCATGGATTGCCTTGTATACATACTACTAGATAAGAGTAATGATACCTTTGCTTTCGGTAGCGTTACGTGAAATTGACTAGTTTTACGAGGAAGTTACTGAAATAGGGTAATTGGTTGGAGGTGTAATTTATAGATACTAACACACTAGCAATACCTACATAAAATAAGGCTTTCGAAGACTAGGCAGAGCGTCAACGGATATTTAAAGAAATTCTGTTAAAACGCTTCAATGGATTGCCTTGTGTACATACTCGTATAACTAGATAACAGTAATGATACCCTTGCTTTGGTAGCGTTACGTGAAATTTACTAGTTTTACGAGGAAGTTACTGAAATAGGGTAATTGGTTGGAGGTGTAATTTAAAGATACTAACACACTAGCAATACCTACATAAAATAAGGCTTTCGAAGACTAGGCAGAGCGTCAACGGATATTTAAAGAAATTCTGTTAAAACTTAACTATCTTGCATTGATTGCCTTGTGTACAAATAACTAGATAAGAGTAATAAATACCCCTGCTTTTGGTAGCGTTACGTGAAATTTACGTGTTTTACGAGGAAGCTTGTGAATTAGGGTAATTGTTTGTGGGGGTAATTTAAAGAACTATCCATTTATAATAATAGTCCTCCCTCCCCAAGAGATCGGCCAACTGCACAGGACTAGTTTTTAGTGCCTAAGTGTTTGCGCTACACACCGGTGCACTATCTATTCCTTCAATCTCTTATTCTGATGGGACATATTGACTGACACGACCAGAGAGCAATCAAGCGTAAGGCTGACTATTTACATGCCCATCCGACAGCATGAATCATCCTAATTTTCGGACAATCAGGTGATCAGCCTGCAATGTCCTAACCAAACTAGAAACAACAAACCTACATATAGAACAAAAGGGTAGGTATCTACATAAAATCATATTGAAGATAGTATGTACGTGTTTTAAATAAGTATGCTGAAATGCATACATATAGTCACGCCTTTATCCCTTATGGGGTAGGCAGAGTGAATACGATCTAAACAAAGGTCGTTTCGCCACGTTTGACAAAGTTTTGAGGGTTATTTAAGATATATGTAGGTATATTGCTGTAGTGTAAGGTTGTCAGCGCATCGCCTAAATTTTAAAATACTGTAACCCTCAGATCCCTTAGGTATATTTTACAGCATGCCCGGGAGAAAATGAAGCTGGCACATTCTATGTTTTTCTCTCGCTCCCAGACTAGCATGGAAGTTATGCTGAAATGAAGCGTATTTATAGATAGTGAGTTAGGGCGTCTGTGCACTCAGCCGTTTAAATGAGTCGTATCTGATTTGGCTAGTAATTACACCATATACGTGTCATATAGAATTTATACATACATACTTTCACGCTTGTGGCCTTAATGGGGTAGGCAGAGCGTCAACGTACCAAATAAAGGTCGTTCCGCCACTTCAGACCAGTTTCGAGGGTTGTTTAATATAGATCTGTATATTACTGTAGTGACAGGCTGTCAGCCCAGCGCTTAACTTACAATATGCTGAAACCCTCGAATCCCTTAGCTGGTTTTTACAGCATGCCCGGGAGGAGATGTAGCTGGTAAATTCTAAGTTTTTACCATCGCTCCCAGACCAGCATGGAAGCTTTTCTTATACAACTGTGCTACGGATCTAATATGGATGAGTACATAAATACCATATTGCTGAAAGCTAACAAATATTTTCTTGTAATTATTCTAATATAGTATTGCGATTGACATAGATATCAGCAACTTTGATCAAATATTATAACAACATCACAAACTTGAAATAGGTGCGCCAAAGACAGAGTAAAAATAAAGAACTCTACATTTTTGTACAAATCCTTTAAGTACCTAAACTTGTTAAGAAACAGCTCTTTCATTTAGAATTCTTCGAAAATTACATTTGGAACTTTTAACTGACCATTACTAAGTAATTCTTCAAGGGTCATAGAGCTAAAATTGAAGTAAACTCCTTAGAAACTCTATTCAAAGTAATTATTTAGTTTTAATGTAAGTACTGGCTAAGTTTACTAGTAGCAAATAACAACGTAAATTGCTATAATTTTGTGGACTTGAATACTTACAAAGTGAATGTCTACATCTTCATAATTATTTAAGTATTTATATTCAATTTATTTAAATTCGAAAGAAGGTTACAATTATAAAAGTTATATGACCAAAATATAGACAACGCCTAAACAATTTACAAGTTTAGCTACGACTCTTCTACGATTTAGCTACAACTTTGCTACGACGTAGCGATTAATATCATTGCGATAATCCATTCTCGTGCTAAAGAAAAACACAAAATTTTCTAAACATGTCTTTTGTCTATGCTGGACTGGGAGCGAAAGAAAATCATAGAATGTGCCAGCTGCATTTCCTCCCGGGCATACTGTAAAAACCAGCTAAGGGATCCGAAGGGTTTCAGTATATTGCAATTTAGGCGATGGGCTGACGACCTGACACTACAGCAAGATAGCTACAAATCTATCGTAAAAAACCCTCAAAACTTTGTCAGATGTGGCGGAACGACCTTTGTTTAGGTTGTTCATGCTTTGCCTTCTCCATTAAAGGCGTGATTATATGTATATACGTATCTTTTCTCAAAAGGTACATTCGTATACAAATAAATAACTGAAGGATCGTGCTACAAAAACACATAACACTGTATGTTTATGGTTCGATTAGGGTCGACAAGCCTTCGTCCTGTCGTCTCGCATGATGGATGGAACCCGCGTCAGATTTAGGATAGTTTTTTTTTGCATATTTTCTTCTTCTTTCAAAGCATGAGGTCAGTGATCAATTTAATTGGAATCCACTTTATGGAGCATCGTATTGTATTAATATGAAGTATGATCGTATTGATCGTCATATCTTTTCATTGAAAATGTATATACAAAATGTAGGGCTGTTTAGGGTTCATCGGGTCGACAGACTGGATACCCACTCGACAGAATATGGGCTGTTTTTTTATTGTTTGTAAAGTAGGTATTCAGAGCTCTACATTCATTACTTTCTTGAATAAGTATTAGGTATCATTAAGTTTGTTCTAGTTGTAGTAACATCTGTAAACTATATTATATGAAATCAAAATAATTGTAACTAGGATTTGAATAAAATTCTAACTGGCTGAGGATAATTGAAAAATAATACCGTCACAAAATTAATTGGACATTTCTGTACGTCTCTTTATTTAGTCCAACACGTGGGCAAATACATCTATGCAAATTAAATACTTGTTGAAAATACATAGGCACAGGGACATACATTTTAGTAGGCCCTTAAACACAACGTTGAGTAAACAGCGTAAATCACACAAAACTAGCGGCTTTGCACTGAATTTGCGTTTCTAATTTCCTCACGAGTCGTTTGTGTGCGCAGGTATAATGATGTTGTTATAGAACGCATCTGTGAGCCCGTGATACGATTGTCTGGTGTTCATAATAGAGGTAGTTTATCTTGCAAATTCATGGATCAAGGCAAGGGTGTGTGAATTAATGGTTCTATGATTATATCGACTCGTCTACCGTATAATGAATTTGATCGTAGTGTTAGAGTTTTTAAACCGAAAATAACATTTTATATAGGCTGCAATTTCAAAACAAAACTTCAAATATTATCATTGTTTGACTCCGAAAAACGAATCCACTAAACTGCGTGTGACTGCGTGGTATTCTTAAAATAAATATTTCTTTACTATTTCTAAACATTTTCACAAAAAAAGGTTACAAGTTGCAAAAGAACGTTGAAAGTAACCTTTAACAATTGTAGAAAAAAATGTAGAACAGCCGTAACAAAGAATCTAAGATATTTTTTGTTTTGTATTTAACTAGCGACCCGCCCCGGCTTTACACGGAAAAAATCAGTGTTTCTCTACTATATTATGCATGTATTATACATATAAACATATAAATCACTCTATCAATTAAAATAAACCGCATCAAAATTCGTTGCGTAGACAGAGAAAGCGACTTTGTTTTATACTATGTAGTGATATGAAAAAAACTGTAAAGTAACTGTACTTACAAGTACCTACTTTCATACTAGACTTTGAATTTTGCCGTTTTTGTTTGATTATTTTTAGAAATATTACGTACTTTTTAGGACTGACAGCCGTTATCGAGATAGTGCAAAATTCAACTTTTAAAACGTTTTTTTGTACCTTCATACAGTTTCTCAGACCAGATCCAAACAGAATGTTTTTTTAAGCTTTATGATCAATTTTCTTCTATGCTGGCCTGGGAGCGAGAGAAAAACATAGAATGTGCCAGCTGCATTTCCTTCCGGGCATGCTGTAAAAGTCAGCTAAGGGATCCGAGGGTTTCAGTAGATTGTAGGATTCATCGGGTCCATAGACTCGATACTCACTCGACTGAAGAAATATATTGTAATTTAGGCGATGGGCTGACAACCTGCCACTACAGCAATATACTTACAAATATATTTTAAATAACCCTCAAAATTTTGTCAGACGTGGCGGAACGACCTTTGTTTAGGTCGTTTACGCTCTGCCTACCCCATTAGGAATAAAGGCGTGATTATATGTATGTATGTATGATCATTTGTTGTCATGACAATTTTTTTGCTGATAGTTTATTAAAACACAACGTGTGTGATCCTGAATACTTTGGCTGCAGACAATCTACACGTTGTCGAGCGCCTAGACTTTGGCCCGCTGACACTGCAATGCAATCAAGCTTCGGTGTGGCTAATGTATAGGCAATTACACAAGGAGGTGTTGTGAGTGGACGTGCAATAAGCTCACGTGAATTGTTACGCCAGAGGCGGCTGGTCGGTACTGTAAGTAATGGACCAAAACCTTAGCAAAACTCAAAACTGAATAGTAAGTAGAATACATTATTGTCCCAACATTACATTGTAGAAAACATAATATATTTTAAAAACTAACCATTTATGGAAAGGCAGTTTGTGCGCACACTGCCTGTTTATGTAACTTTTGCCGGCGGTTATGCCGGCAGTATGTAAGTAACAGCCTTTACAGATAATACCGACGGGTAATTGTACGCAGCAACAATGCCGGCACTTACGAAGCGGCTCTTATCTCGTGAACCTCGTTTGTTCCTTCAGCCCACAATAGCAAGGTGCAATGCTCTCTAAATTCTCGTAGTAAAGTAAGTATCCTTAAAAAATCTAACATAGAACATTAACAAAAAGATATTTGCTTTCCATCAATTGTGTTTATCTTGTTGATTGATCTATCCGCTAGTCACCTTTACAAAATCAAAGTGGGTTAGCTAATTTAGGTAATAGCTTGAATGAAACTGATGGGTTAGAACATTAAGGTTAGATTAAAGCTCACAATAAAGCTGATAAATTTGAGTTAACTCAAATTACATTACACACCTGTGTATGTGTGTGTTTGTGTTACTAAAATATTCTAGACATTGACTTGACATTGATAAGGGCGTAGACGTGAGACAGACACACGTTTTGATTAAACTTGCCAGAATATATTATGGATGACATTATAAAATGAGGTAATATATTATATCAATTTATTTACAAATTTATGTCATAGAACTTTGAAAATTATACTCGTAGAAACCTCTAAACCTCGACGAATCAACATGTTCTCCGAAATATAGATTTTCTTTACGTTTTTCTCCCGCTGCCAGTTCAGAAAGAAAAGGTTGGAACTATAGCTATGCCGACTAAAGCTAAAATTAAAATCTATCTGTCACTTTCAAAACAATGAAATTGAAAAAGGACAGGCGATTTATACTCCATGGTATTACAGTCTGTCCGCTAGTTTTGTCGAGGTTCCCACGTTTCCCCAGTATTTCTGTCAATTTTATCCGCCATATCATATGACGGCGTTAAAAATGGCAGATGACGCATAAAACTACTGACTACAAATCAAAATCCGGAGAGAATAGAACTCCTGAACTTTTCCAATGTTTTTAATAGTTCCTATCGTCTTTAGGACGGACCAGTTTAGTCTAGTTTGTACCGTTTGATCAGATCGCATATAAAATGAACTAGTTTAGCCTAGGCAAAACTACTTTGGCCTAAAATCGGGTTTGGCCAGTAAAGTCCTATATTCTGTAGGAAGAGCGTCAATGACCTAAACAAAGGTCATTCCACCAAGTATGACAAGTTTTGAGGGTTATTTCAGACCAGAGCTCTGAAAGTGACACATGGATTTTAATTTTATCTTAATATGAATCGAGCCCTATATCTATTTGCTTTCTTACTAATAAGCTTATCTTCTCAATGAAAACATTTCCACAAAATGCTCATATATCAATTTTGTGGTCACCACTTACAGACACAAGAACCTGATACACTTACATTACACAGCCAAAGACTTAAACACATGAAGATTGTAAAATATTTATTACAAAATTCAAAGATAAATAAATCGCAACGAAATCTAACAACATTGTAAATTTGATCAAATAAGTTTGACTACTTTAACTCGTAGCATATGTACCTAATTAAAACTTATTTGATAACGATTCTTAAATATTCGTGAAAATAAAGATAAGAAAATCTTATTTGGAAATACTTTGCCTGTTTACAAACTCAATACTCCTCAACCATCTCAGGATGTGGTCTTGTATTGCAATGTTGCCAAACTATTTTCGGAGAATCCAGTTTTATGTATTTTCAAATATCTATGTTTCAACTTTGTCGCTTAATAGGTAGAGTAAGGTTTGTAATATAATCTTTCTATGTAAGAAGTATTTTCCAGGTAATAAAGTGCTTTCCTGATAGTGACGAGGTGACTGTTATAAATAAAGTTCCTTTTTTATATCGCATCGCATGTATGTTCACAAAAATAATGTTCATATCACCTATAAATAATAAATAAATAAATATAAACACGCATTTATCCCTAATGGGGTAGGCATATTACCTATCTTGTCATATTATAACCTATTAATGATTATTTACAGAAGATTAAATGTTATTTTAGTACCAAATTGTTTTTCGTAAGTTTATAAAAACAAAGTTCATCCTAAATATTGCAACAGGACAACAATTAAGTTAGTATAGAAAATGTGTTAGCCAGAATACTAATGGCAAATTCATGTTGCTTGTGTACCTATATAAAACTTATGTATGAAACACTATAAAACACTAGTACTTCCATGCTGGACTGGGAGTGGGAGAAAAACATAAAACGTGCCAACTGCATTTCCTCCCGAGCATGCTGTAAAACCAGCTGAGTCATCCGAGGGATTCAGAATATTGCAATTTAGGCGATGGGCTGACAAATCTTTCTTAAATAACCCTCAAAACTTTGTCAGACGTATCGGAACGACCTTTGTTTAGGTCGTTCACACTCTGCCTACCCCATTAGTGCTAAAGGCTCTTTTTAAAACTCTCACAGATATCAACATTAAATTGGTTAAAAACGGGAAATTTACCGTGGTTTTCCATATGAAATACTACTTTGAGTAAATTAACATGTGTAAGTGTGTGTGAATCAGCGCCATAGTGCGGATCGGACACAGGGTTTGTGCATTAGCGTGATTACGGTCAAATGTTTGGTCTCCTGGGGCTGAGCCACAGTAAGGAAAAAGACAGTAAGGTATTCCAGTTACTCCAAAATGTTACCGGCCAAACCTGATTTTAGGCTAAACTAGTTTTGCCTAGGCTAAACTAGTATCGCGTATAGCTTTGTAGTGAGCTAAGTATATTACATTGCCAGTACGCTTAGGAGATTTAGAAACTAATCGTGTATGTATTGTAAGTCGAATTTGTGCGAGTGCGAGTTCTGTGTTAGTAGTTAGAGTAAGGGGCAGAAATGGCGGGTGTCAGAGGGTGTCACTGGGTGTACATAAATACATATAATCACGCTTTAATCCCAAATGGGGTAGGCAGAGCGTCGACCCAAACAAAAGTCGTTCCGCCACGCCTGACAAAGTTATGAAGGTTATTTAAGATAGATTTCTGGGTATATTGCTGTAGTGACAGGTTGTCAGCCCATCGCCTAAATGACAATGCTCTGTAACCCTCGAATCCCTTTTGCTGACTTCTACAGCATGCCCGGGAGGAAGGGCAGCTGGAACATTCTATGTTTTTCTATCTCTCCCAGTCCAGCATGGAAGAATTCTGGGTGTAAAAGATGGTAAAATACGGTGTAAGGGACTGTAAAACTGGGTGATAAGAATGTAGTGGAGTTATCCTCCCTCAACAGCCAACATCGCAGAGACAGCAGTACTAAGTGTAAGGGACAGTAAAAGTGGGTGTAAGGGACAATAGTACTGGGTGTATGGAACTGTCTTGTCCTCTTTTACAGAATATAGAACGTATTTACAGAAAAACTAGATTATCACGAAGTATGCCTATTCATGCTGGACTGGGAGAGATAGAAAAACATAGCATGTTACAGCTGCCCTTCCTCCCGGGCATGCTGTAGAAGTCAGCAAAAGGGACTCAGTGGAGTACAGTGTATTGTAATTTAGGCGATGGGCTGACAACCTGTCACTATAGCAATACACTTTTCAATCTAAAATTGCCCTCAATTTTTGTCAGACGTGGCGAAAGCGCCTTTTACGAGTCGTTTGACGCTCTGATTCGTGATTCTCAGAACTAACGTCGTGATTTTATGTATGTATGTATGTATGCCTATTCATTTTAAGTTTAACCAGTTCCTCCTAGGTTAAACTAGTTCCTATCGTCTTTAGGACGGACCAGTTTAGTCTAGTTTGTACCGATTGATCAGATCGCATATTAAATGAACTAGTTTAGCCTAGGCAAAACTACTTTGGCTAATCGGGTTTGGCCAGTAAAGTCCTATACCCTGTAGGAAGAGCGTCAATGACCTAAACAGAGGTCTTTCCACCACGTATGATAAGTATTGAGGGTTATTTCAGACCAGAGCTGTATATTTTCTGCAGTGACAGGTTACCTATCGTCTTAAATATAATACACTGAAATCTTCGAATCTCTCAGCTGGGTTTTACACTATGCCCTGTTGGAGATGCAGCTCACTTATTGTATGTTTTTTTTTCTCCTAGTCCAGCATGGAAATCCACTATTTAAAGTAAATGAACATTGTTGTGTGTGTGAATCAGCGCGCTAGTGCGGATCAGACACAAGGTTTGTACATTAGCGTGATTATGGTCAAATGTTTGGTCTCCAGGGGCTGAGCCATAGTTAAGAGAAGGAGCAGTAAGCCATCATAATTAACTGTTTATTCTACACAGAAACATCTTACTTAGTACCCTAAACTAATTATTCACACCTGTTCTTACTTTGTCACAGCTGAGTGGTAAGCAGATAAGGAAAAAAAACAGTAATAATTGGTGAAGGATAAACTCGGGAAATGAGAGCAATATTGCATGTAAATCAGTGGTAGGTAGCAGGTAGTTCACTAGTTTAAAAAAAAAAGATTTTAGCACTTACAAGGCTATTATGTTATGACATACGTATTATATGTAATATGAAAGAAATAAAATAATAAATTCATTTCTTAAATTACTGCGTCTCTGGAATGCCGGTTCATTACTCTACCAACTGAGCTACAGAAACAGTAGAGGGAGTGACGAATTTTGTATACGTCATAACGAATAAACTATTTTTTTCTTTCATATTATAGTTTACTAGTGACTGATAATGTACTATATCATACTGGACCATTGGAAACCAAGTTTCAAGATGGTAGGTTGTTTCTCTTGCAAAAGGACGTGATGTTTTACTGATAGTGTCTTATCGTTCATATACTGTGGCTGCGGGTCACCACCGCCCGGCCCGACCGACTTCCGCGTTAGTTCAGCCAGAATAATTTGTCCCTTATCAATATTATTAACGCAAAAGTTTTTGTACATCTTCATTAAAGTTCTAAGACAGAGCTTGAGGCTGTACTTGAGGTTAGGTATATTTCAATAGACAGTATTGTAAAGTACCTTCACCCGCTGCTTGATAAGTTTTCCCGCAGGTATGATGATTTTTTTCCGCGGTAAAAGTAAGCTATGAAGAATTTTTATAATCGGTCCAGTAGTTTTTGAGTTTATTCATTACAAACATACACACAAGAATACAAATCTTTCCTCTTTATAATATTAAGTATATAGATATACGTAGAGAATAATTAAGATCTTTTATGCAATAGTTTATATTATTCGAACAAAAAAACTCAAACTGATCAAAATGTTTTTGTTTTTAATAAAATAACGTTGAACGCGATACATAATTAACTAAAGCCGAATATAATGAGCACAGTTAATGAATGTCCTACGCTAATGATGTTGTTTACTTATTGTTTTAGATTAGTATCTACCTACCTAAAAACTGTCGTAGCTATATTATAATTATCATACACACAATCATTTTCTGGTTAGGCTGGGTATCAAAGGCTTAAATTTATATAGAAAAGGACATTTCAATAATCTTAAGATGTTAGCGTAATACGTCCTAATAAACCCAAACCCTTAAAACCCTTCACTGACTTCATCTGGCGTGAAATATGATTCAACTGTGCCATTTACCAAAAGAGATTCATTGTTAAAATATTCGCCCCGAAGTTTCTATCAACAAAAGACGAACAAGTGAAATTTTGTTCGACAAGGATATACTAGAGTTCATAAGGAACTCTGAGAGAAATGACGGCGATTACTCATCGCCCGCTCCCGAGCCGAGCACATTCCTTACTGTTGCTATTTGATGTAATACCTACTTTGCATTCACGGTTGGGTCAGCCTACCTACAAATAGTTTTGCATTCTATTTACCGAATGTAATAGTGATGGGTCACCTAATGGTAAGCAATCAACGCCGTCCATGGCAACCTGAAACAATCGGGAATCATAAATACGTCAAATCCTTGCCTTTTAGAGCGTATGTGTACCAGCTAAGGGATCTGACGGTTTCAGTATATTATAATTTAGGCGATGGGCTGACAACCTGTCTTTATAGCAATATACGAGTACATACAAATCTTTCTTGAATAGCCCTAAAGACTTTGTCAGACGCGGCGGAAAGGCCTTTGTTTAGGTCGTTTACGCTCTGCCTACCCCATTAGGGTCAAAAGCGTGATTGTATGTACGTATGTGTACTTATTCATATAAGATTCGTATCCCATACATATCCAAAACATATTCATATAAAATATATATGGATGGGTGCATACTGCACGCACAGGCTGTCAAACAAGTACGAGGAACACCAATTCGATATGTATTTATTGTACAGACATTATTTGAAGGCTAGGTAACCAGGTTCTTCTGATGATGCTCCGTGGAGGGGCGTGCAAGTGTTGAGTAGATTTGGTGGTAGAGGTGCAGGTGCATTGCCTGTGCATATGCATCCCATGTGCATTTATTTGCGGGTGGGCGGGCGGTGCACTTAACTTATTGCATAATTTACCTTATCATCATACTTGTGTGGCAGTAGCTACATATTTTTTCCATGTTACTAAGGCTTGTATTTACAAAGCAACCTTAAGATTAAGAGCAACATTAAGTATGGATTTGACAGGCCACAATGAGCTGAAATGACGTTTCTGATACGAAATCAAACTAGCTGTTCGTCTCAAGTAATAATGGAATTAGGGGCCTTAGATTAGTTGAAGAATTTCCTAGTATCTGTCCCAATACCAACCTACAAATAGGATTAGTGTACTAAATATAGATTATCAGATTACAAACTAATTAAACTGGCACACTATATACTATGCTAATATAGCTAAAACAGTAGTTTTGCGAGCTCATTTGGCAAATAGAAGAGAAATAGGTGAGCCTATATAAAACATGGCACAGTATGTACGTATTGGTACCAAAATGATGTACGTATTGTTTCATCACTACATAGTACAAAACAAAGTCGCTTTCTCTGTCCCTATATCCTTATGTATGCATAAATCTTTAAAACTACGCACCGAATTTTAATGCTGTTTCTTTTTATAGATAGAGGGATTCAAGGGGAAGGTTTATATGTATAATACATGCGTAATATAGTAGAGAAACACTGATGATTTCCGTGCGAAGCCGGGGCGGGTCGCTAGTTCATATTCATAATATTGGGGAACCAAATCACTGTTAAAGTAAGCGATACGGCTGTAGCGAAAAGTCTATGAATAAAATTATCATTTTGTCGAATTGATTTGGCGAACAGTAAAATACTCATATTCGTTCTCCCTTATAAATCGTTCACAGATCGTGTAACGTTTGCTAGAGTTATCAGTTTAATTGACTTAGAATGTGCCAGCTGCATTTCCTCCCAGGCATGCTGTAAAAACTAGCTAAGGGATCTGATGGTTTCAGTATATTGTAATTTAGGCGATGGGCTGACAACCTGTCACTAGAGCAATATACCTAAAAATCTATCTTAAATAACCCTTAAAACTTTGTCAGACGTATCGGAACGACCGATTTTTGTGGGTCGTTTACGCTCTGCCTACCCCATTAGGGATAAAGGCGTGATTATGTGTATGTATGTATGTATGTTATATATAGGATTACAAGGGCAATTATATATTGTTTATACATAGACAATTTCATCCATTACGTCATATCGACACAATGTTCCCAGGTATCTGGCAGCATTCTCTGGATGGCTAGGCTTATTATTTAGGCAAAGAAACTGCTAGCCCTCGGATCACCAGATGCATCGATGAGAGGTCTGGATCGATCGTGAAGAAAACTTTTAGCGTCCGGACCCCATGGGCCCATGGTCTCTACCGCGAAAGGAACGAAAGTGTATATATCCCCTAGGCACTGATTTTTAAGGGCCGTATTTATAATCAGCTCTCATGAGTGACAGCGCGTTTGAGTTCGTGTCAGAATTGTAATTTCAGTACAGTCTGGCCTGTCAAATCCATACTTTATATTGCTCTCAAGTTTGATATCGCTTCATAAATACGAGCTTAAGTAATCCGGTAGATAAGTTGGTAGAGATCTTGCCCAAGGTCCAGGGATTTGTATTTTTTTTTGCAAGTATGATATGATACTACGATTTCATTATGTTGTCATAGAAAGAAAGAAAGAAAGAAAATACATTTATTCAGTACCCGATATAACAAAACATAAAAAAATAAAATAAAATATAAAACATGGATACTGAAAAGGGTACCCAACTCAGCGTATGCTGCAGTTTAAAGCTGCAGCGCTGGTTTTCAGCTGGGCCCATAGCAAAGTCATATCTCATAACTAAAACTTATTTTAGAAACAAGATCTTCAATTCAAAGACATGAAACTTTGTTAACTTTTATTCTAAAACTGAGTTGAAAATATTATGCTAGGTTAAGAGTTTATTTACTCTTACCTATTTACTTACTACAATATTTTTTATAATGTGAAAGATGGTTGCAGAAACAAAGAACACCTATTTTGGCCGAGAAACAAAAGCGAAATGATACGATAAAAGCCATAATAAATAACACAAAAACTTCTATCAGGAATCAGGATCATATTCGACTGAGAATGAATGTTTAAATAATTTGGGTCTATATTAATGGTAATATTTTTTGTTACGTTTCATTTTCCGAAACCGGATATTGGTTCCGCTGAACGGGATCGCGAAATTCAATAAAACAGAACGCGGATCGTAGGTACTACAGTTATTGTGAAGCTATGTGACATTGTTTGTTCACGTTTTTTTTTGTTATGGCACTAGAGAAACTTTGTGCCTGTGTCAATTTTTTTTCATCCAAACATGCTGTGCATGTCCATAGTGCTTCACCATAGAAATGTACACACTAGTCTGGCTAATCTGCAGCCGTGGGATAAAATATCTGTAGAGTTAAGTACCTAAGTAAATGTCATACAAACGTTGTTTCGCTTTTATTCGGTAAAATCAAACTTAACAAAACTCTGTACAAATGCATCATATCTATGCTTCTAATTAGGTTTGATTAGAAAATATTAAGCATGTATAAAATTAGGCAGCAAAATTAATTTTAGGTTATTTCTACACATAATCGTATTTTCGGTCTTATTTTGTTTCTGCTGAGGGCTAAAAAAACAAATACCCGATACTCTTTTTGAACACCATGTATTATTTTCAAAAATCACTTTGGTATTTTATAACGATGTTCTTGAAATAAGTACCAAGAAATACCAAAGTGATACGTTTTATAATTTAATCTAAATTCTATACTATTTCATCCAATTTAGGATACTTCTTATACAATAAACTAGTTAGACATTTGTCTTGTCGTTGACAAAATCAAACACTCTCTTTCAGAATATTCTTGTATGCTTCATTTTCATGACATATTTTCTGCACTGGAATAAAGATTGAAACTTTCATAAAAGCGCATTTGGCTACCCTTACCTCGTATGAAATTCGGCAGCTTGAAAATTGGCGTCATATTTCAATGCCACCGTGCTGAGCCAAATAACTTTAGTTCCTTACACTTTAGATGAACAAATCGGTCAAATAAAAAAAATATATAATCAAAAATCGATGTGGCCTGTAACAAAACCCGCTTATGGGACTCAAACAATCACGGGTCCTGCAATCCGTGCTAATATTTGTATCCTAATTTTTTTTAAATTCCTGTCACGATTTTATTTAATCATGAAAAGTAAAAGGTACTAAAAAGTAATACTTACCAAAACACAAGAGACAATGACAACTGATCTACCTTATCTCCCTAGCCTTACCCTGTATCTCACTGGGTCGGCTACCTAATCTAAGTGAATGGAGGGTACTGGTTTTTACACAACGCGACTGCCATCTGACCTCCGCAACCCTGAAGGGAAGCCAGACCCAACCCTAGAGGTCAGAGTTTTCATGCCGCCAATGCTTAGGCCTCTGACATGGCTTAACGGTGTTAAATGATATTAACCGGGGCTTAACGTGCCTTCCGAAGCACGGAAAAAGCACCGAATAAACGTACATATGTAATTCGAAAACCGAAAAACACATTGGTACGTGGTGGGATTCGAACCACGACCTCCTGCTCAGGATGCAGCGGCCCTATCCACTACACCATCGAGACAAGAGACTATGACAACTAGCAACTTTATATTTACTAGAAAATATTTTATCATATATTTACTCTTCAAACATTTTTAATAAAAAAAAACGTAAATCCTCTAAAAATATTGCGAAATAATGTATTCTCTCTAGGATTTGGAAAGCCCTAGGGTTCAGCTAGTAAATACAATATTTATAAGGGATCACTTAGAAGCCCGTATTCTAAAAGTGGATCAAGTATGAATTTGGAATAAAAACTGTCTGCTTATTAAGGAAAGGAGGGCAAACATTTAAAGACGGTCAGAGTTAATATTAGGTAAATGCATAAAGTGCTCTATCGTACTCAGTTATTATAAATAATTTCTTTCTTTGTCGTACATAAGTAGATAAGTTGTCGGATCGAAAAAGTACTTAAGGTGACTACAGAAGCTAATAGGCGCTCCCATCAGAAAAAAAACAAAAAAATCCAGTCGAACAGACTCAATTTATAGTTATAAAGATAATTTAGAATCTTATAAATTAGCGATTCTTAGGTAGTTGTAGTAACAGGTAGAAAAATTGCCGATGGTGGCCGTTATTCTTAATTTTTCTTCCTGTTACTACAACGAACTATGAATTGCTAATTTATAAGATTATAAATTATCTTAATTACTATTACTTGAGCCTGTTAGACAGGTTTTTCGATTCACTGCATTTTTAGTGAATTATGTATTTTTTACTGATGGGGGCGCCACTTAGGCCATATCGCCACCTTAAGGCTGCCACGGAAATCAAATCACATACAAACGGTAGTTATGTGTTTTAACTTTTAAATTGTTCAATCAAACTTTACCAAACTTTCTACAAAGAATGCAATATATATCTAAGTTTATAATTGGCTTGACTATCAAAAAATTTACCAAATTCAAAATAAGAGAGCAAATAAAATGTTAGGCCATTTTCAAGCAAAATCATATTTCCGCCATTATTTTGTTCGTGGTCGATATTTTCCAGTGAAACCTAATTATATACATAGATAAGTTGGATCTTATGTACAAAGTTTCGCAAAGTTCAGTCTTCAGGCAAGTAGTTCAGCGTAAATTATCGAAACCTATTACACGAAATAATTACTTATTAATTTTGTGTATCAACGAAATTGAACTCGCAACCTCGGTATCAAAAGGCCAAGACTCAAACAACTAGAAGTATTGTGAAGCTTGAATATATAATCGCGTGACTTCATTCTGATGCCGCAACAGAATTACTCAGTAAAGTGGATTATTTGAAGCAAGTTTCAATCAAACAGTTGCGTTTGATGGAAAGTTTTCCAACATTATTGTATCAACTCTATTAGCGATGATTTTTATAGTATAACTTTACTTGTCCTGTTTTCCTTACAGTTTTCTAACAGTTTATTTATTTAAAATCGTTGCAGCAATTATTTTTTCGTAAAAATATTTAAATGTACGGATACGACCCATCTAGAGTTATACATAGATTAATAATAATTAAATTAAATTCGACCAGTAGTCCGCCAAGCGGTATGTTCAATTACAGTTTAACTCGCACATACTACGTATAGGTACATATTTAATTCTGATTTATGAGGTTTGTTATGTAATGTTGTCTTTTTACTACACAAAAATTACCTAAGTAATTCTGTTCTGGACTGGGAGCGAGAGACAAACATAGAATGTGCCAGCTACTGTTCCTCCCGGGCAATCTATAAAAACTAGCTAAGGGATCCGAGGGTTTCAGTTTATTGCAATTTAGGCGATGGGCTGACAACCTGTTACTACAGCAATATGCCTCCAAATTTAAATGACCCTCAAAACTTTGTCAGACGTGGCGGAACGACCTTTTTATAGGTCATTTACGCTCTGCCTACCCCATTACGGATAAAGGCGTGATTATATGTATGTATGTAAAATTACCTATTTACACGTATACACTTATTAAAATGACTATTTAATGAAAACAATATTCACTTTGTTCCTATTAAGATTTTGTAATAAAATCTCAATAGGCGACTGAGGGCCGTAAAGCTTATGTATGAGTTTGCCGCGGAACGTAATATTACACTACAAGAGTTTACCTACCACTTTCCTGCTCGCAGGGACGGACTAAGTCCATACAAAATTAGGTTAATTCCTCTGAATTTTATACTGAAATTCATGATTTCATTATTATAAGCGAGGCTGTCTATGTCATCTAAATTTGATGACATAGACTGCCTCCGTGGTCTAGTGGCTAGTGCCATGGACTCCCGATCCGGAGTTCCTGGGTTCGATTCCCAGGAGGGGGAAACACTAAGTTGATTTTGAGAATGTATCACTTTGTGAATTTTGCCCCAGTTTGGTTAGGACATTGCAGGCTGAATCATCTGATTGTCCAAAAAGAAAAAGATTTTCATGCTTCGTAGGGCACGTTAAGCCGTCATTCCCGGTCGCTGTCTTTGGTAGTGGTCGTTACTCAAACCATGACAGAGGCCTGATAGTTGTGCTACTAGGCGGTTTAAAAACTCTGACACCAGGGTTCATCGGGTCGATAGACTCGATACCCACTCGACAGAAGAAGAAGTTCTAAATTTGATAATGGTAACATTCATTATATAAAATTGAACTTTATTTGATTGCGTCAAATAATGACTTAAAGTAGATTGACTGGACGAGGGATTAAACTTTTGGAGCTTCAACGATTTCCTGTAATAATGTCCAGCTGAATGTTCTCATAAAAGCTATACTAGGCTTTCCGATCACAATTTGCATCTATAATACCATAGTATTTAGATCAGTTTAGTTCAGAATACAGTAAACAAAGTTTCATGTCTTTTTATTCAAAAATACATTCCAAAAATAAATGATACGTGTTGGCAAATTAGGTAAATTACTATGACCATAGTGGTCTTTTTATTCAAAAATACATTCCAAAAATAAATGATACGTGTTGGCAAATTAGGTAAATTACTATGACCACTATTTCATTATGTTGTCATATCTAATAGCTAGATCATAGTTTAGAAACAAGATATTCGATTAAAAGACATGAAATTATTATCTTTATTATATAACTGAGTAGGAAATACTATAATGGTAATATATTGTAAACGGTTTCTTTTTGGTTTTGTAGCTTCGCATCACCTTGATGCTACCCTGTCTAGAAGTGCGTAGATATACATACATATACCCACTTGGTTACATTGTCATTAAACCCTTACTCGGAGAATATTGCTTGCAAAGGTTGAGTAAACGTTATTAGTTCCACAAAAATATAGAGAAAAACAACCCTTTATTACCTTCCATAGTTTAGTTGTTGCCAAGTTTGTTCACCATGATTAGACGGTATGAGCAAATTGAGTCTGGGGACTTGGCTATATTAGACTTCAGGTCACCTTTGCAGTTGCCGAAAATTAGTCTGCAGATTTTTATCACAAAACTCCATTATTATGTTATTGTTGGGGTGGTGTAGAGACCACCTAGAGGTTATTTCATTCACCCCGAGCAAACCCTTGCTTGAAATTTGACTAAAGTAAGGTTGCAAGGTTTGCAACCGGCGCCAAACAGTTTGTTACGTGGGAGCGCGAAAGCTTTTGAGGCTCCTACGAGAGCTCGGTGTTGACTTTATATCAGTAATCAATCGGCCTAAAGAAAGTATATACACACATATAATCACGCCTTTATCCCTAATGGGGTAGGCAGAACGTAAACGACCTAAACAAAGGTCGTTCCGCCACGTCTGACAAAGATTTGAGGGTTATTTAAGTTCAATTTTGTAGGTATCTTGCTGTAGTGACAGGTTGTGAGCCCATCGCCTAAAATTAAATATACTGAAACCCTTGGATCCCTTAGCTGGATTTTACAGCATGCCTGGGAGGAAATGCAGCTGGCATTTCTATGTTTTTCTCTCTCTCCCAGTCCATCATTGACGTACAACTAAAGAAAGTCTATAAGTTAAACTTACCTAGCACCTCAGATTTATTGTAATGTTCAATGGATGTGATAATTACAAAATCGTCAATTCTTTTTGTTCTTTAAATTTAGTCGAGTAGAAATGGAGATAAGTGGGGAACTAGAAGCCTCATACATAATATATTTTATGAGTGAATTATTAAAAAAATATAAAAAGTCATTATTTCCTTCCTATTTATCTATTGTTTTTCATTAAGTAGTAGATAAGCACGATTCGCATGCAAGTATGCACTACATTATATCAGCTCAAAATATCTCAACAGCAAAACGTCGAGTTACAGACTACATACATTGCTGTTTGTCAGCTGTTTGTTGCTGCCATAATCGTACCACGTCAAGTCTCTTGGTAAAAACGTTTCGTTCGTGACAAGTTGACGTTGGAAATGAGGTGGTTCTAAAGTAGGTTACTCAAAGCCGTCAGACTACTTCCCGGCACCAGTCAACCGTCAACCACAAGACAACCATATTAGTCAACGTTTGAAATGAACGTGAGCGAAGGCGCTGCTTGTAAAGAGAACTATGAAAATTGGTGCTGGCGGCCATATTGATGGCGTTAGTTTCTTTTTCATCATGTTCATTTAAAACGTTGACGTACTGTAACCAGCCTTTAAGGTGGCGATCTGGCCTAAGTGGCGCCCTCATCATTAAAAAATCATAGCTCAATAAAAACGCAACGAATCGAAAATCCGATACAACAGACTCAAGTAATATGTAATGAAGAGAACCTTATAAGTTAGCGATTCTTAGGTCGTTCTCACCTAAACAAAGGTCGTTCCGCCACGTCTGACAAAGTTTTGAGAGTTATTAAGGACAAATTTGTAGGTATATTTCTGTAGTGACAGGTTGTCAGCCCATCGCCTAAATTACAACATCTCAACAACTCTCGTATCCTTTAGCTGGCTTTTACAGCATGCCTGGGAGAAAATGCGGCTGGCACATTCTATGTTTTTCTCTCGCTCTCAGGCCAGCATGGAAGAAAACAGGTAGTAAAATTGCCAATGGTGGCCGTTGTTTGCAATTTTACTTCCTGTTACTACAACGAACTATGAATCGCTAATTTATAAGGTTCCAAATTATCTTAATTAATAGATCTTGAGTCTGTTTGACTGGTTTTTCGATTCACTGCGTTTTTAGTGAATTATGGCGTTTTTAACTGATGGGCGCGCCACTTCGGCCATATTGCCACCTTAACCGGCACCATGACAGTGTAAATGTTTTTCAAAAGCAACGCTACGAGGATTTCATTTTCAAACAAAGAGAATTATGTTTCGAGTAGCCTCTCTCAGTTCCGGTGAGTTAGTCATTTTACACAAAACACGTTTCAGACTATGCCGAGTCCTTTTGTTCTGTAACAATGAAAATACTTGAATATAAACTGAGTGTCTTATCGCGGAACCCTTATTTGTTCCGCGGATCGCTATTCTCAACTTTGCATGATGTTGTTTGTTTCATTTTGAGATTAGATTTCTAGATATAATATTTTCTCGGAATTTCAGATATAATCTCTTTGTGTACCTTTTACAAAGCCGTAGAAAAAATGGTTGTTTGAAAAATGGGTTTTCATAAATATCTCTAATGATTTCTAGGAAAACAAAATATTCTTTTAAATATTTTGCGAAAATGAAGGTTTGCTTAGTTAAAAAAAGTCTGCGAACAGTATCATCAGCTTTTATCTTTACTGTTTTTTTTATTACATTATGGCTATGTTGTATCTGCAAAGCTAATTAAATTTACAGTATGTTAAAATATCATTCGTTCAAAAATCACACCTTATTAAATATATATTAGTCCTCCCGGACATGGTGTAAAAACCAGCTAAGGGATCCAAAAGTATTCGTATATTGCAAAAAAGTATCAGTACATGGGCTGACAACGTGTCACTATAGCAATGTACCTACATATCTATCTTAAATAACCCTCAAAACTTTGTCAGTCGTGGCAGAACGACCTTTGTTTAGGTCGTTCACGCTCTGCTTACCCCATTACGGATAAAGGCGTGATTATACGTATGTATGTATTTAATACAGATGTTTTGCTTTTTGTGGTATTTCTTAAAATTAGCGCCATCTATTTCAGCAAAATTACACTAAAGTAATCATAACTACAGCGCTAAACTGTTGAAGTCGCTGCAAGCTACGTTGTCGGTACACACTGCCACAGGTAATATAATAACACTGCACGTTGTTTATAATACAGCACACATTGGGCTCGACTCACACCTAACCACTGGCCAAAACTAAAATTAAAATCTATTTGAAACTTTCATAATAAAAAAAATGAAAGATAATTTATTCTCTATGGTTTTACACTTAGTCTGCTAGATTAAGACGCGCTTTTGCACGTTTTCCCAGTATTTCTGTCAATTTCATCCGCGATATCATATCGGATACAACGGACAGATAACGCATAAAATCACCGAATATAAATCAAAAACCGGAGAGAATAGAAGATCTCCTGTCCTTTTCTAATGTTTTTAGTCTGGAAATGACAAATAGATTTTAATTTTAGTCTTAGCCGGTAAATCTAGAATCGAGCCCATTAATTATCGTGAAGCCACTCGCAAGAATATGAAACAAATTTATAGGGTGTAAGTTAACAGTGCAGTGTAAAGGCACCTCGGCCTTTGTGATGACTGTGAGAGAAAATTAGTTTTTCAACTGTTTCGTTTTCATTTTTTCTCATCAGATGCGGAAGTGTCTACATTACAGTTGGTTTGCAAGTGCTTCGCTCGTGCGTCGTGAGTGGTCCTCCCCGCAAGGGGCCCTATCACCAGTGTATCCCTGTCGAGATATTGCAATGTTTGTTGTAGGTTAATAGTTGATTTTTTTTTATCTAGCATAAGAGTTTAATCCCATTCAGCCTAGTCTCCTGTAACATTTTCTTCACTTTTACTGCCTATCACTTTTACTATCTATCCCAGCAAAGTAGCACTAAATTAATTCTAATTTAACGCAGTTTCATAGATGTCGCTGCAAGCTACGCTATCGCTTGCCGGCCGCACACAAGCTGCACTATGTTTATAATACAGCACACATTAATTATTGTAGAGCCACTTTGTTAACAGCTCGCAGGAATCTGAAACTTGAGCTCAAACTATTGCCGCTTTGAGATATGTAACGTTAGATTACACACAAGGTCGAGGAATTAGCTGCTATTTGGGGCCGATTCTAGATTCCACCACTAAAATTCAAATCTATGTATCACATTCAAAATAATACAATTGAAAAAGGAGAGGCGATTTATACTCTATGGTTTTACACTTTTTCAGCTAGATTTTGACGAGCTTTTACACGTCTCCCCAGTATTTCTGTTAATTTTATACGCCATATTATATGAACTGTTTATAATACAGCACACATTATTATTGTAAAGCCACTTTTTTAACGGCTCGCAGGAATCTGAAACTTGAGCTCAAACTATTCATGCCGCTTTGAGATATGTATACATACATACAAACATATAATCACGCCTTTATCCCTGATGGGATAGGCAGACCGTAAACGACCTAAACTAAGGTCGTTCCACCACGTCTGACAAAGTTTTGAGAGTTATTTAAGACGGATTTGTGCGTATATTGCTGTAGTGACAGGTTGTCAGCCCATCGCCTAAATTGCAATATACGATGAAACCCTAGGATTGCTTGATCCCATGCCCGGGAAACAAAGCAGCTGGCACATACTATGTTTTTTCTCTCACTTCCGGTCCAGCATGGAAGTAACTTTATATTTTGTTTTCATGCTATCTATCCCAGCAAAGTAGCACTAAATTAATTTTAATTTAGCGCTGTTTCATAGATGTCGCTGCAAGCTACGCTATCGCTTGCCGGCCTATACAAGCTGCACTATGTTTATATTACATCACACATTAATTATTGTAGAGCCACTTTGATAATAGCTCGCAGGAATCTGAAACTTGAGCTCAAACTATTCATGCCGCTTTGAGATATGTAACGTTGGATTACACACAAGCACGAGGAATTAGCAATTTGGGGTCGATTCTAGATTCCACCGCTCAAATTTAAATCTATTTGTTACATTTAAAATAATACAATTGAAAAAGGAGAGGCAATTTATACTCTATGGTTTTACACTTTTTCTGCTAGATTTTGACGTGCTTTTGCACGTTTCCCCACTATTTCTGTCAATTTTATACGCCATATTATATGAAGGCGGATAAAAATTACAGACAACGCATAAAACCACCAACTATATATCAAAGCCCGGAGAAGTAGATATCCTGTCCTTTCCCAATGTTTTAATCTGACTCTGACAACTAGATTTTAATTTCAGTTTTAGCCGGAAAATCTAAAATTGAGCCTACTATCGGAAATGCAGCTGGCATATTCCATGTTTTCCTCTCGTTCCCAGTCCAGCATGGAAGAAAGGTGAATAAGTAATGTTTCTAAATTGAACAACTTTAACATGGGCATCTGGCATACACTGGTCGATAAAGATGAAATATTTATTTCATTAATAAATTAAATTAAAGCTTCAAATATTGTTTCCATCCGAAACGCACAGGCAATCTTCCATTGTATTAGAACTCTATTCAAAACACAATGACATCGTCACCTCGATAAGATGCTTCCAATTTTACCACAGAATATTCGATTACCATAAAATGAAAAGGGCCATACACACTCACCGATAATTTCATAGAGAGTGCGAAAGAAAATTTTCTTTAGCGTTAGTCGAGTTGGTTTTAGTACTAACGAATAATCCAAAAAACCTGTGTGTCAGAACGTTTTTTAGCACCTCCGTCTATATCTCTGACATAGTATAATAGTAGTTCAGTGGACATAGTTTGAGAAACGAACGTTATCGGAAAAAGCATCTCATTATATGGAAGAGAGACAACTTTCTTCAAGAAACATGGATTGACATACATACATACATACATAAAATCACGCCTTTATCCCTTACGGGGTAGGCAGAGCGTAAAACGCCTCCTAAAAGGCGCTTTCGCCACGTCTGACATAAATTGGGGGCAATTTTAGATTGTAATGTGTATTGCTGTAGTGACAGGTTGTCAGCCCATCGCCTAAATTACAATACACTGTAACCCTCGAATCCCTTTTGCTGACTTATACAGCATGCCCGGGAGGAAGGGCAACTGGAACATTCTATGTTTTTCTTTCTCTCCCAGTCCAGTATGGAAGTTTTGGATTACATGGATTGAACGACTTATAAAATAAAAAAAAAACGCTCGCAATTGTGAGTTTTAGAAGATAATAAACTAATTTTATGTATGAAAGCAATTTAATCTCCCTTGCCACTCGTCATTATAATTATAAGCTCTTATCTGTCACACACATCGTATTAGAACTTTCGCAAATACACAGTTACACACTGTCAATTGTATTTATGAATAGAGAATGCTTCAAAAAATGTCAGTAATTATAAAACAATCAGTTTAAATAGTGAGTAAATAGAAACAGATTCAGATAAAGGGGTCATGTTGTTATACTCTCAATATAATCATACATATTAATCATGCCTTTATCCCTAATGGGGTAGGCAGAGCGTAAACGACCTAAGCAAAGGTCGTTCCGCCACGTTTGACAAAGTTTTGACGGTTATTTAAGATAGATTTGTAGGTATATTGCTATAGTGACAGGTGGTCAGCTTATCGCCTAAATAGCAATATACTGAAACCCTCGGATCCCTTAGCTGGTTTTTACAGCATGCCCGGGAGGAAAAGCAGTTGGAACATTCTATGTTTCTCTTTCGCTCACAGTCCAGCATAGAATAATGCCCTATAATATATAAGAAAGATATATCCCAATCTATGTTTTAATTGTAAATGCTACGTCGTAGGTATAATAATTTAATGTTACGAGATTTCAGTCAAATAGCAATATCTGAAATGTCAACCGCGAACCGAATATTCATTATAACTTCTCCACATTATATGCTAGAGAATGGCTACATCGCCCTGTTAATATGTGTTACGAAGAGCGAAGTTGACTAATTTAGAACTCTGCGGCACGTACAATTCAAAATGAATGTACATATCGTATTGTTAGTGTTGTTACAGACATTTGATTAGAACGTAAAAGTAATATTATAGTATAGTACATTGTTGATATTCCCTTATTTTTTACTTGAAAATATAAAAGTGGCAAATGAAACAAAGTACATACTGCCTAAAAATGTAAGTGGTCGGTATCATTTTGTGGGCTTCAAGATACAAACTTTTTGTCTTTTGGCATCCGCCTGTTGCTAGTCTTAAATTATGAATTAAAAAAATAAAGAGGGAAATAAGTGCTTACTTTATACTACTTTATTATACCCGCTGCAGCAGGGAAAAAAGAAAATCCCATATATTCTTACGGCTCGCATAATTGTTAGCTTGGATTTACGTACTTTCTTCCCTTTTTTGAAGTAAGAACTAATACACTTTACTAATAAATTATATCTCCATAATTCTATTATATTATAAAGTCAGGAGCTGTACTTGATATTTATTTTATATACTCTTATAATTATGGTAATGTGACTAATTATAAACGTCAAAACAAATTTAATTTGACATACTCGTACTTTACAAAATAATGCTGATATAAATTAAAAAGTTTACTTTTCGTTGCACCTGCTGCCCAACAAAGATACAACGAAAAGTGAAATGTTCACAGCCATGGAAGTAAGGAAGAAAGAAGTCTTGCCTCCTGTCCAGTCTTATACGTATTCAGTTTTTTTAAAACAGCGCTTACAGTGCATGCGTGACTTGTTGGCGCCATATTTTGTTTGACTACTGTGTACGAATAGAAATAATTAATTTTAGTGAGAAATTATTTATTTTGAGCCTTAATTATATGTTTCTGATAGTAACAAAGAAGATAATTATTTAATCGCTGCAGGACTTAGTTTCTGGCTTTCTAAAATAGTTTTATATAAAATATAGTATTATTATTATTAACAATTTAGTTCTAATGTGTGAGAGTAGATACAATTGTGTTTAAAACTGCACATAACTAGGTATTACAATTCTTGTGACACTACTAAATCACACTCATATTGTAAGACCCTTCGTTATGCAGCAGCTTCATAAACTACTATTATAATATATTTTTTCTATAATAATCAGTCGATTGCACCACAGTCAGAAGAGTTTATATTATAAACTTATAACAAATATAAATAATGAATTGAGTAATTGAGGTCAGTCGGTCACTCCTATTTTAACTCGTGAATTGTTTAAGGAAAATAGTAATACAGTTTTGAAATCATGAATATTTCAGAAGCTACGAACCGCCCTTCCCGAGACTATCAAATATAGTTTTGTGGTAAGGAAGCTTTATTGAGAATTCATTCCTTTAATATTTGCTTGGTTGTTTTTATTTGCAGGCAGTTTGTACTGAACAGCAAATAGAGATTAGACCTCATATTTATTTGCTTGCGACCCGCCCCGGCTTGGCACGGAAATTATCAGTGTTTCTCTACTATATTATGCATTTTTATACATATAAACCTTCCTGTTAAATCACTCTATCTATTAAAAGAACTGTATGAAAATCCGTTGCGTAGTTTTAAAAATGTATGCATACATAGGGATATAGAAAGCGACTTTGTTTTATACTACGTAGTGATTTGTTTTTAACATTTATATAACCATTACAGGCAACCCTAAAGCGATTGTACAAGGAAGAAACAATAATTACTTCCATGCTGGCCTGGGAGCGAGAGAAAAACATAGAATGTGCCAGCTGCATTTCCTCCCGGGCATGCTGTAAGATCCAGCTAAGGGATCCGAGGGTTTCAGTATATTGTAATTTAGGCGAAGGGCTGACAACCTGTCACTACAGCAATATACCTAGAATCCTATCTTAAATAACCCTCAAAACTATGTCAGACGTGGCGGAACGACCTTTGTTTAGGTCGTTTACGCTCTGCCTACCCCATTAGGTAGGGATAAAGGCGTGATTATATGTATGTATGTATGTATGTAGAAACAATAATATAATTCTAAACTTACAATTACTTATTTTAAATATTACACTTAATGAGATCTATAAATTGAGACCAACACAATGATCTAGATTATTAGGCAAAGAGTCACTGGTTGGATATAGAGGAGAACAATAATATGTCACCATCAGAAGTCGAGTAAAAGGAAAATTTAAAAAGATTTAGGGCGTTTTTGCACTACTCCGTATCCAATTCGTATCCGAATTGGCCTTCCTAGTATATGTATGATAGCTTTTTGCCCATCCACATCCGTTTTATATGGAAATTTATGGATACTAATCGGATACAAACCGAATACAGAGCAGTGCAAAAACGCCCTAAGCCTGAAATTCTGATACATCATGCACTGGGCTGTGTGAACATACTTGCTTATATTAGGGGTAAAAGTAAAAAAAAAAAACATGAAAAACCGACTTTACTAAGTATATAAACAAAATAAATAGCTTTAAAAAAGTACCTACCTATTTTGTTTAATGCGATATACACCACTGTGTGAAAGTCATTTACATACATCTCACAAAAACTTGTCTAGACTTATTTCTTTAAGATATTTATGAAAAAGATTTGACGGTGGTATTTCTACGAAAATAGAAGTAACACGATTTATCTAATTCTGTGAAGATGCTTGAATTTATAAAAAAATACAAATTTATAAACAGAAATGATCGTCACGTCAAACTAATTTTACATATATACATATAATCATGATACACACCGATATATATCGGAATGGTGAGAGACATTAGTGTGGATGAAGTAAAAATGGCTGTGCGAAGTAGGACAAATGGGAAATTGGTAGGGCCAGATGGAATACCATTTGAAGTGTGGAAGTTATTGAGTGCGGATGGGTGGATGTGGCTGAGTTTATTTTTCGGTAAGTTGTTGCAAGAAGAGACGATCCCTGATGAATGGTGCAACAGTTTACTGGCGCCCATCTTTAAAAACAAGGGTGATGTGCAAGAATGTAACAACTACCGAGGAATAAAGCTCATGTCACATACTATGAAAGTTTTGGAGAAAATAATAGAAAGGAAGGGTAAGAGAAGAGAGTTATATAACACGAAATCAGTTTGGGCTTATGCCAGGTCGAGGGACAACGGACGCCATTTTTGCACTTCGCATACTATTCGAAAATTACAAACGTGCTTACAATAACTTGCACATGGTATTCGTTGACCTTGAAAAGGCATAAGATCGTGTACCCCGAGAGATTTTGTGATTTTCATCTGGGCTATGAAAGAGAAAGGCGTGCCTGGGAAGTATGTGGCGTTAATTCGTGCAATGTACGAAAAATCTAGGCACTAGTGACGAGTTCGGTGTGGCTGTAGGCTTACACCAAGGGTCGGCTCAAAGTCCGTACCTATTCCTGTTGATAATGGACGCGTTGATGTCGGATATACAGGAAGAGGCACCCTGGGTATGCTGTTCGCCGATGACATCGTTCTCGTCGGCGAAGATGGACTCGACGTACAGAGCAGGTTAGGGAAATGGCAACAGAAACTGGAGAATGTAGGCTTGAAGATCAGCAGCACAAAAACGGAGTACATTTTCTGCTATTTCGGCGGTCTCTCCAGTCCTGTGGTTATGACCCTAGATGGCGTAGCTTTACAGGTTTGTTACAACTTCAAGTACCTCAGGTCACAAATGCAAGGATATAGTGAGATAGACAGAGCCACTACGCACAGAATTAGCGCAGAATGTATAAAATGGCGACGGGTTACAGGAACAAAATGCGAACCCCGAATGCCAGTCAGGCTGAAAGGAAAAATCTACAAGAGCGTCATAAGACCTGTCGTCATGTATGGATCTGAGTGTTGGGCAATGAAAGCGATGGATGAAAGAAAACTTCATGCTGCGGAAATGCGAATGCTGAGATGCTGGATGTGTTGAGTAATCAGAATGGATAAGATAAGAAATGAGTACATAAAAGGAAGTCTGAAAGTTGCGCCAATTACCAACAAAGTATGAGGAAATCGCCTTGCGTGGTATGGCCGTCATGTTATGCGGAGGGATGAAAGTCATATAGGCAAAAGGGTACGCCATACGATGATGATGAAAAGGGTAATGAATTTGAGTTTAGACGACCAAAGAAAAGATGGATGGACTGCGTAAAAGATGATATGTCTAAAACAGGTGTGAGTGTTAAACTGACGGCTGACAGGGATGACTGGAAGAAGAAAATGTACTGCGCCGACCCCAAGTTATTGGGATTAGGGCAAGCGAATGCTGATGTCATACTCACGCTTTTATCACTAATGGGGTAAGCAGAGCATAAACTACCCAAACAAAAGTCGTTCCGACACGTTTGATCAAGTTTTGAGGGTTGATTCAGATAGATTTGCAGGTATATTGTTGTAGTGACAGGTTGTCATCGCCTAAATTGCAATTCTGAAACCGTTGCATCCCTTAGGTGGTTTTTACAGCATGCCTGGGAGGTCATGTAGCTGGCACATTGTATGTTTTTCTCTCGTTCCCAGTCCAGCATGGAAGATACTTTTTATTTCTAGTAAGTACGAAACTTCATATAAAACTTGACAACAAGATATACTGACGAAAGGCTACGAAAATAAAAACGAATTCATATTCTAACCATATACATTGTGAAACTTTATACACTGTTCAAAATTTATGCGCACACTCAATCTCTGTCAGAGTTTAACAATGCGATTTTTAAAACCAATTGATATTTCACCATCGAACGATGTGAATAGAGCTAGTGAGTACAGCGTTTGTGTGCAGATGGTATACAGGCTGAGATTTTACGATGTGAGAAAGTAGAAAGTCGTTCAATCACCTAGATTAGGTAGCTATCCCGTGAGATACAGGATAAGGCTAGGGAGATGATGATGAGAAAATAGAAAGTCATAGTAATTATTCTTCCAGGCTATACTGAGAGTGAGAGAAAAACATAGAATGTACCAGCTGCTAATCCTCCTGGGCATGCTGCACAAACCAGAAAAGGGATCCGAGGGTTTCAGTATATTAAAATTTAGGCGATAGGCTGACAACCTGTCACTACAGCAATATACCTACAATTAATCCTCAAAACTTTGTCACACGTGGCGGAACGACATTTGTTAAGGTCATTTACGCTCTGCCTACACCATAAGCGATAAAGGCGTGATTACATTAATGTATGTGTTTTATGTTTTTCTTTCGCTCTCGGGTCATTTCTATTCTATTCTAATATATTCCGAAGCACGGAAAAAGCGCCGAATAAACGTACATATGAAGTTTGAAAACCGAAAAACACTTTGGTGGTGAGATTCAAACCATGACCTCGTGTTCAGGAGGCAGCGGCCCCCTGTAGTACAAGGGTACTACACCATCTGTGCATGGTAGACAAAATTATAGGTAACTAGCGACCCGCCCCGGCTTCGTTCGAAAATTGACAGTGTTTTTCCACAATATTGTGCAAGTATTATTATATTTAAACCTTCCTTTTGAAACACTCTATCCATTAAAAGAAACCGCATCAAAATCCGTTGCGTAATTTCAAAGATTTATGCATACATAGGGATATGGGGACAGAGAATGCTAGCCAAACCCTAAGCCTTATTGCTAATGTACCAATTCCTTCCAGGCAACCAGGCAGTAGGAAACAGAGGAATAAAATAAATTGACACGGGTCAGTGCAACAAAAATTTACATATATTAAATATATACTCCAGCATTATCTTATGTCTTCCTTAAGCTACTGTGAGGAAATATTAAAGCCAGAGTCAACACCTTGGACTTTAAAGCTCATCCTTTACATGCAGTGAATAGAGTAGTTGCAGTCACTCCCTAGTGCCACGTTCATACAGTGGCACGCATATTTCAGTGCCAAACCGAGCCCATTGGGAGCACTGGCTATGCTGTCTATATTACAAACGCTCTGCGTATTGCCAGTGAAATATTGTAACTGTACGCTCCAGCTATTAAAAGCGATGTACAATTTATTACCTATAGAGTTGCATTGTGAGTGACGTGTCTTTGTTTCATGAATTTCACAAAATCGGAATGCAATATTTGCGCGTTTGGCGCGGTGCATCAAAGTGATTGTATTGAATTTTATTTGACTATCAGTGTGTACTATATTATTTTTAAAATCCATCTACTAGTCATAAGAAAATAAACAAGTTTTAACGTATATCAAACCCCTAACCTCTATCTCAGAATACAGAGTCATATCTACTGAGCTATCGAAAAAAAGAAAAACAAATCTCTCTGCATTTTATTCCCTCATTACACCCGCACATCACAAACGCGTATCTCATAAATGCTAAAACGGTTATTTTATTTACCGCAGATGTACAAGTTGACGAGTAATAAAATCTCGCTCGGATTATGCAGATTCGCGTCACGGCCGTTTATTGTGACGTAAATCTGCGAGTCTGCGAGTCTGAACGCCATATCGCGCTCACATTTGCGTGGCGCATCTCAATTTATCATGCGAACGGATCGGGTGGCCGATTCTGGGAATTAATGTGATTTTTCCATATAACAGGGTTAACAGATTTGTATGTAGCAAAATCCAATAAATGGATACATAAAATGAAGTGATAGGTAAATGCATTTTTGAAGTGAAACTTTTTAGGCGCGTTGAGAGTAAAACTTTCGGTGTAGCGTCTGGGACGATTTTGCCAAATAAATTTCACTTCTGACACGTGTGCTCGGCACTTACGCTCTTTTTTAGCGTCAAAGGGTCTTGCTACTTATTCCGACGCGTGCGTAGGCTGTATTGACATACAGGCATACAGGCGAGGCAAGATAAGCCGTTTTGTGAACATCCTCCGAAGTCCAAAACTACTAGCTAGCTTTTTTTTGTTGGTATGTGGACTGCTAGAGAGCGCCCGATGGTGTAGTGGATAGGGCCGCTGCCTCCTGAGCGGGAGGTCGTGGTTCGAACCCCACCACGTACCAATGTGTTTTTCGGTTTTCGAATTTCATATGTACGTTTATTCGGTGCTTTTTTCCGTGCTTCGGCAGGCACGTTAAGCCGTTGGTCCCGGTTAATATCGTTTAATACCGTAGATATTAGTCGTTAAGCCCTTACAGAGGCCAGTGCTAAGCATTGGCGGGTTGAAAACTCTGACCTAATCTAGGATTGGGTCTGGTTTCCCTTCTGGGTTGCGGAGGTCAGATGGCAGTCGCTCTGTGTAAAAACCAGTACCCTCGTTCAATCCCCTAGATTAGGAAGCCGACCCCGTGAGATACGGGATAAGGCTAGGGAGATGATGTGGACTGCTAGAGCATTTAATGCTTTACAGATACGCGAGCCAGATTGGCTGTGCATAACGTCAAAGTGTCACAGTAATCTCATGAGAAAACCCATTGCAACAAAAAAACAATCTAAGTATGTTTACATTCTTCAAGAACTAGAGTATCAAAGCCAAACTCCGAAGCTATTTAAAACTCTCACCACAATCAGTAGCTATATGGAGTTAGGTAGTAGAATGGCAGGTATAGCGAGACTTATAAACGAGTGCTTCAACAAGCTCAATAATTGAGCGCGTCTACCGAGTGGCCACCGACGAGATTTCCTGGAAGAGCTATCATTCGCCTTCACGTCTTCAATTTAAAGTTTTCACATCAACCCGCAGTAAAGACTCAGTGTCGACTGGATGGCTGATAAGTGATAATACACAATACGTGACAAGGAATTAAAGAGGCAGGATTTCAGATCTTGAGCACATACAAAGTGAATGCAAAAATGTCTCTGGGTTGTACTGTGGTAGCTCAGAAAGTAGAGCGATGGAGCGGAAATTTGAGGTTGCAGGTCCAGAAATGTTGCATATATAAGAGTTTTATATGAAGCTACGATGTTTTTAAATGTACTCACAGTAAAATATATAGATAGTTTTTAGATCAATAAACTGCATAATTTTTCACTAGAATTGCCAACTATTCAAAGCTTTGAACTTTTTTTTTTATACTAGAGTGTTGAACTGCTAGTTATCTCTCATAATGCAATATAACTTCTTGTAGTTTACTCTGAAGTGCGGGATTAATAAGAAATTTATATAAGTCTAGCTGCTGAAGTTATTGCACGAAGTAATAACAGAGTCAAATTGATGCAGTGCCCAACGATTCTAAAAATCTAAATCGTTTACTTGTATCCTGGATTATGTACTTTAATTTATTCTTAGAAATGTGACAATTATACCACAGAAATCAAATTATTATAATACTAACATAAAATCACGCCTTTATCCCTAACGGGGTAGGCAGAGCAAAAACGACCTAAACAGAGATCGTTCCGTCACTTCTGACAAGTTTTGAGGGTTATCACAGATGATTATGTGTATATAGCTGTAGTAACGGGTTGTCAGCCCATCGCCTTAATTGCAATATACTGAAACTCTTGAATCCCTTAGCTGTTTTTTACAGCATGCGTAGGAGGTGATGCAGCTAGCACATTCTATATTTTTCTTTTACTATGGAAGTAAAGTAATTATATGTATGGAAGTAAAGTATCATATTTATTTCATCCTTAAAATATTTGAATAAAGACGATATTTTGTTATGCTGGACTGGGAGCGAGAGAAAAACATAGAATGTGCCAGCTGCATATCCTCCCGAACATACTACTAAAACCAGCTTAAGGATCCGAGGGTTTCAGTATATTGCAATTTAGGCGATGGGCTGACAACCTGTCACTACAGCAATACACATACAAATCTATCATAAGTAAGCCTCAAAACTTTGTCAGACGTGGCGAACGACCTTTTATGTCGTTTACGCTCTGCCTGGCGGAAGAACCTTTGTTTAGGTCGTTTACGCTCTGCCTACCCCATTAGGGATAAAGGCGTGATTATATGTATGTATTCATGTATTTTGTTATGGCTCCTAGGACGGGCGTATTGATGTTTAAATCTCAACAGTAAAATAAAAATGGTTTCAGGCATTACAATCTTTCGTGTATAAAAAAGAACTTTGAGTGCAAACTTTCAAAAATACAGATGTTATAGATATTTCGTTCTTCTCACTCTCTACTATTTAGACAAAGATTTATTCCGCTCTTCCTGTAGTTCTACTAAACGTCTGTGCGCTATTTGGTTGTATCGCGTGCCGGCCGAGATTTATAACTCAATCCAGCAATCAGCGAAACGCTTAACTCGCTGACGATAAGGTGTCGAATGATAGCCGACGTCTATTGGACGATAAACCATCATTCGTCTTGTTTGTGTGTGTAATTTAAAGGATAGTAGTCGTGAACTAATCTAGATAATATTATGATTATGTTATGAAATCCGGCAATCAGCGAAACGCTTAACCAGCTGACGATAAGAATGTCGAATGATAGCCGACGTCTTTTATACGATAAATCATCATTTGTCTTGTCTCTGTGTGTGATTTAAAGGATAGTAGTCGTGAACTAATATAAATAAATAACATTAGATATTATTATGTTATGAAATCCGGCAATCGGCGAAACGCTAAACTAGCTGACGATAAGATGTCGAATGATAGCCGAAGTCTTTTAGACGATAAATCATCATTTGTCTTGTCTGTGAGTGTGATTTAAAGGAGAGTAGTCGAGAACTAACCTCGATAATATTAAAATTAGGTATGTTATGAAATCCAGCAATCAGCGAAACGCTAACTAGCTGACAATAAGGTGTAGGTAGAATGATAGCCGACGTCTTTTGGACGATAAATCATCATTCACCTTGTCTGTGTGTAATTTAAAGTAAAGTTGTTCTCTATAACATTCTCCACAATCCTTCTTCTCCTTCATATCTACGTGAGCGTTTTGTATTTTCACGTCCGCAAGACAAACCCTGCCGCTCGAGCGTCAGGACACTTTTGTCTATACCCCCACATAGACTGATTTCTACTCATACTCTTTCACAGTCCATGCAGCTAGATTGTGGAACGCTCTCCCGCACACTATTCGCAACAGCCCATCAATCGCTGTTTTCAAAAAGTGAATCAAAGAAAATTATCTTTCTCTACGTAATCCGTAGTATGTATTTATATATTGTATGTATAGGTATCTATGGTATGTATATATTTATTTATTTTAGTTATATCTACATACATATATATAATCACGCCTTTATCCCTAATGGGGTAGGCAGAGCGTAAACGACCTAAACAAAGGTCATTCCGCCACGTCTGACAAAGTTTTGAGGGTTATTTAAGATTTTGTAGGTATATTGCTGTAGTGACAGGTTGTCAGCCCATCATTTCTATAAATAAGTATACAGTATGATTATCATTAAATTCTATAACTCGTTGTGTAGGAATGTTTATTCAATACAATATTCAAAAAGTTAAGGGACTGGTGGGAATACACGTTCAATAATTCAACCTTCAGACAGACACCTCATCTAGAAAGTTATTTTCAAAAAGTTATTTTAGAAATTACTTTCAGAAAATTATTTTCTAAACAATATGAAATTCAATTTCGTAACTATCAATCAAACTTAAATAAGGATTAAATTGAAAACCTGATAAGTATTAAAAACTTTATTTAAATTATACTCTGGGAAATGAGCTGAAAAATAAAATATTTTATTTGAGCGGTAAGACCCTGATTAAAAAACCAATTAGATAAGCAAAGGAAAGAGCACCTAAAAGCCAAAGATATGTGAGGAATGCTTGCTTTACAGCTTTCTAGTAATAAAACATCCCTCTTTGAAAAGCTCTCAGACAACGAAAAAACTGCTTATTACATTTTTTAATCACACAAGCTCATAAACTCGGGTTTCACAAAAAGACAGTGTCCTTTCAGTGCAGTTCCTTTACGACGCTTCTCCGTCGTTTTTCCTTCACGAGCGACCTCACACTCTTTTTGTCTATTTTTAATTTCCTTTATGAGCTCACAATTGCCTTCATAATGGTATCGTACCTTTCATTAGGACTCATTTGCGCTCCTGAATGGTGGTCTTGACGCATAATGGGTGGTTGTATAGAGGTTGTATAAAGGCTTTGTATACACGATATAGCCCCAGAAGCCCTTTAACCGGTCATTCGTGTTTGAGCACCGTTTCTATACAGCGTCATAAATAGGCTCGTTCTAGGATATATTCCATGGATAAATGATATTTTATTATTATAACACATACATGAGGTGTACGTACGTATATACATAGCTTTTATGCCTAAGAACAACTTTTCTCAAGAATTGGTCAAACAATTTATGAAAATTAATTGCACAATCGATTTTTCTTATTGTCAATTTTTAATGAAGTAATTTTGTAGTAATTTGTTTATTATTTCTAGGGCAACGGCTGTGTTGATTGAATGTCTTGCAGATATGTACGTTTCACACAAGTAGTTACTATTTATATTAAACAAAGGCTATGAATTTTCACTTTGCCGAGATGTTGGTTGTTGGGTAATAATACCCCAAATTAGGGAGGTCATCAAAAACGAGAGGCTCATGTTACGGTAATGACCACTGCGTAATTTGAATAATATAGGGATAAAATTAAACATAACGTTTGAGGATCTCCTATAAGTGCCTACCTTACGTTTACTGTAACAACAAGATAAAATTATACGAAATGGACGCGCACAGACGGATGAGCTCACCTTTACAAGAAAATAAAAGTGTGTATAGGGTAATTATTTCCCCCAAATAGCACCCATTTGCGGAGGCCATTAGTACCCACTAATGTTTGCACCCACAAAGTTTGTGTCCCGTGAAAACAACAGATCCGTTATCACGCTAATAAAAGCCAAATTCCTGCATTTTCCCGCGTAATAATGGGAACTTTCTTTCTAAATGTTAATAACTGCTGAAGACGGCGCAAAGTCAACCCAAACTTTAGCACTTACAGGGTATTTAGTAGGGGATAAAGTTTTGTGTGAATTTTGCGAAAGTTCAATCTGGTAACGTTACTTTTTATTATCACAGCGTGTCTTTTGGAAATCAATGAAAACTTTTCAGTTTTTCCTTCTTTTGCGGAACCCCACAAATAATAAAAAGGTAAACTCTCGGCAAAGTCTCGGTGTAACGCTTTCAGTCGATCGCGAAGAAGCGGCAAAGATGAATGGCTTTCAATATGAAATTGAATTCCGCGGTTCATTGCTTTTCAATTTGTCGAAGGGAGCGTTTATGTCGACATCGACGCCGGTATCTCAGCGCCACCTAGCACAATACAGCCGCAACGCGACGCAGCCAGCTGAACTAACATCCTCGGGGAACTCTGATATTCCCTGAAATGGAGCGCTGAACAGACTTGACTCTGTCAATCACGTAGCCCGACCGAGGTTAAAAATAAAATAAAATTACCTTAAGTTTTTACTCAAAATATAAGAGGTTCTATAGTTCGTATTTTTGATGATGAGTTGTCAATACCAACGTATTTTGCGGACCATAAATAGATTTTTCTCTGCAACTTAGCTGAGGTCCAAATTTCGGAACAGCAGACGATAACCTTGCTACAAACAAATGTTTTGCGGTTGACGTAAAATAAGTTGGTATTGATAACGCAACGTAAAAAAACTAATCATATATGAAATCTTAATGTTTAAATGTTATAGTGAAAGTAGAGTACGATATAATGTACTCGTTATTCATTACAACCCATAATCATTTATTGGAAGATGTTTATGCGTACTACTCAATACTACGTACCTGTAAGGGACAGCGTCCCGCAAACTGATAGGGGTTGCTCAGTCAACGACACTGAACAACATTCACCAGGAAATTCATTCAGGAGATGATAAAAAAGTTGATTGTCCCATACAAAATGAGCACCTCAATCATACAATTTGTATGGAAAAGCAAATGTTTATAGTTGTTCTGTTTCCTTGACTAAGGAACCCTGTCAGTTTGCGGGACGCTGTCCCTTACACTATATACAGAGTTTTGTCTAATTCAAATTTAATATATTAATTCAAATCTTAATTATTAAAGTCGGTGAACAAACATCAATCTCCTTTTGTTTCCCCAAAATAATTTAATTAACATAAGAATGGCAGCTATCAATTCAATTTAAAATTACCAAAAACCGTCAGTGTTGGATTTTAATTAAGTTCTGGCTTCGCAGTAGTGACGCAACGTCAGCAGCCCATTTTCCCGAACAACAAAGTTAAAATACCCGCTTAGTAAATGTGTACGAACGGTATTAGCGCTGTAAATTGCATTCCTTATAGCACGTTCCCGGTCTGGGGGATCAATTTACCTAATTTCGCAAACATCGAGCGACCCTCTACTCGCCGCGGCTCACGCGAGCTCGCATTCAGCTAATTTTGAAAGTGAAACCGTTAAGCATTTCATTATTCCAAACAGCGCGGAGATAGGGACACCTATATCCCTATGTATGCTTAGATTTTTAAAACTCCGCAACTGATTTTGATGCGGTTTCTTTTAATGGATAGAGTGATTCAAGAAGAAGGTTTATATGTATAATACATGCATAATATAGTAGAGAAACACTGATGATTTCGGGTCGCTAGTAATCAATATAATGTGCGCCCGCCGCGCTCATAAGTAATCTGTGATAATGACATGTAGGTGAATGTGGTATAGCGTTAATGATTGGTTACCCAATGTGACGTCATCATCGCACGCAGCTCACCGGAATGCCAATTACCGTGTTCATTAATAGAACAAGGCAAGTCGATTAGCTTTATCTTATGATCAGCCGACTGAATAATTAGCTCGCTTCAAGTGACTTAACTGCATTCGTGGTCTAGTGGTCAGAGCCATTGGCACCCGATCCGCAGGTCCTGGTTTCAATTCCTGGATGCACAAAGTAGATATTTGTCATTTTATCACTTTGTGAGACTTTCCCCGGTTTGCTTAGGACAATGCAGGCTGTATCCTTATTGTCTGGAAGGAAAAAATAAAGAACGGAGGGCACGTTAAGCCATCGGTCCAGGTCGCAATCGTAATAGTGCACTAGAAAAAACCTGGTTAAATTGATCAAGGAACTTGTTTACATACGAGCACATCAAATAATATGATTGAGACAATAAAGTCAATGTTCAGATCAATTATTCTATTGTTTGAAATTATTAGGAACTTGGTAGTAGTTATCAAGTAACTTGATTCATTGAATTTTTGACATTATTGTCATAAACACATTACTTTATGTGCTCGTATTTAAACAAGTATTTTTTTCAGAGTGGTATTTACAGTAATCATGTTTTTAAACCGTCTTGTAGCACAACTATTAGGGCTCTGACTAATAGTTGTGTTACGGGACGGTTTAAAAGCTCTGACATCTGAGTCCATCGGGTCGATCAACACGAAACCCACACGACAGAAGATATTGTGACCAGTCGAGTGAATCATTAGCTCGCCTCAAGTCCTGAGTGACCAAACATATCGATTGACCACGTCAGTGAGGATTAGCCATTCTAAGGGAAGGGAAACCTCAAATTGCACTCGGCAGATAAACATACCAAAGTTACGTAAATACGCAAAGTTCTGTTCTGTTGCTGTTCATAATTATTACCAAGCGTCTCCACGGACTGGTAGTTTATTGCCATTCTCATAAATAGGCTTTAATCATTACATAGTATAAAACAAAGTCGCTTTCTCTGTCCCTATATCCCTATGTATATATAAATCTTTAGAACTACGCAACGGATTTTGATGCAGTTTATTTTAATGGATAGAGTGATTAAAGAGGAAGGTTTATATGTAGAATACATGCATAATATAGTAGAGATACACTGATAATTTCCGTGCGAAGCCGGGGCGGGTCACTAGTATATTATAAAGCGATCTTAGGATTGATAGCAATGTTAAGTATGAATTTGACTGGTCCTTTTGTACTGAAATGTCATTTCTGATACGAACCCAAACTCACTGTCAGTCTCAAGTGCTGTTTATAAATATGGGCCTAGATCACAGACAAAAATTTACTTATTCACTGTATACGCCGCTGGCTGCCCATGCCCTGGCTTTATCTATGTCATAGGATTATGATGAAATCGGTTTTTTGTTCTTAAAACTAGGATTTTGATCAAAACCTAGACTTTGACAAAATACTGGTCGTAATTCAGAGAATAGTCTAGTATTTGTCAAAGTCCGGGTTTAGATCAATTAGTTTTTGGTTTAATGAATAAATCAATATTGGTCGCTACATACATACTTGTTGTATTTGAATAAAACAATAGAAACATGAAATATTTTTTCGTTATAATTTCGCATAGGACTATACCTCTGTGAACCAAATTAAAGTTTGTTTATTTACTTTATTTTTATCATCATTTAAATCCAATAGATCAAAACCCGGACTTTGACAAAATACTAGTTTTTTTATCAAAATACTAGTTTTATCATAATTCTGGGACTACAACACCTTACACATCTTAAAGATGAGTTTTTAGATGCAAACTCATCACCATTAAACTAAAACATACTTGTCGTCATTTCATAATATGCGACTGTGTCCCCCGCATGACCATAGTAAAAATTAAGGACAGTATAACATCTTTATGGAACCAATACATCTTATAATATAGAGCGAACTAGCGTCATTAGCAAACAATAGGAATGACATATACGCATCGCAAAAAAGTCCTTAAACAACAAAATAAACTCTAACAATATCAACCATAACACTGACTGCCAAACATGGGCCTTCCCTACTACAATCGGCAGGCTGCATATTTTTTATTCACAGCGTTTTTTTTCAGCCTCTGGCCTCATCTGGCAGCTTTGCGCCTTGTGGCCCTGTATTATTTCCGGTTCGAACTAACTTTTAGTATAAGTCGACTATTACAATATCCGTGGCAAGATTATGGTATACTGCGACTCATTCCTTTGCTGTGGAATTACTGAGCGCTTTCCACAGTACAGAATGGTCAGTTCACGACATAACTCTGAAAGTTTGTATTGTTTGCACGCTCGCCACTAACGCGATATTATAACGTTCCCACGGTGAGTTGTGGGACGTGGCGAGTTTGTGATTAATATAATTTAGGATTCAACCCGGAATGTTCTAACGCGAGCTACATTCTACAATGTAGCCCATATTCAACTAACAGTAGTATACCAGTATACATACTAGTATATTAATAAACGAGCGCTGGAAGGCATCAAATGCATACGAGGTTTTTGTACGAGTATGCATTTGATGTTTACACCCGAGGTAAGTACTATGTTTTACATATCGAATGAATAATGCGTTTAAATAAGAGAAAATTAAATTAAAATATAGCTTGAAAGTACCACGAAATAGCAAGCACTCTAACTATCACAAATATCGCCCTGAAAGTAAGAAAGTTTATTTAATTTACAAGTAGACATTTTGTGTAATATACTGACTGTTTAATTTTTTTATGTTTCATACTCAAATACTGGATAATAAAGCGGAAAACCTAAATTTTAAGGTTATAAAATTACAGAGTAAAAATTTTATATTTTGTGTATACCTTTTTATAGCCTTATTCCATGTTCGACATTGATAGTACTGGCCAGTTGGATATTTAAAATAAACTCAACTCAAATTCGAATAGAATTTGTTTGAAAATTTAATTTCAATTCGTTGATTATCCGATTCCGAGAGTTTATAATAAGTACATTCTCTTTTTATCTTGCAATTTGACTGTTCTTTTAGGTTTTAAAACCTATGCTGAAGTATTACTTACATCCCGGTAGTTGGAGTTGTATGGACCACTTACCGAGCATGATATATGTAGAAGTCATCATCTCCCTAGCCTTATCTCGTATCTTACGGGGTCGGCTACCTAATCTAGGGGATTGAACGAGGGTAGGTACTGGTTTTTACACAGATCGACTGCCATCTGACCTCCGCAACCCAGAAGGGAAACCAGACCCAATTCTAGATTAGGTCAGAGTTTTTAAGGCGCCAATGCTTAGCACTGGCCTCTGATATGGCTTAACGACTAATACATGCATATACATAAAATCATGCCCTTACGGGGTAGGCACAGCGTTAAACGCCTCGTAAAAGGCGCTTTCGCCGCGTCTGACAAAAATTGCGGGCAATTTTAGATTGTAATGTGTATTGCTAATGTGTAGTGATATTACAATACACTGTAACCCTCGAGTCCCTTTTGCTGTCTTCTACAGCATGCCCGGGAGGAAGGGCAGCTGGAACATTCTATGTTTTTCTATCTCTCCCAGTCCAGCATGGAAGAAACGACTAATATCTATGGTAATAAACGATATTAACCGGGACCAACGGCTTAACGTGCCTTCCGAAGCGCGGAAAAAGCGCCGAATAAACGTACATATGAATTTCGCAAAAACAGAAAAACACATTGGTAACGTGGTGGGATTCGAACCACGACCTCCCGCTCAGGAGGCAGCGGCCCTATCCACTACACCATCGGGCTTTTCAAGTAATATTCTATATTTAGATGTTACCGTCTTCTTCTTTGCGAGTGGATTCTCGAGTCGAACAACGACCCGATGAAACCTGGTGTCAGAGTCTTCAAACCACCTTGTAGTTTTAAGTCTATGTTTTACCTTTAGTTATTAGGCCTCTGACATGGTTTTGAGTAAAGATCACTATCAAAGATAGCGACCGGGACGGACGGTTTAACGTCCGCACATCGAAGCACGGAATATTTTTTCTTTGCGGACAATCAGGTGATTCTGCCCGCATTATCATAACCAAATCGGAGAAAACCTCACAAAGCGATAAATTGACAAATATCAACTTCGTGTTCCCACTTGGGAATCGAACCCAGAGCCTCCGGATCGTTAGCCCATGACCACTAAACCACGATGGCAGTTGAGATTTTACCGTGCAGATAGTATAGTAGACTAGCTCTATAAAATGTGATTGGTTACTATGTTTTTACTTTTCTTTTCATGTTCTGCCATCAGTTTTCTGCTATCCATCAAAACAAAAAAGTTAAGCCCAACACTATCGTGCATAATCATTAATACATACATACATTTAATCACGCCTTTATCCCTAATGGGGTAGGCAGAGCGTAAACAACCTAAACAAAGGTCGTTAAAAAGTCATTAAAATATCTTTAATAATTATTTTTCATTCTTTTGTTTGGTCAATTTACTTTCACACAATAAATGTAAACAAAAATCCAACACACCATTTTAGTTCAAAACATCATTTGTGCGATTTATTTCCCTTTGAGGGTATAAATTGGAGGTACTTTGCGTCCTTTCAAGATTAATTGACAGAAACAAGCACTCGAGTTTGAAAGCGTCCTTAAAAACCGTACAATTAACGTTTGCGTATCACCCTTCTCTTTTGCTGGAGTTTTTTTCTTATTTGTGACTGGATATCCAATGAAATTCTGGTAAAATCTTAGTAAAGATAGAATGTGCTAGCTGCACTTCCTCCCGGGCAAGCTGAAAAAACCAACTTAGGAATCAGAGGGTTTCTGAATAAGTATTGTAATTTAGGCGATGGGCTGACAACCTGTCACTACATCAATATACCTACAAATATATCTTAAATAACCCTTAACACTTTGTCAGACTTGGCAATACGACCTTTTCTTAGATCGTTTACGTTATGCCTACCCTATTAGAAATAATGTGTTATGATTATGTGTTTGTGTGATGTATAAGGAAACGTTGTGGTGTGAAAGAGGATATAGTGTGGTGTGAAAAGGAATGCTGAGGTGGTTTGGTCATGTTGAGAGGATGGATGAAAAGAGATTAACTAAACAGATATGCATGGCGATTGTGAGTGGGAATGTTGGAAGGGGAAGACCTCGGCGAACGTACCGCGATCAAATCGGGGACGTTCTAGGGAAAGGTCAGGTCAGGAGTACCCTAAACCGACGAGCGTGCATGAAAAGATTGATGAATGTAGAAGTTTGCAAGGATCGTAGCAAATGGAAGGATGTGATCTCTGCCTACCCCTCCGGGAAAGAGGCGTGACGTTATGTATGTGATGTATAATTTAAATGTCTGATTTCTGGTATCAAAATCGAAAGGTCGTTGCGACAGGAGGGATTAAAACCAGTGAATGATTTTATTACTTTCTGGAAACATTATCATCATCAGCTCATAATTATAACCCTGTAATAGGGCGATCGGGCCTCAGTCGCCCACGACGGCCTAGTACGGATTGGTCAACTTTACACACAACTTTTAAATTTCTTCGTAGGTGTGTGCAGGTTTCACGATTAAATTATTCATAGTAAATTCCCCAAATAACCATACTAAGGAATTCAGAAACCGAAAAACACATTTAATTGTCATGTGATGTGATTCGAACCACGACCTCCTGCACAGGAAGTGGACCTAACTACACCATCGGGCTTTTGGAAACAATAAAAACAAAATAAATATGTATTTATTCAAAATTAAGTATTTGCCCAATATAAAGGAAGATTAAAGACAAGGATTTTCATTAAATTGTTCTATGAAATAAGTTATTTATTGTTCTAAATACTAGTACTAGACAAGATTTTTTAAATTCAGCAAATTACATGGTCCCACAAAAGTCTGAGTAGACAAAATTGCTGCAGTTCGGAGCTAATTAATACAGGAGCCAGTAGAACGTGGAGTTAGTCGTTTGTCTCTATCTAGACCACAGATCTAGATTGCTCTAGATTCCGCAAGGAACTGCTGTGCATTATTTTTTAATGATAAAGAAACGGCCTAAGTACCTAAGGGCAGCAACACATAGGTGGCACTTACTGCACTCAAGATTGCGGTCTACACGCTCTGCCACTGCACGCTGGCATTGCCTACAACACACATTAGAAAAATATTAAGCTACTACCACACAAGTGACGATGAGATTTGCAATTAGTTAAGTGCACTAAAGCAAATAAATTTACTTGCACAGACAATACGTTGTGTACATCAGCACTACTACCACCAAATCTACTCAACACGTGCTTCGCCTCCTCTACGGAGCATCTTCAGGAGAATAGACCGTCCGGTACTGACAGTAGTGGAACACCGAGTGAGCAATGACTTGATCTGCTTTCGGTCTAAAAAACGGTTACCTGTGTAATATTGAGTTGGAATGTTATTGTAAACAGAGTAGGACAAATTTATAAGTACTGGTATCAATTCGTAGTTGTAAAAATCACAACATAACTAATTTAAGTCTATACATATCATTTTCTATCATGAAAGAACAGAAAGGAACTTCCACGCTGGACTGGAAGCGAGAGAAAAACATAGAATGTGCCAGCTGCATTTCCTCCCGGGCATGCTGTAAAAACCAGCTAAGGGATCTGAGGGTTTCAGTATATTGCAATTTAGGCGATGGGCTGACAACCTGTCACTACAGCAATATACGTACAAATCCATCTTGAATAACCTTCAAAACTTTGTCAGACGTAGCGGAACGACCTTTGTATAGGTCGTTTACGCTCTGCCTACCCCATTAAGGATAAAGGCGTGATTATATGTATGTATGTATGTAAAGAACAGAAAGGAACAGCAACAATTATAGTCAAGATTTAGTTAAGTTGTGCGCTCTATGAATTTATAGCAATGTCAGCTTCATAGTTATAAATTATAAAAGTATCTTCATTTTCTCAAGTCTAGACTTTTTAATCTCAACTATGGATAATGATACTATGACGTTGACCGTAAGAAAAAACTTGCACGTTTGCTTTCACATTGTAGAAGAGGTTGCGTATCTATTCTTATAAAAGTCTGTGGTTTAGCTGAATAAAGGCTAGTACAGTGACAGTCGTTCCCAGATTTACAGAAAGGATCTAGTTTCATTCCTGCTTCGGCGACATTTTAATTGAATGAAGCTTCATAAGTTTTTTAAAATTCATTTATTCATGGAACATAAGGATATTTTTTTTTTCTATAAACTCCACTAAAGAAACTTAAAAGTAAGTTTATGCTCAGAATTACTACTTATTTATTACTTATTTAATGCATTTGCTGTATTTATTTATACACTGTTTATTGTACACATGCAACATGAAAAACCCATTACACAAGGAGTAACGACACAACAGGTACAGCTTATTTCTACTAAGAAATTTCTTCCAGCTGACCGCTGACAGCTGATGAGCGTATGATTTGAAAGTTTGGTTGAAATATAATTTTGATATTGGTAGCTCAGTTACCTACAGATAAATTATAAAAGAAGAAGATAAATCAAAGTTGATAGATTGATACTAAATACGTTTAATGCATTTCATAAATAATAATAATACTTAATTGAAAACATTGAATTGTTCACAGAACATATTCTATTATTTTACATTAAACTATCAAAGTTTGCTACGAAGGTGCTACGTCGTAGCAGTGTTGCTCTCTATGGGCAATAATACACTGACCTTTGATCCTTTGCATCGCTTCAGCACACATGCAACAGAATGTGTAATAATCCTCCTACCGATTTTCGGTGATGGCGGCCAATCTCCCGGAGATAAGCCAACTGCGCAGGACTTGTTTTTAGTGCCCAAGTGTTTGCGCTACACACAGGTGGAGGAGGAGGAGGCTTTCTATTCCTTTAATCTCTTATTCTGATAGGACAGATTGACTGACACGACTAGAGAGAAATCAGGCGCAGGACCGACTATTTACATGCCCAGCCGACAGCATGGATTAACTTACTTTTCGTACAATCAGGTGATCAGCCTGCAATGTCCTAACCAAACTAGAAACAACAACACAAAGTCATTGTCCCCCGCCGGGAATCGAACCCGGGACCTCCAGCTCGAGAGCCCATGGCTCAGACCGCTAGACCACGGAGGAATGTGTAATATATAATGTGTGTTAGGTATATATAGGTTTTTATTTACAAAAAATAATATAAAGAAAATACAAAATAAAACTTAAAAATAACTATAAATAATAAATGGTCTCCAGAGCGTCCCCTTGGGGCATGGTGTTGTGTTAGGTTCAGTTATTCATGTTTAAGTTTATGTCTCTTCCTTGTTTTTACTTCTAGTTACAACTGCCTCCGTTGTCTAGTGGTCAGAGCCCTGGGCTTACGTTCCGGAGGTCCTGGGTTCGATTCCTAGGGGGGGAACACAAAAGTCATTGTCAATTTATCACTACTTAAACTAACCTAATTTTAACTAATTTATATAAAACAACCCGCTCCGAGCCGTACCAGGTCCAAACGTGCCCATTTATCACTTTGTGAGGTTTTCCCTAGTTTGGTTAGGACATTGCAGGCTGAATCACCCGATTGTCTGAAATTAAAAAGGATTCCGTGCTTCGGAGGGCAAGTTAAGCCGTCGGTGCCGGTCTCTGCATTCGACAGTGGTCAATACTCAAACCACGTCAGAGGCCTAATAGCTGTGCTACTAGGCGGTTTGAAAACTCTGTCACCAGGGTTTATCGGGTCGATTAACTCGAGAATCCCCTCGCTAAGAAGAAGACTTCTAGTTACATGATTTTTGATGCAATAAAACTTTTATCTATCTATCGTAGCAAGTGTAGCCTCTGACGTATACTCTCACATACACAGTGTATAATCGGCAAAAAAATCCGCGAGATATTTATTCTTGCATGCTCGCCTGGGAGCAAGAGAAAAATATAGAATGTGCCAGCTGCATTTCCTCCCGGGCATGCTGTAAAAACCAGCTAAGGGATCCGAGCGTTTCAGTATATTGTAATTTAGGCGATAGGCTGACAACCTGTCACTACAGCAATATACTTACAAATCTATCTTAAATAACCCTCAAAACTTTGTCAGACGTGGCGAAACGACCTTTGTTTGGGTCGTTTACGCTCTGCCTACCCCATTAGGGATAAAGGCGTGATTATATGTATGTATGTATTTATTCTTGCGACGGAATTAATGAGGTAGAACGTCAGGCCGACCCGTTGCGTACCAATCCACAAGACATCTCCTCACGTTTGTTTAGCTTTGCTTTTTTAGTTTGGTTTTAAAAGAAATTGAACACCTAATACTTTTAGTTCTAAATTCTTTTTGCATGGAAAATTTGGTTTATGGCGAAGAAACTTTATATTACTAAACGATTGATGCGTTCAGCAAGTAAGCCGTTCAGTTTTCATTATGAGAAGAGATTTTCTTTAAGCTTTGTAAGATTATTTAAATATAACATGATAAAACGAACCTATAAAATTTCATAAAATCATATATACTATCTGCTCTATAAATTCTATAGAGAATTAAGTCGTATATTATATATCATCATCATCATCTCCCTAGCCTTATTCCGTATATCACGGGGTCAGCTACCTAATCTAGGGGATCGAACGAGGGTACTGGTTTTTACACAGAGCGACTGCCATCTGACCTCCGCAACCCAGAAGGGAAACCAGACCCAATCCTAGATTAGGTCAGAGTTTTCAAGCCGCCAATGTTTGCACTGGCCTCTGATGTGGCTTAACGAGTAATATCTACGGTATTAAATGATATTAACCGGGACCAACGGCTTAACGTGCCTTCCAAAGCACGGAAAAAGCGCCGAATAAACGTACATAAGTCGTATATTATATAATCGTCTTTATTTTACAAGACACTCAAACAACTTAAATCCTCTAATTTACTTCTCCAGTCACTTTCTAACGTAATGTTACCTCAAATTACGCTCGTAAATTACCAAACTTTAATGAGTAGGTGTACCTTAATTCCCTTGGTAATTTTTATTAGAACAGTTCGGAACAGAGTGAAATATTGTTGGGAATTTCTAAACTGCAGTTGTTCGACACGCCGAGTGGGGTCTGCGACGGAATGGCAACCCTATACTCTGTTTTTCCACAGACTATTTAACAATCGGAAAAGGTTATAGAATTTTTTGGGTTAGTGTGGGATTTATTTCGTGGTGCCGGGTTAGAATAGCATCACCCCATAACTTCCCGTGAATGTAAAACTTCTACTGCGCTCACCAACCCGCCTGCCAAGCGTGGTGAGTATGGCATATACCCCCAATTTTGGGGAGGCTCATGTCCAGCAGTGAACTGTTGTGGCTGATGTTGATGTTGTTGTTGTTGAGGGATTTATTTGCAATCTTTCCTACGCATTTGTACCTAAAAGGGCACGTTAAGTCGTCAAAACCAGTTGCTGTTTGAGATAGAGTTTGTAACTTCTTTGTCAGAGGCCTTCCGTTGTGGTTTAAATATTCTGACGTCAGAGTTCATCAGGTTCTCCTGTATATAAGTTGTGCGCTATGAGGAGTTGCCAGCCAGGCCTTCATTCACACTTATACCCACGATACTGGCGCACAAACAACAACATTTATGAATTATTTAGTTACATTTTACACTCATTTTAAGAGGAGTCTAAATTCCCATAGTTCTGTGGTATCAGTGAACTCTTCGCTACGAAGTTACAAGACATTCATCTGAAACTTCGGTAACACCTGATCGTGGACCTGGCTCCGGACAGCGTCCGACGATAAGTGGCCATTGTGACAACTTACACTGGTAGAACAGAACAGCAGTTTTTTTTGTGAAGCTACCATACCGACAGACAGTTCTAGTGAAAGTTGGTGAATGTACAAGCGATCAGAATAACCTATGTCTAAATTCAACATCATACAATTGGCAGAATATTTCATGGCTTCCAAATTAAAGTCCTCTGGTCTGGTCTCTATGAATAGATTTTATTTTCAAAAGTCATTATATTATTTGATAGCTGAATTAGATATATTTCTTCTACACCATATAATAAACATTTTAATGTCCAATAATAATAAATGCTTCAAAAAGATGGACAAAAATTTCACAAGCAGAAGAAAATGCAAAATTTTGCATACAAAGCTGCAGAAATGCCAATCGATAATCTATGTATTGAATGGTCTGAAAACTTATATTGCTGACAAAGAAGAATTCAAAAATGCTGTTTTGTCTTCCATGCTGGACTGGAATCAAGAGCAAAACATATAATGTGCTAGCTGCATTTCTTCCCCGGTATGCTATAAAACCAGCTAAGGGATCCGAGGGTTTCAGTTTATTGTAATTTAGGTATGGGCTGTCATCCTGTCACTACAATAAACCTACAAATCTATCTTAAATAACCCTCAACACTGTGTCAGATGTGGCGGAACGATCTTTGTTTAGGTCGTTTACGCTCGGGTAGGCAACCCCATTAGAAATAAAGGCGTGATTGTATGTATGTATTTTGTCAGATACACGTGTCGCTTCACAAAAGTAGGGATCGAAAAGCAAAGCCGATCAAAATTTTCAACTGTACTATTGAAAGTCAGCAGTAAGCCGGAACTTCACGCCAGAGCTTTAGCACCCACTGTGACCGCGGAGTGAAACAGCGAATCGGAAGCGGATTTTACTACTATTGTTTAGAATCGTTGGTAAATTTTGGCCCGCTAGAAGGTTCACATTAATTCCTAAAAGTACGGTAAAAACTTATCAGAGTCACCACAAACAATTCAAGTAGGTATAGTACCTTCTAGCGGGCCAAAAATGTTCACTACGATCAGACAATTTTGTATTGAATAGCCTTTTATTTTCACTTCCAGAAAAAAGTCCTGCTGATAGTTGATCAGTGTCGTTGACTGAGCAACCCCAATCAGATTGCGGGACGCAGCCCCTTACACCCGGTATACCCAGATATACCTAGATAATGTTAAGTGCAAGCGGAATTCAAATGGTTGGACAAAGGTTAAAGATTTTTCCATCAGCAAGTTAGCCATACCATACTGTAACTTAAAATAGTCTTTTATAAGGAATTTCTCTTCTTGCATACATATAGTCACGCCTTTATCCCGAATAGGGTAGTCAGAGCGTAAACGGTCTAAACATCAAACAAGAACTTTGGAATAAGCTTCTGAAGACAGTTCAAGACTGACCATCGATATCCTCTTTCAAAAAAGAGTGAAGGAGCACTTCCTATCGCAAAAAAATAGTATTTATGAATATAGGTATATGTATTAGTATATGTATGTATTAGTATATATTATATTATAGATATTTTATGTAAGTAATATGTTTGCATGTTTTTGTAGGTTGAGGGTATTTGTATATGTAGAAGTTTATTGCGTGTACAGTCTTGGCCCCGTATATATTGTTATCTCATATTCAGTTTTACAGGTTGGCTGGATTAGATCACTTTATAGAGATAACCTTTGTAACCTAAATTTAAGTTTGTTTATTTATTGTAAACTTTTTGTACATAATAAAGAATAAATATAACAAAGGTCGTTCCACAACGTCTGACAAAGTTTTGAGGGTTATTTATACGACTGGTAGTCTAAATTGCAATATATACGTACTGTAACCTTCGGTTCCCTTATCTGGTTTTTAGAGCATGCCCGGGAGGAAATGCAGCTGGCACATTCTATATTTTTCCAGCATGGAATCTCTTCTTTGAACACATGATTCTGTAATGAACTTAGCTTCTGCTATTCAAAACTTAATCATTGTTTTAAAATACAAATAACGCCATCTATCAGATTGGTAGGAGAATCACTATAAACGAGAAACTAATGCCAATCTAGTGTTGATTGAGTGGAGAACTAATATTATAGCCAGATCGAACTGAAATTACTTCAATTTGAAGTAAGGACACGCGGTGCCATCTGGAGGAGAATGGGAGAACTATCAAGAGAAGTAGGAATGAAGGCTCTCGAAAACTCAAAAATGGTCGAGAAGAGGGAAGATAAAACAGTCGGGGGGCTCGAGAGGGGGGATTCTGCTGGAACTTGGGGGAGACGGGGGCGACGAGAGATGGAGAAGGACGCCGTGGAAGAAAAGAGCGGCTGGGACCGAGCAGGGAGAAGTTTAGTCGACCTGGAGTTTTAGTTTGAGTGGAAGTTTAGTTTTACTTGAAGTTTAGTTGACTTTTACCAGTGAAAGTGTACACATCAAAGAGGAGAGGAGAGTATGCAGCCGGGAGGCAACCATGAGGCCTACTTTGGTGGGATGTTGGTGCCATCAGTTGTTCCTGTGGAGGACGGAGGGCGGTGACCTGACGATCAGCTGTTTTTTTACATGGTGAAGTGGAGGATGCTGACAGTGGAGTCTTGCAGAGCTGGTGGAGTGCCACCTACAAGGATTCTAAAGGAATTTACATCGTGTTTTATTTACTTTACCATTTCTACATTTATTTAATTATCTTGTCCACTTCAGACTTTGTTTATTGACAAGGTTTTTTCCCTGTTCAATTAACAATGCGTTTTTATGATATTTCATACTTGCCAAAGGCCGTTCTATATATATATATATATATATATATATATAATTTCCAATATTTCTTATATGATAGGTACGGTTAATGAGATATATGTAGGATTGTAGGTTGGTTTAGCATGCAACTACATAATTTATACACAGCTAAGCGGTTAGGTAAATAGGCAGTTTAGGTACATTGTAGGAGTAGGTTAGGTAGGGGTAGGATTAGATGGATAGGTTAACCTACGTAATAATAAATAAGAATTAGAACAATATCTAGGAAAGTAGGTGGGGGTAGCTATTTGGGATCCTAGTTTGTGTTTAGGTAGGTAGTTCTCTCCCTTCCCTTTACCAAAATTCCTGCCTTACCTTTCCTTTAAGAAGAGAAGCATCATCCTAATGTTTCATGAGATGCCCAGCAGTGGAATGTATAAATTATTTTAATACATTCTATGTTTTTATAACTATATCTATGTATGAATTGTTCATACCTACCTATCCTGGCAGAGGAGACAAAATACTTACCTATTCTTCTCAAATAAACTACTGAACTGATTTATATTCACTTAACTGTGGATTCAATACCTATGTATGAGTCATTCATACCTACATGCTTATTCTGGCAGTGGATACTGAATTAATTTAATATTCACTTTATTGTGAAATATGTTCAACGGACAATGTTCTGAAACATTTATAGGATTCATGATCCTATATGTATGTATGTTCTAGACTCTAGAACACCAGCTACAAACTTGGTGGGAACGTTCACCTCTGATACCTACTATGTAGGTTTTATACAATTGATGATCCTGTTCTACAGACTGACAAAGTTTATCTTTGATAATATACCTACTAATGTGTGGGTTTTATACTTGCAACTTATTGGGACTATGGTCCAACTACCTAATGGGAGTATTCATTATACTTACCAAACCAATACAACATGGAATGTGGGATGATGTTATCTGTATCCTACCTACAACCTCAAATTACCCTGGAACGGGTCTGGAATTAAAATTATATATTTATTCACTTTATGTGAATTTTATATGACTGATTTATGGTCGGTTGGCTTTGATAAGCCATTATACTACTGAAATACTACTTGACTTGATGTCAATTGAGCGACATGGTATCAGCCATGGTCAAACCTCCATCACATACTACATCTTAGCATTCGATATGTCTGTAACGGCGTTTAGATCACAGAAGCTTATTTTGCACTAAAGAAGTCTAACAATCAGTCACTACTTGCTCTTGCCTATCACTCCTATATCTACAACGAACCTGTGGCTTGCGGTGTGAATGATTGTTATATTATCTGGGACTAGCTTCGGCATCCCTATCTATTCTACTGACTCCTGGATGTGCATATTATAAGTGGAGATCGATGACTGGTGCAGTTTCATAGTCGGTGCTTCCAGCATAGCTGGACAACAATTTATAAAACCTTTGTTGGGACAATGTTTCTCAATTGGACATCACAACTTACTACAAATTACATCAGACATGACTTGCTCTGTCTTGGTTGGCTGACCAATAAATCAGCTCAAATTAATTATATTTTACATGATGCTGTTCATCAATCTGGACTCGTTCCAAAACTCCTAAGTGCGCTGTCACTTATCTCTGGCCTGAGGCTTGGCCAAAACAAAAACCAATTGGAGAGCACAGAAGTGCCTCCTCTTTCCTTTTCTGGGGCTCGCATGATGGGTTTTGCATCAAGGACAAGTTCCTAGGCTATTTACTGTCTTTATTAGTGTCTGGGAATTGGTAATTGAAGTAAATCTCATTCGTTGATGGTTGGCGAGCACATAAATCCTCTACCAGCGAATGGTTGGAGCTGGAATCGGAGGTTCCGTTATCCCGCTGCGCACTGTCCCCATGTTGTCCCAAGAACCTAAAGAGAGCTAAGTTATGACATCCCACTACCACTTTAAAGGATTTGGGTTACTTTTATAAATTTTATTACACAACGTACGGTCCTAACTTTAACTAGACAATCACAATCACGAGCCATATTTGTAACTATTACTAGACATTCATGAGCCACTCTCCTTCACACCTTTTCCACATTCCTCTCCTCTGTTCCTCTCCACATTCCTACCTCTCCTCCACACCTCTCTCACACTTCCTTTCACAAATTACTTAGGGTTGATAGGGTTGTTTTAGTAGGGGGGGGGGGGTTGTTACAATTCATACAATCACCATAAATTGCGTACAATGAGAATATAAGATACAATAAAGTTAAGCCGCATTGCTAACCAATCGAAGGTAATATTGCTAAGCGCATTATATTGCGACAGTAATGGAATAGACATAATAACGTTGGATAGATTACTGACGATCTACTAGGGAAATGGCTTTAGTTACTAGCTTATAAGTATATTATTTTGAGTTATGAACTTGACAAAGTATAGTATAAATAAAAACAAAATTTTAAAAAAAATACTGTCTATGTTGGTTTTATTTTTCAGTGTTTTTAGGAAATAAATACAATAAATAGGGTGTAAAAAACACATAATTATTAAACACCTTGGCTCAGTCATGCATACAAACAGTATACCATGGACGAATATAATATACTACGTATCAACATGCTACTTAGTGACGTATTTGTAATCAGCTCTCAAAAATGACAGCGAGTTTGAGTTCATATCAGAAATGTCATTTCAGTACAAACTGGCTTATCAAATCCATACTTAATATTGCTCTTAAGTTAGAGATCTCTTCATAAATACGAGCCTAAGTAAATGGACTATTCGATTTGAAAACCAAAACCTCTTACGAGTAATGAGTATCCTAATTATCGTACCCAAAGGCTACTAATTTACTGCCATAAATTATAACCTACCAATGGCAAAGGGTAACATTATCGCCAATAGTAATCACGGCTACAATATCGAAGCAATCCCATAGGGGAAATGAAGGTGGAAAAGTGTCCCTTTGCTGGTCATGGTGATGTAGGCAATTAGGGACATAATCAAGATAGTCCACCAAATCAGTACGTCCGCAGAGACTGCCTAACATCCCTAATTACATTTCGATTAATAAACCTATTTGCGAGTGTATATTTTTACTCTTTGACCTCATTTTTAGGGTTCCGCACCCAAAGAGCATCAATCAAAAAACCCAAAAAAATACTTTGCCTCCGCTGTCTATCCTTCCGCCTATGTGTATGTTGGTTTCTATGAGCCGTATTACGGTAAAAAAGATTTACACAGGTTGGTGAATATCTAAAACCGCTGTCACAAAAAGTTATAAAATAATTCAAATTTAAATACAGGAATATGAACAAAAATAAGTAGGTATTTACCTAAAAAGAAATTCGTGTTTTTTTATTATTATGATGGAATCGGAAATGGTTGGCGACACAATTTTAAAATATGGTAGGTAAATATAGAAACCAAAAATTTCGCAATAAGGAATTTGAACTCTCGACCTTCGGCGTACCGTAACGTGCCGCTACGCTCATCGCTGAGCCACCACGGTGTTATCCCTTCAGAACCCTTCGTTTGCAAGTCTCGTTTGCACTTAGCCGGTTTTTGAATCTTGTTTACCGATTTTCGAAGAAGGTACAAAATGTGTGTCCCACAGGTCTTGGTGGTAGAAGCAATTAGAGATGCAATCAAGATATCTAATCCAGTGAGCGTCCACTGAGGCCACCGACATCCTTCGGTAAGTTTCCATGTATTTCTATGCAGTGATTACTCGGACTTTGAACAGTGCGTTGGTATATTTTTAAAAGAGCATGAAGTATTTGTTTTTTTTTTTGAACAAGACTTCTTTTACATAATTTTACCTATAAAATAAAACCAACTAAAAACCCCAGAAAATATTACTTGGATGGATTCCATTTTTGCGAGAAGTAAAAATTGTATCTTAGTCTATTTCTAATGCCCGTACGAAGTCGAACTCGGTCTTCGAGTTCGAGTTCGTATCTAAAATGTAATTTCAATACAAAATGGCCCGTCAAATCCATACTTAATATCGTTCTCAATCTTGAGATCGCTTTATAAATACGAGCCTAAGTTGCAAGTCAAATTGTCAAAGCACAAATTATACATAACAAATTGCAAAGAAAAAGAAAATTTAATATATCACTATGTTTACTCATGTAGTGATTGTGATGAATCTTATTATTCAAGTGGTTGTTCGCAAATACGCTGAGAGCAAACTTGTTGTCTACAAAAGTTAGGTAGTTCCTACACTGTTATTAAAACTTTTAAACTGAGTTCAGGTAAACAAGTTATATCTAGTTAACTGAGAAACAACTCAATCTAAGTCTTATAAAAATTCATTGAATTTATGGATGGCTTCTGACTTAATATTAATGGCACTACTTTTCAATATTGGAAATTGACGAAGTTATGTTGTTAAGGTTTATAAAAAATGCTTTATAGATAAATGAATATTAATTGTTTTCAATGAAGTCTATAATTGAATAACACTACCATAAACCAGCCTTTTAGTTGTTTACTGAACATAATTTTATTATAATTATAACTTTCTACTTTAAAGCCATAATTATAAAGCCAACGGTCGATGGGCCTTGTTAATAGACCAATAGGTTAATTATGATGATTATGTACGTTTGGTTTGGTACATTTGCAGGCAGGAACATAGAAACATATATATGTATAATAATAATATTACTTCCATGCTGAACTGGGAGAGATAGTACTTCCATGCTGGACTGGGAGAGATAGAAAAACATAGAATGTTCCAGCTGCCCTTCCTCCCGGGCATGCTGTAGAAGACAACAAAAGGGACTCGAGGGTTACAGTGTATTGTAATTTAGGCGATGGGCTGACAACCTGTCACTATGGCAATACACATTACAATCTAAAATTACCCTCAATTATTGTCAGACGCGGCGAAAGCGCCTTTACGAGGCGTTTAACGCTCTGCCTACCCCGTAAGGGATAAAGGTGTGATTTTATGTATGTATGTATGTATGTATAATAATAATAAATTCATTTTATTTTCTCTCACACAGTTTAGGTTAATGTTAATGACTACATTGTAAAGATTATGTGTAAAAGTCTGGTGCCTGAAAAGGGCAAAAAAACCTGTGTTACAGGTCACCAGGCCCTCACTCCCTCGTAAGTTATATTAATTAACATTTGAATACTTAATATTTAAAACACGAGAAAAGTAAACAAATTTGATCGTAACAAATACTTTTAAAACTAAATAATGATAAAATCTAATTGTAGGTAGTAAATAAAAGAAGGAATGAAAGTGTGTGTGTGTGTGTGTGTGTGTGTGTGCGTGTGTGTATGTGCATCATACGCATACCTAATAGTATATTTATTTAGATTTTTACGATTTTATTATAGCAAAAGTATTTAAGATAATGGAACTAATTTTTTTTCGGTTTCGGTGTAGTTTAATTGTAATAGGAAATTTGATACCTTTTTCTTACATTCATATCTTGAAAGAGAGTATATTTGAAATTTTTCATTCAATCCATTATACAAGAAGGAACCAATAAATAAGAAGAATCTTTGAGCAAATTTCGTTGAGACTGGAATGGACGTACATACACGACCTTGTTTGCGTTTATCCTTGGCCAAGTTTAGGTCATATACTATTGACGAATGCTTCCTTAAAGCAATGGACTGTATGAACAACTGCCGCACTGTTAGTACTTGCCACATTTTGTACAGATCATCGGTAGGATAGTAAAAAGGTTTGAACGAGCTGACTTTTAGTATTGCTGTATAATCCCTTGTGGGGTAAAAAGAGCGTAAACGACCTAAACAAAGGTCGTTCCGCCACGTCTGACAAAGTTTAAGGGTTATTTAAAATAGATTATATTATATATTGCTGTAGTGACAGGTTCTCAGCCCATCGCCTTAATTTCAATATACTGAAACCCTCGGATCCCTTAGCTGATTTTTACAGCATGCCCGGAACGAAGAAACCCTGCAACTTATTCTTTGAATTCATTAAAAAATGACTGAAGAATGTATACGAAAACCTCGCCTCATAATTGGGTGCGTATGTCTTCTTCTCTCGAGTGGGTATCGAGTCTATCGAACCCGGGTGTCAGTTTTTAAACCGCCTAGTAGCACAACTATCAGGCCTCTGACATGGTTTGAGTAACGATCACTATCAAAGACAGCGACTGGGACCGACGGCTTAACGTGCCCTCCGAAGCACGAAATCTTTTTATTTTTCGGACAATCAGGTGATTCAGCCTGCAATGTCCTAACCAAACTGGGGAAAAATTCACAAAGTAACAAATTTTCAAATACCTATCTACTTTGTGTTTCCCCCCTAGGAATCGAACCCAGGACCTCCGGATCAGGAGTCCATGGCACTAGCCACTAGACCACGGAGGCAGTTAAAACACAAAATGTGAAAATCATATTCACTCACACTTAGATTATCGGCTGAATATAGTTGCAAGTAGAGTTTGTTTATTTTCTTTCTTAGGAAAGCTGCGGCTTATCGCCGGCGGGCAGGCGGGCTCATACGGACCGAAAGTACACCTAAAATCTATTACAGGAGCCCGCTTTATTCACTCACTTAGAAACTGTTACAAGTTTTGCTAGAAGTGCTATAGTGAAATACCCAATAACTGTAAAAAGAATAACAAAATAATGGTAAACACTGGAGTAGACCCGATGTCTTAAATTATGAATAGATATATAAAAAAATGTGTATAGATAAGAATCTGTAGACACTAATATGATGAAAATTTTTCTTTAGGATAAAATTTTGGTATCATTTATCGACGATCTACCATAATGAAAATCCACTCATCACTCAACAGATGATTTATTAATTGAAGGTTTCCAATCCTGTTGAAGTCAGACTGATACTTAGTTTTTACAATCTTTATACTTCTGCAAACTGGCATTTCTATTACAGATATTTTTCTTCTGCAGATTCCAATAAATCTGACAAAAGTCAAAGACCAGGGGCTTAGCGTCCGACCCTTTTTCAAATCTTAGAGCTCCGCCGCTATCATTTTAAATGGGGTTTGATTTAGTTCGGCCGGTAATTCACTTCCATCTAGACCTTTTTGTTAGTTTAGTGTTTTGATTATTCTACTATAAATACATACCTAATATTTAAGGAAAACCACGGAAAATTTTCCGTCTTTAATCATTATAATATTGAAGGGTTTCGAAATAAAATTATTTGATATCAATCTGTCTAAGAGCCCGATGGTGTAGAAGATAGGGCCGCTGCCTCCTGAGCGGGAGGTCGTGGTTCGAATCCCACCACGTACCAATGTGTTTTTCGATTTTCGAATTTCATATGTACGTTTATTCGGCGCTTTTTCCGTGCTTCGGAAGGCACGTAAAGCCGTTGGTCCCGGTTAATATCGTTTAATACCGTAGATATTAGTCGTTAAGCCATATCAGAGGCCAGTGCTAAGCATTGGCGGCTTGAAAACTCTGACCTAATCTAGGATTGGGTCTGGTTTTCCCTTCTGGGTTGCGGAGGTCAGATGGTAGTCGCTCTGTGTAAAAACCAGTACCCTCGTTCAATCCCCTAGATTAGGTAGCCGACCCCGTGAGATACGGGATAAGGCTAGGAAGATGAATCTGTCAAATATGTTTATCAAATATGTATGGCATTTTTATAAAACATTTTTGGGGAATAAAGCTGTTATCTTGGTAACAATTTATTTGATTTGGAACCATTAACAGATTTCATAAATTGGAGACCAACATTAAAAATGATAACCTATTTACTAGCTAGAGTTTGGTACGATATTTAGTGGGGTTATTTAAGTATGTGATTAGTCTTTTTTTGGGTTTATGTAGTGTACGATTGGAGACGGTAAAACTATGGGTAGTCTATGGCATCCACGTGCAATCCGTATGTGGCGTTAAGACTCATCCCTTATACCACTCTTAGCTGTAGCTTGTTTATCAAAAACATATTATCCTATCGTCAAAATTTTAAATTCAAAATAATTAGATATTTATTTTATAAAGAGTACTTGGATATTTACCTACTCTGTCTTTGAATGAAATACCAGACGACCCAGTAAAAATAATATTTATTATACCTAAAGATATTTAACAATTGTAGAAAATCACAACAATATTTCTTTCTGTTTATTCGTACTAATATTTACCTGTTTTATTTTGCTACAAATATATATAAAGTTATTAGTACAAAAATAAATGGATAGAAATTCTCACCAGAAAACATAAAAACAATAATTAGTAAGTAAGACAAAACAAAGGGCAGATTTGTCGTCATTTCGCCCATTAGTCAAATAATGAGCTCGGTTGGGATGAAACAAACTTTGCTGCGTAAGATAATGAAATAGGTTTCACCAATATGAGATTATGCTCTTTGAAGCTTATCCGTGCGTTGGCTGGGTTTTAATTCCATAATCCGGGTTTAGTAAATATTTTCCAACATTACGAGCATGCAATGTTTTTTCTTTCTTTTTGCCATACTGGACTGAATGTTAGAAAAACATAGAATGTTTCAGAGCTGCTACTCTTTCCGGGAATACTCCTGGAATCAGGGAAACCAGGAACCAAAATGACATTTAAATCTTATAAACGCCCTATGACGAAATGATTGACGCTCCGCTTACTGACTGACTTTAAATATGTACAAAAATATTGAAAATGAATAACGTCAAATATTTTATCGTGACTTATAGCGAATCTTAACTTTCCTTACAGTAAATTTGTTTTATAAATCTCCATTGTAGTTTTCCCCGAACATTGCTAAGAGAGCGAGAAAATTCAAAAGATTTATAATGGCGTAGATCCCCGGTGTGTCTATGGTAAATGGTGGGAGTACTCGCTAACAAATTGGAAATCAATGAACCGCGGAATTCAATTTCATATTGAAAGCCATCTCTCACGCGGTGAGCGCGCTGCGAGCAGTCTCACTCTTTGACTACCTAACCTAGTCTAGTATATAGGAAACACATAGGAATAGAGTTATGTTTATATAGCGGGTGTGGGTAAGCATCCTGAAAACTGATGGCAGTCGCTAAGGAAACTGAACATCTTTCACAAGGAAATTCTTTCAGGAAATTAAAATATTTTGTAGCTTCCCACACAAATTGTCTAAATAAAATTGACCTTTTAAATAGGGAAGTCAATTGATTTTATAGAATTGCCCGGTGAAATTGTTCATTTTCGATGTTTGAGCAACCCCTATCTGTTAAAGTAGTAGTAGTTAAAGTAATTTCGAATGAAATAAAATTTTAATCTTGTACATACGAATCGGAATAATATACAGAAAGAAGAAACGACAGCTTAGTAATAGATGGTACGTTTACGGAACTCTAGAAGCAATAGGTCATGAACCTACCATAAAACTTAAAACAACTTTCCCGTAGCAAAAAGCTGTCAAAATTATAAGAAATCAAAATGACAGCTGCAGCTGACATATTATTTGTAGATAGATACATTTCTTCCATGCTGGACTGGGAGAGATAGAAAAACATAGAATGTTCCAGCTGCCTTTCCTCCCGGGCATGCTGTAGAAGACAGCAAAAGGGACTCGAGGGTTACAGTGTATTGTAATTTAGGCGATGGGCTGACAACCTGTCACTATAGCAATACACATTACAATCTAAAATTGCCCTCAATTTTTGTCAGACGTGGCGAAAGCGCCTTTTAAGAGGTGTTTAACGCTCTGCCTACCCCATAAGGAATAAAGGCGTGATTTTATGTATGTATGTAGATACATTAGTAACACGTGCTTATATAAACTTCCATCGTGTATGTAAAGTACGATTATTCAGCTTAAAAACTTATAATAAACTTATAAGTTCATGTTTAGGTTAACGTAATTTGTCGAAAAATTCTCAGCTCAATTATCGTACACTATGGAAGCTTATCATAGCACGTGCTAACAATTATATTTTCTCCCATTTGACCGGAAATAGCTTCATTATAAAAAAATACAGCATTCATTCCCTCTTTCAGTATTCGATTTCGTGCGGCCGGTAATTTCACAAAACGAGAATAATGACCATTACCGACCGCTACGCGAACTCTTTAAAGCATACACTAGTATGGATTAGCTGTATTAAAGTTCATAATATTATATTTTTAAACGCAGAATGCAAAAATTTAGAAAAAAATGAATGAATGTGCACCTGTGAAAGGCACCATGATAATTTGAAATGTCAAAATATAATAGAGGAATCGCATATTTTATGTTTATTTTTTAGTGTATTGATGTTGTTTTGTCGCAAAATGAGAGGAAAGTACTATACTAATCTCAGACGAAAATGCAATATATGGTATCGTCTAAATTTATTCGACTATACATTTCTTTTTTTAGACTTCTAAAGTAATGTACTATTATCCAACAGCACATTGAATCAAATAATTATAATAAATAACAATCGAAGTGGTAACTAGAACCATTTACTAAATCTGGATATATAGCATGTCGATAACTAGTTATTTTAGGCCGTCAATAACCTATTTTGTTTTTTTGTAGGTATATAATTGTGTTTCTACCGATAAGCCGTATAAACGTCTTCACAGACGTATAATTAAATGTTATATTGCTTTGTTCCATATGTTTACAGTTGTTGATCACGCAAACAAAAGAAATAAAAGAAAAATGCTTTGAGTTTTCATTTGATTGCTTGTCGAAAGTAAGCAGTGTTACTAGTTCATATTTAATTATGTACCTATCCTATGTGAAGCCCTTCTAGGTATTTCCATCTTTTTAAATTTATTTTGTTTTTTTTTTTAATTTTTTCAGAAAGAGAAAAAAAAAGGTATTTTAAAGGCACAGTATCTGTATGTACCTAACCTATACCGTACACAGTATACAACAACCACATTATTAAAATCATACATATATATAATCACGCCTTTATCCCAGATGGGGTAGGCAGTGCGTAAACGACCAAAACAAAGGTCGTTTCGCCTCGTCTGGCAAAGTTTTTGAAGCTTATTTAAGATAGATTTGTGGGTATATTGCTGTATTGGCAGGTTGTCAGCCTATCACCTATATTACAATATACTGAAACCCTGGAATCCCTTAGCTTGTTTTTCCACCATGCCCGGGAAGAAATGAAGCTGGCACATTCTATGTTTTTTTTTCGATCCCAGGCCAACATGGAAGAAAATGATATTAAAATCACGCTGTGAACAATCCAAATTATAGCATGAAGATGGTTGTCAACGATGGGGCCAATAGGGCTTCGCAAATATTTATCACACCGCAGCTATTGAGGAAATATCGTCATGGTATGTGCTGTATCTTCTATCAGGGGAAATGGGATGAGTACATACATACATATAATCACGCCTTTATCCCTAATGGGGTAGGCAGAGCGTAAACGACCTAAACACAGGTCGTTCCACCACGTCTGACAAAGTTTTGAGGGTATTTAAGATGGATTGTAGGTATATTGCTGTAGTGACAGTCAGCCCATCTCCTAAATTACAGTATTCTGAAACCCTCGGATCCCTAAGCTCATTTTTACAGCATGCCTGGGAGAAAATGCGGCTGACATATTCTATGTTTTTCTGTCGCTCCTAGTCCAGCATGGAGGGAAAGGGAAGAGTGACTGACGAAAATAGGGATATTGTTTTTATATTTCATACCGGGTGTAACAGACAGCATCTCACAAATTGATGGGGGCTGCTCAGTGAACAACAGTGATCAAAGTTCACCACTAAATACTTTCAGCAAATAAAAAAAAAAAAAAAAAAAAAATTGTTTTTTTGTATATATCAGGTAAAGGGACAGCGTCCTGCATCATAAACAAAGTGAAAGAAAAATAAAGGCAAGTACGCTCTTTACGACGGCTTAGAAAAAGCATAAACAATAAATAGTTACAGCTGTACCTTTAATTTTTTATTTTTCATACAAGATAATAACAGTATCTAGCGTATCATATTGGTTTATTTGAAGTGTAAGGGATAGTTCCCATAAACTGATAGAGTTTGCTCAGTCAACGACACTGGACAATTATCAGCAGGTTTTTTTTTCAGTAAGCGAAAAATAAGGCTTTTCCATACGAATTGTCTGATCGAGGTGAAGATTTTGTATGAAAAAGCAATTTGGTTTTTCTCTTTCTGTGAGAATTTCCTGGTGAATGTTGTTCAGCAACGTTGACTGAGCAACCCCTCCTATCAGTTTGTGGGAACTATCCCTTACACTCCGTATAAACCAATATGATATGCTAGATACTGTTATTATCTTGTATGAAAAATTAAATATAAAGGGTAGAGCTGTACCTATTTATTTTCTACATACAAACATATAACATACATATAATCACGCCTTTATCCCTAATGGGGTAGGCAGAGCGTAAACGATCTAAACAAAGGTCGTTTCGCCACGTCTGACAAAGTTTTAAGGGTTTTTAAGATAGACTTGTACGTATATTGCTGTAGTGATAGGTTGTCAGCCCATCGCCTAAATTACAATATACTAAAACCCTCAGATCCCGTAGCTGGATTTTACAGCTTGCTCGGGAGGAAATGCAGCTGGCACATTCTATGTTTTTCTCTCACTCCCAGGCCAGCATGGAAGCTATTATTTTCTAAACCGCCTTAAAGAGCGTACTTGCCTTTATTTCTTTCAGTTTGTTTATGATGGTAGAATATTTTTTTAAACGGCTCAGGCACTAGATAATTAGCATTCCTAGCAGAGCGTCTTTTTATATTTTTGATACTGAACTCAAACAGCTGGAAAAGCCAGTGCAATGTAGCGGCTAGGCTTACAAAGTTACCAGTTGCACATTAAACAGTCCTTTTGAAGCCAAAACAGACTTTATGAAATTTTCCGTTGGTAAATAAAACAACGAAGCGACGATTGTGTAGTGAGAGGGAGGGTACTGTTTGCATGCCTTATAGCTAATTGAATTAGTGTCACGGCTCTGTGCAGATTACTCGGCCAGTTTAAATTAACTTGTTACGGTCGAGGTCGACTTTGGCCCTAAACTTCCCTAATTTTGCAGCGTAACATCAAACTGTACTTGGGCGATATTACCCTGTTTGGTCCCACGTGAGTTTTCTGCACTAATTAGTTTCTACTATGTTTATTTTGCTCGAGTTTACTAAACTAACATGATTTATGGCTCCGCTCGGAGTTGTCCTTACTTTTGTTGTAGTTGAGACGTTTGTAAACAATGAAGGTGGGTTTCAGTTCGCAGCTAGTGTGTGTAGTTATATCGTGCAGTATCGAGGTAAAATAACATCATCATACTCTAATATTTACCTATTGGTATAATTAACGATAAATCTAAAGACTCTAGGGAATCGGCGGCAGCGTTAAGCTGTGATTAATAATATATTGCACTACATTTGGTTATATTCAAACGTTCACAAACTACCTCAAACGGGGAAAATCCCATGTTTAACAGTAGATTTTTAGTGAATATAGACAACAAATTCTTCGTATCAATACCTTTGCTCGCAAAGTCCAATATCAACATCTCTACAGAGAGATCCAGTAAAACTTAATAAGGTTCTGGAATAAATACAAATAGCGCTGTACCCAGTACCATTCATTTTACTCGATCTGATTTCCCGCTGCGAAGCCACATTCCAATTATAAAGCATTCGATATTAGTTTTTTCTTGGCAGCCGATCCGGTGGGGCTGCGTTGTAAACCAATTTCTAACTCGTGTAGACGCCCGACTTTACTCGAGTCGGATTGAACGGCTTACAACCCGTTATAGGACATGCTTTAATTACATACATACATATAATCACGCCTTTATCCCTAATGGGGTAGGTAGAGCGCAATCGACTCAAACCAAGATCGCTCCACCACGTCTGACAGTTTTGAGGGTTATTTAAGATAGATTTGAAGGTATATTGTTGTAGTGACAGGTGGTCAGCCCATCGCCTAAATTACAATATACTGGAAACCTCGGATCCCTTAGACGGTTTTTACAGCATGCCCGGGATTAAAAGCAGCTGGCACATTCTATGTATTTCTATCGCTCCCAGGCCAGCATGGAAGATTAATACTTCAATTACACGACTATAGGACACATGCTCCAGTAGTGAAGTGGTCTGAGGACTTCGATGGACTTTCAATACAGAGGTCGTGGGTTCAATATACAAAGTAGATATTTCTCAATTTATGTTTGGACAATGCAGGCCAAAACACCTGATTTTCTATATAAAAAGGACTCTGTTCTGTGGAGGGCATTATAATAATCCGTAGGCCTAGGCCACAGTCTTATTAGTTACAAAAACCATGTCAGAGGTCTATTGGCTGTGCTTCTAGGTGGTTGAAAAACTTACATGGCTCTACTCTGATGCGAAAAACCCTTTGAGAAAAACAATATACTTACCTTTTATACGAAAAACTCATGTAGACCTCCGACTCTCCACGACGCGGATTAAACGGCTTACTGTCCGTTATAGGACATGCTTCAGTTACGACTACACGCCCCAGGAATACTGGAACATTTTTTACATGACCTACTTGTTATGCAAACCCTAGATTGTGCTTCAACCTAAACCCATCATGGAATTGGAATACGTGAATTTTATTTAACTTCTTCTTACAACAGGAAAATGTCGTATTTGCACGGCACCCAATGTATAGTTTCATTATTATAAAGAAACTGTCTCTCACCAAATTTCTAGAACTCGTATAGGCGTAGTAATTGTCAGGTTTGAATTCAATTTTCAATTAAACCGACTTAAGGTGGGCACAGAGCGTAGGTGGAGTCCTAAATAGTAATAAATGATTTGTGTCCAAAATAAAAACGTTTTCATAGATCTTTTACGTTTACAGGAAATGACAAGTAATTCTCCATTTAATAACCCATGATAACATAACTGACCATGTCAGCTTTGTGATACAAATGTTAATGTGCAGTAGCAATTTTTAAGACATTTGTAATAAAAAGCTTAGATACTAATTATGATATTGTGTGTTATTAAATGGAGACTTAGAATTTCTTGCGAATTCCACTGAACTATAAATATTCATAAAAAATATTGTCCAAATAAATACCTTTTAATTTAAAATTGATGTCGCCACCGTCGTGCCACATTTCGCTCCTTAAGGTTTCTACGCATTGAAAGCCAAGCCACGATTTTTTTGTAGAATATTTAGCAGCCGCAAATGAGTTGTCTAACTTTGGGTACCTGGTGTGATTTCGGGGGGAGTTTGAGCCCCCAACTCCCCCTCGCTACGCCTATGCTAGAACAGTAGTGTGTGTGGGATGCAATATGCACTTTTCAAAGTGACTTCATGCTCTATGTTGACTGACTCACCGTTTCCGAGTTCAGAGCAACAAAGTGGTCTAGTGTTCAGACATGGGTTTGCGATATGGAGGTATTGGGTTCGATTCCCAGGAGGGGGACACAAAATGGATATTTTTCTTTTTATCACTTTGTGAGGTTTTCCGCAGTTGGTTAGGAAATTGCAGGCTGAATCACCTGATTGACTGAAAAGAAAAAGGCTTCTTTGCTTCTCATGGCACGTTAAGCTTTCGGTCCCCGTCGCTGTCTTTGATAGTAGTCGTTACACAAACCATGTCAGAGGCCTATTAGCTGTGCTATTAGGCGGTTTCAAAACTCTTGACCCCAGGGTTTATCGGGTCGATCGACCCACACGATATAAGAAGAATACGTAGGTGGACCTATTATTTTGTTTTTAAAATAAAGGTATGAACTAGTTTTTTTTTTTATTATAGCAGAGTTTCAGTATTCTTTACAATCTTTTGTACCCTTTAGTCGATGGGTAAAAAATCCCATTAAGGGAACACCACTTTGAACACAGTACACAAAAAGTCTTTTCACATAATTTCCAATTCTCACGGCTTCCGTTTATCGACTGAAAGAAATTCCGCCGGTTTAATTGATTTTTTTTTCTTCACTTTGACGGATATTGATCACTCGCAGACTTCAATACCCACCTTTCTGTTTTATTTCACAAACACTTTACGGCAGGATAATAAATCACTTAAAAAGTAAAAGTTGCTTTTCAAGCCTTTGGAAGTCTATTAATCATATTGAACGTAGCTTGTAGCTGTAACAAATTACTAGCTTGATGAAATGTTGGTGAATCTATTCATCTGATGTTGGGAGCTGGGAGATTGTGTCTGCATTTGCGTTATTACTTTTCCCGGCGTCTGCACACAGCTGTTGTTGTGGAATCGAAAGCCATGTCCTATTTAGGGCACCTTCGTAATGTATATTACGTTGAGCTTCCATAGAATAAGTCCTTTGTCACAGCTGGCAGGACCACTCACAATAATTACAATTTCGCAGAATTTTGTCGTTCCGCACGCGCTGCCCAAAAACAAAGTTGTAGCGAATAAACTGTGATTGATGATGGAGTGTTACAGACTTTGGTAATGATTCTTGGAAAGGAAATATTTGGCGGATAAGTATGGCACTTTTGAGTGTTTTTTATGAGACTAAACGCTTACCTACCCTAAGCTTTGATTAGAGACGATTGCTCATCTTACTTGGTGGGTTTGTCGAAGTCTTTGAGTGATTGTAGTCTATTGAGTGAGAGATTTAATTGATTTTTCAAATTATTTTATACCTGTTAGTTTGTGTATTTCACTGATCGTAAATTTTAATGTTTTAATTATACTGGATATATATTTGCCTGTCTGTTGGTAAAAAAGTTGCTAGGAAAACGCGACTGCGCCATACGTCACGTACGTAGTCCAATTTGTCTGTCATTTGCCAGAACGCGGCTCGCATAGCCGCCAAATCCACTAAATATGTATTTCTCGACATGTGCGCACTATAATTCATCATTTACATTAGTCTGTATATAACGTGCCGATTCGGAGGGAATTCGCGAGGATTTGCTGACACAGAAAGGCTAGTGCTATCTTTACATGTGATATGAATAGAAAATACGTTGAAATATAATAATATACTGTTCGTTAGCTTGCGGGGAAATACTATGGCCCATATTTATAATCAGCTCTCAAGGGTGACAGCGAGTTGAGATCGTATCAGAAATGTCATTTCAGTACAAGAAGACCTATCAAATCCATACTTAATATTGCTTTATTGATATAGCTTTATAAATACGAGCCTATAAAACAAAGTGATTATTTAATTTGCAATACGTTAGTAATCCCCTCACATCAAACAAAATAATGACTACGGTAGCTCAGTTTATAGTCTTGGTTTGTAGAGGCATGGAATGGTAGTCTAAAACATAGGTTTAAATTCTATCAACGATTAAATTCTTAGATCTCATAATCATTCGTCAAATATGAAATAATATATATCTCAAAACAATTTATTGGACGCAAGAGACATAAATATAATACACTTACACACATGCACATATAATCACGCCTTTATCCCTCATGGGGTAGGCAGAGCGTAAACGACCTAAACAAAGGTCGCTCCGCCACGTCTGACAAAGTTTTAAGGGTTATTTAAGATATATTTCTGAAGTGACAGGTTGTCAGCCCATCGCCTAAATTACAATATAGTAAAACCCTTGGATTCCTTAGCTGGTTTTTACAGCATGCCCGGGAGGAAATGCAGCTTGCACATTCTATGTTTTCTAAGAACTTAAATATAATAATTATAAATATTCTGTGACAAATGGTGACAAAAGATTCAGAGAAATCATAAAACATTGAGCCATATTTATCTCAGCTACCGACTTATTTAAATGAGCACTCTTTCAAATTAAAATAAAGAAAAATGTATATCCACAAATCCATAATATTTTTTAAGAGTTTTTTTAATTGACTACGTAGGATCTTGATTAAACATAAAATAATATTGAGATCGGAGGCCAGCACGATGTAATAGTTAAGCCTTCTTTTCTCTATTTTTAGTCTGCCCCGAGACAAAAAGGCTTTACAATTTTTTTCAGAATCTTGGAAATTTGCAAAAAAAAAGAAGGGATTCTAATGAATAAGTAAGGCATGCCTGAGCCAGATTTAAGGTTCAGTACTATTTTCAAAACAAAAGTTATTATAGATTGTAGGCAATATTTAAGGCATGTCAAATGTAGCGTAAAATTTTTGTACGTCAAAATCCTCACAATAAAGTACTGATAAATTAACGACTACTCACTTGTTTGTTTAACGGAGGTGTTAGATTTCTACGTTTCGGCTCTTTACGAGAGTCTTCTTCATAGAGAGTAAAAATCATACAATACAATCATACAGTCGAAGTGTTGAGTCGAAACGTAGAGGTCTGACCGTTAATCAAACAAGTGAGTAGTCGTTAATTTATCAGTATGAATACAATACAATATAAAGTATGTTTTGTGTTCATTATATTTATAGAAGGCTAGAAGAATTCGTTTTTGTGTCTCACGAAATAGGCAGATGGGCACTGTTTTTCGTATACAGTCTTAAAAACGCGGTTGCAAATGTAATCCAAACATTTAATCCTAAATCACATAGTCAACGTACTGCATACACGAACAATATTGATTCAGGAATTTACAATCGGGCGCAGTACAGTATAGGCGGGGACACACGGTCATAAATATCGTGGAGCTTGCGCGAGGCAGGTTTACGCGTGAGCTGTCTTGTACAACTGCCCTGATAATAGGACTCCGTCGGAACAGCCAGGATCGCCCGGAGCGGTATAAATCACGAGTTTGCATAAAGAGTACTGAACCAGCTGGGAGGAGAAGCAATATGTACGGGTATCTCAGCATAGACTGGAATATGTGCGGATATATGAAATGATGGACCATACATACATATAATCACGCCTTTATCCCTAATGGGCTAGGCAGAGCGTAAACGCTATAAACAAAGGTCGTTCAGCGACAAAGTTTTGAGAGTTATTTGAGATAGATTTGTAGGTATATTGCTGAAGTGACAGGTTGTCAGCCCAGCGCCTAAATTGCAAAATATAGAAACACTCGGATCCCTTAGCTGCCCAGCTAGGTGATACAGCATGCCCGGGAGGACATGCAGCTGGCACATTCTATGTTTTTCTCTCGCTACCAGTCCAGAACTGAAGGTATTATTGCTTCTGTACGATAAATTGATATAGCATTACTTGACCTCAGGAGAACATAACTTATTTACGACAGAAGTTTGCCAGTGCGTTATAAAATAATTTATGAAGTACTAATGCCACATATATTTTATATTAGTTTTTTTAAGTTACGTCTTTTGATATTAATCCAGACATGTAAGTTTTTGTTTATTTTTTATTTTTACATACGCACATTTGAGTGATCATTCGATTTCCGTCAAGAACGGTCGCGTCGCACACGCTCTTGTGCTAGATAGTGCTCGGGTAATGCGCTGACGCAGCAGCCTTCGGTTCGTCACGTATGGTCGCGAGCGGCCGCCGCGATGACGCAGTTATTAATAGTGAATCACAGCAAAAAAGTGTAAACACTGTTAAGGCGAAGCCATAGTTAAGAATTATTGTAATTATGGCTCCATCATCACCAACAATTAAACTGAAAACTGAAACAGAACATCTTTTATATAAACACTACAGCGAAGAAAAGAAAGAACGGGAAAATCTCCAACTTTTGGTTGAAGACCTCAAAGGTCACATAGAACAACTTCAGAAGCAGTTGCAAAACATCCAGGAGCAAAAAAGTGCAGACCAGGAAGATAATAATGATCATACTGAGAAGCAGATGCAAGGTCAGTATGAAACAGATGAAGAAGAACTTGCAAGGGAAACAGAGTGGGTACGACAGAAAAGTAGAAAAAAGAGGAAATTGAATAATTCCCCATCCCCTCCACCACCTCAAGATCCCCAAAATGGAAAAGTGCGAAAACAGCCTTTACCACCACCTATTGTTGTAGAAAACATTAAAAATTACCAGGAATTTTACGATTACCTTTCGAAAATTTCAACTAAAGATTCGTTCATCGTAAAAATGTTGAACGGAGAAAAAGTTAAAGTCAACACCTACAATGATGACTCATACCGAGCTATTACTAAGTTATTGTTAGAGAACAACTGCCTCTGGTATTCGTATGAAAACAAGCAAGATAGGTCAATTAGAGTAATGGGCAAAAATTTGCATTCTTCGTGTTTACCAAAAAGGATACTTGAAGATCTGACTTCTAAAGGATTTAAAATAGAGGATGCGGTCAACAAGCTAAGCTGGAAGAGCAAAGAACCTCTAAACATGTTCATGCTTTCTTTTAAAATAGACGAAGATATAAAGAATATCTACGGAATCAAATCTATACTAGGCTGTAAGGTAGATATACAGCCATTAAAAACATCAAGACTTATCCCACAGTGCAAAAGGTGTCAAGCATATGGCCACACACAGAAATACTGCTCTAAAGAACCAAGGTGCGTTAAGTGCACTGGCAAGCATCTAACTAAAGATTGCAGTAAACCAGCGGAAGCAAAACCAAAATGCGTTCATTGTGGAGAGCCTCATCCAGCTAACTATAGAGAATGCATTGTGGCTAAAGAGCTGCAAGATATTAAAAATAAAAGCATGAAAAAGAATGTGCCAACATCTGATCGTCATGTTCCAATTTCAAACAAAGCAAAGGGACCTAGTACAAGTAAATTGGCCACTAAAAATGTAACTTATGCAACAATGGCAAAAGGAGCGCAGAAACAACAATCTCCTCAGTCTCAAAATAAACCGTCGGAACAGAATATGGAAGAAAAAATTAATACCATCCTAAATCTGTTAACCAACTTTGATGAAAGGTTAAAGAAACTTGAAGGTAGTAATAAAGCAGCTACCAAACAAAAGTTACAGAAATGAATAACGCGCTAAAAATCATGGCATGGAATGCAAATGGGCTGTTAAAGCATAAGAACGAACTAACAGCAGTCCTAGACATAGAAAACTTTGACATATGCCTTATCTCTGAGACACACTTTAACCGAGAATCTCACGTGGAAATCAAAGGTTATAGAATATTTCACGCACTACATCCCCTCAACACATCAAGAGGAGGAAGTGCGATCATGATAAAGGAGAACATCTGCCATCACGAAGTTCATAAATGTGAACAAGAAGAAATACAAGCAGTGGCGATCAGTGTCAAAACAAAACAATGTCCTATCACTATATCAGCTATATACTGTCCGCCAAGGCATTCCTTGAAAACAGATCAATACAAAAGCTTTTTAAAAAATCTTGGAAATAGATTCATACTAGGAGGTGATTTCAATGCCAAGAACACCTTATGGGGATCAAGATTGACCACAACCAAAGGGAGAGAGCTAATGTGCGCAATAAGAGACTTACGTTGCAAAACTTTATCAACTGGAAAACCTACATACTGGCCAACCGATAAACTAAGGATTCCAGATTTAATAGACTTCTTTATATATAAGAATATATCACCGAATTTACTTCACATTGTGGAAGGTCTTGATATGAACTCAGACCATTCACCTATCATACTAACTCTAAGTGAGAGTATTATGCTGAGAGAAAGCTTCCCTACTTTAGTAAATAAAAATACTGATTGGGAAAGCTTTAAAACAGACTTAGACTCGGTGATAGATTTAAAAGTTCCGCTAAAAAGTCAAGAGGATCTAGACCGTGAAACTAGAAAAAATATTGTAGATATTCAGCATTGTGCTTGGAAAAATACACCTATTATCAAAAAAAGGGTCAGGCCTAACTATTTTCCACCAGAAATAAGAAAACTTGTAGCTAAAAAAAGGCAACAGAGACAGATATGGCACCAAACAAGATATCCGGAAGATAAAAAGATACTGAACAACCTTTCAAAAAGATTGAAAAGAACTATACAAGACTTTGAAGATGAAAAAATGGATACCTTTCTTAGTGAATTAACAAACGATCGTACTACAGACTACTCTCTGTGGAAAACCACCAAAAGCTCAAAAAAACCTATGATACATATCCCACCTATCAAAACTGTTAATGGGGGGTGGGCAGTTAGTAACGAGCAAAAAGCAATTAGGTTTGCACAACATCTGGAGGAAATCTTCAAGCCCAATGAAGGAAATGATCATCTTCCCTTGGTAGATAAAATAACAAGTAATGAACTGGAAATAAAACTCGTTACTCCCAGAGAAGTTTTCAGTGAAATAAAACGACTAAACCAAAAGAAATCACCTGGCTATGACCTAATTACCGGGGAAATCCTTAAAAACCTTCCCCGTAAAGCTATAGTTAAGTTAACCACAATTATCAATGCTACATTTCGGCTGAAGTATGTTCCTGATGTGTGGAAAGTGGCTGAGGTCATAATGATACCGAAACCGGGTAAACCACCAAATGTCACAACCTCATACAGGCCTATCTCTTTGTTGCCGATCATGTCAAAACTATTTGAAAAACTTCTCCTGAAACGTTTAAAACCTATAATAGAGGAGAAAAACTTAATTCCAGATTACCAATTTGGATTCAGAGAAAAACATTCAACAATAGACCAAGTACATAGAATAACTAGCATAATTGAAAAGGCATTAGAAGAAAAAAATGTTTGTACTACAGTCTTCTTAGATGTAGCGCAAGCATTTGACAAAGTGTGGCATGAAGGGCTTATACACAAACTAAGAAAAATGCTCCCACAACAGTTTACTGACATCTTAGAGTCTTACATATCAGAACGTATGTTTAGAGTAAGACTTGATGATGCATATTCAGAACTAAAGCCGATAAAAGCTGGAGTACCGCAAGGAAGCGTCCTAGGTCCCGTCCTGTACTTATTGTACACTTGTGATATTCCTGAGTTAGAAAATAGCATCATCGCAACATTTGCTGATGATAGAGCTATAATGGCTACAGGTGCCTATCATAAAGAAGCAGTGGAGAAGGTGCAAATAGCCGTCAATACCGTATTTGACTGGACAAAGAAATGGCGAGTGAAACTAAACGAAACAAAATCTGTCCACATAGACTTCACAAATAAAAAACTCAATTATCATCCGGTTTACATAAACAATCATGTAATACCTTATGAAAATAAAGCCAAATACCTGGGAATGACATTAGATGCGAAGCTTCGCTGGAAAGCACATGTCAAAAAAAAACGAGAAGAGCTAGAACTTCGCTACAATGCCATTTACTGGCTTATTGGAAAGCGCTCTTCATTATCAGTTCAAAACAAAATACTTCTGTATAAAGAAGTCCTCATGCCTGTTTGGACTTATGGTAGCCAGCTTTGGGGCTGCACCAAACAAAGTAATATTAGTATAATACAACGCTTTCAAAACAAAGTACTCAGAGGAATCGTAAATGCTCCCTGGTACATAAGAAATGACGACTTACATCGGGACCTCAAAGTACACCTCGTCACTGACATAATTAAAAAGAACGCCGAAGCTCACGAACGCAGACTTCATCATCATGTGAATGTCGAGGCCATCCAGCTCCTCGATAACACGGACATAGTGAGAAGACTGAAGAGGACAAAACCTTTTGAGTTAGTTTAGTGAAGTGTTAGTTTAAAAAAGTACAATAACAACAATAGTGAGTGCTAGTATCCATAAAGAACACAAGAACAAAGTGTCTTCCCCTTAATAGAAACAATAAGAAAAGTGTTAATGGACACATTCTTAGAATTACTCAACCTAGCATAATAAGTTAGATGTAAATTACTCATTAGCCTTAGTAGGCTAGATCGTAATATGAAATGTTGCTACCTTTCTAGGTACACCATTAAAAAAAAAAAAAAACATACGCACATATAATCACGCCTTTATCCCGAATGAGGTAGGCAGAGCGTAAACCATATCGCTTCCCTACTTCTGGACTGGTAGCGAGAGAAAAACATAGAATGTGCCAGCTGCATGTCCTCCCGGGCATGCTGTATAAACCAGGTAAGGGATCCGAGTGTTTCTATATTTTGTAATTTAGGCGAAGGGCTGACAACCTGTCACTGCAGCAATATACCTACAAATCTATCTTAAATAACTCTCAAAACTTTGTCACAGACGTGGCGGAACAACCCTTGTTTAGGTAGTTTACGCTCTGCCTACCCCATTAGGGATATAGGCTAGATTATATGTATGGATCACTACACATTAGCAATACACATTACAATCTAAAATTGCCCTCAATTTTTGTCAGACGCGGCGAAAGCGCCTTTTACGAGGCGTTTAACGCTCTGCCTACCCCGTAAGGGATAAAGGCGTGATTTTATGTATGTATGTATGTATATATATATATGTTTGTACCAATAATACCAAATACCAGTTTGTCACACATTCCTCATTTGGCTTAATAGTCTGTCAAGGTTGTTGTTCATATTCATGACATTCGCCGAGTCAGAGTGACGCCCTTGCGAAGACTTGGGACGGGTCACGTATCGGCACGTCAATTTATCAGCTACCAGCCCATGTATGGCTGCGATCCTGAGGAATACATATAGGGTATGGGCAGCTACGTTCCCTATAAATGTACCTAATATCTCGCACGGCTCACACAAATCCGCTTATACAAGGAACAGGCAGCAGCGTTCCCTCTGTATGTGACATCTCGCTATGCTGCCTCTCGTAAATCCTCCTGCCAAATGTAGTGTGCAGGTTTATCTATTACACTTACACCGCAATTGGGGAATGCCTTTTTGCAATAGTGGTATGTTGTGGCTAATTAAATAGTAATAGGTAGTTGATATCAAATTATTGTTGCAAACCGATATTACCAAATATCATATTACCTGACATTCCTCTTGTTGTTCACATTCATGACATCCGTCGAGTCTGGGTGACGCTTATGCGAAGACTCGGAATGAGTCACGTTCCGGAAAGTCAATTTATCAGCTATCAGCTTGGTGGATGGGGTCTAAAGGTTCATACAGGGAATGGGCAGCAACGCTCCCTGTAAATAAAATATCTCGAAATTCGCTTCCGATTCCTCCATCAATCGCATTTGGCCGTCGAAGATGGCACATGTACCGAAAAGACTGTTGTGATTGATAGGTATTATATATAAGTATTCAAATATCAAATTATCGTAGTGAACCGATATTACCAAATAATATCATATTCTTCTTTTGTTTGGCCGTTGAGGAATGCACATGTCGCGAAATGACTATTGTGGCTGATAGGTAAGGTATTTATTATATATCAGTAAATAAATATCAATTTATCGTAGCGAACCAATATTACCAAATATCATATTACCGCTAGTCAAAGTACTGTTGTGGCCGATATGTATTATATATCAGTAAATAAATATGAATTTGTCGTAGCGAACCGATATTACCAAATATCATAACGTAAATTACCGCTAGTCTGGGAATTCCTCTTGTTGTTCATATTCATGACATCCGTCGAGTCAGGGTGACGCCCGTGCGAAGACTCGGGACGGGTCACGTACCGGCGCGTCAATTTATCAGCTATCAGCCGATGTGTGGCTGCGGTCTTGTAAGGATGCCGCGCGAATTTTTACTAGTCATGACGGAGCACAGACAAATTCAGACTAGACTTCTTATTTAATATTCATAAAAAGTATTTGAACAGAAAATATTTAAACTACATGAAGGATCAAAGATGATAACAGACTATCGACTTTTTAAATGTATTACTAACATCAAAACAATCTATATGTAGCGAAACAACTCATTTATGAAGCCGGAGCCAATCTTTCTACTTCGTAAGGAATAAAGGCGTGACTATAATGTAAGTATGTGTGTGTGTAGGCTTTGGTAATAATACACTAAATGAGCCGTAGCGCGTAGCCAGATGCTACAGCGTAGCAAACCGCTACGAAAACCACTTATTTATTTCCGAACACCTTCAGAAATCTTAAAAACCTGTTAAATATTGTAAGGGATATGAGAAAAATTAAATTAATAAATGCATGTTATTAAAAAAAATACCGAATTAACATACATCCTTTTACGCCGCAGTTTTACCCGCGGCTTACTTAATGAGTTTTCCCGTGGGAATCAGATGCTTCCCGCGGTAAATAGAAATCTATTTCACTCAGGGTGAACGTAGCTTTCAAACCGTGAAAGAGTTTAAAAAAAAGTCCATTAGTTTTAGAGTTTATTCGTTACAAACATTTTTATTATAATTATTATACTAGCCTAAGGTGTCCCACAAACATACACACAAAAAAAAACTTTCCTCTTTATAATATTAGTGTAGATTATAATCTAGTAGAAATCGATCTTTACTTGACTCAGTCTGTGCTGTATCACCCCCACGCAATGTTCCCAGCTTTGGCCCTTACCCACTCATATACATACACCCGCGTGTAAACACTTTATTTATAGCCTGTACGTAATACGTTCCCCTTTAGGGAATTCTTGAATGTAGGCAAGCCTATTGAGGCCGCAAATATGCACCATAATTTTGCGTATTATTTATCTTCCCCCGTTGGAAAACAAATTAATGCACCAACATAAATAAATGCACCATTGTGAAAAAATTAACTCTAGTCTACCCTTTGTAGGCTTATGAAAAGATCCGCTGTAGAATGCTTTTGGAAAGTTCAAACAAAGAAAACTTTTCTAGTTGATATTATAATAACAAACATTTCGAAATAGACTTAGGTAAGTTGAGCTATCAAAGGAGTACTTACCTATGTTTTATGTAGGCTGTGTAAGTACGTATATTTATCATGGAGCCTCGTAATATGGAGTCCTTAGGGAAATCTATTCTATTGCCCGTTTGTTTTGTTCAACTGACGTTTGACTTGAGTTGTACCTGCCAGAGAAGTAGAACAGTAAAACTTCTTCATGAAAGAGACTAAAACAGCCCTCATTTCATACAAATCACACTCGTTTCACTTTAGAGAAATCTTGTTTTACAAAACAGTGCGAAGCAAAATTAAGGACGCCTATCATATTGGCCTGTCGGTATAAAGCGCATTTAATTTTTTGCTTTACTTTTTGCTTAATATTCCTTGTTTGTTGTTTCTGTAGGTATGTGATTTATTAAGAGTGCTATAAAGTAGGTAGACATTCTATTCTATTCTGCTTGCACATTTTCTACTGTTATAAGTGATTACAACATGTAACATCTAAACGGTCCTGTAAAAGGTATGTTTTACTGGTCCTCATTTCTAATCTGTACCAGTTATAAAACAAGCAACAAAGTTATTGATATTGAACAGCGCGCTTTCTTGTCCTACTTATTAGTAGGGCGTTTTTCGCAATATTCTATCTTGTTTAATTTGAGATGTTAAACAGGGATAGAAGATTGCCTTGTGTGTCAATAATTTTGCAGGCTCACATTTTGTTAATATTTCGTAAAAAAATACACGTGAACAAAAATATGAAAATCTGATAAAAATAAATGTCTTATCTATTTAAAAAAATACTCCTTTAAATTACTTTATATAATTGTTACAGCAAGCAAACCGCCAACTACATCGAATTTTAACAGTGACGTGGTACAAGTGCCACGATATAATATGTTCTTTTCAGATATTAAACAAAGATAGAAGATTGCATTGTGTGTCAATAATTTTGCATAAAGCTACAGGACCCGCTTAAGTACCTTCCGATCTTGAGCCGCGCTGCCGGTAGATCGGAAGACTACCCTTAGAATCAGCGTTCCGTCTCTACATTTTCTTTGGTAGCCATTTTATATGAACAAAATAAATATTATGCAATGTAACTGAAGACATTTTGCAATATCCATGCGTCATATTTATACTACTAACTTGTGTCACATTTTAGCAATTTGCCTCCTACATAGCTATTACGTTACGTGGCAGGTAATATTTTTCTTTGTAATATTTGTTCCAATATTTGTGCAAATAACGTAATTCCCTGTTTATGTCCCACATTCGCTGCTATTCAGGGGAGAAAATTTTAACTAAACGGCGGCAATAAAGGCTTACCGGGGCTCGTTTACACCTCTATGCAACATTTCCCCGGGAGCGGAAGCAGAAGGTACGGGAATGTGCTACTTTTAACGCAGCCCCGCGCTTATCCGCGCTGAAATCCTATTTTATATTTCAGGTTTCAGGGGAGGAGCTATAACGGCCTTTTTGTTGGTGCTGCTGTCAGCTTCCGGCGTGAAGCCACTGAGGGACCCAAACCATAAACGAAGTTCTGAAAAGAAAATGAAAGCTGCGAGCATTTGGCGCCAATTGAATGGAAATAATGTATTTATGTAAACATTTTATCCATCTGTACATAACAGGATTTTAGATCGAATAGACACTTAAATTTACCTTACCGATACCTACTTTTTTTATAGCTAAAATACTCATTCTTCAGAGCACAAGTAATGCTGAAGTCTAAACACAAAGAGTCTTTGTTACAACTGACTCCGCAATTCTGAAACCGAACAATGCTATCTCCAAAACTAGCGATACTTCGGACTACAACAATTGTTTCGCGAAGGCTGAGTTTTGGTCGCGACAAGTAGAAAAGTGGCACCATTAATCTGATCTCCGCCAGCAAATAGCTCTCGAATGCTCGGCCGGGGGTAATGCTCCGTGTGAGGGAGACTTGGGGCAGAAACTCAGCGGTTACTACTAATGTACTCCACAATGACTTTTCTCATTTTCATGTTCTTTCATGCTTCAATGAAAACAAAGGATTTTTCCGGAATAAGTAACCATGTATGCTCATCGTTGCAGAAATATCAGTTTCGACTTAAGGGGCACCCTTTGGCTAAGTGGCGCCCTCATCAGTCAAAAAATCATAAATCACTGAAAACACAATCAATCGAAAATCCAGCAAGATTAAGGTTAAATAAAGTATTAAAGGTCATTAAGAACCTCATAAAGTTGCAATTTATAGTTCTTTGTATTTACAAATAGAAAATTTGTGAAAAAAAGACACTTTTAGCACTTTGGCTATCTGTAACTGCAGTGAACACTGATTTTTTTATTTATAATGCTTAAAATAAACTTCAGTATCTATACTTCAACCTGATTTACCGGATTTTCTATTAATTATGTTTTCAGTGCGTAATGATTTTTTAACTGATGAGAGCACTGGCGTGCAACGGGGATTCCCTTAAGAGGTTTCCTGTTATTATTTTTCACCTTGAAGTGTCCCACTTGCTATTTAGGTATTGAAAAAATTATTGAGTGTTAACTTTACTTCTCTATTACTTATATTTGATGCACTTATTGCAAAACAATGTTGTCATAAATATAATTCCTTATTAGTTTAGCAATAAAAACAGAATTTAAGGTGATTCTCTGGTATCTGTAATTAATTTTAATGTATCTGGTAATTGCTGCTTTAGCAATAAGGCCGCCTATATTGTACTGTCACGTTTGTTCCTTTTTATTTCTGTTGTATGTGTTTCTTTGTGCAATAAAGAATTTTGTATTGTGTATTGTATTGTATCATCTGGTATTTCAATTCTGTTTTTTTTAAAATCTATTAAGAGGTTATAGTATTAGTAAGTGATGGGCAGACATGACCAAGACAACCCGTAACTAACTACAATTGCCGATCAAACTATGTTGAAGCCTATTTTTTTGTATTATCACTACGTAGTATAAAACAAAGTCGCTTTCTCTGTCGCTATTTCCCTATGTATGCATAAATCTTTAAAACTACGAAACGGATTTTGATGCAGTTTCTTTTAATATATAGAGTGATTCAATAAAAAGGTTTATACATACATACATACATAAATCACGCCTTTATCCCATACGGGGTAGGCAGAGCGTTTAACGCCTCGTAAAAGGCGCTTTCGCCACGTCTGACAAAAATTGAGAGCAATTTTAGATTGTAATATGTATTGCTTTAGTGACAGGTTGTCAGCCCATCGCCTAAATTACAATACACTGTAACCCTCGAGTCCCTTTTGCTGACTTCAACGGCATGCCTGGGAGGAAGGGCAGCTGGAACATTCTATGTTTTTCTATCTCTCCCAGTCCAGCATGGAAAAAGGTTTATATGTATAATAAATGCATAATATAGTAGAGAAACACTGATAATTTCCGTGCGAAGCCGGGGCGGGTCGCTAGTTAGAACTATAAAATAGACTCATGTTATCTACTTTACAACGCGTCTAAACTATGACTAATTTCTTTTAAAAACGTAGATAGGTGCTTGTAACTTTTTGAAAGTAATTTGAAACAATATAATCAATCAAGTGGAAGCGATCTAAAGTTGGCAAACGGGCGACTTGTCTAAATCATACCTACATTCCGTATATTACAGCCACTTACATTTGGAAAGTTAGTTCGACAGAGTATTTTTGTATTTCTGAGTATAGCTTTGAGCTAAAATATCGTGTAAATGTTCATTTAAGAATTTCGAGTTTTACATTAACAGATCGAGTTAAACCACGACGTTTTATGACTAACTAATTATCAAAATAATGCTCTAACTACAAATCTTCAAAGTGTGTTACTTTGATGGCATACCTAAGAGTATGTTCGTCTTTAAGGCTCGTATTTATAAAGCGATCTCAAGATTGAGAGCAATATTAAGTATGGATTTGACAGGCCATTTTGTACTGATATGACATTTCTGATACGAACTCAAAGTCGCTATCAGTCTCAAGTGCTGTTTATTAATACCGGCCTTAGTAATGCAGATTTAACTGTTTTCGTGATTGAAGACGCCCAAAGTATAAATATAAAAACAAAATCTATAAACCAAAACAAAATTATCTGTGTAAGCGTCATACGACTATATTTGAAATAACAACAATATTAAATTAGTTGACGTGACAAAAACATCATAATACGCCAGCTGTTTTACATCCCGGTTATCAGTTGTTCTAACTACTATTAAGCAACTAAAACTTATAGCAGAAAAAGTAAAATGTAAGGACACTATCGAACTGCTCAAGGAGCAATAATAGTTACAAAACTTCGGATGGTTCGAGTGTAAAATAAAGCCTTTTATTACGCCGAGAAACTTTATCTTAACTGCAGAACTCTGAATTCTGCTATATTACATTTATCTCCGCGTTGCACTGTAAGGCGGTTCTCACACTGTCCCACGCTACACAGTGAGAGCAGATCTGCTCTTACACACGGAGCTGTAACATGCGTTTTGTTAGTATAGCATGCACGCTTTCAAGCGCAGACTAGCAGTTCTCGGCTCTATGCAGGGAGAAGCGTTTTTAATGTGTTCAACCCTGTGTGTTTCCATGCAAACTGAGCTACGTACAAAAACCGGTGAAGCTCCGCACGTAGAAGCAGATTTGGTCCTTTTGCCGTCTTTGAAACTTTTGCATAACTGTTGTCAAAGATCTCGCTATCCTGCCTCCTTAATTCGTTGTCACGAGTTGTGTATTATCAGGTTGTTTCAGTCGGTCGTCTTTACAGTGGGTTGATGTGAAAACTTTTAATTGAAGACGGGAAGTCGAATGATAGCTCTTCCAGGAGCACTCGTAGGTGGTCATTCGGTAGACGCGCTCAATTATTGAGCATGTAGCAGCACTCGTTTATAAGTCTCAATGTATCTGCCTTGTGAACTCCGCACCTACATAGAATAGATACTAACTCGTAGGCGCGCTCGTGCTACGTAACAACAAACTGAATAACAACGAATTTTTATTTACACACGTACGTTAGTGCAAAAGGTAGGCTGAGAATCAATTTATTTCATGTAAGTAGGTACTTAACCAAAAGATAGAATCTTATAAATATATTTTTAAACTCCATTATTACCTAAGAAAGATTATAATGTCTAGACATTTTTATCAAAAGCTTTCAGGAGGCGTATTTTTAAATCAGTCGAATCTGATTCGCATAAAAAAAGTGTCATTTGCATCAAAAAAAATATGGAAATCGTATGCGAATGCTACTCTTTCGCATAATCTTTCGTATGTGAATTCAATTCGAGTGATTCCGAATACGGCTCCAGGTCTAAATATTGTGAGATTTGTAAGTATTATTTTATTTTTATGGATATTATGAGATATTTTACCTACGTGCTACTTGTTAATATTATATTTTCCTTGCTTGTGATATGTGTCTAATTTAAAAACGAGTAATTACAGTCATATTGACATACATTTTGCACGATGTATAGCTTCAAACGTTAACTATAAGCGCTTTTATAGACCTTTCGGGATGAAAATACACTATTGTAATATTATACGTATTCCATTGCCGTAAATTATGGGAATGAGCTTCGGTCGTCTTTCGCCCTTAGCTCCTTTATTGTGTGTGAATAGTAATTGAATTTCGATACTAGCAATGTTTGCCTTATATTGGGTAAGTGCTGGAAGCCGTAGAAGCCGTGAAAGGCACTTTACTTGAGATCAGTATACTAACGGATTACGGGTTTGACGATAATAATGTGAGTAGGGTTGGTTATATAATATTTCACCGTCCATACGTTTTTCTTTCATCATGTATCCGTGAGAGATGTCCTATATTTCAGAAATGTCTGTAAATTATAAATACCGGGAATAAGAGACATCGTTCCGCAAACTGGTTTCAGGAGATGAAAATAAAATTATAACTTCTCAAACAAAACGACCACCGCGATCAAACAATTTGTATAAAAAAGCAAATTTTTATTTACACTTCCTGAATTAAATTCCTGGTGATAGTTGTTCAGTATCGTTGACTGGACAACCCCTATCAGTTTGCGGGACGCTGTCTCTTTACACCCCGTATAAATTTGAAAATGAAGACAGGAAATGGTAACATATTAATATTACATGCCCAATTATTATTGTGGACGTGGAACTAAAATGGGTCAAACCCAAGTAAATTAAGACAATTAGGTAATATAAGACGTTGTGAAAGTGCTTGGCCTGTCTGTTTCCTTCTAACTCCGTTACCCCATTAACCAAAAAGACGTGATTTATGTACGTACATACAAATGTAAGGATACTGATTCAATTGATAAATTATTTGTAATGGGTTTCTGTATATTGAAATTTAGGTAATTTGCTGATAACCTGTCACTTAAGCAATATGCCTACAAATCTAAAACTCTATCTTAAATAACCCCTTAAAACTTTGTCAGAAGTTGAGGGACGATCTTTTGTTTACGTCGTTTACGCTCTGCATACCGCCTTAAGGATAAAGACGTGATTATATGTATGTTTGTATGTATGTATTTAGCAATACCATGCACACAATACTAAAGCTTGAGAAATAGAGTAGAAACCAGGGGACACAGTTCAAAATCACAATTCTGGGGAAACCGAATTTCACACAACGATGAACATGAACTCCAAAAGCAGCAGCCGGTCGCTTTGCAAGCAATATTGCGACCGCACGATAGAACTGGTGATATCAAACGTACCAGATTTATTATTGCAATGATGCCATATACACGTAAATAGTCACGATTGTGTGTCCTTTACGGAGTAGACAGAGCGCTAATAACCTCGTAAACAGGTGTTGTACTTTGTATCGTAATACACCGAAACTGATAATGACACCTATAATATTCCGGTACAGAGAAGTAGTTAGAACATTCTATGGAAGTATTTCACACAACGATGAACATGAACTCCAAAAGCAGCAGCCGGTCGCTTTGCAAGCAATATTGCAACCGCACGATAGAACTGGTGATATCAAACGTAACAAATTTATTATTGTAATGATGCCATGTACACGTAAATAGTCGAGTATGTGTGTCCTTTACGGAGTAGACAGAGCGCCAATAACCTCATAAACAGGTGTTTTCGCTACGTATTATGACATGGGTTGACAGTCATATTAGGAAGAAGGAACTTTAAAGAGTTATCAGCCTTTCACCTATAATGTATTGTAATGTAATCACCGAAATTGATTACGCCTTTATCCCTAATGGGGTAGGCAGAGAATAAACCACCTGGACAAAGGTCGTTCCGCCACGTCTGACAAAGTTTTGAGGATTATTTATGATAGATTTGTGGGTATATTGCTGTAGTGATAGGATGTAAGCTCATTGCCTAAATTGCAATATAACTGACACCGTCGGACCCTATAGCTTTTTACAGCATGCCTGGGAAGAAATGCAGTTGGCACATTCTATATTTTTCTTTCGCTCCCAGTCCAGCATGGAAGATATTGATATCTATAATATTCCGGTACCTACAGAGAAGTAGTTAGAATATTCTACGGAAGAACTTCACACAACGATGAACATGGTTTCCAAAAGCAGCAGCCGGTCGAATATTGCAACCACAGAATGGTGGAATCAAAAGCAACAGATTTAGGTCCGTATTTATAATCTGCACTTGAGATAGACAGCCAGTTTGATTTCGTATCAGAAATGTCATTTAGTATATTTTTATAGTATTTTTCGATCCATACACAGTTCACATTATTACTGACTTGGAGCAATAGAACAAAATGTAATGTTCCAGCTGCTTCTTTTTCTAGAAATAGAAGTTAGAGAGTTTCAATGTTACCACTTCAGGTGTAAAGCCAACTTCACAAAAGCAAGACATAGTTCGTTCTCTCTAAATATTATCCGGTCAACTTTATCGAGTGTTTTTAAAATCATCTAAGTTTTATGAGATCTTTGACTCTCTACCTAACCCGCAGTATGTATGAAACGCAACAGTCAGTCGCTTTGCAAGCAATACTGCGACCGCAGACCGATAGAGCTGGTGGAATCAAACGCAGCAGATTTAATATTGGCGACCGCAATCAGCGGAAAATGCAGTTGTTAATTTGGGGATATTTTTGATCGATACAGAGTTAACGTTTAACGGAAAAAAACAAAATAGAATAAAATTAATAAGCTATAATAATGATTATACCAATTCTTATAGTTACAGTGTGTAGGGATGAAAGTGCCTTTGATTTTGAGGCTTTTGAGTAAGCTCACCCAATTTTCGGCCATGTTTCGGCACAATGTTATAGATTGTGTCGCCTCTAACCTGCCCTAGAGTCAAGTTAATAGACATAAGATTAAGTAAACAAATGAGTACCTCCTAGGCATAAAAACCAAATATTAGGGCGGCAGTCTATCCCATCATCATCATGTCCCTAGCCTTATCCCGTATCTCACAGGGCCGGCTACCTAATCTAGGAGATTAAACGAGGGTACTGGTTTTTACACAGAGCGACTGCCATCTGACCTCCGCAACCCAGAAGGGAAACAGACCCAATCCTAGATAAGGTCAGAGTTTTCAAGCCACCAATGCTTAGCACTCGCCTCTGATATGGCTTAACGACTAATATCTACGGTATTAAACGATATTAACCGGGACCAACGGCTTAACGTGCCTTCCGAAGCACGGAAAAAGCGCCGAATAAACGTACATATGGAATTCGAAAACCGAAAAACACATTGGTACGTGGTGGGATTCGAACCACGACCTCCCGCTCAGGAGGCAGCGGCCCTATCCATTACACCATCGGGCTCATCGGGCGGCAGTCTATCCCAATTATTGTTATTAAGATTCAATATTAGCGAGGATAAAAAGATCTCATATAACACTGTCTCTCGGTAGAAGTCGTATTTCAAGTCGTAGTCCTTATTTCTGTTAAGTAAAGCTATAAAGAAATATTCTACTCGTGTAATTATTTGGTTTGATTCTCAATCTTAAACCAAAAATAAGCACGAACAGATTGAATTCTCGAGCGGAATACTCATTTCGTTTTCATCCCAAAAATATTGACAACGTTTAAGTACGCTGACTAAATTTACATTCGCTTATCCATAAGATTATCAGGGAGTGTGAACGGCGCTTTTCATTTTATGGTAATCGAATATTCAATGACAAGATTGGAAGCGCCTTATCGAGGTGACGATGTCGTTGTGCTATGAATAGAGCCTTAATACAATGGGAGATTGGCTCCCGTTTGAGGTGGGAAAAATATATGAGAAGCCTCTCGATGTCATTTACTTCGGTATGAGGCGCATTCATCGCGAAGAGCCTTAGCTGATGTAAAAAAGTATTATGGACGTAAGCTTTTCTCCACAAGGTGGTAGAGAAAAAAGAAAAAGCTTTTTACGACCTGCGGAAATCTTTAAAAAAAAGATGTAGGTACAAATAGTATTTTTTAGAAGTTATGTGACATTTTCTTAATTCATTGTATTTCCACTCAATTTACTATTATCAGGGGTTAACTCGCGATACGTATTTTTAGGTAAAACATAGGCATTATCTTTTATCCCGACGTTTTGACAATGTTTCTATTGTCATGGTCGCGAGTTAACTGTATTTTGTTGCAGAAATACATAGGCATCATCCTTTAAATAGGTTAGATGCACAAAACCTACAATGTAGCATCTAACATTTTTATGGTAGAAATTCTGTTCACGATTTTATTAATAAGGTACATAATTTTTCAGTCTGGGCATGAATTTTGTACAAGGGTCTGGTTTACTGCAGCTGTGCGTTGCTATAATACATATCCTTCGAGATATCTTTTTTTCAAGGCAGAATTTTATAAGAAAACGATCGCCTTATTTAGATATTAAAATAGTTTCAATATGTAGAGGTCAATAAATTTAAATAGTCCGCAAATTTTATTCGTCAACCCGTGAACCGATACTTAGAAAGAAAGTATATTTAATCATTTAAGTTGTTCACACATGAACGAATTACGCTTAACGTGGCATTAATATAAGCCAAATAGCTGCGAGCGTCGTGTAATGTAATGCGTTTCATATCTCAAAGCGGTATGAATAGTTTGTGCCCGAGCTCCAGATTCCAGTGAACTGTTAGCACAAAGTGGCTTTACATTATTAATGCTCCCTATATTATAAACACATAGTGCAGCCAGCCTAGCTTTCTCTATTACTACCGCTCTGAATAGATGGCGCTACTACACAAAATAGGTATTATGATTCAATCCATTAGAAACGTATGGATGCTCTTAAACGTGGTGTGGATCTATCCTCAATAGGTGCTTTGAATATCAAGTTGTGCATTGCTACTGTGATTTTAAACCTAAGTATAAGCTTCCAACTAAAGCGGCGATGGATGTTACGGAATTTTCAAAGCGCACGTTTCATGAGGAAAGATAGGACCTATTGATGATTCCTGTTTCAATTTATACATACAACTGTGTCGTTATTGCGTTCCATCTTCGGCAATTTGCAGACAATATCGGGTGTGGGTTGCGTTTCTGCGAATGCGAACAGAAATGAGGAACAAATAAGACTAAACTATCAGTACACGTTGCAGGTTAATATTCAGGCGCTATTATTTTGAATATTTTAAGATGGAGAATAATTTTTACTTCAATTATAATTTAAAATGTTTTGTGGGTTTGAGGGTGGTGATGAGGCATGGCCTCCTTGCCACGGTCAATCCACGCCCCAAGGTGGGGGTCCTGAGGTCGGGGATGATATCCCCTTCGTTACATCCTGGTCGGTCTTCAACGCTCGCGTGATAAAGTTCTCCGGATGGATACCAGAGAACGACCAGTCAGCAGAGCCAGCAAAGTGGCGTCGAGAAGTCATGTCGCAATATCACTATTGATCAGGTTGCTCGATTGTTATTGGTCAGTCGGCGTAATCTCGGCTTGACCGGAGACCGATAGGCATTGTTCATAATATATGGCTTGCTATTCATAAGCTGCGATGCGTAATGAATGACCTAGGACCTAATCTAAGCAGTTATGCACTATTATGTTCATGCCACTGGAGTACATGATCTTGACTTTATAAATTGTGATACCTATTAAACAAACAAACAAACCCCTGTTGCAGTCAAAACAATGGGCACCTGGGGCCCAGAAGCCAAAGAAATCATAAAGGACATAACAACGCGCCTCATCGAGGCAACTGTTGACCCTAGGGCCGGCAGCTTTTTCGTTCAGTGCGTTAATGCTGTCGTTAAATTAAGCCCCTTAGTTATTAGTTGATATAATTGAGACTGATTTATATTAGGACAACACACAATACATTTATTATTATTACAGTAAAATAAAATCAATTAAAATAAATATTTGGCATAGTTTGCAAAATTTTTGAATTCTTGACTGTGATTTAATATTAATGCAACATTCTCCACTGTTTAAATTCCTCGCAGGAATTCGATATGAAAACCATTTTCGATGAAAAATAACACAGACATATTTTGATCTGCGTTCTAACTGAAAATGTTAACAATGCAAACAGTATTCAACCTTTTGTAAAATCCCCGGAGGATATTCAAATCTAGTATCTTTCCAAAATACGCAACAACATCATGCAAAGTTGAGAATAGCGATCCGCGGAACAAATAAGGGTTCCACGATAAGACACTCAGTTTATATTCAAGTATTTTCATTGTTACAGAACAAAAGGACTCGGCATAGTCTGAAACGTGTTTTGTGTAAAATGGCTAACTTGCCGGAACTGAAAGAGGCTACTCGAAACATAATTCTCTTTGTTTGAAAATGAAATCTTCGTAGCGTTGTTTGTAAAACATTTACACTGTCATGGTGCCGGCTGAAGGCTGGTTGGTCTTGTGGTATACCTTGTGAGCGGTCTGATAGATTTAAATCTCTTTTACCTAAATCTGATATTATAAACATTTAAAAAACAGTAATATTTAAAAAAAAACATGTCATATTTATTTTCAGTCATCACAAACTTAAACTAAAATAAAAAAAAATGCATAGTCAATTGGTGCTTTTACCTTAAAAAAAAACATTTGTTGAATGGAAATGTTACTTAGACAAGTTCTTCCAAAGCACATTAACAATACAACGATTAATGGATCTGCGGTTAGTCTACTTCAACTATGTATTTATTTGCTTGTATTTTACATTTGTTGCTTGATATGGTCTTAGGGCAGCAATACACAGCGTCACTTACTACTGTGCGCAAGGTTACGCTCAACACGTTGTCAATATTTTTTCCATTGCCTACAACACACATGCGTTCCTTACATTCTACGCGCGCGTAGCGATGAACTCTACGTCGGCGCATCCCTCTACCAGTACGCACGCGTAGAGCATAAGGTGACGCATGTGTGTTGTACGTAATGCAAATAGCATTGCCAGCGTGTTGAGCGCAACTTTGCACGCAGTAAGTGACGCTTGTGTGTTGCTGCCCTTATATCTCTACCTTAATCGTTACTTCCTCCCATGCTGGCCTGGGAGCGAGCGAAAAACATAGAATGTGCCAGCTGCATTTCCTCCCGGGCATGCTGTATAAACCAGCTAAGGGATCCGAGGGTTTCAGTATGTTGTAATTTAGGCGATGGGCTGTCCTGTCACTACAGGTTGTCCTGTCACTACAGCAATATACTTACAAATCAATCTTAAATAACCCTCAAAACTTTGTCAGACGTGGCGGAACGATCTTTGTTTGTGTCGTTTACGCTCTGCCTACCCCATTAGGGATAAAGGCGTGATTATATGTATGTATGTATGTTAATCGTTACTTGAAAAACATCTGCAATATTTGTGAAACGTAAAGCACCCCTCAAAATATATTTCATGCCCATTAACCGTTATTTACCGGGAAAGTGGCGAAAGTAAATTCAATTTTCAACCTTATTACTTCATCGACATAGCCTAATATCCATCTTATACAGGAAAGTCCCAGACTCAATTTTCTCATACCTTCTAATCATCGTGAATAAACTCTGCTACTAATAATATTCTTCCATGCTAGTATGTAAGCGAGAGAAAAAAATATAACGTGCCAGCTGCATTTCCTCCCAGGCATAATGTAAAAACCAGTTAAGGGATTTGAGGGTTCCTCTATATTGCAATTTAGGCGATGGGCTGACAACCTACTGATACCCACAAATCTATCATAAATAACCTTCAAAACTTTGTCAGACGTGGCGAAACGATCGTTTTTTAGGTCGTTTAGGCTCTGCCTACCCCATTAAGTATAAAAGCGTGATTATATGTATGTACTACCATATTGAGGTAAACGAAATTTGTTTGTTTTTTTTTCCTCAGCATTTTCGTTGTCTTAATAAAGATAACCTAACCTTTGCGAGCAATATTCTCTGAGTAAAGGTTTAATGACAATGTAGCTGAGTATACAAGACAGGGCTGGATTCAGGGTACTACAATAATTGTAATTGTTGAAATTACACTTATTGTGATATTTCTAGAACATCATAACCTAGGTTATAATTTTTTTATTCTTATCATGTCGGTCGAGTTGATCGACCCGATGAATATTTATTAATCTAAGGAGGAATTATCTAAGATAGCAAGCTACGATGTCATCTAAATCGTTACTTTAAATGAATTAATCTTAATAAATTAAAACAAAGTTCTGTTTTTTTACCTCTTTATTTAAACTAAATTTTGTATTTACGTACCTACTGTATCCTCAATCTGCTGGGAGCAAGAGAAGAACATGGAATGTTCCAGCTGCATTTCCTTCCAGGCATGCTGTAAAAACCAGATAAGGGATACGAGGGTTTCAGTATATTGCGATTTAGGCGATGGACTGACAACCTGTCACCACAGCAATATATCTACAAATCTAACTTAAGTAACCCACAAAATTTGGTCCGACGTGGCGGAACGTCCTTTATTTAGTTCGTTTACGCTCTGCCTACCCTATTAGGGATAAAGGCCTGGTTATATGTATGTACTTAAAAAAATCAGTCTATTCAATACTACCTCCGACCCTGTAAGCAGATGAGCGGTAAAGGGACTCTTGTAGTGTAATATTACGTAGCGCGGAAAACTCATAAGCTTTACGACATCCACTTACTTAGATTTTATTACAAACTGTAACCGCCAACCAGATGCAATAACGTGAGTTTATCTAATAGTAAAAATACAGTAACAGTACACGGTCTATTGTTGTCACATAAAAGTATTGTAATGTGAGTGCCCCATATTATTATTCCATAAAGTATGTGTTTCATGGTTTATAATTTGTTTTATGTTTTTATGTTTTATTGTGTTTGACATGCACTGTGCCGCATTCTCCATATCGTAAATTTTATAATCGCCACGAATTGGCATAAACCAGATTTCACTCAAATTAAACCATATCCGTCATTTTCCTTCCTGAGCGAACAGAAAAGGATGGCAGATTATGTCACTTCAAAACTCTATGAAGCGTCACGTCAAATCGTTATGTGGACGGTTCCCAACGAAAAAACATTGAAATTTTTGAACGGGTTCTATGTGATAGGATTATAATCAATCCGTCTATACTGCCATCCTTTTCTGTTCGCTCAAGACGGAAAATGATGATTATGGTTAAAATGACAGGACTCAACTAAAATATTTTTTTTTGTAACTGCAACAGAATCGGCAGCAATATTATACTTTACTATGTTTTAAAATTTGATGTTTTGGAATTTGAAGGAAGTAGAAATAATTTGTTTTATACTAGCGACCTGCCCCGGCTTCGCACGGAAATTATCAGTGTTTCTCTACTATATTATGCATGTTTTATACATATAAACCCTCCTCTTGAATCACTCTATCTATTATAAAAACTAGTTTTAAAGATTTATGCATACAAAGGGATATAGGGACAGAGAAAGCGACTTTGTTTTATACTATGTAGTGATCCCAATACATTAAATACAATAATAATCATATAATTTTCGATTTTTACGTGCTCATAGATAGAAGATCAAGCAACACGTCCTACATTTAAGTGTCAAATAATAATAATAAATAATACACCCAGAGAGATGTAAGAATATATCAAATTATACACAGCCCGGTGCTCGGTAACAATGAAGGCTACACCACACATGCTGCCAGCATGCCGCCGGTGGCACACACTTCAGAAACGAGCAGTCCTCACAAAAGTCAACCTTAAGGACTGTAGTAAGTACACTAAATCGGGCCAAACACGGTCCGGAATTTGAATTTTTATGACAGTTAATAGTTGAATCAATCAAGTTAACACTTGGCGGTTTGAAAACTTTGACACCAGGGTTCGGATCGTTCGACTCGAGAATCCACTCGCTAAGAAGAAGAATCAAGTCAATAGTTGAAAAAAAGGAAAACAAATCAGTATATTATTAGTTGCTCTGGAATAAAGAAAACAACATGATTCAAAGACAAAATCTTAGAATAGTTAATATGATTACATCAGGAAACCATCGGAAATATCATGAGTTTGCCCATGCTAGAAAAGGACAGAGCGCGTAATCTGTTGCTACCAGCACATTGGTCCTTAACTCCACGCGCTAAGTAACTTTACTTATCTGATGGCATTCCGTGCAAGCAGCTTTAGATTTTATTTGTCTTTTTTGGAATACAAAAAATATTTTTTGTTTTTCACAACAAAAAATATTTTTTGTATCAAAACAAATTATGTTACAATAAAAAATAAAACGCCCAATTTAAAAGCAGAAATCAAAACTAAAAATAAAGGTTCTCGGTCAAACGTAACAATTTGATTGAAACTAGCTTTGAATAAACCAATTTGCCGAGTAGTTTCGTTGCGGTGAGTGGATCGAGTCACGCGATTATTTAGTCAAGCCGTATAAGTAATTAACAATATCTGCAACGAAGGTTTACGGAACCAAAATCCGATTTACATAATGAATAGGTTTTGCATGAATAAAATATTTACGAAATATATATTTTACCTATAATGAGTTTCATTATAATCTTTTTTAAATCCATCAAAATTACCTTCCTCTGTCGTGTGGGTATCGAGTTGATCAAAATTATAAACAGACGTAATCGTCGTTGAATGATATCTAGCTATCATAATCTCCCTAGCCTTATCCCGTATCTCTCGGGGTTGGCTACCTAATCTAGGTGATTGAACGAGGGTACTGGTTTTTACACAGAGCGACTGCCATCTGACCTCCGCAACCCAGAAGTGAAACCAGACCCAATTCTAGATTAGGTCAGAGTTTTCAAGCCGCCAATGATTAGTACTGGCCTCAGACATGGCTTAACGACTGATATCTACGGTATTAAACGATATTATTGTTGCTGTCATTTCCTTCGTCTAGTTCTGGTTGTAGTTTGCATTATCCTACTTCCATTAGTTTATGTATTAGTTCATTATATATTATGTATTAGTTTATTTTACAATATCTATGTAGTAGCTTGTAACTAGTTTATGTATTATATGTAATGTAATGTAGTTAGGATACATATTTTACTAGATTTACAATATCCCGCTTACCGCTACGCATTTTTCTTTGACCCAAAGGTTGCCTGGAAGAAATAGCTACCTTAGCAATAAGGCCGCCTATGTTTTACTTGTTTTTTGTTGTTATCTGTTGTGTTGTATGATTTGTATTCTTACGTGCAATAAAGTATTTTTATGTGTTTATGTGTTATTAACCGGGACCAACGGCTTAACTTGCCTTCCGAAGCACGGAAAAAGCGCCGAATAAGCGTACATATGAAATTCGAAAACCGAAAAACATATTGGTATGTGATGGGATTCGAACCACGACCTCCCGTTCAGGAGGCAGTGGCCCTATCCACTACACCATCGGGCTCTCTGAATGATATCTAGATAAATAACCTAAAAAGTTGACATAAGTATACATAGATCAGTTTTTTAACGCAATATGATGCATTTGTGGCTTTTATGTTTAAATATGCTGAAATAAGGGAAAACCCACACGTAAATAATAAATTACTTCCATGCTGGCCTAGAAGCGAGAGAAAAACATAGAATATTCCAGCAGCATTTCCTCCCGGGCGTGCTGTAAAAAACAGATAAATAATAGAGTTTGCATTAGTAAATATATTTATAAATAATGCTTCACTTTAGGCACACACAAATGAAAGTTTCTTAAAGTATTTGCAGAATATTCAGAATTGACCCTTATTCTGAACCCAACCTAAGTGTTTGACCTGAATCTTTATGAGCAGATAGATTTTATTCCAAATTTGATCCCAGTTTCGAATACGGGCTCACAAATTTATTCCTTATAAATATTGTATTTGCTAGCCTAACCCTAAGGCTATACCATTAGGTACAAAAATATATTCTTTTGAAATCATTTCGTAATGTTTACGTATTGGATATACAATAAAGAGAGAAAATATAACATTAAGCCCTTTCAGATAGAAGTTCTTTATATAAAACTGGCGTGGTTCTAGTTAGAAGTTTTATTTTGCAACGAGGTCATCAGAAATTAATTAAAAAGGGTATTTGAAATAACAAAAACATGAAATAAGTATTTCATTTACGTTCTTTTCTGCTACGTATAAAATATTTAATAAAGAACAATTTTATAAAACCATGATAACAGGCTAGTAATTGCTCTATCAAAACTGATTTCTCATCATTGTATGCAAATTGAGTGATTGTATTCTGCTAGCGTTATTTATAATAAAGTAGTTTTTCCAAATTGGCTCGGCCATTTTCGAAACAATTTTTGAATTATGTCGAATTAGGTTTCACATAGTTTAGTCAATGCTCTTCCATGGTACACTTTGAGCAGAAAATACATGGATTATACTTGTTTTGTATCAGCTACTTATCTTGCTGGACATAATTGTAAAATCCGCGTAAACTAAAAATATGCGTAATTTGATAAATACTTTTGCTAGTAGAAATTAGATCTTTTGATAAGCAGCTTAATCAAAAGATATGTCGAAAAGTCCTGAATTCCGCCCTGAGTTAGAAAGTTACAACTTTAAAAGCAGAGCCAAGCCTTAAAAGACCAAAGTAGACTAGCATCAGAAATTACAAAAAGATAACTTTTACTGCTCACTCACAATACTCGTATTTGTACGAAACTCATAAGCAGGCAGTATGTTACGAGTATTTTACTGTCCGCCTGAATCAATTCAGCCAAATGATAATTTTATTCATAGACTTCCCGCTGCAGCCGTATCGCTTACTTTGTCCGTGATTTGCTTCCCGAATGTTATGAATGAAACAATACTTTGGGAAAGGCCATGCTTCTTAATGCTCGCCTATTTCGCTTTGGTAGTAAACTTTCAATGGATATATAAAGTAACGTTTTAAGTTTGCTTTATTTGTTATTGTTTTTTTGTTAACTACCTTTTAAAAGGTAGTGTAGGTATAATAGCACAAAAATAGCATCACATAAAGTTATATGACAATCTGTTATTTTGTAGCATTAAAACAAATTAATTTAATGATCAAATAAATGGAATCATTAAATTGTATTCTGAAAATTATCAATAACATATTTAAATAATAAATAGGTACGTGTCGCAGGTATATACGCTAAGCAAAAATACTTCAAAATATTTTGATAACCATAATGTGCAAATATTTTCAGAATACTCTTTATTGGCAAAAATGTTTGTAGTGGTTTTATTTCACGTATCCATCAGATACTTGAAAATACAAGCGTATAATATTACAAGCAAAAACACTGTGTAGATAATTATCTGAAATACGTTCAAAACTCAATATGTTTTCATGAAGATATAGTTTCCGATAACCCTTTGAAATTGAAACCGCTGTTCAATAAAAGGGCTTCAATATACGAGGAATGTAATAGAATAACATTGAATATTGTCGAATAAATAAAGCTGATTTTGTAGATTGACCTTTGTAAAGTGGATATTAGGTTCAATTCTAGATGCCACCTGTTAAAGCTAGAATTAAACTTACTTGTTACGTTCAGAATTAAAAAAGACGGAAAGTATTTTTTTATGGTTTTTGGAGATTTGTTTTTAATGTTGTTTTTGGTTATAATTATATTGCGATTTTATGCGAAATCCGTCATATTTTTTGTCGTCATGTATTTACAACATGGCGGGTAAAATAATAATAATAAATAATAATAATAACTTTTATTTACAAAGCCAAAAGAAAGGTTACAAACAGTGAGCTTAAGAACTAAGTACATTGGCTGAATTTTGTAGGCATAAAGTAAGTGTCCCTGACACTCAAACTAGGTAAAAACCTGTGCGATGAGAGTCAGTGATCTCGTTTTGGTAGTGACTTTAAAAATAATACCAACCAGTTTCACAAACCTAAGCTCAAACATAGATATTACATCCTAAGATTACTTCATATAAGGTGTTTGTTTGAGTGTGTGTGTGTGTGTGTGTGTGTGTGTTTGTGTGTGTGTGCAAATAAATAAGTAAATAAATATATGCTGCAAAAGTATGTTTAGAAAATATAGTAAGAAGTGGAAATGTGTTAATTTATTGTTACAAAAGATTCTGTCTTGTCATAATCCAAGGTTAAAAGCCAAGTTTTAATTTTGTTTTTGCATTGGAACTTATTACAGAAAACAATATTTAAACTATCATTAATCTTATTGTATAGTTTAGCACTGCGGTATTCGAATTGCTTTTTTGCGAAAGTAGTAAAAACGACAGGTTCCGGACATGCAGGTTTAGGTCTTCTCCGGGGCGGTTCGACACCTGGTACTGGTACTAGAGTATGTCTACGAAGGGTAGAGCGCAAAATGTATAGCTGTCTACCGTTGAGGAAAGAGAGATCCTCGTAAAGTTGTTTCGTTGGATATCTGAAAGGTTTACAAAAGAGGACCTTTAAAACTGTTCTTTGTGATCTCTCTAGATCAATTATCTCTGTCTTAGATGCACCCCCCCACACTGGAATACATTACGATAAAATAGATTCACCGAGCGCTGCGTAAACAGTTCTTAGAGTCTCGAGGTAAGCAGAGTTTCTAAGTTTTTTAAATATATATATGAGTTTTCTAGTTCGCGATACTAGACAATCCAGGTGCTCGGACCAATTAAGACACTCATCCATTGTTACTCCCAGATATTTAATTGATGAGACTTTACTCAAGGGGAGGCAAGATCAATTAGCTAAATCAGCAGAACAAGTATGGGCACGGACGACAACTTCAGAAGGATAATAATAATAATAATAACCCCCCCAAGGGAATGAACCTTGTCGTGGTAGGGGGGATTAAAGAGAGCAGGCACGTTTACACGATCAGCACATCTCGATCAATAACCCCAGATGGGAGATACTTTTTACTAAACCCAATAACATCTAGGTTACACCCTCTCTAAACCAATCATTTCCAACCCAAACATTATGGAGCACAGAAAAAGTAAGTATAATCTTCGGCCACTACCCGGGGGTCGCCGGGGCGCACCTGGAGCCGATGCTGGGTGCCTCAGTTCAAGGGACATCGGTGGCGAGGAGTTGAGCAGGCGGGCTCCCGTCACAAAACATGTTACAGCCGGACGCCGGGGGCTGAGCAGGCGGGCTCACGGCGAAGATGCGACAGCCGAATCTTCGGGCGATGATACCATATCTTTATTTTCATCCATCCCTTCGACTCGCCCCTCATATATGACAAGGCGAACATCTACCTTGTCATCTTCAAGCACGCTCGGGGATGTTGTGCAAGAAGTCACCCCTGACTTAGAACTTGCACCCACTCCGAGTGTTTCTTCTACGCGCAGGCGATGGACACCTGAAATGAATAAGTTCATACTGCGCACCTACCTCCAACTTCCCGCACTTGATACTGATACAAAAACCTACCTGGAACCATTACACCTGAAATTCACCGAAAAATACCCAGACATGCAAGTCAGCCGACAGAGATTAGGTGACCAACGTAGAGCTATAGTCCGAATTAAATTGCTTCCACAAACTACAATAGACCAAATCTATAAAGACGTTAGAAACGAATTATCTTCCCTAGAAAGAAGTATTTCCAGCCAGCAAATGCAAATTGAAACCCACACACCTACTATTCGAACACAACACAATGAACTAACATACCACACAAATATCCACATCCCAAAATACGATTCGTATGAGATGGAGTAATAAACATAACGAATCAATAATGCGATCATACTACATAATTACACAATTGGACACAAACAGAACTACCTACCGAAAACCGTTACATGAAGCTTTTATCGCCGCTTTTCCGTCGATGGCGCATGTAACTGAACAAAGAGTTTCTGATCAGAGAAGGGCAATATTATACAACAAATATATTGATAAAGATAGACTTAATACAATAAAGCAACAAGTAGCAGAAGAACTTGCAATGACTGTTAATAACTTAGACAACGACAGAGACAATAATACCTCAATGCATAATACCGCACACGAACGGAACTCCTTGGACACTGAAACTGAATTTCTCAATAGCATTGAACTAAACCTTCCTGAAGAACCATTAGCAGACCAACAAAACCCTAAAAGAGACCCCCAAATAGATGAAACATTCGAACAATCATTTGAGCACTTTAGAGACACAGACCCTACAGCCAGACCCTACATACCTAAACAAAAGACATCCAAAAAATTTGCATCCTTAGTTGACTACTTAAATAGAATAACGCTTCCTGAGAAAGTTAGCTTAGAAACAAATTTCAATACACTACAAACTGCAATATATTGTGCAGCATGGACAGCTGCTAAAATAAACGGAGCAAAGGTATCTCTGGAACCTGCTGACAGATCTCGACCATCTCAAAAACAACACAAACCACATTGGCAAAGACGATTGGAACGTAGGCTTGAAAGCTTGCGAACAAATATAAGCAGACTAACACGATTCGTTAACGGCAATAGAAGCAAATATCTAGAAAGAAAAGTAGAAGGCATAAAAGAGCAATATAGAATCCATTCCACTCATGAAGAACCTAACACACAACTCACACACACACTAGACACACTCAAACAAAAACTAGCAGTAATTACAGGACGACTTCGTAGATACACTTCATGCACATCACGAAAGCAACAAAACAACCAGTTTAAAAACAATGAAAAACATTTCTATCGTAGTTTAAGACAGAATTCATCAAACACACAAGAAAACAGCGATCCCAATAATATAGACGTTACCCCACATCCACAAGATCTAAAAACTTTTTGGGCTGGAATATGGGAACAACCTGTTCAACATAATGCACAAGCTGAATGGATTGAAACAGAAATTGAAAATCATGCAGCCACCATTGAAATGCAATTTGATCATATACCAATTGATATCTTTATTAAAGTTCTCCGTAATCTTCACAATTGGAAAGCACCGGGTTCAGACAACATACACAGCTATTGGTATAAAAAATTCACTAGTTTACACGGATATTTACACAATCACCTAAACAACTTCGTGGACAACCCAAGTTTAATACCACCCTACATTACTACAGGAACTACTTATATGATACAAAAAGACCGAAATGACCCTAACAACCCAGCAAAATACCGACCTATCACTTGTTTACAAACTCTATATAAAATTCTTACCGCCTGTATATCTCAATTAATATTCAGCCACGTTGATGCAAACAACATTCTAGCTGAGCAACAAAAAGGATGCCGTAAGTTCAGCCAAGGCTGTAAAGAACAGCTAGTCATCGACTCTGTTATATTAAAACAGGTTCAAAAACATAAATCCGATTTACACAGCATGTACATTGATTACAAAAAAGCCTACGACTCTGTCCCACATTCCTGGTTATTAAAAATACTTGATATCTACAAAATACATCCAAAAATTGTTAATCTTCTAAAGAAAAGTATGGAAAACTGGACAACTAGACTTAAACTGACCACCCCAACACACTCAATACAGACTGAACCCATAAAAATACAGCGAGGCATATTCCAAGGAGATGCATTGAGTCCTCTATGGTTTTGCCTTGCTCTAAACCCACTTTCAGACATTCTCAACTCGACCACACTAGGATATCAGTTAAATTACGCAGAAATTGACCAACAAACTGACAGACGACAAAACATAAGCCATCTTCTCTACATGGATGACATTAAATTATATGCCAAAAATGAAGAACAACTTCACCAGCTAGCCCAGCTTACAGAACAATTTTCACGCGACATAAATATGGAGTTTGGCTTAGATAAATGCAAAATAAATTCAATTAAAGCAGGACAGAATTACAAACATAATTATACATTAGAAACTGGAGAACGAATAGAGCCATTAGATGAACTGGACACATATAAATACCTAGGATACAACCAATCTTTACAAATACGTTTTAAAGATACGAAAGAAAAACTGAAACGGACATTTAGACACCGACTCAACTCCATATTAAAAACGCAGCTACACTCCAGAAACACATTCAAAGCTATAAATACATATGCTATCCCTATACTCACATATTCTTTTGGCATTATACCATGGTCCCAAACTGATCTTAAAAAAATGCAGCGCACTATAAATACAACTCTGACTAAATTTCGTAAACACCACCCCAGATCTTGCCTACAAAGGCTGACACTCCCCAGAAAAGAAGGTGGCAGAGGACTAATTGATATCCCAAACCTACATAATAGGCAAATCATTAACCTCAGAAAATATTTCTTCCAAAAATCAGAAACTTCCACTCTTCACAAATCAATAATAGAGAATGACTCCAAAGCAACCCCTTTAAACTTACAAGACACCACACAACAAAATAACGAGAAACTAACAGACGACAAAACGAAACATGCCGAATGGGCCAGAAAGTCTCTACATGGGAGACATCACCACGACTTGAGTCAATCTAATGTCGACAGAGATGCGTCGAACGCATGGCTCAGTCGTGGTGATTTATTACCGGAGACTGAAGGTTTCATTATGGCAATACAGGACCAAGTAGTAGAAACGAAAAACTACCAGAGATACATAACAAAGACTTTAGCTTCAGACACATGTAGGAAATGCAATAGCTGCCCAGAAACCATTCAACACATAACAAGTGCTTGCAAATCCATAGCCCAAACTGACTATAAACATAGACACGACCAAGTAGCTAATATCATCCATCAAAAACTTGCACACCAACATAATTTTATCCCATCTATTCAGCCATACTATAAATACATACCGGAAACTGTTTTAGAAAATTCAACGACTAAACTGTACTTCGACCGTGCCATCCTTACCGACAGAACAATCCACTATAACAGACCGGACATTACCTTGATTAATAAGATTAATAACACCGGTTACCTAATTGATATAGCAGTCCCTAACACCCATAACTTACAAAACACAATATCTGAAAAGCTCACCAAATACGTCGAACTTAAAGATGAAATAACCCGTTTATGGCATCTCCAGAAAGTAGTAACAGTCCCGATTGTACTTTCATCAACAGGCGTGATACCGAAGCAAATTCATCAGTCACTCAAGACACTCAACCTCCCGGCAAACATCTACAACCTTTTACAAAAAGCCGTTATCTTAAATACGTGCCGTATAGTGCGAAAATTTCTGCACAGTGAACAAGATCATATAGATTCATCCCAAACTTCCACACAAACCACCTATCATTCTATATCACAACCCCCCACGCAGCCAAACATTGAACCAAACATAGAAATAGAACCTCAAAACGCGCAGACGAATACACGACCAGATACTGCCCCACAAAACTCTCAGAACCCAATTATTAACCCTGATATACAGTTGGCTTAGGCCCGTGTATACCAGTATTTACCAGGGAAAGCCGAGAAAAACAAAAAGAAAACGATAATAATAATAAAAAAGTATTTATTTCCTCTACAAACAACAACATAAAAGTAGATACATAAGCAAATAAAAGTTTACAATTTGTTTGAAAGGCTGGTCCCTAAACTAGGTAAACCTGATCTATAGGTAACCAGGCCTCCACCTCCAGAATGAATGACAAGAAGAACAACATATTGTGTTGTTTTAGATATAAAAAAATGAGAAAAAAAAAGACTTAATAATTATTAGCCCGGTGCACCCCAGCGCCCTCATCAGTAAAAAAATCATTGCTCACCGAAAACTCAATTAATCGAAAATCCGGTAGATCAGATTAAAGAATGGGTACTGAAGTTTTTTTAAGCATTATAAATTAATAATCCAGTGTTCACTTCAGTTACAGATAGTAAAAGTGCTAAAAGTGGCCGTTTTTCACAAATTTCCTATCTGTAACTGCAACGATCTATAAGTTGCAACTTTATGAGGTTCCAAATGGCCTTTATTGCTTTAACCTAAATCTGATCTACCGGATTTTCGATTGATTTTGTTTTCAGTTAATTATGATTTTTTTGACTGATGAGGGCGCCACTTAGCCCAGGGAAGCCCCTTAAATGAAAACAACAATCAAAACTAACTGATATTATTTGTAGGTTGGGTGAGTGTGTGTGCGCGTGTGATTATGTGTTTGCGCCACTGTGTGTGTGTGTTTGTGTGTGTGTGTGTGTGTTTGTGTGAGTGCGCGTATGTGTGTGTGGGTGTGTGTGTATATATATGACTGGTCAAGAAGTCAGGGCATGCATGCCTGCACGTATTGTGGAGCAATTCTAGAGATTGCCTGTATGTTAGGACAAATGAAGCCAGACGTGACTAGTTTCGTGTTGGAAATAAATTGTTAATCAACAAAAAGTTGAACAGGTAAGTACAAATTGAACTTAGAACTCAAACCCAGAACAGCCCTACGTACGAAGAAGGATGGTCACATGAACTTATTGCGAAGGTAAGGTATTTAGTTTTATTTAGATTCAAAGTTAAGAGATTACTCGATAACCAGCCCATGACCAATTTAAGGACATTTAAGGACAAAATACAGTAGAACTATGCAAATGCGCGCCAAATCATGCGGAAAAAGCGTGAGTTTCAATTCAATTACATGTTATATTAAAAGTAACAGATAGATTCTAATTTTAAATTTAGGCGGTGGTATCTTGAATAAAGTCTAATATTATACATCAAATAGCAACAGTAAGGAATGTGCTCGGCTCGGGAGCGGGCGATGAGTAATCGCCGTCATTTCTCTCAGAGTTCCTTATGAACTCTAGTATATCCTTGTCGAACAAAATTTCACTTGTTCGTCTTTTGTTGATAGAAACTTCGGGGCGAATATTTTAACAATGAATCTCTTTGGCGAATGGTTCACTTGAGTCAAATCATATTTCATGGTTATTTGTTGAAAGTTATGTTACGTGGGTTACATTTTATGCGGTTAACTTTTAGACAGTTATTTTAATGTGGGTGGAAGTTGTGTACTCAAAATGTTTTACTATTAAATGGTTTTGTTGTTTGAGTAGCAGCGTCCCATTGGAATCTTACGGATGGTTGTAAAGATTGTATCAATTTTTTTATTTAGGTGAATCAAATGATATCTACATCATTTACCTTTATGTAAATTAATTTCGACCCGTAAGTATCTAATGAGTTACCAATATTAAGCCTTTATATGCTGCTTTGATGTCCTAACATTTTGGGTATTTTAAGATGATTAATTCGACATCCCACTTATTTATAGTCAAAACTACACAACCCCGATATAAACATTAATAATTGACAGTAAAAATCAAATTAGTAGATAAAGAATAATGGCTGAAACTACCGCGGAAGCCAGCCTACCCGGATGGCAATGGCGACCCCTAGTCCCCGCAGATATTTGACAGTAATCACGTTAATGTAACAACCGACTATGCCACAGGGTGCCTGTGCCCGATCCGCACTAGCGCACCGAATCAGTCACACTTTTACCAAAGAAAAGTAATATAAGCTAACGCTAAAGAAGAGGCACTCCCACCCCCGATCTTAAATGTTACCTCACCTCGTCTCCCCGGCGCCAACGGGTACGCGAGCCGTTTTGACTAGATGGCAGCACGCACACAAACCCACTTCAGCCTGTACGAACACGTTTTTGAATTTGTAGTACGAAAATTGGCAGCTTAAATAGAGTGCCTGCCCTGTGGTTTAACTATGTTCATTTTACTCTATTTTGCTTGCAAAAGTAAATAAAGACACCCGCAACACGAAGCGCTGCAAGTTACTAAGGAAATTATTGATACTCTAGATTTCCCTATTATAACAAGTTTTCTTTTAATCATATAAAAGTTGTACAATGCTATTATAATTATATTCTCCCAAACTTCGTAAAAGTTTAACGGGAGATCAGTTGCTCTGCGCAATACAACTTACTTATACTAAAACATTAAAAACTAACTTAATTATTATGCTAATATGAATTAAAAAAAATAGTAATAACCCTCCTAGACCTTACTTGCTACGTTATCCAAAATGTACGACTTGATTCGATTTTGAATTTCTTTTTTAGACACTTGCATAGTTTTTAATTCGCTAGGCAACTCATTGAAAATAGTTGAAATCATTTGCACTAATGATAGCTTTCCATACATATTGTTTACTTGCGGCACCTTGAGTAGGTGTTGTAACGCTAGTTTCGCATTGCGAGATAATTCAATACCTATAAGTAAGTGATACCTATTGAATCATCATCTTCCTAGCTTTATCCCGTATCTCACGGGGTCAGCTTCCTAATTTAGGGGATTGAACGAGGGTACTGGTTTTTACACAGAGCGACTGCCATCTGACCTTCGCAACCCAGAAGGGAAACCAGACCCAATTCTAGATTAGGTCAGAGTTTACAAGCCGCCAATTCTTAGCACTGGCCTCAGACATGGCTTCACGACTAATATCTACGGTATTAACCAACGGCTTAACGTACCTTCCGAAGCACGGAAAAAGCGCCGAATAAACGTACGTATGAAATTCGAAAACCGAAAAACACATTGGTATGTGGTGGGATTCGAACCACGACCTCCCCGCTCAGGAGGCAGCACTACACCATCGGGCTCTCTGAATGATATCTAACTAGATAACCTAAAAAGCATATATTTAAGACTTTATTGGAAACTGACCATCACCATGTCGTCAGGATCAGGGTTCTGATCTTCTTCTGTCGTGTGGGTATCGACTCGCCCGATCTCATTTCCGGTGATGGAGAGAGTTAAGATTCCGCCGTTTGCGAGTGTCTGTGAAAACAAAATAGGAATGGACACGCTCCATCGATTGGATGTTGGCCCTGTCATTTTCTTTAGTTTGACATAAGAACATACATACATAAAATCACGCCTTTATCCCTTACGGGGTAGGCAGAACGTAACTAAAAGGCGCTTTCGCCACGTCTGACATAAATTAAGGGCAATTTTAGATTGTAATGTGTATTGCTGTAGTGACAGGTTGTCAGCCCATCGCCTAAATTACAATACACTGTAACCCTCGAATCCCTTTTGCTGACTTCTACAGCATGCCCGGGAGGAAGGGCAACTGGAACATTCTATGTTTTTCTTTCTCTCCCAGTCCAGTATGGAATAACATAAGAACAGGATAGGAAATAAACTCATCACTTTGACATTCCTAATCTGACATAAGACTTTATTTGACGTAAAATAAGGGAACATGATCTATGGTCAGTTCTTATTTAAAGCGTCTTGCGTCAGATTAGGCGTCCAGAATTGCCGCTATTATTACTAAAAAATATAACTTTTTTTTAAGAAGTTTATTCTAAATAAAAATAACACATTTTTACATGGTTAAAGACGAAGCACGAATGAGTTGCTAATATAAAATATTCTTATAAATAATTAAAATATATTCTTAGTATTAAGACGACCCTATCTTTCTTCGTATTAAGTTTCATTTAAATTCTGTTTCGCTTCTTCTAGGCTCAATTATTAAAATTGATAATTTACCAAAGCAAAGTTATCACTCATTCCATGCTGGACTGGGAGTGATGGAAAAACATAGAATGTGCCAGCTGCATCACCTCCAGAGCATGCTGTAAAAACCAGCTAATGGATTCGAGGGTTATAGTATATTGCAATTTTAGGCGATGGGCTGACAACCTGTCACTAAAGCAATATACGTCATGATCATCTGTAATAATCCTCAAAACTTGTCAGACGCGGCGGAACGACCTTTGTTTAGGTCGTTTTCGCTCTGCCTACCCCATTAGGGATAAAGGCGTGATTATATGTATGTACGTGGGACACTCAGAAAGTTTTGCGACACTAAAAAAAATTGTTCTACAGGTACATATATTTTTATTAAATCTTTTCAAAGTACTCTCCACCAGCCTCTATACAAAGATTCATGCGTCTGAACTAGTTTTCAAAACACTTTTTCCAGTCCGCCGTAGACACCTCGTTTACAGCCTGCTCGAATGCAGCCAGCGCATCTTCCGGCGACGAAAATTGTATCCCCTTGAGCTGATTTTTTATTTTTGGAAATAAAAAGAAGTCACACGGTGCTAGATCAGGGCTGTAAGGAGGCTGACCCAGGAGTTTGACTGGTGTGCTGTCCAGGATGTCCCTCGTTTTGAGCGCGGTGTGTGCAGGCGCATTGTCGTGGTGGAACAGTAGTCCGCGGAGCCCTGTGTTTGGTCGCTTGTTGCTCACAACAGAAAAAACTTATGGTAAACATTTGGTAGTATACCATTCGGCGTTAATGCTTCTTTGATCTCGTAAGGGAATTGAGGCCAAGTGGCCAGTCAAATTAAAAAAGCTGGCGATCAAAATCTTCCCCCCGCTTCGAGATCGCTTCACTTTGGTAGGCGTTGGTTCATTTTGAAACACCCAAACTGTCGACTGGCGCTTGGTTTCTGGATCGTATTGATAAATCCAGGACTCATCACCTGTTACGATGTCGTAAACACGCCGAGACGAGCCTGCTTCAAATTTGTTCAGCATATCAGGGCACCATTCCACCCGGGCCTGCTTCTGAGCGTCGGTGAGGTAGTGCGGCACCCAGCGCGATACTATCCTCCTCACGCGAAGATGCCCATGTAGAATCTCGTGAACGCTTCCCGATCCAATCTTTAATATGTGCTGAATCTCCTGATATGTAATTCGCCTATTATCTTGGATTAAATTTTTCACTGCTAGCACGTTTTCTTCCGTAATAGCCGTCAAAGGGCGACCGCTTCTTTCTTCATCCCCCAAGGTTGGTCGACCGCGCCTAAATTCGTTATACCAACGATACACGGTTGCCTTGGAGGGGCTTTCATCCATAAATGCCATTTGAAGTCTATCGAACGATTCATTCGGTTTCAGGCGACACTTGAAATCGTAAAAAATCATAGCACTAAAATGTTCCCGGCGCAGATCCATTTTTCAGTAAGACACGATACTTTGAATTGGCTCGCAAAAAATGTGGAGGGAAATTTTGAAAATGGAACACACATATTTTTACTTACAAGTAATCATATTTTCAAAAAAGATTCTAACCGGCCAGTCTGCCATATATAAAAACTATTTATCGCAATACTTTCTGAGTGGCCTGGTATGTATGTATGCAAAGTTATCTACACCTGAAAATGAGGAGTATATTACTTAAAAGGGTTGAAATCGCTTTGGTAATTAGACCCTAATCTGCAAGAGACGTGTCCCATTCCGTATATCTTTGCAAATTACCATGTTACCTGCAAGTATTTAATTCATTAAGTACATTTAGATGTTTCCATAATATCATATTATTAAAATAGCCATCCCCCTGTGATATTCTTCTTCTTCCTAGCCTTATCCCGTATCTCACGGGGTCGGCTACCTAATCTAGGGGATTGAACGAGGGTACTTGTTTTTACACAGAGTGACTGTCATCTGACCTCCGCAACCAAGAAGGGAAACCAGACCCAATCCTAGATTAGGTCAGAGTTTTCAAGCCGCCAATGCTTAGCACGGGCATCTGATATGGCTTAACGACTAATATCTACGGTATTAAACGATATTAACCGGGACCAACGGCTTAACGTACATATGAAATTCGAAAACCGAAAAACACATTGGTACGTGGTGGGATTTGAACCACGACCTCCCGTCAGGAGGCAGCGGCCCTATCCACTACACCATCGGGCTCCCCCTGTGATATTGTACTTACTTATTTTATTTCTTAATTCTTCCATGCTGGACTTTGAGCGAAAGAAACACGTAGAAAGTGCCAGCTGCATTTCCTCCCGGGCATGCTTTAAAAACCAGCTAAGGGATCTGAGGGTTTCTGTATTTTGCAATTTAGGCGATGGGCTGACAACTTGCCACTGCAGCAATATACCTATAAATCTATCTTAAATAACCCTCAAATCTTTGTCAGAGTCTTTTACGCTCTGCTTACCCCATTAGGGATAAAGACGTGATTATATGTATATATAAAGCTTTACAATTTTTTAATCATTACTAAGTAAGCAAGTGATATCATCGCGTATGTCCCGTAAGTAAACCTACAACGTCCAGATCGAGAATCCAAGGTCCACACTACAAGAACAAAGGTATTATACATAGTTAGATAGCAGTTATGTATCTTCCATGCTGGACTGGGAGAGATAGAAAAACATAGAATGTTCCAGCTGCCCTTCCTCCCAGGATTGCTGTTGAAGTCAGCAAAAGGGACTCGAGGGTTACAGTGTATTGTAATTTAGGCGATGGGCTGACAACCTGTCACTAAAGCAATACATATTACAATCTAAAATTGCCCTCATTTTTTTGTCAGACGTGGCGAAAGCGCCTTTTAAGAGGCGTTAAACGCTCTTCCTACCCCGTAAGGGATAAAGGCGTGATTTATGTATGTATGTAGATAGCAGTTAGCAGGAGGTTCTCGTCTCATAAACTTAGGGTTTCCAGCCTTGAAGAGTAGCTGTTCCATGATGGACTGGGAGCGAGAGTAAACCGTAGAACGTACCAGCAGCATTTCCTCCCGGGCATGCTGTAAAAATCAGCTAAAGGATCGGGGAGTTTCAGTATAGGTATTGCAATGTAGGCGATGGGCTGACGACCTGTCACTACAGCAATATGCCTACAAATCTATCTTAAATAACCCTCAAAATTTAATCAGACGTGCAGGAACTACCTTTGCTTAGGTCGTTTACGCACTGCCTACCCCATTAGGGCTGAAGGCGTGAGTATATGTATGTATGTAAGAGTAGCTGTTTAAGAGCTGTCATCGCACCTGGCTGTAGCCGGCTATTGGAGCAAACGAGGCTGACGAGATAAGGGCCGCTTCGTAAGTTCCGGCATTGTTGTTTCGAACAATAGCCCGCCTGCATTATCTGTGACATCACGGCGCGGGGACGGGACGGGACGGGACGGGCGGGGAGGGGTTAATGGATGTGTTGGACACCGTCTAAACTAGGCGACTAAAGTAGACTAAAATTAAGAGTTAAACTGAACTGGACTGAAGTGGACTGAAGTGGACTGAAGTGGCCTGAAATGGACTGAAGTGGATTTGAAGTGGACTGAAGTGGACTGAAGTGGACTGAAGTGGACTGAAGTGGACTGAAGTGGACTGAAGTGGACTGAAGTGGACTGAAGTGGACTGAAGTGGACTGAAGTGGACTGAAGTGGACTGAAGTGGACTGAAGTGGACTGAAGTGGACTGAAGTGGACTGAAGTGGACTGAAGTGGACTGAAGTGGACTGAAGTGGACTGAAGTGGACTGAAGTGGACTGAAGTGGACTGAAGTGGACTGAAGTGGACTGAAGTGGACTGAAGTGGACTGAAGTGGACTGAAGTGGACTGAAGTGGACTGAAGTGGACTGAAGTGGACTGAAGTGGACTGAAGTGGACTGAAGTGGACTGAAGTGGACTGAAGTGGACTGAAGTGGACTGAAGTGGACTGAAGTGGACTGAAGTGGACTGAAGTGGACTGAAGTGGACTGAAGTGGACTGAAGTGGACTGAAGTGGACTGAAGTGGACTGAAGTGGACTGAAGTGGACTGAGGTGGACTGAAGTTGTAAAAAAAAAATGATGGGAAGTGAAAGAGTAAACGAGGCTGACGAGATGGCTGCTCCGTAAGTTCCGGCATTGTTGATTCGAACAATATCCCGCCTGCATTATCTGTGCGATCACGGCGCGGGGACGGGACGGCTTTATGGATCTTTTGAACACCGTCTAAACTAGGCGACTAAAGTAGACTAAAATATATTAAAGTAGACGAAGCTAGAATAAAGAGGTAAACTGAAGTAGACTACATACATACATACATATAATCACGCTTTTATCACTAATGGGGTAGGCAGAGCGTAAACGACCTAATCAAAGGTCTTTAGCCCTATAAGTGAATATTATGTGACGAGGAAAGATAGGCTAATAAACTTTAAATGAATAGATCTCCTGTCCTTGTCCAATGTTTTTAGTCTGAAAGAGATAAATAGATTTTAGTTTTAGCCGGAAAATCTAGAATCGAGTAGGTACACTGTGAAAACAGTAAATTTTTACCCTTATTATTATTTTATATTAATTATTATTGGTATAAGGTCATACCTACCTACTCATTTGAGTTATTGGAACTTTAAGTAAAATTTATCATTCAACATAAAACTTGAAAATTATAGGTACCTCTTACACTTCTACGAAGTTAGAATAGATCCTTAAATCACGCAAGCAGAAAATATGCTTGGTTGAAGTTTTAAGAAACAATTCAGCTTAAACTTTCTAAGTACTTAAACAATTTTAGCATAGGTAATTCAAAATCTTTGAAAATACGTATTTCATCAGGTTAAATTATTTAACTAGCAATTTTGCAACATTTAACAACGTTGATCTTTTATAACAAGAACCCAATAGAGTTTATCTTTTAAGCGTGCTTTAGGTAAGAAACTTCTCTTTTTATGTTAACTATTGCGTAGACAGAATAAATAGCATGCTTAGATAGCCCGATGGTGTAGTGGATAGGGCCGCTGCCTCCTGAGCTGGAGGTCGTGGTTCAAATCGCACCACCAATGTGTTTTTCGGTTTTCGAATTTCATATGTACGTTTATTCGGCGCTTTTTCGTGCTTCGGAAGGCACGTTCAGCCGTTGGTCCTAGTTAATATCGTTTAATCCCTATATCGTTTATTAATATTATAAATTTGTGTTGCGAAACGTATTCTATTTTATATTCTAATTAAAGACGAATTTGTCGAACCCTGTTACAATATATAAATTAATTAATAAAATTTAAAATAACATTTATTCAGTTACACAAAAGTCATAAAATGTACAACGTACTGATCCGTATCTTCACAACAAAAGTTTACAATTACAAATCACATAACCCCACACATCATACCAACATATCTTAACAATTATACTTGACATCAGAGTTCACTAAACTCGATACATAACACAACATGTCACAATCTTTAAATTATTAGATACTTTTATCTTTGTTTTATATCAAATACAGAATATTAAAAAAATATATATTTTACGAAGACTTATTTTAGAACACGATCTTGTCTGAAATCTAATGCGAGAATTTCAATTCTCAGAATATTATCTAACTTTACTACCATGGTAACCTCTACTAAGTAATTAGAAGTAAATCCTCCTAAGGATTGGTCTAAGAACATAAACTTTTAGAAGACTTCATTAGCGCGAAGTAGATACTTAGAGGAAAGAAACAGTACAATTTAAATACCCAGTTCGATATTATCACTATCACACAGACAGTCGCCACCAGTGATGAATATACAAAAATAAATTAAAATGTTTATTAAAAAACATAAGTAATGTTATTGGTGATCCACGGTCCATATCAAGAACAATACACACATATATTCACGCCTTTATCCCTAATGGGATAGGCAGAGCGTAAACGACCTAAACAAAAATCGTTCCGCCACGTCTGAGAAAGTTTTGAGGGTTATTTAAGATAGATTTGTAGGTATATTGCTTTGGTGGCAGGTTGTCAACCCATCGCCTAAATTATAATATACTGTAACTCTCGGATCCCTTAGCTAGTTTTTACAGCATGCCCGGGAGGAATTGCAACTAGCACATTCTATTTTTTTCTTTCGCTCCCAATCCACCATGGAAGAAAAATATACGGGTTAAAATAATTCAACCTTATCAAAGTGTTCGATATTGATATAAGGTACTAATGATACTACGTATGTACATGTCAAAATAATAGTTAATGGTGGAGTCGATCCGATAGATTTTGAAACCAAAATTAAAATCTTAATGGCAACATTTTTGATCTGCTCGTCGCAAGCTATATTATGTGAACTCTTAAGAAATATATACCCCTACATGGTTTCAAAGATTCCATACTGGCCCTAAAATGAATGAGTTCATTTTTCTCATCTCGTAGAAAGTAGAAAACTTATTAAATATCTAGTTCAGGATAAAACTAGAGAATATTTTCAGCCAGTGTTTGCGGTACATCTGCGGGTGTCTGCCACGTACAGTGCATTAGAGTAATTACTTTGCTCGTTCTGTTATGCATTTTGTACGCCGATGTCATATAAACAAATACTACCTAGATAACTATTTCACAGAACTTTACATACGAGCAAGTGTAGAAAAGTAAGTAAATACGTCTTCGTCTGTTGCTTTCTGATGTAATGTGATGATTATAAGACAAAAACTTTACAAACATTCGTCAGCCTGCTATTAGCGTCAGCCAAAATACTATAATTTTACAAAATATGACACTGGTGATTATAATTATAAAATCAACAAAATAAGTTTGAAATAGTCCTGTCACTATCGTAAATTTGAAATCAAAGATGCACGACAGACATTTTATTACACGCTAGTATTTTTATACGATGCTATAACATTGAGTTTGATTCTAGCTGGCACCGGCTAAATCTAAAATTAAAATTACTCTTCGGTTTTTGATTTATAGTCTGTGATTTTACGCGTTATCTTATCTGTTACTTTTATCCGCCATGTCATATAATGATACATACCAAACATATATATAGTCACGCCTTTATCCCTAATGGGGTAGGCAGAGCATAAATTACCTAAATAAAGGTTGTTCCGCCACGTCTGACAAAGTTTTGAGGGTTATTTAAGATAGATTTGTAAATATATTGCTGTAGTGACAGGTTGTTAGCCTATCGCCTAAATTACAATTTACTAAAACGATTCGACTCGAGAATCCACTAGCTAATAAGAAGAAGATAAGTATGTACAATCAGCACTAAATCTAGAGAATGTAAAAATAACCAAACCGCTGGTAAGGAAAGTGTAGAGAACACAGCTTGTTTGTTCAATCTCACAAAGTTGCTTACCAACCGCAGCAGCCGTGTGTCCAATTTGCGTTCATTCGACTAAAAGCACCCGATCTCATAAACGAGTACAAAGGTACCTATAGGTATTTGCGCACATTTTTTCGCTTAATTTAGTTTAAGTAACAAGATACCAATCCTTTGTTACGGCGGGGGGAATGTTTTGCAAATTGTTTCTGCAATTTTTAAAGGGTTGCCCATGATTGTTTACGGTTCCTTTATTAAATTAGCTTCGAAGGTTGTGTAAGTATTCCTTTCTGGATGATTTGTTTTGTAAGAAGTTGGTTCAATTAGAAAGTGAATCTCAAAAAGCCAATTTAAGTTCATAGAAGCCTGCGATGCGAATACGGCGAATGAAATTAGTTTTCAACCAACAATAGGTAGGGATAATTTAATATTTATGTTTTGTGGTCTAACAATGAAGAAGTTTATAAAATATAATCTTTGTATAGTTTGCAATTACTGCTGGCAGGTATACCTAAAGAGTAATTTGTTACGCTATTATCACAATAATTATGATAAATCGGCGTGAGCTAATACAGCGTAGTTACTATGACCTGATTAAAGAATAATTTAAACAGACTAGCTTCAAATAGTAGACCGTAAAAATACCTAAATATCTATCTATCTATATACCTTCTCATGGAATACAATCATCGTTTTTCAAATATATTATTTCAGTTTGATTACAGACACAAAGTTGATGTTCTGGAAGTCTGTGTACACATCTGCTGAACAGGGGCTAAAGCAAATAAGTGAATGGCTACGAAATAATGTTCTTACACTAAACACTGCAAAGACCAACTACATCTGCTATAGCATTTACAATGATGGGCAGCCTGATCATAATTTTAACTTAAAAATACATACCTGCTATAATGACGTTGCAAATATACAAAACTGTAGCTGCACTAATATCCAAAAGGTTGCGCAAGTCAGATATTTGAGAGTCATTGTGGATCAGCGGCTTTCTTGGTATCCACATCTTGAAAATGTAATTTCCAGGATCAGAAAACTTACCTGGATATTTAAAAACTTAAGACATGTGGTGCCAAGGTTGGCTGCGGACCCGCATGACGAAAATAACCACTCACATCAGTCGAATAGAAATCTTCTAAATGAGATATATACCTCACTTGTGCAATAAATTTTAACTTATTGCATTTCTATTTGGGGTGGCGCTGCAAAATCGAGATTCTTGCAACTAGAACGAGCACAGCGTAACTTGATTAAAGTCATGTATTTTAAGAAGCTAAGATATTCTACTGATAGTCTATATAAATTATCCAAACTTTTATCAGTCAGGAAGCTTTATATTTCTAATATAATTTTGAAAAAACATAAGACCTTACCTTATGATCCCAGTATTCTAAACCGAAGAAGAAATTACACTGTAGCGCTTGCACCCAGGATCAGAACCGCATTTGCCGGCAGGCAATACGACAATCGTTCAGCCTATCTGTATAATCTACTAAATAAAGAATTGGGAATCTATAAAAATACATACTACGAATGTAAGAAAACTGTAACAAAATGGTTAGAAACTAAAAATTACGACGAGACAGAGAAGTTACTATACATACAGGAATAGTTAATAATCAATAATTTAAATATAGGTACTATAGAAATATAATTAACGTATATATATATATATATGTTAATTATTATTATATATATATGTATATATATATACAACTTTGTGTTTAATAATATTATCACTAACTCCAGGGCATAAGCTCCCGTGGATGACTTGGAAGTCCCTGAACAGACTCCGGACCCAAGTCGGTCGCTGTAGGGACAATTTGTGCCGATGGGGATACAGCACGAACAACCAGTGCAAATGTGGTGCCTCCCCCCAAACAATGGCACATCTATTGTCTTGCCCCGCGTGCCCTTCATCTTGCACGCAAGAAGACCTGTACAACGCCACTGACGTCGCGGTTCGTTTGGCAGAGTACTGGTCAAAATTAATATAAAAACGCCTAAACGATCGACACGATAAGAAGAAGATCACTAACTAACATATCATACACACAACAAATACAGGCACAACACATACATGCACAACACAAACACACGCCGCAAGTACATTCACAACACGTACACGCACAACACAACATTCATACACAAACACACCCGTACACAAATGTAAGCTTAGTTTGTAAATTCTAGTTTAGTTTAGTTTTTACGTTTTATTATATCCTGGAAGAGCGGTGCCTCCTAGTACAGGTTTTTATTAAACTTAAAAGGAGGCTCCGGCCACTGTAAATCTATGTTGAAACTTATCTAAAACAAATAAATTATTTTGTATTTGTATTTTTGTATAATGATACCAGGGCCCATCAAGCCCACCTATTAGATAGTTTAAGAACTACGACACTTTGGTTTATCAGGTGCTTCGTCTATTTTAAACTTTAACTGCCTCCGTGGTCTAGCGGTCTGAGCCATGGGCTCTGGACTTGGAGGTCCCGGGTTCGATTCCCGGCGGGGGACAATGACTTTGTGTTGTTGTTTCTAGTTTGGTTAGGACATAGCAGGCTGATCACCTGATTGTCCGAAAAGTAAGATGATACATGCCGTCGGATGGGCATGTAAATAGTCTGTCCTGCGCTTGAATTCTCTCTGGTCGTGTCACTCAGTCTGTCCCATCAGAATAAGAGATTGAGGGAACAGAGAGTGCACCTGCGTGTAGCGCAAACACTTGGGCACTAAAAACAAGTCCTGCGCAGTTGGCTCATCTCCGGGAGAATGGCCGCCATCACCGAAAATCGGTGGGAGGACTATTATTATTATTACTATTTTAAAATTTAGACATTAGAAAGTCTAACATGTAACAGGTTGTACCTGTAACAAAATAATCCTCTCAATATAATAGAGACGGCAACCGACATTCTTGGCTTTCATGCTGGCCTAGGAGCGAAAGAAAAAAATAGAATGTGCCAACTGAATTTCCTCCCAGGCATGCTGTAAAAATTAGCTAAGGGATCCGGGGATTTCTGTATATCGTAATTTAGACGATGGGCTGACAACCTGTCACTACAGCAAGATACCTACAAATCTATCTTAAATAACCCTCAAAACTTTGTCAGACCCGGCAGCGCTCTACCTATCTCATTAGGGATGAAGGCGTGATTATATAAACACACACATATGTGTGTGTCTGACCGACAATCGTATCACGGCGTCGCTACCTGCGACTTCTATAACAACATAATTATACCTGCGTACACAACTGTACGATCAAATTAGAAACGCAAATTCAGTTTCAAGCCCCTAGTTTTGTGTGATTTACTCTGTTTATATAAGCGAAGGCATGTTTAATAACCCACTAAAATGTATGTGCGTATGCCTATGTAAATATAACAGAAATTTCTATTTGCACTGATTTCAAGCTGTTATAATATTATATTTAGCGTTAGGTACTACCTCTATTGTCTCAAATCCTGTGTGATGATGGATATGGATTGAATCATCCACTTTCTTTCAGCTAGTATCATATATCCAGGAAACAAACTTTCCATTTGAATACAACCAATACATTTGTCAGACGTGGTCACTATGACAAATACTCCAATACTAGCCAAGTGGCGCCCCCATTAGTAAAAAAAACACACATCATAAAATCTTAATTGAACAGAATCAAGTTATAGTAATTAAGATAATTTAGTACCATATAAATTTGCGATTCAGAGCTCGTTGTAGTAACAGGAAGAAAATTTGCCGTTAGTGGCCGTTATTCGCAAATGTTCTTTCTGTTACTACAACAAACTATGAATCGCTAATTGATAATGTTTTAATTATCTTAATTACTATAACTTGATTCTGTTGGACCAGTTTTTCAATTCATTGTGTTTTTACATACATACATATAATCACGCCTTTATCCCTAATGGGGTAGGCAGAGCGTAAGCGATCCAAACAAAGGTCGTTCTGCCGCGTCTGACAAGGTTTTGAGGGTTATTTAAAATAGATTTGTAAGTATATTGCTCTAGTGACAGGTTGTCAGCCCATCGCCTGAATTATAATATACTGAAACCCTCGGATCCCTCAGCTGGTTTTTACAGCATACCCGGGAGGAAATGCAGCTGGCACATTCTATGTGTTTCTCTCGCTCCCAGGCCAACATGGAAGAAATTGTGTTTTTAGTGAATTATTTACTATTGGGGAGCCATTTTGCTAGTTAATAATAAAGACCCAATTTCTTGGAGGAAGGTAAAAGTAAAATAAATATTATAACCGAAATCAATTCACTTAAAAAATAAAGCCATTTTATTTCAAAGGCAAACCACATCAAACAATGGAGGTTTTAACAACGCATCTCGCAAAATGCTTAAAATATTCCATAAAATATCAAAGGCTTTTGAAAGAAGCCTTCTTTATAGATATGAATATCGCACGATCAAAAAGATACGCCGATCGTAACTTCATACCTTTATACATCATGGTGCTTCATAAAGAAGTGGCTTCCGGCGAAATCCTTTGAAAAGCGATATCCAGTGACCTCTTGGCTTGAAAGAAAATAAAACCATAATATGCAAAAAGAAAACTATCCTAAATCTGACGCGGGTTCCATCCATCATGCGAGACGACAGGACGAAGGCTTGTCGACCCTAATCGAACCATAAACATACAGTGTGATGTGTTTGTGTAATATAATACAACGTTCGTTGAATAAGTATGTAGATAGTATTTGAACTGAAAGCAGACGTGCATATTTTAGGAAACATACAATAACGCAACATTTTTATTATAGTTTTTATTTTAAAGAATTCCATGAAATAAAGAGCACAAAAATAAAGAAAAATAAAACATTGCAATTTATCAGAAAAATGCGGTTTTAAATTGACATTTTAGATATTCGCGCTAAAACGGACCATTGGATACACCCGATGACGTCATTCCTGTCCTGTCACTGGTCGAGGGTTGCCAAAAAGTGTTTTATCAAGTTGTTGCTGCCAGCCCGTGTCCTTTGAATCGAAATTCCTGGATTCACCGCATTTTCCCCTCGTTGATGCTCTCCCTAAAACTTCCTACATTTCGTTTGAAATTCCATACATTCTGGAGAATTCTACACTTTTTGGGCAACCCTCGACCAGTGACAGGACAGGAATGACGTCATCGGGATCATAGGTCTAGGGATAGGGGAAAATTTAAATGATCAATTTAAAACCGCATGTTTTAATTTATTTGTGGCCTATGCTACATTAAATTCTTTAATATGAAAACGAAAATAAAAGCAATACATCTTTTCTATTGAAGTTATGTTAGTATCGATTTGATTTTCATGTGGTTCACGGGACTATTATAAGTAACTGGGTACGGTGACCTAACAACACTTGTTATCCCAAAAGCAACTAAATATATCTGTTTGACATAATAATAATATTATTGTGCTAGTATTTACCTGGCTTCAACCTTTTTCAACAAAAAGACTTAAGAGCTAACACAAGTTAGTTAAGTTAAAAAAAGAAATAATAAATTTGCATCACACAAAAGAAAATGCATTCATGATAAACGTATTTTCTATTGTCTAAATAATCGTTGGGACATAATTATGCTATTGTTATTGGGTTGCCAATGAAAATTTAATTATTCGATATTCATCACCAATAACATCAATTTAGTATCGTGAAATATTAAGATGCGACAGCTATTTAATAATCTCCTAAAGAGAGCGTCAAATTTTCTAAAAAAACTGGTCAAACATCTACGAAAACTTTAATATTAATTCATATGGAATTCACGTTAGCCAATTCAAACGGTAACAAGTATTTTTTAAAAGAATTTGTACATATTGTCGGGTGACTACGAAAAATTGCATTAATTGTTCTAAAATTAAGCTTTAACATATAAATCATATAATCAAAAAAAATTAGAAGACTTACGTAAAATCCGCAATTTGGAATTTGGTTTAATCAAACTTATCTAAAAACACTCGGATGTTTAAAGCCAATCAACCGATACTCTAATTGTCAAATTCCATCCAGCCGTTTCGGAAATACGACATAATACAAACATATCAAAACACACATACAAGATACGCGCGAAAAACATTACCCTTCCTTGATAATCGGGTAAAAACGATGAGTGCATTTTTTTATAATATACCTACCTATATCATCGTATACGATTCGAGAGAGCCCGATGGTGTAGTGGATAGGGCCGCTGCCTCCTAAGCGGGAGGTCGTGGTTCGAATCCCACCTCGTACCAATGTGTTTTTCGGTATTCGAATTTCATATGTACGTTTATTCGGCGCTTTTTCCGTGCTTCGGAAGGCACGTTAAGCCATTGGTCCCGTTTAATACCGAAGATATTAGTCGTTAAGCCATATCAGAGGCCAGTGCTAAGCGTTGGCGGCTTGAAAACTCTGTCCTAATCTAGGATTGGGTCTGGTTTCCCTTCTGGGTTGCGGAGGTCAGATGGCAGTCGCTCTGTGTAAAAACCAATACCCTCGTTCAATCCACTAGATTAGGTAGCCGACCCCGTGAGATACGGGATAAGGCTAGGGAGATGATGATCATCGTATACGATTCGTGTACGATACTTCATCCTGCAATTGTCATAAAAGTACGCATACTAGTTTGATTCAAAACTGTGTCAAACAACTCTCCGAATGGCTGTAAGTGGCTGTAATATAACTAACTATAGGTATGATTTAGATAAGTCGCCCGTTTGCCAACTTTAGATGGCTTCCACTTACGACCCAACCATTTGATCGTTTTAGATTGCTTTTGGACACTATAAATTTAAGTTCAAAGTTACTATAGATGTTCAGTAGATTTGTAGATAACTAAACTAACGAAGCAGAAATTAAACCGGTCTCTATCTACGTCTGCAACTTAGTATCTACCGTCTGGTGCTTAATGTTCTAGAACACTTCGGACCGGAAGCATTTAGGAGGTTCTCATTGTGCAACATTTTGTATTTTATTGCACCACAAATGACAAAGTTGAATGAAGTTGAAAGAAATTAAAAAAGTGAGCTTTTGACAGTGAAACAAAGTAGTACGCTGAAGACAAAGTGGTTTATAATCAAAAGTTGCTTCTATATGAATATTTCCTCACATGAATAAATTTGAATAGTTTAAAGTGTCCTCGTAGCTTTGCGTCCGCAAGGTTCTAGAATTTTTAGTTCGCAACAAAATTGCTCGCGAGGTTCTACATAGTAGTACAAAGTGGAGCATGCCAGCAGTAACCGCTGAGTTTCTGCCCCAAGTCTCCCTCACACGGAGCATTACCCCCGGCCGAGCATTCGAGAGCTATTTGCTGGCGGAGATCAGATTAATGGTGTCACTTTTCTACTTGTCGCGACCAAAACTCAGCCTTCACGAAACAATTGTTGTAGTCCGAAGTATCGCTAGTTTTGGAGATAGCATTGTTCGGTGAAAACGTTTCAGAATTTCGGAGTTAGATGAAACAAAGACTCTTTGTGTTTAAACTTCAGCATAACTTGTTTTCTAAAGAGTGAATATATTACCTGTGAGAAGGGTAGGTATCGGTAAGGAATATTTTTAAGTATTTAGTCTACATACATACATATAATCACGCCCTTATCCCTAATGAGGTAAGCAGGGCATAAACGACCTAAATAAAGGTCGTTCTTTCACGTCTGACAAAGTTTTGAGGGTTATTTAAGATAGATATGTAGGTATATTGCTGTAGTGACAGGTTGTCAGCCTATCGCCTAAATTGCAATATACAGAAACCCTCGGATCCCTTAGCTGATTTTTACAGCATGCCCGGGAGGAAATGCAGCTGGCACATTCTATGTTTTTCTCTCGCCCCCAGTCCTGCATGGAAATAGTTTTGGATGGAGTTTGTAGTCTACCAGGTGTTATTGAAGCCAAGATAAAAGAAATCTTCCGTTTATACCTAAATGATTTCCACTCAATTGGCGCAAAATCTCCGCAGTTTTTTCTTCTTTTCAGGACGCAGATTACGGTTTTGGTACCTCATTGCCGTCGCCCCGGAAGCGGCCAGCAACACCAGCAAAAAGGGCCGTTATTGCTCCTCCGCCTCACAACCTGAAATATAAAATATGATTTCAGCGCGGATTAACATCAGGGCTGCGTTTCCTTTGCCGATGAACTATAGTGCCAGAGTTTTTAAACTGCCTATTAGTATGGTTTATATGCGTCTGATATAGTTTATGTAACGACCACTATCAAAACTGCAGTTTTTTTTGCTGACATTCATGTGTTTCAGCCTGCATTGTCCTACCCAAGCTGGGGAAAGTCTGACAAAGTAAATTAACAAATATAAATTTTGTTTTTACCTCGTGGGAATCGTATCCACGGCCTTCGGATTGGAACCACATGACTCAGACCACTAGGCCACGCAGGCAACCTTAAATATAAAATAGGATTTCAGCGCGGATAAGCGCGGGGCTGCGTTAAGAGTAGCACATTCCCGTACCTCCTGCTTCCGCTCCCGGGAAAATGTTGCATGGAGGTGTAAACGAGGCCCGGTAAGCCTTTATTGGGCTCGATTCTAGATTTTCCGGCTAAAACCTAAATTAAAATCTTTGTGTCACTTTCAGACTAAAAACATTGGAATAGCACAGGAGATCTATTCTCTCCGGTTTTTGATTTATAGTCGGTGGTTTTATTTAACTGTCATTTTTATCCGCCGTCATACAATGGCGGATAAAATTGACAGAAATACTGGGGAGACAAAGTGTAAAACTATAGAGTATAAATCGCTGGTCCTTTTATCAATTTTGATAGTCTTCTTCTGTCGAGTGGGTATCGAGTCTATCGACCCGATGAACCCTGGTGCCAGAATTTTTAAATCGCCTAGTAGCACAACTATCAGGCATTTTGATAGTGACAGATAGATTTTAATTTTAGTTTTAGCCGGTGGTATCTAGAATTAAGCCCATTGCCGCCGTTTAATTATAATTTTCTCCCCTGAATAGCAGTGAATGCGGGACCTAAACAGGAAAATTTAATGTTACTTGCACGCGTTTCTGGATGATTAAAGCGAAAAAAATACATACTGCCTGCCAGCTGTGTCGAAGACAAATTGTAAGTACGTGACAACCGTACACGTTAATAAAAAAAATATGGTACGATATATCAAAACACCTATGACAAACAAATGAAACAAAGTTGTATGTTCATAATCAAATAAAATTTGTGCTAGGTATAAAAAAATTGATAAAAGAAATATTATATGTATGCCTATAAATAGTAAGGAAACAGACTGCCTAAAGACATATATATCTTCAATGCCGACAACAATTTTCTGTAAGATGGTCTGAGCTACTAAAACACTTATAGTTGGAATATAACAATCGGGCAATAAAAAGAGATTTCCCTTGAGGATCTTTACGTATATGAAAGTACGCATTTCTTCTTTTAGAAATATTGCTCCTACTTTATGTTTGATGCTAATAAAATTCAAGACCAGATAAAACTATAATAAACGTGAAAAAATATATATTATGGTCTAGTGATCCGAGCTTTGGGCTAGCTGTCACAGATTCAGCTACCATAGGAAGAAAAGAGTCAAATTTACTGATTTATTAAAAGATTTTTCCTTGTTTAAGTAGTTAAAACTATAGGTAAATTTGTAGGTGTAATTGTATAGTAAAATCTGAAACTATTTCATACGATTATTTTGCGATTATGTCTAAAGTTACAACTTATATGTTGTCACATGACTAAACAGATTTCCGTGGCATCCTTACATGACCACATACAGCCATACATCAGCTGATAGCTGATAAATTGACGCGCGTCCACGTGACCCGTCCGGTAAACTTTATAGTATGTCACCATGATACGGAAATGTTGCGAGGAAAAAAAGTCATGGATTGAAATAGTATGTTAAACGCCACCTATTGGCATGGTGTTGAGTTACTTTGATTTTTTTCATATTTATGAAATATACAGCTACTCACTGGTTGGTTTTCTGAAGGCATTAACCTCAACGTTTCGACCATATACGATGGCCATCATTAGTACTTAGGATACGACACACCACCACAGGTCAGGTGTAATTAGGGATGCAAATTTATGTAATTTTACCGAATACACCGGTAAAATACGCGTATTTTACGGTCATTTATATAAATAACGGTAAAATTACCGGTGACTTACGACGTTATAACAGGAAATTTTATGAAGTAAAACTCAAAAAGTTTCGAGAGTTACAGTACATTGAAATTAAAGATATGGGCTGAACGCCAAACTATAGTGATATACATCAATCTAAAACTACTCTCAATATTTTTCTGGACTCGTAATGTCGTTTACTATGTCTCTTACCGAATCTTACCGTAATTCACGGTAAAATATAATTATTTTAAACGAATATTTCGGTTATTACAGTATTTTTGAAAGTTCTTCTTAGAGAATAATAATTAGTTATTTATCCTATCTCCCATTAGCATAATATGTATTAGTTTATTATAAATATATATATATATTAGTTTATTTCATTTATGTGTTTATTTAGTAGTATTTATATTGTTGAAGTATTAAGATTAACTTAGTATGCACTATCCCGCTATCTGCTATGTAGTATCCTACTACCCAAAGGTTGCCTGGTAGAAATTGCTGCTTTAGCAATAAGGCCGCCTATATTGTACTGTTTTGTTCCTTACTTTTCTGCTGTATGTATTTGTGTTTCTTTGTGCAATAAAGTATCTTGTATTGTATTGTATTTTACTGGGTTAATTTTACCCCTTTTCTTTTTTCGTTGTTGGTGCAGCTGCTTGTTATGTATAATTTTTCTTTATTAAATGCAGGGTTGTCTGTTTTTAAGTTTTTCCACACTGTACGATTTATGCGCAATAAAGAGTTTATCTATCTATTTATCATACATCCCTAGGTGTGATCTCTGACTGCGGTTTGACAGGTGGTGCTGTTGTCGACACTAGAACTGGTATCTATCATAAGGTTATTTATTTATCGTATCGCATTATTTGCTGCGAAGTCCAAATACGTACGGACGTGGAACAACATCGATCTGTAACAACCACTGTTAGAAGCAGTGACCAGGACCGGCGGCTTTACATGCCGTCCGAAGCAAGGAATCCGTTTTCTTCTAGACAATCAGGTGGATTAAGCTTGCATTGTCCTAACTAAATTGGGGAGAATCTTTCAAAGTGATTAATTTATATATATCAACTTTGTTTTCCCCCTCTGGAAATCAAACCTAGGACCTCCGGATCGTAAGCCCATGGCTCTGACCACTAGACCATGAAGGCAGTTAGTTAAAGCACGCGACAGTGACTCTATCTTATTTAAGTTGCTGTACGGACGCAGGCACTACAGATCTTAGTACAGGTTTCCACGATTGCAATAGCGACCACCCACTATCTCTATTCCTTTTTTTTACATGACTTTACAGATTCCCATGGCATTCTTACATGACCACACACAGCCATAGTAAGTCAGTCACGTCAGTTAGTCAGTCAAGTTGGATAGTACCTACTGGCATGGTATTGTTTTCACATGACTATACATATTCCCATGGCATCCTTACATGACCACACACAGCCATAGTAAGTCAGTCACGTCAGTTAGTCAGTCAAGTTGGATAGTACCTACTGGCAGGGTATTGTTTTCACATGACTATACATATTCACATGGCATCCTTACATGACCACACACAGCCATAGCCCGCCGCGCTCTTAAGTAATCTGTGGCCATCAGCTAATAGCTGATAAATCAACGCGCCTCTACGTGGCCTGGCCGGTGGAGTTTATAGTATGTCACCAGGACTCCTAAACGTTGCGAGAAAAAAGTCATGTTGGATAGAGCCTACTGGCATGGTACTTTTTTGACATGACTATACAGATTCCCATGGCATCCTTACATGACCACACACAGCCATAGCCTGCCGCGTTCATAAGTAATCTGTGAAAACTTATTTAAAGTTTGTCGGTAGCAATAAATACTCCTATTTAATTAGGCTCTAAACTAAAATTAATAGGGACTTACAAAATAAGCTAAAGTAAGATAAGTTATGTAAGTAAATATATGTAATAAGTAATTAGTGTAAACGAAACAGACACAAATTCACACAGTTCTTGTATGTTAATCTTTGCATAGTTTTAGGCGTATTTATTCTAGTAGATGTTTTTTATTTTTATTTTTAAATGAACCTTTTATTTTAAAATCCTTAATTTCTGTCAGTAATCATTCATAAATTTAGGGACTAGGTATTTTCTACATCTTTGGCCAAATAATTATTAAATTTAGGCCAATCAAAACTTCTTCCATGCTGGCCTGGGAGCGAGAGAAAAACATAGAATGTGCCAGCTGCGTTTCCCCCCGGGCATGCTGTAAAAACCAGCTAAGGGATCCGAGGGTTTCTGTATATTGCAGTTTAGGCGATAGGCTGACAACCTGTCACTACAGCAATATAGATACAAATCCATCTTAAAATCAAACAATTATGAACAATATTAAATGAACAATAGACTTTATAATAATAGTGATTAGTGATAACCGAACAACATAAATCCAACACTGATAGGACCTATCAGCATATATATGCTGCCTGTCCTCAAAATAATAATAATAATAAAATACCCTCAAAACTTTGTCAGACGTGGCGAACGACCTTTGTTTGGGTCGTTTACGCTCTGCCTACCCCATTAGGGTTAAGGCGTGATTATATGTATGTATGTAAAATTTCTATTTTGCTGTTTTCTTTGTTTCCTAACTTTATGTTTGACCACACACAGCCATAGCCTACCGCGCTCATGAGTAATCTGTGACCATAGCTATACATCAGCTGATAGCTGATAAATTGACGCGTCTCTACGTAACTCGTCTGTTGCAGTTTATAATATCACCATCATTCGTAATCGTGGCGAGAAAAGGAACTGTTGGTAGAACAACTTTCTTTTTTCCTTTATTTGATGAGAAAATGATTCCGGGCTTCGGAGGGCACGTTAAGCAGTCGGTCCCGGTCGCTGTCTTTGATAGTGGTCGTTACTCAAACCATGTCAGAGGCCTGATAGTTGTGCTACTAGGTGGTTTATAAAATCTGACACCAGGGTTCATCGGGTCGATAGACTTGATACCCACTCGACAGAAGATGAACCTAAACAATTATTCCAAACTTGAAAATGGCGGCGGCTAGATGCAGTTTTCCGGATTTGACGACGAAGTCTAGGCCTGAAACACGTTTATATATACATAAAATTACACGTTTATCTATAATGGGATAGGCAGAGCAAAAACGATGATGTCTCTTGACATTTCGTGTGTTTAATGCAATGAAGAATACATATACAGCGTGTAACAGAAAGGGTATATGCACCCGAAAGGACATGAACCAGCCCACGAAACTGAACAAATTTCCCAAAGGAACATAGGTCAAAATAAGAAAAAAAGTTTTAAATTCCATACAATATGCATCAGCTGATAGCGTGTGTAGTATGGGGAGTCGAAGTATTTTTTTTCTCTTTTCGACCTATGTTCCTGTGGGAGGGTTGTTCAGTTGCATGGGCTGGTTCATATCCTTGAGGGTGCATATACTCTTTCTGTTACACATTGTATAACGATCTAAATAAAAAAAGGTCGGTAATAAAAGGTCGTTCGGCCGCGTCTGACAAGTTTTGAGTGTTATTACAGATGATTATGTTGTGTATATTTCTCCCATGCTGGACTGAGAGAAAAACATAGAATGTACCAACTGCATTTCCTCCCAGGTATGTTGTAAAAATCAGCTAAGGGATCCGAGGGTTTCAGTATATTGCAATGTAATCGATGGGCTGACAAGCTGTCACTACAGCAATATACCTACAAATCTATCTTAAATAACCCTCAAAACTTTGTCAGACGTGACGAAACGACCTTTGGTCGTTTACGCTCTGCCTACCCCATTAGGGATAAAGGCGTGATTATATGTATGTATGTATGTTATGTTGTATATTGCTACAGCGACAGGTTGTCAGCCCATCGCCTAAAATTGTAATACACTATAACCCTCGAATCCCTAAGGTAGTTGATTTTTACAGCATGCTCGTCCAGCTGGCACATTCTATGTTGTTCTGACACGCTAATGACTGTGGGTTTTACTTGCAATTGCAATAATAATGTTCCATCTTCTTGCCTGCCCCTTTTACAAAAATACCGCAGACAAATAAGTAAATAATAAAATAATTGAAGTTTATTTTATAAAAACACTGCCAATTAACGAGCTGGTATTTTAAATTCATGAATTTAATTGTTTATGCACAAACAAACCAGAGATGTGAATTATTCAATTAGCGAAACCTTCACAGAGGTTAAATGTAAATAATAATGGAAGCAATTAGGAGTTTTAAACTCAAATATAAGCCCATACCTGTCATTTTCTATCATGATAAGAGAGAATTCCTTACATGCTGGACAGGGAATGAGAGAAAAACATAGAATGTGCCAGCTTAATTTCCTCCCGGGCATTCTGTAAAAGCCAGCTAAGGGATTCGATAGTTTTATTATATTGTAATTTAGGCGATGGGCTGATAACCTGACACTACAGCAATATACAACCCACAAATATATCTTAAATAGCCCCCAAAACTTTGTCACGTGGCGAACTGACCTTTGTTTAGGTCGTTTACGCTCTGCCTACCCTATTAAGAAATTAAAAGGCGCATGTCAATTGCTAGGTCTGCAATGAGCAAGCTGGAGAAATTTTGGCGGAACGGGGATATAACAAAATCGACCAAAGCGCGATTGGTTCGAGCGCTCGTTTTCCCTGTATTCTTCTATGCGGCAGAGACATGGACCCTACGTGACGTCGAAAGGAAGAAAATAGATGCTCTTGAGATGTGGTGCTGGAGGAGAATGCTCCAAATATCGTGGACAGAGTTTCGCACCAATGCCTCCATTCTCCAAGAACTTAAGGTTGAACATCGCCTTTCCTCGATAGTCCAGAGCCGAATTTTGAACTTTTTTGGACATGTGTCTCGGCGTGATAACACCAGCATAGAGAGGTTACTTGTGCAAGGCAGTGTGGAAGGCACTCGGGCTCGCGGCAGATCTCCAACGCGGTGGACGGACCAAATCAGAAAGGCGTTTGATGGGCCCCTTCACGAGTGCACAAGAAAAGCAGCCATAAGGGAAGAATGGCGGCGAATGGTAAATCGTGCCACCAACCCATAACGACCACGACCACTCTGCCAAGAGTGTTACGACTGAGAAGAAGACCCTATTAGGGATAAAGGCGTGATTATGTGTGTGTTTGTGTGTGTGTCTTTAAAGTGATTCTTAACGGCAAATGGTTGTGTTTAAGAGCTTATTTCTCCTAAACGAGTCATTGAAAAATTCTTTAAAAAATAAAACATTTAAGAAATTAGTTCCTGGCCTGCAATTGTAACATTCAAAAAGGTTCTAGTTCATAAATAAGCATGCTAAAATAATCTGGAAATAAAGCTGTTTTTATTAGTAAATTTGATATTCCTTCTAAGCTATAAGGAGCGCTTTCAAGTTTCCTTCAGGAAAATATCCACATTATGATTATCTAAAATTGCAACATAGTTATTTTAAATCCGAAGCGTTGTGGAGGATGGAGTTTTTATGGAATTAGCTTTTTTGTGCATATTTCGTACATTTTTGATGCAACCACGGACGTAACCGCCACGCCGTATCGCGCGCTGATTAGAACGATATTCTAAGGCATAACGGGCGATGGTTGCATATCTACAAATTCACCTGCTCATCTGTCGACAGGAAGCACTTTAAGCCGTGCGTGCGCAGCGTATAAGCAGTACCTATGTTGTTTAGTCCCGTACATAAATAATATCAGGCTTTTGTTGTATAAAAGCTAAATAAGGCTAACATTCATATTTAATCAAATCAAAGGGCCAGAAACGACGAATGTCTGCTATGTAGTGACCCTTATCAATTTTCTCGCTGCCCTCTGTCTGTCTGTCTGTTAAGTCGCATGGATATGGTTCTCTTGTTTCGTATGATTGAGGTAGATCGCGAATTCCAGGCTTTGTGATAAAAAAAAACAGACTTTTTGGATTTTGTTGTCCTTTTTAGAATGAATGTGAATGTGGGATTTCTTTTTCGATCGTTGCTAGGTAGGAAAAATATTCTAATTTCAACTTATATATACTTTATTAATAATAATAAAACTATTGGTACACACAGTTTATTTTTGACTTACTTACAATATCAACTAAGTGATATGAAAAGAAAATTTTGGCATCATTGAGGCCGTTTTTATTATCAGCTCTCAAGATTGACAACGGGTTCAAGTTTTTATCAGAAATGTAATTTCAGTACAATATGGCCCGTCAAATCCATACTTAATATCGCTCTTATTCTTGAGATTGCTTTATAAATACGAGCCTAAGACAGCCATAATCAATTGGTTCCATGCTGCACTGGGAGCGATTGAAAAGCATAGAATGTGGTAGCTGCATCTCCTCCCGGGCATGCTGTAAAAACCAGCCAAGGGATTCGAGGGTTATAGTATATTATGAATAAGGCGTTGGCCTGACAATCTGTCACTACAGCAATTTAAAGATCTATCTTAAAAAACCGTCAAAATTTGTCAGGCGTGGCGGAACGACCTTTGTTTATAGGTCGTTGGCGCTCTGCCTACCCCATTAGGGATACAGTCGTGATGGTATGTATGTGTTACTGTAAAAGCCTGAAATACGGTAAAATCTAGAATTTACCGGTAAAACCTAATATTTACCAACAATTGCTGGTAAAACCTAGATGTCAATTTCGAACTTTTACCACCATTCACTTGGTAAATCTTAGGAACGTAAATAGTCAACCCTTGTTGGACTTCTTCCATGCTGAATTAGGAGCGACAGAAAAACAAAGAATGTGGCAGCTGCATTTCCTTCCGGACATGCTGTAAAAATCAACTAAGGGATCCAAGGAATTCAGTATATTGCAATTTAAGCGATGGGCTGACAACCTGTCACAACAGCAATATACGAGTACAGTACATACAAATCTATCTTAAATAACCCTCAAAAGTTTGTCAGACGTGGTGGAATGACCTTTATTTAGGTTGTTTACGCTCTGCCTACCCCAGTAGGAATAAAGGCTTGATTATACATATGTATGTATATATGTTGTTGGTAAAACCATGAAAAATATTTTCCATTACCGACTTTTACCAATATTCACTTGGTAAATTCTTGTATTTACCTCCAAAAATTTTAAATAAACATTTCACAGCGTTTCAATCATACCAAGTGACAATCGCAAGTAGGTATTAATAATTTTACAACATGTTACAACAAACATGTTGTAGCTACAGCTGTACAGTCTGCAGTCTGTAGTCTCCTGCTTCACTTTGCTGTCCATCGATGGAGATTTGTGGCTTGTATAAGGGAGTTGTGGCGGTTGTATAATTAATATCTAAAAGAGTAAGTAGGTTCATTTCTGAAGTGAGAGGTTGTCAGCCCTTCTCCTAAATTACAATATACTGAAACCCTCAGATCCTTTAGCTGGTTTATAAAGCATTCCCGGGAGGACAAGCAGCTGGCACATTCTATGTTTTTCTCTCGCTCCCAGGCCAGCTTGGAAGTAACAATACATATTATACAAAATCAAACAAACGATAAAGAAATCAATCCACATTAAATTAAATTTCAAAATCAGTCACACAAATGCACACTGCGGATTCAAACCATTTAAAAAAAACATTCGAAACGAAAAGTTTAAATAACACAAACGGAAACCGCAAAAAAAATTCAAACGAATTTCAAACGGTTTCATATGCAGTTCAATTTATTGCGCAAATCAGGAACTTTCTTCTGTTGAGTGGATTTCCGATGAACGACCCGATTAACCCCAGTTTCAGAGTATTTTAACCGCCTAATAGCAAAGTCCTCTAACATGGCATGCCCTCCGAAAAACGGGGTCCTTTAGTAAACCACCATTTTATATTAGAATGTTTCATTGTTCATGTTGAATGGTTCATTGTAGGCTGCATTGTCGTAACCAAACAAGAGAAAACCTCACAAGGTGATTTGACAGTTTATTTAGAATCAAATCCACGACTGAAGCCTCAGACCACGGAAACCGTTAATTCAAATGAAAAGTTCAAATCGTACAAATACCGCAAAAATTTGCAAAGGAATTTCAAACGATTTGATATACAGTACAATTACTGCGCAAATTAGGGAGTTTTCGAAGAAGTTGCGTTTGTTGGAAGTAAACATGAGACTCGGGCAGCGCGCCTAATTAGTTAAGTTTATAAATTTGTTACCTGTTTGGTATGCTAAGTACTTTCCAAGTCGAAACGAGCCGTTTTCATAAATTCCACTTACCGTAAAAATCTTGTGCAGATTTTGTAATTAATTAAATTTTATGGCACTCAAGAAGTTTTAACGTTTTGCTTATATAAATAAACTTTTAATATAAGTTTATCTCAACACAAAAACACATATTTACAGCTACTACCTAGTTGTTAGTTACTAGATTTTTTTTTTATTATTTTTTATAAAATATGCTTCCTGAATTTTAAATTACTAATATTATATCTTTTATTGAATAATAATCTTAGTTTCTTCCATGCTGGACTGGGAACGAGAGAAAACATAGAATGTGCCAGCTGTATTTCCTCCCGGGCAGCATGTAAAAACCAGCTACGGGATCCGAGGTTTTCAGTATATTGCAATTTATTCGATGGGCTGACAACCTGACAGCATGTATAATGATAATAAAACTAAGGGATCCGAGGTTTTCAATATATTGTAATTTAGGCGATAGGCTGACAACCTGTCACTACAGCAATACCTACAAATCTATCTTAATAACCCTCAAAACGTTGTGAGACATGGTATACCCCATTAGGAATAAAATCGTGATTATGTGTGTGTGTGTGTGTGTCTGTGTGATTATTATGTCAGCTAGTACAAATTGTTGTGTAGTTACGTGATTTTGTGGGACATGTAAAAGAAATGTAATGAATGGGACGAGAACTAGAAGCTCTTAAATATGTTAAATGTAGTTTTTTAAGGTTTGTTATTTATCTGTTGGATTATTTACATGTTCAGTGTTCAGCAGTTTTCTTCTGAGTCTTTCCTTGAAGTAATTAATGTGAACGTTCCTCCCCCTGTGCTTATGTGTATAAGGTAAGAAGACACAAAATACTTATTTGATGGCAGCACTACGTAATGTCCTTGGCGAAGGAACCTTCAATTTGAAAAAGGCTTTCAATTCATTTCACAGCTGTGTAAAAACGCGGAAAAAGTCAAATCTCAATTTTAAACTGAATTAATCAGTTTCCCCATACCATAAAATAGTGAAAGTTCTGTTCAAATAAGAAGCACACTAAATATTTTTTCTCTCTACAAGAACAGACTATCTGGTTTTATAGAAGCCAGATTTGAACATGAGTAAAACGTGTCGTATCTTCCATACTGGACTGGGAGAGAAAGAAAAACATAGAATGTTCCAGTTGCCCTTCCTCCCGGGCATGCTGTAGAAGTCAACAAAAGGGATTCGAGGGTTACAGTGTATTGTAATTTAGGCGATGGGCTGAGACAACCTGTCACTACAGCAATACACATTACAATCTAAAATTGCCCTCAATTTATGTCAGACGTGGCGAAAGCGCCTTTTAGGAGGCGTTTTACGCTCTGCCTACCCCGTAAGGGATAAAGGCGTGATTTTATGTATGTATGTATGTAAAACGTGTTCTGAGTTCAAGATTCATCGAGACACTGCAGTTGGTTTTTTATATTTAAATTACAAATGGATCAAAGAATAATCCTGGTTTTTCTTGGAGTTCTGCCTTGAATTCATGGAATTTTGTGTAGTTCTTACTTTTTTTCTGTTTGCCACGTGTTTGAGAGGTAAATTCCTGTATTTTCTGAATTGTGATAAATTGTTAGATTTGTTAATATCCTGTTTATTATATAACAATAATGCGGTAAACTCATACATCATGTTAGTTCAGTAAATTCCAGTAAAATAAACATGGTAGAAACTAATTAGTGCAGAAAACTCACGTGGGACCAAACAGGGTAATATCACCCAAGTACAGTTTGATGTTACGCTGCAAAATTAGGGAAGTTTAGGGCCCAACTTTACTTCGACCGTAACAAGTTAATTTAAACTGGCCGAGTAATCTGCACAGAGCCGTGACACTAATTCAATTAGCTATAAGGCATGCAAACAGTACCCTCCCTCTCACTACACAATCGTCGCTTCATTGTTTTATTTACCAACGGAGAATTTCATAAAGCCCTGTGTTTGCATCAAAAAGATTGTTTAATGTGCAACTGGTAACTTTGTAAGCCTAGCCGCTACATTGCACTGGCGAGCCTTTTCAGCTTTTGCTCTATTTAAGTTTCGTATCAAAGATAAAAAGAGACGCAAGGCATACTAATTATCTGGTTGCTCGCACTGTTTTTAATTTATTCTGCTCACACCATAATTATCATTTTCACAACTATGGCTGAATATAATAAGATTCAGCACATGGTTTTAAAAAACAAAACAAAAAAAATTTGATTGCCCAGTTGTCATTCTGATTATACGATAGTAATTTTGATCAATTTACGATTTTATCCTTCTTCTTCTGACATTTAAGTAGTGGGCATTTGTAGGTGGAGTAATCGCTAATTTTCTCTGTCTTCTGCCAAAGTATTCACTTCCTGGTACCTACGACTTGACATTCACCTTCTCTTTAATTTGGTCAAAGTAACTGCATCTCAGTCTTTCCCTTCCTCTCTTGTCTTCTAATTTCCCTTCTATGATGTTTTTAAAGAATTCGTCATGTCTTATCACGTGGCCTTTAGAAAAAAAATGTGTTACAAGTAACGTATCTAAAAGAAAAGAGCACATGTTTTATTAATACTTAATTAAGACGAAACAACAAAATATAATATTACTCTTCAACAGGGATAACTCTTTCTCCGAAATTGGTTGAAGCTGTAAAGCTTTACAGTCACACGAATGAGTGGGAACATACATACACATTTTAAAGAGTACAAGATATTTCTAAGGATTATAAATCTCGTTTTTCACTTTCTCTTCCATGCTGGACTGGCAGCGAGAGAAAAACATAGAAGCTGCTACCTGCATTTCCTCCCGGGCATGCTGTAAATACCAGCTAAGGGAACCGAGTGTGGTTTCAGTATATTGCAGTTAAGCGATAGGCTGACAACCTGTCACTACAGCAATATACCTACGAATCTATCTTAAATAACCCTCAAAACTTTGTCAGACGTGGCGGAACGACATTTATTTAGGTCGTTTACGCACTGACTACCCCATCAGGGATAAAGGCGTGATTATTATGTTATATGTTTTTCACTTTACGTAAAAATAAATATGAAGAATATTATTTTAAAAGACCAAACTAAAGTTACATTTTTGGTTACGAGGGGCTAGGTTTTACTTTTCTTTTTCAATATTTTAAAAGATTATGAGCAAGTAGATTCTGATTCATCTATTTCATCATAGATTATGTATATTGGTATAAAATTATACGATTCCGTGAGCCGGCTTCTCGAAAGGATCAATTCCGATCAAATAATTTAATTCGGTTTATCCCCAGCGAGAAAATGGCGTAAGTACTTTGAGACGAACTAAATTAATAATTTCTGTTAGAGAGAGAAATTTGACAACATTCTATTACCTGAGGTTTCCTCTCGTTTCTCTCCGAATTTCGTAGAAATTTGACATTTGATATTCGTGAGATACAACAATTTATAGTGGAATGTTACGAAAATCAGAAATTGGGCTTAATTCTAGATTCACCGACTAAACCAAAAATTAAAATCTGATATCACTTAGGGATTAAAAACATTAAAAAGTTTACGAGATCTACTCTTGTCAGACGTGGCGAAACCGCCTTTTACGAGGCGTTTATCGCTCTGCCTACCCCGTAAGGGATAAAGGCGTGATTTTATGTATGTATGTATGTATGTATCTACTCTTCGTCGGTAGTTTTATGCGTTATCTGTCATTTGTATCTGCCGTCATATGATGAAATTGACAGAAATACCGGGGAAACGTCAAATCTAGCCGACAAAGTGTAAAACCATAGAGTATAAATCGCCTATCCTTTTTCAATTTCAGTTACTATAGTTATATTTTAATTTTAGTTTAAGCCGGTGGTATCTAGAAGCGAGCCCATTGTTAACCAAAATTATTCCATGGCGGCTGAGATATAAAATTGCAAGATGTAAATTATTTTATCTATGTTTTTATTTTTCATTAAGATCAGTTAAAGCAATCAAGGATTATATTTAGGTAAACTAAATATTTATAAAACGAAAGGTATTGAGTTAACATTTTGGTAAAATGCGAAGAACTTTTGAACCTACATGTGCAGCGTAATACGACTCTTCAAATATCTTGGAAAGAATGATGCTCTTCAATCATATTCATTTTTGTGCATGAATTAAAAAAAATAACGTTTTATATAGGCAATTTTGTTAATTTTTACACTAGGTTTTTAAGCAACGATGACACAGCTAGTAGGAAAAACGTACTGAAAAGCACTTAGCCTGGAATTAACTACTACCATATCTATATCGTGGTGTAAGAATCTATCCCATCTCATTACCAACCCAAAGTCAAGTAAAAATTTGGTTCCTGGCCGTAATGTCAACAGGGAAGCCTTTTTCATACCTCATCGTTGCATTCCATCATGTTTATATTACGCAACCGCATATTAATTTTTGCTCATACTCGGCCAGGCCGTGATCAAGTGCGTCCACAAATCACAATGACGTCAGCGTTATTGCGCGCCCTGAGATATGAGCCAAGCAAGTTTGTACCTAGCTCGAACGAATACGGTTCACCTGATATATGCTTGCAAATTCTACCTCATTCTAGTACCTATTGAAAGGAGATATTATTTAAGCAACGGCGTATTATTATTTCCACATCTTCCTACCTATTTAAATTTACCGAATATCTAACAAATTTAAAACATTTTAGGAAAGCTAAGTATATATAGCCAACAGTAGAGCTAATTTTCCTTTGTCGGAGCAAGTAAGTACATTTTGATTTTGACTTTTTTATTTGAATAGAAAAGTACTTTTTGTCTATTATGAGATTCGCTGATAAATCTATTTTATGATCTGTACCTAAACATGTTTTCGCCATTCCCAGCGCGATGGGAGATATAGCACATAATAGGACAACATATCCAAAATGGCCGGCGCGGGTGGCACTCTAAATATTTGCGGAGGGTACGTCCGGCTCTCAAGACCGTGTCTCTATCGATAATCGCTCGCATCCAGTCATATTGCCATTATACCCTAGAATTTTGTTATACCTACGGTCGTTTTGGTGTTCTGTATTTTCAGGGACAGTGGCGGAAAAAAATACGACGAAACATTAAGGCTTACGAAATACCAAGTCGTTCCTGTATAGGGAGTAAAAAAAAATGCTAGTCATAGCACAGAGTAACTTTAATACTAAGTCATAATTTTGAGTATGATTCTTCTACCCATAAAACTGAACAACTATCCCCAAGAACTGGCCCTCCATCCTATGGAAGTGCCATTTTTTTTTATATTTCGATCTATGTTACATGGGAAAAGCTTTCCAGTTTCATAGGTAGACACTTTAAAATAAAATATGGCAATGTTTTTTACTCTCTGTATAAACCAATTCAAGTTTGACTCCATTCCAAATCAATTGTCATAAAAACTAGTCAAGATACCTTTTCTTAAAATTATTATATTATTATAATATCATCTTCTGTGCAAAGTAATACAATTTTATTAGAAAGCTGCTTTCAAGTCATGTTATAATGGAGTAGATAATCGATACAACCCACATTTCTAAAAGCTTTGCTCAGCTGACTGGGTTAACGTCTTACTGATCGACTAACCTTATTCATAATAGACTGCATCTTAGATGCTTCTGTAGAAATGCTTCAGTTTATAAATGGTTCGATAATAGTTTTATTACATACATAAAATCATGCTTTTATCCTTTAAGGGGTAGGCAGAGCGTAAAACGCCTCCTAACAGGCGCTTTCGCCACATCTGACAAAAATTGAGGGCAATTGTAGATTGTAATGTGTATTGCTGTAGTGACAGGTTGTCAGCCCATCGCCTAAATTACAATACACTATAACCTTCGAATCCCTTTTGCTGACTTCTACAGCATGGGAGGAAGGGCAACTGGAATATTCAATGTTTTTCTTTCTCTCCCAGTTCAGTATGAAAGGTTTATTGGTTTATTGGTAGGTTTATGTGTGAAATTATACAATTTGGGCATTCATAGGTAATAGTGAGAGAATTGTGGGGAATACGTCATGTGAATCCAGAATATCAAAGATTTACTTTTTACCGCTGAAGACTATCTTTTTCCACGGAAAACCACATTTTTACTGCAGGTGTAACTGCAGTCAGGAATAAGAAATAAAGTTGTAAATAACTAGCAGTTTCTTTTCTGAGTCAGGTCGCTCTTTTGTCGTTGAATACATCGTAAATTAAAAAATAATATCTGTAATTATGGTTTCGAAAACTCCGTTGCACTGTTACAAATTGAAAAATTGTTACTTAGGCCCGTATCGATAAACAACACTTGACATTGACAGCTAGATTGAGTTCATATCAGAAATGTCATTTCAGTACAAAATGGCCTGTGAGTTCCATACTTAATACTGTTTTGATCTTGAGGTTGCTTTATAAATCCGAGCCTTAGTAATGTGTAAATATAAGTGGTCAAACTAGTTTAATACATGTGGTAGGAAAAAAGTCACAGAGTGAGACACTCACTCGCGCGCTCGCAGCGTGAGAGATGGCTTTCAATATAAAATTGAATTCCGCGGTTCATTGATTTCCAATTTGTTAGCGAGTACTCCCACCATTTACCGTAGATACTAGTAGATATTCATCTGTTTCTGAACCAATACATTTATCTAAAGTCTGTGTTAGTGAGATGCAATATCCCACTTTCTTCTATTCAAAGATTGTTTGGTGGAAAACCATAGCAATAATTCTGCCTTTTTTTACAATTTATTGTACACAGAAGCATCATAAAAATAGAACATAGAAACCAAAGACACTGCTTATTTCTAAAAAGAAGTGATATTTTTAATGATACGTGGATAAAACGTGCACGAAATTGTATTATTCAATTCAATTCAATACTAATACTACTGTTTTACTAATTTTATCATAGTCATATCAGGTTAGGCAAAAGGCTGACTACTGATCACTACAGCAATACACATGTATTATATACTATACTAACAAAATACTTTTAAAGACGTTGATGCTCTGTCTACTCCGTAAAGGAGATACAAATACATACGTAAGCATAATTTTCTATAAACTGATATTTCCATTATTCATCATAGTCTTATTCCTACAAACCCACGAAATTTTCAAAAGAACAAAATGGGTTTATTCAAAGTTATCACAAAGTGTATCACAAAGGCCACTTCACCGTATTTCAGTTATCAATACCGCGCTCCAAAAGAAAATAGATTTTGCCGTGAGCATTTTGAGGAAAGGAAATGTGTGTTTCCCATGATTTATACTCGAATAGAGGCGTGAGGTGGCCGCCGCTACGTTGACGATATAAAGTTTTAAAGGAGCGAGAATAGTTAAGTAATCTTATCTTTAAGACCTTGCGCCGGATTTGACATCTATACTTATGTATTAATACTAATATTCTATACTAATCTATGATCTGTAATTCTATAATTTATAACATAACAATATTATCAAGAGTGGTCTCTGCCTACCCCTCCGGGAAAGAGGCGTGATTATATGTATGTAAGATTTGTATTTTTGTAAAACTACTAGACCGATTTCAAAAATTCTTTCACCATTAGAAAGCTACGTTCATCTTGAGTAACATAGGTAGAAAAATATCTGATTCCTACGGGAAAACTCGTTAAGAAAGCCGCGGGTGAAACTGCGGTGTAAATGGCTAGTCTCTAATATTTTGCTGACTGCATCTTTGACATTTTGATAGAAGTAGAGATGCTGGATTTGACTCAATACCTAAAAATGAAGAACTCCAGAGTGAATAAGTTACAGGGTGTTGAACTGTGTAGGGGAAACTTGAAATATTAAAGCATTATTATTGCATACCAAGCAATCTATATACATAACTAGGTAAGAACAAATACACATAATACATTATATTACTAAATACAATCAATAGTTTTGAAAGATCTTGAATAGTCTAAAGGCAACCTTGAAGTATAGGGAAATGTTTTGCAGATAGAGATGTCATACTAAAATTTAAAAATTATAGCGCACTCCTATAACATTTTTCAGGTATACGTTCAGCCCGTATGAACCCGCCTGCCCGCCGGCGATAAGCTGAAGCCTTTCGAAGAAAGAAAATAAACAAACTAAACTCACAACTTATATTCAGCCAATAATCTTTACTGTACAATCATATTTTCAATATTATGTTTGGAAAATATAATTTTAGGAAATTGGGAAATTGCTTCAAAATATGACATTAGTTTGTGTCGGATATGACTGTACACAAGATTGAAAGGGAACTAAATAATTTTCTATAATTTTCATTCATTCGTGCGTTTTGTTTTTATTACCATCAATCTTAAAGATTTCTTCCATGCTGGACTGGGAGCGAGAGAAAAACATAGAGTGTGCCAGTTGCATTTCCGCATGCTGTAAAAACCAGCTAAGGGATCCAAGGGTTTCTGTGTATTGCAACTAAGGCGATGGGCTGGCAACCAACTACAGCAATATACCTACAAATCTATCTTAAATAACCCTCAAAACCTTGTCAGGCGTGGCGGAACGCCCTTTGCATGTTTAGGTCGTTTACGCTCTGCCTACCCTATTAGAGTTTAAAGACGTGATATGCATACATAAAATTCTTGGGTAGCAAAGATGATCACTATTTAGTTAAGACCGGGGGACATTAAGAGTACTTACTTTTAAATTCATCCCTTGGATTTATGAAAAAGTTGTTACAAAAGTGAAACTAAGCTATGCTTATAGTAAAATAAGGCTTCCATGCTGGACTGGGAGCGAAAGAAAAACATAGAATGTGCGAGCTGCATTTCCTCCCGGGCATGCTGTAAAAAACAGCTAAGGGATCCGAGGGTTTCAGTATATTGCAATTTAGGCGATGGGCTGACAACCTGTCACTACAGCAATATACCTACAAATCTATTTTAATATATAACGAACGACCTTTGTTTAGGTCGTTTACGCTCTGCCTACCCCATTAGGGATAAAGGCGTGATTATATGTATGTATGTATGTTATAGTAGAATTCACCAACTTTTAGGTACTATGTAACCCGTGTACTTTCGTAAGTTCACGGAAAGTTCGGGTATCAAATTTCAATTTCCAAAAGACCATGGGTGTAAAGTTGCGGCAGTACCTTTCTATTATAAGTAAGCGGTTGTTCATCGACAAACGACCCGATGGAACTAGAATCAGGGTTTTTAATCACCTAATGGGCTTCTGACCACTCTCAAAAAAGCGTCACAAACGTGCCGACGATGAAATTTACTTTACCATCGAAAAAAAAACTATGCTTGATTTAATTTGGGTTCAGCTGGCATTCAAATGGACAGAGTGGTTTACTTAGTTTCTTACTTAAAACCAGCGCTACAGTCTTGGAATGTAGCACATGCTGAGCTAGGTACCTTTTCGATGTAACAGTTATTTAAGCTATTTAGTTTTAAGTTGTGATAATTAGTGATTGTATGTAGAAATAGAGTAATAATGTGATAATTGATACCGAATCAATACTTATCCTTTCTTTCTTTCTACTAACTTGAATTTTCCTTAAAATTAGTTTTTCCAAGATTCGTGAGACGAGTTGGCCTTAAATACAAAAAGAAATATAAACCGACAGAATATTATGACTCTACACAGAAAAGGCGGGACTGAACCCCCTATTACTGAATTTTTTGTCACTTATATCATCGCCTTACTGGTAATCATGGAAGTAATGATCTTTTTTATGACTCGTTCTGTTTTTATTTCTATTTATCGCATTTGAAAACATTTTAAGCTTCAATTGCTGCGTAGGTAATGATTTTCAGTGCACTTTCAACTTGTACATCATGAGGTCATACTACCTACACACATTTATCCAGTGCGTCGTGTGGACAAAGTGGTCCTTTACTACTGTTTTTCTTTAATCACTAAACGGTATTTCTTTGCTTGACAGTTAGCGACGCACCAATAAAACGTATAATCCGGCCGATTGCTCTAACAAATGGTTTTGTTTTGGTGACGTGTTTCATTTTCTTATACAAAAAAAATCTATTCCTTCATCGTGAGCCTAAATACAAAATTAGAGGTTAAAAAAATTATTCTCCCTTTTCCACCCCTTTGTTCATTATTTTTTTTGGAATTAAATTGGAAGATCTTCAGTTAAAAAAAAAACACATACGAAAAAGGCAGATATTTTTGATAGGAACCAGCTGCGGAGGAATTAGTTCCTATCAAAAACTTAAAGCTATTGTAACACCCTATCCCTAATTAAATAATAATCTGATAAAATTAATATGGCCAAAGATAAATAAATATGTGATCGTCTAAAAACTGATTTTATGTCAAATTAAAAGACCCATACGTTGTGTATTCAAATAGAAAATTGAAATAAATCTAAGTTAAGTTTGAATATGGTAATCGTTATTGAAATTATGACGTAAGTAAATAAATTATTTGTAAAAAAGTTCATAATCAAATTCAGCTGAAAAATAACAGAGAATGACAAGAAATAAAATATAAATGAGTAATATAAAACATGCGACTCACATAAAATATTCAGCTGAAATGCAGGAATCAGGAATCTCCATCTTCTTTCTTCTTGCGCATAACTAACCCAAATAAAATAAACCAAACATACTTAATATTAAATCTCCCGGCAAATTTAGCATGCTGAAAGGTACAAAGACTCAATAACCAGGGAAGGGAATTTGAATAAAGATCTTTAAGATCTTAGAATTAGGATACCTAGGCAAATGAAATGGCCCTCCCTTCCAACCTACAGACCATGCCAACGCGCGAAAACCTTGCACAGACTAACACCAAACCCTAGTCTTATCTAACTTGCAAACCTTCCATCAAATATTCCGATCATCTTAATTCATTCACAAACTTCTTTCATACCACCAATCATTCTTCAAAGTCATACAAGTTACCTATTAACTGCAGTTTTGGTCACCTGTGACGGTGTATTAATGTTCAAACCTTTTAATAATCAATTTCTCTGTTCAGTTTGCAATATAGTATAATTTTTAAGGACTGCTGTACCAAAATCACATGATATGCGCTAAGAAGTCAGTTCAAATGATAGAGACTGTGTCAAGAAATTATTACCTTTATAGCTCGCTACGTCAGCTGAGAAATAGACCATTAGAGGTTTGTATGAATACCTATTCGAGTGAATTCTCGAGAGGGATTATGGGCCAGCTACTCTCGGAGCCCATAAGCCTTGTCGATGTGTATTTAATGTATGTAAAGTGTTATCCTGAATATAAAAAAATAATTAAATATTTCAAAATACAAGTAATTGATTTTAACCACTAATATCTTTAAAACACCGTGTTTTGTTTTAACGTGTAACACTGTATTTTAAAGACATATCAAAATATTCCTATTAGTTTCTATTGCATTTATTCATCCTCACACTCTCGCACACTGATATTTTACACATAACACACACCTACTATTTCCTATTCTAATAACACATTTCCCTACGATTATCATTGAATGATGTTTGAAAACTCGCAACGCTGCAGGAACAGAATGCTGAAACTATCACTTTATTACGAAATCGTCTATCTGTAAGGTTAAGAAACACTTACAGTAATAATCACAACGATGGACTTCGAATTAAAACACAACGCCGAAAATAAACAACACATGATGCTCCGCATCGCCAATTTCCGCGTTAGAACATCGTCCCGGCCCGTCAGCAACTGCCAACCCCCACTGCATGCCCGCTGTTCCTCTGTTTTTTTTAATCTTCCAAGTTCTATGCTATATTAATACAAAGTAAAATATCTTTTGTAACATTCAAAATTTAACTCTATTTCCAAGAAACAAGTATGGGTATTTATGCATTTGATACTCTTGTTTAAATGCTGGGTCATGTCAGGTAAAGATGTCTCAATTTTTGAACGAAAAATCTAAATGCTATTTGTTTAAGTGTTGGGTTGATTTTATAAATTAATTATTCTATATGTAATGATAAACGATCGTTACAGACGCCCCTTTGTTTGTGAGCCATTTTGATATTTGTCAAAATAGATAAAATTGCAAATAAACAATCATAGGTCTAAACTGACTTTTTTTTTGTAACTGAACTTAATTTGTCTGTACTATAGAGACAAGCCATTTTTTTAATTGTCTAATCTAAATATCTTATCTTATCTTATCTAGCCGTTAGTGTCCCACTGCTGGGCAAATTTCTTCCTCCGGCCTCTCTCATATCTAAAAACTAGTCACAAATAAATAACTGAAATCTTTAAAGTATCAACATCTTTTATTTTCTCATCTGTCTATTATCTTAATTATCTTTCTAACTTATTTTAATTTAAGTAACACTGTAAGAAGTATTAATTTACGCTCCTTTTCTAATAATAACTATCGATTTATTAAACTAAACTAACCAATTGCTTATCATTATCACTGCTGAACATAAAACCTATTAGTTGACCATGCTATTCACCTTTATTATAATCTTCCCTTTCTATTAATACTTATCAGTCAATACTCGCTTCAAACTTAAACAATAACTGTTAACACTAAAATGCTCCCCTAAAACGTTTAATAACATTATCATTTATTATTATCATTATCATCTAATGTTTCATAATTATCCTTATTAACTATTACTTCCATACTGGGCTGATAGCGAAGAGAAAAACATAGAACGTGCCACTCCCGGGCAAGCTGTGAAATCCAGCTGAGTAATGCGAGGGTTTGTGATTACAATATATTGAAATATTGTAATTAAGGCGATGGGTAGACAAACTATGACCTCAGCAATATCAACAAGTCTATCCCAAACAACACACAAAACTTTGTCAGACGTAGCGGAACGACTCTTGTCCAGGTCGTTCAAACTCTGCTCACCCCACCAGGGATAAAAGCTTTATTAAATGTATGTATGTAATTATTTCTACGCCCCTACGTTTTAATCTCTCAAGTTCCGATAAAATATCCTTGTTTCAAAATCTATTCAATAGTTTTTGATTTCATCTTACTCTTTATTTACCATAGCACTATGGTAAAGTTACTCAATTCCATTAAAATCAAAATAATGATTTTACATAACAAAAAGGTCTAAGAGTAATTTGTTATATTTCTGACTAAAGAAACCACTTATAATTTGAAATATCATATTTCAATTTACGTAGTTCTTTCCCAGAACTTTATCTCAACTTTAATGGTTTGTATAACTAAAGTGTCAAAAGTGACTAACTTAATTGAGGTGAGAAACAACACTTATCAAAACGAAAACCCATAAACTACGATTATAAAGGCTCTTTTTTATATATTTCATAAGAAAACTACTCTTGAGCCAGTCAAAGTTTCAAAATTAATCACCCTTAAACAAAAAACAGGACTCAAATTTCATAGAACCAAAATCGTTATCGGAACTCAAGGCGTACTGTAACGATTCAGGGCATCGTTCTATTGTTGTTCCACAAATATGTTTGCATTATGAGTGTAATTAAATGCATATTGTAAACAAACAAGTTTTATTATTATAAAGGCATTTTCAGATATCATTCGACCTTCATAGGAAAAAGCTGTAAGGAAAAGAAAGTTATGTTGGTGGTAAGAATGGTAAACGAAAAGATATTTTACACACGAACTTATAGGTAGAATACAAACTTCATTGGAAATGCGCGAATTTGGGTTGTAGCCGCACTGGATGTGGTTTGAATTTGTAGCCAGCGTGGACGTTTATTTGTGCGGAGATGTTCATGAATAGCAGAAATTAGCGGTTAACTGTTGCTTTTGCAATTGTCAAAATAACAAGCAAAAGCTGATCTTAAAATGTTCGATTACGAAGATAGTTATTGAAACTAAGCAAAACTGAGGATTATTTCTTGAGACATACGATTCATAATGAGTAGACGTTGTATTTGACATTACACAGGTCGAAAAGATTCATTTTATAAATCGGTTCGGGTGTTCCTTGAAAATGATCTTTATTTTCATAGTAGAAAGGTCTGACCCTTATCTCCATAAGAATAGGTTTCAGAAAATGAAAAGTTAGAGATTTTTCAAGAATTTTTCAAGAAATTTTCATGACAACTGCCACTGATAATAGTAAATTTGACCGTGTCGTCATAGAAATAAGGTCTAAATTGAATTGAAGCTGTCGAATGCTGCTGAAAAATGAGAATGTTTTGAAATTTAAAACCGATTTGAAATAATGAGGTCAGATGGACATTATGGTTTAAAATTAAGACGTGTGTCTTTGTTATAAGGATCAAATTGGACTAAAGGTGGCAAATTTCAGAAATAAAAACGAGAATAGCGGACAAATTCTGTTGATAGTTTAAATCGAACTTTATTTCTATGGTGAAAAGGCTGTGAATGGTTTGATTAAGCGAATTTTAGTAAAATGAATTTTTGAAAAGTGGATTTCATTAGTTTTTCAAGGAAATATTTGTGACAGCTGCAAACTTGAATCTTATGGACTATTAATATGGATGAAATTGGATTGACTGTAGGCCACATGAACAAAATACGGATTTGAATCGTAAAATTTAGACAGTTTTAGTTTAGGAAGACTGGAAGTGAACTTTGTCTTGTTGGTTGGAAGGTTGAAAATAGAAATTGACTAGATTCTTGGAAAAAATAGTATTAAAGCGGAACGGACGAGTGCTCGGGATCTTTTTTGTGTTAACCGTGCGTCAGTTCACACGTATTACTTCGTAAATTTTATTTCTTTTACGTGTTAATCGTTCATCAGTTCATACGTTTTACTTTGTTAATTTAGCTTTTTTACGCGTTTATCGTCCGTCAGTTCACACGATATACTCGGTAAATTTGGGGTCTTATTTGTTTTGAGTTTGAAAGATTAACTTTAAATTCAGTTACGTTTTGTATTGAAGATTCTTTATGGTCATAATTCCGGGGAGGTGCTTTCGGGCGCACACTTGCAGCTGTTGCATTTGCGTGTTTCGGAGTGCATGTCTGGAGCTAGGGTCATATTGAATGGGAGATTCTTTTGACAGTATTCGTGTGAACCATGCTTTGGTCATTATACCTGTTCTCCGTACCCACTTCTCAGACCAGGAATTTTGGCTAAAGAACCTAGGAGATTGTATTGGTGCGTACGATCGGCTTGCCCCAAACGCAAGTTTTATGCGCCCAGGTATGGGATACTTAGCAAAGCGGTGTAAGGAGTACCTAGAACCACCTCTAGCGAACTGTTCCGTCTCCAGCCCCGATACGGACGACTTACGACTGTTTGTTAAGGGTTTCCTATCTGTCCCTCACACAACACACGCGATTATCGGCTTATCTCTTATCTTCGTCAAGCTGGTAATCATCCACACGGGTATAGGATGTAATAGGCACTCTAAATCGTGACAACCTCATCACGTACAAATTAGCAGAAATAGGGTTCTAGAAGTTTGAACTCAGGCTTTCTAGAACATTCACATTACACTACACACCTCACAATTAAATAATAAATGTCGGGATCTCCCTAGCTTTGCATCTTCACAGTAGAAACAATTAGGATTAGACAAAGTTAGACTATAGGATTACTTAGTTCGATTTTATATCTACTAGGGAGGGACCTTAGGCATCAAGTAGGGGTAGGATAGATTCATTAGGATTGTAGGGATATATTTATTTATAGTCTTAAAGTAAAATTTGCTATTAAATTAACTTCAAAACTGTTATATTAAGTTTATAATATCTACTTTGTTATCCTACCTGCTCCCGAAGCGTGTCAGACGTGATTCATAGTAGTGTACCTTGAGTAGGTACTGGTGAATTCAATTCTCAGGAACCCTATAGTAGATAAAGGCTAGATTTGGTTGAAGGGTCCTAAAGTTGATAATGATTAAAGAAACTAAATTTATGTAAGAAAAGAATTACCTATTGAAAACAATTGGTTAAAGTTATCCTGTATTGAATATTAATCATAAATCTTTGATATATAGGAATACATCAACAATTACTTTGATCTGACATTGGTGTGCTGACTGATGATAAGATGTAACAGTTGTTTGGCCATTTATTGAATAAAATATAATATTCTAGTAGAACGCTCAAAACAAGGGTAACTACATTAATGGTTCAAATGATTTCTAATAAAAATTATGTATCTGGCAGTATAATTGATTGTCATGATTGGGAAATTGTTGATAACAAATAAATAGTATCAATAGTTGGGATAAAGGATATTCTTAACTGGTTGTTTGAAAGGAAACTGTACCTATGTGAATAATGATATTTGTTATTTCCTGATAAATTCAGTCAGAGAAAGAATTGTTTGGAAAAGTAAGACAAACTGAGTGACAAGTTAATACAGAATGTTGCTTTGGATTAAGATTTTGTCCATGACTATAGACTGACAAGTTTTACCTATATTTTGGAAGTTCCAAATAAATTCACTATTAAGTTAAATTCAGAAAAAAGAGATTTCCAATACAGTTGGCTATTCTTAGAATCATGTTAGCAACACCTTTATTGTTAGAAACCTATATGAACAATGCTGAGTATTAAGGAACAATACTCTATGTAGCTTTTGATATAAAATATATATTTATTTATACTATAAAGTCCTCTCAATTAGAATAGCAAAAAGAATGTTGAAATTTTAATTACATAAAATAAAGGTGGTAATTTAAATTTAGTATAGGAGCAAAGTATTGGAAATATGTGGTGGGCTTCTATCCAAAGTCAATGGTTGAAAGGAGACAGGGTACCTGATCTGTTGTAGGGCTAGAGGTTATAATAAAATACAAAACATCCTCATTATTGATTGGCAGATTAGGGCATAGTCAAACTAAATCAATACCTATGCAGCGTATGGCCGGAGCTGATCCTCTAAAAACCACAATAAAAATGTCTAAAGGTTTCTAAGCATTAGTATGTGACGCTATCTCAAAAATCTAGGACGGTATCTTAATTCAATAGCATATTCAATTACATTAGAACTGGTAGTATGTTCACAAACTCACTTCTGACTCCGAATGTAAATAAAGTAATATTTATAGAATAGCAACTCCTGGTACACATTTTTCTATTCAAACAAACCAGAAATAATAAACCAAAACCATGAAAGAATTTAATCCAAGCCGAATATTAAATTGAATACATAGGAATAATTTTATCAAATAATTGGTTTCCATAGTAGGTGTTCTTCCGTTGTTGTGTTTAGGCTCATATCCTCTTTCTGTATTAATATGCAGGAACAACTGAAATTAAAACACATAGTTAGGTAAGGTACATACTTTAAATTCTAGTAGAATGAGCTTAGGGTGATACTTTAGAAAAGGAATTTATGTTATAAACATTCAAACTAACTCAGTAACTATGAGCTAAATTAAATCATGTTTTACCGTTGGAATCCTGATGTGAACTTGTGATCAGACGTAGAAGTTAGTCCTTAAGTGCAGACCAGTCTGAGAGTTATTGCGTTGACTGCATTATTTGTAGGTTTCATAACTGAAAGATCTTTCTCAGCAGCGGCTGGGACTGTAAGGAAAGTCATTTGATTTTTTTATCTTTACTGTTGAATGTTATGGAGTGATTTAGGTATTTAAAACATTAGTGATAGCAATTTTGACTGGAACCTATTGTTTCTATTACTAGCCAAACAAAACTTACCTAGGAATCCTAGTTGTAACCGCAATTCTTGTGTTGGTAACAACAGTTTTGTTGAGGAACTTATGTTGACAGAATCTTCTGCAAATCTTCTAGTTTCAGGGTTTATCCTGGAATTGGTAATGATAGGTTAGATAAGAGACTTAAATTATGGTGGTAAGTATACATAATCTAACAAGTTTAGCAAAATAGTAGCAAGGAAAAGTTCATGTTTTGATCTGAAGTTATGATACTTGGAAAGTACTGCAGAAGTGTTCTTACCTGTTAAATTGGGAAGGGATTGAACTTGTGGAGATGAGAACTTGTTGGTAGAACCTTGGCGCAGCTTTTAGCCGCGTGCTTTTCCTTTTTATAGTGGATTTTGTATTTTTCATTGTAAAATTATGCCGCCAATTCGAATTAAGAAAATTACTTTTTAAATTTGTCGATGACAGTTTTGAGTTTAGGATTGGAAGATAGAATATTAATCCCTACGGGTTACGAAGTAGTTTTTGATTGTCGCGAAAGAAAAATCTTAGCCTTATGTAAATCAATTCATAAATTTGACGATTTTACCGCTATAATAATCTGAAACATTTTTAGAGGAATTTATGATTAACAGGGTTGAAAAGTAAGTAAATATTTTTGATGTTTTATGTGAATCTGAAGGCTTAAAAATTAACGTTCCGTTTCAAGTTTAGATTTATTCCAGAGAAATTAGTTAAGTAGTTTGAGAAAGGAAGGAACGTAATCAACCTCTACTTAGTAGAAATAGGAAGGCTTATTGCCAAAATGTTTTATTCTGACGTTCGATGCATTGGATATTATCTTACCTTTTTAAGGACCAGGGTTACTTTCTTTCACTTCGTAGACGTAGACGTATCACTAAAGGCCGAAAACGTGAGTTTCTTATTTTAATCAAGTTTCTTATCTTCTTTAATTCTTCTTATTATTTAACAAATAAAAAAATAAAAGGGGGGGGTTCGGTACAATTTGGTGCCGCGACCAGGATTCGAACCTGGGTTACTACGGCGTTTGTTTTATTATGTAATGATTTCTATTTTATTAAGTACTTTATTTAATTTTAATAATGTGACTATTTTATTAGTCACAATTTGTTGTCCGTGTGTTGGATGAAGGTGAGATGTGTCTAATGCATTGAACATTCATGGTTGGGATTTTTCTGAAATAGTTAAGTATGTTTTCTAGTCTGGGAGTTGTTTAGAATAAAATAGAATAGAAAAAGCTTTATCGGTCACAATGAACATAAATTTAGTTTAGAGTACATTTGATAATCCAACACTGTGTTCACACACTAATTGTACAATGAATGGGTTGATATGGTAGTGAAGGTAAGCTGATATAATATTTAAAGGTATTTTCATATTTAGGTAAGGTAAAAATTGGTATAATAGGTAAAAGGTAAAGGTGTGCAAAGGTAATTTAAGTAAGTTTGAACTCTTTCTAGGGTAAGAAATCAAACAAATAAGGTAAGATAAACAAACAAAATATATTTTAGTATATACAATAGTAATAAAGAAAAAAAGAGGTAGATAATAAAATAAAAAAATATATCTATCTACACTTCGATCCATTTTAATTGTTGGACCTCTGCCTGTATCAGTAAAGTAAAGATTTTTTAATTTTGTCTGTGTCAGGAGGTGAGGTGAAAGTCTGGAGAGAGATTAATCAACGCAAGAAATAAAAGGGATGTAGTCAATGGTAAATTGTGGATATGTAGGAGACAGAGGAAGATAATTAGACGATTCGGGAATATGGAAAGCTGGGGAGTTGGTTAGGGTTGTTAAGGGGGTAGTCGTTATAACAGGAAGGTGCGGAGTCATAGAAGGTAATGTTGAGTAAGTAGATGTTGTAATAGTAGGACAGGTCGTAGTAGGGGAGTCAGTCGTTGGTTTTCGTAGGGAAGAAGTAGTAGGAGGAATATCAATGACTGTAATTTGGGTGATGGTTAAAGTTATGAAGGGTTTTGTTTTGGGGGTTGTAATGTTTAAGGGTAATCAGGGGGTAAATCGAATAGGAAATCTAGGTTAAAAGGGGATATAGGGTTAAGGTGTGGGAAGGAGTCAAATGTAGGGTCTATGATTTTAATTATACGGCAGAGGTCCTCAATAAAATCAATTTTTATTGAAGGGTCACAGGTTTTTTTTATACTTCAGCTGCAGCTTCAGCTTGCCAAGTATTCTGTTCCATGTGGCCTTACAAATATGAGCTGTGAACAAAGGAAAATAAAATTAGCGAAAAGGTAAAGGGAAAAGATTATGTACTGAAGAGAGTTTCAATACTATTAGGGTTTTGTAAGAGTGAATTTGATTTGTATAGTGATTTGGTATGATTTACGAAATTTATATATTACATTTCGGTCTAGACTTCAATTTAGGAAAGTTTGGATTAAAAGTTGTAGCAAAGTACTTACCATCAGTATTGAGTTTCGCGGATATATTTTTCCAAGCTGCACTTTTCATAGCCGTGTCCTTGTACGACGGGTTTATTTTATTATAAAGGTAATCCCGCGAGGAGGCGGCGTGTATTAATTTCGAATCGAAATTCATTTTCAAAACTTTTTTTTGTCCGCTCTATGCAAAGTTTCAGGGGATTTAGAATGAAAATTTTATCAAGTGTTCGAAATTTAAAAGGGGACGCCGCGCCTAGATCAAGAAAATTTGAGCCATAAGTCCTTAGTGTTCAATTCAATAGAGAGCAATTAAAAAAAATACGTCATGGTAAATCGTAAGTCTAAAGACTAGGCTGTATGAGCTTTGTTCTTTGCCTTCCATAGCATGGAAGGATTAAAAAGAACAGTAAATCAGAAACCGAAATGTATATTGTGAAGTTATTTAACTATTTTTATGTGTTTCAGGCAAATTTTAGGACTTAACGACAAAACAACTACATCCATAATAGCTGAACTACAGGAGACAGTACGAAGTACAGTGTTTTATAAGAAGAAAAGTTAAAAGACAAAACATTGGTTACCTGTTCAAGAATTTGTTCGATGGAATACTGCTGAAGATAATAGTGTTACTGGTGGTCTTTTTTCGGTCGAGTGGGTGTCGAGTCAATGGACCCGATGAACCCTGGTGTCAGAGTTTTTAAAACCGCCTAGTAGCACAACTATCAGGCCTCTGATATAGTTTGAGTAACGACCACTATAACGTGCCCTCCGAAGCACGAAATTCTTTTTCTTTTCGGACAGTCAGGTGATTCAGCCTGTAATGTCCTAACCAAACTAGGGAAAAATTCACAAAGTGATAAATTCTCATATATCCCCCTATGAATCGGAACCAGGACCTCTGGATCGGGAGTCCGTGGCACTGGCCACTGGACCGAGGAGGCAGTCAGTATTAAATCGTTAAAGCTAGCTGTGTCTAATTCTTTCATTCTTGATTTGGAGCAATAGAAAACTAGACCACGGAGGCAGCAGCAGGCATTACTGATGGTGGAGTTCTATTATCATGACTTACTTAAAACATTACTAAAAGTGTTTTACATGGTGTTCATTATACCATGCTGGACAGACGAAAAGATAGCTTATAGCCTATAGCTTATATAGAAGTGTCAGCTGCATCACCTCAGCTTGCTGTAGAGACTAGCTAGGGGATCCTAGGGGTTCTGTGTGTTGCGATTTGGGTGATGGGTTGACGGCAAGTCGCTGCAGTGATTTGCCTGCAACTCTGTCTTGTGTAGCCCTAGACATTTTGTCAGACGAGATGGAGTCAAATTTGTTAGGTTATCTTCGCTCTGCCTACCTCATTGGGGATGGTGGCGTGAGTGTATGTATGTATGTAATTGTATGTCAGTTCATCAAGTTTTACCGTGAATAGATGGTAAAGTTCTCCAAAATAAATGTAAAGTTTACTTTTACATTTAAACCAAAATAATCTTATACAGATGCTACTATTATATATAAGGAACTATAGTGGAATATTTGAACGAGACCTTGATGGTAACTTAGGGCTATTATTTAGTTGTTATGTGTAAAGTAAAAATGTACCATAAAAATTTACACCACAAGTTTATTTGTTTTATTTCCCGTAGAGTAGGTACCTACTTGAGAAATTTATGACATAAATATTCAACTACTTTGAGAACTTTAGTGCGCATTCTTGTAATGGGGCTTTGAGATTTTGTTGAGAGGAAAAATTCTGCGCAGAGGAATGATGAATGTATTTAAAAGGTATTTAAATGGCTGAATGAAAGGCTCATTCAGAACTTTAAGGCTACTTACATTGAATGCAATTTATTGTGCGTCCTTTAATTAGACATTACACATGACACATGAATTTATATGAAACTTTGGATTTGAGGTTAGGACAGATGTCATAAATCTGTGTTTTTACAGTAGTTTCATATAGATTCGAAACTCTACATGCCGCTAACAGGCAAAGCCAATTTCCCCCCACACAATCATATCATAAAATGATTAACAGTCAGCTAAAGCGATAACGAAATAGCTAAAGGGTGGAATTCAAATAGAGAACCTTGATCAATATACCCAGCAAGCTGATTTAGCTATAGGATATCTGCACCGTAGCTAGACAGGGGTTCTTATCTAAAGATCACCATTTCAATTCAGAATAAATACGAGTCTTGATGTGGATCTTATAAGTTCAATTCTTCTAATTCGTTGAATTCACAACTCGGCGCCTTGTCTGCGGTGTGATTTAATCCTGCGACAATACCTTGTTGTTTATTAATTTGAGGTTTTCAAAGATTTTGAATATCATGATTGAGTTATGGTTGTTAACGATTTAGTCATTTTACACAAACATAACAAATGAGCATCTATGAAAGGATGGGCAATATCTCATAACAAACATATATGTGAAAATAAGATATCTTCGTGGTAGATAGGTAAACATTCTTCATTATTATTATCATTTCGAATGTTTAGGGAGTTGAATGTAACGATTCAGGGCATCGTTCTATTGTTGTTCCACAAATATGTTTGCATTATGAGTGTAATTAAATGCATATTGTAAACAAACAAGTTTTATTATTATAAAGGCATTTTCAGATATCATTCGACCTTCATAGGAAAAAGCTGTAAGGAAAAGAAAGTTATGTTGGTGGTAAGAATGGTAAACGAAAAGATATTTTACACACGAACTTATAGGTAGAATACAAACTTCATTGGAAATGCGCGAATTTGGGTTGTAGCCGCACTGGATGTGGTTTGAATTTGTAGCCAGCGTGGACGTTTATTTGTGCGGAGATGTTCATGAATAGCAGAAATTAGCGGTTAACTGTTGCTTTTGCAATTGTCAAAATAACAAGCAAAAGCTGATCTTAAAATGTTCGATTACGAAGATAGTTATTGAAACTAAGCAAAACTGAGGATTATTTCTTGAGACATACGATTCATAATGAGTAGACGTTGTATTTGACATTACACAGGTCGAAAAGATTCATTTTATAAATCGGTTCGGGTGTTCCTTGAAAATGATCTTTATTTTCATAGTAGAAAGGTCTGACCCTTATCTCCATAAGAATAGGTTTCAGAAAATGAAAAGTTAGAGATTTTTCAAGAATTTTTCAAGAAATTTTCATGACAACTGCCACTGATAATAGTAAATTTGACCGTGTCGTCATAGAAATAAGGTCTAAATTGAATTGAAGCTGTCGAATGCTGCTGAAAAATGAGAATGTTTTGAAATTTAAAACCGATTTGAAATAATGAGGTCAGATGGACATTATGGTTTAAAATTAAGACGTGTGTCTTTGTTATAAGGATCAAATTGGACTAAAGGTGGCAAATTTCAGAAATAAAAACGAGAATAGCGGACAAATTCTGTTGATAGTTTAAATCGAACTTTATTTCTATGGTGAAAAGGCTGTGAATGGTTTGATTAAGCGAATTTTAGTAAAATGAATTTTTGAAAAGTGGATTTCATTAGTTTTTCAAGGAAATATTTGTGACAGCTGCAAACTTGAATCTTATGGACTATTAATATGGATGAAATTGGATTGACTGTAGGCCACATGAACAAAATACGGATTTGAATCGTAAAATTTAGACAGTTTTAGTTTAGGAAGACTGGAAGTGAACTTTGTCTTGTTGGTTGGAAGGTTGAAAATAGAAATTGACTAGATTCTTGGAAAAAATAGTATTAAAGCGGAACGGACGAGTGCTCGGGATCTTTTTTGTGTTAACCGTGCGTCAGTTCACACGTATTACTTCGTAAATTTTATTTCTTTTACGTGTTAATCGTTCATCAGTTCATACGTTTTACTTTGTTAATTTAGCTTTTTTACGCGTTTATCGTCCGTCAGTTCACACGATATACTCGGTAAATTTGGGGTCTTATTTGTTTTGAGTTTGAAAGATTAACTTTAAATTCAGTTACGTTTTGTATTGAAGATTCTTTATGGTCATAATTCCGGGGAGGTGCTTTCGGGCGCACACTTGCAGCTGTTGCATTTGCGTGTTTCGGAGTGCATGTCTGGAGCTAGGGTCATATTGAATGGGAGATTCTTTTGACAGTATTCGTGTGAACCATGCTTTGGTCATTATACCTGTTCTCCGTACCCACTTCTCAGACCAGGAATTTTGGCTAAAGAACCTAGGAGATTGTATTGGTGCGTACGATCGGCTTGCCCCAAACGCAAGTTTTATGCGCCCAGGTATGGGATACTTAGCAAAGCGGTGTAAGGAGTACCTAGAACCACCTCTAGCGAACTGTTCCGTCTCCAGCCCCGATACGGACGACTTACGACTGTTTGTTAAGGGTTTCCTATCTGTCCCTCACACAACACACGCGATTATCGGCTTATCTCTTATCTTCGTCAAGCTGGTAATCATCCACACGGGTATAGGATGTAATAGGCACTCTAAATCGTGACAACCTCATCACGTACAAATTAGCAGAAATAGGGTTCTAGAAGTTTGAACTCAGGCTTTCTAGAACATTCACATTACACTACACACCTCACAATTAAATAATAAATGTCGGGATCTCCCTAGCTTTGCATCTTCACAGTAGAAACAATTAGGATTAGACAAAGTTAGACTATAGGATTACTTAGTTCGATTTTATATCTACTAGGGAGGGACCTTAGGCATCAAGTAGGGGTAGGATAGATTCATTAGGATTGTAGGGATATATTTATTTATAGTCTTAAAGTAAAATTTGCTATTAAATTAACTTCAAAACTGTTATATTAAGTTTATAATATCTACTTTGTTATCCTACCTGCTCCCGAAGCGTGTCAGACGTGATTCATAGTAGTGTACCTTGAGTAGGTACTGGTGAATTCAATTCTCAGGAACCCTATAGTAGATAAAGGCTAGATTTGGTTGAAGGGTCCTAAAGTTGATAATGATTAAAGAAACTAAATTTATGTAAGAAAAGAATTACCTATTGAAAACAATTGGTTAAAGTTATCCTGTATTGAATATTAATCATAAATCTTTGATATATAGGAATACATCAACAATTACTTTGATCTGACATTGGTGTGCTGACTGATGATAAGATGTAACAGTTGTTTGGCCATTTATTGAATAAAATATAATATTCTAGTAGAACGCTCAAAACAAGGGTAACTACATTAATGGTTCAAATGATTTCTAATAAAAATTATGTATCTGGCAGTATAATTGATTGTCATGATTGGGAAATTGTTGATAACAAATAAATAGTATCAATAGTTGGGATAAAGGATATTCTTAACTGGTTGTTTGAAAGGAAACTGTACCTATGTGAATAATGATATTTGTTATTTCCTGATAAATTCAGTCAGAGAAAGAATTGTTTGGAAAAGTAAGACAAACTGAGTGACAAGTTAATACAGAATGTTGCTTTGGATTAAGATTTTGTCCATGACTATAGACTGACAAGTTTTACCTATATTTTGGAAGTTCCAAATAAATTCACTATTAAGTTAAATTCAGAAAAAAGAGATTTCCAATACAGTTGGCTATTCTTAGAATCATGTTAGCAACACCTTTATTGTTAGAAACCTATATGAACAATGCTGAGTATTAAGGAACAATACTCTATGTAGCTTTTGATATAAAATATATATTTATTTATACTATAAAGTCCTCTCAATTAGAATAGCAAAAAGAATGTTGAAATTTTAATTACATAAAATAAAGGTGGTAATTTAAATTTAGTATAGGAGCAAAGTATTGGAAATATGTGGTGGGCTTCTATCCAAAGTCAATGGTTGAAAGGAGACAGGGTACCTGATCTGTTGTAGGGCTAGAGGTTATAATAAAATACAAAACATCCTCATTATTGATTGGCAGATTAGGGCATAGTCAAACTAAATCAATACCTATGCAGCGTATGGCCGGAGCTGATCCTCTAAAAACCACAATAAAAATGTCTAAAGGTTTCTAAGCATTAGTATGTGACGCTATCTCAAAAATCTAGGACGGTATCTTAATTCAATAGCATATTCAATTACATTAGAACTGGTAGTATGTTCACAAACTCACTTCTGACTCCGAATGTAAATAAAGTAATATTTATAGAATAGCAACTCCTGGTACACATTTTTCTATTCAAACAAACCAGAAATAATAAACCAAAACCATGAAAGAATTTAATCCAAGCCGAATATTAAATTGAATACATAGGAATAATTTTATCAAATAATTGGTTTCCATAGTAGGTGTTCTTCCGTTGTTGTGTTTAGGCTCATATCCTCTTTCTGTATTAATATGCAGGAACAACTGAAATTAAAACACATAGTTAGGTAAGGTACATACTTTAAATTCTAGTAGAATGAGCTTAGGGTGATACTTTAGAAAAGGAATTTATGTTATAAACATTCAAACTAACTCAGTAACTATGAGCTAAATTAAATCATGTTTTACCGTTGGAATCCTGATGTGAACTTGTGATCAGACGTAGAAGTTAGTCCTTAAGTGCAGACCAGTCTGAGAGTTATTGCGTTGACTGCATTATTTGTAGGTTTCATAACTGAAAGATCTTTCTCAGCAGCGGCTGGGACTGTAAGGAAAGTCATTTGATTTTTTTATCTTTACTGTTGAATGTTATGGAGTGATTTAGGTATTTAAAACATTAGTGATAGCAATTTTGACTGGAACCTATTGTTTCTATTACTAGCCAAACAAAACTTACCTAGGAATCCTAGTTGTAACCGCAATTCTTGTGTTGGTAACAACAGTTTTGTTGAGGAACTTATGTTGACAGAATCTTCTGCAAATCTTCTAGTTTCAGGGTTTATCCTGGAATTGGTAATGATAGGTTAGATAAGAGACTTAAATTATGGTGGTAAGTATACATAATCTAACAAGTTTAGCAAAATAGTAGCAAGGAAAAGTTCATGTTTTGATCTGAAGTTATGATACTTGGAAAGTACTGCAGAAGTGTTCTTACCTGTTAAATTGGGAAGGGATTGAACTTGTGGAGATGAGAACTTGTTGGTAGAACCTTGGCGCAGCTTTTAGCCGCGTGCTTTTCCTTTTTATAGTGGATTTTGTATTTTTCATTGTAAAATTATGCCGCCAATTCGAATTAAGAAAATTACTTTTTAAATTTGTCGATGACAGTTTTGAGTTTAGGATTGGAAGATAGAATATTAATCCCTACGGGTTACGAAGTAGTTTTTGATTGTCGCGAAAGAAAAATCTTAGCCTTATGTAAATCAATTCATAAATTTGACGATTTTACCGCTATAATAATCTGAAACATTTTTAGAGGAATTTATGATTAACAGGGTTGAAAAGTAAGTAAATATTTTTGATGTTTTATGTGAATCTGAAGGCTTAAAAATTAACGTTCCGTTTCAAGTTTAGATTTATTCCAGAGAAATTAGTTAAGTAGTTTGAGAAAGGAAGGAACGTAATCAACCTCTACTTAGTAGAAATAGGAAGGCTTATTGCCAAAATGTTTTATTCTGACGTTCGATGCATTGGATATTATCTTACCTTTTTAAGGACCAGGGTTACTTTCTTTCACTTCGTAGACGTAGACGTATCACTAAAGGCCGAAAACGTGAGTTTCTTATTTTAATCAAGTTTCTTATCTTCTTTAATTCTTCTTATTATTTAACAAATAAAAAAATAAAAGGGGGGGGTTCGGTACAGTACCCACTTGAAGTACCAAAGCTGTATTCTCAACTTCATCTACTTTTGCAAGAAATAGTTAACAAAAACTTATCTCTATTCAAAAGCGATAAATGTACCACGCTGTCCCAAACACGTGTGCAAGCGTCCTAAAACAAATGCTCTGGCTTATTCTTTTTTTGTAACCTAGCTGTATTGTTTTATTAACCTAAGTACTTCAAGGGCTGACAATGCATACCTAAGTAAAGATTTTGAACCCATCCAATTTGTTTGTAAATTAGACAAACATACATATAAAATCACGCCTGTTTTCCTGTCAGAGTAAACAGGGTATCATGGGTTACTAAAAAAATGCATAATCAACTTTAGCTTTAAAATTTTAACTAATCCTGAAGGATAACTTATAAAAATAATGTATTGTTAAAATTCAATTAAATGTTTGAATCATGTGGATAGTCATGTGGTTTGAAAACTCTAATTAATGTTAACATTTTATAAATAACTAACGATCCGCCCCTAAAACTCTTAATTAATTATAAGTGTTAACCGTTAAGTGGGAATAAAGTACTTAACTCTTAAAGTAAATAAGTAATATAGACATGCTATTCTAAATCATGCTTATATTAAAATCCGTTCAGTAGTTTTTACGAAAACAAACGTTCACAAATCTATAATTTTCTCGCCCCTACCTTAATAAATCCATCAGTTTTCTTTCCCTCGAAATTTAAACTTTTTGACTGCAATCAACACTAGTAAAAGTATATTGCACAAATGTCTTCGAACGCTTAACCGTATCTTTGACACATTTCTATTCCAGCCCTTTTTTAAAGTAGCGTCGCTATTGTGCAAAGCCGTCCCTTTTTTTCTGTTTGTTTCAAACTTGTCAAAGCTTGTTTACTTTGAAATAAAAATTGTTTAAAATATCGCTACAATTTAGATAATGAAATATTAAAAACGAACTATCAGTCTGACTTACTTTGTATTATAAAATACACTACTCACCTATTTAATGAACTAATGTAATGACCTACGAATAAATAAAGCCCTATCGTAATAATAACAGTAACCCAAATAATTTATACTTCGTGTACGAATGAAAATAATTAAACAATCATTCGTCCTTTAATGACGAAGCATCCAGACGTCACGAGCAGCAATGTAACACCCTATCCCTAATTAAATAATAATCTGATAAAATTAATATGGCCAAAGATAAATAAATATGTGATCGTCTAAAAACTGATTTTATGTCAAATTAAAAGACCCATACGTTGTGTATTCAAATAGAAAATTGAAATAAATCTAAGTTAAGTTTGAATATGGTAATCGTTATTGAAATTATGACGTAAGTAAATAAATTATTTGTAAAAAAGTTCATAATCAAATTCAGCTGAAAAATAACAGAGAATGACAAGAAATAAAATATAAATGAGTAATATAAAACATGCGACTCACATAAAATATTCAGCTGAAATGCAGGAATCAGGAATCTCCATCTTCTTTCTTCTTGCGCATAACTAACCCAAATAAAATAAACCAAACATACTTAATATTAAATCTCCCGGCAAATTTAGCATGCTGAAAGGTACAAAGACTCAATAACCAGGGAAGGGAATTTGAATAAAGATCTTTAAGATCTTAGAATTAGGATACCTAGGCAAATGAAATGGCCCTCCCTTCCAACCTACAGACCATGCCAACGCGCGAAAACCTTGCACAGACTAACACCAAACCCTAGTCTTATCTAACTTGCAAACCTTCCATCAAATATTCCGATCATCTTAATTCATTCACAAACTTCTTTCATACCACCAATCATTCTTCAAAGTCATACAAGTTACCTATTAACTGCAGTTTTGGTCACCTGTGACGGTGTACTAATGTTCAAACCTTTTAATAATCAATTTCTCTGTTCAGTTTGCAATATAGTATAATTTTCAAGGACTGCTGTACCAAAATCACATGATATGCGCTAAGAAGTCAGTTCAAATGATAGAGACTGTGTCAAGAAATTATTACCTTTATAGCTCGCTACGTCAGCTGAGAAATAGACCATTAGAGGTTTGTATGAATACCTATTCGAGTGAATTCTCGAGAGGGATTATGGGCCAGCTACTCTCGGAGCCCATAAGCCTTGTCGATGTGTATTTAATGTATGTAAAGTGTTATCCTGAATATAAAAAAATAATTAAATATTTCAAAATACAAGTAATTGATTTTAACCACTAATATCTTTAAAACACCGTGTTTTGTTTTAACGTGTAACACTGTATTTTAAAGACATATCAAAATATTCCTATTAGTTTCTATTGCATTTATTCATCCTCACACTCTCGCACACTGATATTTTACACATAACACACACCTACTATTTCCTATTCTAATAACACATTTCCCTACGATTATCATTGAATGATGTTTGAAAACTCGCAACGCTGCAGGAACAGAATGCTGAAACTATCACTTTATTACGAAATCGTCTATCTGTAAGGTTAAGAAACACTTACAGTAATAATCACAACGATGGACTTCGAATTACAACAACGCCGAAAATAAACAACACATGATGCTCCGCATCGCCAATTTCCGCGTTAGAACATCGTCCCGGCCCGTCAGCAACTGCCAACCCCCACTGCATGCCCGCTGTTCCTCTGTTTTTTTTAATCTTCCAAGTTCTATGCTATATTAATACAAAGTAAAATATCTTTTGTAACATTCAAAATTTAACTCTATTTCCAAGAAACAAGTATGGGTATTTATGCATTTGATACTCTTGTTTAAATGCTGGGTCATGTCAGGTAAAGATGTCTCAATTTTTGAACGAAAAATCTAAATGCTATTTGTTTAAGTGTTGGGTTGATTTTATAAATTAATTATTCTATATGTAATGATAAACGATCGTTACACTATGTACCTAACTAGTTTCTGGAAAAAACTTGGTGCTTTTCTGATAGCGGGTCCAAATACACAAGCCAAATAACAAATAACAAGCCGAAATAGCCCTACTAGTATTTAGTAACTGTTCTCAGTGAAAATATGCTGTCTACCTTAAAATAATGAGGTCAAACCCCAAGTATATTACAGCTATAAGTAATGAAGGATGTTAGCGGCAACGTAGGCGGTCTCTGTAGGCGCTTACCGGATCGGGCGGACATCTTGATTGCGTCACTAATTGCCTTTACCACCATGACCTTTGGGAACTTTTCCGCCTCTACTCTTTGGGCCGCTGTGAACCATTAATGCTCGAATATAGTGTATCAAATGCGAAATGTTTTACTTCAACACATACATACATACATATAATCACGCCTTTATCCCTAATGGGGTAGGCAGAGCGTAAACGACCTAAACAAAAGTCGTTCCGCCACGTCTGACAAAGTTTGGAGGATTATTTAAGACAGATAAGTAGGTACATTGCTGTAGTGACAGGTTGTCAGCCCATCGCCTAAATTGCAATGTACTGAAACCCTCAGATCCCTTTGCTGGTTATTACAGCATGCCTGGGAGGAAATGCAGCTGGCACATTCTATGTTCTTCTCTCGCTCCCAGTCCAGCGTAGAAGTACTTCAACACATCTGCACATTATGTAAAAAAAATATATGAGTGCATCACGCTAATCTAAAATATCAAAGATCATTGATTTAATTATTATGCTTGTACTTTTTTAGGGTTAATTCAATAATAAATGTATAACTGATTTGATTGCTTATATTTAGAATTAGTAAGCCGGATGAGTTAGCTGAATGGTTTTCCATTGGTGAAAACCTGTAACTGGCTTTCTGTCTTGTATTAATTTTAAGTATTCTTATATGAATAGCTGTTGGTTTTCCGCGAAATACAAAATAAAATAAAAATGAACAATAAATAAATTAATTTATTGATCTCAAAATTTAGACTACCTATTACATATAATATATGTATAAATAGGTAATACACATACATACTGTATTTTTTAAGAATAACAGACAGAATTAAATTTTCATAAAAAAGTATAAAGAATAATTTTATCAACCTAATACGAGCCAATTATTTCTTTTCTAGATTCTTGTAACAACGACGACCAAGGCATAATTGCTGCAAGGTCCGTTTCGCAGTAATAAATTCAATATCTAGTCTATTACTGTCGCGATATAATAACGTTCAGCAGAATTACCTTCGATTGGATCCCATACTACCGATAGCATCCGTATCTAATTTCTTGTCTCACGATATTGCCAATATTGCTTGTAAATAATATTTATTTATCCCCGAGTCATAACAAATATACGACGATACTGATATTATAATCAATATATTAGATCGGGGTTAATAAAGAAATACTATTGGCTGTTTATGGTATAGGTAAAGTAAATAGAGACTTTTATGATTAGAAGTAGTGATTCTTCCATGCTGGCCTGGGAGCTAGAGAAGAACATAGAATGTGCCAGCTGCATTTCCTCCCGGGTATGCTGTTAAAACCAGCTAAGGGATACGAGGGTTTCAGTATATTGTAATTTAGGAGATGGGCTGACAACCTGTCACTACAGCAATATACTTACAAATCTATCTTAAATAATCCTCAAAACTTTGTCAGACGTGGCGGAACGACCTTTGTTTGGGTCGTTTACGCTCTGCCTACCCCATTAGGGAAAAAGGCGTGATTATATGTATGTATGTATGTAAGTAGTGATTGCCGGATATAAGGATATAAAACTAACTGGTCATAAACGTATCAAATCAGATTTCAATATTTTTTGATAGTTCGATCTTATAATTTATCAATATATTCTTTGGTATTTGTTTAAAATTTCATTGTTTGTTTTTTTTAAATAAAATTGCGAAAGAGAGCAGTTTCTATGAAAAATAATATTTATCTCCCTAGCCTTATCCCGTATCCCATGGGGTCAGCTACCTAATCGAGGTGATAAACGAGGGTACTGGTTTTAAAACATCATCTCCCTAGCTTTATCCCGTATCTCATGGGGTCTGCTTTCTATCGCTCCCAGGCCAGCCTGAAGGCAACTTGGGTACCCCTACAATAATGCAGGTAGGCATTTAGAAAAATAATAGGTACTTGGTATAGAGTTTGACCCATAAGTACTGTGACTATAAATACTTAGATTATCTCCTTAGTCTTATCTCGTATCTCGGCTACCTAATCTAGGGGATTGAACGAGGGTACTGATTATTACACAGAGCGACTGCCACCTGACCTCTGCAGCCCAGAAGGGAAACCAGACCCAATTCTATATTAGGCCAGAGTTTTCAAGCCGAAGCATTGGCCTCGGACATGGCTTAACGACTAATATCTATGGTATTATACGATATTAACCGGGACCAACTGCTTAACGTGTCTTCTGAAGCATGGAAAAAGCACCGAATAAAAGAAAAACACATTGGTGCGATTCGAACCAAGACCTCCCGCTCAGGAGGCTTCGGCCCTATCCACTACACCAACGGGCTCATACATACATACATATAATCACGCCTTTATCCCTAATGAGTTAGGCATAGCGTAAACGACCTAAAAAAAGGTCGTTCCGCCACGTGTGACAAAGCTTTGAGGGTTATTTAAGAAAGAATTGTAGTGACAGGTTGTCAGCCTAAATTGCAATATACAGAAACCCTCGGATCCTTTTCCTGGTATTTACATCATGCCCGGGAGGAAATGCAGCTGGTACATTCTATGTTTTTCTCTTGCTCCCAGTCCAGCATGGAAGTATTTTCTCTTGCTCCCAGTCAAGCATGGAAGTAAGAAGTAAGAACGGGCTCATACACTACTCCAATCAAAACGATTGTCTTTAATCTGACACTTAAGCCCGCAGGTAATTACTTCAGCTTTGTCTCAAACTCTTGTCCAGTGTTGAGCTACATTACATACTCCACTCTACGGTGTAAGTTGTCACAAAGGATGGTCGAGGGTATTCCCAGTCCACGTTCAGGTGTTGCCAAAGTTTTAGAGGAATAATACTTGGTCAGAAGCAAGATAGTAGTTTTTCAAAAGGTCCTTTTGTTTCGGACATTTTGTTTTGACGATCACATTACGGAGGACATTATTCTAATGATTGTAATTTAATTTAATTGTGAAACCTGTATTGTCACATTAATAAACTAAACTAGTTCTATTAGGATTTTTTGATTGATAGTAACTTCACCAGTGCGACGATTAACGTCTATGTGATTATGCCTCTTATTCTTAAAGTAGTCAACCTATTGTTTCGAAATGAAACCTTTTTCAGCATATTGTAATTTAGGTGACGAGCGGACAACCTGTCACTACAGCAATATACAGAACTATCTTAAATAACCCTCAAAACTTTTCAGATGTGGCGGAATGACCTTTGTTTCGGGATACAAGCGTAATAGTATGTGTGTATATGTATGTATAAATGTTGTAAAGGCCAGAGATTTTGTTTAATATTGTTCAATATCAAATAAGTTTTATCCTACATTCATGACGTGCACGAATGTCAAACATGTTGGACAAGTATATTAACCGAGAAAAAAACCTTGTGATTCATCAAAACATTATGAACAAAATTCTCCGAAAAACGTTACATTGTTTTCCGGTGATATTAATTATCATGTTCCATTTCATTGTACTACAAAGCGCGAATATACAAATACACGTTTTTTGTTGTTGTTGTATCTGGAATCATTAGTACATTGGAGACTGATATTTGTTTTGTAACAATCCTCTTTCACATCAACTATGGTGGGCAAGCAAATATTCATCTAGGTACTAATGGGCCTACGCCTTGAGTTATTTTTTAAGCTCTACACTGCACTCCCCCGCTTTGTAAATTATGCTCAATTTTGTCGATCCACAAGTTTCCTAATAAAAAATATTAGAAATTAGCTTTATACTAAAGTTTGGCAATTTACGGTCGTAATGGGAAGGTATTCTTCCGGAGCAAGAGTTACTAAGACTGTAAATTAGAGACCACCCTTACAAGTAAATTGCTTTTTAGTACTAAAAGTTGCGGAAGGGTAATTCGAAATGAAACAATTTTACATTGTAGTTTTCGAACAATTTAAAAACATTCTTTGTGTAGGTATTTTAAAAATGCAAGCGTTATAAAATGGTTAATCACTTTTTTATTGTAAATTTAAGAAAAAGCCATATAGACGCACATTTTTGTACTGTTTTTTTAAAGGTATCTTGTCCTGGTATGTTTTGGCCCGCTTCAATATTAGAGTTTTAAACACTTCACTTTATTTAGCTTATATGTTCTTCACAGTGTTTTTAATAAAGTTAAACAATGGCACAAGAAACTTTTCATTTTGTAATAGGTCGATGAGGCGGCGGGAGGGATTTTCAGTCTGTATTAGATCACCGGTTTCACTTGCAAGCACTAGTCTTTGTAGAGAAAAATTACGGCACGAAAAAACAATGTGATCGATGTCACAGCTGAAATTACTGTTGCAGTATGGGCAAACTCTATGTTCTTGTATTCTTAGTCTTGATAGGTGAGCAGGAGTTTTGTGGTGGCCAAACCTAAGTCTACAATGACAACAGGGTTGCCAATACAAAATCTCTAGTCACCACACATGGTGTTACCATTATAAAACTAAAATGATTACCTCATGTTCATAATATTTATTGAACACTTGGGTTCTTTCGGTATTTTTTTTTATCATATTAACTAAATTACGAGTAGCATATAGTTCAAAATATCTCTTATCAAATTTTTTGCAGATTTCAAATAAAGACAGATCTCGTAACAATAAACTTAGTATTTTATGTATGTAAACAAGACTTAATTAGATCCGTGTACAAATTTCAACACTAAATACGTAGTATGTCGCTTCTCGCTGTCTGTTTGTCTGTATGTATGTACAACGCAACCAAATTTTGATGCGGTTTTTTTAAATAGATAGAGCAATTCATAATATACTAGTGAAACACTGATTAGTTTAGAGGTTTTAAAGCGATGTCGTTAATAAACTAGCAAGTAATATCCTCGGAGGTTATTGATAAATCAATTATTTTGAATGTTTTGATATACTTACTCTAAATTTTCGGCAATTTTGTATAGATAGATAGATAGATAAAAGGTTTATTGCAAAAAAATCATCACACACGTAACAAAAAACAAGTAAGATACATAAACATGAAAAACTTAAACTAACACACACTTTATAAATTCTGTTACATGTGTACTGAAGCTATGCAGAGGGTCAGAGCTCAGTGTATTATTGCCCATAGAGAGCAACACTGATTTTCAGCTCTCACCCAAGATATAACAGTGCGAAGCCGGGGTGGGCCGCTAGTTAAATTATAAATGTAGTCCATTTTCCTCATAGTAATAAATTTAGCCTCCCTAACAGTCCTATGTTAACAAACCAACATCCATTATTTAAGATAATAATTAAAAACATGTTGTACTCATTGTACAGAGTAATTACACTATTACATTTTTGTAAATCGTGGTTTGAATCCCACCATGTACCAATGTGTTTTTCGGTTTTCGAATTTCATATGTATGATTATTTGGCGCTTTTTTTGTGCTTCGGTCACGTTAAGCCGTTGGTCCCGGTTAATATTGTTTCATAGCGTAGATATTAGTCGCTAAGCCATGTCAGAGGCCAGTGCTAAGCATTGGCGGCCTGAAACTCTGTAAAAACCAGTACACTTCCCGGGGCCAGGGGCGTTAAATATATACCAAGCACAATAAATCATATAGCTGATAAATCATTTACAAAATACAAATACAAAATTGTTTAAAAATGGATCAGAATTATTACAAGGTTTACTGTGATACCCACACTAGGCTAGGCCTGTGTTGTGAGTATTAGTACAGGACTGCTCAGAACATAAAAATAACAAATAATAATCACAATAAATTAACATAGATTAGTTTTAAAATATGTGGTATTAAAATTCATTTAATTAACTAAAAATAAAACAAGACAAAAATACAAATAAAATACAATCAATTTCGTGGGTGTGCGTGCGCGTGTGTGTGTGTATGTGTATGTACTCTAGGTAATAATTTTTAAAAAGCTTTCTGTTTCATCATAAGTCCAGTTCATGATCAGGTCTGTAGTTTTAGTTTTATAAGTACTTGGTGTCACATTTTTTTCACAATCTTGTTGTAAATAAATGGGAACAAGAATGAGGAAAAACGAGTGGCAAAAATTTAAATTCTCTGAGTTTCGAACAAATGTGTGTGACGATACCACTAATTTAAGCACAAACAGACGCCTTACGCTTAGTACCTTAGCTTCCGCAAAAAACATTTACAGTTGGATATCTGTAGGGTCTCTTGTACATCATCTTAAGTACAAATCGCTGCGCTCTTTCCAAAACTGTAATATTTGAGGCAGCTGCTCCTCCCCAAACACTAATGCAATAGCTTACCATTGATTAACAAAGCGATTTGTAAATGTCATTTAAGAAATCCGTATTGGCAACATCTCTAAGCTGTCTAAAAACATGGATAAGCCTTCTCACTCTCATTGCAGACTCAAAGATGTGTTCTCCAAAGGTAACTATCACTCCTAGATATTTAATGGATCGCGAACGTTTAATTATTTCACACGTGCAGCTTGAGGAATCTGAGGAGGGAGAACAAGTGTGGATAGGAATATCCGGGTGAACAGGTGGTTCAGATGCAGTAGTTTTATCAAAGCACAGGTACCCTGTTTTACCAGTGTTTAGCGTTAGGAGATTTTGGTACAACCAATCCGAAACCAGACGCATTCCATACTCAGCTACCCTGAGACACGCATTCCAATTATCTTCAGTAAAAGTTATGGCCGTGTCGTCAGCGTAACATATTAAGTCAGCGTTCCCCAGGGGTAGTGAGTGTATGTCATTTACATAAATAAGGAAAAGTGTGGGACCAAGCACGCTACCCTGGGGCACGCCAAATGTAACATCTACCAAGTCACTGGTCAAAGAGTCTATCTTCACGCATTGTTTTCTGCCACTCAAATAACTTCGAAACCAAGTAAGTACTACCCCCCTTACGCCGATACGTACAAGCTTTTTTAACAGTATAGTAATTGCAACGGTATCAAAGGCCTTTGCGAGATCTAAAAATACTCCATTGCAAGCGTTACCGTTATCGAGGTGAGTAGATATTTTATGAACCAGGAGGTTCACAGCATCCTCTGTGGATCTTTTCCTATGGAATCCAAACTGATTTTCAGATAAGATAGCGTTTTGTTCCATGTACTTTACTAACCGCTTGTTGACTACCCTATCTAATATTTTGGAAAATGCTGGAAGTAGGGAAATGGGATGATAGTTATTTGGTGTGTCAGTGTCACCTCCTTTGTGAGTGGGCGCAATAACAGCAGTTTTCCATATTTGCGGGTCGATCCCTGTTTCCAAGCTATTATTAATAAGTAGTGTCAGAGGTTCTATAATATAGTTCTTTATTTACTTGCGTAGGCGATTAGATATATCTTCAAGTCCAGGGGCAGCTTTCGATTTCAAACTCATTATAATTGATTCTACCTCGCATGTGTTAGTGGATTCCATAAAGAAAGAGCCCGCAGGACCTGAACATGTATCAATTTTATCCGCTAGGCTGTTTTGTGAGACATTTAATTTTATCGGAGTTTCGTTTGCAAGTAGCTGACCTACGTTTGCGAAAAAGTCATTGCACATATTTACCGATTCTTTCGGACCGCTGCTGCTGAGGCAGATGAGTTGCATCGATGATTTTGCTGAATTCTTTTTTCGGTGAGTAATCAAATTGATTGTTAGCTATAGTTTACGCGGATTTTTATAATGTTGTTTTAGAAGATCACTTTCATATTGAATTTTAAGTTTACGAGGTAGGGCAATAAAATCATTTCTATAGCGAGTATAAACGACTCTTTTGTTATTGTCATTAGGAACCTTTCTGGACTCTAGGGCTCGTATTTATGAAGCGATATCAAACTTGAGAGCAATATTAAGTATGGATTGGACAAGCGAGCTTGTACTGAAATAACATTTCTGATACGAACTCAAACTCGTTGTCACTCATGAGAGCTGATTACAAATACAGCCCTAGGTGTAGATAATCACGTATTTGAGAGCAACGAACCAAGCTGACAGTCATACAAGGTTTAAATATAGTTTAGGTACGCGTTGTTTAATTGTTGTAGCTTTTGCATTAGCTACATTTTAAACTTATCCTACAAAGTAATCAACTTGATCAGTCACGTTTGTTATTGACTGCAGAGCAGTCCAGTCCACATTACTCAATTCGTCAGCAATGCTATTGTAATTGAAGCGGAATTTGTGTTTTATTAATTTAGAAGGATTAATGACTTCGGCTGAAATACCCGTCAACACGAACTCGTGATCCGTTACTGCTGTAGAATAAACAATAGTTTCTACTTCAACCTTGCCTTTAATAAAGACATTAAAAGATTTCTCATTGCTATTTCACGTAATAGCCATGAATATTCACCTACTTACAGACCAACCAGAGATTTAGTAAAGTTAGTTTAGGGTCAGTCGTTAATAGCAGAGATATAAATATTTCAGTCAAATGAACTGAGTTGCGCCGAAATCATGGCAGGCCGGATTTCCTAGGCAACGCTTTCCTGTTAGTTACAGAACGGAACCATTAATATTGCACATTGAACCTACTGATGAAAATTATGATACCATAGTGATGTTTGACAATTTTATACAAGTGCGACGTGAACACATACAAGAAGTAAAAAAAAATCGACGAACAAACTTTAGTGTATGATTAATGATCATATCATACCCATGAAACTGAACAACTTTCCGTATGGAACATAGGTCAAAATATTAAAAAATGAGCCTCATAAGCAAAATGACTGGATCCACTGATTCACATCATTCAGATGGGATGATATTTTTTTTTTGTCATCATTATTAAACGTATGTTCCTATGAGAATTTTATAGGAAGGCTAGTACCCTAAAATTTGATCAGATTTTTTTTTACAGTCAGTAGAGCCGAATTTAGCTGGTGTGCACTATTAGCGGCCCCATACCTGTAGGTACATTAAAACTTTCAGGTAGAGAGGTTGTCTTGCTTGCCCCTAGAGATGTTCCAACCAACACTTCACTGAAATACTCGCAGTAGCAGTTACAAACTCTGACTGGCCGCTCGGCCGCTCATCTGGTAAATCCTAATACGGGGTGTAAGGGACAGCGTCCCGCTAACTGATTTGGTTGCTCAGTCAACGACACTGAACAACTTCCACCAGGAGATTCTTTCAAGAAGTAAAAATGAAAATTGTCTGTTCGAGGTGGATATTTTGTATGGAAAAGCCACTGTTTTTTTACTTCCTGAAACAAAATGGTGAAAGTTGTTCAGTGTTGTTGACTGAGCAACCCCTATCAAATTGTGGGACGCTGTCCTTTACACACGGTATAGGTTAGGTTTGTTCTAGGTGCTACGTAAGTATTTTAAGTTGCGTTGGCAGTTGTTATTTATTAAACCAACATTTACCTACTTTAAAGTTGTATAGTGATAATTATAATTGTTTTTTTGCTTTAGGTGAATAGAACACCCTTTAATAAGTATAGAAAAGGCATCAATGATTTTTTATTGGTACCTCATTAATTAGAAATTTGTAACTCCACTCGTTAAATTACATTGGAAAAATCGGATAATCCTCCACCTGGACAAAATCTGGCGAGGCCGACTTGGAAGTTTTTAAATAGGCTCCGAACTTTAGTTGTCCGGAACAAGGATAACCGCTTTAGGTGGGGATTCACACGTGACCCTGACCTTCGATGCAAATGCAGAGTTGACCCACAAACCATGGCTCACCTAATATCGTGCTCTATGTGCCCTACCAATTGCACGAGAGAACAATTAATGCAAGCCACAGAAGATGCGGTGAGAGTAGCCGCCTACTGGGCTAGAGAAATTTGAGATGGGGTTGGACTTGCCGTCAACTCAACAGAAGAAGAAGGAAGAACATTTTTTTGTTATGTTTGTTATAGTATGTCGTGTTGGAAATGAAATAAAGGTTTTATCTATCTATCTATCCAACATTGAAATTTGAGGTTACCGAAAAACTAGAGGTTACAAATATATATATATATTTAGTTGTATATTAAAACCCGAAACCAAAAAATAAAGTAGAAGCGGATGTACTGAAATGAGTAGGTAACCAAAATATTACAAATATCAGATATTATTCGCTGGATCAATCCTAATTACCTCCATTCATTACCATCATTAGTGATTCATGAACAAATTAACAGCAAACTGATTCCCGCCAAAATGATTGCTGTTTTGAAGCCAATACTAATTGGGGGCCTTACATATTAAATATGTAATTAAAATTTTAGTGTGGAAAAAATTAAACTTATATCGATGCTGGTCATATAAAATAAATATAAAAAAAAAAACTACTATTGCAAAGCAAGATGTTGATGGTTGTATTTGACCATAAAATATTATAATAAAAGTTGCTAAGTAACTGAATATTTTGATACGGCATTCTCACAAAATATAAGACTCGTATTTATAAAGCGATCTCTAGATTTACAGCAGTATTAATATTGAATTTGACAAGCAGTTTTGTACTGAATTGATATGTCTGATACAAACTCAAACTAGCTCAAAGTCTAAGTCAAATCATTTATTTCCAAATAGATTCCTAAGAACAATTTTAGAAAGTCACAAAGAAAATTAAGTTATATCTGTATCACAAAATAAAATAAAACTATATCACAATGAAGAAGAAGCATGACAAACTCGCACTTTCCGCCCCTCCCTTCGTTTTATCTTATTCTTACTTTTGTCCTTCTTTTTGTTCAAAATAGGGTTTGTGACCGCAATGTGTGCCAATTTCTTAGGCTTCACTGAAATATCAGAGCTCCATACATGTTTGTCATCAGTATAGTCATCTAACTTATAAGAATAAGCTGTCTTGAGAGATGATTATGGTAGAGCCTCTTATGGTAGAGCAAAAAACGAGGTGATGAATTCTGATGACAATGTTGAATGATTTGGTTTTCAAATCACTTTAAACCTACTCACCCACTTTCTTTCACGATTTCCTAGCTAGTAGAAACTAAGCTCAAATCCCTAACAGTACGGTCCGTAGCAAATTTTATACCCTGTAATTTCAGACTACAGATTTCAGGTGGGCATGTAATGATGTTTCCCGTGCCTCGCTCCCTCAACGCCACAGTTAATAAATATGTAAGCCGTAAAATTTATCTCCGTTATTCTTTTTGGGAGTGATGGAACCTTGAAAAAGAGGTTGTCAGCCCGTTGCCTTACAATACATTCAAACCCTCCGCTTCATCTGATTGTTTGTACAGAATGACTGCAAACAGCGTCAGCTGGAAGTTTTCTATAAGAATGCCCAAATTCGGCTACCGGTATCCGAAAACACCCGCCTAAGCCAAAATGTGAAGGCCCATAGTTATCAGACAAATTTATTGCACATACATACATCCATATAATCACGCCTTTATCCCTAATGGGGTAGGCAGAGCGTAAACGATCTAAACAAAGCCAAGCCAGGCCACGTCTGACAAGTTTTGAGGGTTAAAATAGAACTGTATATTGCTGTAGTGACAGGTTGTCAGCCCATCGCCTAAATTACAATATACCTTCGAATCCCTTAGCTGGTTTTTACAGCATGCCCGGGAGGAGATGCAGCTGGCACATTCTACGTTATTCTATCGCTCCCAGTCCAGCATGGAAGCTCATTCCAGTCCAGTAATTTTTATGACTGTTTTTCATTTTACTGTGGCAGCGCTATGTGCTAGGTCATTTACGCACACGCTTTTTGATACGGAGGCACTACGTTAACCGAGTAATTATTCTGAAATGTTAGCACAGGACATGAAATTGCTTGGTTGGAGTTGAAATATTTTGAATAATTTAATATATACGGAACATAGCAAAAATGATACTTATTCGTTTGAAATAGCAATTTTGTTCATAGTATTTTAACGTTAATTATGATGTTTCCGCCAAATATCTTAAACCTTGAATGGCGTCAGTAATGGAAAGATTGCGCATTTAAAAAACACTTAATTTTTTTCTTTCAGGTTTAAACTCTTTTGTCTGAACTCAAAGTCATATGCTAGATATATTTCCGAAAAATATAATAATAATAGTTCTCCCATCGGTTTTCGGTGATGGCGGCCAATCTTCCAGAGATCAGCGTCGGACTAGTTTTTATTGCCCAAGTGTTTGCGCTACACACATGTGCACTCTCTATTCCTTCAATCTCTTATTATGAGAGAGAAATCAGGCGCAGGATCGATAATTTACATGCCCATCCGACAGCATGGATCATATTATTTTTCGGACAATCAGGTGATCAGCCTGCAATGTCCTAACCAAACTAGAAAGAACAACACAAAGTAATTGTCTCTCGCCGGGAATCAAACCCGGGAACTCAGGATCGTGAGTCCATGGCTCAGGTCGCCAGACCACAAAAGCACCATACAAACATAACAAAAATAAGTTTATACGTATATATAAACTCTATCCTATGTACATGTTTTTTATCTTCTGCTTTTTGTTTGTTCTACTTGTTAGAATTAGCTGTTTTTCGTGACAGAGGCACACTATTTATTATCTTTAGCAATGCAAATTAGGCTTCCTTTAATTTCCTCCCCCTATTACGCCAATTTCCACACAAAGCGTGTTTACACTGCGTAAAGTAGAATAATTTGTAGGCGCGTGTGAATCGGTGACGACAGTCGAGTAATCGTCGGGCAATGACTTGGAGATTGCTACGTCAAGTCACGCCTTTATCTTTCATGGGATAGACAGAACGTGCAACGTAAGTCAAGGGCATATTCGCCACGTCTGACAAATATTGAAAACAATTTTAGATTGAAATGTTGGTTGTCATCCCATCGTCCAAATCACTTATTAGTAGAACAATTTTGTAAGTGCGTGTAAAATCGGCGATGACTTACAGATTGCTGCACGACATCAAACCTTATTGGTTCATTGGGATATTCCACCTTGAATACTTAATAATATTTTTAATATCAAGAATCTTTAATCTTTTTCTTTCATGGTGGACTGGGAGCGAAAGAAAAACATCGAATGCGCCAGCTGCATTTCCTCCTGGGCATTCTGTAAAAACAGCTAAAGGATCCAAGGGTTTCAGTATATTGTAATTTAGGCGGGGGATGACAACCTCTCACTACAGCAATATACCTATAAATATATCTTAAATAACCCTCTTTGTCAGACGTGGCGGAACGACCTTTGTTTAGGTAGTTTACGCTCTGCCTACTTCATTAGGGATAAAGGCGTGATTATAAAAAAATGTTTTTTGTTTTTATGTCACCCCCCCCCCCATAGTCACCACCGTTGAAACATTAATTTGTGTCAAATAAAGTTTATACAAACAAATTTCGTTAATGTCACTCATAAAACTTGTTTTGTCCCATTTCAACGATCAGCTTACCCAACCCATCATTCCTAAAACACCCAATTTAAACAACAGAGGCAGATTCAAGGTCTCTACATGTACATAACCACGCCTTTATCCCTAATGGGGTAGCCAGAGAGTAAACGACCTAAACAAAGGTCGTTCGCCACGTTTGACAAAGTTTTGAGGGTTATTTAAGATAGATTTGTAGGTGTATTGCTGTAGTGACAGGTTGTCAGCCCATCGCTTAAATAACAATATACTGAAACCTCGGACCCTTTAGCTGGTTTTTACAGCAGTACAGCTGGCACACACTTTGTTTTTCTCTCGCTCCCAGGCCAGCATGGAAGTTCTCTACGTTTGGTAATAATAATGTTAAGAAACACTTTGCACAAATAAGGTTATCATCTGCTTATTTATAGACTAAGTAGGATGACTAGCACAAGAGGGTTACCCCATCGCTTCTGTATAGTGATTACAGCCATAATCTAACTAACTGGGTATAATAACGAGGGAGTTCACGTCGATCTTAATAAGGCTTTTACCAAACTATCAAAGCATAATTTAACTAAGACGTCATCAACTTAGTTACATGGTAAAGAAGGAACATATATTTTGCCTCATAACTTTATCTCCTATCCTGTTTTTAATCGACTTCCAAAACAAAAAAGGCGGTTCTCAATTTGTCGTGAAATTTTATTATTATACCATACATTAATCACACCCACATCTCTAAAGGGTTCGGCATGTTTGACGAAGCTTAACAGGTATTTCAGGTTGGGTATTTAAAATTGCTGGTAGTGTCGAGTTGCCAGCAGCGCAAAATGCAGAACATAGAAACCTACTACCGCATAAATACATTAAGCTTGGGACATAAATCTGCTGGCACATTCAATTTTTTTTTCGTCAGTAGTTCAGCACATAAGTTTTTAATAACTTAGATCAACAAAAGTTACATAAAAACGCGACTTTCGAACGTTGCCTGCACTCTAAAATAAAATTCACGTACAATTACCCTCAGTTAATAGGTATAAAGACAGTTTTCACAGACAGCAAAGTAATGTAAGATAGACGTTAATTATACCTTTTTATGGACTCTTTCTCACTCAAGAGTTTTCCTCTGTCAATTTATGTTGAGATGTCACAATGTTCTTTTATTTTATTTCACTTTATTTCCCGGAAGAGTCCCAGAAAACAACGATAAAGTGAGCAAAATGAAACGGTGTAAATTTTTCCTACAAAATGATACACCCAAGTTTGTTTGTTATGAAGTTACGTGAAAATACTCGTAGTAGTGTTAATTCCAAGTAGGTACACATTTAGAAATAGTAACTTTGTCATTGGATCAATTACCATAGCTTCGATTTCTCTCTGCAGTGACTCCATGTGCAATTACTGGTATTGCAATGAGTTGCCTTACAATCATCATTATTTGGGACTGGGAGTTGTCTACCCGGGCATACTGTAGAATCCAGTAGAAAAAGTCGAGGTTATGCAGTGTAGTGTAGTGCGTTTAATGGGCTGAAAACCAGTCTCTATTACGTTAAAGATAGGTACATTTCTTCCTGACATTAACCTATTGTAGTAAAAAGGCCTTTCATAGGTATGCTGAAGCGAATAATACAAAATACTTTTTTACACATTCAACCCGTACGGTACGGGGTAGGCAAACCGAAATTCGTACATACCTTCGTATGTTTAAATCCAAGTATAACCAAGTAAATCAGATTAGCACCCACAGTATACACATCATGCACTGCAGAAATAAGATAACACCGCACTATTCACAGCTCCGTCCTAAATTCCATGAATCACAAACTCGCCACGTCCCACAACTCACCGTGGGATCGTTATAATATCGCGTTAGTGGCGAGCGTGCAAACAATACAAACTTTCAGAGTTATGTCGTGCGCTGACCATTCTGTAGAGGAGTGTACTAACGTAAACCAGAGCCGAGGACAGTCTCTTCTATAAAACGGGAAGTAGTTTAGTTTATTATTAGGTTACATCTTTAGTTCAAAAAGTAATTTTTAGTTTAGTTAAAGTTAAAAAATCATTTTTAGGTCTAAGTATACAATACTATAACAAAATACTTGACCATATATTAAATTTGTCAGAATATAAATTTAAAGATACTTTTAAGAACACGTTATATGAGAAAGCCTATTATAAGTTAGATGACTATACCAATGACAAAGATGTATGGAGCTCTGACATTGTATGGTAAATTACAAAAAAGAAGATGGAGAGAATTTAGCAAGGGAGATATTAATATTCATTTGTATGAGATAAAACATAGCCAATCACGGCTCCGTCCTAAATTAAATGAATCACAAACTCGACACGTCCCACAACTCACCGTGGGAACGTTATAATATCGCGTTAGTGGCGAGCGTGCAAACAATACAAACTTTCAGAGTTATGTCGTGCTCTGACCATTCTATAGAGGAGTGTGCTGCCGTAAAGCAGAGCCGAGGACAGTCTCTTGTATAAAACGGGAAGTAGCTTAGTTTATTATTAGGTTACATATTTGAAAATAGGAAAAAGAAACTTACATTTTATACGTATGTGGATCAGTTTTGTTTTGTTCCTGATATTAGTAGTAAATTACAAAAAAGAAGATGGAGAGAATTTAGCAAGGGAGATCTGAAATCACGGTTCCATCCTAAATTCCATGAATCACAAACAAACTTGCCATGTCCCACACACAATTCACCGTGGGAACGTTATAATATCGCGTTAGTGGCGAGCGTGCGAACAATACAAACTTTCAGAGTTATGTCGTGCGCTGACCATTCTGTACCGGAGTGTGCTGTCGTAAAGCAGAGCCGAGGACAGTCTTTTGCATAAAACGGGAAGTAGTTTAGTTTATTTTTAGCTTACTTCTTTGAAAAGAGGAGGAAAAAAACTTACATTTCATTCTAATTTGGATCAGTTTTGTTTAATTCCTCATATAAGTGGTAAATTACAAAGAGGGAGATGTAGAGAATGTAGCAAGAGAGATATTGATATTTATTTTGATGAGTTTAAACATAGCCAATCACGGCTCCGTCTTAAATTCCATGAATCACACACTTGTCATGTCCCACAGGTCACCGTAGGAATGTTATAATATCGCGTTTGTGGCGAGCGTGCAAACAATAAAAACTTTCAGAGTTATGTCGTGCGCTGACCATTCTTTAGAGAAATGTGCTGCCGTAAAGCAGAGCCGAGGACAGTCTCTTGTATGAAACAGGAAATAGCTTAGTTCTATTTCTATTAGAATTGGGAAAAGGGGAAATTTTCATTTTTAAACGTATTTAAATTTCCCGTCGACGATGAAGAAAACTCACTACAAAGAAAGCTGTTCACATTCACTTTGAAGTGATAGTATCTACAGATCCAGAAGGATGTCATAGACAAATACGCGGTGGCAGTGCGTACGTGACAGGGCAGGAGGACACGCGTACATAGCGTCGTATGCCTGTTACAGGTACTATGCAGAGTATGTGTATAGTAGTCAACTTCTTACAACCGCGCTATGATACATACATACCATCACGCCAGTATCGCTAAAGGGGTAGGCAGAGCATTAACGAACCGAACAACGATCGTTCCGCCACGTCTGTCAAGTTTTGAGGGTCGTTTAAGATACATACATACAAACATCACGCCTTTATTCCTAATGGGGTAGGTAAAGCGTCAACTACCTAAACAAAGGTTGTTTCGTGGTAGTTTAAGATAGATCTGTATGTTAGTGTACTGACAGGTTGTCAGCCCATCGCCTAAATTGCAATTATACTGAAACCCGCGAACCCCTTAGCTGGTTTTTACAGCATGCCTGGGAGGAGATGCAGCTAGCATATTCTATTATTTTCTCTCGCTCACTGTCAGAACGAAAGTTATATGATAGGTATAATTTATGCATATAGCGCCGTGGTAATAAACCTTCCTTCCATGCTGGCGTGGGAGTAAAGGAAAAACATAGAATGTGCCAACTGCATTTCCTCCCGGGCATGCTGTAAAAACCAGCTAAGGGATCCGGGGGTTTGCAGTACATTGTTATTTTGGCGATGGGTTGACAACCTGTCACTACAGCAATATACCTACAAATCTATCTTAAATAACCCTCAAACCTTTTTCAGACGTGGCGGAACGATCTTTGTTTAGGTTGTTTACGCTCTGTCCACCCCATTAGGGATAAAGGCGTGATTATATGTATGTATGTATGTATGGTAAGAAATCTTACCTCTATAAGGTTTATTTTACTCTTGCGGTCGCAGGTGTGCCCCCGATGAAATAAAGTAGTTGTTCGCAGCTGGCGCCACCTCTTGGACAGTCGTAATGGTAATACGATTCAACGATTATAGCAGACCCTCGCTCCCTCCACGCTGTTTGGAATAATGAAACGCTTAACGGTTTCACTTTCAAAATTAGCTGAATGCGAGCTCGCGTGAGCCGCGGCGAGTGGAGGGTCGCTCGATGTTTGCGGAATTAGTTAAATTGATCCCCCAGACCGGGATTCGTGCTATAAGGAATGCAATTTACAGCGCTAATAATGTTTGTGAAACTCACTGGCCAGTATTTTAAGGTTCTCGCTTTGTTTCTTTATTGGGAAAGTGTAGCGAATTTATAACCTTTGCGTTGAATATTTACTCAAGCATCAGATTGGAATTTCTTCTACAATTTTCAATGAAAATACCCGCAACTATAGTTTTAAAGCTATGTTTAATGTAGATACGCCATCGATTAATTTTAAATCTTCTTTTCAATCATCTTCTTCTTCTCATAGAACGAGTTGCCGAACGACCCGAAGAACCGCGGTGTCAGAATTTTCAAATCACCTAACAGCTAATAGGCTTTTGACATGGTTTATGTAACAAACACTTTTAGACAGCGACCGGAACCGACGGTTTAACGTGCCCTCCGAAGCACGGAATCTTTTAACTTCCAGACAATCAGGTGATTCAGCCTGCATTGTCCTAACCATACTGGGGAAAATCTCACAAAGTGAAAAATTCAAAAATATCGACTCTTAGTTCCTCCCTAGGAATTGAACCCAGAACTTCCAAATTGGGATCCCATGGCTCAAACCACTAGACCACAGAGGCAATTTAGTTATGAAGTTACGATAAGGTGCCTGAAAAAATAGGGTATTTCATTTTGAGACGAATAATAGAAGTCTACGTCCTAAATAAGCTCTAAGAATTTACACAGAACCGGGAACGAATAGAACAGGTTTCCCGGAATCTACCTGATTGACAGAGTCAAGCCTGTTCAGAGCTCCATTTCAGACTTCAGCTCCAGGTAATTTAGTTCAGCTGGCTGCGTCGCGTTGCGGCTGTATTGTGCTAGGTGGCGCTGAGATACCGGCGTCGATGTCGACATAAACGCTCCCTTCGACAAATTGAAAAGCAATGAACCGCGGAATTCAATTTCATATTGAAAGCCATTCATCTTTGCCGCTTCTCCGCGATCGACTGAAAGCGTTGAAACTTGAAACTGGTACGCCTTTTTATTATTTGTTAGGGTTTTACAAAATATAGGTTTAAAATAGCCGTATTTTACCATCATTATTTAAAATTAAAAATATGCGAAATCTACATTATACCTTCTTGATAAGGCTTTTAACTTTTTTTATTGGTATGAAAACAAAAGAGCCCGATTGTGGAGTGGATAGGGCCGTGCCTCCTGAGCGGTTCGAATCCCACCACGTATTAATGTGTTTTTCGGTTTTCGAATTTCATATGTACGTTTATTCGGCGCTTTTTCCGTGCTTCGGAAAACACGTTATAGTTTAATACCGTAGATATAAGTCGTTCTGCCATGTCAGAGTAGCTAAGCATTGGTGGCTTGAAAACACTGACCTAATCCAGGTTTAATCTGGTTTCCCTTCTTGGTGCAAAACTCAGATCGCAGTCGCTCTGTGTATAGATACTGGATTTTAGTACCATCGTCCAATCCCTTAGATTAGGTATCTACCCCGTGAGATACGGGATAAGGCTAGGGAGATGATGATGTATAAAAACAATACCTCCCTTTCTCATTACATTACTAAATTTCGCTCAAAGGAAAACACAGAAACAAAGCTGGGAGGAGTTCGTACATTATTGTGGCCCCACAGAGGAAGTGCAAGTCCGAGTAACCAGCGAATGCGGTAGATGGATCCATTATTATGGACCTTTGGATACCTTCAAAGCAATATCACTACAAATCTATCTTAAGTAACCCTCATAACTTTGTCAGATGTGGCGGAACGACCTTTTTTAGGTTTACACTCTGCCAACCCCATTAGGGATAAAGTCGTTATAATATGTGTGTATGTATGTTTGGATACCTTTACACAACACAAAAAGTCTCTGTTCTAAGTACCTACAATCCTTATATCCAACCATTCGCTTTTTGTGCTTCGAGCACCAAATTAATTATTTATCATAAAAGCTTTAGTACAGACAGCAAAGGCAATTGCTGGGCAGGGCTCAAAACAGAGGTGATTATTTCAGAAAGTTAATAATAGATGTTCATGAATTTAGTATGTTTGTTACAGTAACTCAATAATCCAAATATTCTAATTTTCAAGAAATTCCATAGAGAATTTCATGAAATAATCTCAAAAAAAATAATCTGTTTTAAACGAGCCTGTTATGTCTCCTTTGCTGACTGTACTATTATGTCAGGATATACTCGCGAAGAAAATTAACGAAGAGTGTTACTTAGAATAGGCTGAGTAAAGCAAAGCCGCTATAACACCGTGAAAGGAACCAAAATAAAAAGTAGCGATTTTTGTAGACTGCAAGCTTAGAAGCTCGTTTGATTAAAAATGTAAAAGGCTGGCGAGGAAAACTATTTTTTTTATCTTGGTTGCTATCTTCAAAAATGCTAAGGCTCGTATTTATGAAGCGATATCAAACTTGAGAGCAATATTAAGTATTGATTTGACAGGTGAGTTTGTACTGAAATGACATTTCTCATACGAACTCAAACTCGCTGTCACTCATGAGAGCTGATTACAAACACGGCTAAGTCAGCTCCATTGCTCGTGCAATACAGTTCACAACATTCAATTAATAAGAATGATTGTTTTTAAACTATTTAGTTTAATTAATATAATTTTGTTGTATGTTGAGGTTTGTGTTGTTTCGTGAATAAACAGTTTTTTCTTTCTTTTTTCTTACACGCACATCTTGTAGACAGGTATATTGAAATGAAAGATTTCTCAGAATTGTTTCCTCTGAGTATACGTGGCAGCTATAAATACAAAAAATTAAAATATTTTTATGTAGTTTATGATATCGTCAAATTGTAAAATATTGCCCGTTTTTTATAAAATATGACGACGTTTAATTACGGGTATTTATGAGAAAATGAGGCTCAATTACATTAGTAATTTGTTTCACCATAAGCAATGCAAAGCCATAGACATAGAAGAAAGTTTTATAATTTATTTAAATGGAACTAACTTTTGGTTGTAATTTACAAATTCAAAAACTAATTTAATTTTGATTGATAGAATTTAAATTTAATTTAGTGTAAAATTTTATTTATCATTTCTCGTGAATTATTTGTGATATTGAGGTTTATTTTTGTTTAGAAAAACACATTTTTTTGTTTTAATTCCTAATAAGATTTTTTTTTATTGTAAAACTAAGGCTTGTTTTTATGAATCGATCTCAAACTTGAGAGCAATATTAAGTATGGATTTGATAGGCCAGTTTATACTGAAATACCATTTCTGATACGAACTCAAACTCGTTGTCACTCATGAGAGCTGATTATAAATACGGGCCCTAAACACCTTGTTACTTTTACTTAAGCTCAAAATAATTTTATATTTATATGGGTCTTTTACCATCAATTTCATAAAAATTTAAATATTAACAAAATCACATTGAGTTAGTTACACATAAATAACTTTTTCCTCCAGACTTTAGTAGGTAAAGTAGGTGTATTAGGATCGAGACTTTTTACATGTAAAAAGAACATTAATATGAAATATTTGTTCAGAGAGAAAAAAGGTGTACCGCAAATAAATAGGTAGGACCGAGGTCCTACTATATAAAATAATACTTTATAGTATCCTGGCTAGAAAGGGTTGGTCGAATCTCAGACAACTTTTTTAATGAATTCCTAATTTGGTCTGCAGGGACACGTGTCGTGTAGCGATTCTTTTACCTTTTGCCTTTTTCGAGCTGAAAAAGTAAACTTAGAATTACAAAAAAAACTTGGCTGTTAAACTGGAAAATGGATAGCACAATTTTCAGTGACTAACACATACATACATACATAGAATCACACCTTTATCCCTAACGGGGTAGGCAGAGCGTCTAACGCCTCGTTAAAGGCGCTTTTGCCACGTCTGACTAAAATTAAGGGGCAATTTTAGATTTTAATGTGTATTGCTATAGTGACAGGTAGTCAGCCCATCGCCTAAATTACAATACACTGTAACCCTCCAGTCCCTTTTGCTGACTTCTACAGCATGCCCGGGAGGAAGGGCAGCTGGAACATTCAATGACTAACACATGAATAAATTTTACTCATATTTATGGTAAATCAACAACCGTCAGAAAACATCGACACAATTTTTACCTCAACTATTATATAGTATAGGTAATTATAGCACGCCAGTTTTAATTAAGTACATTAAACAACTAGTAAATAGCAAAAAACTAAGTTAATAATAAATTACTTGTAGCGTGCAATTTAACAAGGAGCCACAAAAATATAATTTTCGCACTTATAATATTTTTGATACTATATCATCTCCCTAGCCGTATCCCGTATCTCACGGTGTCTAACTAATCTAGGTGATTGAACGAGGGTACGGCGACTGCCCTCTGACCTCCTTAACCCAGAAGGGAAACCAGACCCAATTTTGGATACTATCTACTTAGTATTATTTCTAAACTGTATCAAATCGCAGCTACCCACACAGACATACCACCAATAACGCACCACATAGATCACCACACTACACCACCGCCGCTAAAAATTAAATACCGACAATTTTGCGAGTTTCAATCCCGCTGATATCTGACTAACAAATTATTTCAGTACAGCGGTCACAAACAAAGCGACCGACGCACAATAGAGTGAGTAATGTTTGGCCAACAGGTAAAAAGCAGGTAATAAGAGAATTCGACTCAAATGGGTGGAACAGTGTTGCATTAGTCACGACAATGCCGACTTGCCGACATTTGGACAGCGGTGACAAATGATGGCTTTTATTGAATAATTATCGCGGTCCCACTGTCACGAATATACTAAATGTAGAGGAAACCGCGATATACTTTGCACGGTTGCGGGCGAATATTTTGAAAAACATAAAAATTTGCTTTTCATTCCGCCAGCTCTATCTAGTTGGACTAATGCGTTTTCGGTAAAATTTTCCTTTCTGCAGTGAATAATAAATAGCAATGCGTTATTTTAGGTTATGCAGTCTGTTTTAAGCACATACGCTGAAACTACTGCAGTAAAGTAAAACGTATGTGAAAATTTTTATGCAACAAAATAAGTAGACGCGCCAAAAAAAAAGAACGATGGCAACGTTATAAAAATCATATTGAAAAGATCAAGACAAATCTAAAATTTAATGAATTAAATTTTATAACAGATTGATATTGAAATATCTGCCTTGTTATCACTTTACCTGTTCTTCAACGTCTAATAACTAAATGCCTTCACAAATTGATGATCATAACATAAATAACTAAAATTACGAAAGGGCATGCTGTAAAAACCAGCTCCGAGGGTTTTTCAGTTTATTGTAATTTTGGCGATGGCTTACAACTGTCACTACAGCAATATACCTACAAATGTATCTTAAATAACCCTCAAAACTTCGAACGATATTTTTTTAGGTCGTTTACGCTCTACCTACTCCATAAGGGAAAAAGGCTTGATTATGTGTATGTATGTATGAAAGACGTGACAATGTATAAATCTTTATCTGAATTGGTTCTTCTTTGTTCTTGTAGAGAAAAGATACACGGTACATTTAACTACTGCATTCATCGTTCGAAACGGGCAAATTGGGAAACATCCAATAATGAATCATCAGCACTGTATTCAAATCAAACTGTCCGAACAAAAACCGATTAAAGCAACCATGCGCACCGCAAATATTCAGCGCGTTAGGCAAATAAAACAGTAAAGATTTTTTATTTACATTCATATATATATATAATCACGCCTTTATCCCAAATGGGGTAGGCAGAGCGTAATCGACCTAAAAAAAAAGGTCGTTCCGCCACGTCTGACAAAGTTTTGAGTGTTTTAAGACAGATTTGTAGGTATATTGCTGTAGTGACAGGTTGTGTCAGCCCATCGCCTAAATTACAATATACTGAAACCCTCGGATCCCTTAGCTGGTTTTTACAGCATGCCGGGAGGAAATGCAGTTGGCATATTCTATCTTATTCTCTTGATCCCAGGCCAGCATGGGTAAATAACGTCTTTCGAAATAATAAAAAAAATACTACTTTAATCGTACCTACATGTAGGTAGGTATAGTAACGTCTGATTTTATTACCTATAAGACAGTAAACAAAATAGAGAATACATAACACGAGTTTCTGTCATCATCATCATCATCATAAACTGAAGAGCACTGCTCTTGTCGGTGAAGTATGAAGTAAACGCCAGTCTTCTCTCGATTTCGCCTTCTCCTTGTAAGCCTTGTGATTAATTTTGGCTTTAATTTAGTCAATGGAGATTTTCCTCGGTCTACCTTTTCTTCTCTTTCCTTCTATCTCCCCTCAATAATGGTATTGAAAAAGCGGTTATGGCGTAGCAAGTGACAAGTGTCCATCTTCCCTCCCGAGTTGAAAGAAGTTTTTTATTTAAACTTGTTTTATTACAAAGAGTTATTTAGCTACAATATTTGACCTACCACATGTCATATTTATGTCTTCATAGAAAAAAATAATTAATATGTGTTAGACGTAATAATTTGTCAGTAAAAATGGCTTAATAGCGTGGCGTGGCGAATGGTATCCATTCACCATCGGCATTAAAATGAATTAAACTCTACCGTATATAAATTTTATTACCTATCGATAGAGTTTGTACTGACACATACTATCTTATTTTACTACAAAACATTATGGCACCAATTTAATCAGAGCAGTCTCGCACACAAATCGTAAAAATCTCGTTAAAATCGTCGCATAATCCAAGCTCAGCCAAGACCGTAAAAGTCTTAAGCAATCAACGCGCGCCATTCCCGAAAAGTTTAAAATTCTAACTGCTTTAGAAACTCCTAAAGGAGAAAGGGGTCACCGGTTAGCCCAGTAATGTGTTGCATTAAAAGTTAACGAGGCCACAAAGCAGTGTCTCCGAGTCCAAATTGCTTATTTTGACCGGCTAGGTAGTACATTAATTATGCATGCGGCGGCCCGCTTCTGTCCTCGACAAACTCCAATCTCTAGTGTGTTGAAAAAAATACTATGAAAATGAAGTTGAGATAAAAACTTTGGGTTACCTAATATAAATTTTGTTGGTCGGTGTGGTGTCTAGTAATTTTATCGTGTGATTCCGGTATAGGATAGCATGTACCAATACTTTCTGTGGGAGGTATAAAAGTGACTAAAAGATAAATCCAGGGAATTGACAGTAGCGTTCCCTAAGTTGGTATGTACTTCTATAAAGGTAACTAAACATCAATTGAGGTCGCATTTTGCTCACTGGGCATGCAATCCATACAAGCCACCGATTTTCGCACTACATACATGCGCAATAACGTGTTCGTACAAATTTGTAGTGGGTTTGTGTGTGTGCTGCCGCCTAGTCGAAACGACTTGAGTACCCGTTGACGAGGGAGAGACGAGGTAAGGTAACATTTCAGATCGGGGGTTGGAATGCCTCTTCTTTAGCGTTAGCTAATATTATAATAAATTCTTTGCCATAATAGTCGCTATTCCGCCTGTCAAGGGTGGTGAAATTGGCAAACCTGTAATTTTGACATGCCCGTGTGATACCGGGTTAACAAAAGGCGACTTAGGGATAAATCCAGGGAATGAGCAGCATTCCATGTGAATGGAAAACTTCTACTGTGCTCATCAACCTGCACGCCAAGCGTGGTGGGTATGGCATATACCCCCAATTTTAGGGAGGCCAATGTCCATCAGTGGACTGTTGTGGCTGATAATGATAATTTTGTCAATCAGTGGACTGTTGTTGCTAAGTTAGTCCTTCAATTTATACATACATACATGTAGTCACGCCTTTATCCCTAATGGGGTAGGCAGAGCGTAAACAACCTAAACAAAGGTCGTTTCGCCACGTCTGACAAAGCTTTGAGGGTTATTTAAGATAGATTTGAAGGTATATTGCTTAGTGACAGGTTGTCAGCCTATCGCCTACATTACAATATACTGAAACCCTCTGATCCCTTAGCTGGTTTTTACAGTATGCCCAGGAGGAAATGCAGCTGGCCCATTCTATGTTTTTGTCTCGCTCCCAGGCCAGCATGGAAGAATTTCTTCAATTTATAGTGTGTTGAAAGAAATAACGACGAAATTACTACGATGGAAACTTGGGGTTAATATACATTTTGCGGTGTCTAGTTACTCGGTGTGACGCTGATTAAGCAAAATGGCCGTCATTATGAAGATTAATTCAAAAACAGGCGTGGATGCGCGCAACGTGAGATTGCAAATGAATATTAACTGAGAGAACATTACACTACTGTTGAGGGACACACTCTAGCTAATGTAGTTTGGTAACGAGTTTTTTAAAAGGATATTTTTTATAACGTTACGGTGTAGAGACTAGAGCTTCAGATATATTATAGGTATGACTTTGAGTAAAATGTGTTTTTTTTACTAATATATTATTATTACATTTCTATTTTTAACGAGATTTTAAAAGGTATTTTTATAACATTACGATGTAGAGATACTTATATTATATTACACACACGCACACACATAATCTCGTCTTTATCCCGAATGGGGCAGGCAGAGCGTAAACGACAAAAGAAAAGGTCGTTCCGCCACGTCTGACAAGTTTTGCGGGCTAATTTAGACTGAAATGTCCATCGCCTAAATTGCAATACACTGAAGCCCTCGAATCCCATAGCTGGTTTTTACAGCATGCCTGGGAGGAAATGCAACTGGCGCATTCTATGTTTTTCTCTCGCTCCCAGTCCAACATGGAAGAAAGTAGTTTTTTATTCATTATTAAATATATTCTTGCTATTCTAACAACGTTACGTTACGTTCTCTTCCCCCCTAGGCAATTTTTATCCCTGAACCCGCCATCCGTCTCGGGAAATTCACTAAACAAGGAACTGCAATTTCCTGTGACTAATTCATTGCCGTTATTAATCTTGTTCATTGTGTCCTGTATCTCGAGGAGCTGCTGCTTGTGCTCGTGACCGCAATCACAATACACTTTTATTTATTTCATTTTTATTTTTTTTATTTACTTTCATAAAACATAGAATGTGCCAGCTGCATTTCCTCCTGGGCATGCTGTAAAAACCAGGTTAGGGATCCGACGGTTCCAGTATAATGCAATTTTGGCGATGGGCTGATAACCTGTCAATCCGGTAATATACCTATAAATCTATCTTAAATAACCCGCAAAACTTTGTCAGACGTGGCGGAACGACCTTTGGCTGCCTACCCCATTAGGGATAAAAGCGTGATTATATGTTTGTTTATGTTTATGTTTTATTTATCCTCTATTATGACGCTGGGTCTGAAATACCAACAGATATTTTAGATCCCTCAGGTGTTCCCAACACCATAGCAATGCGATGTGCAATAAATTGTCCAACTATGAAAAGTTCTTCTGCGTTCAATATTAAATTGATTTAATAAATAAATAACATTTTTCATTAAAAAAAATATATTAATCAATAACACACACTCATTACTAATAACGTATTAATTTGTTATTCATAATCGTATTTGATAAGGACTTATTTAAAGTGTTCTTAAAAAGAACAAATATGTATTTCTGATGTTGTTCATAGTTTTTATTAAATAAAAGCAATCGACATTTAAACAAACAAAAGTATTTTTTATAATGGCCTCGAACTCTCAGCTAAAACAACATGAACCTTTTATTGATTATTTTCCCTCGTTATTTCACCACGTATTGATTTGTTAACTGTTTGTCGGTTTTAGAAAATAACAAAACACTTGAAAAGCAATAAAGCACACTCCGACACACGCGTTGAAAATACTCGAACTTTGAAAACTTCTCTGCAATATCGCGTTCATAAATAAAATGCCTACCGATTAAATTTCTGCGCCATTTTTAGGGTCTTCCATGCTGGACTGGGAGCGAGAGAAAAACACAGAACCAGCTGCAGTTCCTCCCGTGCAAGCTGTAAAAACCAGCTGAGGGACTTTATCTTAAATAATCCTCAAAACTTTGTCAGACGTGGCGAAATGACCGTAGAGATGCCCCATTAGACATAAAGGCGTGATTATATGTATGTATGTATTTTTAGGGTTTCGCACACCAAAGGTGAAAACGGTAACCAATTATTATGCCTTCTCTGTTTGGTGGTCTGTCACTATATCTGTCTATAGGCCGTATACCATAATTGGTAGGCAAAGTGAAATTTTATAGTAACAACATTACAAAAAACAAAGATAATGACTTTTTCTGTTTGTCTTTTTATTAATTTTCAGTGTGATTAATAGAGGATAGTACGGAACCCTATATGTGCAAGTCCTACTAGCACTTGACTTTTTATTTATTGCCGATCAAATATGTAAAGAAACACAAGTATCGGAAGAGATTGGGAGTTTTTCCACTAGACGGCACGGCGACGGCACGGCGACGAGGTCGTCACGATACCGTGGCTCTGTTTTTCCAACAGGCGGCACGGCAACGTCCCGATAATGTCCTGCAAGTTCCAATATGAGCGCACATACAAACGCACATGCTTCGTACGAATTCAAAATACATGCACTGTGGCAGGCCGGCGACGGTACCGGTGGGAATCAATACCGTGCTTTGCCGTGCTGGCAAGTGGAAAAACAGAGCCACGGCATCGTTCGGTATAAAAAGCATTCCATATAATTTCATTATTTTTATAGATCATCTCTTCCGCGGTACCGTTGACGGTGCCGTGCCCTCGCCGTTGCCGTGCCGTCTAGTCGAAAATCGCCCATTGTAGGTATAAATCATTTTCAATTCAATTTAAAAACGACACAGATTGTTGTTGTTCCCCGGAGGGTGCGGTGAGGTGAGGGGTAGGTAGTATACTGGATACGCCATCTTTTGTAATAATTTCCGTGTCGCTACTTCACAAAGGATGGATCTCGTCTGTAAGTTCTTCACACTCGAACGCCCGAAGAAATTCGACGAAACTGTAATAACTGGGTTAATTTTGGTGTATTTGAAGTAAAGAGTATATTTTATTTTATTTATTTTAACAATTTCAGAAGTTCACGTATGTAATGGGAACTGTTTATAAAAATCACGCTTACATCACTAACGGGGTATGCAAAGTGTCAATTGGGCCATATTTAGTATAAAACTGCAAAATACAGCTTTGAACAGAACAAAAAGGCAGATGTTCCTAACACATGAGTATAAACATTATAACCAGAATTAAGGAAGATCGTCTAAATATTCTTCCATTCTGGATTGGGAGCAAGAGAAACATAGAATACACCTGCTGCATTTCCTCCCAGGCATACTGTTTATTGCAATTGAGGCGATAGGCTGAAAACCTGTCACTACCGCAATATACCTACAAATCCATCTTAAATAACACTCAAAACTTTATCAAACGTGGCGGAACGACCTTTTCTTAGGTTGTTTACGCTCTGCCTACCGCATTAGGGATAAAGACGTGAATATACGTATGTATGTCTAATTCTGATACATACTTCTACAACCCACATGGAACTTCAGTAATAAACTGGTCACCACCACAATTAGTAGTCGAGTCGAGATATCAAAACGCGGACATGACACCAAACCAATTAGCTGGTCCGCCGCCATAATGTGACAAATATTGCACCACACATTCGCGGCAAAATCAAAATGGGCATCCACTATACTCCAACGCGAGCAATTTCGCCTTGCAGTCTGCGGTTCATTAAAGCCAACATTCTTCTTCTTGTAGTGTCGATTTCGAGTCGATCGACCCGATGAACCCTGGTGTCAGAGTTGTTAAACCGCCTGATAGCACTGCTTAATAGGCCCCATGGTTTGCGTAACAACCATTATCAACGCCAGCAACCGGAAATAACGCCTTAACGTGCCATTCCGAGGCACAGAATACTTTTTCTTATAGACAACCAAGTGATTAAGCCTGCATTGTCCTAACCTAACTGGAAAAATCTCTTAAAGTAATAAATTTACAAATATCAACTTTGTGTTTCCCCTCTGGAAATTGAACCCAGGCTTATCAGATAGTGAGCACATGACTCCAGACCACTAGACCACGAAAATAGTTGCGCCACAATCCACTATATTCCAACGCGAGCAATTGCAGCCTGCAGTTTATCAAAGCCAACATTTAAATGACCAAAGTCGCCTACGAACAACTTGTTTGGTTGATAGGAGAGCATCGGGTGCTCAAGCACTCGTATTGTGTTTGGTTGAACCTATAAATCTGTCTCTAACTTCTTCTTAAAGCGTTCTTTGCATAGGCGAAAGAATACAAGATATTGGCATAAAGATTATGTAAAATCTTGAATCCAATATATACTTTTAGTTCGAAAGTAAGCAAGTAACAAAGTTAAGGTTCGACCGCATAAGGACGTAGCTTCAGCGGCGCGGCACGGCGCGTCACTGCGCGACAAAAGATTCATGAAAACGTATGAGATATACCGCACTGAAGCTGAAGCGGAAGGGCGCGGCGCAACACGGTACGGCAATGTCAGTTCGTACATTTTGTCAGTTTTTGTCGCGCAGTGTCGCGCCGCTGCAGTGCCGTGCCAAGCAGTGCCATCCTAGTGCGTTCTAACCTTTAAAGAACATTTTTATGATATTTTAGTAACATGTGTATTTGTGAAAATTTGACGTTGTTTTCTACTGTACTGAGGGCTAAAATTGAATACATAGTAACTGCACTTTATTTACCTAGATGTTGTGTGCACTCCTGCAGTGCATGTCCCAGTCCCAGGCGATCTAGTGTTTCGTCGTCCGCCGGCAGACACTCTGGAAAACCAATTTCAGTATATTGCATTAAAAGTTGTTGCCAAATGGTGTTTGTGTGTTGATTCCCACATTTCCCCGCTTCTTTTATTTCGCTTCTGCATTTAAACATGCAATGTGGTCTGTAAAGAAAATTTATTGGCACTGCAGTATGAAGATTCATATAGAGTAAAAACAAATTGGTACTAATCGATATGCATGCTTTATTCACTTTGAATAATTTATTGAATCGAAGCAATATTATAGGAGCCGTCCTTTAGAATCCCTCGATTCAATTTCACATACGAAAGACAATCATTCGCATGAATTGTATAAAAATCGCATGCGAATGTGACTCTTTCGTATGCTCATTGGAGTTCCCGTGATTCAAAAATACAGCTCCAGATGTAAGTAGGTACAATAAATATTATATTCGTAGCTAAGTGCTACGTATCGTAGATACATGCTACGTTCCGTAGACATGCTACGAAAATTCTGATAAAGTTAGATGAAAAAGGTTTACGCGGTTTAGCCGGGGTAGTTCTCGGATAATAATAACATTCAATTTCAGTAGAAGTGGTAACTGCCTCCGTGGTCTAGTGGCTAGTGCCATGGACTCCTGATCCGGAGGTCCTGGGTTCGATTCCCAGGGGGGAATACAAAGTTGATATTTGAGAATTTATCACTTTGTGAATTTTTCCCAGTTTGGTTAGGACATTGCAGGCTGAATCACCTGATTGTCCGAAAAAGAAAAAGATTTCGTGCTTCGGAGGGCACGTTAAGCCGTCGGTCCCGGTCGCTGTCTTTGATAGTGGTCGTTACTCAAACCATGTCAGACGCCTGATAGTTGTGCTACTAGGCGGTTTAAAACTCTGACACCAGGGTTCATCGGGTCGATAGACTCGATACCCACTCGACAGAAGAAGAAGAAGTAGAAGTGGTAGTATTTACGCGCGCTGCCGAGGCAGTATTTATGGAGGTCTGTACCAGCCTCCCAAATTGAAATACATTAATATTTTACCATAAATGCGACACTTTCATGCGGAACGTTACGTTATCGTAATTGGATTCTTCCAACGATGTGCTCGCGGCTCCCTGCTCCCACTACGAGTATATTAGCTATAATGCGAACACGAACGAGAGATCACTGATATTAGATATTTCAAATTCTACCGTATATTAATTTCTTTGAAGTTTCTTGTTCGATGGGAAATTGAATATTACACGTATTATTAGCAATTTCAGATCGTGAGAGGAAATTTAAGAGGTATTAAGGGGCGAACAGAGCTGTGACGGTGGCCCCATCAGTTTTAAATTAATTGTGTAATTTTCATGAATATTTTACTTTTTGGCAAGTATCGCAAGTAATTCTCCATTTTATAACCCATTATATGATGGCGCCACCGTCGTATGTCTTTTCACACCTTAAGGGGGATCCCCGGTGCACGCCAGCGCTCTCATCAGTTAAAAAGTCATTACACAGAAAACGCAATTAATCAAAAATCCGGTAGATCAGATTAAAGTCTAGGTACTGAAATTTATTTTAAGCATTATAAATTAATAATTCAGTGTTCACGGCAGTTACAAATAGCATAAGTCTAAAAAGTGGCTGTTGTTCATAACTACAACGAACTATAAGTTGGAACTTTATGAGCTTCTTTTTAGAATGAATTATTTGATCATTTGACCTTCATTGCTTTAACTAATATGATCTACTGGATTATCGATTCTTTGTTTTTTCAGTGAATAATGATTTTTTGACTGATTAGGGCGCTACTTAGCCCAGGAGAGCCCCGCTTAAGGCGACGCCGCTTTTCTGTGAGTGTATTTTCTAACACAAACAAATGCACAATTTAACTAATTTGCCAATACGTATCATTAATTTTTTAAATGTGCTTTAAATAAAATTACTTTATCCTAAACCTGAGTTGGAAATACAATAGGTACTCTAAATATTTAGAACCGCAAACGTTCCATCAAGGAAATAAACATTTAAATAAATATAAGGAATAAATATATTGTAAATTCCCACGGTACGATACGCAAGCTCGTATTTAGCGGCTCCTGATAGCGTTAAATTTCCCCCGGGAACAGTGCACCGCGCTCGATACCACATACGCCTGTTGTAATGGAAAACTTTGTAAGATTTCTTATATTTTTCCTTTCTATATACTTATCTTCAAATGATCTCAATTCTAGATTTGCCGGCTAAAACTGAAATTATAATCTATTTGTCACTTTCAGACTTAATAACAAAACATTGGAAAAAGACAGAAGATCTACTCTCTCTGGTTTTTAATTCATAATCGGTGGTTTTATGCGTTAACTGTCATTTTTATCCGCCGTGATACGATATGGCGGATAAAACTGACAGAAATACTGGGGAAACGTGCAAAAGCGCGTCAAAATCTAGCGGACAAAGTGTAAAACCATAGAGTATAACTCGCCAATCCTTTTTAATTTTTATTATTTTGAAAGTAACAGACTTCAATTATAGTTTAAGCCGGTGGAATCTACAATCGAGCCCAATATATAGCTAATACAAAAACATGCTGAAAACAAGAAACATAGATAATAACGCTACTTCTCTGCCCGGTATACTTTACATACAAACCAGAAGTGAAAACGAAGCGTTTCAGTAAGTTGCAATTTAGACGATGAGCTGAAAACGTATCAATACCCAAGTCAGCTCTATTAAAAGTTACCCTTAAAACGGCAAAATGCGCTATTATTGAGGTCATTTACAATCTGCCTAACCCGTGTGGGATACAAGCGTGATAGCATGCGTATTTAGCGGCTCCTGATAGCGTTATATTTCCCCCGGGAACGCACCGAGCAGCCCGCCGCCTCAGTGCACCGCGCTTGATACCACATACGCCTATTGTAATGGAAAACTTTCAAGAAGAGTTTGCTTTTTTGTGCTAACTTTACTGCATTATTATAACAAAATAAAAAAATATATTATTGAATATATTTTTATTTGAATATAATATTATTAGCTATTTTTAAATAGATATTTCTTCCATGCCGGCCTGGGAGCAAGAGAAAAATATAGAATGTGCCAGCTGCATTTCCTCCCGAGCATGCTGTAAAAACCAGCTAAGGGATCCGAGGGTTTCGGTATATTGTGATTTAGGCGATGGGCTGACAACCTGTCACTACAGCAATGTACCTACAAGTCTATCTTAAATAACCCTCAAAACTTTGTCAGACGTGGCGGAGTGACCTTTGTTTAGGACGTTTGCGCTCTGCCTACCCCGTTAGGGATAAAGGCGTGATTTTATGTATGTATGTATGTTTAAATAGATATTCAAATTTCGGCGATGGCAACTAAGGTCGCCTTTGTGGTACCGTACATTTGTTTTTTATCATAAACTAGCTGTGGTAACTAGTTGTGGTTATGATTTTAAACAGCGATGTATTTTTTTGTTTTAAATTTTACATAATTGGGATAGAATACAGTCTTACATTACACCTATGCGAGCATAGTACATTATAGTAGGTATTCTATGTACCTGTCTACTTAAATATGGAAGGAGTTGTGTTGTTTCTTTGTTTCATTTCTTTTTGTTTTGGCATCAATTAACTATATCAAATCATGATACAATTTTTCCGTTGAATTTGTCATTAAACTATTGAATATTTATGATTATTTACAACTTACGTATTTTAATAAAGAAAAAGTTAACTTATGTATGATTTATAGCTGTGCCCGCGACTTCGAACGCTCGGTTTATATGGAAAACACGCAGTATCGAACATACTGAAAATGACTCTCCGCGCGTAGGAGCGGGATCTGCTAACCCCTGATCTTTGTTTTAGTATGGAAAACACGATTCCGCGCGCGTGCTAGCAGATCCCGCTACTATGCGCGGAGAAGCGTTTTCAGTATGTTCGACACTGCGTGTTTTCCATACAAACTGGGGTACTAACTTAATATTAGAATGGTGTGCGTGATTATTTCTAACCTAGGCTGGACACCAGGTAATTAAAAAAACTCAGTCAAATAAAAAGTCCCTTTAAGATCGGTTAAAAACGATCAGACTTAAACTTCCTGCCTACCCCCTAAGTCAGGTGGCGTGAATATTTGTATCGTTACTTTTTTTCCGAAAGAACTTTTGTTATTTTTTTTACTGTGGAAATAAATACAAAACTGTTTTTCTTCGTCCATCAATTTAACATTATTATTTTACTAAAGGTAATTAGTTTCCTGTCAGGACCATTAAGTTGAATTCCACAAATTTTAAATTCCACGAATATTATGTTCCAGGAACGTTGATTAAAATATTATAATTTGTGCATTTTCACGTTTAACAACAACCGTAGCAATGAAACTTTTTGTTTTCATTGTCATATTGAGCAAGAAGGTATCTGTACACTTGTATTTCTATACTTATAACCTATTATAATACTTATAACCTATTATAATATTTTGCCGTAACTGTAACATTTTTAAAATGACACTGCAATAAGACTATTATTTTCGTGGTACAATATAATTCCTTAAATTCCCCCCACAGATCAGCGAAGCGTCACACCGTGCCGTACTTTTTTAATATCCTAATGGTTTTCTCATCCATGGTACGTCACCTACACAGAAACAACTTTTATGCCGTATCGAAATCGAATTTCCCTCGTTCAGGAATATTTCTCGAAGATTCGAGCGCAAAATTCCTTTGTGGTGGCCTCAAATATGCTGATATGATGGTATTCGAGGGGCTTTGTCGAAGTGCGCATACCTCGGGCTTTGTGAAGCCATTCTGTGTTTCTGCAACTGGCTGCACTGCCCTCCAGCTATATCGGCTCGAGTATTGTGCTCATCCAAGCGAAAGAAGCTAATAAACTAAAACATGCATGTTCTCCCTATGCAATTCGTGGTAGGTTTGCTACAGGACCTTCATATTTTTGTTGGTTCACTTTTATTATTATTTAACCTTTTATTGCACATATAATCATACAGAGAAAAGGCGTACAGCTTATCTCTAATAAGAAAGATCTTTCAGTTGATCTACGATAGTGAGAGTTAAGTGAGACAGATAAGCCGTTTACAATTATAATATAGGTAAAGTTACATTTCTTTCATGCTGGACTGGGAGCAAAAGAAAAACTTAGAGTGTGCCAGCTGTATTTCCACCCAGGCATGCTGTAAAAACCAGCTAAGGGGTCCGAGGGTTTTAATATATTGCAATTTAGGCGATGGGCTGACAACCTGTCACTACAGCAATATACCTACAAATCGATACCTATACTTTAAATAACCCTCATAACTTTGTCAGACGTGGCGGAACGACCTTTGTTTAGGTCGTTTTCGCTCTGCCTACCCCGTTAGGGATAAAGCCGTGATTATATGTATGTATGTATGTACATTAAATAAAAAACAATAAATATACATAATAATACATATACCTACAATCTACATAAATACATACATATAGTAATAAATTATTTTTATTACTTTCTTAATAATAAAAGTCGTATATCAATATTGTTTAAAATTGAGTATTTACCGTCTCGAGATGAATTCTCGCAACATCTCGACATTTATTACCAGTGTGATTCATGAAAGTCTTGTTTAAATTAGATACTTGGTGTACTACTTCCAAGCTGGACTGGGAGCGAGAGAAAAACATAGAATGTGCCAGCTGCATTTCCTCCCGGGCATGCTGTAAGAACCAGCTAAGGGATCTGAGGGTTTCAGTATATTGCAATTTAGGCGGTGGGCTGACAACCTGTCACTACAACGATATACTTACAAATCCATCTTGAATAACCCTCATAACTTTGTCAGACGTGGCGGAACGACCTTTGTTTAGGTCGTTTACGCTCTGCCTACCCCATTAGGGATAAAGGCGTTATTATATGTATGTATGTATGTACTTGGTGTACGGTGTAAATATATACCTTTGTGAATATCCTCGGAAACTCCTAAATTTGAACATTTCTGCAATAAATCTCGCCAAAAGACTAGAATACTTACAAGAGCAATATACTTAACGATGTCCTCAACTGTAATGCCACTTTCCGTGTTCTTCTTATAAGAAATTAATGACGATAATCTCTCAACTTGCTAAAAATTTGTTATGATGACTATAATTTATGTCTTATATCGTAACTAACGACCCTTCTCAGCGTCTTCGCACGGAAAGTTATCTCTGTTTTTATACTAAATCATGCATGTAGTATACATAGAAACCTTTCTTTTGAAACATACATACATACATACATAAATCACGCCTTTATCCCTTACGGGGTAGGCAGAGCGTTTAACGCCTTGTAAAAGGCACTTTCGCCACGTCTGACAAAAATTGAGGGCAATTTTAGATTGTAATATGTATTGCTATAGTGACAGGTTGTCAGCCCATCGCCTAAATTACAATACACTGTAACCCTCGAGTCCCTTTTGCTGACTTCAACAGCATGCCCGGGAGGAAGGGCAGCTGAAACATTCTATGTTTTTCTATCTCTCCCAGTCCAGCATGGAAGGAAACATTTGAAACATCCTATCTATTTAAAAAACCGCATCAAAATCAGAGTTATAGACAGACGGGAAACGAATTTGTTTTATACTATATAGTGATAGAAACAGTGATAGTGATAACTACAATAAAGGCAATGTATCACGCTGATATTAAAAATGCGTAATTTTGAGTGTGTGTGGTACACACCTCCTCCTTGAATTTGTAGGAAATCCAATAGTCAAATAGAGTAGGACTTCGAAAATCAAATGGAAATACTTTAAGAAATAACATTATGTTAAATTCAAGAATTAATAGTTTGCACCCAAGTTTTTACAAAATTAGATTAGAATTTGGCTGCGATATTGTAAGTTTACTTTTTAAATGTTATAACTTATATATTTAAAGCAATATAATACTCTCTTGTAAAAACATCACGTATTTTATATTAAAGGCTCTACAGTCCGGCGCGGAGAACCATTAAATCACAATTAGACGTAATGCGAGTGAATGCGTGCGCGCGGGGCTAAGTCTGCCCCGGCCTCTACCATGACGTCGGGGCTTTGGTACTAGTATAGGGGGTGTAAGGGACAGCGTCCCGCAAACTGATAGGGGTTGCTCAGTTAACGAAACTGAACAACAATCAGTAGTGTTTTCTTTCAGGAAGTGAAAAAAGAAATGATTTTCCATACAAATTGACTGATTGAGGTGGTCATTTTGTACATGAATGTATTATTTTTTTCATTTTCCGAAAGAATTTCCTGGTGTATGTTGTTCAGTTTCGTTGACCGAGTAACCTACCTAGTAGGTGCCTACTGGTAGTATTATTTTATATTCTATGGTACTGGTACTTGCATTATTGCATCCCCACTCGTGAAGTATGTTGTTTAAAGATAGTAAATTCTCCATAAAACATTTTATGTTCTGTGTAAATAGGAATTGTTAAAATATTGATTTATATCGATATCATTGATACAAATGTTTCCAAAAAACAAGCTGGCAAAGATGGGAAGCTGTTGTTGCAAGCGGTGGAGGTAGAAAATTTGGAGAAGATTCAAAAGATAAGGTTTTTAGAATAAAAACAAGACAATAATTACTAGGCAGGACGTTGATGGAGCAAGCTAACACAGAAACCTTTACTTCCCTTTAAACTCTTCAAAGTAATTACTTATAATCATAGCACGTAACACACAATATATTTTGCTGTCGAGCATCAAGCTAATTTTATTAGCACAAACCTATTTAAGAAATTCGTAAGTATTAACGGAGTTCTGATTATTTAATACAACTTTACAAATTAAGCATATGTGCGCGACTTACATCTAAAGCTTATCTCTCTTTTGACGTTTTATTAAAACCTTTATGAAAGCTACTTTTAGCGAAATTACTTTCACTTATACAAATGAGTTTATGCAGTACCCATTCAGACGGCTTGGGCTCAAAAAGTTTCATCTTATTAGGAATTTGGTATGAAAGTCGGAGCACTTTAAAGCAAAGATGGGTCACAAAGTTAAAAGTCATGTTACTTAAAAGGGGTTGCTGGGGTCGAAAAGCTTGGGTGAAAGAGGATTGCCTTCGCACACCTGTCGTTTGACATATACCTTTATAAGAAGTATATTTTTCTTGCATTTTTCATCACGGAAACTGTTGAAAGGCGGGAGATATTGGGGAATACGTTTTAAAAGCTAAATGGACACGTAACATAATGTAACGCGGCGTGATGTATTCAATTTATTGTTGCGTCTTTTCATTTTGTGAGTGCAAAATACCTGTTTCCTTTTAGCATGTCGAGGTGGTGACGTCAGCCAATCGGAGACAGAAAAGTAACATGCTCTTTTAGAATATGTACGACGTACGTATACAAACATTTAATTATTTTTAGTTTAGTTTTATAGTTTTCCTCATATTGTTCGTTTGGAAGTATGTTTTGACATATATTATCACGACGATGGAATTATTTGATAACCAGGTACTATTTTTTTTATTCAAATGCGGAACACAGGTTTTGCATGACACCACATTATGACTAATCTCAAAGATCCACTCTCTCTCAGGGACAGATGCAAAAGTTTTTTTTTCTAATAGTTTTTATGCACTCACAGTGATATTTAATTTTTTAAATGTCGTCTACCGTCTACTTATGACGAGTACTGCACACACCTGAGGGCACATGAGCGGGCAAACCAACCAAGCTCCCGCTACTAATGCAGTCGCTGTAGCCGAAATCGCCTAGGAAATACATCATCATCATGACGAGTAATAGATAGCAGATCACTAATTCGTCGCTCGAGATTGAGTCGTTATAGCTTAGTATGTTGGGCCGGTTTTCCAAAGATGCGGGTTCAAATCCCGACAGCGGTTGAATGTTTAATTTTTTATTTCTCATATTTTCATGTGTGAGATATTTAAATTTAATTTACTAATGTAGTAAATGTCAGAAATAATACAAATATACTTCATAATACCTACAAGTAAATTGGAGATTGAAGGGCAGCAGCACACAGGTCAACTTCCTACGCTCATGGTTGCGCTCAACACGTTGTCAATGATTTTGCATTGCCTACAACACACATGCGTCACCTTACGCACTACGCGCGCTTAGCCATGAACTCTACGTCGGCGCATCCATCTGCCAGTACGCGCGCGTAGAATAAAATTTGACGGAAGTGTTTTGTAGGCAATGCAAAAAGCATCGACAGCGTGTTGAGCGCACCCCGCCCGCAGTAAGTGACGCTTGTGTGTTGCTGACTTTAAGCATTTTCCACTTAAATGCTCTACATAATTGATCTAAATTAAGTTTGTATTAACAGCGTGTAATATTATATTACACGCTGTTTGTTATAATTGATTGTTAGTATTTCGTGGAAAACAAACAATACCTAACTATGAGTACACTTCAATTTTCCTATTAGGCTTGTTAGATTATTTATTTGGTGTTAGATTTATTAATAAACATTCAATGCTGGACTGGGATCGAAAAAAAGGAATACCCTGGGGATCTACGAAATTATGGTGTAAAAGATAACACCCTATTTATCATTCTTAATAATAGACTAAAGATAATAACTAGGTCACATTTGACAATACCCATCCATAGTAAAATATTATAAATCCCATAAATCGAGCGTCAAAGAAATGTCAAATGGAAGTTAGGAATTTCCTATCTTATACGTTATATTGGAATTAATAATTTAGAATGCCTTTTGTGTCTTAATTCCTTATGTAGTTGTTCTGTGTATGTTTATGTGTACAATAAATTGTTAAATAAATAAATGGATTAAATGAAGCAAAGCACGTAAGTTGCTCACCTTAAGACCAAATTCTTCTCTAACAAACTCTTCGAAAACTATTCTTCTTTTCGGCGAGGAAAAATTTACACTAGCTAGGAGATACTGCTACAAAAGGGTTTTGCAGGAATCCCTAGAAAACTTATATTATCAAACACGATTCAGCTCTTTTCTTGAATACGATCAAATCTCAAATTGAGAAAACCGTGCGACGCAACCACGTTTGAATAAACAGTCTTTGATGTGATGTCCGAGGCAACTTTAGCCTGAAGCCATTTCAATTTATTCGGCGGGCATATTTCGTCGGCCATTTTCCATTGTCGATCAACCCTTTTGACAATTTATCGGGACATCACATTTTCATACAGAGGCGAGTGGCACGAACTGCGTCACATCGCCTCATACATATTCAAATATAACTGGGGCCGTACAAAGCAGAAACACGCTGCGCCGCGACGTGTTAGAATTACAAAAAAGTGCGCTGTGTCATGCGATAAACAATCTATATTTTGATATCTCGATCACAGACAGTTTGGTACTTACATACTTAATATACATACACATGATGGACTAAGAACGAGAGAAAAACATAGAACGTGCCAGCTGCATTTCCTCCCGGGCATGCTGTAAAAACCAGCTAAGGGATCCGAGGGTTTGAGTGTATTGCAATTTAGGCGATGAGCTCAAAAACCTGTCACTACAGCAATATACATACAAATCTATCTTAAATAACCAGCAAAACTTTTTCAAACGTGGCGGAAAGACCTTTTGTTTAGGTCATCTACGCTCTGCCTACCCCATTAGGGATAAAGGCGTGATTATATGTATGAATTAAAAAAAAATACTGAAAATAGGAAACTCCACCAATTATCCCATAGCTTTTATATTGGAAGGAACTTTTGCTATTCCAACACACAAGCTCGCTACAAAGTTGGTAAACCCCCCGTCAGCGAGCACTGAGTGCGTCATAAAAGTCCGCGTGGAACGAAACGTTTAATGGTCGCTTCACAGTTGCGTGGATGCCCTTATCTCCACAGTCAACTGCAGATAACTGTTTCAATTTCATTGTGAAAGCAAAACGACGACCTTCACAGCGAGACCCACTAGAGATATTTCCATACAAGTTTTTAGAGATATCTTGAAATACCATACAATCGTTACTGAAAACGGAACCGTTTTTATGTCAATGACAACAAAGGAAATCTGAGTTCTCTCCGATAAAGGGATTTTTACGAATCTATTCGCTAAAATATTTCAATAACTACTTAATTTCCGGCTGCTGAGAAAATATAAAGAATTTGGTTTGTGATAATGGTAAGGGTTTAAACGTATTCCCATGATAGGGCTCTTCTTGGAGACTTTCTGTAGGGTTGGCAAAAGATACTGAATTAGTCAATTTTTTTTTATATATATATTAATTTTATCATATAAAAGTTGTACAATGCTATTATAAATATATTCTCCCAAACTTTGTAAAAGTTTAACGGGAGATCAATTTATTATTTCAATAAAAGTTATGTTTGACAAACACTATTTCCATTTCAACTTTAGATTGCATCAAAAGATGGTACCAGTTTGTTAGCCAGATTGATAACTGCATCCGGAGTCAATGACTGCAATATCACAAAGTGCAAAACCACGTATCAATACCAAAACCCCAGAATTACACTACCCTACCGTACCTACAGTGTAGTTTACTGGACAGTGGATCCACTTAGAAAAAAATGTGTCCAAAAATAGCTGGTAATATTTTTTAAATCACCAGGACCGTACCCGACATTGGTAGCTATTATTACAGCGGCGATGAGCGCGGCGGCCCTAAGTGCACAATCATGTATCGGTTGCCAAATCCCGAGGGCACCACTGCCTGCCCACTGCCTGATACCGCCGTGATTCAGTGCACAAAGGCACAGTTTTAATTTTATTTCGCCCGAGCACAGTGGTGCCACTAAAAATTTATAGACTATATCGGCCGTTATGAATAGAATGTGTTTTTGATACGCCTTTGAAAGGAGTTATTTTTGTGAACAATGTTCTACGCTGAATTGCGTGAGCGGCCGGGTGCAAAAACAATATTTTTGCTACGTTTATTTAATGCCTAAAAACAAATCACGCCCGCATAGCCTAGTCGGCAAAGTATTTGCCTGCTACGCAGTCCCGGGTTCGATTCCCGGCCGGGGCAGACATTTGAACGATTAATTTAAATGTCTTGTTTCTGAGTTTGGATGTTCTTTGTGGATATTTCTGTGTATGTCCATGGCAGCCCAATACAGGGAATCTTAGTGGTGGCTATAAGTATTACCGTATGTATGTGTTTTTTATAGGTTAATTTTTAAATTAAAATAGAACACTTTAGAACCAAGTACCCAATTACCTAACAATTTTTTGCGTAAGGAAATTAGCAAATTACAAGTAAGCTATTATTACAAAATGAAGCCCATTAAGGAGACCTTTGTATTCTCAGTTAACCGAAAACAAACAAATAAATCCAAAAAAGGTATGTTAAAAGTAATTTCCGTATTTCACACGCCCTACGCCTGTTTCTTTCCCTCGCTAATATTCTTAGCATTCTTGTCACGCGTCTTCGCTATTACAAGACACAAATACAAGTGACAACCCAAAACAAAATGTTCGCGAGCGCTATCCCCAAATTGAAACCTAATAGAGCGTGCGATCCAATTCCGGACTTGATATCCTTCCCCTTCCTAATTGTAAGAAGTTATTCTACTGTTCTAGTTTGTTTTCGCTTCGATAATGAGCTTCATAAAATTATGTCATGTAAACAACTTGCTTGCTATGTTAGAACGAAATCACGCTCAGAAATAAAATATTTAATTCATGCTATGGTGTGGGTAGCAGTGTTGACGTACGGTGAAACACTGTTTTAAGTTAGGGTATGTAAAGTAATTTTCGATGCAGGCGACCAATCTCCCAGAAATCGGCCAACTGCGCAGGACTAGTTTTTAGTGCTCAAGTGTTTGTGTTACACACAGGTGAACTCTCTATTCCTTCAATCTCTTATTCTGATGGGACAAACTGACCGACACGAAATACTGAAAACCCCTATACTACTAAGTCTGTTTTTTTATATCCGATCCTTCCCTACTAACTACATTAAGAAACTCGATAGCGGTAAGTATAAGGAAATTCACTGTCAATGAATAAGTAGATACCAAACAGCTAATACAAATTCAGAAAGCTAATTATGCAAATACAGTAACAGAGTCACAATACGAAGCCACATAATTGCGTTGATATTGTTAGGTGTAGGCCAATTATTACAGCATTGTTGAACAAACGTTCAATCTTGCGCTCATTTAAAATTCTAATGTGACATTAGTCATGTTGTTGCCATGTTACACACATTATAAAAGTAGTGACAGGGAGTCATTAAATAATTACATACATACATATAATCACGCCTTTATCACTAATGGGATAGGCAGATTGGAAACGATCGTTCACCACGTCTGACAAAGTTTCGAGGGTTATTTAAGATTGATTTGTAGGTATATTGCTGTAGTGACCGTTTGTCAGTCCATCGCCTAAATTGCAATATACAGAAACTCTCGGATCCCTTAGCTGGTTTCTACAGCATGCCTGGCAGGAAATGCAGCTGGTACATTTTATGTTTTTCTCTCACTCCGAATCCAGCATGGAAATAAATTGAATAATTAATATTCCATATTGCAATAAAACTATTTTAACCGTATTTAAGAGATGTTTTATTTATTTAGATTTTCTCTACGTTTCGGACCCTTTCCAGGAGCCGTGGTTCATTTCACAAAAATTCTTTCCGCACCTCAATTCATCTTCAACATAACGATTGTCGTTGAAAAAACGTGTGCCTATTAGGTCTGGAGATAGGTACAAAGTGTTTGAACGAAACTTTCAAAACCATGAGCTAACTATAAAATAACCTTGTGTAATTTATTACTACCAGCTTTACTCTACATAATTACCAAACTTTCATGCAGTAACTTTGTCCAATACCCCATTTTCATATCTACCCTATGTTCGCGACTGCAAAACACTAGCGCCTGAATTTTGTACGCAATGCCAATAAAAGCCTTCGGACAACTTTTCGGCGCAGAAAGTTGAAAATATACGTTCGAGTTGAACACGCTTCGACTCTCGTAGACTCGTAGAGCGTAGCAAGTGGCTACGTAAAATAAGTTGCTACGAAATGGCTGCGCTCGATCCTCATTATCGACGTTATAACTTGAATCGTATGAAACCCCTATAAGTGGAGATAGTAATACATCAAGGATGGCAGCCATTAGCTTCACTACATAGTATAAAACAAAGTCGCTTTTTCTGTCCCTATATCCCTATGTATGCATAAATCTTTAAAACTACGCAACGGATTTGGATGCGGTTTCTTTTAATGGGTAGACTGATTCAAGAGGAAGGTTTATATGTATAATACATGCATAATATAGTAGAGAAACACTGATAATTTCTTTGCGAAGCCGGGACGGGTCGCTAGTTATATAAAATTGACAAATTTTCCCTAGCTAGAGGCTATATTGAAAGACGTTTGCGTACTATAATAAATAGGATACAATTTCTAGGACTCAGTTATTTTAATTTCTTTAAACAAACTTTGGATTCAATACTACTATTTCTAAGTCGAAATAACTCCACGTACGATTTACACTCCGGTACACGCCCAAGATCCCTTAAAAGGAACCTGATCTATGTAAATGCGGGCTTAAATATTTAAAGGTGCAAGCTAAGTGCGCATTTTATCCCTTTCGGTCCAAGTGTAGTGCGGATGTAGTTATGTTCCGAGCCATTTGTTTGGGGACGCTTAAACGGCGAAAAAACGTGACAAGAAAACAAAAAACGTCACATTAAGCCTTCTTTATTGTATGACGCCGACGGGCGGTTTGTTCCCGTGCAGATTAAAATGCGATATTTATGGGAACACATTGTTTATTTACAAACAAGAGCAGTTAAATTCTGTTTTATTACCGTAACGATGATTAAACCATTAATAAAACAGTGTGTTAAATTGTTATAGCGTGCAACGGAGTAAATATATTAAATCACGCTTTACTTCTTACGGGTTAGGCAAAGCATGAACGGAGCTTTGAGATATATGTACCTAAGTGAAGATTACCTTATTTATTATTTACTTAATTATTTTTTAAATTACTATAAGACTTTGTTGATATATTGATAATTTGTTAGGTTTATTCCTATATTGCAATACACTACATTTTGCAGTAGGTATATTCAGGAAGAGAAGCAATGCTGTTTACCTTTGTACTTTAAATGTCTTTTTTGTAATTAGGACATAATTATTTACGTTACACTGAAAAAAATCATGTTTGAATACGAGCACACATTGTAATGTGTTTATGACAATAATGTTAAAAAAAATATGAATCAAGTTACTTAATAACCACAATCACGTTCCTTAAAATTTCAATAATCAGAATAATTGATCTTAACATTAACTTTATTGTCTCAATCATATTACTTGATGTACTCGTATGTTAACAAGTTCCTTGACAAATGTAACCAAGATTTTTTAATCAGCGTACACATTATAATGTTTCAGCCTCATTTAAAGAGCTGTGATCGTATGAACATTATTTCAAACCTTATAACTTCTTTCAATTTGTAAGCTTCTGTAAACAATTTACATGTTATGCCGATATAATTTTGCGCGAGTCTGTCCCACACCTGCGCTTTGGTGCAAAGTTTTGAAGCAACACCCTTTTCTATAGTCTGCAAAGTTTTTGATCATGTAGAACAGCCGGAATATAAAGTACTTGGACGATATATTTTAAATAGATATAAGGTGTCTTTGAATATGAAATAAACTTGAAAAGGTTAACGGTCTACCTTTTCAGATTACGTTTAACTCTAAATATCCGCCTGTTTATATAATTTTCTTCCATACCGGACTGGGAGAGATAGAAAACCATAGAATGTTCCATCTGCCCTTCCTCCCGGGCTTGCTGTAGAAGTCAGCAAAAAGGACTCGAGGGTTACAGTGTATTGTAATTTAGGCGATAGGCTGACAACCTATCACTATAGCAATACAAATTAAAATCTAAAATTGCCCCAATTTTTGTCAGACGTGGCGCAAGTGTCTTTAACGAGGCGTTTAACGCTCTGCCTACCCCGTAAGGGATGAAGGCGTGATTTTATGTATGTAGGTTATAGAATTGTAATTTTTCATTTTATTTCACTTCTTTAGTTTTGATTTCTTTGACCATAGTTTTGTTATTCTTCTTGTCAAGTGCGCAGTATTACAATATACACGTAGTTTAACCTATGTTAGAACTTAGGCTAAATACTTTTCGCCATGAGAAAACGCCTCATTCCGAAGGGAATTTTCATAACTGAAAGCATGATTACATGGAGCAGAATGAATCAAAAAGCTAGTCTTTACCCTATTTTAACCTGTCTAGAAAATATCGGTATCTACATTGAATAGGAAACCCTGCTATCTACTGTACCGAAAGTAAACGAACATTCCATTAATGGAAGTACCGTCTTCTAAGAAAATAAGTTGGAAAGTAGAGATTTAGTAATGTATTCATTCCAATCTCGTTCCTAAGTCTTTTTGTTATTTTGTCCCCGATTCTGGCGTCTCTGGAAGAAGCAAACCTCGAAAATTTGCAATCACGCAAATTGAAAATTAATGGAGCATGAAATCCAATTTTGCATTAAGCTTTCTGTTAGGTAAGTAGATACTTGGTATTGCTTCTTTCGAGGGAGAGATTTGCAGAACGCAGAATCTGTTAGCGATTTAATTTTGATGGCGCAAAGTCGGTTTGGCTGATGAGAGTTTTTAGAAAATTGTTATTGAAGAAATAAATTTCATCCTTTTTTGAAGGATGTGTGTGTATGATTAATGTTGATTCATATCCGTGTCCTCCTTGAAAGTATTTGCCCTAATTTTGAGCTTTCGTTCATAGTTTATTGAATTGTATTAGTAAAGTATCTATTGCATTTTAAAACGTATAACGGCCAATACGGTCCAATTCAAGACGTAGTTATCCTCCAATTTGGAGAGATTTTCCATATTCAGCACGTTTTTCCTAATAAATTGATAAACGCACAAAATGTTGTTATATTTACAGGGAACGCTGCTGCCCATTTTTAAGATTTTAAGGAAAAGTGAAATTGTTCTATTGCGTCTTATCATCTCACAGGAAAGTATACAATTAAGACTTCGAGATTACAGCAAAGTTATCCCTTTCCAACTAATGACAGAATGCGCTCTTTGTCCTTTCCTTGCATCTCAAGAATTGTAAGCACTAAGTAAAAATTTGTAAATAAATCATGTTATCTGCAAACAATCAAAAATCTAGTCCAAGGGATATTTTATTACATCCATTTAGATATGTTTGCATTAAAAAAAACATATTTATGTATTAATCTAAGAAAAATCTTACAAAACACTTTAAGTTCTCATTTCTAATAAAATACTTATTTATTAAAATAAAATTAAACTAACATTACTCTAAAGGACGAAAAAGAGGAATGTATGTTCGAGTAAATTTGGAAGACTTAGACTTAAAATTTATGTTTTTTTTAAAGTGTATTGTTGTTGTTTCCTTGCGATTCTTTCATAAAATTTTAACTTTAAAAATTTGCATGGTGCCTTTGAAAGCGCACTGTTTATATTCATCACAATTTTTTTATTATTGCTTTTTTTAAAAAAATGTTTTTAAGTTAAAAATCTTAAAACACCTCAACCATACTAGTGTATACTTTAAAGACTTCGCGTAGCGGTCGGTAATGGTCATTATTTTCTTTTGGTGAAATTGCCGCTACAAACTCGAGTACCAAAAAGTGTGAATGTATGTTGTTTTTTTAAGTTATATTAAATAGCAAGTCGGTGAAAAAAATACAACTTAAATAAATGCTATAAATAGTCTTGGTGCAGAGGACTCGTCATCCAATAAACACAATATTGACTATCCTAGCACCGTGATCTGATTACTGCTGAGTTACGAGGCGTTAAAGTTCAAATATGACGTCAAATTTCCATGATATATTTTTATGACAGGGCAGGTGGCTCTGATAAAATATGCATAGAGAAATAGCTTTTACGCAGAAACACATGAAACTTTACATCAAATTTCTTTAAAGACAGAGCTTTTTCCCGCCAGCGAGCACTCTCGTGGTACAGTTCCAGTAAAAATTTCACGGAGCCCATCAAAGTAAATTGAACGTGACTTACGCCGCTTTGTCGTTACACCAGAGCACTATAAATAAATGGTCACTTTATGAAACTGCTCGTTGATGTAACTGGGTGGTAGGGTTTTTTTAATAGGTTGGAGAGAGAGAAACTATTTTTTAACTGTCACACAAAATACAATAACAAATTTTAATAGAATCTAGTATTCATTTATAACATTTTCAAAAATTCTACACAGCGATTAACATAAAGAAAGCCACAAAATCCTGTATATAGGTTAATCCGTGCGCCCTGATATCGTCATCACGGCGGCGCTCGGTAAGTATCTCGAGTGATCGACAAGTTATTGTTTACGCGGCTCAATCCCGAACGCAAAAGCAAAACTTTAAATAACTCATATAAAGTTCTTATACGTAAAAAGTATTAAATTACGATATTTTCCACTAAGGTCGTATTTCGCAGAGACAGAAAAATATTACCTAAAAAAACCAGCAGTGTAATCTGCACCAGGACTATGATGCACACTATAAAAGTCTACAGTGTGCACAACTAAGCAACTAGTAAAACTACGAGTAAGTAGTTTTGTCTACGTATTATCTCTATAATTGAGCACTTCACACTTGAAAAGGAGAGGCATTCATCAGAGTGAAGTATGCAACGCGTGTAGAGATATCGAAATCTACAGTGCGCATCATACATCTACTAGTTACAAAGAGTGATTTCTTGGAGTTCAAAAGCTATTTGGTTTAAAATAAATTCACAGATTGCATACTCAATCCTCAAGTGTGGTTTTATCCAAATATTATTTGTTCTCTCCTCTCATTCTATTGGTTTAATATATTATACAGCGTGTAAAAAACATAGTACTGCGATCCTCTTAGCCACGTAAATAATCACTCATATACATTACAAAACAGATATTAAATAAAAACGTATTTTTTTTGTATAGCCTTTAATTTGTCTTACTGCTGGGCAAAAGCCTCCCCTTCATCTCTTCAAGCGTCTCTATTTACAACTTCTGTCGGCCACTGTTCGCAATAACCATCCAGGTCGTCTCGCCACCTTTCGGGGTCTTCCCCGTCGTCGGCGACCATCCTCCGGGATCCACTCAGTGACAGCGTTCGTCCATTTTTCAGGGTTCATTCGGACGACATGTCCGGCCCAATCCCACTTTAGTATGGCGGTTTTTCTGCCTACGTCTGCAATTTGATCATACTGCAAAAAGTAACCCTATCTCTACGCATGCATACTAAGGCGCGGCGGTGTGGGGCGCGGCGGCGTCCATGCACTTATGACGAACGTTGTAGTGTGCGTTCCGAAAGGGTTTATATTTTACACATTTAATAAAAATAAAATATATCTTGTTGTTGTACGTATATTTCACTAATACATTATGCTTCAATGCTGGCCTGAGAGCGAAAGAAACACATAGAATGCTGTAAAAACCAGCTAAGGGATCAGAGAGTTTCAGTATATTGCAATTTAGGCGATCTGACAACCTGTCACTACAGCAATTTACCTAAAAATCTATCTTAAATAACCGTCAAAACTTTGTCAGACGTGTCAGAACGACCTTTGTTGACGTCGTTTACGCTCTGCCTACCCCATTAGGGATAGAGGCGTGATAATATGTCTATATCTATTACGTGGTTTATAGGAACGCAGTACTTTTTTGCACCCTGTATACTTACATAATTAAACCCGCAATCCAGCTTAAAGTGCCGTCTATTAACCCGGCATGGATTAGCCCTTAGCCCGGACAGTATTTGTTTATCGACCTGAAACCTCCTGAAACCTTTTGTTCATCACAAGAAGCCCTTCATTAATTTTAATATTTGCTCCCACCGTTTGTAAATATTAAAGTTTCAAATTTCCGCACGCTTGTTTATGAAAGCTCGCCAATTCATTACTTTATTTGTTTAATAAAGCTCCGACGGGCACCGGCTGTGTACATTGGGATATAAATTACCTGTAATTTAGGTGAGCGATCCAGGAAATATGATGATGTAAAGTTTCATCAGGCTGAATAAAGCGCTGGCGACGAGAGACACGCTGCACCCATTACACGATGAAAATTAGAGTATATGTAAACACCCTAATTTGAAAATTAGAATAGATTACTTATGTGCTATTAATACTTCCATGCTAGACTTAGTGAGAGAAAAACAAAGAATGTGCAAGCTGCATTTCCTCCCGAGCATGCTGTAAAAACCAGCTAAGGGATCTGAGGGTTTATGTATATTGCAATTTAAGCGATAGGCTGACAAACTGTCACTACAGCAAAATTACCTACAAATCTATCTTAAATAACCCTCAAAACTTTGTCAGACGTGGCGGAACGACCTTTGCTTAGGCCGTTTACGCTCTGACTACCCCATAAGGGATAAAGGCGTGATTATATGTATGTATGTATGTACATACATATAATCACGCCTTTATCTTTATTTTAATATACGTCATGATCATCTGTAATAACCCTCAAAACTTTGTCAGACGTGGCGGAACGACCTTTGCTTAGGCCGTTTACGCTCTGTCTACCCCATAAGGGATAAAGGCGTGATTATATGTATGTATGTATGTACTTTACTTCCATGCTGGACTGGGAGAGATAGAAAAACATAGAATGTTCCAGCTGCCCTTCCTCCCGGGCATGCTGTTGAAGTCAGCAAAAGGGACTCGAGGGTTACAGTGTATTGTATTGTAATTTAGGCGATGGGCTGACAACCTGTCACTACAGCAATACATATTACAATCTAAATTTGCCCTCAACTTTTGTCAGACGTGGCGAAAGCGTCTTTTACGAGGCGTTAAACGCTCTGCCTACCCCGTAAGGGATAAAGGCGTGATTTATGTATGTATGTATGTATGTTAAAAAAACATATTTTGTACATACATACCATCACGCCTGTATCTCTCATGGGTTAGGTAGAGCACTAGCGACCCAAACAAAGTTAAATGGCCGCCACGTTTGATATGTTTTGAGGGTTGTCTCAGATCAATTCTATATATTACTGTAGTGACTGGTTGTAAGCCCTTCACCTAAATTTCAATATACCTACTGAAACTCTCGAATACCTTAGATGATTTTAAAGCATGCCTGGGAGGAGATGCAGCTGGGTTCTTTTATGTCTTTCTATTACTTCTAGTCTGGCATGGAAGATTTTTAGAAACGTTTTTATATGTACGTGAAGAAAAAAATTGGATAATTTTGTTGCGAAAATTTATTTTTGCAGTCTTAAAAAGCCTAAGCGTATTACCATTTTAAATTCTATAATATTGCTACGGTTTTCTGCCATCTGCATTTAAATTCGCATTAATTTCATGCGGATGCGGATGTCCAAAATCATGCGGAAGATCCGCATATACGGATGCGGATGTGAATATTAGCAACATCCCTAGTATGTAGTAAGTCAGTGCTTTTATTTGTATGAATTAAGCAATAAAAGTGAACAAGCCCCAATCAATTTCATTTTACTGCGTAGTGGATAGTTTATGTGCGAGATCGATACAAAATAATAATGATTCGAATGTATCTCCGTCGTGAAACTGTACCTCGGGGAGACGCTGCTAATAAAACAAGTGAATTAATAAATATCAAAACCAACTGCGTAAAAAGTACTTTAAATCGTAGTAAATCCTAAATGGTCAAAAGTCATCTCCCTAGCCTTTTCCCATATCTCACGGGATCGCCTACCTAATGTAGGGGATTGAATAAAGGTACGGGTTTTACACAGAGCTTAAACGGTCGAAAGTGATAGGAGAGAAATAAAGTTAGATACTATTACCTTTGTATTTAGTGGTCTCATCATGAAAAGTACCTGTAGTGAACACATAAAGCAAATATTATTTCAAATTTAGCACTTGGTGAGATTGTTCCTAATTTGGTTAAGACAGTAGTTTGCACTGTCTCCGTGGTCTAGTGGCTAGTACCATGGACTCCCGATCCGGAGGTCCTGGGTTCAATTCCCAGGGGGTAACACAAATTTGATATTTGAGAATTTATCACTTTGTGAATTTTTCCCCAGTTTGGATAGGACATTGTAGGCTGAATCGCCTGACCGTCCAAAAATAAAAAGATTCCGTGCTTCGGAGGGTACGTTAAGCCGTCGGTCCCGGTCGCTGTCTTTGATAGTGATCGTTACTCAAACCATGTCAGAGGCCTGATAATTGTGCTACTAGGCGATTTTAAAACTCTGACACCAGGGTTCATCGGGTCGATAGACTCGACCCATTCGACAGAAGAAGTGCAAATTAAATCACTTGATTGTCTGCCTAGTAAAATATTTTATGACGTCAGTGTTTGTCACTGTCTGTCATTCAAGGCACAAACCATGCTAAACCAGAGACCTATAAAGCGAATTAAAAAAATAAATGCTCCATCTTTCTCGCAACAACTCTAAAATTATCCAGTGGTTCGTCGCCATCTCATATTATATTTGTATGGATTATGCAATAAAAGTGAACAAGCCCGAACCAATTTCATTTTACTACGTAGTGGATAGTTTATGTGCGAGATCATCCTGTATAACTGCTTACTTTTTCTCCGGAACGTGCGAGTTCGCTACAAAATAATAATGATCCGAATGTATCTCTGTCGTGAAACTGTACCTAGGGGATTCGCAAGTAATAAAACAAGTGAGTGAAAAAGTATAAAACCCGACTGCGTAAAAAGTTAATTTAATAACTTTAAAATGTTGTAAATCCTAAACCATAATTTAGAACGAAATGTGGTATAGAAACCTGATGAAAATTAATGAAATACTTATTGAATGGTACCTCATTTCATATAGTTTGACAACTCTATTGTTCGAGCCAACTCGAACCATCTTACTCAGCATGCCGCGCAGTTCGTCGACTTGCTTACTACATATACTGCGTGACATGCTAAGCTTGCAACTTACAAGCATGTAATACATAAATAAATCTTTCATTGTGTGTTTAACATAACTTGCATATAAAATAGCATTATCTTTTACAATAAATCTGACTGAATCTAGAGCTCCTCGTCTCAATACCTCGCAACCGCGAGCGCCCTCACAACCCGTCCGCTGGGTTCCATCATGTGCAGACTTTGCCAGAAATGGCTTTGTCCCGTACATCTATCTTCTTTTTTGCGATATATTGATATCGCTCAACGCTCAGGCTCTATGGTCAGTACCATAGAGCCTCAATTTGTTACATATTTCGATGACGGTTATTTTCCTTATCTTTAGTGACACTTGCAAGATCAATAGAAACAGGTTAACGTGAGAATCATTACAGTTGGTCTGCTGTTTTGATCTCAAGAGCGCCATAAAATAACAAACATGCATACATACATACATATAATCACGCCTTTATCACAAATGGGGTAGGCAGAGCGTAAACGTCCAAAACAAAGGTCGTTTCGCCACGTCTGACAAAGTTTTGAGGGTTATTTAAGATAGATTTGTAGGTATATTGCTGTAGTGAAAGGTTGTCAGCCCATCGCCTAAATTACAATACACCGAAAACCTCGGATCCCTTGAATTGCACAATTTGCTACATAGATAGATTGACAAACACATTACACTTCTTTGCTGCACCGTTTCGCGCAGTCGGTCAAAAATACCGGCACGCGTTACCTTTGCGCTCGCGGGAACGTAATCCGCGAAGAAATACAGCCTCTTCTACCGGTTACACATTTGTAACCGGGAAATCTCCATTTCTGTTTGACTAGAGTCGTTCGGAAGCCGCGAACTCCCTGGCGGGTCGTCAGCGCGCGACACTCATAAAAATACGCCGTGTTCGGAACTCCGCCTGAAAGCGTTATATGTAGAGCTATCATAGTGCATCAGAATAATGTGAATTTGCAAACACTGGATTGGCAAAAACTTGTGTTTTTAATTTTCTTCTTTTAATGAGATCAATTTAAATCCTACATACATACATACATACGTTTAATCACGCCTTTATCCTTAATGGGGTAGGCAGAGCGTAAATTACATAAACAAAGGTCGTTTCGCCACGTCTGACAAAGTTTTAAGGGTAATTTAAGAAATATTTGTAGGTATATTGCTGTAGTGACAGGTTGTCAGCCCATCGTCTAAATTAAAATATACTAAAACTTTTTTATCCCTTAGCTGGTTTTACAGCATGCCCGGAAGGAAATGGCACATTCTATGTTTTTCTCTCGCTTTCAGGCAAGCATGGAAGAATTGAAATATTACACTACACCAATATACCTACAAATCTATCTTAAATAACCCTCAGAACTTTGTCAGGAACGACCTTTCCTTAGGCCGTTTACGCTCTTTCTACCCCAAAAGGGATAAAGGCTTTATTATATGTATGTATCAGGGATTTTGCTGATGCCGATTTTTTCCACATCCGTGGATACAGATTTTTAGGTTCTCACATTCGCGGATGCGGATGCGGATGTTGATAGTTTTCTAAATTAATTTTGTATTGGTGCCGGAATAGCACAAAAAGTCAATGTTTTTATGGTGTATATTAATTGTCAGAATTGGCTGCACGACCATCGTTCAGGTTGTTTACGCTCTGCCTACCCCATTAGGGATAAAGGCGTGACTATATTTATGTATGTTTGTATATCTTTAGGCACAGCCCGCGCCTGCCAGCAACAATTTTACTGTGATATTATAATTTAAGACGTTAAGTGCGTACTTATGTATGCTACGTGAAGAGTTGTGCCGTACCGCTGTATATGAAATTTGAAATGTGTGTGTATAGGATAGGTATGCTAATTCATGTTTGACAAAGCCGATTAATTCAGAATTTCTCACAGCAAATTTTAAGGAGTTTAAGATGAGTATATTTTATGAGTATTTACATTTAAATTTTGGATATTAGATAACTTAGAAATGGAGTACATACTTACATACATATAATCACGCCTTTATGGGCAGAGCGTAAAAGACCTAAACAAAGGTCGTTCCGCCACAACTGACAAAGTTTTGAGAGTTTTTAAGGTATATTACTGTAGTGACAGGTTGTTCCATGCTGGCCTAGGAGTGAGAGCAAAATATAGAATATGCCAGTTGCATTTCCTGTAAAAACGGGATCCGAGGGTTTCAGTTTATTGTAATTTAGGCGATGGACTGATAAACTGTCACTACAGCACATCTATCTTAAATAACCCTCAAAACTTTGTCAGACGTGGCGGAACGACCTTTGTTTAGGTCGTTTACGCTCTGCCTCCTCCATTAGGGATAAACGCGTGATCATATGTATGTATGTATATGACAGGTTGTCAACCTATCGCCTAAATTGCAACACACAGAAACCATCCGATCCCTTAGCTGGTTTTCACAGCATGTCCGGGAGGAAATGCAGCCTGCATATTGTTATTTTTTTCTCTCGCTCCCAGTTCAGTATGGAAGTATGAAGTAAAAATGTAGTACATATATAGAATTACTGTTTGATGTCTTAGCAGACTTACATAGGTGCACTAATTGTAAAGATTGCGAGCACAAATTGGATGCAGTCAGTACATAACCGTGCTCTATGGAGCACCTCTGGGGGAAGCTTATGTCCATCAGTGGACGTCTTACAGCTAATGATGAATTTTTATATAATAAATTCAATAGTCACAGTAGCTACTTGCTTCTTCTTAGCGAGTGGTTTCTCGAATCGAACAACGACCCGAATAACCCTGGTGTCAAAGTTTAGAAACCACCTAGTAGCACAGCTATGAGGCCTCTGACGTGGTTTTAGGTGACGACCACTATCAAAGACAGCGGCCGGGACCGATCCTCAACGTGCCCTTCGAAGCACGGAATCCTTTTTTACTTGACTTATACTGGGGAAAACCTCACAAAGTGATAAATTGTCGAATATCAGCTTTGTGTCCCCTCCCCTGGGAATCGAACACAGGACCTCCGGATCGTAATCCCATGGCTCTGAACGCTAGACCACGGAGGCAGCTGCTTAAATCCATCTACAGTATTGAAATAATAAGAAGAGCCCAATGGTGTGCTGGTTAGGGCCGCTGCCTCCTGAGCTCTTTTAAAATTCTATTGTGACATTAGTCATGTTGTTGCCATGTTACACACATTATAAAAATAGTGCCAGGGAGTCAATAAATAATTACATACATACATATAATCACGCCCGTAAGAATAAGAGCCCGATGGTGTAGTGGATAGGGCCGCTGCCTCCACCACGTACCAATGTGTTTTTCGGTTTTCGAATTTCATATTATACGTTTATTCGGCGCTTTTTCCGTGCTTCGGAAGGCACGTTAATCCGTTGGTCCCGGCTAATATCATTTAACACCGTAGATATTAATCTTTAAGCCATATCAGAGGGCAGTGCTGCATTGGTGGCTTGAAAACTCTGATCTAATCTAGGATTGGGTCTGGTTTCCCTTCTGGGTTGCGGTGCGGAGGTCAGATGGCAGTCGGTCTGTGTAAAAACCAGTGCCCTCGTTCAATCACCTAGATTAGGTAGCCGACCCCGTGACAAACAGGATAAGGCTAGGGAGATGATGATGACTATTGAAATAATAAAGAGTGGGTGTGTGTAAAAGTTTCTAATAACATTATCTCTCGTGCTCGCACTTGAATCAGGCATTTCATCCATCAAGCCACCGAGCGACAGGCACCATGTGTTCAATTTAAACTGCACGTCCTTCGTATCTCATCCGAGAACTTCTCCATTTACGACCTTAGTTCACTGAAAATGGGGCTCTATTTTATACGTGGCTCTTAATTTATCAGTTTTAATACCACCACCTAAAAATAATAACAGCTATAGTATTTCCAACTCAGTTTAAGAATAAAGGTAAACAAAGTTTCACGTCTTATAATTGAAGATCTTGTTTCTAATATAAGTTTAACCTATTAGATATGACAACATAATGAAAATGTAGTTTTAGGCTCGTATTTATAAAGCGATCTCAAGATTGAGAGTTATATTCAGCATAGATTAGATAGGCCAAAATGTGCTGAAATATAATTTCTGATACGAGCTCAAACTAGCTAATAAAGGTAACTTAACTAATTTGCCAATACGTATCATTTATTTGTTAAATGTGTTCTTAAATAAAAAAAGAAACATGAAACTTTGTTGATCTATATTCTAAAACTGAGTTAGAAATACTAAAATAAGTCTCTGACATGGAATGTGTGACGGCCACTATGAAAGTCAGCGATCGGAACTGACAGCTTACCATCCCGCCCGACGCACAATCATGACAAAAATCCACTTTGTGTTCCCATGGAAATCGAACCCATTACCTTTGGATCGGGAATTAAAGGCTCACACCATTAGACCACGAAAGCAGTATTCGTGATGACTAGTGAGTTTATCCTATTTAACGCGAACTATTGCTCTGTTTTACTTAATGAGCGCGGGAGACCATCACTCCGCAACGGGTATTAGAAACGCCGCTTTCTACCACCTGAGCTGCAATTAAGTGCTTCCTGCACTTGCGTAAAGGAGGTTAAGGGGCTTAGTAGCTAGTAGTTTCTTCCATGCTAGACTGGGAGTGAAAGAAAAACATAGAATATACTAGCTGCATTTCCTCCCGGGCATGTTGTAAAAACCAGCTAAGGGATCCAAGGGTTTCAGTATATCGCAATTTAGGCGATGGGCTGACAACCTGTCACTACAGCAATATACCTACAAATCAATATTAAATAACCCTCAAAACTTTGTCAGACGTGGCGGAACGACATTTAGTTAGGTCGTTTACGCTCTGCTTACCCCATTAGGGATAAAGGCGTGATTATATGTATGTATGTATGTATCCGAATATAAGCAACCTCATTCATTCATTTTAATTCTATTGGCTTCTGCTAACTAGCAATTCTGCCAGTGCCAAGTGATATTGGCACATTAGAATAAAAGACAAATACGTATACCTGAAATATTAGCAACTAAATTTGAGGATATAAAATATTCATATTCATATCCATATATTCATAAATATCGCCCGTATTGCAGTTGAAATATTGTTTAAATCAGTTATCGTCAAAAGAAACCAAAAATCGCAAAGAGCGAATTTATAAATAAAACTATTCGTTGGATTTAAAATCTAATGTAGATCTTGAACTTACTCTTCAGATGCTTACTTTTTGTTCACTGATTAAAGAGAAGTAGGCAGTCAAAACCAACCGTTGGCCGGCTATACCCCTTAAGTGTTTCCTGCACGTTGTGTAAAGGAGGTTAACCGGCTAATTATGACACCCTCCTTTCTACACATTTGGAACACATTTGGCGCCCTTTTTATTTAACATCATTACCTTTGTTTCAGATTTTTGTTCCTCGTTTCGAATGTTGGAAGCAGCTGTGCATAGAATCACAAAGGGTTAAATTGGCAACGGGAAAGAATGAAAGGGAAATATTTTAATTAAAGCACAAATGGTTAAAACATTTTGTAGTTATTATTCAACTCGTTGATTCCTCGAGAATAAATGAATAAAGAATATTTTTTTACGTCATCAAATAAAAAGTAATATTGTCCAATAATTTGGACGCAAGTGAAGTGAAGTAGCATACATTTCCTACAAACATACATATAATCACGCCATTATCGCTTATGGGGTAGGCAGAGCGCAAAGGACCTGAACGAAGGTCGTTTCGCCACGTCTGACAAAGTTTTGAGGATTACGTAGACATGCATTACGTAGACATTTTTTTTTTTTCTCTAAAAGTAAAGTTAGTCTAAAAACATTTCTAGCGTCGGGGACTAATTAAATTAAGTTACCTAAAGCTATTTCGTACGAACTCAAGCGCATAGACATATGACAATTTGTGCCGTACGGTGCGGTTTGGCTACACGCCACCCACCACGTTTTCACTAAATGTAACCGCTTTGGTATACATTTCTGCTTTTGTTTAAAAAAAAATAAGCATTAAAAAATCTTCTACGTAATTTACTACTAATCAAAGAACTAGATCCTCTAACTACGTCTTGGCGATACTAGCAGTGGCACCCCCTTTAGTAAAAAAATATAATTCACTAAAATCGCATTGAAACGAAAAACCGGTCCAACAGAATCAAGTAATAGTAATGAAGATAATTTAGAAACTTATTAATTAGCGATATATAGTTCGTTGTAGTAACAGGAAGAAAGATTGCGAATAACGGCCACCACCGGCAACTTTTCTCGCTGTTACTAAAACGAGCTATAAATCGCTTATTTATAAGGTTCTATATTATCTTTTTGAATTTGTTACAAAGGTTTTTTAATTCACTGCGTTTTTTGTAAATTATCTTTTTCTTTTACTAATGGGGGGCTACTTGGCTAGTATCCCCACCTTAATCTAACCTATTAAGTTTAAGTTAAACTAGCAAGGGCTGTTCCATTCTGCTTAAAGATTTGTGGTCGTTACTCTGAGAAAATCTTTAATATCTGCACCAACCACAACCATGATCCAACACGACGTAAGTTGACGTTCTCTGTTAGTGACAATAATGTATCTTATCCCAGAAAGAGTATCTAAGATTCGACTGTTTAAGTCATAAAAGAAGCAACAGTGAATGAAATTGTCGGTCATGCTGGACTGGGTCCGAGAAAAAACATAGAATGTTCATGCTGCATTTCCTCCCAGGCATGCTGTAAAATCAGCTAAGGGGTCTGAGGGTTTCAGAATATTGCGATATAGGCGATAGGCTGACAACCTGTCGCTACAGAAATATACCTACAAATGTATATTAAATAACCCTCAATTTTGTCAGACGTGGTAGAACGACCTTTGTTTAGGTCGTTTACGTTTTGCCTACCCCATTAGGTATAAAGGCGTGACTATATGTATGTATGTATTAATGAAATATCACAAAATGTGCAGCAATGGATACAAAATAACGACATAAAAGTTTTCACCGATAGTGGTATCTCTAATGAAAGTGATTGGGCAGGAGGCGGCCCAACTCAAATTGTTTCTAACCCGCAAACTCGGAACAGAGTTGGCCCAACAACAAAATACGAAATAATTTGCTTTAGACTAGCTACGAGGTGAGAATTCGACTAAATTGGCACCAGTTAGGTTAGTTTATATATATTTATTTATTTTTGAATTATAATATCACTCATTATAGAGGTACATATTTTAGAGTTATAGAGGAAGATTCTTTCATGCTGGACTAGGAGGGATACGAAAACATAGAATGTTCTAGCTGCCCTTCCTCCCAGGCATGCTGTAGAAGTCAGCAAAAGAGATTCGAGGGTTACAGTGTATTGTAATTTAGGCGATGGGCTGACAACCAGTCACTACAGCAAAACACATTACATTCTAAAATTGCCCTCAATTTTTCTCAGACGTGGCGAAAGCGCCTCTTACGAGGCGTTTTACGTTCTGCCTACCCCGGAAGGGATAAAGGCGTGTTTTTATGTGTATAGAGGAACACCGAGGAAACCATTTCGATTTCGAGAAAGACTTGAAAGATAATGGCTTGTGATGGGGATCAGTGGACACTGTGGACATAATAAGAGAGGCATTCCCCTGCAGTGGAAAGTTTCAGGTTATTGAAAATAGATTCTTCTTCTTATGTCGAGTGGGTATCGAGTCTATTGACCTGATTAACCCTGGTGTCAGAGTTTTGAAACCGCCTAATAGCACCGAAAATAAATAATATTAATAATAATGGCTGATTGATAAGAATCCGTACAACCTAATAAAGTCTATGATAAATTAACCAATAAATCCCCTCAATCAAATTTAAACCCCTTTTTTTACAGCCAGTAATTCGACAACAAATAAAAATTCATATTTTATTTTCACGCCAGCTCCTCGATGTTGAAATATTCAAATATTCTGACGGCACACTTGAGCCTGTAGCTTCGGCCGACATTTCAGAATGGAAATGTACCTGTTCGTGCCTACGAGGGGAATCGTATTCGACATTTGACGCGGAATGATGATGCAAATTTGGTGAAATGCCGAATATTATATGCGGTTAAGGAATAACGCGGTACCTTCTTTGATCGTGCGCTCGTAGGTGGTTGCTACGCGGAATAGATAATAAATAACTTACTCATATGTGCAAACAAACATAACTAGGCAGGTCGTTATAGTAATGTCACAGCTCGGACACTCCTAACATGTCATTTCATTTTGATCACACATCGACAGACGGCATGTTGCACTTGGCATGTGTTTGTGTGCGTGTTATAAGGGTTGACAAATTTTGTTATACCGGTCATAATCATCACTTGATTAATCTGGTTCTTGATTAAACCATCGTTTTAAAGTAGTTCACTGTAACTGAATAGTTAGAATAGATTAGGTTGCATATTTTGTATGAATTTACTTACCGTATCTCATCATTGTGGAATCTAAAAAAGTTTTTATTGGAGTCATATATTGTGGTAGAAAGACATCCGTACACGGAACAGTCTTTTGAACACAAAACTTTATTATTTCCCTTACACTGGGAAACATGCCCGCTAAGCGTACGCTCAATGTGGCCCACAATCGAGGCGCGGAGTGAGATGTATGTCGAACTGGGGAAGGGAGGTGAATGTCCATTCTTTTTTTTTTTTTTTTCGCCTTTATCCCTAATAGGGTAGGCAGACCGTTCCGACACGTCTGAAAATGTTTTGAGGGTTATTTAAGATAGATTTGAAGTTATATTGCTGTAGTGACAGGTAGCCCATCGCCTAAAATGCAATATACAGAAACCCTCGGACCTTTAGCTGGTTTTTGCAGCATGCCCGGGAAATGCAGTTGGCACATTCTATGTTTTCTCTCGCTCCCAGTCCAGTCCCTGTTCCCTGTAACCCTGTTCATATTAATTTTATCTATTTATTATTTTACGACTTGGTCTAAAATTTATATACGTATATCTACTTCCAATAACCTCTTTAGTGAGACCAGTTTACCGTCCTTTGCTCAGTGTCGAGCTAAAAGAGGGAACAAATTGGTGAGACTAAAAGACTTCCGTTGGACCTTTGAAACCGGAACCCTTAAAGTAAGTTCAGTCGTCGGTTCACATACTGAGTTATATGGGAAGTTTATTTCTGATGCAATGATTTACAGAAGCTGTAACGCAAGTAAAAGGATATTGTAGAAATAACACATACCGTATTTTTTTATGTAATGATGATAATATACTTAACTATTTTCCCACCTCAACTTCTTTTAGATTTTTTTAAAATATTATACATACATACATACATACATAAAATCACGCCTTTATCCCTTACGGGGTAGGCAGAGCGTAAAACGCCTCCTAAAAGGCGCTTTCGCCACGTCTGACATAAATTGGGGGCAATTTTAGATTGTAATGTGTATTGCTGTAGTGACAGGTTGTCAGCCCATCGCCTAAATTACAATACACTGCAACCCTCGAATCCCTTTTGCTGACTTATACAGCATGCCCGGGAGGAAGGGCAACTGGAACATTCTATGTTTTACTTTCTCTCCCAGTCCAGTATGGAAGTTAAAAAAATATTATAGAGTTTATAAAAACTTGTAAATAAGAACTAGCGTTTAGGTAACGGGTTACAATACTATTTAAAAAGCTCCTGAAAATGTGCTTATCGTGGCCGAAAAGGAGTTTTGCAAGCAATAGATACTCTGCTTGTGATGCAATACCTAAGTTCTTCTTCTTCTGTCGAGTAGGTATCGAGTCTATCGACCCAATGAACCCTGGTGTCAAGAGTTTTCAAACCGCCTAGTAGCACAACTATCAGGCCTCTGACATGGTTTGAGTAACGACCACTATCAAAGACAGCGACCGGGACCGACGGCTTAACGTGCTCTCCGAAGCACGAAATCTTTTTCTTTTCGGACAATCAGGTGATTTAGCCTGCAATGTCCTAACCAAACTGGGGAAAAATTCACAAAGTGATAAATTCTCAAATATCAACTTTAATACCTAAGTGATATGGCATGATACAAACAAAGAGACCACAAATTAATGTTACGTTATCAAATATTAGTGAGAATGTGCACGCCTTGACTGATTGTTCGTCGCGCAGCCGTCATGCGACGGCTGCAGCTTATGCGGCAATTACCGCTCACAAAGAAAACTTCTACCATCTTCTACTCTTATCAGAAGGTTGACACTCTACCTACTCTGTAAGAGATGATGGCGTGATATTTTAAGAAAGAGACCGTATATAGAAGTTATACCGTTAAAATACTACTGATAATGTGCACGCTCTGGCTGATTGTTCGTCGCGCAGCCGTCACGTGGCGCTTGTAGCTTATACGGCAAGTACCGCTCACAAAGGAAACTTCTACCATCTTGTACTCTTATCAGAACGTTGACACTAAATCTACCCCGTAAGAGATGGTGGCTTAATATTGTAAGCAAGAGACAAAAGCTAGAAATTATACCTTGAAAATATTAGTGAGAATGTGCACGCTTTGACTAATTGGTCGTCGCGCAGCCGTGACGCAGCGCCTGCAGCTTATACGGCAATTACAAAGGAAACTTCTACCATCGTCTACCCTTATCAAGACGTTGACACTCTATCTACCCCGTAAGATATGATGACGTGATATTTTAAGCAAGAGACAAAAGCTACAACCTATACCGTTAAAATACTAGTGTGAATGTGCACGCTCTGGCTGATTGTTGACTGCCGTGTCGCGACGCCTTCAGCTTATACGGCAATTACCGCTCACAAAGAAAACTTCTACCATCTTCTACTCTTATCAGAACGTTGACACTCTACCTATTCCGTAAGAGATGATATTGTAAGCAAGGAACCGCAGCTAGAAGTTACGCCATTAAAATATTAGTGAGAATGTGCACGCTTTGACTGATTGTTCGTCGCGCAGCCGTGACGCGGCGCCTGCAGCTTACGCGGCAATTACCGTTCACAAAGGAAACTTCTGTTAAAGAGAATTCCTTATTAAGTAAGATGACGGGCCGGACATAGGTATAGTTATGCTCGTATTTATAAAGCGATCTCAAACTTGTGAGCAATATTAGGTATGGATTTGACAGACCGTTTTGTACTGAAATGACATTTCAGATACAGATTCAAACTCGCTGTAACCCTTGAGAGCTGATTACAATTACGGGCCTCAGTACATTATGAGTTTCATACTCTAGTGGTCATACAAGATTATTGTGTAATTTTATTTTATAATGAACAGGACAAGGATTAACTATAGTCTTTATATTAACTATAATCCTTGTTCTGTTAATTATAAAACAGAATTACACCAAAATATTGTAAAAAGTAAGTAAAAACTCTTTATTAAAAAAAAACCTGCTTATTTAATTAAATTATTTTGTAATATTATTTAACATTAATGGTGCTTAATCTAAACAAAGAAGATTATGTGCGCCTAGTGATCCGCTTACAGTGCGGTAGCTTATTGAGTACATCATTAAATCTATAAAATTAAATTAACAGGTTGACGCAGTAGGTACTTATCCATACTTAAAGAAGTGCATTTTCACTATAGAATGTGCTTGCTTAGTTTTTTTACAATTATTAATTTTGTTGATTATATCTATAGGCAGGTCGTTCAATACCGGAGAAGGATGCACCACCAGTGTCTCTTTCCATATATTGCACACATTTACAAAATTAAATGAAAAACAAGTCAATTTCTTGGTATTGCTCGCTGTAGGAATCATTAAGTGCAGCAACACACAGGCATCGCGTCACTTACTGCGCGAAAGGTTGCGCTAAACACGCTGTTAATATAATTCTTTTTGCATTGCCTACAACACACATGCGTCACCGTACGCTACACGCGCGCTTACTGGTAGAGGGATGCGCTGACGTAGAGTTCATCGCTACGCGCAAGTGTGATCAATATATAACTGAATCAAATTTGAATTTATTGCGGTACCTCAACCTCCGCCGTACAAAATAAAAACCCTACCAAAAGCTGCACCAAGCAATTAACATTTATTAAAATTTATTTCCACAGCCGGTTGATTTTGAAAACGACTCGTTGATTCATAGCGCGTAGAAGACGCAATCGCTTTGGCTTGATTAGGTATTCCATTAAGCAAGCGGCTATATAAATCATCGTTGAAATTATGCGAACTCACCCAGCCATGTCTGTCTGGTTGTCCGTGAAAATAAAAACACTTGTTTGGATTCAGTTATTTATTGATTTCACTTGTCTTGTACAATTTGTAATAAGGTATTGTAGCACAGTGGGTGATAAATAATATAATTATAAATTTAACAGTAAACTACTCTCATATCGTTTATTTAAAACACATACATACATACATATAATCACGCCTTTGTCCCTAATGGAGTAGGCAGAGCTTAAACTACCTAAACAGGTCGTTCCGCTACGTTTGACAAAGTTTTGAGGGTTATTTAAGATGTATTGTAGGTATATTGCTTTAGTGACAGGTTATCAGCCCATCGCCCAACTTACAATATTATGAAAACCTGGGTCCCTAAGCTGGATTTTACAGCATGCCCGGGAGGAAATGCAGCTGTCACATTATTTTTTTTTCCCTCGCTCCCAGTCCAGCATGGAAGAATTTAAAACACACTTAATTTAAAAACATGTTGCAGAATCGGTACATGTTCTCGTTAAAAATGAACGACTATAGCACAGGCGAAAGTTATTAAAAAGTTGTTTCACCATCAAAGCGAACCTCATGTTGCAAATGCAAAATAAATATTATTTTCCTGTGAAGTTTTACGAACATATACACTTTGGTTAATGATAAATTCACATTTATATTGTAAAATTGACTAAAAGTATGTTTTTAACGATATAAACTGAACGATATAACTGCCTCCGTGGTCTAGTGGCTAGTGCCATTGACTCCCGATCCGGAGGTCCTGCGTTCGATTCCCAGGGGGTAAAACACAAAGTTGATATTTGAGAATTTATCTCTTTGTGAATTTTGCCCCAGTTTGGGTAGGACATTGCAGGCTGAATCACCTGATTGTCCGAAAAGAAAAAGATTTGGTGCTTCGGAGGGCACGTTAAGCCGTCGGTCCCGGTTGCTGTCTTTGATAGTGGTCGTTACACAAAACCATGTCAGAGGCCTGATAGTTGTGCTACTAGGCGGTTTAAGAACTCTGACACCAGGGTTCATCGGGTCCATAGAATCGATACCCACTCGACAAAAGAAGAAGAACGATATAAAGACCGGAGGTAATAGTATATTATTATTTTAAAAAACACACACACACACAACACAACACACACACCAAACACAGACTTAATATACATCCATGAGAGATTGAATTATTATTATTATCTCTTTTTTATTTTCTTAGCTTAGTAAAATTTATTTCTTTTGTGGATATCTACAGACAATAAGTATGTGCAATGGGCACGGGCAATTTAGCTTAAAGGGAGACACCAGTTACTATCCTGTTTAAAACCTGTTTGTAATGCCTAAATTAAATTTCATTCGCGATTAGACAGAAGTAAAAATTACTACGTCTGTTTTGCCTACCTTACCAAGCTAATAGGTATTATATTTTCTTTGCCAATACTATAAGCTTCTTTTTCCTCCATGCTGGCCTGGGAGCGAGAGAAAAACAAAGAATGTGCTAGCTGCATTTCCTCCTGGGCATGCTGTAGAAATCAGCTAAGGCTCCGAGGGTTTCAGTACATTGTAATTTAGGCGATGGGCTGACAACCTGTCACTACAGCAATATTATTATAAAATTACCCCTCAAAACATTATCAGACGTGGTGAAACGACTTTTTAGGCCTTTTACGCTCTGCCTACCCTATTAGGGATAAAAGCGTGATTAAGTACAAAATTAGAACACATTTTCGTCTTTTTTCACAGAAATCGTATTATTGGTCTTATTTTGTTTATGCTTAATATTTTCAAATCAAACTTAATTAGAAGCATATGCATGACGCATTTGGAAATGTTTACGAAGTTCCGTTAAGTTTAGTTTTACTGTTTGGGAATAAAAGCGAAGCTTCGTTTGTACGGGATTTCACTACTCCGGCAGACCCTTAAGAACCATTTGTAAAATAAAAACAAAATAAAAAACCAACACAAATAATCTTCATATAAAAAATAAATCTTACTGCTAAATTAGATTTTGCGGTCGGCTAATTTTCAATTTACGTAGATTGCGACTTACGATGTTTATTTGTTGCAGAGCTTGAATTAGTCCAGAATAAGAAATTGGTCTCTGAGACAAGATTGAAATGAATACATTATTTACTACATTCTAACTTGACAACTTAATTTGTAAACAACTACGAAAAGAATTAATATTTATCAACTTTTAGGCTAGTATTTATAAAGCGATCTCAAGATTAGGAGCAATATTAAGTATGGATTTGACAGTCTATTTTGTACTGAAAAGCCATTTCTGACACGAACTCAAATTAGCTGTCAGCCTCAAGTACTGTTTATTAATACGGCCCTTAGAGATTCATTTCAACTTTTCTTTATTTGTCATCTTTGATACTATGAAGTGCCTGAATATGACGTTACCATCACCAAAGAAAATATAATACTGGGCTCGATTCTAGATACCACAGGCTAAAACTAAAACATAAAATCTATCTGTCACTTTCAAAATAATAAAATTGAAAATGGACAGACTATATACTCTATGGTTTTACACTTTGTCCGCTAGATTTTAACGCACTTTTGCACATTTCCCCAATATTTCTGACAATTTTATTCGCCATATCATATGACGACGGATAAAAATGACAGATAACCCATAAAACCACCGACTTTAAATCAAAAACTGAAGAGAATAGATCTCGTGTTCTTTTACAATGTAGTCTGTAAGTGTCAAATAGATTTTTATTTTAGTTTTAGCTGGCAATTCTATAATAGAGCCCATTAGCTACAAACACACGCAAACCGGTTTTTGTACTAGGTTTTGTCCTTTTACGGTATAATATCATGTTGGAATGACTTTCATGCTGGACTGGGAGCGAGAGAAAAACATAGAATGTGCCAGCTGCATTTTCTCCCGGGCATGCTGTAAAAACCAGCTAAGGGATCCGAGGGTTTCAGTATATTGCAATTTAGGCGATGGGCTGACAACCTGTCCCTACAGCAATGTACCTACAAATCTATCTTAAATAACCCTCAAAACTTTGTCAGACGTGGCGAAACGGCATCTGTTTAGGTTGTTTACGATCTGCCTACCCCATTCGGATTACAGGCGTGATTATATGTATGTATGTATGTATGGAATGACTTTTCTGAAAATGTGTAAAAGGTTCGACAAAAAATAATACGCACAGTCCTACTTTTTACGGGTACGAATATTCTGAAAGTATCGTCGTAATTGTATCAAAAGGAATATAATAATATATACTTTATTGCTTTAGAAATTAAAAATACAGTTCAACTTAATAAAAATAAACAACTGGCGAGCTTATCTCTATAAGAGATCTCTTCCAGCCAACCTAATGATGATAAAAGATGGGAAATTTACGGGAAAAGATACAGTTAGTATAATTTAATTACAAATTGATATGGTTATAGTAATACTAATACACATATGACTATTCATATACATACTACAATAAACTAATACATATAAACGTATTTATAAGATAAGATAAATGATAAATAAAATATAATTATATACGTCATCAGAGAGGTCATGAAATGCTCTTTCAGTAATAATAATAATACCATGGCTTACGATTTTATACGAAGTGTCTTCAAATCCACTGAAGCAAATATGACATCCATTAGCTTATACACTTACTCGTAATTGACATGGCTTCAAACTCATGTGAAGAGTGGCGAGAGAACACGTGACTTTTGTGCTCTTTAAGAAGAAATATTGAGTAGTAAGAAAATCTGTTTCAAAATTATTTTATTTATTATATGCGTATTTAGAGAGTCTTAAAATGTCTTCCATGCTGGCTTGGGAGCGAGAGAAAAACATAGAATGTGCCAGCTTCATTTCCTCCCGGTCATGCTGTAAAAACCAGCTAAGGGATCCGAGAGTTTCAGTACACACATACATATTATCAAGCCTTTATCCCTAATAAAGTAGGCAGAGCATAAACGATTTAAACAAAGATCGTTCCGCCACGTCAGACAAAGTTGTGAGGTTATTTCAGATAGATGTATATTGCTGTAGTGGTAGGTTGTCAGTCCATCGCCTAAATTACAATATACTGAAACCTTCAGATTCCTTATCTGGTTTTATAGCATGCCCGGGAGGAAATGCAGCTATCACATTCTATGCTTTTCTCTCGATCCCAGTCCAGGATGAAAGTATGGGTTTCACTATATTGTAATTTAGGCGATAGGCTGACAACCTGTCACTACAGCAATATACCTATGTACAAATCTATCTCAAATACCCCTCAAAACTTTGTCAGACGTGGCGGAACAACCTTTGTTTAGGTGGTTTACGCTCTGCCTACCCCATTAGGGATAAAGTCGTGATAATATGTATGTATGATAAATGTCTAGAGAAAATACATCGTTGAGTACTGGCCTAACTACATAATATCACTACATAGTATAAAACAAAGTGGCTTTCTCTGTCCCTATATCCCTTTGTATGCTTAGATCTTTAAAATACGAAACGGATTTTGATGCGGTTTCTTTAAATGGATAGAAGAATTCAAGAGAAAGGTTTATATGTATAATACATGCATAATATAGTAGTAGTAGAAACACTGATGATTTCCGTGCGAAGCCGGGGCGGGTCGCTAGTACCGATATAAAAGGGGATAATTTCTTACAATTAGCAAGGGGTAGGGTAGTATACAAGTCCGGAATTGGATCGCACGCTCTATTAGATTTCAATATGGGGATAGCGCTCGCGAGCATTTTGTTTTGGGTTGTTACTTGTATTTGTGTCTTGTAATAGCGAAGACGCGTGACTAGAATGCTAAGAATATTAGCGAGGGAAAGAAACAGGCGTAGGGCGAGTGAAATACTGCTGCGCTCCCTTATCAATGGAAATTACTTTTAACATAGGTAAATTTTTCAATCTATTTGTTGGGATTTTGTTCCTTGTAACAGCAAAGATGCATTACGAAAATGTAAAGAATATTGGAAGTGTTTGGTGTGAAATACTACGACAATCTTTTTCCTCACGGGAAGCTGCTTGAAATAAATGATAATAATTTTAAATAAAAGATGTCTGAGTCTTTTCTTATTTTAATTTGCGGTATGGAAAAGAAAAATTGTTTGTTCAACGATAATAGGGCTTCATCAACTGAAAATAAAGGTAGATTGAAGCCTGTTTCATTTCTTTTTATTACTAGCTGTGCCTGCGACTCCGTACGCGTTTTGGTAATGATTTTAGAAGGCGATGATTTCTTTGTTTCAAATTTTACATAATGTCATCTAGTGGTCAGTGGCGGACCTATCAAATTTATAAATGCTTTAACGTTTTGTAAATAATAACTACTAAAGTTTTTGATTAGGTTGTTTTTACTGTAAATACATAAAAAAATATCTATACCGTGTATTTACAGATGTCGCTGTACGATTTAGCGATATTTTTAGATCGCGGTGATAATATTTTTCTTGGGAACACAAATACGTCTGATGAACTTTTGAGTTTTTATCGCGTTGGAAAGCCGTCGACTTCGCCGATCCCAGGGGGTCCCAGGTTACTCAGCCGTGGTTTTATTACCGGCGCGTTGGCGATCCCCTCGCTCGATTTAATTTCATAATTGAGCCAATTCGAAGTAGCTAAAAAGTCTATACGCGACTTTTTCTATCATGAGGGAACAGAAAGGGACAACAACTTAAGCAGGAATAGATCACTCCGTTCTTTACGTTTACGGCGCCAAAGGCGGTCAGGGTCGGGTTGTCCATCGTCTCGATGAACGTTTTAATCTCTTTACTCTTATTTGTTAGCTAAGCCTAACACGTGTATAACATAATACTTGTGTGCGTAATGGGACTTACTGTATTCTAATGAGATTTAAAGAATCTGGATTACATTTTCTATCTACTCCCTAAATCAAGTGGCGTGGTTTTTAACGTATATCTATAAAGTTTTAGGTGAGGTAACATTCAGCCGAATAAAAAAAATAACAAATCGAGTAAGAAACAATCAAAACATCAAAATTTTATTTCCTACCTACCCCCAACTCAGGTCGCGTGATTATTTGTATCTTTTGTTTTTTCCTAGATAACAATCAGTCGAATAAAAAAAGTTTGATCGAAATCGGTAAGTCTAAGTGAGGTAGCGTGATTTTAGGTATCCTTAGTCGCAACCTGTGAACACTGAGTTAAATAAAAAAAGTCCCATTGAAATTGGTTCAGTAGTTCTGGCGTGATGTGGTAACATCCAGACAGACAGACAAAAAATCTAAAAAAAACAATTTGGTCTTTATATCGTTCATAATGCCTGCTGCAATTATATTTTTTTCAAAATATTTAATGTACAGACACGACCCTTCTAGAGATTTATTATATGTACAAATATAGATAAGAAGGTTTCCTCTCCATAAGTTTATATACAGGGTGTAATCGAAAAGGTATGTGCGTTGTGCACCCGAAAAGATGATAATCTACGCACGAAATTGAACAACTTTTCCCAAGGATCATATGTCGAGAAACGAAAAATATTTTGGTACTCCCATTCAAAATGCATCAGCTGATAGCACATTTAGTATGGGAGGTTAGTTTTTTTTCGGTTTTTGACCTATGTTACTTAGGGAAAGTTGTGTTGTTTCGTGGACAGATTCACATCCTTTATTATACCTTTTTTGTTAGACTCTATATATTAATTTATTGTTCTATTTCTAGTGTTTCATTTTAGTTCAATGATTTTGTATTTAATTTATACATTTTGTAGTTAGTAGGTATATTATTTAAAAATAACGGAAGGCAACCAAACTTTCCATAAGTGTGTTTGGCCCTAAAACTCGTAGTTATAAAGCGATCTCAAGATTGAGAGCAATATTAACTATAGAGGCGTCTAACGCTCTGCCTACCCCGTAAGGGATAAAGGCGTGATTTTATGTATGTATGTATTAAGTATAGATTTAACAGGTCTTTTTATACTGAAATGACATTTCTGATACAAATTCACCCTCGCTATCACTCTTGAGAGCTGATTACAAATACGGACCACAAGAACAACGGGATTCAAATACAACATCGCAATATTTTTTTTATTTACAATGCTCATACAAAGGTACAGTTTGCGTTGAGTTTAGTTTTTCAAACGAAAACGATTGTGAACCAACACGACCGTCGGCCAAATATTTACTTTGTACTGAATTCAATTTTTTATTCGGATTTCTAGATGGAACTCAATTTATTTGAAAAATTGGGGAAGGAGCATAGTTGTAGCTACAGGTTTAGAAATTTTTCAGCCTAAGCAGCAAAATAGTCCTATTTTTACCTTATTTCTCTATTTACCTCTGTTTAGCTAGTTTTCGCTCTGCTTATCCCATTAGGGATAAAGGCGTAAGCCCCACACATTTACACTCTCAATAAATATTACGTAAGACATTGTTGATAATTCTGGACGCACTATTCCTTAACTAATTCTTAGCCAGCGCTATCACTTTCTCAACTTTAACATAAGAACAAGATTGCAAATAAATGACATTGACATTCCTAGAGTGAAGAATCACGCCTATATCCCTAATAGGGTAGGCAGAACGTAAACGACCTAAACAAAGGTCGTTCCGCCACGTATGACAAAGTTTTGAGGATTGTTTAAGGTAGATTTGTAGGTATATTGCTGTAGTGACAGGTTGTCAGCCCATCGCCTAAATTGCAATATACAGGTCCACCTTAGCTGATTTTTACAGTATGACCGGGAGGAAATGCAGCTGGCACATTCTATGTTTTTCTCCCGCTCCCAGTCCAGCATGGAAGTATAGAGTGAAGATTTTAGTACCAATATCGTTTTCTGTTTATAGGTACTAGTATCTTGTAGTTCTTTTATTTTAGAACACAGGTATTCAAATCGTTACAGCCATGCTAGTCTATCCTACCTTCGGAAATATTTAAATTTTTCTAAAAATATTCTTTTGGCGGGCGAATGTCGATCTTCCCTTTGACGTTATTGGCAGCCCGGTGGTTGCGTATTTGAATTTCGAACAGCCATCAGTGCTGCAGCTAGCTTTGACGATTTCTGTGAACTCATGTATCGAGTTATTTGAGAGCTTGTGAATGTCGCCATAATACCTGTAAAGGATCTAACCCACTAATATTTTTACGGAAAGGAACTGTAAAGCTGGTCAGAGGTAATGTTAGAGCGATGGACCGGCATTCCAGAGACAAAGGTTTAGACAGAGTAAAGGAAACGAATTTATTATGTTCTTTCTTTCATATTCTACCGGGTGTAAGGGACAGCATCCCGCAAACTGACAGGGGTTGCTCAGTCAACGAAACTGAACAACTATCACCAGGATTATTTTTTTTATCAGAAAGAAAAAAATAAATTTGACCTTCCCATTAAAATGACCACTACAATCAGACATGTATGTGAAATCGTTTTTTTTTTCACTTAATGAAAAGAATGTGCTGAAAATTGTTTAGTTTCGCTGACTGAGCAACCCCTATCTGATTGCGGAACGCTGTCCGTTACACCCCATATGAAATAAACAGCATTGTAAGTTTTAAAAATCCTCAAAAATAAGTATTTGATCCATTTTATTGTATTAAAGATACAGGGTCACCATCTCCCTAGCCTTATCCCGTACCTCACGGGGTCGGCTACCTAGTATAGATGATTGAACGAGGGTACTAGTTTTCTTAGAGAGTGATTTTCATTTGAACTTCACAACCTAGAAGGGAAACCAGACCCAATCCTAGATTTGGCTTTTTGGTTAGTATGGCAACCCAGCTGTCAAAGTTTTCAAGCCACAAATGATTATCTAAAAAATAGCAATGAAAAATAAATATTTTCTCAAGATTATTTAGCCATTTTGTAACACCTAATAATGATTTGGAAACACAAATAAAAATTACATTATTATCTGGAAGTAGTTGTATGTTATCATATAAGGGGTGTAAGGGACAGCGTCCCGCTAACTGATAGGGGTTACTCAGGTAAAGAAAAATTGACCTTCCCATACAAAATGACCACATCAATCAGACAATTTGTATGGAAAAACATTTTTTTATTCACTTCCTGAAATAGAACCTGGTGATAGTTGTTCAGTTTCATTCACTGAGCAACCACTATCAGTTTGCGGGACGCTGTGTAAGGGAACTTTTTTCAGCATATACCGGGTGTAAGGGATAGCATCCCACAAACTGATAATGGTTGAGCAACCCAACGTAGAGGTTGCCATTTTTTATGGAAATGTCAAAAAATATATTCACTTCCTGAAAAGGTCTGTTTATACCATGGCATCATGACTCTTGTCGGATCATGAGACGCAGCCTGCACCATTCTAATCTATTAGAAAGCAATTTCATAAAATTACTATGGATTTTGTGTCTCTGGAAATCAGATCTATTTACGACCGCAACAAGACCACGCTCACGAACCCAAACTCAAAACTCAGACTAATAGACCTATTAGAGCAGGATAAGGCTAGAAATCATTAAAATATGTTGAACCTAAATGCTACGCACAGATGTGAACTAGCGTTTATATTTATACGGAAAAATACGGCTGGCATGTACTCATTGTACAAAAGCCCTGTAACACCATCGTTCAACTGGAGAATCCACTCGCTGAGAAGAAGACCATTGGAAAAAATAACTTTCTGTGCTATTATAAGGTGTCAAATATATTCTGTAAAATATTTTGTCCCGGGAAAATACCTTATTATCGTGATCTTTGGCGCTATGCATAGATTGTTTATCGCATGGTACAGCGCACTTTTTTGTAATTCTAACACGTCGCGGCGCAGCGTGTTTCTGCTTTGTACGGCCCACGTTATATTTGAATATGTATGAGGTGATGTGACGCAGTTCGTGCCACTCGCCTCTGTATGAAAATGTGATGTCCCGATAAATTGTCAAAAGGGTTGATCGACAATGGAAAATGGCCGACGAAATATGCCTGCCGAATAAATTAAAATGGCTGAAAGCTTCGGTGTGATCAAAAACTTCGTTCAAACATGATGACGTCATACGTTTTTTTCATTTCGGGCAATCGTTGTACCTTTGACACTGGAATACTACATCCCATGAGTAGAACCAATTTACTGAACTAGGAAGAGAAAACTTCTAACTTTAACGAGAATATAAAGAATTTTTCAACAATCGATCGACTAACAATTTTATTCTTGTACCTTTTTTGTACGTTCAAGAAAAAGACATGTTTTTCTCATCGTGTTTGATATATTATTAAGTTATAGTGGACTCTTGATTTCTACTATATATATACTACTACCTATACATACATATAATCACTCCTTTATCCCTAATTGGGTAGCCAGAGCGTAAACGACCTAAACAAAGGTCGTTCTACCAAGTTTTGAGGGTAATTTTAAGATAGATTTGTAGATATATTGCTGTAGTGACAGGTTGTCAACCCATCGCCTAAATTACAATAAACTGAAACCCTCGGATCCTATAGCTGTTTTTTACAGCATGCCCGGGAGGTAATGCAGCTGGCACATTCTATGTTTTTTTCTTGCTCTCAGGCCAGCATGGAAGAATACTACTACTAGCACTAGCGAATACTAGCTCTTGACGCAGAAAAACTTAAAAATATGCCAAACGTAATATAATATCTTGACTCTTACTATCTGTCTATCAGCCACAGCCGATGTGAAATTTACAGTGAGAGAAGGGGGTAGAGTTTGTATTTCTAGTTGATTGAATTTGCTAATTACCAATTCTGCGAGCGCAGACAGAAACACAATGGAATCTGCCTGTAAAATGTACGTGTATCGCTTGTCAGAAACAATATAGGCTTTATATTTTACACGTGTTTTCATCAAATACGTTGTCTACATCATTATAGAAATATGACATACCTAAAATTTATATTATGGGATTTACCATGGATTTATTACGCCGCAATAACACACCATTGACTCTCACATCAAGTACTGCAAAATTTTGACGTATTCAAAATGTGACACAAATTTAATTTTTGTTTTAAAATAATAATAGATTGTTGTTGTCACAAGACTGCATATTTGTAGTGAGTCTGTAATCCACCATCAAAGTCAAATATCTTGCTTAACAGAAGGTTACTTGCAGTGTGGTTTTTAAATTACGAAACAGCAAAAGAGATTCATAAGTAAATTTTTCTTCATATCTATTAATACATACATACACTTACGAATCACGCCTTTATCTCCAATGGGGTAAGCAGACAATTTTTTGAGGGTTATTAAAGATAGATTTGTAGGTCTATTGCTGTAGTGATATGTTGTCAGCCCATCATCTAAATTACAATATACTGAAACCTTCGGACCCCTTAGCTGGTGTTTACAACATGCCCAGGAGAAAATGCAGTTGGCACATTCTTTGTTTTATTCTCAGTCCCAGGCCAGCATGGAAGAAGCAATAATTATTCTGTATATCTATCTATTAATGAGGCAATATAATATATTTTCTCGATAAGGCGAGCGAAGAAATATAAGTAATAAGAGCCCTGTAAGGCCGGTAAGCCCCGACTTCCCGACGACGGGGAGGACGCGGGGGGCAGGGGCGGTTAAGGCGATACGTACCTAAATATGAAAAAGAAGAAATTAAAATTTCACCACTGGCAGGATGAGGTAAGTACCTATCATATAATTTGAAACTAGATTTCATTTTGACAGTCACGTCTGTGGGCGAGTCAAAACGAGCTCAAAACGCACAAAAAACTTCTTTACGTAACCTAACAACTTACTTGTTAGTATGTTTGACAAACATTGTTTGTATTGTGTTACTATTTTTATTATCACAAACAATTTCTTTGATAATAAACATGTCAAAATACTAAATAAAGTCAAATAACAATTATTACAAATTATTATAAATGTCAATCTTAAAACTAATACACAAATATTAAAATAATTTTCGACAACTTATCAACTAAAACTTATTAAAAAGACCACCCAGTAACGCTCCACGCCCGAATGTGCCCATGACACTGGCAGAGTTTCCTCTCTGCACTGCAAGAGAGATCCTCTGAGCGAGAAAGAAGGCTGCGCGAGGATCTGACCCCTGGTTCTTCAAGCGCTGGCCCACGCTGCGCACCAGCTCCTTCGCATCAGAGCCCCACGTACCCGCCGTCTCAAAAACCACAGTACATTGTGTTTGTACCCCATGAACAAATTCCTCAGATACCAAAATAATATTGCACATTTACATTACAGATACTTACAGGGTTATTCTGATTTGTAGTCTAACTGACTTACTTTTAAATTACCTACTGCAAACTGATACGGTATGGTTAGGCAGCAAAATGGAACAACTATGGCGTAAAACAAAAAATACGGTAAAAGCGACGTCTTCATACGAATTGTTTGATCGCAATGGTCATTTTGTATGAGAATATTGAAGATAGTGAACGTAGACATTAAGGATCCAACGCAAGCCATACGCTATGATGATTTTGATAGGGATTTTTTTTTTTTGCACATATTTCTTGTCTAAGCAAACCTCTATCAGTTTAGGTAATGACAAAACAATTGTCCAGTATGTTTTTGAATCACTTGGTTATTTAGACTTTCAAAAATAATAATTCGGCGGCTACATCCCCCTTAAGAGCGGGTGGTCTCGCTAAGCCCCGCGCGCACGCATCTACCCGCATTATGTCTAATTGTGATTTAATGGCTCTCCGCGCTGGATCTATTTAACCTTAAACACAAAATACGTGATGTTTTTATCAACAAGATAATGTTTACTTTGTTGAGAAACGGGTAATGTGAAAGAATTGCAAGCGAGTTTAATGAGAGTTCTTCTAGGCGGAGTTACAATGTACAAACAATCTAAGTTACGTGAAGAACTGTCTAAATGAGCAACACGTGGTTTTTTAGTTTGTATTATCTACATTTTGCTCTTGTAAAGTAGGTCTTGTATTGATAGGTATATTTAATGATACTTGACAGTATTCAACGTGTTCAAATGAGTATACCGGGTGTATGGGACAGCATCCAGCAAACTGATAGGGGTTGCTTAGTCAACGAACTGAACAACTTTCACCGAGAAATTATTTCAGGTGATAAAAAAAAAAAATCTTCCCATGCAAAATTACCACCTCGATCAGTTATTTTTATGGAAAACCAAAATTGTTCACTTTCTAAAAAAAAATCCTGGTGATAATTGTTCAGATTCGTTGACTGAGATACCCCTATCAGTTTGCGGGACGCTGTCCCATACACCCGGTATACTCATTTGAACACGTTGCATACTGTCAAGTATCATTAAATATACCTATCAATACAAGACCTACTTTACAAGAGCAAAATGTAGATGGTATAGGTGTACCTACCAATGTATATATTAATATAAACATTACGTGCTCGTTATGTCAAACAAAGCCACCATAAAAAGCCTCAGACTAAACACAGACAAAACAAAATTATTTCGACTCGAATTATTCTGCGAGCGAAAATTACATTCACACGTACCGGCCGACCCTGCTAATTATGATTTAATGACACCTAGCTGGGCGGTTTTTTTTTTTAATTCTGTGAGGGAAAAAAGGGGTTGAATAAGTAAAGCAGGTTAGAAAGAAAATTCGTGTATGCGGGGTGCAATAATTTGTATAGATAAATTTGATATTTTATTACGTAGCTACTTAAATGATTTTGCCGTCCTAAATAATACTGGCCAGTTCGAGATTTAAAAATAAACTTCTCATAAATTCTAAAAAAATTGTTTCTAAAATAATTAATTTAAATATTTTTTTTATATCGACACCGAGTAAAGAAATGACGTGATACTATTCTATCCCAACATGACATAGGAATTTAATGTATAAAAAGTGCCCTAAAGATCTCTAGAGCAAGAGCAACACTAAAATTATAAAGAACGACTATTTACGTGCCCGTCCGACAGCACGGATCATCTAACTTTTTAGACAATCAGGTCTTATTTCGCCTGCAATGTCCTAATCAAACTAGTAGAAACAACAACACAAAGTCATTGTCCCCCGCCGGGAATCTAACCCGGGACTCCCGGTTCGTGATCCCATGGCTCAGACCGCTAGACCACGGCGGCAGTGAACACTAAAATAACAAGTTGGGGGAACGAAGTCATTAATTTCTGAGTATAAGAAGAACACGAAAAGAGGCATTAGAGTTGAGGACATTGTTAAGTATATTGCTCTTGTAAGTATTCCAGTCTTTTGGCAAGATTTATTGTTGTAAAGTTCTAGGAGGTTGCGGAGATAGGCTCACAACAGGCTCAATATAGGAGTAGGCACGACTGAGTTAAGTATGTTTGTTAAAAATAACAATATAAAAGTGAGCAAACGGTAACAATCTCCATACACTGGACTTTGTCGTAATTCAAAAACACTAATCAAGAGGGACCCTTTGTTATTTTAAATATCTACATACATACATATAATCACGCCTTTATCCGTAATGGAGTAGGCAGAGCGTAAACGACCTAAACAAAGGTCGTTCCGCCACGTCTGACAAAGTGTTGAGGGTAAGATAGATTTGCAAGTATATTTATTTAGTGAGAGATGGTCACCCTATCGCCTAAATTGCAATATATAGAAACCCTCGGGTCCCTTAGCTGTTTTAACAGTATACTCAGGAGGAAATTCAGCTGGTACATTTTATATTTTTCTTTTGCTCCCAGTCCAGCATGGAAGAAAAATAAACAAATCCTAAAATAAAATATGTACATACTATTTGGTAAACCCTAATTGTATACTGTACTTATACATAATGTAATAATAAGCCCGATGGTGTGGTGGATAGGTCCGCTGCCTCCTGAGCGGGAGGTCGTGGTTCGAATCCCATCACGTACCAATGTGTTTTTCAGTTTTCGATTTTCATATGTACGTTTATTCGGCGCTTTTTTCGTGCTTCGGAAGGCACGTTAAGCCGTTGGTACCGGTTAATATCGTTTAATACCGTAGATATTAGTCGTTAAGTCATGTCAAAGGTGATTGCTAAACATTGGCGGCTTGAAAACTCTGACCTAATCTAGGATTGGGTCTGGTTTCCCGTCTGGGTTGCGGAGGTCAGATGGCAAAAACCAGTACCCTCATTCAATCCCCTAGATTAGGTAGCCGACCACGTAAGATACGGGATAAGGCTAGGGAGATGACGACTTACATAATGTAATAAAGCCAACACACGGCTACAAAAACAGGAGCACTAGCGTCATACATGCTTCCCCGCTACACAATATTAAAAGTGAACAAGAAATATAACTCTACCAGTGCAGCATACGCTAAGTCGCGTATAGCATCCATGTTTCAGTTTATTAGCTTATTTCGCTTGGATGAGCACAATACTCGAGTGTATATAGCTGTTTGCTTCCATGCTGGCCTGAGAGCGAGAGAAAAACATAGAATGTGCCAGCTGCGTTTCCTCCCGGCCATGCTGTAAAAACCAGCTAAGGGATTCGAGGGTTTCAATATATTTTTATTTAGGCGATGGGTAGGGATGGGATTACTGCTGTAGTGATAGGTTGTCACCTATCACTACAGCAGTATAACTATAATTATATCTTAAATAACCCTCAAAACTTTGTCAGACGTGGCGGAACGACCATAGTTTAGGTCGTTTACGCTCTGCCTACCCCATTAGGGATAAAGGCGTGATTATATGTATGTATGTATATAGCTGGAGGGCAGTGCAGCCAGTTGCAGAAACACAGAATGGCTTCACAAAGCCCGAGGTATGCGCACTTCGTCAGAGACTCTCGAATATCATCATATCAGCATATCTGAGGCCACCACAAAGAAATTTTACGCTCGAATCTTCGAGAAATATTCCCGAACGGGAAATTCGATTTCGACATGGAATAAAAGTTCTCTCGTATATGTACGGATGAGAAAACCATTAGGATATTAAAAATGTGAAGCACAAACAACGTGACATTCTCTGTAAGAGAGAAAACATGAGGAGCGGACATTGTAGGTATATATTTGAAATAGTTTTCCATTTTTGCTAAATCAACCTACTTATTTAATATTAGTCCATTTAAAAAAATAGAAGGTACATCATTGCATTTAATACTTTTTAAGGCAACTACAAAGTTCCAAGCAAGGTACAGTGTAAAAAATTGCTTAAAATAGCTTTAAAGGTTTTATATATTTTTTTCCATTTATAAAATAACTTTGGTAACATTTCTGCACCTGACTTTTCTTACGACAAACCTATACGGGTTGTATAACATAGCGTCGTACTGACAGGGGTTGCTCTGTCAACGATACTGAACAACTATCGTCAGGAATTTCTTTTAGGAGACGAAAAAAAATTTATCTTCGCATACAAAATGCCCACATCGATCAGACAATTTGTATAAAAAAAAACATGTACCGAAAAAAAAAACGTGCTGATTGACCCCGTATGCCGATATATTCCAAAAATAGCATTTCAGTTAAGACTGATAAAAAATACAAGCAAAGTTTACTTTTTTAATACGCAAATGGGTTCAGAACAAAGTGATTAATTAATTTCAATTAATCCTGCGGGATTCTGGTCGGGTGTGTAGCTTACTCACTTAAATTAAAATGCTCCATATTCACGGTAATTGAACCAGGAATTGCATGCAACGATTATAGTAAATTTTATATTTTTTAAGCGCAGTTGAAATTAAGCTTGCAAACATAGTAAACACAATTCTTGAACCTATTCACAAGGGGTGTAAGGGACAGCGTCTCACAAACTGATATGGATTGCTCAGTCAACAGAAAATGATTACAGGAAGTGAAATAAAAGGCTTTTGCATATAAATTGTCTGTTCGAGGTGGACATTTTGTATAGAAAAGCCATTTTTTTATTTTTACTTCCTGAAAGAATTTCTTGGTGCAAGTTGTTCAGTATCGTTGACTGAGCAATCTCTAAATATCAGTTTGCGGGACGCTGTCCCTTACACCTGGTATCACACAAATAATCTAACTTAAAACTAAGTTTAGCTTAATTCTAAATATTTTGTTCCCTGGGTTTTAAGTTACCCACTTCAATAAAACAACCCAGAGAAGCCTTTAACTCTATCCAAAAAAAAAATTAAGTACCATATCTGCTTTATTCTTGATCTAGCTATTCGATCAGTCCTAGTCAGGCCCATAAACTCGTACTAGAATCAAATAAACCTAAAATATTTATTTCTCGCCCTAAAAATCTGACATGTATTTCATTTATTGCACTTAAGTAAATGGATACGGTATAAGCAGCCCACGTGGCGGCCGGAGCATACCCGGGGTATACTGGGGGAATACCCCGGGGAAATTTAACGCTATCACAGCCCGCTAAATACGAGCATGGAAAGAAATATATACCTGTCCTCTAATGTGAAACTCAATTTATTTAAGATATTTTTATTCTGTGGAAAATAGCGTTTCATTTGTTTATATTTAAAATATTTTTATTTAAACAACAAAATACAAGTAAAAGCGGTTTTGCACTGCTCCGTATTTGGTTCGTATCTGTGAAAAAAATTATGGATTGGCACGAAATTGTTTGACAGCTTCCATATATATTTCACGGATACGGATGCGAATACGGAGCAGTGTAAAAGCGCCTTAACTTGTGGTTTCTTAACGAGTTTTGTTTACCATTGCTGAAAGAAATATAATAATCAATCCCTATCAGTTTTTTTTAATATCCCTATAGGTCAAAAATAAAAACCAGGAAGACGTCACTTATTTTTTTTTCTAAAAATTGTATTAATGTAATCAAAAGCATTTTTATTTAATAGTCTACCGGCTAAAAGAATCAGAAAAATTAGCCCATAGCAGTTTTTTTTTCTTTATCATCTCTAAAGGTCAAAAATAAAAACCAGAAAGACGTTACTTGAATATTTTTTCTAAAAAGTCGTATTAATTTAATCAAAAGCATTTTTAAGAATTGTCTACCGGCTACAATGAATATTAAAATTATGATCGACAAATATAGTAACATCTATACATATAATAAACCGCTAGAAGGGTCGTGTCTGTACATTGAAAATTTTTACAAAAAAATAATTGCAGCAGGCATTATTAACGATATAAAGATCAAAACGATTTTTTTTGGATTTTTGTCTGTCTGTCTGTCTTGTCTGTCTGTATGTTACCACATCACGCCAAAACTACTAAACCGATTTCGATAGAACTTTCTTTATTCAACTGTGTGTTACCCGGGTTGCAACAAAGGATACCTAAAATTACGCTCCCTGACTTTAGGGGGTAGGCAGGAAATTGAAATTTGGCTGTTTCTTAACCGATTTTTATGGAACTTTTTTATTCTACTGAACATTATATAAAATCAAAGCTACGATACAAATAATCACGCCTCATGACTTAGGAGGTAGGTAGGAAATTGAATTTCTGTCGTTTTTAACCGATTTTGATGAAACTTTTTTTGTTTGACTGAGCATTACTTAATCTAAAAATTTCGATACAAATAATCACGCCACCTGACTTAGAGGGTAGGCAGGAAATTGAACTCTGATCGTTTTTAACCGATCTTAAAAGGACTTATTTACTGAGTTTTTTAATTACCTGGTGTCTAGCCTAGGTTAGAAATTATCACGCAAACCATTTTTATATTGAGTAAGTACCCCAGTTTGCATGAAAAAACACGCAGTGTCGAACATACTGAAAACGCTTCTCCACGATTAGGAGCGGGATCTGCTAGCTCACGCGCGGAATCGTGTTTTCCATACAAAAACAAAGATCAGACAATGTGAAACACGCTTCCGCGCGCTGGTTAGCAGATCCCGCTCCTACGCGCGGATAAGCGTTTTCAGTATGTTCGACACTGCGTGTTTTCCATACAAACCGAGCGTACGAAGTCGCGGGCACAGCTATACACCATACATAAGTTAACTTGTTGTCTATTAAAAAAACGTAAGTTGTAAATAATCTTAAATATTCAATAGTTTAATGGCGAATTCAACGAAAAAATTGTATCATGCTTTGTACATAATTAATTGATCCCAAAACAAAAATAAATGGAAACAAAGAAACAACTGTTAGGTAACACAACTCCTTCCATATTTAAGTAGACAAGTACTGTAACGATCGTTTATCATTACATATAGAATAATTAGTTTATAAATCGACCCAACACTTAAACAAATAGCATTTAGATTTTTCGTTCAAAAATTGAGACATCTTTATTTGACATGACCCAGCATTTAAACAAGAGTAACCAATTCATAAATATCCATACTTGTTTCTTGGTAATAGAGTTAAATTTTGAATGTTACAAAAGATATTATACTTTGTTTTGATATAGCATAGAACTTGGAAGATTAAAAAAAGAACAGAGGAACAGCGGTCATGCAGTGGGGGTTGGCAGTTGCTGACGGGCCGGGACGATGTCCTAACGCGGAAATTGGCGATTCCGAGCATCGTGTGTTGTTTATTTTCGGCGTTGTGTTTTATTCGAAGTCCATCGTTGTGATTATTACTGTAAGTGTTTCTTAACCTTACAGATAGACGATTTCGTAATAAAGTGATAGTTTCAGCTTTCTGTACCTGCAGCGTTGCAAGTTTTCAAACATTATTCAATGATAATCGTAGGGAAATGTGTTATTAGAATAGGAAATAGGAGGTGTGTGTTATGTGTAAAATATCAGTGTGCGTGAGTGTGAAGATGAACAAATGCAATAGAAACGAATAGAAATATTTTGATATGTCTTTAAGATACAGTGTTACACGTTAAAACAAAACACGGTGTTTTAAAGATATTAGTAGTTAAAATCAATTACTTGTATTTTTATTTGTTTATTTTATTTTATATTCAGGATAACACTTTACATACATTAAATACACATCGACAAGGCTTATGGGCTCCGAGAGTAGCTGGCCCATAATCCCTCTCGAGAATTCATTCGAATAGGTATTCATACAAACCTCTAATGGTCTATTTCTCAGCTGACGTAGCGAGCTATAAAGGTGATAATTTCTTGACACAGTCTCTATCATTTGAACTGACTTCTTAGCGCATATCATGTGATTTTGGTACAGCAGTCCTTGAAAATTATACCATATTGCAAACTGAACAGAGAAATTGATTATTAAAAGGTTTGAACATTAGTACACCGTCACAGGTGACCAAAACTGCAGTTAATAGGTAACTTGTATGACTTTGATGAATGATTGGTAGTATGAAAGAAGTTTGTGAATGAATTAAGATGATCGGAATATTTGATGGAAGGTTTGCAAGTTAGATTAGACTAGGGTTTAGTGTTAGTCTGTGCAAGGTTTTCGCGCGTTGGCATGGTCTGTAGGTTGGAAGGGAGGGCCATTTCATTTGCCTAGGTATCCTAATTCTAAGATCTTAAAGATCTTTATTCAAATTCCCTTTCCTGGTTATTGAGTCTTTGTACCATTCAGCACGCTACATTAGCCGGGAGATTTAATATTAAGTATGTCTGGTTTTATTTTATTTGGGTTAGTTATGCGCAAGAAGAAAGAAGATGGAGATTCCTGATTCCTGAATTTCAGCTGGAAATATTTTATGTGAGACGCATGTTTTATATTACGCATTTATATTTTATTTTTTGTCATTTTGTGTTATTTTTCAGCTGAATTTGATTCTGAACGTTTTTACTAATAATTTATTTACTTACGTCATAATTTCAATTACGATTACCCTATTCAAACTTAACTTAGAATTGTTTAAATTTTCTATTTGAATACACAACGTATGGGTCTTTTAATTTGACATAAAATCAGTTTTTAGACGATCACATATTTTTCTTTGGCCATATTAATTTTATCAGATTATTATTTAAGAAGGGAAAGGGTGTTACAGTACATAAAATACCTACTACTTATAATGTACTAAGCTCGCAGAGGTGTAATGTAAGACTGTATTCTATCCCAATTATGTAAAAATTAAACCAAAAAAATACATCGGTAAAAATAAGTCGCGGGCACAGCTAATGATTTATAAATTTAGAAGTCTATAAACAAACACTCAAAAATATTTGGCTACAACTTTTAATGCAATATACTGAAATTGGTTTTCTAGAGTGTCTGCCGGCAGACGACGAAACACTAGATCGCCTGGGACTGGGACATATACTGCAGGAGTGCACACATCACAGTATTTTTTTTTTAAATATCGCAGTTAGAAGAATGACATTGATACTTCCATAAAGAACTGAAAGCGGTAATATGACGCAAAATATACCTGCTACTTCCACTGTCTTTCTTCTCGGGCATACTGTAAAATAAAAGCCAGGGACACTGTAGCAGAATTCAAGCATTTTAGTGGTTGTTGTTAGTGTACGAAACCGTCTCGGAGATCCCGATTGTGTAGTGGGTAGGGCCGCTGCCTCCTGAGCAGGAGGTCGTGGTTCGAATCCCACCACGTACCAATGTGTTTTTCGTTTTTCGAATTTCATATGTATGTTTAATCGGCGCTTTTCGTGCTAAGGAAGGCACGTTAAACCTTTGGTCCCGGTTAATATCGTTTGATACCGTGTTTATTAGTTGTTTAGCCATGTCAGAGACCAGTGCTAAGCATTGGCGGCTTGATAACTCTGACCTAATCTAGGATTGGGTCTGGTTTGAGTTGCGGATGTCAGATGGCTCTCTCTCTCTCTCGGATAAAGCAAGGGAGATGACTGTAGGAGAATTCAAAGATTTCAGTGGTTGTTGTCAGTTAACAAACCGTCTCACGCCGGCAATACACGAATCTATCTAAAAATCACCTCGTAATAAATAAATACTTGTATTTTTTACTAAAAATAATCACTTAAATGCTAAGATAACCTAGGTTTCACAGAGAAACATAAAAGCATACACCCGAATTGAAAAATTTCTCCATTGTTTTCAAATCTTTTAAAACCTAGTTATCAAATCAAATCGGTTGATTTTCTCTTTGATTGAAACGTACTAAAATCCATCCATATTCCATTGTTGCCAGGGTTCATTTGCAAAATACTTGACTCATTATGGAGACAGGCTGACGCAATAGTCAATACGATGCATATCGATATCTCGAATATCTCGATCCGCGCTTTGATGTGATAGCATGTGGTTCATTAGTTAATTCGTTTTGCGACCATTCCAGTTTTAGTGACTTGAGTTAACATTTTAATATAAACGTCTTGCAAACCGGTACCAACTTTCAGTATTTTATTATATTAAACATGTTATTTTCTTACAAAAAAACGCTTAGACCTCAGCTGTCAAGACCCTGAATTTTTTATATGACGTCATCAATTAAGTATGGAATTTAATACGTTTTTTTAATTTATTGTGTGGGGTAACAAATGGAAACTCATCATGAGAAGATTCTAAACATATAATACATTCCTGTGTAACAGTCGTGTTGTCTTATAAAATCAAAGAAACACATCTGAAATAATTCCACTTTGAACCTGCAGGTAAGAAACAGCTGTACAGATTTTAATAAAATAAAATACGAATAAATTATATTTTTGCAATCTGCTCACAAAGACCTTTCATTTGAAAATATTTTTTTAATTCCATAAAAATATTTGATGACATATTTAGAGATCCAGTACTTTACGGCAGTTAGGTAATAACATGTTTAATTACATACCAAAAGTTGGTGTCGGTTCCGAAGGCGTAAATAACTATTTTGACGGTTTTGAGGCTAACTCGAGGTACTATTTTTCGGCCACAACGTAAAACATATCGGTTTTGTTCCAATTTCGGCTTAGGATATTTTTAATATAAAGTATTCGTAATACTTTAAGGAAAATCATATCGGCGTTCAAGTGTAAAAACTTGAGAGACCGACTCCGTTCTTTGTAAAGAAGCGACACGGAAATTATTACAAAAGATGGCGTATCCAGTGTGCTGCCTCCCCCCACCTCACCACACCCCCCGGGGAACAACAACACTCTGTGTCGTTTAAATTGAATTGAAAAATGATTTATGCCAACAATCTCTGCCGATACTCGCGTTTCTTTACACACTTGATCGCTCCAAAACGAAAATAATAAATATGTTTTGCTTGAGAAAATTGATCGAGTTTTTTTTATTTATGGGCGGTATTGCCACGAGTTCCAACTTTAAGTATTTTCAACGAGTGCGTTGGAGTGTTATTCATTTCTTCTTTACAGCTGTTTACAGCTTGTTTGAAAAATAAATAAGGCATAAATTAAACTGTAGTGTAACCGAGGGTAAAATAATTCAATAACGTTTCCAAAGCTTCTGTTTCGATCTGACAAGTGAAATGGAAAGTGTTTTGTGACCTGTCACGTACCTGGTGTAAGGGACAGCGTCCTGCAAACTGATATGTTTGCTCAGTCAACGACACCGTACAACTAAATGGTATTTCATTAAGGGTGGGTAGAAGTTGAAATGTAATCAAACAAGCTATGTGTGAGATATTAACTAATTTCTTTTTTATAGGAAGGTCTAATCATGCCAATTCGATTGGTATATGACAATGTTTCAAAATTTGCCGTAGTTTTTTACAGGGGAATGAATTTTACAGGCCCTGCTTCAATCACTACAAAATTCGTGCAAAGGAGATAATAAAATATTTTAAATTTAAGTCCGCTAGACTTTCTCTGGTCCAAATTCCTAAATCCTAAGTCTACAGGTCAGGCCGACATCAACCTCTGCCTTTTCAAAGTCCACAAAGCTCATATCTTTGTAGAATTGATAAAAACTTGCCAAAATCGTAAACAATGGGTTTATGGCTCTCTCGTGACCATGCCACTGTAATAAGTCTTTGCGTATTGCTAAACCATGGCATACATCAAATAAATTGGCATAATTAAGCCTTTCAAATAAAAAGAGAATTTTGTTAATATCTCACACACAACTTGTTTTATTCCATTTTAACATCTACCCACCCTCAATGACAGACCCTTTATAGGTAGGATTTTTTATCAGGAAGTAAAAAAAAGTTTTGACTGCCTCATAAAGATTCCTGCTTAATAGAAAAAACGTGTTCTTGCTTTCAGATGTTAGGGACAGCGTCCCGCAAACTGATAGGGGTTGCTCAGTAAAAGATACTGAACAATTATCAGCAGGAATCTTTATGAGTGAGTAAATTTTTTTTTTTATCAGTAGGAATTTTTTGAGGAAGTGGTTTTTTTTTCACTTCCTGATAAAAAATCCTAATTTTAGTTGTTTAGTGTCGTTGACTGAGCAACTACCATCAGTATGCGGGACGCTGTCCCTTACACATCACGTCCGTATTTATAATTCAATCTCAATATTGAAAGCCGTTTTATACTGAAATACATTTCTGATACGAATTCAAACTATCTGTCAGTCTCAAGTGCTATTTGTCAATACGGGCCTAATTAAAAGTGTATTGTGATTGCGGTCACGAGCGCAAGCAGCAGCTTCTCGAGATACAGGACACGATGAACAAGATTAATAACGGCAATGAATTAGGAAATCGCAAATCCTGGGCTCTCTATGCGGAAGTCATGGGTTCGCTTCTCACGGGGTACAGATATATAAGTAAAGTTAGTTTTACAATATTTAGTTATCGATACTAACGTGTTTTGCGGCCCATAAACAGCTTTTTCTTTGCAACTTAGCAGAGGTTCAAATTTTAGAACCGCAAACTATAACCTTGTTACAAACATATGTTTTGCGGTTGACTTTCCTTGAATTTATGAAGAAAAATCAGTTTATGGGCTGCAAAACAAGTTGATAGCGATAACTCAATGTTAAGTAAACGAATTTCCTTTAATTTTTGTAAAGTTATCAGTTTACGAGATATTTCTTTGTCTATAAGAAAAATTATTACGTGCTTTTAGGGCAAGTTAGGACAGCAACACACAGGCGTCACTTACTGCGCTCAAGGTTGAGGTCTTGGTGCTTCTGTCCAGGGTGAGTGCTTTTTGCATTGCCTACAATACACTTGACGAATGCGAGGGGAAGTAGTATACAAGAATGATGAAATAAGAGACTAATACTTAATTATAATAAATACCTAATCAATTATTATAATTCTTGACTGTTAATTTGTAATTTTATTTTATTAATTAAACTAAAATATTTTTATTTGACCTGATGACTGTATTGTAACTGTATCTACTGTACATAGGTACATATGTTATTAATTATGAGTTTATATTTATAACGATTTGGTGTATTATGCTGTAATGTTATAAATTTATATACAATAAACGAATTTGGAACTTGCGTCACTTTACGCTCTACGCGCGCGTAACGATGAACTCTACGCCGGTGCGTCCCTCTGCCAGTACACGCGCGTAGAGCGTAAGGTGACGCATGTGTGTTGGAGGAAATGCAGAAAGCATTGATAGCATGTTGAGCGTAACCTTGCACGCAGTAAATGACGCCTATGTTTTGCTGCACTTAAGCCGTCGATCCTCGTTTTTGTCTTTGATAGGTACTGGCCGTTACGCAAAACTATGTCAGGAGGCATTTTAGCATAATTGTGATATTGCAAACTCTGACACCGCGTTTATTCGGTCCGTACGTCGACTCGAAAAAAACTACTTGATAGCAATAGAAGAAACTTTTCAAGATACAGGAAACAATAGACAAGATTAATAACGGCAATGAATTAGTCACAGGAAATTGCAGTTCCTTGTTTAGTGAATTTCTCGAGACGGATGGCTGGTTCAGGGATAAAAATTGCCTAGTAGGCCGAGGAAGGTATTGCAAATTGTTCTACAAGAAAAGTAGGGTTTTTTCCATCACGTCTGGACAAATATTTTAAAGCACAGATATTTTTATGTGTGTTCGTTATAGTTTCCGGCATTGACATTGACATGGAATGGCAGAGTTTAGGTACGCATTGATAATTCAATATTAAATTAAGATAACTTTTATCCGCCACCTCAAAAAGTCTGCCAGTAGCTACATCCATTACCTCAAGAAAGAAATTTTTGTCTACGTAAATTGGTATCAAAGGGAATCCTTTATTTACTTTTATACTACGATTTAAATATTCTACATAAAAATATTTATTTATTGACCTTATTCCAATATTCAATGCTTTCTATTTAATGTAGGTAACAGAAACTACTTCGACAAATGCTTTCAATATAACCTGCCTTTGATACATCACTTTTCATTATCACTCATTCGATGAACAGTTCTCAATATTTCGGGCAAATATCAATTTTATATGGACCCTTGTCAAATAGATAATTTAATATTGACACATTAACTGCTTCTATGTTCTAGTTGTCTGAGCTTAAAAGCTCGATCTGAAGGTTTGGGGTTCAATCATCACGGGAAAGCTTTCATATTGTAAATTTTTCACTTTTAAGTTTTTCCTTCCATAAGTTTAAAAATATGTATAAAGTAAGTTTTTCACTACCATGCTGGCCTGAAAGCGAGAGAAAAACATAGAATGTGTCAGTTGCATTTCCTACCGGACATGCTGTAAAAACTAGCTAAGGGAGTCGAGGGTTTCAGTGTAATTTAGACGATGGGCTGACCACCTGTCCCTACAGCAATATACCTACAACTCTGTTTTAAATAATAAACTTTGTCAGACGTGGCGGAACCACCTTTGTTTAGGTCGTTTACGCTGCTTATCCCATTAGGGATAAATGCGTGATTACATGTATGTATGTAAGTTTTTCCCCGGTTTAGCTGGTCATAGTCGATACTGTTGATAATCGAACAAAAACTCGTTACATAAAGCATTTCACATCTAAGCCAGCCTTTCGACGATTTCATATTTCTGACATCAGCATTCATCGACTCGACTACCTACTCGATAATAAAGAAGACTATTGTATCTAAGGCCCGTATTTATAATCAGCACTTGAGACTGACAGCGAGTTTGAGTTCGTATCAGAAATGTAATTTAAGTATGAAACCACCTGTCAAATCCATACTTAATATTGCTCTCAATTTTGTGTTCCCTTTATAAATACGGGCCTAAGTATGTCAAGCAGATTGTTAGCAACGCACTTTCATTCCAGATTCCAAGAAGTATATCACAGGGGAGCGTCGTCGCCGTGTTTAATAACAAACTATGCACTCTCCAGATATTCATTATCAATGTCTTTAATATCTGGAATTACGAGTTAGTATAACGGGAAATTCTTTCAGGAGATAAAAAAAACATACCTTCCTATACAAAATGACCACCTCGATCGGACAATTTGTATGGAAACCCAATTATTATTACAAGCAGATTGTTAGCAACGCACTATCATTCCAGATTCTAAGAAGTTAATCACAGGGGAGCGTCGTCGCCGTGCTTAATAACAAACTATACAGTCTCCAGATATTCATTATTAATGTCTATAATATCTAAAATTACGAGTTAGTATTGTCAAATAATCACTGTGTGACAATTCCTCATTGTGGTTAAAAAATGCAGGTTGAAAATCCTAAACAACAGCCATGACAGATAATTTTGTGCTGCAGAGAGTACATCTAATTCGTTGAGCCCAGTGGTAGAGATGTCTGTAAGGCGTTATCAAAACTCTCTGACACCAAGGTTAATCAGGTCGTTCATCGTCTTGACTCCCACTCGATATATGAAGAAGATTAATATCTTAGTAGGTATTAACAACGCGCTTTCATTCCAGATTCTAAGAAGTATGTCACAGGGGGCGTCGACGCCGCGCTTAATAACAAACTATGCAGTTTCCAGATATTCATTATTAATTTCTAGTTACGAAGTCCCGCCCGCGCCACCGAGTGGCTTTTCACAAATGGAATTTAACAATTCACACAAAGCTCCAACTACGACATCGTAGAATAATAGAACATGAATAATAGGAAGGATTTTGAGAATATCAATGCTAATGTTGCGGCCTAGGGCGAGAGTACTTTCCAAAGTCGGTATAAATGACGCCCGATGGAGTCCCTTCGAAGGTTTATCATAATAATAAAATGGAAACCTTATCTTCGCAGCTGTGATATAATGCTGTCGGTACTTATTGATCTAATTTTGTATATTCAATTCAATTTAATTCCATCATTTATTAATAAATAAAAATTTACACGTCACTAAATTCATAAATTACAAAATTTAAAGTCACATTGAAAATGATCAATAATAAAAAATAAAAAAAATATTTGTCAATGAATTCATTTATATTATAATATGCTTATTTGGTAGACGCACAGGTTGACCTGTCTGATTAAAAACGGTCGAGTCATCTTCTTTTTAGTCTGTTTCTTACACTCATGTGAAGAGACCCCTGTTCTCCATTGTAAAAACCTTGTGTCCCACCAAAAGCCTTCGGAGTGGACGAATTAATTCGACAAGCAAAGCGTTCGCAGAAAACCTCTAATTCCTTGGAAACACTAAGAATCCTGCTTGTTCTTTTATTTCAAAATTTCATTTGCTAGCATCACACGACGCCGATGTTTTTATTCCACTCGCATTTATTTGGTAAATATATAGTAAAATTCTGCAAATTGCAGGAAAATTAAACTTCTTCCGGCAACTCGGTCGAGTTTCTTACTTTTCCCGTGCCATCAGTTTGCTTAGACATTTCTGCAAGAATTTCGAAATTTCTTTCGAGAATACGTAAAATATTTCGCGGCGAAATATGAATTTCAGATGCGAGTGGCGAGTGGAGTGATGCGCCTCAAGTAAGTCGTTATAAACTCGTTTAGTTACTGCATTTGCTCGGCTGGAACTCAAAGTGCAGCTGCATCGTAGTTACGTCGCTCTTATGTCATAGGAATCATGAAAGTAGCATTTTAATCGAATTTCTAGCATTTTTACTCAAAGCTGGATACGACTAAGTAAGTGAACACACGACATATTCAGAATCTGTCCAATTTAAATATTACCAACTTAATTTTTCAAAAAAGGATCTGCAGAACAATTTATATTGATCTTCTTTTTATAAATACATACATATATTCACGCCTTTTATATTCGATAAAAACAATATTATTTTTTAGCAAAAATCAAACTTCAATGATCATTGAGCTAACAATATTGGAAGACGTTCAACTTTGAAGCGTCGAACTTATTTTGAATACTATGTATAAAGTTAAGCAATTGAATGAAAACTTGGCTATTTACACTCAACTAATAACATTATTCATATTTTGACCTCATCTTCGGTTCACGAGTAAATTATTATTTTGGTTGTTGGCCTAACTCTGTCCCACACTCAAGTTCAAAACAATGTCAGGTGGTTTGTCACCTGCTCACAATTTATATCCATTTGTTAACCAACAGCACCCATTGAAGCTGAAAACCTGTGAAAAGTACATAAGGAGCAGTGTATGTGCTTCTATCACTTCAGTCAAAAGTTTTGGGACTACGATAGGTGGCGTGCGTCCAAACCACACAATATAGGCTACAGCCACTCTACAACTGACACAAAGCGTTTAGTAGTCAGCGCTTTACGTTACGCCTTGCGTTGCGTAGGATGTTAGCTGCTAAAAAACACAGGGTTCTGCAAGCCAGCAATGTAATTCGAAATACTGAATGTTTTAGGTTGAATATCCTCTGGCTGTTGAAACCCTCTATCCTGCAGTCGTAAACCTGTGCGCCAGCGCCTCGCACTCGAATTAGAGAACTAAATTAAACAGTAGTGTTGATTAGGCCACAACCTGGAGATTAAATTGTTTGCGGACAGTGGTCGAGCAAAATAATTGCTTTGTGCACCCTACCTATGTCTATAAGGATGACTTTTACGATGATGAAAGAGATAAAATACAATATCTTTTATTCAGTAAATAGGATGTATTTTAGGGCCGTATTTAAAATCAGCTCTCATGAGTGACAGCAATTTGAGTTCGTATCAGAAATGTCATGTCAGTTCGAACTGACCTGTCAAATCCATACTTAATATTGCTCTCAAGTTTGAGATCGCTTCAATAAACGAGCCTATATATGGGGAAAAGCCAAACCTAACTTACGGTTTTTATTGCTACAGCACACATTTTTCAAACTGTTTTAAGAGTATTATAATGTTGTTTTGTGGTTGTTGCGATATGTACCTATCTGTTTCAAAATGTATCTTAAATATGTATTATGATGGTAATGTAGGTGTACATACATATTACAATCTAAAATTGCCCTAAATTTTTGTCAGACGTGGCGAAAGCGTCTTTTAAGAGGCGTTAAACGCTCTGCCTACCCCGTAAGGGATAAAGGCGTGATTTATGTATGTATGTATGTAGGTGTAGGTAAAAATAAACGTCTTATCTGTCTTTCCATCTACTGCTTGTAACATAGTATTTCGTGAACAGTATTGAACTCACTGTCTTTCAGTGATTTGATGGCTGTACTGTATCTGGGAAGCCGGTCCATCCCTCTGCCAACTGAGCTACCGAAACGGAGATTATTTTATTTCTTTCATATTATATAAAATAATATAGCATTGTGAGTGCTAAAAATTCTCAAAATTAAGTATCTATGAATTTCAGTGTCGAAAATAATGCATACTTCCTTCCAAGCATTTGTACTATATTTTATACTAGCGACCCGCCCCGGCTTCGCACGGAAATCATCAGTGTTTCTCTACTTTATTATGCATGTTTTATACATATAAACCTTTCTCTTAAATCACTCTATCCATTAAAAGAAACCGCATCAAAACCCGTTGCGTAATTTTAAAGATCTAAGCTTACATAGGGATATAGGAACAGGGAAAGCGACTTTGTTTTATAATATGTAGTGATTAAAGTACGGATTGTTGGGTTTTTTTTATCCATATTAATTTGGATTTGAGCTCCAAGAAATAGTATGTATTTTCTGTTGTTGTTTTCATATAATGTTTCAGGGTTATGTTTAGTTAATGGAAATGTTTACTTTATTTCAGGTAAGAAGCACTAGTAAATAGTGTAGACTTAACATCTTATTCTTAATAAATACTTAAGATCTTATTTTTAATAAATACTTACGTGAGAAGAAATTACTAATTTACTTTTGCACGGACTCGCAAAAAAGCAAAGACCGCGTCAGCGACCCCAGTTTTGTATATTAATGAATCGGGGCGGGCAAGCCTCGTTGGAGACATCACCCCAGATTTACTGGTGTATTATGCTCATAAATAAAGATCCTTAATTGATATCGGATTGGTGTCCTGAAATATTGCTAACGAGTTCCGCGATCAAGTTTGTTACGGGAAAAATGTAGATACCGCAGTAATGGGAGCCGTTTATCTTTTTAATTAATCGTCTGGGGTTGCCTGAATATTTTAGTGCTATCGGTGAAATAGGCCGAAAAAACAAGTTGATTATAGACCTTATACGTAAAACTATAGAAAGATTCAAGGTTTTTTAAACGAATTATTCTCAATTTATTTCACTCACTCTACGTTTTGAAAACGAAAAATGAGAAAATATTTATCAGTTAGTTTTGTTTGTAATGAACCGTTTAATATAAAATATGCTTAAGTAAACGTAAACAAAGTAAAATGTTAGAAATTCCGAATTAATCAGCTTTGTCAAACACGAATTATCATAAACATTTCATATAAATACCTAAGGCGCCACAGGGAAAACTCTTCAAGTAGCTGACATAAATAAGTAGGTACTTAACTACTTACCTGCTTATATCAGGTGTAAGGGAAAGCGTCCCGCAAACTGATAGGGCTTGCTCAGTTAACGATACTGAACAACTTTGACCAGAAATTCTTCCAGAAGATGAAAATAAAATACCTTCTCAAACAAAATGCCCACCCCGATCAGACAATTCCTGCTTATAGTTGTTCAGTTGCGTTGACCGAGCAACCCCTATCAGTTTGCGGGACGCTGTCCTTTACACCCCGTAAAATATCACAGTGTAGTCAGAATAAGAAAAGTAGCAGTCTTCCATCTTGTAGTATTCTAGAACTACCTTTGCTCTGGGAAAAATCGATAATTCTGTTCTAGAATTTTGTTCCCACAAAGAGTAAAGGACTGCCCCAAAAAACACGAAGTTAAATAAAATCTTGCTTTACCTATCAAATTTTATTTCCATTTATCATGTTTTATATTACTACTTAAAAAGGATGCCACTTAACTTTAAAATTATGCCACTTTCCGATAAAAAGAAGCACAAACATACATACATACATATAATCACGCCTTTATCCCTAATGGGGTATGCAGAGCGTAAACGACCTAAACAAACGTCAATCTGCTACGTCTGACAAAGTTTTGAGGGTTATTTAAGATAGTTTTGTAGGTATACTGATGCAGTGATAGATTGTCAGCCCATCGAATAAATTACAATATAACCTCGGATCCCTTAGCTCGTTTATACAGCACGACCAAGAAGAAATGCAATTGGCACATTGTATGTTTTTTTCTCGCTCCAGAAAAACAAAACAAATCTTATAATTTGCTGTTCAAAACGCCATCCATAAAACACCCGCTTCGATTCTAAAATTCCCCACCACCAGTGACTCGTTTCCAATATTCTAAAGATAGAAGGGTCATTATAGTCTGCCAATTAGGGTGGTGTTTCACAGAGCCCTAATTTCCATCGTATAATGGGTGCAGTGCCGTCGCCGCTCCTGTCGCCTGCGCTTTATTAAGCTTGATGAAACTTTACATCATCATATTTTCTGGACCGCTCACCTAAATTAAACGCAATATTCTTCTTCTTATTTAGCGGGCTTTTTGAGTCAACTTACGACCCAATAAACCCTGGGAACAGATGTAGTAAGCCACCTATTAGATATTAATAGCCTTTTGACATGATTTGTGTAATCAAAAATTTTTAAGTTAAATATCTAATTAGAAACTTTCTTCCATGCTGGCCTGGGACCGAGAGAAAAGCATAGAATGTGCCAGCTGCATTTCCTCCTGGGAATGCAGTAAAAACCAGCTTAGGGATCCGAGAGTTTCAGTATATTGTAATTTAGGCGAAAGCCTTACAACCTATCACTACATGAGTATACCTACAAATCGATCTTAAATAACCCTCAAAACTTTGTCAGACGTGGCGGAATAATCTTAGTTTAGGTCGTTTACGCACTGCCTACCCCATTGGAGATCAAGTCGTGATTATATGTATGTATGTAAAAGCTCACTAGATAAGAAGAAGAAGAATATTGCCTTTAACTTAAGTGAGCGATCCTGAAAATATGATGATGTAAAGTTTCATACATACATACATATAATCACGACTTTATCCCAAATGAGGTAGGCATAGCGTAAACGACCACCATGTCTGACAAAGTTTCGAGGGTTATTTAAGATAGATTTGTAGGTATATTGCTGTAGTGACAGGTTGTCAGCCTATTACCTAAATTACAATATACTAAAACCCTAGGATCCCTTAGCTGATTCCTACAGCTACCCAGGAGGAAATGCAGCTGGCATATTCTATGTTTATCTCTCGCTCCCAGTCCAGCATGGAAGAAGAATCTTTCATTTAATTTTGGTGACCGATCTAGAATATCTGATGATTCTGATCAGAATCTGATTTACATCATCAGATTTTCAGGATCGCTCACTTAAATTAAAGGTAATATTCTTCTTCTTATCTAGTGAGCTCTTCAAGTCGAAGTTCGACCTAATGAAGTAGTAAACCGCCTATTAGCTAATAAGCCTTTGACATGAGTTGTGTAATCAATGATTTTAAAGGTAATTTAATTAGAAACAATGGCACCATTTAATTATGTTTTTCAATGGAAATCAAACCTGTTACAGATCAGAAGTCTGACCACTAAAAATACAGAGGTAATGACTGATAAAGTATATCAAACTATTTAAACTTAAGTGAGACATTCTAAATAAAGATTTTAATAACGGGAACTTACTTTGGAACATAAGTCGCGTACCTCACGACATGTTTCGGGACATTCGGAGTCCTCATCAGGTTGAGTTTGCAGATTCCGGAGTTGTCCGAATGTCCCGAAACATGTCGTGAAGTACGCGACTTATATTCCAAAGTGAGTGTCCGTTATTATTATTTTTATTAAGAATGTCTCACTTAATTTAATTTGTGATTAGATTGTTACCATGCCCTAATTCTCATAGTATAATAGGATCAGTGCCGCTCCCGTCGTCGGCTCCTACTTTATTAAACCTGATGAAACTTTACATCATCATATTTCCTGGATCGCTCACCTAAATTACAGGTAATTTATATCCCAATGTACACAGCCGGTGCCCGTCGGAGCTTTATTAAACAAATAAAGTAATGAATTGGCGAGCTTTCATAAACAAGCGCGAGGAAATTTGGACGCAGTTATGCAAAAGAGCCTTAAGCTCAACTAACACAGTATAGTTTCGTAATTGTGTTTAAAGATTTAAATTTCTGTTTTATATTTTACTAGCGACCCGCCCCGGCTTCGCACGGAAATTATCAGTGTTTCTGTACTATATTATGCATGTATTATACAAATAATCCTCTTGAATCATTCTATCCATTAAAAGAAACCACATCAAAATCCGTTGCGAAGTTTTAAAGATGTAAGCATACATAGGAATATAGGAACAGAGAAAGCTACTTTGTTTTATACTATGTAGTGATAGTGATAAGTTTAAAACAATTAATTCAAATTAATGATAAAGTGGCTAAGTTTGCTTTAGTATAAATGTGACTAGATATAGTTACTCGAATTTCAGATGATGATTAGATTAGATGTTGTAGATATTAAAATCAAATGCACATTTTTTTGTAATCAGACCTATTAAATGATTCTGGTGCATTCTGGTACCACTACCAATAATTTAACACTCAACTTTTAACCTTTTTGCTCAACAAGGTCCACTTGAAACTTTAATTTGCGAGCAGTAAATAGGTATCAAAGTAATGAAGGGCTTCTAGAAATAAACAATAGGTTGTAGTTCGATAGACAATTCTATTTGAAAAGGGCGAAGGCTAATCAATAGACTCATTCTCACCTTATTAATGGTGTACATTGTTGTTTATTATCTAAGTCTGTGATACCGACGTCATACAAACGCAGCAGTGTATGAGACAATGATGAAATAGCAAGTAGAAAGAATAGAGGACAGAGCTCAGAAAAAAAATTGAGAAGATCAAGCAACATCTTTAAACTATTCATGAATGCAAAAGTACTTTTATATTTTTAAACATTTTTCATGCCTACTGCAAAAAACAATATTCTCGTATTGTTCTGTTGAGCTGTATTTGCGATAATTATGTATTATACAATTAAGATTTCTTTACCGATCATCATCACCTATTACTACAGTAACAACTGAACTGAAAACTCCAACAGTCGAAGTAATTTGTACACGCAATAGTTGGTCAACTTGAAGTGTCTATATAATCTAGATCTATGCTATTCGGTACATATAATTAGACCGGTAATTATTAGCCAGTATTTCTTGCACTCATATCTATTGTAGTTGCAAAAACAATTCCATTAATCGGAGTTATTTGCACAGTCAAGGTATCTACCGTAATTTAGATCTGCGGTATATAGGGTCATACCGGTACAATAGACCGGGGATTACCAGGCGGTACTTCCTGCACTCATTATCTATTGTAGTTGCAGATAAAACGACGACCCTTTGTTGTACGAGACAATATAGACAAGGAGGTTGTTAGCAACTGATGAGTTGTACAAAACCTGTACATCACAATTTGATTTGAAACTTGAATAGCAAACACGTTCTGTACACGGCCATAAATATTACACACTGGCTAAATTATGTAAATAAACAATAAAATATGCTGACATAGAAATCATTTCAAAAAATGCATCCCTCCCGAATCTACCACTTTAGTGCAGCAACACACAGGCGTCACTTACTGTGCGGAAGGTTGAGCTCAACATGCTGTCAATGCTTTATGCGTTGCCTACAACACACATGCGTCACCTTACCCACTACGCGCGTGTACTGGCACAGGGTTGCGCAGACGTGGAGTTCATCGCTACGCGAGCATATAGCGTAAGGTGACGCATGGGTGTTTTAGGCAATGAAAAAAGCATTGACAGCGTGTTCACCGCAACTCTGCGCGCAGTAAGTGACGTTTGTGTGTTGCTGCCCTTAGACTCCGACAGCCATTGCCAGCAACTATTGTTCCGATCATACTGAACACAATAGTACTAGTTGTTGTTAAAGGACTCTACGGCCCGTATTTATAAACAGCACTTGAGACTGACAGTGATATATTATGAGCGGTGTGGCGATAGGTAGCGCATAAAATATATATATATATATATATATATATATTAATCAGGTATTTTCTACCTTCACTTCAACAGCTAGTTTGAGTCCGTATCAGAAACGTCATTTCAGTACAAGGGGACCTGTCAAATCCATTTTTGATATTGCTCTTAATATTGAGATTGCTTTATAAATACGAGCCTCTAGTCTACGGTCCAACAGGAATTGCCAACTGATGAGCCAGTTCCACTACTAGATTGTTATAGTTTATGTCATATAATCAAATTAAAAATAAAATATTATGTGTTAAGTCATTATGAAATGTCAATGTAAGTAGTATTTTTTTTCAAATATACATTATTGATACATACATACAATCACGCCTTTATCCCTAATGGGGGAGGCAGAGCGTAAACGACCTAAACAAAGTTCGTTCCGCCACGTCTGACAAAGGTTTGATGGTTATTTGAAAAATATTTGTAGGTATATTGCTGTAGTGACAGGTCCTCAGTCCATCGCCTAAACTGCAATACACAGAAACTCGGATCCCTTAGCTGGTTTTTACAGCATGCCCGGGAGGAAATGCAGCTGCCACATTCTATGTTTTTCTCTCGCTCCCAGTCCAGCATGGAAGAATTGAAATACAAAATTCATTACATTTATATTATCCATCTACGATATTCATGTTTATTTACCACGTAAGTATATTATCATAAATATTTGATGAACCATGATCTTTGATCAAATATATCTTACTAGCGACCCGCCCTAGTTTCGCACGGAAATTATCAGTGTTTCTCTACTATAGTAAGCATGTATCATACATATAAACCTTCCTCTTGAATCACTCTATCCATTAAAAGAAACCGTATCAAAAGATTTATGCATACATAGGAATATAGGGACAGAGAAAGCGACTTTGTTTTATACTGTGTACTGATAAATACACAGATTTCAAACGTAATTAGTTTTACGGAAATATTTACCCAAGTCTATGAATAACAATGAAATATTTAGTTACGATATTAAATTAATTGAATCTCTGAGATAATCCCTTTTGCCGGGGGCGGAGGGAAATTAAAAACGTAAACATCGTGGGATGCAGCAGCCGGTATAATCCGATACAAAATGTTTATTTATAGGTATTAGCCCCTCTTAAATATTTGCGTAGCTTACACTAGTATTTCTAATATTTACGAATGTCCTTCCATGCTGGACTGGGAGTGAGAGAAAAACATAGAATGTGCCAGCTGTATTTCGTTCCGGGCATGCTGTAAAACCAGCTAAAGGATCCGTGGGTTTCTGTATATTGCAATTTAGGCGATGGGCTGACAACCTGTCGCTACAGCAATATACATACAAATATATCTTAAATAACCCTCAAAACTTTGTCAGACGTGGCGGAACGACTTTTGTTTAGGTCGTTAACGCTCTGCCTACCCCATTAGGGATAAAGGCGTGATTATATGTATGTATTAGCCTGTTTTATATTTGCGTAGCGTAAACTAGTATTTCTAGTATTTACGAATATTTCTACTATGACGTGTGATTTGTGTTGACAAAAGATCCTCTAGTGTCAAAATTTTGAAAATTCTGATAATTTCTTAAACTTTAGAGATGGTTTATGTACGACTATCAAACACACGTTCACAAATAAATTCTCTATTCATACAAGTACTTTTAAAAAGAATTCAAACAGCCCGACCGTAGTACCAACCTATAAAAAAATGCTAATGCTTTAAGATGTAAATCATATATATTTTTGTAATCTCCTTTTAATTACCTTTATTTTGATACCACACTCGATAGGTTTAGTCGAAAAAAAATTCAAAGACTTATAAACTAGCGCCTAAAATTCGCAATTTCGAATATTGAAAAATTATATCTATCTAAAAAAAACTCGGGTGATCCTAACTGTCGAATTCCTTACAGCCGTTTCGAAGATACGAGGTAAATAAAGAAATATTAAACATACATACATAATACAAGATACGCGCGAAAAACATAACCCATCCTTGAGAGTCGGGTAATAAGAAAACAGTTAATACAGCTGCACTATCCTAAGCAATCTGAAAACTTTAAAACAAAAAGTTTTTCAACCAAAACTGGGAGAATTTCGTATGGATGAGGGTACCTATCTGTATTACATAAAAAAGCCGTAACTTTTTTCAGTTTTATCAGTAAAACCATCCCATTTGCTTTACATACATACATATATTCACGCCTTTATCCCTAATGGGGTAGGCCTAACGTAAACGACGTAACCAAAGGTCGCTCCGCCACGTCTGACAAAGTTTTGAGGGTTTTTTAAGATAGATTTGTAGGTATATTGCTGTAGGGACAGATTGTCAGCCCATAGCCTAAATTGCAATATACTGAAACCCTCGGATCCCTTAGCTGGTTTTAAGAGCATGCCCGGGAGGAAGTGCAGATGGCACATTCTATGTTTTTCTCTCGCTCCCAGTCCAACATGGAAGCTCGGTTTACATATAACGGACAAAATTTCACCGTGTACACTTTTGGTCTCTACAGTAGCGAAACTTATAAGTTGGAACAGTATTCCGTTTAAATACAGAAATGTTCGCTGATTAAATCTTTTGTGTGAGTAGGTATACTATAGCATGAAATTATATAACACATAAGAGGTAAACATTTTTAGAGAGCCGGATGGTGTAGTGGATAGGGACGCTGCCTCCTGAGCAGGAGGTTGTGGTTCGAATCCCACCACGTACCAATGTGTTTTTAGGTTTTCGAATTTCATATGTACGTTTATTCGGCGCTTTTACCGTGCTTGTGAAGGCACATTAAGCCGTTGGTCCTGGTTAATATCGTTTAATACCGTAGATATTAGTTGTTAAGCCATATCAGAGGCCAGTGCTAAGCATTGGCGGCTTGAAAACTCTGACCTAATCTAGGATTGGGTCTGGTTTCCCTTATGGGTTGCGGATGTCAGTGGCAATCGTTCTGTGTAAAAACCAGTACCCTCGTTCAATCCCCCTAGATTAGGTAGCCGACCCCGTGAGATACGGAATAAGGCCAGGAAGATAAAGAGGTAAACATTTATTTACAAAAATAAACATGTATATATTCTTTATTGCGTACAAAAAAATTACAATAAATAAACAATTTTAAAATTAGTTCACAAAGGTAAGCTTATCTCTATAAAGAGATCTCTTCCAGCCAACTTGTAAAACCGAATATGAGATAACAATACATACGGGGACAAGACTGTACACGCAATAGACTTCTACATATATAACCTAGAACCTACATAAACATACATACCAGGCCACTCAGAAAGTATTGCGATAAATAGTTTTTATATATGGCAGACTGGCCGGTTAGAATCTTTTTTGAAAATATGATTACTTGTAAGTAAAAATATGTGTGTTTCATTTTCAAAATTTCCCTCCACATTTTTTGCGAGCCAATTCAAAGTATCGTGTCTTACTGAAAAATGGATCTGCGCCGGGAACATTTTAGAGCTATGATTTTTTACGATTTCAAGTGTCGCCTGAAACCGGATGAATCATTCGATAGACTGCAAATGGCATTTATGGATGAAAGCCCCTCCAAGGCAACCGTGTATCGTTGGTATAACGAATTTAGGCGCGGTCGACCAACCTTGGGGGATGAAGAAAGAAGCGGTCGCCCTTTGACGGCTATTACGGAAGAAAACGTGCTAGCAGTGAAAAATTTAATCCAAGATAATAGGCGAATTACATATCAGGAGATTCAACACATATTAAAGATTGGATCGGGAAGCGTTCACGAGATTCTACACGGGCATCTTCGCGTGAGGAGGATAGTATCGCGCTGGGTGCCGCACTACCTCACCGACGCTCAGAAGCAGGCCCAGGTGGAATGGTGCCGTGATATGCTGAACAAATTTGAAGCAGCCTCGTCTCGGCGTGTTTACGACATCGTAACAGGTGATGAGTCCTGGATTTATCAATACGATCCAGAAACCAAGCGCCAGTCGACAGTTTGGGTGTTTCAGAATGAACCAACGCCTACCAAAGTGAAGCGATCTCGAAGCGGGGGGAAGATTTTGATCGCCAGCTTTTTTAATTTGACTGGCCACTTGGCCTCAATTCCCTTACGAGATCAAAGAAGCATTAACGCCGAATGGTATACTACCAAATGTTTACCAGAAGTTTTTTCTGTTGTGAGCAACAAGCGACCAAACACAGGGCTCCGCGGACTACTGCTCCACCACGACAATGCACACACCGCGCTCAAAACGAGGGACTTCCTGGACAGCACACCAGTCAAACTCCTGGGTCACCCTCCTTACAGCCCTGATCTAGCACCGTGTGACTTCTTTTTATTTCCAAAAATAAAAAATCAGCTCAAGGAGATACAATTTTCGTCGCCGGAAGATGCGCTGGCTGCGTTCGAGCAGGCTGTAAACGAGGTGTCTACGGCGGACTGGAAAAAGTGTTTTGAAAACTGGTTCAGACGCATGAATCTTTGTATAGAGGCTGGCGGAGAGTACTTTGAAAAGATTTAATAAAAATATATGTACCTGTAGAACATTTTTTTTTAGTGTCGCAAATCTTTCTGAGTGTCCCACGTACATATGTTACTTAAATAAACATCTATAATATATAATAATACATACATATAATAAATACAAATACCTATGTACAAATATACTAATTTTGTTGCGGTATGTATAGAAAAATAAGAAACTAAAAAAATATACACCTAAACTATAGATCTGGTACTAGACGTGTCTATAATGCTGGCAGCATTGCCACGTTGAATGGCCTGTTTTTTTTTTATTTACCTGTAGACATACATACATACATACATACATATAATCACGCCTTTATCCCTAATGGGGTAGGCAGAGCGTAAACGACCTAAGCAAAGGTCGTTCCGCCACGTCTGACAAGTTTTGAGGGTTATTACAGATGATCATGACGTATATTGCTATAGTGACAGGTTGTCAGCCCATCGCCTAAAATTGTAATATACTATTACCCTGGAATCCATTAGCTGGTTTTTACAGCATGCTCTGGAGGTGATGCAGCTGGCACATTCTATGTTTTTCTATCACTCCCAGTCCAGCATGGAAGAACAAGAAAAATTTAACTCTTTTAAACTTAGGTGATACAGAGTAGCTGCCAGCCAACGGAAAGCAACGTTGTCCTTCTAAGAAATACTTTGGAAGAAACATCCAATACATAAAAGATGCGAGGAGGAAACAGTGTTCTACTATGTAATGGATCTCTACTGAACGCACTGTACGGTACTAAATGGACAATAGACAGCACGGATGTCTTTTTTTACTATAATTAATAATTTATAGACAATTTTGGCCCATAATTATAAACAGCCTAATAATAGCATAATAATAATTAAAATCTTCCATGCTGGCCTGGGAGCGAGAGAAAAACATAGAAATGCCAGCTGTATTTTCCCCCGGGCATGCTGTAAAAAACAGCTGAGGGTTTCTGTATATTGCAATTTAGGCGATAGGCTGACAACTGGTCACTACAGCAATATACAAATCTATCTTAAATAACCCTCAAAACTTTGTCAGATGTGGCGGAACTACCTCTGTTTAGGTCGTTTACGCTCTGCCTACCCCATTAGGGATAAAGGCGTGATTATATGTATGTATTATAAACAGCACTTGAGACTGACAGCCAGTTTGAGTATCAGAAACGTCATTTTTAGTACAATGTGGCCTGTCAAATCCATGCTTAATATTGCTCTCAATCTTGAGATTGCTTTATAAATACGCCTTTATTTTTGAGATTCCTTTATAAATAAGCCTAAGATAAAACTTTGCTGTGCATAGCTGTGGTGGCAGGCTCTTAGTCCATTGTCGTTGTATTACTATTTGTCAGACGTGGCGGAACGACCTTTGTTTCGATCGTTTACGCTCTGCCTACCCCATCAGGGATAAAGGCGTGATTATATGTATGTATGTATTACTATTTTAAATAAGATTTTCATGTCTCATAAAGAGTTTCTGATTTGATTAGGAAACTAGTTGATTCATTAGTGCCAGCTACATTTCTTCCCGGGCATGTTGTAAAAACCAGCTAAAGCATCCGATGGTTTTAAGTACCATATATTGTCATTTAGGCGATGGGCTGTTAACCTGTTACTACAGCAAATATCAAACCAAACTTTGCCAGACGTGGCGGGACGACCTTTGTTTAGGTCGTTTATGCTCTGCCTACCACATTAAGGATAAAGCCATGATTATATGTATGTATGTTAATTATAGTTTTTTCTTCTTTTCACGGCCATACTCAAAATTATCTCAATATAAATAACTTTGTTATCATTTTCGAGCCACAATAATAATCTTACGAAAGTAGAGGTATGTCCAAAGTCTCATCATAATCTTCCTAGCCTTATCCCGTATCTCACGGAGTTGGCTACCTAATCTAGGGGATTGAACAAGGGTACTGGTTTTTACACAGAGCGACTGCCATCTGACCCCCGCAACCAATGTCCAAAGTCTAACCCTCTTTTAATTAAACCACATTGTATAATACGACCTATCTCGTGCTGTTTAATGTATCACGAGGTTATTAGAGGCGACCACATGCAGACCTTAATAAATGACGTCATATATCACGATGTATTAACGTGCAACTACAGGTGAGATTAAGTCGGTGTGCGATGTACAATCCCACCCCTTGATTTATATCATGCACTTTGTCCTCGGCGCAAACACTACCTATGTACCAAGAAGGGATTTGTGCAATGTACAATAGATATACATGCACAGATACATTACAATCACGGATTTTTCCCTAATGGGGCAGGCAGAG